>JAOPSE010000023.1:14905833-16137005 GCA_029449295.1 Zea luxurians | reverse complement strand
TGAATGGAACGAGTCCATGTTCATCGCTTCGCCTCCACCGCTCGTTTTTGTATCATCGTCAGTAATTAAGAAATTTCCTTGAGATCATTAATCTTTCATAAAAGTATTTGAAAAATCGACTAAATTTCATTTCCACATGGAGCATGATCTGAAGATATAATCTACTCTTTTTCATACACAAGCTGTTGATAATCTACAGATTTAATTTAGGCCCGACTAGTCGGTTGCCCTTGCGGCCGTGCGTTGCGACAGCTCACACAATACCCACGAAAAATATCCACCAAAAAGATCTCAAGGTTTTTTTATTGATTGTCTCCGCTCTCCGTATAATATTGTTTTTATTTGACTAACTGATGTTGTTGTTTACTCCATTCAATATGTCTTGGTACAACACGACTAATAGAGAGAGCGATTAGAAGAGAGTTCACAACGACTCACTCAACAAATAGAGATTATAGAATGACATAATTTCACCATACAGAGACCAAATAAGGTGAAGTTGTGAGCTCGAGTTTCTAAAATAGGTCACATGAACTCAGACTTATAAAAAAGATAGATCAAAATATGGAGTGGTTGCTAAAGTCAGGCATGAATAAAAACTGGATGCGCTCCATACAAATTATGATACTTTGTAGCGATTATTAACGTTTAAAACCAACAAATAACATTTCCTTTTACTGTTAACGTGACAAATCATTGTTGCTCCATCCAATTCAACAACCTCAAACACCATAGAGTCCATTGCGCCAATATGGTCTCAGAAACGACCTAATGCATGTAAGAGGCAAGAACACAAGAGACGAGCACCCTGTGGTAATGGCCGCATTGATCTCCAAATTCTAACACATATTTTGCAGGATCCATGAGCCATCATCAGAAGAACATAAACCATGTGCAGACAATAAATAAAGTATTAACACACCCAAATTATGTTCAGTCCTTAGTATAACAAAAAACTAACATCCAAAACAACAGAGGAACAACACAATAATTTTTGCAATGACAGAAGGATGGATGACATGTACATAAAAGTGGTAGAAGTATACCGAGTGGACACCGTGGTAAGGGAAAGACCAAGCAGACAGACGATGCCGAGCCATCGAACGGGTACCATAAGCAGCAAATCAGGGACCTCCATCCCTCGCCTCCCCCACTTTCAAGGTTTCATAGAGTAGGAAGAGAAGGGAAGAGGCGGACGTACCTGTTTGTTGCCGGAGAAGGACACGACGAAGGCCTAGGCATCTGGAGGCGACATAGGTAGTATACCGCTAGATACATATAGGGAGAGACACTACAGGAAACGCCTAAATTTTCGTGGGCCAAAAACCCACGAAAATAAGCCTAAACCGACAAAAATAGCCGCCGAAAATAAGTTCGACGAAAATAGGCAACTATTTCTGTCGGTACCGACGAAAACGACTTATTTTCGTCGGCTTCCACAAGGCCGACGAAAATAGTTGGTCGGCTGATTATTTTCGTCGGCCTCGGTGGCCGACGAAAATAGGGAACGTGATTTTTCGTCGGCCCCGGTGGTGGCCAACGAAAATATCTGGGGCACGTATTTTCGTCGGCCACCACCCAGGCCGACGAAAATTTAGGATACCCTCCCAAAACAGATTTTTCTGCACCTTTATTAATTCACAGCAAATAAACATATACACAATCACATATACAGATTTCACAAGCAATACAGTTTTCACAAACAACATTCACAAGCATGCACTCTTCACAAACAACATTCACAAACATATTCCATACATAGTCCATATATAGTCCATACATAGTTTCAATAGCATAATTCACATCCATAATAAAGTCCTATACATATCCATACATAGTCCATAACAAAGTCACTACTCACTCCGGCGGGCTGTGGGAGTTTTGGCCACTCCTCCTCTGCCACCAGGAAGGTGGCCACTCCCTCCAGAACCATGGACGAGGAAGTCTTGGACGTTGACAACACCCTCCGATCCATGAGCATGTGACGCTGAACCCTGCAATTCATCAATCATTCAAATAAGGCTGTGTTTTGCCTATCCCTATACATATACATTGTTGTGTTTGGTCAATATTTGCATAAAACTAAACATGGAACATCACCTGTGATCCATGGTGATGAGGAGGTTGTGCATGCATCCACGGGTATTGTTGTGCTGGCCACCCCTGAGGTGGTGGCACCCACCCCATTGGTGGCGGTGCCATCCACGCTTGAAATGGCTGAGAGCCCGCCGGTCCTTGGGGTGGTGGAGGCGTCCAAGTGCCTAGAGGTGCCTGCGTCCACCCAACACCGGTCCACTGTGGCTGCGACACTGGAGCTTGTCCTGGCCACTGTCCCCATCCTTGTGCCTGCGAGCCATTTTTGATAATAAAAAAAGAGTTGCTATGGAATTGAAGTGTTCAGATAGTGTTACCTGGGGAGGGCGAAAAGCGGGCAAGTTCATATCAGGCCCGAGTCGAGTGGTCATTTCCTGCAAATGGATGAAACGTTAGAATCACAACATTATACTTTGAATTCAATGACGACACGTGATGAGATAGACGAATTACCTGAAAATAAGAAGCCATATATTGCGTCAGCTGTCCAACTTGCTCATGCGCTGCTCGAGCCTGCTCCTGTGCTGCTCGAGCCTGCTCCTGTGCTGCTCCAGCTGAGCCTCTCGAGCAGACCTGGAGGAGCGAGAACTCCCTCCCGAAGACGATGCCTTCCCTTGACCTATTGTCCTGTTATACTCCACAACGCCGGTGCCAAAGGCAAACCTGCATGATACACATAGTTGAGCCATTAAGTGGACACATTCTTGTTAATGAAATCGTCGAATCAAACACAAACACCTCACCTGCCATGCTTTCTACCCCCACCACTGTGGTACAACGCCGAGGCATCTAAGTCTGAATGCATCCAGTCGAAGTCAGGCCCATGGCGTTGAGTCATTTCCTCCTCATATGCATTCTGCAAAGAAAGTTAGAGTTGGAGTTAGACACAAAACATGCAATTTAATTCGTAAATACAAACTTGTTTACCATTTTCTCCCTTGCCGGCTCGCTGCATAGCACATCAGGGTTCGCCGGATCAGGGCCACGGTGACCACGGACGTAAACCTCCATAAAACTTGGAGCAACTCCACTTTCAGCTTCCTACATGAAAAGAAGAGTTAAACCATAGAATTTTCATAGATGTAACATACAAGTTTGATTTATATACTTACCATGCGGCGTGCGGTACCAAGGTGTCCATCGGCGCCGTACCTGTGCCCCGGTCCTTCAGTGCCACGGTTGGTACGGTGCTTCTGGACTCTGCAATCCACTCAGGCGACGCCCATCTCTTAGCCAACCACCTCCAGGCTTCCATGTCCTTCGCCAGCCAATCCACAACGCTCTCCAGGTACTGCTCCTCTGTGAGGTAGATCTCATTGGCCCCTAATGCTTTGCTCATTTTTGCCCCTTTATCTTCTTGTAGTAGTAGTTGACGGCCGCGATGCGAGCATTGTACATGGCATCCTTGATTACCTTATCAGCGCACTTCCGAAAGTGCCTCTTCACATGTGCCCACTGAGCCTGATCCTCCTTGATCTCATTCGTCAATTGGAACCTCCCCTACATATCAATGGAGAAGTTAAGTTAAAGTAAGATTAGGAGAAGCAATAATTCATTGAATTGCTTATATAAGAAAGTAAACTCACCCAGAACTCGTCCCACACAGCCACCTGACAAGTCCTTCGTTTTTGTTCCGAACTTCCCCCTCCGCTACTGCTTTCCCCTGGCTCCCCTGGCTGGATATAGTCCTTCAGACCCCAGTCGGCCCACTGCATAGCCGCGAACCTCTCGCCATTGAGCTCACCATGCAGGGTAGTAGAAGCGACAGAGGCTACCCAACACCGCGTTCACCTTGGGACGTCTTCCTGTACCATCCCAAGTCAAGTCTTCCCATGACCTACAAACATTAATAAAACAAGTAAACCAGTGCAATCACGTTCACATTAAAAAATTAACACAACAGAAATAAGCCCCACCATTCTCCATGCGGCCGGATGAGCCTCCTTTCGGCAGGTCTCGGACCAAGCGCATTGCTCTTTTTATACCTAAGTATACAAGTAAATTCAATATGATGAAATGATTAAAAACTAATATCAATTAAACTAATATGCATAATAATACCTGAAGGACGTAGAACCATCTGACGCGTCGCCCGCGCTGCCTGCCCCCATAGGGTCACCCTCCTCATCCTGCTCACCCTCGTCACCCTGCACATGAGCATCCTGCTGAGGAGCCTCCTGCTCACCCTCCTCATCCTGCACTTCGTCTAGATAGTCAAGAAGTTGTTGCTGCCTCTGTCGGCTCTGTGAGGAGCCCTGAAAAAGCCCACTGCCCGAGCTGTCCTCACTGCCGCGCTGCCCCCACTCCTCCTCGATCTCCTATGCTTGAACATGTTCAATTGTAGATAAATTAATGTCAAACCATAGTATATGAAACAAATAATATGAAAATTAATAATGTGAAAATTGGAATACATAGCTTAATTGATTAACTAAAAGAAACAAACTAATCAAAAGTCATCCGCATCCGATGATGCTTGTTCGGCTCGTTGTTTATTCATACGCTCTTGATTTAGTTGGATCCTTACTGATCTTCTAACGACGACAGGTCGTTTGCGCTTTGACCTAGGTTCTTCAATTAAGGTCGCTTCACCTCGACATTACCATACTTGTCGACATGAGTCCCACTATGAGCATCAAACCAGTCGCACTCGAAAACACGACTTTAAGTTCCTTGGGGCCATCGAAAATCAACTCTACAATGTTTTGAAGAACACCGTAATAGTCCACTACTTTGTCATCGTCAACATATGAACTTGCCAACACACCACTATTGGTGGTGGATGCCAATGGTTGACTCTTCTCCAATTTCGTGGTTCGGAAGCGATATCCATTTACACCATAGCGAGTATAGTTTCGGACGGACACAGAGGTATGTGCCATTTGCTGCAAGTCCGGGTGCACAGAGTTTTTGGAAACCTATACAAGGAATTAGTATATGCATTATATCTTCCAAGTCCAAAATTCAAAGATTAAGTATGGACAATGAGAGAACGACAATTACTAACATAATTACGAAACCACTGCACGAAGTTTGGTCCACCTTTCAACCCATCATGTCAAAGATTTTCTAATTGGATGGTCGTAGGTTTACTAGTAGATTTCCAACATTCTTCATCAAACATGCTGGACATATTAGAAACATGGAGATTACACACTATAGAAATTATGAGATGAGAAAATGGATGTAACTATGAGGAAAACTTACTCGAACGCCTCCTGTGTGCTATCAATATTGCTATACATATATAGCATTACCGTGTTCAAATCTGATCCTTCAATGTGACGTACACTCCCTTTTCCAACTGCTTTATCCGGATTCGCAAAAATTTGAAGGGTGCTTTAGGGCGATTCATTTTCGACATGAAGTCGCACTGAAGGAGCAAACACATTGTTGGCTCGAGCGAAATACCTGGTTGAGAATTGAGATATCTCCTTAAGGGCAAAAGCCTCCGCAATACACCCTTCGACTCTAGCCTTGTTGCGAACAGACGCCCTGAGCTTTTTCAATGCCCTTTCTATAGGATACATCCACCTGAATTGCACTAGTCCGCCTACCAAAGCTTCCCAAGGCAAATGCACAATTAGATGTTGCATCACATTGAAGAATCCTGGCGGGAAAACCTTTTCAAATTTACAAATAAGAATTGGAATTTCTTTCTCAAATTTCTGCATCAACCTCTTCGATACCGTCTTTGCGCATACTTCCCTATAGAAGTAACTCAGCTCTGCAAATATGCTCCAAAGCTCATCCTTAAAATAGCCTCGAAACATCACGGGCATCAGCCTCTCCATAATAATATGGTAGTCATGGCTTTTCAAACCGATCAATTTACCAGTCTTCAGATTGACTGTCCGTTTCAGATTTGCCGCATATCGATCTGGAAATTTCAGATTCTTCAACCACTTAAATATTTCTTTCCTTTCATCTGGCTTGAGGCAGTAATCAGCTCGCGGCCTACTCTCATGCCCATTATCGCTTACTTTCAACTCGAGCATCGGTCTCTTACAAATTTCAGCCATGTCTTTTCTTGCCTTCATATTATCTTTCGTTTTATCAGTCACATCGAAACATGTGCTTATGATGCTTTCAGCAACGTTACGCTCTTGGTGCATCAAGTCTATGTTGTGCGGCATGATCAAGGCTTTTGCATACGGAAGCTCCCATATTGATGAAATATGGGTCCAGTTGTGGTCCTCCCTGTAGCCTTGGAACCTATCATTTTCTCCTTGCTTCAGACAAGCATGCCATGCCATTATCTGCGGTGCAGTTTGCCTCTTTGGTGGCCCATTTCTGATTTTGGCTCCACTTCTGAATGCAGTAAGCAAATTCCTGAAATCATGCTTGAATGGAGTCCAACGTCGATGAGCATCAAAGAATGACACTTTCCCACCATGCTTCAATCTGAATGCATCCGTAATATTCATACATATGGGATAGCACAACCGACCATGAACACACCATCCAGACCAATCTCCATACGCCAGTAGATCATGCACTGACCACAAATAAGCAGCGCGCATGGTAAACTCCTTTTCAGTATGGCTGTCATAAGCCTTCACACCTCTCCACAATTGTTTCAGCTCTTCAATTAAAGGGCGAACAAACATATTCAGCTTTGGCCCTGGATGCTCGGGGCCTGGGATGACTAGTGCAAGGAACATGAACTCTTCTTTATTGACCAACTCAGGAGGAAGATTATATGGCACAATGAAGACAGGCCAACACGAGTAAGGGCTTGCACTGGTATTGAAAGGTGTGAATCCGTCCGTCGATAGACCAAGCCGTACACTCCTAGGGTCGTTTGCAAATTCGGGATCAAACTCGTCAAATGCCTTCCACGCATCACCGTCCGACGGATGGACCATTATGTCTGGATCAGTGACGAGACATACACCATTCTTTGGCCACGTCATATGCAGAGCTATTTCCTTGTTGAGGAACAACCTTGAAAGCCGAGGAATGATGGGCAACCGACGAAGTTGCTTAGCTGCGACCTTCGTAACTACCAATTCACCCTCATCATTTGTCACCTCGACATATCTAGAAGCTTCACAATGCTTACAACGGTCCAGCTTGTCATCGTCCTCAAAAAATAGCATGCAACTGTTGGGACACACGTCGATCTTCTCATATGTCATCCCAAGACCAGCCAACATCTTCTTTGCGAAGTACATATTCTTTGGCAACTTATGATTCTCCGGGAGAACCTCGCCCATCAGTTGGACGATGTTGTTGTAAGCACTGTTTGAAATGTTGTGCTTCGACTTTATCGCCATTAGTCTTGTGAGAGTCCCAAGAACTGACATCTGAGTGTGCTCGTGCAGTCTCTCTTCTCTCGCGGCGAGTAGCCGGAAGAATTCCTGAGCATCGCGTGGAAGCTGCCCCGGCTCCTCAGCGTTCATTTCAACATCCCTACCAAGATCATGCAACATGTCGTCCATCCTATCATGATCGTCATCAAGTTCCACCTCCGCGTCAACGTGTCTAATAGACTCTCCATGCCGGTACCATACAAGGTAGTTCAGCATAAACCCACTTTTGCAAAGGTGTTTCTCCATTTCTTCCTTCTTCTGAGGCCACTTGTTCTCGCAGCGATTGCAAGGACACTTCACTAGACGACCAGTTGCATCTTTGAAAGCGTGCTCAAGAAAAGCCTTTGTTACACCCATCCATTCATTCGAATGTGCCCCATCCTTTCTCCACCCGTCATACATCACCCTCCGATCACTGTCCATTTCAAAGGCTAAACAAAAGACAAAGAACATCAATGATCGTCCATGGCTTAGGTGAACTCCCTATTAGGTAAAGGCCCTAAACCCACCCAAGAGTGTAGGCCGATGCTTGTGATTTGTGACGTGTAGCCTACGATTGCCACGAAATTTCGGCAGCATAACCCCGCTGCTCTCCAAGCACACGCCTGAACATGGTGTGTTGGAGAACAACTGGGTTACACAACCGAAATTCCGCGTTAATCGTAAGGCACATGTCATAAATCACAAGCATTGACCTACACTCTCAGGCTGTCCAAAATACGTGGACAATTCCGGAACGACGAACCTCACAAGCCAATGTGACGTTCGTCGTTCCCGAACGGGTGACGCATACGGTTCGCTATGGTTAACGATTAAAACTAAACTCTAAACATTAAACTAAACTCTAAAATTAAGATAATAGAATGAGACATTGAGGATAATGAGGCACTGATCACTGATGATCACTGATCACCACTGATCTAGCATGCACTCTTCACTATACAAAACCAATTCACCATCACCTTAACAATCTGTATAACAGTTAACAGCCGCCACGGCACGCGCACGGCAAGCCACGGCCGCCACGGCCGCCATGTGCATCAAATGAAGAAGGGAGACGGGGAGGCTCACCGCGGGGAACGAGGGCGGCGTCGACGGATGGCGGGCGTGGCGTGGACGGACGGCAGGCTCCCTTCTTCGCGACGACGGCCACGGGCTCCCTTCTTCGCGGGCGGGCAGGGCGCAGGCGGCGCGGCGAGGGCGCGAGGGCCGCGTGCGGCGGCGCGCTCAGGCGGGGCGCGGGCGGCGCGGCGAGGGCGCGCGGGCTGCATGCGGCGGCGCGCTCCCTTCTTCGTAGGCGGCGCGGCGAGGGCGCGAGGGCCGTGTGCGGCGGCGCGCTCAGGCGGGGCGCGGGCGGCTCGGCGAGGGCGGGCGGGCGCGGCGAGCTCGGCGAGGCGAGCGCGGCGAGGTGAGCGCGGCGAGGGCGGGGCGAGCGCGGCGAGGCGAGGGCGGGCGGGGCGCGGCACGACGAGCGCGGCGAGGGCGGGGCGAGCGCGGGGCGAGCGCGGCGACGGCGGGCGGGCGGCGGCGCTTCTAGAGATGGACGAGCGAGAGCGAGAAGATGCGCGCTGAGGCCGGATGGACGATTAACGGGCCTCTATTTTCGTCGGCCTCATTAAGGCCGACGAAAATAGAGGCCGGTTAATGACTAATTTTCGTCGGCCTGGCTGAGGCCGACGAAAATACCCCACTTATGTTCGTCGGCCTAGCTGCGGCCGACGAAAATAAGCCACATTTTCATCGGTCCCGAGGCCGACGAAAATACCTTTCGTATTCTCGTGGGCCTGCCCACGAAAATATTCTCTGGCCCACGAAAATAGACCACATTTTCGTCGGTCACGCTGGCCGACGAAAATAACATTGTATTTTCGTGGGCCGGCCGATGAAAATAGTCCGGCCCACGAAAATTTATGTGTTTCCTGTAGTGAGAGCACGCAAGCGGAGAAAGAAGCCCAGCTGGAGCAGCTCCAAACCGGGAGACACCCGTACTAGGCATCAGTCCGAGAAAGGCGAGAGAATGCGAGTGCCTTCCCATCCCTAGACCCGCCGATGCGACATAACACCACCACCAACTTCGTAGCATATGCCGACTGCTACCACGCTACGGGCCTTGGTTGTCCAATATCTCAGACCTGGACTCCTCATCGCTAAGATAACCTAAGCGTGGCAGGCGCCACCGTGTCCTCCTTGGTGGCACGCACGGAGAAAGGCCAGGAGTAAGACCGACTCGCCCGTACCCGCGTCGACGAGCGTTGGTCGACTCGCGGCTGAGACCGTGGGCGGGGGGCAGTAGGTTGGGAAGGAAGAACAGGGCGAAGGCCGAGAAGACGAACGAGGCATCCAATAACAACGAAAACGATGGTGCGCGCATGCTGTGAAACGTCCTCGTGGACGTGCAATAGCCACTGCGCGAGTCGGTGTCAGAGCTGGTGTCGAATAAATATAGGGAGGAGGTGCCTGCTCCCACGCCCTATGCCGAGAATGGGGTGGTGCAAAGGCGGAGGCATGAGGTGAGAGAGAAAAGAAGCAGGATGACGAACGAGGTGGCGGCAACTGAGACGAGGACCATCATTATCGTGCGGAGGTATAGATGGTCAAATGGGCCATGTCTAGCGGGCCGGCCCGAGGCACTACCCATTTAATAGTGTCTGGGCCAACCCTGCACAAGCGTCGTGCCGTGCTTGGGCCGTAGCCTTGACCCGTAGTACTGGACCGGCCCAACACAATTATATTTTTTATTTTACGAAAAATCGTATAACATATGTATAATTTATATTCAATATTAAAAATATCTGAACATGATGTTCTATTGGTTAGACGGCTTCACCTAGTGTCTCTCACATTTCTGCTATTAGGGCGTGGGTTTGAACCCCATCTCCTGCACCGCTTTTTAACATTTTATGCTGATTTAACCAAAAGGTCCCACGGGCTAACGGGCCAGCCCGATACGGTCAGCAAGCCGGTGTCATGCCTAGGCCGGAGCTGCGGCTCACGGATGTCAGGCCCATGCTGAACCTCTGTTTGATCATCTATATGCGGAGCTGTGATTGGGCGTAGAGTTTGGTTGTCTAGCCGAGGAGACATAGATAGAGAGTCGTACTATACTTAAAGCATCAGTTTCCATAGTGGTCCTGCGTCATCTTTTTACAAGAAAAGTCCCTACATTTTTTTAAATCAACTCAGCGTAAAATGTTAAAAATCGGTGCAGGGGTGGGGTTTGAACTCACACCTTGATGGAAGAAAGGTGAGAGATATTAGGCAAATTTATCTAACCAGTAAAACATCATGCTCAAGTGTTTATAATATTGAATATAAATTGTACATATGTATATATAATTTTTTGTAAAATAAAAAATAATCGTGTCGGGCCAAGCCAGTACTATGGGCCGATGCTACAGCCCAAGTACCGCACGACGCTCATGTTAGGTTGGCCCAGGCATTATTAAATAGGTCGTGCTCATGTCGGGTTGGTCCAGGCATTATTAAATAGGTCGTGCCTCGGACCAGCTCGCCAGACATGACCCATTTAGCTATTTATACCTCCACACGATAATGATGGTCCTCGTCTTAGTTGCCACCACCTCGTTCGTCATTCTACTTCTTTTCTCTCTCCCCTCATGCCTCCACCTCTATGCCACCCTATTCTTGGTAGAGGGCATAGGAGCATGCGTTTCCTCCCCGTATTTGTCCGACACCAGCCCCGACACCGACTCGTGTAGTGGCTATTGCACGTCCATGACGACGTTTTACATCATGCGTGCACCATCGTTTTCGCCGTCGTCGAACGTCCCGTTCCTCTTCCCGGCATTCACCTTGTTCTTCCTCCCCAACCTATTGTCCCCGCCTATGGTCGCAGCCGTGAGCCGACCGACGCTCGTCGACGCGGGTACGGCGCGAGTCGATCATGCTCCTGGCCTTTCTCCGTGCGTGCAGGACATGGTTGCGCCTGCCACACTTAGGTTATCTTGGCGATGAGGAGTCCGGGTCTGAGATATTGGACAACCAAGGCCCATAGCGTGGCAACAGTCGGCATATGCTACGGAGTTGGTGGTGGTATTGTGTCGCTTCAGCGGGTCCAGGGCTGGGAAGACATTCGCATTCTCTCGCCCTTCTCGGATTAACGCTTGGTGCGGGTGCCTCTCGGTTTGGAGCTGCTCCGGCTAGGCTTCTTTCTCTGCTTGCGTGCTCTCTTTCCCTATATATTTAGCGGTATACTACCTATATCGCCTCTAGATGTCCAGGTCTTCGTCGTGTCCTTCTCCGGCACGAACAGGTATGTCCGCCTCTTCCCTTCCCCTCCTGCTCTACGAAACCTTGGAAGTGGTGAAGGCGAGAGATGGGGGTCTCTGATTTGCTGCCTATGTTAACCGTGCGTTCATAAAAAAATATTATGCGAAGAGCGAAGACAATCAATAAAAAATCTTGAGATCTTTTTGGTGGATAATTTACGTGGGTATTATTATGAGCCGTCGCATCGCACGGGTAACCGATTAGTAAGTTATAAACATTCTCAAATAGCCCTGGTTCGCTTACGGATTAAGCAACGTCAAACTATAGCTAACACACAATAATTCCTCGTGGGTCTCTGCTCTTTTAATTAGTACTTAGTAGCGGTAGATAACATAACACGTAGCTAGTGTGCTTGCATGCATGCGTGTTGCACGTGCGGTAGAAAGTCGTCGCGTCGGTCCTCTTACTTGTGATATGTGACGTCGAGTCAACTTAACTTCTGACCGTTCAACTTATTGTTAATACTATTGCTTATACTTGCAGCGAATTCAGGCTTCACATTTTTGTATTTTCCTATGAACTTTATTTCCATTTCTCATTATTTCATCAATCATGTCTATATGTAAGTTGATTTTTTTCTCATTGAAATAAAATGTGGAGCAATCATTAAGGGTTTGTTCGTTTAGATCGGTTCCAAAAGTTCACCTATATATAGTTACCTAAAACATTGTTTTGTACTGTTTTGCGTTGTAGACTATACTGTTTGTAGAGTGAAGTTTGAATATAGAGATAGGGATGGGTAAGCTGCTTGAGATAGACTTCGAGGTGGCTTAAAGGGGATTGCATGGAATTAAATCACGTGTTACTCAAAATGAAATAGGAGGGAGTTTAATCCCCTCAATCCTCTTCGATTCGAATGCAACCTAACAAAGCCTAAGTAGGCATTCCGCATTCCACGCAGCTACTTCACTCCATCCCTCGTTGTACTATCATTTTGCCAGGAAGATAGTATAGTAAGGGTTGTTCGGTTAGGAGTGGATTAAATAAGGTTGGAGGAGATTAAATCCCTTTCTATTTAGTTTAAATGGGAAGGGATTTAATCTCTCTCATGCCTCGTTCGGTTGCCTAGGAAGGCTTCCAGGCCGGAAACGGTTCTAGACCAGTAAACAGTGGACCACTCAATCCAGCCCAGGATATGATCCAGATGGTAAGGGATCGAGATTCCTATCGGTCCATGGAGGAAGGGAAAACTTCGAACCGGACCGCTTTTATTTTTATTTCTGGTTGAAACGAACAACTCAGAGCCGGATTCCAAACTAGATAATTTTTTCACCCGAAAAGAGGCCTGGAACGGTCGAAACAGGCTGAAACGAAGGAGATATCACTCTCCTTCAATCCCATTGCAACCGAACAGGCCAAAGGTGGCATGCTAATTCATTAGTGCATGCTGAACCCAATAGCAGTAGCCTAAATAAAAAACTTATAGAATTATTTTAAGTTAAACTATTTTACAATACTAACTTTGTCTCGAGTAAATATTCGTTCTTACTAACTAATTTGGTGTCATAAATATTGATAATTTTTCTATAGATTAAGTTAAATTTAAACTAGTTTGACTTATTTTAGCATGAAAGGTGTACTTAATGTGTCTGCACAAGGTTAACATGTTATCCCACTAGTTGCAGAAAGTATGAAAGTATAAGCGTATGTTGTTTTAAAATGTGTGATTTCGCCAAGTGAACAAGAAAGGGCGATCTTATGATCTTTCTAAGCATACATGTAATTTTGCAAAATTTACAAAGAATAAAGATATTATTGAAAACATTTAGGTTCTAATTTGGTTTCGGTGATTATGAAAACATAAAATTATTATTGTGACTAACATATGTTTTACAGAAAAAAGATAAGTTAGTGTAACGCCCTGAATTTGGGGTAGAATTTTTTTCTCCTTTTCACTCCCCCAAATTCGGTCGTTACTCTCTTTTCTCTTCCCGTTTCGCTCCTTCTTCCCAATTTCAAACCAGTATAGTGACAGGTGTCCGTGTCATGTATAAACAAAACCTAAGTGTCATGGTGTTGCATCATGCCGAAGCGCATTTCTTTGTCTGATGTCGCGTGTTCGTCTCGTCCCGTTTCGGATTTCGGTTCGCGATTGGATTCCGTTTAGTGGTCGTGCGTGTCGTGGGTTTCGATCCGCGATGTGGCCCAGCCCAGCCCGGTTAAGATGTTGTCACACCCGGTTTTAAGGAACAAAGCCGGGTGCTTCTCATACATGCGCCAAAGAAGACAACATATATAATAACAGAGTGTATAGAGATAAATGTCATAATAAAATCAGAGTACTTATTACATAGCAGAAGTCTTACAAAACAAAAGATGAATATTGCAGAAACTAAAATCTATCCTTGGCGCCAGAAAGCTGACTGGGAGACGCCACCTAGATCAAGTCGAAAGCCTCAGTGTTAGGTGGCTCCTCTTCGACCACTTGCTCTTCTCCTGTGGGGGGTGTGAGACAGTAAGAGTGAGCTCACACATGTTCATCGCTCAACAAGTTGTGGGGAATAATGTGGCATGAACTCACCAAAGGTGGGAGTTCATGAAGTGTAAGGCTGATCAATGAAATAAAGGCTGAAGTTGAGCATTGCTTTTATAAGTTGGTCAAAATTTTATTAGTAGTTACTAGGTGTAAGTAAATACCAAACCTTAGAAATAATAAGTAAAAGTAATAATAAAATAATCCCAAATGCAATGATATGACAAATTAAGTTTAAGTTCCATAAATTAATCATGTGAGTGTCCAAGCCGCTCATGACCGTGAGCACGGCTAGTATACCAGTTTTACACTCTGCAGAGGTTGCACATCTTTACCCACAAGTCGTGTTACCCATTTGCCACAGAGTTGATCAGACCCCATACACCTCTACCAAGGAAGCGAGGCAGGGTACCACTACGAGGCCTTTACAAAGTTCCACTAGCTTCAGAAAACCCGCTACAGTTTATAGGAAGCTCTAGTGCAGGAATCCCTCGCCTGACCGCCATCGCAGCAAAATCAACCCAAGGACCTCCCTACACTGACCACTCCCTTACTGCCCTTGCCCCTTTCGGGTAAGGTAGTCATCCACTAGCTTTCCTAGTTAATCAGCCAAGGGCGTCCCATTAAACCCTTGTGGTAGCACTGTTTTCCCGGGTGGTTCTCCATATTTCCATTAACATAATGATCTTATCATGAACAGTAAAGCATAAACAGATAATAAAGAGTGTAATAATGAGTGATGAATATCTCTATACCCAATGCCACATAAAGCAATAGCATGTACTACCCAAAAATTTAGTAGTAAAACCAGTGGTGAAACAAGGTATAAAGATAGTCAAAATCTAGGGCAACCTATTGGGTCCCATCAAAATTAACCTATGCAGATCATTATGATTAATAAGAACATGAATAGGTAAAAGAAGTGATCAAGGATCAAGGACACAACTTGCCTTCAACGAGCTCCTGCTCAGCAGTCTCTACCAGCTGAACCCCAGAATCCTCTGTAGCTTGCTTGTCTACTCGCATCAACACAATACATACATAGTATAGCAAAGATTAAAATTACACCAAACATGTAAATAAAATACACAACAATATTCTAGACACTAAAATGAGATCATAGGAGCTGGAATCATTAATTTTGGAGTTATAGATTTTAAGTTATGGATTTTCCAAGGTTTTATGTATTTAATACATGATTAAGTAAAAGAATAATTTTAATATGTCTTTCATGCCAAAACAGAGGCACAAATAGGTAGACAATAATATTATGAAAATTTAGGAACTAGAATGGACCAATTTGGAGTTCATATGCATTTTCTATGAATTATACAAATCCTAGGAATTGTTTTCCTATTAAAAACTCATTTTCTAAATAGATTTTATAGATTTTAGATCTGTCTGGACCGCGCACCCATTAACCAGAAGCACAGGGGCTAGCGTGCAAGAATTTCTATGACTCAGTGCATAGTCACATAGGATGGCGGGTTAATTTCTATGGAGTTCAGGGGCTCATAAGAAAAAGTCCCTGGCCGAAAGGGTATCGGTTGTTTCTATTCATCCGATCATCCACGGATGGTCCAGATTGCATCTGCGTCCCCTTTGAACCGGTATGCGCCAATAGCCGCAGGATCCCCAATCTATGGCTAGACGCACCCCATCATCTAGATCTAATCTCGATCACGTGTCTACGATCCAACGGCCCACAACCAAAAGCTATCTTCCTTCTAATCAGATCTGTCCATCCTATCATCAACGGCCCACTAATCGTCTTCTTACTGTTGGTCGTGAACCGGTCACCTACGCCCCGACGGTGGCCGCACCATCGCCGGCGCACAATTCCCCTCGTCCACAGGCCCACAGCTCAAATATAACGCGGGAAATACGAAGAGAAGATCCACACGAGTGATAACAGGGGTTTTTCACCTTGGTTCACGGCGACAGCAGGTCTGGCCACGGGCAATGGCGGCGCGATGACGGATCGTGAGCCACGGCGAGTACTTGGGTGCTCTTGAGATGAGGACAAGCCTGGGCGAGCTTTGCCCCAGATTCAAGGGACCCTAGAGATGGACTCGAACCCACACTGGAGGACAAGTCGATAGCGAGCGACGAATGGCGTGTGGCGGCTTGAGCTTACTTCACCGCGGGGGCGATGGGGTTTAAGCATTAGTTCCCACACGATTTCTCTGGCCTGGCAAATAGGGGCGCGAGAGAGGCCACGGCTTAGCGCTTTATACCCTGAGGCCGAGTCCGGCTAGAAGCGAGAGAATCGCTCGGTTTGTTGAGATTCCCTACCGCCGCGGTCGCTGCTTTGGTTGGGGAAGAAGAAGATCCATCCTGCCAAAGCGGACCCACCTGTCGGCGAACTAGCAGGCGCGCACGTGGATTTAGTGCGACTGGTGCGTGGGCCCAACGGCGCAGTGGCAGCGACGGGATTGGGCTGCGCGGGGTCAATTCCTTGGTGGGCCGAAATAGAGGTCTGAGGCCCAAATAGCCTTTTATTCTTTTCCTTTTTATTCTCTATTTCCCTTCCTCTATTCCCAAATTCAATTTGAATTTCGAATTTGAATTCAAACTTGTGCCTAATTTATTCTCAATTTTAGAATAACAACTTTGGAAATATAATTATATATTTTTATATCATTTCTCTTCTTCTCATTTTCAAAAACCCTAATTTTAAATTTAGGGTTTAATTCCACTTCTAAGAATTATTATCTTATTATTATTACCTTATTATTTTATTTAATGCACAAACATATAACTCCAACATGATGCATATTTTTTTATCCTTTGTTTTAATTCATCTCTAAATTTTATGTATGCTCTTTTTATGATGCAAACGAGGCACATATAATAAGAAAATCACTATATAATCCCTTTATACAATTTTGAGTATTACAGATGTTAGGTGGGGATGGACCTACTCCCATATTTGAGGGAGATGCTTTTCAATATTAGAAAATACATATGGAAGGTGTCGGGGACCATAATTAGGGGTACCCTCAAGACTCCTAATTCTCAGCTGGTAACCCCCATCAGCATAAAGCTGCAAAGGCCTGATGGGTGCGATTAAGTCAGGGATCAGTCCATTCGAACGACTCGATCGTGCCTCGCCCGAGCCTAGCCTCGGACAAGGGCAGCCGACCCCGGAGGATTTCCGTCTCGCCCGAGGCCCCCCTCCAACGGCGGACACATCTCCGGCTCGCCCGAGGCCCTGCCTTCTCTAAGAAGCAACCCTGACCAAATCGTCGCACCGACCGACCAAGTCGCAGGAGCATTTAACGCAAAGGTGACCTGACACCTTTATCCTGACGCGCGCCCCCCGGCAGAGCCGAAGTGACCGCCGTCACTTCACCGCTCCACTGACCGGCCTGACAGAAGGACAGCGCCGCCTGCGCCACTCCGACTGCAGTGCCACTTGACAGAGTGAGACTGACAGGCAGTCAGGCCCTGCCAAAGGCACCATAGGAAGCTCCGTCCGACCCAGGGCTCGGACTCGGGCTAAGTCCCGGAAGACGGTGAACTCCGCTTCGCCCGACCCAGGGCTCGGACTCGGGCTAAGTCCCGGAAGACGGCGAACTCCGCTCCGCCCGACCCAGGGCTCGGACTCGGGCTAAGTCCCAGAAGACGGCGAACTCCGCTCCGCCCGACCCAGGGCTCGGACTCGGGCTAAGTCCCGGAAGACGGCGAACTCCGCTCCGCCCGACCCAGGGCTCGGACTCGGGCTAAGTCCCGGAAGACGACGAACTCCGCTTCGCCCGACCCCAGGGCTCGGACTCGGGCTCAGCCCCAGAAGACGACGAACTCCGCTTTGCCCGACCCCAGGGCTCGGACTCCGCCCTGGCCTCTGCCGAACGACCTCCGCCTCGCCAGACCTAGGGGCTCGGACTCGGCCTCGGCCATGGAAGACAGACTCGACCTCGGCTTCGGAGGAGCCTCCACGTCGCCCAACCTAGGGCGTAGGCCAGCCACGTCAACAGGAAGCGCCATCATCACCCTACCCCGAGCTGACTCGGGCCGCAGAGAACAAGACCGGTGTCCCATCTGGCTAGCTCCGCCAGATAGGCAATGATGGCGCCCCGCATGATCTGTGACGACGGCGGCTCTCAGCTCTCTTACGAAAGTAGGAGGACGTCAGCAAGGACTCAACCGCTTCGACAGCTGTCCCTCCGCCAGGCTCCTCCGACGGCCACGACTTCACACCAGCTGGGTGCCAAAATCTCTCCGGCTGCCACATCGGCATGTACTTAGGGCGCTAGCTCTCCCCCGCTAGACACGTAGCACTCTGCTACACCCCCATTGTACACCTGGATCCTCTCCTTACACCTATAAAAGGAAGGACCAGGGCCCTCTTAGAGAGGGTTGGCCGCGCGGGGACGAGGACGGGACAGGCGCTCTCTTGGGGCCGCTCGCTTCCCTCTCCCGCGTGGACGCTTGTAACCCCCTACTGCAAGCGCACCCGACCTGGGCGCGGGACGAACACGAAGGCCGCGGGATTCCCACCTCTCTCGCGCCGGTCTCCGGCCGCCTCGCTCTTTTCCCCCCTTTGTGCTCGCCCACGCGCTCGACCCATCTGGGCTGGGGCACGCGGCGACACTCACTCGTCGGCCCGAGGGACCCCCGGTCTCGAAACTCCGACAGTTGGCGCGCCAGGTAGGGGCCTGCTGCGTGTTGACGAACAGCTTCCCGTCAAGCTCCAGATGGGCAGTCTCCAGCAACCTCTCCGACCCGGGACGGTGCTCCGTTTCGGGAGTCTTGGGTTCATGTCCTTCGACGGCAGCTACGACATGATACTCCTTCTACCGCCGCGTGACAACGACAATGGCGGCCGATAGCCCGCCCACCGGCGGTGGAATCGACGACGTCTTCCCCGCGTGGTGGAAGAACAACATTCGAGCTCGCCCCGTCCTCTCCCCCGTCAACGGAGGAGGAGGCGGGGCAACCAAGGCCAAGCAGGAGGCCGCGCCTCGTCGGCTGTCGAGCGAGTCGACGTCCCTAGCGCCCCAACGGGGGGCGCGTCGGGCGTCGACCTCGCGTTTGAGACGAAGGCGAGCGCCGTCTCCCCGCGACACGCCAATCCCGAGCAAGCGGATGACGCCAGCACGCTCGCGGAAGGCTTGCTGGGCGTCTCCCTCGTACCTGAGATGACGGTGCAGTCAGTCCCCGACGTGACTTCATCGCCGTTCGTCGACCAAAAGGTACCGACCGATTCCCATCCTACGTTATTTGGATTCAGCCTCAACCCGCCTAGCGACCTTGCTTTGGCGGGCACTCTCGTAGAGGCGAGTTCAAACCCTCCGGGGTTTCGCATGCGGTCGCCTTGGGACCGGCTGACGGACGTCTCGACCTATGGGCCCTCCGGGTCCGAGGAAGACGACGACCCCAGCATCTGTTGGGATTTCTTTGGACTTGGCAACCCTAGTGCCATGCGGGACTTCATGACCGCATGTGACTACTGCCTCTCCGAATATTCCGACGGTAGCCGCAGCCTCGACGACGAGGACTGCGGCCCAAGCCGCGAATGTTTCCACGTCGATCTAGGGAGTCCCTCCGAAGGCAATCATCTCGGCATGCCGGAGGACGGTGATCTCCCTAGGCCGGTGCCTCGCGCTGACATCCCGCGGGAGCTAGCTGTGGTCCCCGTTCCGGCGGGGGGTCACGACCCACAGCTCGAGCAAGTCCGCGGGGCGCAGGCCAGGCTCGACGAGGGAGCAGGAGCGCTTGAGCCGATCCGCCGGGACGTCGGGCAGGCATGGGCGGGCCAACCCCCGGCCAGAGAAATACGTCACCTACCCCAGGGTCTCCAGCTCCGTGTCGCCAACGACGTCAGGGTCAGGCCGCCACCCGCATCCAGTGGGGTCGGTCAGAACCTGGCTGCAGCAGCGATGCTTCTCCGCGCGATGCCGGAGCCATCAACCACCGAGGGTCGACGAATCCAGGGAGAGCTCAAGAATCTCCTGGAAGGCGCTGCGGTCCGACGGGCCGAGAGCTCTGCCTCCTGAAGGCAGGGATACCCCTCGGAACCTCATGCCGCGACTTCCCGATTCATGCGGGAAGCCTCGGTCTACCCCGGGCGCACGCGCAACACCGCGCCTGCGGCCCCGGGCCACCTCGGCAACGAGCACCATCATCGCGACCGTCGGGCCCACCTCGATGAGAGGGTGCGCCGAGGCTATCACCCCAGGCGTGGGGGACGCTACGACAGCGGGGAGGATCGGAGTCCCTTGCCCGAACCACCCGGTCCGCAGGCCTTCAGCCGGGCCATCCGGCGGGCACCGTTCCCGACCCGGTTCCGACCCCCGACTACTATCACAAAGTACTCGGGGGAAACGAGACCGGAACTGTGGCTCGCGGACTATCGCCTGGCCTGCCAGCTGGGTGGAACGGACGACGACAACCTCATCATCCGCAACCTCCCCCTGTTCCTCTCCGACACCGCTCGCGCCTGGTTGGAGCACCTGCCTCCGGGGCAGATCTCTAACTGGGATGACCTGGTCCAAGCCTTCGTCGGCAATTTCCAGGGCACTTATGTGCGCCCCGGGAATTCCTGGGACCTCCGAAGCTGCCGGCAGCAGCCGGGAGAGTCTCTTCGGGACTACATCCGGCGATTCTCGAAGCAGCGCACCGAGCTGCCCAACATCACCGACTCGGATGTCATCGGCGCGTTCCTTGCCGGCACCACCTGCCGCGACCTGGTGAGCAAGTTGGGTCGCAAGACCCCCACCTGGGCGAGCGAGCTGATGGACATCGTCACCAAGTTCGCCTCTGGCCAGGAGGCGGTCGAGGCTATCTTCCAAAAGGACAAGCAGCCCCAGGGCCGCCCATCGGAAGATGCTCCCGAGGCGTCTACTCCGCGCGGCGCCAAGAAGAAAGGCAAGAAGAAGTCGCAAGCGAAACGCGACGCCACCGACGCGGACCTTGTCGCCGCCGCCGAGTACAAGAACCCTCAGAAGCCCCCCGGAGGTGCCAACCTCTTCGACAAGATGCTCAAGGAGCCGTGCCCCTATCATCAGGGGCCCGTCAAGCACACCCTTGAGGAGTGCGTCATGCTTCGGCGCCACTTCCACAGGGCCGGGCCACCCGCGGAGGGTGGCAGGGCCCGCGACGACGACAAGAAGGAAGATCACCAAGCAGGAGAGTTCCCCGAGGTCCGCGACTGCTTCATGATCTACAGTGGGCATGTGGCGAATGCCTCGGCACGGCACCGCAAGCAAGAGCACCGGGAGGTCTGCTCGGTCAAGGTGGCGGCGCCGGTCTATCTGGACTGGCCCGACAAGCCCATCACCTTCGACCAAGACGACCACCCCGACCACGTGCCGAGCTCGGGGAAATACCCGCTCGTCGTCGACCCCGTCATCGGCGACGTCAGGCTCACCAAGGTCCTTATGGACGGGGGCAGCAGCCTCAACATCATCTACGCCGAGACCCTCAGCCTCCTGCGCGTCGATCTGTCCTCCGTCTGAGCAGGCGCTGTGCCCTTCCACGGGATCATTCCCGGGAAGCGCGTCCAGCCCCTCGGACGACTCGACCTTCCCGTCTGCTTCGGAACGCCCTCCAACTTCCGAAGGGAGGCTCTGACGTTCGAGGTGGTCGGATTCCGAGGAACCTACCACGCGGTACTGGGGAGGCCATGCTACGCGAAGTTCATGGCCGTCCCCAACTACACCTACCTGAAGCTCAAGATGCCGGGCCCCAACGGGGTCATCACCGTCGGCCCCACGTACAAACACGCGTTCGAATGCGACGTGGAGTGCGTGGAGTACGCCGAGGCCCTCGCCGAGTCCGAGGCCCTCATCGCCGACCTAGAAAGCCTCTCCAAAGAGGTGCCAGACATGAAGCGTCATGCCGGCAACTTCGAGCCAGTGGAGACGGTTAAGGCCGTCCCCCTCGACCCCAGTGGCGACGCCCCCAAGCAGATCCGGATCGGTTCCGGGCTCGACCCCAAATAGGAAACAGTGCTCGTCGACTTTCTCCGCGCGAACGCCGACGTCTTCGCGTGGAGTCCCTCGGACATGCCCGGCATACCGAGGGATGTCGCCGAGCACTCGCTGGATATTCGGGCCAGAGCCCGACCCGTCTTGCAGCCTCTGCACCGATTCGACGAGGAGAAGCGCAGAGCGATAGGCGAGGAGATCCACAAGCTAATGGCAGCCGGGTTCATCAAAGAGGTATTCCATCCCGAATGGCTTGCCAACCCTGTGCTTGTGAGAAAGAAAGGGGGGAAATGGCGGATGTGTGTAGACTACACTGGTCTCAACAAAGCATGTCCGAAGGTTCCCTACCCTCTGCCTCGCATCGATCAAATCGTGGATTCCACTGCTGGGTGCGAAACCCTGTCTTTCCTCGACGCCTACTCGGGGTACCACCAAATCAGGATGAAAGAGTCCGACCAGCTCGCGACTTCTTTCATCACGCCCTTCGGCATGTACTGCTATGTCACCATGCCGTTCGGTTTGAGGAATGCGGGCGCGACGTACCAGTGGTGCATGAACCATGTGTTCGGCGAACACATCGGTCGCACGGTTGAGGCCTACGTCGATGACATCGTAGTCAAGACGAGGAAAGCATCCGACCTCCTCTTCGACCTTGAAGTGACATTCCGATGTCTCAAGGCGAAAGGCGTCAAGCTCAATCCCGAGAAGTGTGTCTTCGGGGTGCCCCGGGGCATGCTCTTGGGGTTCATCGTCTCCGAGCGGGGCATCGAAGCCAACCCGGAGAAGATCGCAGCCATCACCAGCATGGGTCCCATCAAGGACTTAAAGGGCATACAGAGGGTCATGGGATGTCTCGCGGCTCTGAGCCGCTTCATCTCACGTCTCGGCGAAAGAGGCCTGCCTCTGTACCGCCTCTTAAGGAAGGCCGAGCGCTTCACTTGGACCCCTGAGGCCGAGGAAGCTCTCAGGAACCTGAAGGCGCTCCTCACAAAGGCACCTATCTTGGTGCCTCCAGCTGACGAAGAACCCCTCTTGGTCTACGTCGCCGCGACCACTCAGGTGGTTAGCGCCGCGATTGTGGTCGAGAGGCAAGAAGAGGGGCATGCATTGCCCGTTCAGAGGCCAGTTTACTTCGTTAGCGAGGTACTGTCCGAAACCAAGATCCGCTACCCACAAGTTCAGAAGCTGCTGTATGCAGTGATCCTGACGCGGCGGAAGTTGCGACACTACTTCGAGTCTCATCCGGTAACTGTGGTGTCATCCTTCCCCCTGGGGGAGATCATCCAGTGCCGAGAGGCCTCGGGCAGGATTGCAAAGTGGGCGGTGGAAATCATGGGCGAGACAATCTCGTTCGCCCCTCGGAAGGCCATCAAGTCCCAGGTCTTGGCGGACTTCGTAGCCGAATGGGTCGACACCCAGCTACTGACGGCTCCGATCCAACCGGAGCTCTGGACCATGTTTTTCGACGGGTCGCTGATGAAGACGGGAGCCGGCGCGAGCCTACTCTTCATCTCGCCCCTCGGGAAACACCTACGCTATGTGCTACGCCTCCACTTCCCGGCGTCCAACAATGTGGCTGAGTACGAGGCTCTGGTCAACGGGTTGCGGATCGCCATCGAGCTAGGGGTCAGGCGCCTCGACGCTCGCGGTGACTCGCAGCTCGTCATCGACCAAGTCATGAAGAACTCCCACTGCCGCGACCCAAAGATGGAGGCCTACTGCGATGAGGTTCGGCGCCTGGAAGACAAGTTCTATGGGCTCGAGCTTAACCACATCGCTCGGTGCTACAACGAGACTACGGACGAGCTGGCAAAAATAGCCTCGGGGCGAACAACGGTTCCCCCAGACGTCTTCTCCTGGGATCTGCATCAACCGTCCGTCAAGATCGACGACTCGCCCGAGCCTGAGGCGCCCTCGATCCAGCCCGAGGTGCCCTCGGCACAGCCCGAGGCACCCTTAGCTCGGCCCGAGGCGGCCTCGGTTCAACCTGAGGTACCCTCGGCCTCCGAGGGTGAGGCACTGCGCATCGAGGACGAGCGGAGCGGGGCCACGCCTGATCGAGATTGGCAGACCCCGTACCTGCAATATCTCCGCCAAGGAGAGCTACCCCTCGACCGAGCCGAGGCCCGGCGGGTAGCGCGACGCGCCAAGTCGTTCGTCTTGCTGGGCGATGAGAAGGAGCTCTACCACCGCAGCCCCTCGGGCATCCTCCAGCGATGCATCTCCGTCGCCGAAGGTCAGGAACTCCTGCAAGAGATACACTCGGGGGCTTGCGGCCATCACGCAGCGCCTCGAGCCCTTGTCGGGAATGCTTTCCGGCAAGGCTTCTACTGGCCAACGGCGGTGGCTGACGCCACTAGAATTGTCCGCACCTGCGAAGGGTGTCAGTTCTATGCGAAGCAAACCCACCTGCCCGCTCAGGCTCTGCAGACGATACCCATCACCTGGCCCTTTGCTGTGTGGGGGCTGGACCTCGTCGGCCCCTTGCAGAAGGCGCCCGGGGGCTACACGCACCTGCTGGTCGCCATCGACAAATTCTCCAAGTGGGTCGAGGTCCGACCTCTGAACTGCATCAGGTCCGAGCAGGCGGTGACGTTCTTCACCAACATCATCCATCGCTTCGGGGTCCCGAACTCCATCATCACCGACAACGGAACCCAGTTCACCGGCAGAAAATTCTTGGACTTCTGCGAGGATCACCACATCCGGGTGGACTGGGCCGCCGTAGCTCATCCCATGTCGAATGGGCAAGTAGAGCATGCCAACGGCATGATTCTACAAGGGCTCAAGCCTCGGATTTACAACGACCTCAACAAGTTCGGCAAGCGATGGATGAAGGAACTCCCCTCGGTGGTCTGGAGCCTGAGGACAACGCCGAGCCGGGCCACGGGTTTCACGCCGTTCTTCCTGGTCTACGGGGCCGAGGCCATCTTGCCCACTGACCTGGAATACGGTTCCCCGAGGACGAGGGCCTACAGCGATCAAAGCAACCAAGCTAGCCGAGAAGACTCGCTGGACCAGCTGGAAGAGGCTCGGGACAAGGCCTTGCTACACTCGGCACGGTACCAGCAGTCCCTGCGACGCTACCACGCCCGAGGGGTCTGGCCCCGAGACCTCCAGGTGGGCGACCTGGTGCTTCGGCTGCGGCAAGACGCCCGAGGGAGGCACAAGCTCACGCCCCCCTGGGAGGGGCCATTCGTCATCGCCAAAGTTCTGAAGCCCGGAACGTACAAGCTGGCCAACAGTCAAAGCGAGGTCTACGACAACGCTTGGAACATCCAACAGCTACGTCGCTTCTACCCTTAAGATGTTTTCAAGTTGTTCATATACCTCGCACCCGCGCAAAGTTTAGTCATCAAGGAAGGGTCGGCCTCGCCTCGGCAAAGCCCGACCCTCCCTCGGGGGCTAAAAGGGGGGGAACCCCCTCTGCGTTGAAATTTTCCTCGAAAAAAGATCTCTTCTGCCAGAATATCTTTCGTGCTTTCTGACTACTTCGAAAAGTGGATCCTAAAAACGACGGAGTACATGTAAGCAGCCAAGGCTGACCGAGCCGAGGGACTCCTACGCCTCCGGGATATGGATACCTCACTCATCACCTTCTGTGATAAGTAACTCGCATTCGGATAAAGTGATTCCGCGGACCGAACAAGTCTTCACGTTCGGAAGCTCTTCTGCCGAAGCGATCCTTCGAGCCTTCTCGACTGAGTCGGTGACAGGGCCTCATGGACGGGTGAAAGTGTGCGTAAGCGGCAAGGCCGACCGAGCCGAGGGACTCCCACGCCTCCGGGATACGAATACCTCACTCGTCACCTTCCGCGAGAAGCAACTCTCGCTCGCACAAACATCCCTTCTACCGACAAAAAAGCCCAGATACTCGAAACAAGAGGAAAGGAGACGCAGCTTTACAACACAGCGAGGGTGTGTGTTCTGGCCTCGGCGGCCGCAGAAGGCACACGCTACAAGACACTCTGATCCTGCAGGCTCGGGTCTTGACGCTGGAAGGGGGCAGTAACACCCTCGGCATCGACGACACCTTCAGAAAGGTCCGACCTAGCCTCGGACGGCGACGCGGTCCAAGGATCTCCACTCTGGAGGACGACGTCATCGTCACGCCCGGACAATCGCCGCCAGGGACTTCTCCGGGAATCCGGCCCGAGCAGGCGGCTCGGCCGGTTACCCCTGGGGCCTCGGCCAACCATCTTCCAAGGGCGCCAGCCCGACCCGAGGCCTCGGCTGATCGACTCCAGCGTCGGTCCCGCTAACGGACAACCCGGCTAGGCTCCGGCCAACCAGGTTTCATTTTTGAGCCAACTCTGCCTCTGTTCATGCTGATATCGCTACCCCTGGCCTCGGCTCGTCGAAGAGCGGCCAAGGGGTCCCTTTAACTAAGCTAGGGGAGCCTCAGACAACAAGGCCGACCGAGCCGAGGGACTCCTACGCCTCCGGGATACGGATACCTCACTCGTCACCTTGACACGAGGCGACTCATGCTTGGTGAAGCGGTTCAGACAACCAACAGGCGAGTCTTAGTGCTCGAAAATGAGGAAAAACATGGCTCCGTGCCAAAATTACATACATGTTCAGGCCTCGACAGCCACGATGAACAAAAAACCCTGGCATTCGAAGTGCCATTACAAACGGAACTCCGGTTCCGTCCCCGCGGGTACAGACAACCTCCACACCGGGGAGCCTGCGGAGCGACAAGCTCCGGGCGAATCACCAGCAAACGCGGGTCGCCCCCAAGCGCACCGGCAGGTCCTCGCTGCCGTCCTCGCCGCGAATGCGAGGGAGAGGGCGGAATGTTGCATCCTAGCTGGGCAGCAACAGTTCGCCTTCCCCAGCATGGCTGGAGGACGTCTCCGCCGCAGGGCTGGAAGGCGATTGCCACCACCAGAAGCTGGAAGAAGAGGTGGCCCGCCGACCCGCGCAGGAGGTAGAGCCCCGGCTCGCCTCGCTCCCCGCCCCAGCGAGGATGACGAACACCCTCGATGCTGAGGGCGGGATCGGGATCACAGCCCGGTTTGCCTCTCCCCATCCAGGAGCTGGAGGTCACCGTCTTGGGTGACCGCCAGCGGGGGGGGGGAGCAACCGGGCTGTGTGATGAAAATCCTTGAAGCCGAACGATGGCTGAAAGGTACCAACTCCCACGGAGTCGCGTTCCTCCAACGATGAGGCGAAAAGACGGCGGGTATCCCCCATCCGGGGGCTTGGAAGGTGGAAAGACTCGATGCATAAGGGAGCGGGAAGACATGGTCGCCTTCCGAAAGGGGTCGCCCTCCTTTTAAAGGCAACTCTCCCTACTTGCGCCCCCAACCATCACGGGCTGAGTCTTCTCCAGCACGCTCCAAGGCCCTCCCCTGCGGCGCGGGGGCTGGGTCCCGCATGTCATGCAAACCGACTCAGAGCAAAAGAAGCCAAACCGCCGCGCGTGGTGCACACGACCGCCCAGCGGTTACAAGTGACCCTCCACTTTTGCCCAGACCAACGGGCGAAAGAGGCGGGCAGCCATGCAGGCGGCATGCAACCGCGCCAAGTGGACGCGCTTCTCCGACTCCCGACA
Source organism: Zea luxurians (assembly GCA_029449295.1). Taxonomy (NCBI): domain Eukaryota; kingdom Viridiplantae; phylum Streptophyta; class Magnoliopsida; order Poales; family Poaceae; genus Zea; species Zea luxurians. The sequence continues at coordinate 16,109,339 of JAOPSE010000023.1, read as the reverse complement.
TGCCAGCATGGAGGCCCAGGCCCACGCGTCACGCAACCGGCGCGCCGGATGCTGCATGCAAGCAACTGCACCGCCACTTGCGCCACCACCGCGCCTCCTCGATTGCGGAACCAATACCGCGACTCGAGGCGACCCAGCGCACGACCCAGCAGCGCCAGCCTGACGCGGCGGTCAATGCGGCCAAAAGTGGGCCGGCAGTAATGACGGTGGCAGGCGGGCGGGAGCAGCGGTCACGTCGCCAGCCAAGCTCACGTCCCATCCGGGGGCAGCAAGAGAACCCCCTCTCACGGCGTGAAGACAACGCGCCCGTGATCCGTTCCTCGAACGGCTCGCGCACGCGCAACGGCCGCCCCGCCAACCGCTCGCCCCGTCGCATTAACTCCGCGGCAGGACAGGCGGCGCTTCTAGCGGGAGCAGTGAGCGACGCTTCGCCTTCGCCGTAATAACTGCGACAAAAAAGGTACGCCGCGTCGTTCGATTTCGTATCCTTTTCCTTTTTTCCTCTTTCTCTATCTCTTGCAGCAGGGATCGGGAAAGGGGGATACCCCGAAAAGGATCCTTCCCCGTGAAGGAACCAGGCTCCGAGCCTCCCTACTGATTAGAGGTTCGAAGGCTGGCCCCCCGAAGGGTTCGACAGCCGCCTCAGATCGCGTGGGCCCTACACCCACTACTGGTCAGAGGTTCGAAGGTCGGCCCCCCGAAGGGTTCCACGGCCGCCTCAGGCTACTCGGGCTCCACGCCCATTACTGATCAGGGATTCGAAGGCTGGCCCCCGAAGGGTTCACAGTCGCCTCAGACGCCGAGCGAGGGATGACCAGGGGTACGTTCGATACATAACCAAGGCTCGGGCTGCGCTCCCGAGGTACCCTAGGACATTTTCGAGACCAGCGGGAGCGATCTTGTAACGGAATCCCATCAGAGGGAGGCATCGAGCCCTCGGACCCCGTCGCCAGGGGACCGGGTCCGACAGATCACCCGCATGTACTTTTGGGCGTGCCTCTGGGCCCCTAGCCGACCGCTAACGAACGGGGCACGGACGTCCACTCGGATTACCCGCTTGCAGCTCACCGGAGACACCATGTTCGGCGCCCATCGAGGGTAACATGGCGCTTTCCCCCCTCCTCCTTGCGGAAAGGCGACGCAGGGGCATATGTAAAAAAGCCGAGTCTGTCCCTGATCGCCCTCTCGCCCTGTGCGGAGGCTCGGGGGCTGCTCTCGCAAACCCGGCTCCGGCCGAACCGTTGACAGCGTCAACATACCAGCCCGAGAACTTGGGCCCCGACCGTACACCCGGGCTACGGCCAGTTCGCATGAGGGAACAACCAGACCAGCCGAAGCATTACGCAAGGCATTAAGACCTCGAAGGAGTGAAACCACTCCTCCGAGGCCTCGGGGGCTACACCCGGCGGGTGCGCTCGCGCGCACCCACCGGAACAAAATGCAACCGAGAAAGGCTGGTCCCCTTGCAAAAAAGTGCGACTAAAGCCTCCAAGCGAGTGCTAACACTCCCTTCGAGGCTCGGGGGCTACTGTCGGGGACCATAATTAGGGGTACCCTCAAGACTCCTAATTCTCAGCTGGTAACCCCCATCAGCATAAAGCTGCAAAGGCCTGATGGGTGCGATTAAGTCAGGGATCAGTCCATTCGAACGACTCGATCGTGCCTCGCCTGAGCCTAGCCTCGGACAAGGGCAGCCGACCCCGGAGGATTTCCGTCTCGCCTGAGGCCCCCCACCAACGGCGGACACATCTCTGGCTCGCCCGAGGCCCTGCCTTCGCTAAGAAGCAACCCTGACCAAATCGCCGCACCGACCGACCAAGTCGCAGGAGCATTTAACGCAAAGGTGACCTAACACCTTTATCCTGACGTGCGCCCCCCGGCAGAGCCGAAGTGACCGCTGTCACTTCACCGCTCCACTGACCGGCCTGACAGAAGGACAGCGCCGCCTGCGCCACTCCGACTGCAGTGCCACTTGACAGAGTGAGACTGACAGGCAGTCAGGCCCTGCCAAAGGCACCATAGGAAGCTTCGCCCGACCCAGGGCTCGGACTCGGGCTAAGTCCCGGAAGACGGCGAACTCCGCTCCGCCCGACCCAGGGCTCGGACTCGGGCTAAGTCCCGGAAGACGGCGAACTCCGCTCCGCCCGACCCAGGGCTCGGACTCGGGCTAAGTCCCGGAAGACGACGAACTCCGCTTCGCCCGACCCCAGGGCTCGGACTCGGGCTCAGCCCCAGAAGACGACGAACTCTGCTTCGCCCGACCCCAGGGCTCGGACTCCGCCCTGGCCTCTGCCGAACGACCTCCGCCTCGCCCGACCCAGGGGCTCGGACTCGGCCTCGGCCATGGAAGACAGACTCGACCTCGGCTTCGGAGGAGCCTCCACGTCGCCCAACCTAGGGCGCAGGCCAGCCACGTCAACAGGAAGCGCCATCATCACCCTACCCCGAGCTGACTCGGGCCGCAGAGAACAAGACCGGTGTCCCATCTGGCTAGCTCCGCCAGATAGGCAATGATGGCGCCCCGCATGCTCTATGACGGCGGCGGCTCTCAGCTCTCTTACGGAAGCAGGAGGACGTCAGCAAGGACTCAACCGCTCCGACAGCTGTCCCTCCGCCAGGCTCCGTCGCTCCTCTGACGGCCACGACTTCACACCAGCTGGGTGCCAAAATCTCTCCGGCTGCCACATCGGCATGTACTTAGGGCGCTAGCTCTCCCCCGCTAGACACGTAGCACTCTACTACACCCCCATTGTACACCTGGATCCTCTCCTTACACCTATAAAGGAAGGACCAGGGCCCTCTTAGAGAGGGTTGGCCGCGCGGGGACGAGGACGGGACAGGCGCTCTCTTGGGGCCGCTCGCTTCCCTCTCCCGCGTGGACGCTTGTAACCCCCTACTGCAAGCGCACCCGACCTGGGCGCGGGACGAACACGAAGGCCGCGGGATTCCCACCTCTCTCGCGCCGGTCTCCGGACGCCTCGCTCTTTTCCCCCCTTTGCGCTCGCCCACGCGCTCGACCCATCTGGGCTGGGGCACGCGGCGACACTCACTCGTCGGCCCGAGGGACCCCCCGGTCTCGAAACGCCGACAGAAGGATACCTTGAGGAAATTCATATATGAGTCTTTAAAGCCACCACTAAAGGTCTACTAAACCCTAAGGATCACACCAATTTAATTAGTGAAGAAATACGCTATGAGAAGTGGAACACAAAGGTCAAAAATACTCTTTTTAGAGGCCTTTGCAAAGAGATGTTTAATAGAGTGAGCAATCATATGCAAGCTCATGCTCTTTGGTCAAATATATTTGCTTCCATGAGGAAACAAAAAGTGAGCATTAGGAACACTATGATTTGGTAATGAAGAAATGAAATTTTCATTTGAAATACTTTCTCATGAGAATGGTAATGATATGTACTCACACTTAAAATTCATTTTTAGAAGAGGTAAATGCATGGTGTCATATAATTAACAAAAACAAATGTTATGAGAAAGATCTTTAGTCTTGTTTGAATGAACAAATATGGGAACATCGTCAGCATGCTCCATCAAGTTGATCTATCCACTACTACACCAACTCAAATCTTAGGAAATATAAATGTTCATGAGATAGTGTGAATGCTCAGGGAAGTCATACCCCTAGCTTCCACCAAGATGCATTTAGAATTCTAATATAATAAGCTACTGTGGGTCACCATGCTAGGACCACTACTCCTAATTAAGACCCCATTCCCAGGGACCCCTCCTCACTCTGGCTTGGGAAGGGGCTTAACACTAGGTAACTTGATAATGGGGCACTACAAGAAAATAACCACACGCTACTAAGTCACATGGAGATACTAAGAGTCTATAGGCCCTTCGAGCCTTAGGCGCTCCTGAGAGTAAGTAATTAGGCCCATCATGCACTAGGGAACTCATAAGCCTCCATCGAGCACCCCTTAGGCCAGCTGCTAATAGAAGTCAATGGCTATCGGAGATGGGCTTTGGCCTCCAACATGTTGATGGACTTTGTCTTGGACTTGGAGGGGTCTTCATTCCTGCCATACTCCTAGGTGTAGTTCTCCTTTTTGTGTAGAGGAGGGACTTAGCGTTGGACCTAGTTGCTATCCACATGGACTACAGTGAGTCCATGCACCTTTAACTCCTAAATTCAGTCCATGATGGCTAAGATGACATCTAAATGCTTGGGGAGTGGGTCTTTCATCCATCCATGGCAGGGCTCAAGATGCTAACCTTAGAGTTCATGTATTTTTGGGTGCATGGCTGCCACAATAGAAGCATCACATATGCCAAAACTTATGAGATGTCTTCAAAGGGCAAACAAGGTATTAATGATAAGCCTAGAGTTGCACCTCGACACCATCGATCACCATAGACTGATCCTTGTTTGGCCACATGCATAAGAAAAAAAGATATTGAAATGAAGGGAAGAAAGGAAAGATACCCATGTAATCTTCCTATATATTGGCAAAGATGGAGATGTGCAGATTTGAATTAGATTTCAATTGAACCAACCCAATCTGATAAAACTGGAGAAGATCACAGAAGAACTTGGAAGTAGGGAGACTGAATCCATGCTCTAAGAATGGTGAGAGGACCATGATTTCCTCCCTATTTAGCATTAAAAAGTCCTCTTTATTAGGGAGGCATCATTGGATTACTTTATTTTCTAGCAACTACCCTCTGGCATGAAGAGCATGCAGGTGCTTGCATTCAAGTAAGGAAGATTCAAATTCATAAGGGTGAGAAGCGGCCATGGAGGCAGAGAAATGGGAGTTGATTGAAGGTTAATGACAACAGAGCAAATCCTAGGGCAGAAAGTATTGGAGGAATATGAAGGGCCAAGCACAAAGGAGTGCTTGAAAGTGGAGAGTGAAGATGGCTTAGGGGTTTCCTTTTATAGAAACCTAAAGAACTTGAAGTGATGCAATATTGTGAAGTTTGGAGCGCTAGAGTAATAAGTGGATGGAGTCCTAAGCTCCTAGCTAAGTCTATGGACTCATGGGCTGCTAAAGTTAGGGGTTTGAGTGAAGGTAGATTTATTTGATAATGATGACTCAAGTTTAGAAGAGGATTCCCAAATTTAGTCAATTTAGAAGCTGCCTTTATGAAGAGATCCTTTATGTGCATTCTTATTGAAGGATGGAAGATTTGAAGGCTTTTTGTCAAGATACCGAGAGATTCATTGGAAGAGTACCATTTGCCCGCATCATGTACTCAGTCAAATGAGACTCAGGGGCTGCTATAAATAATATGTACTATGTGTACCTGGTTGAGCATGATAAAGAAGAATATAAGCAGAAGGACCCATGGACTTTGTTATGTGCTAAGGGGAAAGCCCATAGAGAAGATACTTCTGGAAGCATAAATATGTAAAGAATCTCAATTGAATAAGAGATAAACTCGTGAATAGAGTTGGACTCATATATATATATAACTTCGTAAATGACTCGATACCTTTCATGTAACAGTCGTCCCTCCTTAGGATATAAAAGGAGGGACTAGGGAACACCCTCAAGATCAAGATACAAGAGAAACATTGTGTACAAGACATAGGGTATTATATCACATTGAGAGGCCAAACATATCTTAAATTCTCATGTCTCTCATGCCCTAACCTTCAACTTTTGATCTCGTGACAAATTTCATTAAACCAACATCGAACAATCGTTGGCAAAAAAATAAACTAAAAAGTAGGCTCTGATAGATTTTCTAAATCATATGTCATGAAATTCTTACGAAGGAAATTAGGAAAAGCCATTTGAGTATAGAGAATGGAATTTAGAGTCTTTTATGTGTGTATTCGCGCGCGTGTAAACGAGTGTTTCCTTTTTTGTTTCTTGAATGGTTATACATTTTATGTGTTTCAATGAAGTCCCAGCAGTGAGCAACCTCTCTTGTGTCAAACAACAACAACAACAAAGCCTTTTTGTCCCAAGCACGTTGGGGTAGGCTAGAGATGAAACCCCGTATGAAAACCTCATAGCTCAACCCCCAAAGAAAAAAGGGGAAACAAAGGCAAAGGAGAACCGAAAAACGACGAAACGGGGAAACACATAAAAGAGATAAAACCCACAAGAACCAGCAAGGTCTAAATGGGCACAAGAAAAGGTCAAACGATTAAGGAGGAAAAGCAAAACTATAAATCAAGGTTCTGGCACGTGAATTGCACACTTCCACCCCTTCCTATCCACGGCGAGCTCTTTATCAATATTCCACTCCTTCAGGTCCCTCTTCACAGCCTCTGTCCACGTCAAGGTTGGTCGACTTCTACCTCTCTTCACATTCTCGGGACGCCTAATTATTCCGATATGCACTGGTGCCTCTTCAGGTCTTCGTTGGATATGTCCGAACCATCTCAAACGATGTTGCATAAGCTTCTCCTCAATTGGCGCCACTCCTACTCTCTCTCGTATGTCATCATTCCGGACTCGGTCTCTCCTTGTGTGGCCACATATCCAGCGCAACATACGCATCTCTGCCACACATAGTTGTTGGACATGTCGTCTTTTAGTGGGCCAACATTCTGCTCCATACAACATAGCCGGCCGGATTGTTGTCCTGTAGAATTTGCCTTTTAGTTTGTGTGGCACCCGGGGGTCGCATAAGACACCCGCCGCTTGCCGCCACTTCAACCATCCAGCTTTAATTCTATGACTGACATCCTCATCGATGTCTCCATCCTTCTGAAGCATTGATCCTAAGTAACGAAAAGTGTCTTTCTTGGGTACCACTTGCCCATCAAGACTAACATCACCATCTTCATACCCCATGGCACTGAAATCACACTTCATATACTCCGTTTTAGACCTACTAAGCCTAAAACCTTTTGCTTCCAGCGTCTGCCTCCACAATTCCAACTTTTTGCGAAACACCACTCCTACTCTCCTCAATAAGTACCACATCATCGGCAAAAAGCATACACCACGGTATATCTCCTTGTATGTCCCTTGTGACCTCATCTATCACCAAAGCGAAAAGATAAGGGCTCAAAGCCGACCCTTGATGTAGTCCTATGTTATTTGGAAAGTCATCGGTGTCCCCATCACTTGTTCGGACACTTGTCACAACATTAGTGTACATATATTTAATAAGATTAATGTGCTTTGTTGCTACTTTGTGTTTTTCCAAGGCCCACCACATTACACTCCTAGGTACTTTGTCATAAGCCTTCTCCAAGTCTATGAAGACCATATGCAGGTCTTTCTTTTGTTCTCTGAATCTCTCCATAAGTTGTCTTAGTAAGAAAATGGCCTCCATAGTTGATCTTCCGGGCATGAAACCAAACTGATTTTGGGTCACGCTCGTCATCTTTCGCAGGCGGTGTTCAATGACTCTCTCCCATAGCTTCATTGTATGGCTCATGAGCTTAATTCCACGGTAATTAGTACAACTTTGAACATCTCCTTTGTTCTTGAAGATTGGTACTAATGTACTCCGCCGCCACTCGTCGGGCATTCTGTTTTGTCCGAAAGATGGTGTTGAAAAGCTTAGTCAGCCATACTATCGCTATGTCTCCAAGGCATCTCCATACCTCGATAGGGATACCATCATGGCCCATCGCCTTTCCTACCTTCATCCTTTTTAACGCCTCCTTAACTTCATATTCTTGTATCCTTCGTACAAAACCCCTGTTGTTGTACTTAAAAGAATTTTCTCTAAATGAAGATATAAAGTCTAAAGTTCATATGCTATAAAATTAGGGGATGTTTGGGAATTCCCTAGGTTCCAACTCCAACATGAAGCTGTAGTTTATAATATAAATTTAAACACTTTAAAAATATTTTTAATCTAAATAATAAACAAAATAATTTACATAAATGTATTCCAAAGGTTTATAACTCTAGCTCCACAATTTTCTGGAGCATCTAATAACTCGTTCCAACGATCTTAACAATTTTTTTTAGAGCTGGAGTAGTCCCAAAGAGGACCTTAGTCTCCAATAGACTTTTAATTGTATCAACTTTCATTTAATTAGCCCCTTCTATGATGCCCGTTTAATTTTTGATGATTAGCCAATCAAGTTACCACTAAAGTCCAAGCTACACGATCTAGTAGTGGGCAGCAAGTAATATCACTTTTGCGTGGTTTGCCACCCAATAAACATATCCACATCGACAGCCAAGCATTCATGACACAGAGAACCATATTTATATAGTGGGCTCTCCGTAAGTTTCTTTGAGCCGGGTAGCTACACAGTACGCACACCTATCCCGGCTGCAGCGCGGTTCCAGCCACTGGTGCCACGTGGTTTGTGCTCTTGTGGGCACACTGGCCTCCACCCATCTCTCTCACTCACGTCTCGCCATCCGCAGCAAAGGCCACAGTACAGATTCGGCCCATCGATTTATAGCCACACCATGGCTAGGAAGTGCTCCCACTGTGGCAACTACGGCCACAACTCCAGGACCTGCGGGAGAGAAACCATGCTCTGCGAAGCCGGCGACAATGGTGGCCATGGCGGCCTAAGGCTCTTCGGAGTGCAGGTCCGTATCGGCGGCGGCGGCGCAGGCTCGGCGTCCATGAAGAAAAGCTACAGCATGGACTGCCTGCAGCTCGCGGCTCCTGGTTGTTCCCTCGTCTCGCCGTCGACGTCCTCCTCGTCGTCGTCGCTGCTGCTGATGTCGATTGAGGAGGGATCGGAGAGGGGGGCGCCAAATGGGTACCTTTCTGACGGGCCTCATCCTCATGGCAGAGCTGTGCAGGAGAGGAAAAAAGGTATGTGAAGACGCGAGCAGTTAATTTTTCCTGTTTTTTTTTCTCTCTCTCTCTCTCTCTTCTGGATGAGCACATGCATGATGCATAGTTTAGGTACTAGTACCTGTTTTTCATTTCTCTGATGATGAAAAGGCAAAAGTAGAAGATTTGTTCTTTGGAAATCCAAAAACTTTTCTTTAGCCCAAATTGTTTTCTTATTGGTTGGTGGTAGTATTGTGCATCAGTCTGACTCTGACCTAAAGAGTTGCATTATGCTAGCTTTACTTTCTTGGTAAAAATAAAGTCGCTTTATCTTCCCTGCCTGATAGTGCAAATCTTGCAACTGAGAGATATAGTCGGTTGAATAGTCAGTTGGTTGGTAACAGAGCAGCTGATGTGTTTCTAAGCATAATCAATACTGCATATATATATATATATATATATATATATATATATATATATATATATATATATATATATATATATACCGACGGCAGGAGTTCCATGGAGCGAGGAGGAGCACAGGCAGTTCCTTTCCGGCCTGGAGAAGCTGGGCAAGGGCGACTGGCGAGGCATCTCCAGGAGCTACGTGCCGACGAGGACCCCGACGCAGGTCGCCAGCCATGCACAGAAGTTCTTCCTCAGGCAGAGCAGCTTGGGGAAGAAGAAGCGCCGCTCGAGCCTCTTTGACATGGTATGCAGTGCACACACAAATGCTGGTAGTAGTTCATACACGCACCGACATTTTTCTGTATGTAACCAATCAATAATCTGGTCCAACAGGTGCCGATTTGCGAGAACAGTGCGAGCATCTCCGATCCGCTGGGCAGCGAAGGGGCCTCAACCTCTCTGTCGCTGAACGTGCCACGCCACGGCGTCACCTCCGTCTCCGAGAGGGCGGCCTTGGACCTGAATTCGACGGAGGAAGACGACAGCAGGGCGGACGCGTCGTCGGCATCGGCATCAGGTGCAGGGACCAGACCACCGTTCCCGGCAGCGCAGACGGAGCCGCTGCTGCAGCCTTCGTCGCTTGGCCATGGGCGCGGTCACCACTGCTCTCCTTTGGACCTGGAGCTGGCCATGTCGCTGCCTGCCCCATCCATCGGAACATGACGCGCCGCCGCCGCCGCCGTACTTATCGCCATGGAATCCCACGCAGGTCGCGCCAGAATTCGTCAGCGCAGGTTGCCAAGGCCGAGGCCGTGCGTGCCTGCTGCTAATATTGGATTAGCAAGCAGCTTATACTCTATAGCCCCTGGCCCCCTGGGATGCTAATTTATATCATCTCCTTCCTACTTTGAAGGTACTTAATGCACTACATACCATCATCAAGTGCAGACCTCCCATTGTTACCAACTAAACAAGGAGGCCATGCCATAACATAGGGGTATGCAACAGTGCCATATGTCCTCTGAAACGCATTCTCCACTTTCATTGTTTGCAGGCAGAGGGACCAGAACCAACTTGATTTCGCGAAAAAACAGGTCTTGTTTGAAGTTGCCAAGTACGCAAAGCCATCCCTGACTGCCAGAACCAGGAGCCCGTCATACATGCACTTCTGATTCCAACGAAACCTAGTGACCCTGTCCAGCATCCACTTCTTAGTGCCATCCACATCTGTCCTGCTCAACATCACACCAACAGTGAAGCCAATAGCATAAACAATACAGGGCGCACCATTGATTGTTTCTCCGACACTGAAGCTGCAGCGTTCATTCTTCAGTAATTGAGGGAGCTCCTCAGCAGAGAACTCCATTGTCGCCGTGTTAAGCGTGACCATATACCCGTCATTCTTGTAAACCATATACAAGAACCCATTTGATTGCATGGTGCACTTCAGAAGCCAGCTTTCTGATCCCCGTGGTGGCCCTGGGACATCAACCCACGGGTGAATTTGCCACTCACATGTGTCCGAGGAGAAGACAGTAGCCCGCACCCTGGACTCGTCGTGGGCAATAAGGACCACCCGAAACGATGCGGGGTCCTCCTCGGAGCAGAGCAAGTAGCCGTTGAGATCAAAGAAAGTCCCACGGCGACCTTCCAAGGCGTCCACATGGCGATAGTCTACTAACCGGCACTGTCGCGCCAAGGGATTCACCACCGCCATTGCTTGCGCACCTGGCTGACCATCATTACAGAGGAGGACGTACCCGCCACGGCAGTCGAGAATGTCCCAGGACTGGGACTTGAAGGGGTGGTCCTGGAGGCATGTGAAGAAGAAGTCGCCGCCGCGGACGGCAACGGACAGGTCCCTTTCGCGGAGGCGCACGGGGGCGAATGAGGGTAAGGGCGGGATGGACGGGTCTTGGACGGGGCTAGGGCGCTCGAAGAAGAAGCCGAGGAGGGGCGTCCGGTGGAGCTCCCGGAAGCGGCGGCGGAAGGCCGGGGAGGAGACCACCGCGCGGCTCCAAGCCCGGCAGGCGAGGGCGGCGCGGACGAGCGTCGCGAGGGAGGGAAGGCGGAGGAAGATCTGGAGCAGGAGGTCGTCCGTGAGGGAGTGGATGGGGGTGGCACTTTTGGGGCTTGAAATTTTTGGGTGCTTCGCCGGCGGCGGCTGGGTCTCCAACCCCTCGAGCTCGAGCTCCATTGCGGCGGCGATGACGATTGACGAACTGTTTTCACAAATTTCTGTGGTGATTTTTGTTGGAGCTTTTACCCTTTTGTAGGGAACTTTTTTACTGTAACCGTTCAGGCGTGCACAGCGTAATTCGCGCTCGAGCTTTTTCCTCTCCCTTGCAATACGCGCATGCGGTTAGCCACCGATACGATGGAGTTGGATAGGGATAGAAATAAAAATGATAGGAAACGGTTATTTTTATCGAAAACAAAAAAACGGAAACACAAAATTTCGGTACGAAAAGTACGTCGACAATGGTGAAAATCTAAAATACTATACATAAACATATCAATATAAAAATATCTCAATATAAAAGTTTACAATACAACAAATATTAGAAATTCACAATATAATATATTTACAATATAATATATTTACAATATAATAAGTTTATAAAGATCATAAGTGCACGCAATTGATGTTTTAGACATGATATCATCACCACTAAACTACAAATGTATCTCAGCCTATAAAAAACTGATACAGTACACCTATAAATTTTTTAAACAATGAGGGGGTCTACTTTATCGAAGATCTTCAAACCACCTCACCTTCGTCTTAAGGAAGTGTGTTTCAGATACATGTGCAAAGGATAGACGAAGCTAGCCTTCGGTCGAAACAGCTTGCGAAGAGCTTCGCTCAAACATGCACATGACGAAGGTGAACGATGAGGCTATCACCTTCGATGCTAGAAGGCTTCGCACACGAAGCGGAAAAAGGTGAAGGACCTAGAGACTTATGCCACAAGAAACAAGAAAAGACAGTGTTGCCATCGTAATATTTATAAGTCATGTGTATAAACTTTGTGGACATACTTATAACTTCATAAGAAGTCATACTTCTTCCTTATAAATAGGTGAACATTGTCATGCATCAATTTACTTTTTGAGAGCCTCAAGCTTCGTTTAGCTCAGCCTTCGAAGTATCTTCAAGCTATCTCATTTGTAAGGTCGAAGGTACGTTTGTAATTATGTATTATATGGAAAGAGAAAATGGGAAATGCTAAGATATGCAAGATAAATAGCATGCTTCGTTTCTTGTTTCTGTATTGGTAACTATAAATGTATTCTTATCTTACACCTTCTCTCAAGTATTATTGAGAGCACCTAGAGGGGGGGTGAATAGGTGATCCTGTAAAACTTCAAACTTAAGCCACAAAACTTGGTTAAGTGTTAGCACAAATAATTGCCAAGTGGCTAGAGATGAGTCTCAACAAAACACAATACCACAAGAGATCAAACACAGGGATGACACAGTGGTTTATCCCGTGGTTCGGCCAAGACCAACGTTTGCCTACTCCACGTTGTGGCGTCCCAACGGACGAGGGTTGCAATCAACCCCTCTCAAGCGGTCCAAAGACCCACTTGAATACCACGGTGTTTTGCTTTCTTTCCTTTATCCCGTTTGCAAGGAATCTCCACAAATTGGAGTCTCTTGCCCTTACAAGTATATGATCACAAAGAAGCACAGAGTAAGGGAGGGAAGCAACACACACAAATCCACAGCGAAATGCGCACACACACGGCCAAGAATCGAGCTCGAATGACTATCTCAAAGTTCTCACTAGAACGGAGCTCGAATCACTTAGAATCACAAACGAATGCGCAAAGAATGAGTGTGGATGATCAAGAATGCTCTAAGGTTGCTTGGATGACTCCTCCATGCGCCTAGGGGTCCCTTTTATAGCCCCAAGGCAGCTAGGAGCCGTTGAGAGCAAATCTGGAAGGCTATCCTTGCCTTCTGTCGTCGGGTGCACCGGACAGTCCGGTGCACACCGGACACTGTCCGGTGCCCGATTTCTTTCCTTAAACAGCGCTGCCGACCGTTGCAGACTGTTGTAGATCTGGGAGCCGTTGGCGCACCGGACATGTCCGGTGCACACCGGACAGTCCGGTGCCCCCTTCCGACCGTTGGCTCGGCCACGTGTCTCGCGCAGATCACGCAGCCGACCGTTGGCTCACCGGACAGTCCGGTGCACACCGGACAGTCCGGTGAATTTTAGCCGTACGCCGTCGGCGAATTCCCGAGAGCGACCAGTTCACGCCGAGCCAGCCTGGCGCACCGGACACTGTCCGGTGCACACCGGACAGTCCGGTGTGCCAGACCGAGCTGAGTCTTGGCTGCACTCAGCCAAGTCTTTTTCTCCTCTTTTCTTTTCTTCTTCTTTCTGTTTCTAACACTTAGACAAGTATATTAGTACACAAAACCAATGTACTAAGGCTTAGAAACATACCTTTACTTCATGATTTGCACTTTGTTCATCCATGGACATAAGTTCACATTTAAGCACTTGTGTTGGCACTCAATCACCAAAATACTTAGAAATGGCCCAAGGGCACATTTCCCTTTCAATCTCCCCCTTTTTGGTGATTTATGCCAACACAACATAAAGCAAGTAGAACAAGTACAAAAACACTTCAAATAAGAACTCAAAATATTTTGATTCAATTTTGGCATATATGGATCATCCTTTGCCACCACTTGGTTTGTAAATCAAACTCAAATCTCTATCTCTAAGTCAAACACACATGTTGAAGCATAAAGAGAGTCATTTCAAAAGAGATTGATCAAAGATTTCAAAAACTCCCCCTTTTTCCCATAATTACTACTTCTCCCCACAAGAAGCCAACTTTTGACAAAAGAGACAATAAAAGAGTTTTGATAAACCAAAAGCTCTACTCTACTATTTTCAAATTTCTCAAGTGGTAGCTGATCCATTTATTGCTTTGGCCTTTATTTTCTCCCCTTTGGCATCAAGCACCAAAACGGGATCAATCTTGGCCCTTTAACCCCATTGCCTCACCAAAATCTTCAATTTAGAGCAAATGGCAATAAGAGTTCATGAGATGGACTTGGAATAAGTTACCCTCTCATCGGAGTGCAGTGGAAGTCTTTCATGGTCCAAGTCCACCTTTTCCCTTTCAATTCTCCTTCGAGACTAAATCAAGCAAACTCAAGCATATGGTTAGTCTCAAAGGGTCAAGTTGTAACACATCTCCCCCTAAACATGTGCATCACTTTGCAACGGACTTGTGAGGTCCAGGGAGTGTTTGTACAACTTGAGCACCATAATAGGCAACACAATGCAGAATGGACATGATCAAAGGCATAAACACATGTATGCTACATTTCAATCCAAGTTCCGCGAATCTAAGATATTGAGCTCACTACGCAGCCTGCAAAAGGTCTTCTCATATAGAGGCTTGGTAAAGATATCGGCTAGCTGGTTCTCGGTGCTAACATGAAACACTTCGATATCTCCCTTTTGCTGGTGGTCTCTCAGAAAGTGATGCCGGATGTCAATGTGCTTTGTGCGGCTGTGCTCAACAGGATTTTCCGCTATTCGGATAGCACTCTCATTGTCACATAGGAGTGGGACTTTGCTCAGATTGTAGCCAAAGTCCCTGAGGGTTTGCCTCATCCAAAGTAGTTGCGCGCAACACTGTCCTGCGGCAACGTACTTGGCCTCAGCGGTGGATAGGGCAACGGAGGTTTGTTTCTTAGAGTTCCATGACACCAGGGACCTTCCTAAGAATTGGCACGTCCCTGATGTACTCTTCCTATCGACCTTACATCCAGCATAGTCGGAATCTGAGTACCCAATCAAGTCAAAGTTAGACCCCTTTGGATACCAGATCCCGAAGCAAGGCGTAGCAACTAAATATCGAAGAATTCGCTTCACCGCCACTAAGTGACACTCCTTAGGATCGGATTGAAATCTAGCACACATGCATACGCTAAGCATAATATCCGGTCTACTAGCACATAAATAAAGCAAAGAACCTATCATGGACCGGTATGCTTTTTGATCAACGGACTTACCTCCTTTGTTGAGGTCTGTGTGTCCGTCGGTCCCCATCGGAGTCTTTGCGGGCTTGGCGTCCTTCATCCCAAACCGCTTCAGCAAGTCTTGTGTGTACTTCGTTTGGGAGATGAAGGTGCCGTCCTTGAGTTGCTTCACTTGGAACCCAAGGAAGTAGTTCAACTCGCCCATCATCGACATCTCGAATTTCTGTGTCATCACCCTGCTAAACTCTTCACAAGACTTTTGATTAGTAGAACCAAATATTATGTCATCGACATAAATTTGGCACACAAACAAATCACCATCACATGTCTTAGTGAAAAGAGTTGGATCGGCTTTCCCAACCTTGAAAGCATTAGCAATTAAGAAATCTCTAAGGCATTCATACCATGCTCTTGGGGCTTGTTTAAGTCCATAGAGCGCCTTAGAGAGCTTACACACGTGGTCGGGGTACCGTTCATCCTCGAAGCCAGGGGGTTGCTCCACATACACCTCCTCCTTTATTGGCCCGTTGAGGAAAGCGCTCTTCACATCCATTTGGTACAACCTGAAAGAATGGTGAGCGGCATACGCTAGCAAGATACGAATGGACTCTAGCCTAGCCACAGGAGCAAACGTCTCCTCAAAGTCCAAACCTGCGACTTGGGCATAACCTTTTGCCACAAGTCGAGCCTTGTTCCTCGTCACCACCCCGTGCTCGTCCTATTTGTTGCGGAACACCCACTTGGTTCCCACAACATTTTGCTTGGGACGAGGTACCAGTGTCCAAACTTCATTGCGCTTGAAGTTGTTAAGTTCCTCCTGCATAGCCAACACCCAATCCGGATCTAGCAAGGCCTCCTCTACCCTGAAAGGCTCAATAGAAGAGACAAAGGAGTAATGTTCACAAAAATTAACTAGTCGAGACCGAGTAGTTACTCCCTTGCTAATGTCACCCAGAATTTGGTCGACGGGATGATCCCTTTGAATCATCGCTCGAACTTGGGTTGGAGGTGCCGGTTGCGCTTCTTCCTCCATCACATGATCATCTTGTGCTCCCCCTTGATCACACGCCTCCTGTTGATGAACCTGTTCATCGTCTTGAGTTGGAGGATGCACCGTTGTTGGGGAAGAAGGTTGATCTCGTTCATCTTGTTCCTGTGGCCGCACTTCTCCAATCGCCATGGTTCGTATAGCGGCCGTCGGAACATCTTCTTCATCTACATCATTACAATCAACAACTTGCTCTCTTGGAGAGCCATTAGTCTCATCAAATACAACGTCGCTAGAGACTTCAACCAAACCCGATGATTTGTTGAAGACCCTATACGCCTTTGTATTTGAATCATAACCTAACAAAAACCCTTCTATAGCTTTGGGAGCAAACTTAGAATTTCTACCCTTCTTTACTAGAATGTAGCATTTGCTCCCAAATACACGAAAGTACGATACATTGGGTTTGTTACCGGTTAGTAGCTCATACGAAGTCTTCTTGAGGAGGCGATGAAGATAGACCCTGTTGATGGCGTGGCAAGCCGTGTTCACGGCTTCCGACCAAAAGCACTCGGGGGTCTTGAATTCTCCAAGCATAGTCCTCGCCATATCTATGAGCGTCCTGTTCTTCCTCTCTACCACACCATTTTGCTGTGGTGTGTAGGGAGCGAAGAACTCGTGCTTGATCCCTTCCTCCTCAAGGAACTCCTCCACTTGAAGGTTCTTGAACTCGGACCCGTTGTCGCTCCTTATCTTCTTCACCTTGAGCTCAAACTCATTTTGAGCTCTCCTGAGGAAGCGCTTGAGGGTCCCTTGGGTTTCAGACTTATCCTGCAAAAAGAACACCCAAGTGAAGCGGGAAAAGTCATCAACAATAACTAGACCATACTTACTTCCTCCTATGCTTAGATAGGCGACGGGTCCGAAGAGGTCCATATGTAGCAGCTCCAGAGGTCTTGACGTGGTCATCACATTCTTGCTGTGATGTGCTCCTCCCACTTGTTTACCTGCTTGACAAGCTGCACAAGGTCTATCTTTTTCGAAATAAACATTTGTTAGACCTATCACATGTTCTCCCTTTAGAAGCTTGTGGAGGTTCTTCATCCCCACATGTGCTAAGCGGCGATGCCACAGCCAGCCCATGCAAGTCTTAGCCATTAAGCATGCATCTAGACCGGCCTCTTCTTTTGCAAAATCAACTAAGTAAAGCTTGCCGTCTAGTACACCCTTAAAAGCTAGTGAACCATCACATCTTCTAAAGACAGACACATCTACATTTGTAAAAAGACAATTATATCCCATATTGCATAGTTGACTAACAGATAGCAAATTGTAACCAAGAGACTCAACTAAAAACACATTGGAGATTGAGTGCTCATTAGAAATTGCAATTTTACCTAACCCTTTTACCTTGCCTTGATTCCCATCACCGAATATAATTGAATCTTGGGAATCCTTATTTTTGACGTAGGAGGTGAACATCTTCTTCTCCCCCGTCATATGGTTTGTGCATCCGCTGTCGATAATCCAGCTTGAACCCCCGGATGCATAAACCTGCAAGGCAAATTTAGGCTTGGGCTTTAGGTACCCAACTCATGTTGGGTCCTACAAGGTTAGTGCAAATATCCTTAGGGACCCAAATGCAAGTTTTGTCTCCCTTGCATTTTGCCCCTAACTTCCTAGCAACTATTTTCCTATCCTTTCTACAAATAGCAAAGGAAGCATTTAAAGCATGATAAATTGTAGAAGGTTCATTCACTACTTTCCTAGGAGCATGAACAATATTCTTTCTAGGCACATGATGAATAGTATTTCTCCTAGACATATTTTTACCATGCATATAGGAAGAGCTAGAAGCAAACATGGCATGAGAATCATAAACATGTGAATCAAAAGCATTATAAGCGTTTCTAACATGTCTCCTATTATGATACATAAAGGCATGGTTCTTTTGCACACTACTAGCCATAGGGGCCTTCCCTTTCTCCTTGGCGGAGATGGGAGCCTTATGGCTTGTCAAGTTCTTGGCTTCCCTCTTGTAGCCAAGTCCATCCTTAATTGAGGGGTGTCTACCAATTGTGTAGGCATCCCTTGCAAATTTTAGCTTATCAAAATTATTCTTGCTAGTCTTAAGTTGAGCATTAAGACTAGCCACTTCATCATTTAGTTTTGAAATTGAAACTAAGTGTTCACTACAAGCATCAAAGTCAAAATCTTTACACCTATTACAAGTTTCAACAATTTCTACACAAGAATTAGATTTACTAGCTACTTCAAGTTTAGCACTTAAATTATCATTAACACTTCTTAAAGTAGCAATGGTTTCATGACAAGAAGATAATTCACTAGAGAGCATTTCATTCCTTTTAATTTCAAGAGCAAGAGATTTTTGTGCACTAACAAATTTATCATGCTCCTCATATAAAAGATCCTCTTGTTTCTCTAAGATTCTATCCTTTTCATTCAAGGTATCAATCAATTCATTAATCTTAGCTATCTTAGTTCTATCCAGTCCCTTGAATAAACTAGAATAGTCTATTTCATCCTCACTAGATTCATCATCACTAGAAGAATCATAAGTATTGGCATTATGAGTGATTACCTTCTTCTCCCTTGCCATGAGGCAAGTGTGATGCTCGTGGGGGAAGAGAGCCGATTTGTTGAAGGCAGTGGTGGCGAGTCCTTCGTCGTCGGAGTCGGACGAAGAGCAATCCGAGTCCCACTCCTTTCCAAGGTGTGCTTCGCCTTTGGCCTTCTTGTAAACTTTCTTGTTCTCTCTCTTCCCATTTTTCCCTTGCTCCTGGTCACTATCATTTTCGGGACAGTTAGCAATAAAATGACCAACCTTACCACATTTGAAGCATGAGCGCTTCCCCTTTGTCTTGGTCTTGCTTGGCTGCCCCTTGCGACCATTTAGTGTCGTCTTGAATCTCTTGATGATGAGAGCCATCTCTTCATCATTGAGCCCGGCCGCCTCAACTTGCGCCACCTTGCTGGGTAGCGGCTCCTTGATCCTTGTTGCCTTGAGAGCGATGGGTTGAGACTCGTGGATTGGACCGTTCAATGCTTCGTCGACGTATCTCGCCTCCTTGATCATCATCCGCCCGCTTACGAATTTTCCAAGTACTTCCTCGGGCGTCATCATCGTGTACCTGGGATTCTCACGAATATTGTTCACGAGATGAGGATCAAGAACGGTAAAGGACCTTAGCATTAGGCGGACGACGTCGTGGTCCGTCCATCGCGTGCTTCCGTAGCTCCTTATTTTATTGATAAGGGTCTTGAGCCGGTTGTACGTTTGAGTTGGCTCTTCTCCCCTTATCATGGCGAATCGTCCAAGCTCGCCCTCCACCAACTCCATCTTGGTGAGCATGGTGATGTCGTTCCCCTCATGAGAGATCTTGAGGGTGTCCCATATCTGCTTGGCATTGTCCAAGCCGCTCACCTTATTGTACTCTTCCCTGCACAAAGATGCTAAGAGAACAGTAGTAGCTTGTGCATTTCTATGAATTTGTTCATTTATAAGCATAGGGCTATCCGAGCTATCAAATTTCATTCCATTCTCCACAATCTCCTATATGCTTGGATGGAGAGAGAATAAGTGACTACGCATTTTGTGACTCCAAAATCCGTAGTCCTCCCCATCGAAGTGTGGAGGTTTGCCAAGAGGAATGGAAAGCAAATGCGAATTCGAACTATGTTGAATACGAGAATAATCAAATGAAAAGTTCGAATTGACCGTCTTTTTGTAGTCGTTGTCGTCATCCTTTTGGGAAAAAGTAGACTCATCACTATCGTCGTAGTATATGATCTCCTTGATGCGCCTTGTCTTCTTCTTCTTCCCGTCTCTGCGCTTGTGGCCCGAGCCCGAGTCAGTAGGCTTGTCATCCCTTGGCTCGTTGAAGGTAGACTCCTTCTCGTTGTTGTTGACCACCATCCCCTTTCCCTTAGGATCCATCTCTTCGGGCGATTAGTCCCCTCTTGAAGAGAACGGCTCCGATACCAATTGAGAGCACCTAGAGGGGGGGTGAATAGGTGATCCTGTAAAACTTCAAACTTAAGCCACAAAATTTGGTTAAGTGTTAGCACAAATAATTGCCAAGTGACTAGAGATGAGTCTCAACAAAACACAATACCACAAGAGATCAAACACAGGGATGACACAGTGGTTTATCCCGTGGTTCGGCCAAGACCAACGCTTGCCTACTCCACGTTGTGGCGTCCCAACGGACGAGGGTTGCAATCAACCCCTCTCAAGCGGTCCAAAGACCCACTTGAATACCACGGTGTTTTGCTTTCTTTCCTTTATCCCGTTTGCAAGGAATCTCCACAAATTGGAGTCTCTTGCCCTTACAAGTATATGATCACAAAGAAGCACAGAGTAAGGGAGGGAAGCAACACACACAAATCCACAGCGAAATGCGCACACACACGGCCAAGAATCGAGCTCGAATGACTATCTCAAAGTTCTCACTAGAACGGAGCTCGAATCACTTAGAATCACAAACGAATGCGCAAAGAATGAGTGTGGATGATCAAGAATGCTCTAAGGTTGCTTGGATGACTCCTCCATGCGCCTAGGGGTCCCTTTTATAGCCCAAGGCAGCTAGGAGCCGTTGAGAGCAAATCTGGAAGGCTATCCTTGCCTTCTGTCGTCGGGTGCACCGGACAGTCCGGTGCACACCGGACACTGTCCGGTGCCCGATTTCTTTCCTTAAACAGCGCTGCCGACCGTTGCAGACTGTTGTAGATCTAGGAGCCGTTGGCGCACCGGACATGTCTGGTGCACACCGGACAGTCCGGTGCCCCCTTCCGACCGTTGGCTCGACCACGTGTCTCGCGCAGATCACGCAGCCGACCGTTGGCTCACCGGACAGTCCGGTGCACACCGGACAGTCCGGTGAATTTTAGCCGTACGCCGTCGGCGAATTCCCGAGAGCGGCCAGTTCACGCCGAGCCAGCCTGGCGCACCGGACACTATCCGGTGCACACCGGACAGTCCGGTGTGCCAGACCGAGCTGAGTCTTGGCTGCACTCAGCCAAGTCTTTTTCTCCTCTTTTCTTTTCTTCTTCTTTCTGTTTCTAACACTTAGACAAGTATATTAGTACACAAAACCAATGTACTAAGGCTTAGAAACATACCTTTACTTCATGATTTGCACTTTGTTCATCCATGGACATAAGTTCACATTTAAGCACTTGTGTTGGCACTCAATCACCAAAATACTTAGAAATGGCCCAAGGGCACATTTCCCTTTCAATTATCTTTCGAAGAAAGGATAATCAAAGGGAGAAGGTTAAAATCTTCTAACTTATGTTGACTTGTTCTTAGTTTCATGTGTTTCATGTAGTAACAAAAAACGAGTGACTAATAGTGGGCGCTATATTACACTATAACCAATGCACCGCCATGGATACTAGCATGTTTACTGAAAGAATTAAGTGACGTTGTACGAGGAATTTGGCAAACAGGAGCATCGTACTAATTCAACACACTGAATCTCGTTAAGGAGGTGCTTTAATCCCTTGTTCGTTGTACGCATCTTCCGCTTATGTACACGAAAACACAAACATATGATTATATGAATACCATGACGGTAGCACTGCTAGTAGTAGCGTGACTAGGGATAAATACGGTTTCGGAATTTTATAATTTTCCGAAAATCGTTTTCGTTTTTTTTCGATCGAATTTATCTGTACCGGTATTTTTAAAAAGGGAAATCGGTTCTTAGAATTTATTATCAGAATGAATATTAAAATCAGTTTAGTGTTTTACCGACTATTTTCTTCTGTTACTGATTTTAATCAAAATTTACCGAATTGAAGTCTCAGAATTTTCCGAAAATATAAATATAAAACAAATTAGATGGTCCAAGGCCCACACTCCCCACTCCGACCCAAGCTCTCAGTCTCTTGTTCGACTCAGGCCTTCAATAAACGACACTCACCAAGGTGTCTTTATATAGAAGAATTTGTGCTTATGTGTTGTATGGTTGAGCGAGGTGGGACTAAAAGCTAAGTCGTTGAACCGTTGCATCGTACAACTGGTGCGGTGCTACTCACGGGCGAGATGGGTCGTCACACACTCACGCTTTTGCGCATTGCGAGCGAGGAGGGATGTCGCGCTTAGGGATGAAAACGGTTAGAAGTAGTCAGTAAATAATAAACCATTTCCATTTTCATTTTTTTTATCGGAAATAAAATCGAAAATGGTAACTTCGGAAACTGAAACGATATCGTTATTTTAGAAACATCGAAAACAAAAATTCGATATGAAAAATACATCGATAACAGTCAGAATCTAAAATACGATCGGTAAACATATCAATATAAAATATCTCAATATAAAAGTTTATAATACAACAAAGATCAAAAATTTACAATTCACAAAGATCACGAATTTACAATATAATATGTTTATAATGTAATAAGTTTATAAAGATCACAAGTTCGCAGAATTGATGCTTTAGACATGATATCTTTACCATTAAACTACAAATGTATCTCTGTTTATATAGAATATATCTCAGTCTATTAAGAACTGATACAATACACCTATAACTTTTTTTAACAATGTATAGCGGGCTCCATATTACTCTATAACCCGTGCACTACCTCGGATACTAGTGTACTAATTCAACACATTGAATCTGATTAAGGAGGTGTTCCAATTCCTTGTCCGTTGTACTTATCTTCCGAAAATGCCAACACAGCCATATGAAAGATCTCTTGTGGGGTTTGGTGGTTTGATGACAACCCAATTAAAGAATTAACAAGTGTATTAAGTGTTGAACAGACGTTTAGTGTAAAGCTCACAATTGTTCATGAGTGATGGTCCAAAGACTGAGTTGATTATGGTTATAGACATCACAAGTGAAGAAGAACATTATTTAAGTGAGACTCAGTGTGCGTAACTCGAAGCCAACACATCATGAAACAATATTTTTATGATATATCCACTCTATTCATTTTAAAATAGTTGTCGTTCTCATTTTAAAATAGTTCTTGTCTACTTTTTAAGGAGTAGTATTATTAACTTTGATCAAATATATACAAAAAAATATTGGTATTTATAATATATAATTAGTATCATTATAAATATCTTTGAAACTATTTTTATAACAAACTTATATAGAAAGCGATAGAAACACTACTAATATTTTCTATAAATTTAATCAAAATTAAGAAAGATTGATTAACACGAATATGATAGTGATGATAACTATTTTAGGATGGTGGAGTATTTAAAAGCATAAATATTTTTTATATTTTTATAGACTTAGTAAATTTAAGGTAGCTTGACTTTGATTAAACCTAGAATAGAATTTGATCCTTTTTAGGACATAGGGAGCACTGAGTTGTTCGTGCCATTTGGATTATGTGCTCGGTGCTCCGCACTCGCCTCGTTTGGCATGGCTCTACGGACAGTCGAAGCAGGTGAAGAAAAGGATGGTTTTATTGGCTGGCTCTAGTTCCATTTGAGAAGGGCGATAAAAATAGATTTTTATTCTATTTAAGAAGAGAGATAAACGAAATGTTCCATGGCAAGCGTATACATGCATTAATTAGCTTTGTGAACTTATTTTATTTTATTGGATCTAGTACCGTCTGCATCCTTTGTTTGATGAAATCTGAAAGGAAATTTGTCGTCGTGTTTCCGTGCACCTTCAAACCATTCATGAGTGATGAACACGATTCTACTTCTTTTGTGAATCGCAATTTCAAATGGCCACTAGACCCTTGTAAAAAAAAAAGAAGTAGAAGAAGAAATCACTAGCGCAACATCACAGCATATTTACAGACATCGTCACATATCAATTCACTTCGAACGCGCACTGGCAATTGCCAAATGGAGAAGAAAAGGGAAGGAACGCACGAACAGAGAAGGAGATCGCCTCCGATGTGTAGGAAGAGAGAGAGAGAGAGGAAGTCACAGAGCAGCGAGGCCTAGGAAGTCGACGGCGGACTTGGCCATGATGGCGGTGAACTCCTGGAAGCTGATGACGCCGTCTCCGTCGGTGTCGGCCTCTTTCATCATGTCGGTGAGCTCGGCGTAGCAGATGGGGTGGCCCATGAGCGCCATGGAGCGCGCGAGCTCGGCGGCGGAGATGAAGCCGTTGCCGTCGCGGTCGAAGGCGCGGAAGGCCTCGGCGAGCTGCGCGTGGTCGACGGCCACGGCGGGGCGGCAGGGCCCCAATAGCAGCGGCGCCAGGGAGGAGGATAGCTCGTCGAACTCCACGGTGCCGTTGCCGTCGGCGTCCATGGCGGCGATGAGCGTGTGGATCTCGTCCCCGGCCGCGGGGTGGAGGCCCAGGGAGCGGAGCAGCGCCGCCAGCTCCAGCTTGGTGAGGCTCCCGTCGCCGTCGAGGTCGAAGCGGACGAAGAGCTCCCGGAGCTGGCTCAACTGCTCGTCGCGGAGCCGCGAGCGCCCGCCGGGCGCCGGTGCCGGTGCCGGTGCCGGGGAGGGGTCCCTGTCCCTTCCGGTCCCGGCGCTAGCGCCGGAGAGGGGCATGGACGCCGAGCGCTTCGTCCGGGCGGTGGTGGTGGACGTGGTCGTGGTCGCGGTCGCGGGCAGAACGGGTGGCGGTGCGGTCGCGCTGCCGTCTCGGACGCGGTCTTCTTCGGGCCGGGGGCTCTGCATGCCGTCCTGACTCCTGACTCCCGTGGCGAGGCGGCAGAGAGAGAGAGAGATCGTTTGCTTCGCGCGGGGTGCGGTCCTCTGCTTTCCGTTGAGGTGCCTTTTGGACGGATGCGGTCGTGTTGTTTGTTGCTTCCTTTCGTTTCTCAACAGCTGCCGCCTGCGGTTGCGCTTAAATTAGCGGGACTCGTCACCGATCTATTTCTTCATAATTTATTTATTTAAGCTATTAACTAATTTTACTTTAAAAATAAATAAAAATATAGTATGATTCTAATTTAATCTGATTGTAAAATTTATACCCTATTACCACCCCTCCGTACCGTGCTCGTTATATTGACAGCTTCTAATTAATTAACGAATCTTAATGGACGGTAATTTTTCCATTTCTAAACTGAATATGCTCTATCATCGGATAGAATTCCACAAGTTGGCATCATCTTTGGACTTGACACCACATCTGGTCTTCTGGTCATCCTGATGTCACGTCTGATAGCAATGGACAACAGCGGTGGAAGTGTAAATAACCATTTACTCCGAATAATAACTCAACGGTAGGTAAATCGGTTACCGAAGAGAAACTTTGTGACCTTTGAATTGAAATGTTTTTTTTTTGTTTTGGCTAAGTGCTAGCCACTAGGCTGCACTGCTGCAGGCAGACGATGGGCCTGTTTGGATCGGCTTTTTTCTGACCAGCTTTTCTGAAAATCTGGCTGTGGTGAGAATCTGGCTGTGGGTAGAATCTGAGTATCATTACGATTACGTGTGGAGAAAGATAAAGTTGTCCATAGGACTCAGGATCTATAAAGTGATAGATTACTACTATTGCGACGACTCAACCGATTATATGTTTATGTTGATTTTGAATGATTTTTACCCAAACAAATTTTATAGAAGCTGGCTGAAAAGCTGAGTGTTTGGCAGTCCGCAGCAGCTTTTGGTGGCCAGAAGCTGTGAAAAGCCAAAACAAACAGGGGCGATACCTCGTGAGCTAACGTGACAGGACTCGGAGTCCTGTCACGTCATTGTAACCTATCATATCTACCTTAAATAAAATCATCTTCAAGAATCTTTCTAAATTTCACTCGCTAAATTATTATTTATATAGTCATTTATATAAAATTTAATTTCTATATTTTTAAAAAAATTTAACAATCTTTTATATATCTTGTTTGTACTCTAAAGAATCATTCATATTTTTCTATATTTAGCTAAAGAAAACCCAAAATAAAAGAGGGCTATATTTAGATGGCCATTTAAATAAGCTGTTAGGGGTTTTTTTTAAAAAAAACTCTATTTATATAGATTAGGAAGAATATAGAGAGTTTGTTAGTGTTGCTAAGGCATTTCCTCCATTATAACAGACACAGAACAGTGCACAACCAAGATAACCTAGCAGTAGCAAAATAAAATAGACAAGAACATCATTTATTACTTCAAGAATCAGTAGTGCCACTCGCATGTTCCATCCTATTGACTGCAGCAAGCATCCTTATGAAAATTCTGTGCAATCACTTTATGCCTGTAACTGTATCCCATCAAACCGACAGTTTGCTCAAGCTCTACTGCTCATCGTAAGAAATTCTCTAGTGTTATGCCTTCAGTAGCTCAGTAAGACATGAACTGAGAATACAACCTTTACAAGAACAGAACACGCCGTGCAAGCACGCCTTCTAAAAGATCGAGGCGCTGAGATCAGAGTAGCTGTTTAGGCATATTTTCACTGTGCTGCGGTCCATGCTTTCCTACCTCAGCCACCATCTCTGGACTGCCGAAATAGGTGTGTTCAGGAATGGCGCATAGCGGTAAATGTACGGGTTTACAGCCCGGCCTATTCTTGCCCACACGCTCTGGTGGTAACCAGATGTCACAGGAGAATGGTACATCAACTTCAACAGCTGCACAGAAGAAATGTCCGAGAAGGTCAGCCAGTTAGTGAAGTACTAGCTGGACGGCTAATAGGTTCCATCAATCAAACAGCCCAGAGGCAGCAATGAATACAATGCATGATATCAACAATTACTACCCAAATAACTACTCAATTCGATGTGTGTATGCTAAACAGGTTAACAAAACTGGTACACACAAATAACTACTCAGTTCTCAGAAGTTTGAAGTGCAGAAGTCATGCTGCATATTGAAATGCCGGTACACACGAACCACTACTACTCAGCTCTCAGAAATTTCAAGTGCAAAAGTAATGCTGCATTTTTAGACAGTTGTGGCTGTGCGGAGAAGAAATGAGGAGAAAAGGAAAACCACTTTTCAGAGCAGTATAACTCACATGAAAGTACATAAATGTCTGGATTATATTGCGTCTCGACCTGCGTCGGCAAAAGGACAAAATACAGCGTAAGCTCGCATACAAAAAAACTTTTTTTATAAATTATACTAGTTCTTTATGAGGTAATGCACGCACGAGAAAAGCGAGATGATCATGAGAAACCCCAGGGTGATTTCAGCATTCGAACAAAGTAGGCTGAGTGTAGTGTTGTTTGTCTCTACCCATAGGCAAGGGTCCTCTAAGTACTTCCTGAACAAGAGAAAGTAAGAAATCACTAACCACCACCTGGTGCTCATAATGACAGAAATTGAGTCATATAGCATGTGCACAAGCCACAAGTACAAGAAAACCTATAAACGATTTTTTTACTTACCTGTATAAAGAAGAGTGTGTAAAATTACGCCTTAGGAATCGAGCAACATGATCAAGCGCCCAGCAAAGCACAGGAAGTAGAGCAACTAAACAAAAGGAGAAGGAGTATCTTAGAACAGATGATATACTAGCCTAACAAATTTGATAAAGTGGTCAAAATCATAAGTTTGGCATACTCTTAAAGTGCACATTAGATGTGAACATCATAAGAGAGAACATCAAGTGAACAAAGTCCTTAGCTACAATAATAGACTGCAACCAGGACTGAATTGCAGGCATATTCCATGCTCTTGGTTTCTACAAGCAGAACAAAATTTGTAACCATCATAAAGTGGAACATCTGCACAGTTAAAAAATAGAGGTGCTGAGGTGCATTATCCATTCATTCAGAATAACAGGCACTCACCCCATAAGTGCCATATAAAGAATATGCAGACGAGCATATTGTTCCTAGCAATGAAAGTCGGTATGCTTTACTCGAGATATGGTTGGGTAGAACTGGGAGTATTCCGACACTAGCTACAACCAGTACCTGCGAAAGTCATAATTTGCAAAACCTTAGGTCGGTCCAACATCTAAAAGTATCAACCAAGCCATAGTGGTGTTAAGAACAAGAGAAACAGAAGGACAGTTATCAAAAGTCGATGATAAATCCATATCTAATGATCTGGCGATCTGACAGAATATATGAAAAATCAGCAGAGAAAAAATGCCTTGCTCACGTATGCTGTTAGCAGTCAGCATTCAGAAAATATGTGATCTATGAAGACAACTCTCAAAAATTAAAATGGTAAAAATGTGAAAGGAGTGAAATGAAATGACTAAGTGAAAGCGGCATAGAAGGTAGTCACTCCATACCCAGGCATTGATAGAAAAGTTTATTGTCCGTCCGTCTAGCTGTAATGAATTTGCAGTCCTCTCTGCTGGTGGATGTTGGGAGGTCCCAGTTGATCTCGTGCTAGAGCCTGCACAAGATCAACTTTAAATCTTAGATGTATGTGACATGAGAAATAGTGGTAGGACCCACAATTAATTCAAACTATAATTCCAAAGTAACCTTTCAAGCATAAATTCACCAAACCTGAGTCCCGAGCTCTGACGTTCTCACTAGATGGTGTAGCTGAAGACCTTGCTGCTGGTCTGCTAGACTGAGTTGAAGTCATGGAGGACATCGGTTCAACAACCAAACCAGGATCCTAACATGTAAAAGAAAATAATTTAATTATTTTGAAAACCTGGCATTGATTGTTTTACCTGGTTGTCATATAACCTTAAAAAGGTCAAGCACAAGCAGCAGCATTTTATAACATTACAAACTGATCTAACTCTACAGAAGCTGCTATATGCAGCAACAGGGATATAAATTGAAACACTAAGAGGGAAAATGGTAACTGAAAATGGTTTGGATCAACACAGGCAACCATCCAGAATTACTTTTATAGCTCCAAATGACAAGTCAGCTTCCTGTTGTCCGTGCATCCCCAATTGAATGCTCTCCTAAACCACCTTCCAATGCATCATGGATAGCTCCCACACAAAAAGCATATGCACACCAGATTTACACGGGAAAACATTTTAAGTCTAAATATTGGTGGAATTTGCAAAAATGAGAATATGAAGAAACCAGCAATATCACAGCACCTCGTAGAGAATTGATCATATGAGACAAAAAAGTACACTATAGTACATAATGCAAGTTAGACTCCTAGTGCTGGTTCCCAAATTCCTCATGGATAACTCCCACACAAAAAGCATATTCGCACCAAATGTACACATGTGAAAACAATAATTAAGTCTAAGTATCGGCAAAACCATAGGAAATAATGAAAAATTGTGGAGAAGTGCAATATCACATCCCCTCATACCAAATTTGATGTTACGAGATAAAAGGTACACTAGATAGTACAGTAATGCAAGGTGGACGGCTAGTGCTTTTGTTCCTTTGCCAAGACAATCCACTAGTACTACCTAAAAGAGACACTTCCTTAGTTCCTTTCCATTGTGTAAAGAAGTTTTTTAACAGAAGCGCACCGGCTCTTTCGTGGAACAAATCATTCTTCCCGGCACAATGCAGCATGAGGCACATCCAATCCAATTGACCCCAGAGACGCAACCAATCTGGCAGCGACAGTACGCGGAGGTTTAGGGAGGTAGGGGTGGGGGAAGCTCACGATGTATCGCTGGTAGAACTTGCGCTTGAAGTGGTCGACGACGTCGGGGCGGGAGGCGAGGTGGGGCGGCACGAGGACGTTGGACCAGTACCCGGCCCACCGCGCATCGTTCTCGTAGTCGTACGCCGCAGCGGCGATCCGCTTCAGCCGCTGCGGATCTCCCCCGGCGCTCGCGTCCTCCTCGCCCATCGCCGTCGGACGCCGGGATCTGCCCGCCTGCCCTCGACGGGATCCTGGGTTCGCGACGCGGTTCGCCTTCGCTTCAAAGGGACAGACCGAGAGAGGGACGAGTGAAGAATTTTCAGGAGATGGGGAGATTTTTCCTCACTAATAGTGCTTGCAATTGCAGAGTGGGACCTACCTACAGTGCCTGCAAGTTGTTGGTAGTTAGAAAATTCCGAACTTATGAGTGCTGTCATCCGTTCGTATGGTATTTCTGCCAGCCTGGTTAAGTCCAAATGATGCAAAACCATCAAGATCATGAAGCGTTCTAGCCAACGCAATTGTAATAGCTCCTATTATTGTTATATAAAAAAAACATTCACCGTAATTGGTTTAGTCCCTGTCTATAAATTGTACTACTCCGCTCACATATACATTGATTTTTTTTTTCAAAAACTTTGATCACTCGTCTTATTTAAAATATTTATTTAAAAATATAAAATTTTAAGTAAAACACAAATTATCTTAAGTGATAAAACAAATCACAAAAAATAAAATGATAACTCATTTTTTTAAATAAGACGAGTGGTTAAAGTTTTTAAAAAAAAATCAATGGTGTTATATATTTATGAACGGAGGGAGTAATTGATTTGATCTCTATATACGGCGAAAAATTACTATTTTGTCGCTTACAGTTTTATCTCTTTGTTGTTATACCATTTATGTCTATAATTTATGGCAAATTGGTAAAGTCCACAGATATAATGGCAAAATTGCAGTCGTATAACAATTCTAATTGTATAATCATATACCAAATCAAACATATGTAGATATATTTTGTATTCCAATACCCTCTTATTCTATCGTGAAGTTTCTGTAATTCTTAGGATAGTTGAAGGCTAAGATCTTGAAATAATGGTCGCCAACAGTCTCCACCTAGTTGTCCCTTCCTTTTTTGGTTCTGGTGAGAGTTCTAGTCTATTGGTCTTTAGTTCACAGCTGTAAATCTTCTCATTTGAAAGACAAGTAGTTGATCACTCAAGAGTGAGTAGGAAGGTCTAGAGTCGATGTCGAAAACGAAAGCCTCTTCTATGTTGGTCTACCTCTCCCTTTTATAACTCAAAGGAGTAGAGGGAATACATGTCTCTTGGGTAGTGAACCCTATTGTCGGTGATTGTTACCAATGGCGCATTATGGGACGTACCACGCAGTGCTTTTAGGAGGACGACGATGTCGATGCAGATCGATGGTTCATGCAGGGCACGACGGAACACAACGAGTTATATAGGTTAGGGCTACCGCGAGGCTTAATAACCTACATCCTGTGTGGTTCTAGAGATTGTATTGCTCTGAGTACGAGGTTTTACATGTGATTGCGAGAGGTGAGAGATGAAGGTCCCTTTGTGATCTAGTAGCGTCTAACCTTTTTGTATGGGTACTCCATCCGCCTTATATAGTCGGTGGAGGAGATATCCTTGTACAGATCAGAATATTTACGCGAGTCTATCCACTACTTCCTCCAATTGCGCCGAGTCCTCCGGTATTAAGTTGGCCTCTTCCTCAATGCTCGCGCCCATCTGCATGCATGGACCGAGTCTTGTGGTATTCAGTTGGCCTCCCTGAATCGGCGCGCGGGAACTTAAGTCGGCTTCAGTTACCTCCTGTCGAAGCCCACAATGTGTCTCTTAGGTGACTATTGTATTTACGAAAACCCTCTTGACAGCTAAGAAGAGAAAAATCTTTTATGCCAAAAGGGGAGCTTTTATTTGGCCAAAGGAAAAGCATTTGAAAAAGGGATATCTTTCAAACTTAGAAAATGCTTTTGAAAAATTGTATTCTTATACCTTAGTCCAATTGCAATTGAATCTGTAGAGATTTTACTAAAAGATTTGCATAAACAAGCTAAGTGGTGCAAATGTGGTCCAAAAATTTAACTATTTCAAAAACATTCATATGTACTCAGAACTGCATTCACTTCAGTAACTTATGCACTTGTTAAAATTGCAAACCAGTTACATTTCTGCTATTTATATTTGCTTTGGTTTGTGTTGGCACCAATCACCAAAAAAGAGGATATTGAAAGGGAAATGGTCCTTACCATTTTCTCTAATTGAGTTTGGTGCTTGGTGACCATCACAACGTTATGGACTAACTAGTTTGCCTAGTTGATTGATTCACAGGTGCATAAGTCCATCGATCTCAATTCTAAGTCGACTGTTCGTAATAACGTAGATTATTCTGGATAGGAGAGCTTTTTGGAAAAATCATATGAACGTGGACCGTTCGTGACACCTCGGACAGGAACTGTGTAAATCTCAATACTTCTACTATGGACTGTCTGAAGGAGAGAATAGCACCGTCTGGGACCATGTGCGGACCGTCTGACTACTGAAAACTAGAAAAACCCGAAGGTGTAGGGGTCAGTAAAATTCATTTTAGCATCCTCGCGGATCGCCCTGGGTGCACGACCGGACCGTCCATGACTGCTTTATCTGACATCTAATGACGCATTTAATGCACTTATAACCGTTGGTATAGCTGTTACTGCTGACCGTTGCGATTTCAGCCGTTGATGTATAGGGGCAGACCGTCCGGCCCAATGGCGTGGACCGTCTACGTGTGGTAGAAAATTTGTAACAGCTATATAGTGGTTGAAGGCTATAAATACATCCCAACCACCTCCATTCAATTCACCCAAGCCTCTACAACTCCCATTCATTGCTAAGAACAAGTTCTTCACTTCATCCATACTCAAAGCTTCAAAGTCCTTTCCAAGTGCCATAATTGTGTTTCAAGATCATTAGTGATTAGTGCTTTGGAGAGACCCACGAGAGTGTGACATTGTGATTTTGTTGTTGCTCTTTGTTGCTTGGTTTCTTGATAGTGATTTCTTCGTCTCCTTCTGAACTCTTAGTGACTTGTAAAACTAGCATGAGACACCTAATTGTGTGGTGATCCTTGCAGGTCTAAGTGATCCTCGAGATTAAGAAGAAGCACTCAACCGGTCCAAGTGATCGTTGGAGAGAGGGAAAGGGTTGAAAGAGGCCTGACCTCCTCAACGACGAGGGTTCTTTGGAACCAAACCTTGAGAAACAAATCACCCATGTCTTTGTGTTAATCCTCTATTACGATTTGATTCTTCCTCTCCACTCTCGCTAAGTTCTCTTGCAATCATTACCGTTGTCTCAGTGGCTTGTCGATCACCCGTAGTTCGCGTTGAGATGGATTCAAAGCACTCAAGTGCTGCTCTATCAAGATACTGCTTGATCTTTGAGCCGGAAGGTCGTTGAACCGCTCTGCTCATTCCTCGATTTCACTATAGTTGCTTTTCACCGCTCCGATGAGGCAATCACAAGGCCTTTCACAATCCCCACCGTGGCTTCTGCACAATCTTCTTTGAAGAGCTCGACGGTGATCCTTCATCAAACCGTCTAGGAGGCGACAACCTTCAAGAGTAACAAGTCGACGATGCTTGCTTGATGAACCTATAGTGCTGTGAATCATCTAGGCCCCTTTGGTAATGTTTTGGTAATTAATGATAACTTCTTGTGGTCTAATAATTCTTGGAGAAATAAGAATGCAGGTTGAACCACAGTGAACTGAGAAGTCTTGAAGACTTATGAGCATTGGTTGTGGATCAGGTGAAGGCAAAGGTATAACATAGGTTTTGTTTTTGCCGGTCACCAGGTGTGTAGAGAAGAAAGTGACCGGATTGGTAGGCTAGATAGCCGTACTATTAAGAGGGGTTAATGACTTTGTTCTGTGTAAGACTTAGTGCCTCATAGAGCATCTAGTGGTTGCATTTGCATGAGGACTAGCAGCGCTTCCGTTTCGGAGAGTTAAAATCTTTTCAAAAGCGAGTTTGGAAAGTGACTAAATCTTGGGGTCGGCGGACCGTCCGCGCCATATGGCCGGACCGTCCGCGACCCATCCAGAGGGGTCCAGTATTTGTTCTTTTCGGGCTGGTTCTGTTTGTGTGCACTGCGGACCGTCCGGGGCGTAGGGCCGGACTGTCCGCAGTCATGTCCAGAGAAGGCTGTCCTCGGTCCAGTCCCTGTTTTATTAGGCGGACGGTCCGCCTGTGAGAGGCGGACGGTCCGCAAGTGTCCAACTCGTTTTTGGACAGGGACTGTGTGCTTTTACTGTTTTGTACTACGGACGGTCCGGGGGACCAGTCCGGACAGTACTGACTCAGGTCGCGGACGGTCCGGGATTTATAGCCGGACGGTCCGCGTGTGTTAACTCCGTTTGATCCGAGGCTCGGGTGTTTGAAATTGCCAGGTCGCGGACGGTCCGGCCTTGAAGGGCGGACTGTCCGGACCCACCTTTTTGAGTCTGCTCTGACATGTTTCAAACGTCTTTATAGCCGTTATGGTGTACGGCGGACCGTCCGGCCCTAGGGCGCGGACGGTCCGCGTGTGCGCAGAACAGCCCCCTTTTGCACATAACGGTTGGATTCTTGTGGAGGACTATAAATAGAAGGGCAGCTCGTGTGTGAGGTCTCTCTTGGCTATTCCTTGCATACATTGAGCTCATTTGTGATCCTCCAACTCACTCTCTCACACTCTTTGCTTGAGATTGCATTCTAGTGAGGGATTGAGTGTTCCTAGTGCATTTGCATCATTTGGTGACTTTTGAGGCACTAGGTGGTACACCGAGCAAGCGTCGTTGGCTTGTTACTCTTGGAGGTTGCCGCCTCCTAGACGGCTCGGGTGATTGTCTCCGTCGAGCTCTCCAAGAAGATTGTGGAGAAGCCGCGGTGTGGATTGTGAGGGGTTCGCGCCTACCTCGCCGGAGCGGCAAAGGTGACACTAGTGAAATCGAGGTATTGAGTGATTTCTTGTCCACTTGGCTTAAAGATCAAGACGTGTCTTGATAGAGGAGCAAGTGAGAGCTTGAAGTCCACCTCAACGTGGATTAGGGGTGATCGGCAAATCACCGATACCACGGGTTAAATTTCGGTGTCTATTCTTTCTAGCATTACTTATTGCCTTGCAATTGATTAGTGCTTTGCTCATTGTTCTTCAAGTATTCAATTTCCGTAGTTGTTTTTCATACATTGTTTACTTATTGACACTAGATATTTTATTTCTCTAGTTGCATTGATTAATTTTATTAAGTATTGTTGTTTTTAGTCTAAACCGTCTATTCACCCCCCCTCTAGCCGGTGTCCTAGATCCTACAAGTGGTATCAGAGCCAAGGACTCCATTGTTTGTGGATCTAATCATCCCGGAGTGGGACAAAATGGCTAGTAACAACAATGTGCACATTGGGAAGCCACCGCACTTTGATGGAAGCAATTATGATTATTGGAAAATAAGAATGTCAATGCATCTTAGAGCAATGGGTGGAAAAATTTGGCCAATTGTTAGAGATGGATTTGTTGTATTGAAGGAAGATGAACCATCCATTAGTGATAATGAGAATATCCTCACAAATGATCAAGCCATGAATGTCTTTTATGATGCTCTTGATATAAATGAGTTCAATCGTATCAAAAATCTCACAACCGCTCATGAGATTTGGATAAAATTAATGGAAATTCATGAAGGAACTACAATTGTGAAGAGTGCCAAACTATATGTGTGCAAAGGGAAGTTTGAACAATTTATTATGAAAGAAGATGAGAGTGTATCCGATATGTTCAATCGGTTGAATGAGATTGTAAATGAACTCAAAGGACTTGGTTTTAATGTACCGGATGTGGATTTCACACACAAGTTCCTTAGATCACTTCCGGAGAAATATGAGACTATTGTGACAATGCTAGTAAGAAGTGATCTATCTACAACTTCTCCAACCGAAGTATTGGGAGAAATTCTCACTCAAGATATATTTAAGAAGTCTCAAGCCGATGCCTTAAGTTTGGCAAAGAAGGTGAAAAATGAATCTATTGCTCTCAAAGCAAAGGCCTCAAAGGCAATTGAAAAGGAAGATAGCAATGATGAAGAAAATGAAAGTGAGAGTGATGGTGACATGGCTTTATTTGTAAGGAAATTCAATAAATTCATGAAGATGAAAAGAGGTCAACCTAGAAGAGGTCAAACATCTAGAAGAAATGCTTTCAATGATAGAAAGTGCTTTGAGTGTGGGGAACCCGGTCACATTGCCATGAATTGCCCAAGCAAGAAGAAGAAGGGCAAAGATGAAAGTGACAAGAAGAAAAAGAAATTCTACAACAAGAAGAAAGATGGCAAAGCCTATCTAGTTGAATGGGACTCGGATGATAGCTCGGATGATGATAATAATGATGACACCTCATCAAAGCTTAATGCCGGAATTGCCATCAAGGAAGCTCCCTCACTCTTTTCATCCCCCCATTGTCTCATGGCAAAGGGAGATGCTAAGGTAAAAATCATCACCGATTTAAATGATATAAAAGATGATGATGATATTGATGATGTTGATGATGATGGCTATTCATATGATGATCTTGTTAGAATGCTAGGTGAGGCCGATGACTACATGCACAAAGAAAAAGAAAAATTTAAGACCTTGAAGGAATTGTATAAAAACCTCCAAGTGTCTTTTGAGGAGCTCAAGACCTCTCACAATGATCTCAAAGAAAATTGTGAGAAGCTTGCGGATGCTCAAAAATCATCTGTTGTGCATGAAGTTGAGGTGGTCACTAAGGATGTTGGAGTCACTTGTGACTTACTTGATAGTCTTACAAGTGAACCACTATCTACTAACTCTATTTGTGATAAATGCAAAATTTCTCTCATTGATAACATTGCTCTTGATGAATCAAAAATTATTGTTGAGAATGAAGTGTTAGTAGATAGAATAAATGCTCTAACTCATGATCTAGAAAAGGCATATGGTGGTAAGGCTAAATTGGATTTCATATTGGGAAGTCAACGATGCTCTCTTAACCGTGAAGGTCTTGGATATGTTCCTAAGAAAGGAAAGAATGCTTTTGTAAAGCAAAAGACATTGTTTGTGAAAGAATGTGACAAAGTGTGTCACAAGTGTCACAAAAAGGGGCATGTTAAGAAAAATTGTCCTAAGTTAAAAAATGTATCCTCCACTTGTTTTGAGCATTGTTATGTTCTTTCTCATAATGCAAAAGGTGTTCATGCTAAATTTGTTGGTACCTCAATTGTTGGAAACAAAAAGAAAGCTATTTGGGTGCCAAAGACCTTGGTCACTAACATCCGAGGACCCAAGCAAGTTTGGGTACCTAAAAGAGATTGATTTCCTTTTGTAGGTGAACTACAAGGCGGGAGGGAATCATTGGGTGTTGGATAGTGGATGTACTCAACACATGACCGGGGATATGAGAATGTTTACCCAAATGAGTAAGGAAGATTGCTCAAATTATGATAGTATCACATTTGGAGATAATCGTAAAGGAAAGGTTAAAGGTTTGGGTAAAATTGCTATCTCAAATGATCATTCTATATCAAATGTGCTATTGGTTGAGTCTTTGAATTTTAATTTACTTTCCGTAGCTCAATTATGTGATTTAGGATTTTGTTGCAATTTCACAGTTGAAGATGTTATTATCTCTAGTGTTGATGGTAGCAATCTTAAATTTAAAGGCTTTAGACATGAAAATCTTTATCTTGTTGATTTCTCATCTAATGAGGCAAAGCTCACAACTTGCCTATTTTCAAAAGCTTCACTAGGTTGGTTATGGCATAGAAGACTTGGTCATGTTGGGATGAAGCAACTCAATCGGTTAACCAAGCATGACTTAGTTCGAGGCTTAAAAGATGTGAAGTTTGAAAAGAACAAATTGTGTAGCTCTTGTCAAGCCGGTAAGCAAGTGGCAAATACTCATCCAAATAAAAGTCAAATGTCCACTCATCGACCTTTGGAATTACTTCACATGGATTTATTTGGGCCCACATCTTTTGTAAGTATTGGTGGTAATTCCTATTGTCTTGTGATTGTGGATGACTATTCAAGATTTACTTGGGTTTATTTTCTTCGAGACAAATCCAATGTGTTTGAAACATTCAAGTCATTTGCTATATTGGCTCAAAATCAATTTGATTTCGACATCAAAAAGGTTAGAAGTGATAATGGGTCGGAATTCAAAAATGCAAGAATTGATCAATATTGTGATGACAAGGGTATCAAACATGAATTCTCTTCCAAATATACCCCGGAACAAAATGGTATTGTTGAAAGAAAGAATAGAACTCTTATTGACATGGCTAGGTCCATGTTAGCGGAATATAGTATATCGGATTCTTATTGGGCCGAGGCAATAAATACCGCTTGTCATTCATCAAATAGACTATATTGTCACAAGCTCTTGAAGAAAACTCCATATGAATTGCTCATTGGTAGAAAGCCAAATATCTCATATTTTAGAGTATTCGGTTGCAAATGTTATATTTTGAGAAAGGGGAGCCAGCTTTCCAAATTTGAGAAGAAATGTGATGAGGGTTTTCTTCTTGGATATTCATCAAATAGTAAGGCTTATAGAGTCTTCAACAAAACTCATGGTATTATTGAGGAAGCCTATGATGTTGAATTTGATGAAACAAATGGGTCTCAAGATGAGAGTGATAATCTCGATGATGTTGGGGGAACTCAATTGATAAATGCAATGAAAACAATGGCCATTGGTGAAATAAAACCTAAGGAAGATGATGATGAAGATAGTGTGGTTGTCATCCCTTCATCCTCAACTATAAATGAGGAAGATCACCAAAGCCAACAACTCGATGAAACCATAGATACTCATGATCAAGGTACTTCAAGACCTACGGTTCCTCCAAATGCCTCAACAAGCAATTATCAAACGGTATCAAGAATTCATCATTCCATTGTGAAGGATCACCCGGTTGATCAAATTGTGGGTGATATTAGTAAGGGTGTTCAAACTCGCTCTCGCATAGTTTCGTTTTGTGAACATTTCTCTTTTGTATCTTGTATGGAACCTAACCGTGTAGATGAAGCTCTACTTGATGTTGATTGGGTGAATGCAATGCATGAAGAATTAAATAACTTCGCTCGAAATGAAGTTTGGGAGCTTGTTGAGAGACC
Organism: Zea luxurians; assembly: GCA_029449295.1. Lineage (NCBI taxonomy): Eukaryota > Viridiplantae > Streptophyta > Magnoliopsida > Poales > Poaceae > Zea > Zea luxurians. Next base: position 16,070,620 of record JAOPSE010000023.1, on the reverse strand, counting down.
AAAGAACCACAATGTTATTGGTACAAAATGGGTGTTTCGCAACAAGCACAATGAAGATGGTGTGGTAGTAAGAAACAAGGCAAGATTGGTTGCACAAGGATATACTCAAATTGAAGGATTGGATTTTGGGGAGACTTTTGCCCCCGTAGCAAGATTAGAAGCAATTCGGATTCTACTTGCTTATGCTTGTGCACATAATATCAAGCTCTACCAAATGGATGTTAAGAGTGCCTTTCTAAATGGTAAGATTAGTGAACTAGTGTATGTGGAACAACCTCCCGGTTTTGAGGACCCCAAAAGACCTAACCATGTGTTCAAGCTTTCTAAAGCTCTCTATGGGCTTAAGCAAGCTCCACGCGCTTGGTATGAAAGGCTTAGGGATTTCTTGCTTTCCAAAGACTTCAAAATTGGGAAGGTTGACACTACTCTATTCACTAAAAGAATTGGTAAAGACTTATTTGTTTGTCAAATTTACGTTGATGATATCATTTTTGGATCTACTAATGAATTATTTTGTGAGGAGTTCGGAAAAATGATGTCAAAAGAATTTGAGATGTCTATGATTGGAGAATTGAGCTTCTTTCTTGGCCTTCAAATCAAACAATTGAAAGATGGTATTTTTATAAGTCAATCCAAATATTTGAAGGACATGCTCAAGAAGTTTGGTTTAGAAAATGCTAAGCCTATCAAGACTCCAATGGCAACAAATGGTCATCTAGACTTAGATGAGGGAGGTACTATAGTAGATCAAAAACTTTATCGTTCAATAATTGGTAGTTTACTTTATATTACCGCATCTAGGCCCGATGTTATGTTTAGTGTATGCATGTGTGCACGATTTCAAGCTTCACCTAGAGAGATTCACTTGAAGGCCGCAAAAAGAATTCTAAGATATTTGAAGTATACCCCCAATATTGGTCTATGGTATCCCAAAGGTGCCCACTTTGAATTAATTGGATACTCGGATTCGGATTATGCGGGGTGCAAAGTTGATAGAAAAAGCACCTCCGGTTGTTGTCAATTTCTTGGTAGATCTCTTGTTTCATGGTCTTCTAAGAAGCAAAATTCGGTTGCTTTATCTACCGCCGAGGCGGAATATATATCGGCCGGAAATTGTTGTGCTCAACTATTATGGATGAAACAAACTTTATTGGATTATGGAGTTATTTTCAAGAATGTGCCTCTCATGTGTGATAATGAGAGTGCGGTAAAATTGGCGACAAATCCGGTCCAACACTCAAGAACCAAGCATATTGATATACGGCATCACTTCTTAAGGGATCATGTTGGCAAGGGAGATATTTGTATTTATTCCATTGGAACGGATGATCAATTGGCCGACATTTTTACAAAGCCTTTGGATGAAACAAGATTTTGTTCCCTAAGAAGTGAAATGAATGTGATCGATCTCTCAAATGTGGCTTGAAGTTGATCACACATGTGTAGTCTTGCATCTCGGGTCTAAACATGCTTTTTATGCTATTTATTTGGTATTATTGGCGCATTTTTCATTTCAAATTGCTCTAGATAGTTTTATTCGAAAGTCTAGCACTTCTCAATTACATAATATGTATATGCATGCATACTAACTCTTGGATTGGTCGAAATGTCCATTTATAAGCACCAATTTGGAATCAAAATTCAAAATCAGCAAGTGGACAGAAATTGGAAAAATGAGTATCAGGCCGCGGACCGTCCGCCCATGGACCGCGGACCGTCCGCAGCATCAGGAAATGGACAGTCCGAGCAGCCTCGCAGACCGTCTGAGATCATCAGGGCGCGGACCGTCCGCCGCCCCTGCGCGGACCGTCCGCGACAGGGCAGAAAAAGGGACAGAGCCCGCAGACTTGCCAGTTGTGCCCATTTGGTTGTTCTCTCTTGCTCTCCACTCACTATATTCTCTCTTGTGTCGAGTGTGCGCGGACCGTGAAGTAAAGTTGCGTGCGGACAGTCTGACAGCTTGCAGCAACATTCTCTCAACATGTCTTCATCACGGTATTCTCAAATCTTGTGGATTTAGTCAAATTTCATCAACTTTGAGATTATTTGGGTTTCCTCTCTGATCTGAAATTGAGCAGTGGGTTTCAAAATCTGATTGGTGGGATTGATAGTTCTTCTCAATATCAATGCTATGCAAAATTTTGAACCTGTTTGGTTGGATATTATCTGCAAAAACATCAAATTGAACACTTGTGGCGGCTAGGGTTCTTGGAGTCGCCCCTGGTCGGTCGCGGACCGTCCGCCTGGTGGACGCGGACCGTCCGGGCCTCTGGCGCGGACCGTCCGGCCCCCTAGCGCGGACAGTCCGGACCCTGGCAGAGCATTACAGTTCCATTCCTTTTACAAATGGTGATTGGTTTCAATTATTTATCTATGGATGTTTGTCACATTGTTGCAGTGGTCTTGGTGGTCTACGCAAGAAACTTGCAGGTCGCTTTAAATCCAAGCGCCCTCGAGGAAATGATGATGATTATGTACCAACCACTGATTCAGAAGCCCAATCCTCAGCTGGGGGCACTGAATCCATGGATGCGGAAGATTTTCCTCATGTTCATCCTGATTATCCCATTGATATCCAAGGATGGACTTTCCCAAAGCGGAGATTTTCTATGGCTGAGTACTGCTCTCGACGGACTGTGAATCAGTATGCTCTGCCATCAGATACCAACATCCAGTTTTTCCACACGCAGCTGCAGTTTGATGTTTTCTGGGGCACCCTGGTGGATACTAATTTCCATAAGCATCAGGTGATTGATTGGTCATTCCTGCTCAGTCAATCAGTCATGGAGGGTTTGATCCCTAAGTTTGAGGCATGCGGACTATATCAGTTTATGGGGCAGCGCACAGATTTTAATGAAATGGCTGTTAAGCAATTCTTGGCTACCTCAGAGATTGATATTGCAGAAGAATCCATCACCTGGATGACTGGCTTCAAGCGCTACTCTGCTTCTTTTGCTGACTTTGCAGCTGCCAACAGTCTGAACTATGGCACCATTTCTGCTGGAGTGGATCTTTATACTGAAGACAATTTTGAGGATTTTGTGCAGTTTTATGAGCCAGCCAGACTTGGTATACCCAGGAGATTTGGTGAGACAGCAGGACTCAGACATCATCCTGCTGTCATCAACAAGATTGCCAGAGTCACCATCCTTCCCAAGAGTGGTGATAAGAGTAAAATCAGGGATAAGTTCTGGAACATCATCCAGCATATAATGAATGGTGAAGTCATGAACATTGTTCTTTTCATGATGAGGCAGCTTAATGATTTAAAGATGGACAAGAATCAAAACTTGGCATATGCTCCCTACATTATGGCACTGATCAAATCCAAGACAAGATTTGAGGGCCCATGTGAGATTGTTCACACTCCATTCAGGCCTTTTAAGAATGAGATAGGGTTTCTCACCAGGCCGCTCACTCCATTCCCAGATGATGAGGAAGACCCTGGCTATGAGGGTGGAGCAGCTCCTAATGTTGAGGAACAGCAGATGCCTCCTCCTCCACCTCCTCCTCAGCCTCAGCACTATTGGGAGCCTGCTCCCGGATACTTTGATCCTTATTTTCAGAATATGCAGCAGGGACTTGAGCATCACATTGATACACGCTTTGATGGCCTGGTGACACAGATGGATCATCGTTTTGATGCCATGCAGTCTCAGTTTGACAGCAACTGGGATGCACTCAACTCTGAGTTTTCTGATTTTCGTGATCAGATTCACACTAATGTCACTGATCCCATCATGACCAGGCTGAACAATATGCAACAGAGTTTTCAGGACAACATGGGTGCCCTGTCCAGTCAGTTTGATAATCTCTCTACAAATGACAACATGCAGGAGATCAGTCAGAGGCAGCAGCAGCTTCAGCAGGATTTTGGCCAGTTCTCCTCCCTGTTTGATACCTTCAGCACTCATTACTACAATATGCATCCTCCGCCGAGCGATCAGTGAGGCCTCTCCTTTGTGGCAATTGATGCCAAAGGGGGAGAGACAAGTGAGAAGTGATGAGGTTGTCTGCCTGGCGTCTTCTTCAGGGGGAGTTGGTGATTCTATGTGGACATTAAGACTTTGCATATGCATGTTACTTTTTGTGCCGTAGTTTGAACTATTAACTCTATGTCGTACGTCTGTGGACTATTTTCTGTAATATTCTGTGGGATGAACTATGTTTTAGTTCAAACCTTTCTATGTGTGGTTATTCGAGGAGTAATTATAATTGCTCCGCTCACTCTATGAATCATCTCTTGTATGCCTCGATAACCATGTTTGTAGGAAAGTCTCCATCAAGCTCAAATATATTATGTGTGTTATATCTTCAACGTCAGATAATCCTGCACACACTTAGGGGGAGCCTTTCTTACATTCTGAGTTTTTTATTGGGATTTATCTATCTCTCAGACAGAACTTCAAATCAAGATAAGTCCTATAAAACTCATCTCCAAGATCTATCTTATACCTTAGGTATGAGAGAGATTTGGAGAAACTAAACTTCTCTTTTATATACAATGTGGTGTTGTCATCAATTACCAAAAAGGGGGAGATTGTGAATCATCTAGGCCCCTTTGGTAATGTTTTGGTAATTAATGATAACTTCTTGTGGTCTAATAATTCTTGGAGAAATAAGAATGCAGGTTGAACCACAGTGAACTGAGAAGTCTTGAAGACTTATGAGCATTGGTTGTGGATCAGGTGAAGGCAAAGGTATAACATAGGTTTTGTTTTTGCCGGTCACCAGGTGTGTAGAGAAGAAAGTGACCGGATTGGTAGGCTAGATAGCCGTACTATTAAGAGGGGTTAATGACTTTGTTCTGTGTAAGACTTAGTGCCTCATAGAGCATCTAGTGGTTGCATTTGCATGAGGACTAGCAGCGCTTCCGTTTCGGAGAGTTAAAATCTTTTCAAAAGCGAGTTTGGAAAGTGACTAAATCTTGGGGTCGGCGGACCGTCCGCGCCATGTGGCCGGACCGTCCGCGACCCATCCAGAGGGGTCCAGTATTTGTTCTTTTCGGGCTGGTTCTGTTTGTGTGCACTGCGGACCGTCCGGGGCGTAGGGCCGGACTGTCCGCAGTCATGTCCAGAGAAGGCTGTCCTCGGTCCAGTCCCTGTTTTATTAGGCGGACGGTCCGCCTGTGAGAGGCGGACGGTCCGCAAGTGTCCAACTCGTTTTTGGACAGGGACTGTGTGCTTTTACTGTTTTGTACTACGGACGGTCCGGGGGACCAGTCCGGACAGTACTGACTCAGGTCGCGGACGGTCCGGGATTTATAGCCGGACGGTCCGCGTGTGTTAACTCCGTTTGATCCGAGGCTCGGGTGTTTGAAATTGCCAGGTCGCGGACGGTCCGGCCTTGAAGGGCGGACTGTCCGGACCCACCTTTTTGAGTCTGCTCTGACATGTTTCAAACGTCTTTATAGCCGTTATGGTGTACGGCGGACCGTCCGGCCCTAGGGCGCGGACGGTCCGCGTGTGCGCAGAACAGCCCCCTTTTGCACATAACGGTTGGATTCTTGTGGAGGACTATAAATAGAAGGGCAGCTCGTGTGTGAGGTCTCTCTTGGCTATTCCTTGCATACATTGAGCTCATTTGTGATCCTCCAACTCACTCTCTCACACTCTTTGCTTGAGATTGCATTCTAGTGAGGGATTGAGTGTTCCTAGTGCATTTGCATCATTTGGTGACTTTTGAGGCACTAGGTGGTACACCGAGCAAGCGTCGTTGGCTTGTTACTCTTGGAGGTTGCCGCCTCCTAGACGGCTCGGGTGATTGTCTCCGTCGAGCTCTCCAAGAAGATTGTGGAGAAGCCGCGGTGTGGATTGTGAGGGGTTCGCGCCTACCTCGCCGGAGCGGCAAAGGTGACACTAGTGAAATCGAGGTATTGAGTGATTTCTTGTCCACTTGGCTTAAAGATCAAGACGTGTCTTGATAGAGGAGCAAGTGAGAGCTTGAAGTCCACCTCAACGTGGATTAGGGGTGATCGGCAAATCACCGATACCACGGGTTAAATTTCGGTGTCTATTCTTTCTAGCATTACTTATTGCCTTGCAATTGATTAGTGCTTTGCTCATTGTTCTTCAAGTATTCAATTTCCGTAGTTGTTTTTCATACATGGTTTACTTATTGACACTAGATATTTTATTTCTCTAGTTGCATTGATTAATTTTATTAAGTATTGTTGTTTTTAGTCTAAACCGTCTATTCACCCCCCCTCTAGCCGGTGTCCTAGATCCTACAAGTGCCTCAAGGATCAATAACTTGATGCAATGCACTAAATGTCTCTCCAACTCGCTAGAATGCGATCCCAAGCAATGTGTGTGAGTGAGAGAGGAAGGCAGGCTTCAATGTGCTCAATAGGTGATTAGTTTTGTAAGACCGTGTCCAGCAGTTTACTCATATGGTCACCCAAAACACTGTTTTACACTGTAGAGTGCACTGTTGGTAGAGTTGAGTTTAAATATGGGGATATGGATGAGGTAAGCTGTTAGAGATAGCCTAATTAGACTATGTTTAATACTTTTAATTAGCATCCAAACATTCGGTGGTGTGATAGGGACTAAATTTCAGCCCTTCAATTCAAACACACACCCCCCCTAAATTTCTAGAAAAAGTATCTGAATGCAAAGCTCATGTTTGTGCTATACCAAGTCCAAAGTGAGAGATAACGAGTCACAGGTAGAGATGGCAATGGGTACCCGCTACCCGAAACCCGGTGGGTTTTTGCTCTATTAGGGTATGGGTTTGGGTCAATTTCTCAAACCATGGGTTTGATAATGGGTTCAAATGGAAACCCAACAGGTACGTGGGCATGGGTTTGTTCTTCCACTACCCATACCCGTAAACCCGTGAGTTTTTAAAACCCGCCTTAAAATCAACATTCCTTATAAATATGTCTCATAATATTATTAATTGAATATGTTCTAATTGAAATAAACTTCATGTAACAAATTTTAGGCTAAAATTAGTTATCACTTGTTCCTTTTATGTTAGCTTATTAATGTATTGATTGTCATTTATATGATGAATTATTTTTTATGTTGATGTTAGTGGGTATGGGAAACCCGTTGGGTACCCGAAACCCGCATGGGTATGGGTTTGGGCAAAATTTTATACCCGTCATGGTATGGGTTTTTTGGCGGGCGTATTTTTTTTCGTGGGTATGGGTTTGGGCAAGTAATACCCAACGGGTTTTTACTCATTGCCATCTCTAGTCACAGGCCACATACATAGGTCTAGACTTTGATTTCACAGCACCAACAGTCCCTTGTAGTACCATGTATGCCTCATGTGGGGAAGAGTTCTGATTGTCCAGAACAACTTCACTGGAAGCTCAACTACTGCGTCAACGCTGATAGAAAGCTAAATAAGTGAAGAGGATCTCACTGATGGCTGCTGCTGCTCAATACATAAGGCTTACAGATTGAGAGCGATATTTTGTAAGGAAAAAAAAAAATGGACGAGACAGAGAAACTGCGGACTGAATATTACATACTAAAGAAAAAAAAAATGAAGACAACAAAAGAATTCCTCAAGGGTCCAGCGAAGACAATACAACAAAAGCAGCTAATCTTCTTCGAAACACTGCAAGGTCAGTCGGGCATGCAGCTAGCGATCCTTCTCATGTGATGTATCAGCAGCTCTCTTGAAGCTTTCCCGGCGGAAAAAGGAACAGCTTCGAGACGTGTCTTAAGTTCCACGGGCGAACGAGTTCCTTTTGTGCTCGTCGCCACAAACAAAAGGGACGTTCAAAGGCGAAATATGATACATGCATACACGCACCGCAACCAAGTGCAAAGCCCCTGGTCAGGTCTGGTCGTCAACAACTTTTGCATCAGTCGACCAAACCATCTTTTTGGATTTTGATACTACATACTACGCGCACTCCATCTCTCTCTCTCTCCCTCTCCTTTTCGTCAACCAGAAACCTCAGGGCGCCGCCCGCCTTAACCACACATGGCCTTAACTTAATCATGGTCGTCCTCCAGTTTTTATGTTCCCAATATCATCCAACTTAAATCGCATATTGTTGTTTTTCGAATAGGAGCACTTTTTAGTTTAATTTGGCATCCTCAAGCTTAGCTCTCCACTACTCTTTGCGATAAATGATCCTAGTCCTAGCCTTCCACGGGAAAAAAGGATGCGGTTACTTGAGCACTATTTGGGATAGTATTGTACTGTACTACATGTTAACCTTTTTTTAATATTTGGGATAGGCACAATCTTGTGTCAGTTCGTTGTAGAAAAAGTATAAGACATACTAACTATTTGGTTCAGCTGGTGCAGTGTGAGGTAGGAAATCGTATTATATCTAAATATAAAGAGTAATAAAAAATCCAACTTTTTCCCGTATATACAAAATTTCAACTTCAAATTCGTATTATATAAAGAGTAATAAAAAAGATAAAAATTCCTGACAAGTTTAAATTAGAAAATCGGCTAAAATATTCTCTTTTTTTATTATATCTAAATATAACAAATCTAAACTTGAAATTTTATATATAACTGGAGTAGGGTGGAAAGAATATATATGGATTTTTTTAGAATTTTTTTGTAAACTTTGTTAGTTCATGTGTAACTTATATATACCAAAGACTCATGTGCACAGAATATGTTCTTTTATAAAAGATGTTATAGGTTATAAGGCTATTCCTAGTCTATTATACCTTGTCACATTATCCAAAGCTAATATGTCATATGCAGCACATGATATCGTAGACAACTTTTGACATGTCATATGCAACACATGGCATCGTAGATGTTGGGAATAGTCCCACATTATGTGGTGAGGGTGGACAACCATGGTTTTATATGGTTGAGGGTGTAACCCTCTAAAAGACTAGCTTTTTGGGGAGTGTTGGCCCAACAGACATAAAGCTCGCTGCTATACGTGCGGGCGCGTGTGTCGTGGCCCGACAAACTGGGTGGGCGCGCCGTGTGTGTGGATGGCCTCGACGGACACGCCATGTGTTGGCGGTTTGGTTCCAACAGTAGATAACTTTTTGATCCTCGACAGAATATTGGAGTATGAGATGTGGACATTTAGATGATTAAAGTTTTAATGCATACGATCACGTGTCCAAGTAGTATCTTCCTCGAGATACAACTTTCTTCTCTTTTATTTTAACTCTCTTGCCACATTATCAAAAATACTTACGTTATATGATACTATGGTTTGAGAATAACCTAGCACACAAGGGATGAGTATAAAATCTGATGGCATACCAGAAATTTTCTCAAGTTATAGTTCTAAAAAACTGTAGTAGATTGTGGCCTCTAGAAAAGATACTATGGGTTACGAGTTGTGGCTCAAAGCCATTTTTAACGGTTCGGGCTTATAAAAAAACCATTGTAGGCAAGTCCACGTGTCGTGTGACCTATCCTGTCAATCTCTTTCTCTCCCTTGTCTTCTCTAATATTCTCTCGATGACTCGATATGGCCGGAGGCCTAAACATGCTTGGGCTCGGCTAGGACGAGAATCGAGCCAGCTCAGCTCCGCTCCGCTTGACAAAGTATAAGCTGGTTAGGCTGACTTGTTAAGAAATCGAGCTAGATAGTCAGTTTAGCTTAAGTCGATTGAGTTCGAGGTGACTCGTTAAACTAACGAGTTGATTTGGCTTGGCTTATTAAGAAATCTAGCTAGATAGTCAGCTCGACTCAGTTTGTTTACGAGCTCGAACTTACTCGTCTAGCTCGCAAACCACAATAAAAAGAATAGTATGCACACACACATATATACATATCATAATTAATTTCTATATAATTTCAAACCAATTTAATAACAGAAAATAGCCATAGTTTTGAAGACCACATTAATTCAACACCAAATTAACATAGTGTTGCACCGATTTGGGCGCCCATCAGTAAGAGGTGTATCGGTGGCGGTGATCTTTGTGGTAGCACGGATAGTCCACGACCTAGGGTCAGATGGTCTGTGACCCTGCGTCAGGAGCGGGTCTTCCCTGCGCTAAGCCGGACGGTCCGCGCCTGTTGACCTGACGGTCCGCGCCAGGTGACCGGATGGTCCATGGGTGCGTAGGGCGGCGACGTTCGCTAACAGCACCTGTTTCTCACCCCCTAGAGGGACCCCGTCAAGGAGGTGAGATCCAAAGGTTTGTCTTGCGGCCGATAGGTCACCCAAGACACCTTATAGGGGAGGAGCCGGAGTAGGAGCCTCAGCTACCAGCTAGCCATCCTGCGGTCGACCATGGAGCCTCATACTGGCTCCAGCAAGCACCTATTGAAAGGGAAATGTGCCCTTGGGCCGTTTCTAAGTATTTTGGTGATTGAGTGCCAACACAAGTGCTTTTGTGTTAATCTATGCAAAGTGGTGGACAAAGTGCAAATCATGTCAAAAGGTATGTTTCTAGACTTAGTACATTGTTTTATGGACTAATGTATTGTGTCTAAGTGCTGGAAACAGGAAAAATCGAGTTAGAAATGAGATGGATTTGTTCAGCCAAAGTCTGCTCAGTCTGGGTGCACCGGACAGAGTCCGGTGCGCCAGGCTGGCTCTGGCGAACTTGCTGCTCTCGGGACTTCGACAGTGGTGTACGGTATAAATCACCGGACTGTCCGGTGGTGCACCGGACTGTCCGGTGAGCCGTTCACAGGTGAAGTCGTCGGTCTCGGGAAGCCATCAACAGCGTACGGCTATAATTCACCGGACTGTCCGGTGAGGCACCGGACTGTCCGGTGAGCCAACGGTCAGCCGGGGCAACGGTCGGCCGAGGATTCCGCGCGTGACGCGTGGCTGAGCCAACGATCACAAGGGGGCACCGGACTGTCCGGTGCGCCAACGGCTCTGAACCTGCAACGGTCGGCTTCGCCAAATAAGGAAACAAATCCGCACCGGACAGTGTCCGGTGGTGCACCGGACTGTCCGGTGCGCCAGTCGACAGAAGGCAAGAATTGCCTTCCTACAATGCTCTCAATGGCTCCTAGCTACCTTGGGGCTATAAAAGGGACCCCTTGGCGCATGGAGAAGATATCTAAGCATTCTTTGAGCATAGTTGATCACTCACACTTCGTTCTTGCGCACTTGTTCGACATTATTAGTGATTTGAGCTCCGTTCTAGTGAGAAACTCGTGATAGTCTCTTGAGCTCAAGTCTGGGTCTTGTGTGTGCGTATTTGCTGTGATCTTTGTGTCTTGTGTGAGTTGCTCATCCCTCCCTTACTCCGCGCTTCTTTGTGAACATCTTTGTAAGGGCGAGAGACTCCAAGTTGTGGAGATTTCTCGCAAGCGGGATAAAGTAAAGCAAAGCAAAACACCGTGGTATTCAAGTGGGTCTTTGGACCGCTTGAGAGGGGTTGATTGCAACCCTCGTCCGTTGGGACGCCACAACATGGAGTAGGCAAGCGTTGGTCTTGGCCGAACCACGGGATAAACCATTGTGCCATCTCTGTGTTGATCTCTTGTGGTTATTGTGTTTTTGTTAAGACTCCTCTCCAGCCACTTGGCATTACTGTGCTAACTCCTAATCAAGTTTTTGTGGCTATAAGTTTTTAAGTTTTACAGGATCACCTATTCACCCCCCTCTAGGTGCTCTCAATTGGTATCAGAGCCGTTCTCTTCACAAAGGGACTAATCGCCCGAAGAGATGGATCCTAAGGGTAAGGGGATTGTGATCAATGATAAGGAGAATGAGTCCTTCGTCAATGAGCCGAAGGATTACAAGCCTACCGACTTGGGCTCGGGCCACAAACGAAAAGACGGGAAGAAGAAGAAGACAAGATGCATCAAGGAGATCGTCTACTACGACGACAGCGACGAGTCCACTTCTTCCCAAAAGGACAACGACGACAACGACTACGACAAAAGAAAGACGGTTAACTCAAACTTCTCTTTCGATTATTCGCGTATTCCGCATAGCTCAAATACACATTTGCTTTCCATTCCTCTTGGCAAACCTCCACACTTTGATGGGGAGGACTACGGATTTTGGAGTCACAAAATGCGTAGTCACTTGTTCTCTCTCCATCCAAGCATATGGGAGATTGTAGAGAGTGGAATGAAATTTGATAGCTCGGATAGTCCCATGTTTATAAATGAACAAATTCATAAAAATGCACAAGCTACTACTGTCCTTTTAGCATCCTTGTGCAGGGAAGAGTACAATAAGGTGAGCGGCTTGGACAATGCCAAGCAGATCTGGGACACCCTCAGGATCTCACATGAGGGGAACGACGTCACCATGCTCACCAAAATGGAGTTGGTGGAAGGCGAACTCGGGAGATTCGCGATGATAAGGGGCGAGGAGCCAACCCAAACGTACAACTGGCTCAAGACCCTTGTCAACAAAATAAGGAGCTACGGAAGCACGCGATGGACGGACCACGACGTCGTTCGCCTAATGCTAAGGTCCTTTACTGTTCTTGATCCACATCTGGTGAACTATATTCGTGAAAATCCTAGGTACACCAAGATGTCGCCCGAAGAAGTTCTTGGAAAGTTCGTAAGCGGGCGAATGATGATCAAGGAGGCAAGATATGTGGACGACGCGTTGAATGGTCCAATCAATGAGCCTCAACCCGTTGCTCTCAATTAGCCCCAGCTACGAGAGAATAATATGCATCTTCCGTCATTTCATTAGACGTTCTTGTTGGATTTGAACGCGCATCGGATTACTTACCTTCTACAACCTTCTCTCTTTGAATTCATCTCTCAAAATAGAAAAGCTTCTTTCTTCTGGATTCAGTGTTCAGATTAGCTTCCTTCTGAAAGCAAGTATACCGAGCATTCATTCGATGACATCTAGGTCCTAAATCCAAAACCTTAAACACTAGATCACCGGCGAAACCTTTGCTGAGGAATAAGAGTGCTCTTGGGATCCAGCTGCTTTCAAATCTCTATACTTTACTTTACTACAACTAGATTTCACAAAGGCTGATGCATGCACTCTTTTCTTTATCCGTGGAATGATTACACTTGCATCAATCCGCCTTCTTTCGGCTCCTGTTTATGAAAGCTGAGGTTCCATTTGGAGAGCTATTGGATGAACGAGGAAAGAAAGAAGAGTTCTGAGATTGGATCACAACGAGGAGCAAGGAGGCGCTACCTAGCAAGGTGGCGCAAGTTGAGGCGGCAAGGCTCAATGATGAGGAGATGGCCCTCATCATCAAGCGCTTCAAGACGGCGCTAAAGGGTCGCAAGGGGCAGCCAAGCAAGACCAAGACAAAGGGGAAGCGCTCATGCTTCAAATGTGGTAAGATTGGTCATTTTATCGCTAACTGTCCCGATAATGATAGTGACCAGGAACAAGGGAACAAGAGAGAGAAGAAAAAGGCACACAAGAAGGCTAAGGGAGAGGCACACCTTGGCAAGGAGTGGGACTCGGATTGTTCGTCATCCGACTCCGACAATGAAGGACTCGCCGCCACCGCCTTCAATAAGTCATCCCTCTTCCCCAACGAGCGTCACACATGCCTCATGGCGAAGGAGAGAAAGGTATGTACTCGAGACAATACTACTTATGCTTCTTCAAGTGAGGATGAGTCTAGTGATGATGAAATAGATTATTCTTGTTTATTCAAGGGTCTAGATAGAACCAAGGTTGATAAGATTAACGAATTAATTGATGCCTTAAATGATAAAAATAGGTTATTAGAGAAGCAAGAGGATCTTTTATATGAAGAACATGATAAGTTTGTAGAGGCTCAAAAATCCCTTGCTTTAGAAATTAAAAGGAATGAAATGATTTCTTGCGAATTGTCTGCATGCCATGACTCTATTTCTAGCTTAAAGAGCATAAATGATGATTTGAATGCTAAGTTAGAAATAGCAAATAAATCAACATCTTGTGTAGAACATGTTACAATTTGTAATAGGTATAAAGATTTTGATGTTAATGCTTATAGTGAACACCTAGTTTCAATTTCTAAATTGAATGATGAATTGGCTAGTCTTAATGCTCAACTTAAGACTAGCAAGAGTGAATTTGACAAGCTAAAATTTGCAAGGGATGCCTACACAATTGGTAGACACCCCTCAATTAAGGATGGTCTTGGCTTCAAGAGGGAAGTCAAGAACTTAACAAGCCATAAGGCTTCCATCTCCACCAAGGAGAAAGGGAAGGCCCCTATGGCAAATAGTATTCAAAAGAACCATGCTTTCTTATACCATGATAGGAAATATTCTAGGAATATTCATCATGATAGAAATGCATATAGAACCTGTGCTTATGATTCATATGCTATGACTGCTTCTAGTTCCCATGTTGTGCATGGTAGAGATAATCCTAGGAAAAATATTCATCATGTGCCTAGAAAGAATATTGTTCATGTTCCTAGGAAAATAATTAATGAACCGTCTACAATTTTTCATACTTGCAATGCTTCCTTTGCTATTTGTAGAAAGAATAAGAAGGTAATTGCTAGGAAGTTACGGGCAAGATGCAAAGGAGATAAAACTTGCATTTGGGTCCCTAAGACCATTGTGACTAACCTTGTAGGACCCAACAAGAGTTGGGTACCTAAAACCCAAGCCTAAATCTGCCTTGCAGGTTTATGCATCTGGGGATCAAGCTGGATTATCGACAGCAGATGCACAAACCACATGACGGGGGAAAAGAGGATGTTCTCTTCCTACATCAAGAACAAGGATCCCCAAGATTCAATAATATTCGGTGATGGGAACCAAGGCAAGGTGAAAGGGTTAGGAAAAATTGCTATTTCATTCGAGCACTCTATTTCTAATGTGTTCTTAGTTGAGTCGCTTGGATATAACTTGTTATCTGTGAGTCAACTCTGTAATATGGGATATAACTGTTTATTTACAAATGTAGATGTGTCTGTCTTTAGAAGGTGTGATGGTTCACTAGCCTTTAAGGGTGTACTAGACGACAAACTTTATTTAGTTGATTTTGCAAAAGAGGAGGCCGGTCTAGATGCATGCTTAATTGCTAAGACTTGCATGGGCTGGTTGTGGCATCACCGCTTAGCACATGTGGGGATGAAGAACCTTCACAAGCTTCTAAAGGGAGAACACGTGATAGGTCTAACTAATGTGCATTTCGAAAAACATAGACCTTGTGCAGCTTGTCAAGCAGGTAAACAAGTGGGAAGCTCTCATCATGCCAAAAATGTGATGACTACGTCAAGACCCCTGGAGTTACTTCATATGGACCTCTTCGGACCCGTCGCCTATCTGAGTATAGGAGGAAGTAAGTATGGTCTTGTTATAGTTGATGATTTTTCCCACTTCACTTGGGTATTCTTTTTGCAGGATAAATCTGAAACCCAAGGGACCCTCAAACGCTTCCTAAGGAGAGCTCAAAATGAGTTTGAGCTCAAGGTGAAGAAGATAAGGAGCGACAACGGGTCCGAGTTCAAGAACCTTCAAGTGGAGGAGTACCTTGAGGAGGAAGGGATCAAGCACGAGTTCTCCGCGCTCCCTACACACCACAGCAAAATGGCATGGTAGAGAGGAAGAACAGGACGCTCATCGATATGGCGAGGACGATGCTTGGAGAGTTCAAGACCCCCGAGCGCTTTTGGTCAAAAGCCGTGAACACGGCTTGCCACGCCATCAACCGGGTCTACCTTCACCGCCTCCTCAAGAAGACTTCGTATGAGCTACTAACCGGTAACAAACCCAATGTTTCGTATTTTCGAGTTTTTGGGAGTAAATGCTACATTCTAGTGAAGAAGGGTAGGAATTCCAAATTTGCTCCCAAAGCTGTAGAAGGGTTTTTGTTAGGTTATGACTCAAATACAAAGGCGTATAGAGTCTTCAACAAATCATCGGGTTTGGTTGAAGTCTCTAGCGACGTTGTATTTGATGAGACTAATGGCTCTCCAAGAGAGCAAGTTGTTGATCTTGATGATGTAGATGAAGAAGACGTTCCAACGGCCGTGATACGCACCATGGCGATTGGAGATGTGCGGCCTTAGGAACAAAAAGAGCAAGATCAACCGTCTTCCTCAACGATGGTGAATCCCCCAACCCAAGATGACGAACAGGTACCTCAAGTGGAGGCGCGTGATCAAGGGGGAGCACAGGATGTCCAAGTTGAAGAGGAAGAAGCACCTCAGGCACCTCCAACCCAAGTTCGAGCGACGATTCAAAGGAATCATCCCGTCGACCAAATTTTGGGTGATATTAGCAAGGGAGTAACTACTCGCTCTAGATTGGTGAATTTTTGTGAGCATTACTCTTTTGTCTCTTCTATTGAGCCTTTCAGGGTAGAAGAGGCCTTGCTAGATCTGGACTAGGTGTTGGCCATGCAGGAAGAGCTCAATAATTTCAAGAGGAATGAAGTTTGGACACTGGTGCCTCGTCCCAAGCAAAACGTTGTGGGAACCAAGTGGGTGTTCCGCAACAAACAGGACGAGCACGGGGTGGTGACGAGGAACAAGGCTCGACTTGTGGCAAAAGGTTATGCCCAAGTCGCAGGTTTGGACTTTGAGGAGACTTTCGCTCCTGTGGCTAGGCTAGAATCAATTCGTATTTTGCTAGCATATGCCGCTCACCATTCTTTCAGGTTGTTCCAAATGGATGTGAAGAGTGCTTTCCTCAATGGGCCAATCAAGGAGGAGGTGTACGTGGAGCAACCCCCTGGCTTCGAGGATGAACGGTACCCCGACCACGTGTGTAAGCTCTCTAAGGCGCTCTATGGACTTAAGCAAGCCTCAAGAGCATGGTATGAATGCCTTAGAGACTTTTTAATTGCTAATGCTTTCAAGGTTGGGAAAGCAGATCCAACTTTATTCACTAAGACTTGCGATGGTGATCTTTTTGTGTGCCAAATTTATGTCGATGACATAATATTTGGTTCTACTAACCAAAAGTCTTGTGAAGAGTTTAGCAGGGTGATGACGCAGAAATTCGAGATGTCGATGATGGGCGAGTTGAACTACTTCCTTGGGTTCCAAGTGAAGCAACTCAAGGACGGCACCTTCATCTCCCAAACGAAGTACACGCAAGACTTGCTAAAGCGGTTTGGGATGCAGGACGCCAAGCCCGCAAAGACGCCGATGGGAACTGACGGACACACCGACCTCAACAAAGGAGGTAAGTCCAATGGATCAAAAAGCATACCGGTCCATGATAGGGTCTTTACTTTATTTATGTGCTAGTATACCGGATATTATGCTTAGCGTATGCATGTGTGCTAGATTTCAATCCGATCCAAGGGAGTGTCACTTAGTGGCCATGAAGCGAATTCTTAGATATTTAGTCACTACGCCTTGCTTCGGGATATGGTATCCAAAAGGGTTTAACTTTGACTTGATTGGATACTCAGATTCCGACTATGCTGGATGTAAGGTCGATAGGAAGAGTACATCGGAGACGTGCCAATTCTTAGGAAGGTCCCTGGTGTCGTGGAACTCTAAGAAACAAACTTCTGTTGCCCTATCCACCGCTGAGGCCGAGTATGTTGCCGTAGGATAGTGTTGCGCGCAACTACTTTGGATGAGGCAAACCCTCCGGGACTTTGGCTAAAATCTGAGCAAAGTCCCACTCCTATGTGACAATGAGAGTGCTATCCGCATAGCGGAAAATCCTGTTGAGCACAGCCGCACAAAGCACATTGACATCCGGCATCACTTTTTGAGAGACCACCAGCAAAAAGGAGATATCGAAGTGTTTTATGTTAGCACCGAGAACCAGCTAGCCGATATCTTTACCAAGCCTCTAGATGAGAAGACCTTTTGCAGGCTGCGTAGTGAGCTAAATGTCTTAGATTCGCGGAACTTGGATTGATTTATAGCATACATGTGTTTATGCCTTTGATCATGTTCCTTATGCATTTTGTTGTTTACTTATGGTGCTCAAGTTGTACAAGTACTCCCCGGACCTCACAAGTCCATTTGCAGGTAATGCACATATTTAGGGGGAGATGTGCTACAACTTGACCCTTTGAGACTAACCCTGTGTTTGAGTTTTCTTAGTTTAGTCTCAAAGGAGGTTTGAAAGGGAAAAGGTGGACTTGGACCATGAAAGACTTCCACTGCACTCCGATGAGAGGGTAACTTATTCCAAGTTCATCTCATGTACTCTTATTGCCATTGTATTCTTATTTGAAGATTTTGGTGAGGCAATGGGGTTTAAGGGCCAAGATTGATCCCGTTTTGGTGCTTGATGCCAAAGGGGGAGAAAATAAGGCCAAAGCAATAAATGGATCAGCTACCACTTGAGAAATTTTTAAAATAGTAGAATAGAGCTTTTGGTTTGTCAAAACTCTCTTGTTGGCTCTTTTTGTCAAAAGTTGGTCTCTTGTGGGGAGAATGGTTGATTATGGGAAATAGGGGGAGTTTTTGATACTGTGATCAATTTCTATTGGAACAACTCTCTTTATGTCTCTACAAGTGTGTTTGACTTAGAGATAGGAAATTGAGGTTGATTTGCAAAAACAAACCAAGTGGTGGCAAAGTATGATCCATATATACCAAATTTGAATCAAAACCTTTTTGAGTTCTCATTTGCATTGATATTGCACTTCTTTTAGTTGCTCTTTGTTGTGTTGGCATAAATCACCAAAAAGGGGGAGATTGAAAGGGAAATGTGCCCTTGGGCCATTTCTAAGTATTTTGGTGATTGAGTGCCAACACAAGTGCTTTTGTGTTAATCTATGCAAAGTGGTGGACAAAGTGCAAATCATTTCAAAAGGTATGTTTCTAGACTTAGTACATTGTTTTATGGACTAATGTATTGTGTCTAAGTGCTGGAAACAGGAAAAATCGAGTTAGAAATGAGATGGCTAAGTTCAGCCAAAGTCTGCTCAGTCTGGGTGCACCGGACTGTCCGGTGGTGCACCGGACAGTGTCCGGTGCGCCAGGCTGGCTCTGGCGAACTTGCTGCTCTCGGGACTTCGACGGCGGTGTATGGTATAAATCACCGGACTGTCCGGTGGTGCACCGGACTGTCCGGTGAGCCGTTCACAAGCAAAGTCGTCGGTCTCGGGAAGCCATCAACGGCGTACGGCTATAATTCACCGGACTGTCCGGTGAGGCACCGGACTGTCCGGTGAGCCAACGGTCAGCCGGGGCAACGGTCGGCCGAGGATTCCGCGTGTGACGTGTGGCTGAGCCAACGGTCACAAGGGGGCACCGGACTGTCCGGTGTGCACCGGACAGTGTCCGGTGCGCCAACGGCTCTGAACCTGCAACGGTCGGCTTCGCCAAATAAGGAAACAAATCCGCACCGGACAGTGTCCGGTGGTGCACCGGACTGTCCGGTGCGCTAGTCGACAGAAGGCAAGAATTGCCTTCCTACAGTGCTCTCAATGGCTCCTAGCTGCCTTGGGGCTATAAAAGGGACCCCTTGGCGCATGGAGAAGATATCCAAGCATTCTTTGAGCATAGTTGATCACTCACACTTCGTTCTTGCGCACTTGTTCGACATTCTTAGTGATTTAAGCTCCGTTCTAGTGAGAAACTCGTGATAGTCTCTTGAGCTCAAGTCTGGGTCTTGTGTGTGCGTATTTGTTGTGATCTTTGTGTCTTGTGTGAGTTGCTCATCCCTCCCTTACTCCGCGCTTCTTTGTGAACATCTTTGTAAGGGCGAGAGACTCCAAGTTGTGGAGATTCCTCGCAAGCAGGATAAAGTAAAGCAAAGCAAAACACCGTGGTATTTAAGTGGGTCTTTGGACCGCTTGAGAGGGGTTGATTGCAACCCTCGTCCGTTGGGACGCCACAACGTGGAGTAGGCAAGCGTTGGTCTTGGCCGAACCACGGGATAAACCACTGTGCCATCTCTGTGTTGATCTCTTGTGGTTATTGTGTTTTGTTAAGACTCCTCTCCAGCCACTTGGCATTATTGTGCTAACTCCTAATCAAGTTTTTGTGGCTATAAGTTTTTAAGTTTTACAGGATCACCTATTCACCCCCCTCTAGGTGCTCTCACCTATATCCGGTATATTTAGCACACCAACGTCACTCGCACGCCTCTAGCAATGTCCTTTATCACGTCCTCTAAATTTTGCGGGCCTCCTCTCGTCCTCCAAATCTAGCGCCTCCTTTATCCAGTACAGGCTATATCTTCCCTAGCTCTGCACCAGCCATGTAATGCTATAGCATTTTTTTGTGAAGGCTGCTCGAGACAAAAAAGTGTCACAAAATAATAGAGGATGAAATATAGAAAACATTGTTAGACATGATAAAGATATAAATAACATAATATTTAAAGTATGTTGTAAAGGACCAAGAATATTCGTTTAATAGATTTTGTTTAATAGATGTCATTGCTGGAGACAGTCTCAAAGGCAAGGGAGGAGGGCAGTGAGCTACCACTACCATGGGTTCTTGCACTTGTGCGGCTGGCCATGGGGTCTTAGACTATGTGTAACGGTTCTCTCTAAATTTCATTCTCTATATCCAGTGGCGGATCAAGAAACGAATCATGAGGGGGCTACTAAACTAAAGCTATACAATTATTTTAAAAAACAATCTAATTGATGTTAATATAACACAAGTAGCAAGATAAAACTTAAATACTTAAAAAATATGTAGCCTAAATAAGTCGACACGAATTCTACAAATACAATAATAAATAATCAATACATAAAGTTATGATTCTTGATAAGGAATATATTCATCCTATCCCTATAAATATAAAATTTAATTTTATCAACTAACCTACTAACCTAGCAGATAATTGATTAAATCAAAATACCAAATAATCTCACCTTCTTACCTAGCACAGTAGCACTAGCAGCCACAGGCACATAGCAAACTAGCAGCAGAAGCAATACAACAGGATTCATTGGTTTAGTCTTCAGCAATCAACAGGGACATGGAGGCTTCACGAGGTGTATAGCACGCTCACACCTGACGCCTCCACTCCACGAAGCAGCCAACAAGCATCAAGCAGGCGAGCAGCCAACAGGGGAGGCGGCACTTGACTAAGTCCTGATCCCGATGGAGTGAGGGAGCGGGACTGAGGGTGGCGGCCAGCGTGGGGGTGGACAGGAGGAGCCGAGGGCGCAGGCTGCATTGCCGATGTGCCACAGCGCGTGCGGGAGGAGCCATGGGCGCAGCACGGACGTGCGGTGTGAAGGGATGGAGAGCGGTCAGCGATGACTGGGTGCGTGCGGAGAGGTGCTGTGAGAGTCTGACCTAGATTTTTAGATTTTTGTGGGCCAAATTTACCATATAACACTGTTTCTAATGGGCCACGGGCAGCCCCGGTCGCACATCCGCCCTTGTCTATATCTCACTATCATGCCACGTTCCGCAACGGTTTCCCCTACCTCTCCCCCCCTAAAACCCACTCACAACATAAAATAACATTTTTCTTCCAACTACCTGCACTTTCTCTCCTTCATACTTGTTCAGTACCGCACAAAGTGGAAAATTGCAGGCGGCCGTACAAAACACAAGAGCTGGAGGGGCACACTACATTTGGAGGGAGAGAGACAAACCCAACACTAAAGAGGGCCCTATAGGGGTGTTGGGATCCAAATTGAGCGGACGGTCTGGCCCTTGGGCCCGTACAGTCCACGTGCCCCGAGATTAGATTAACTTGGATGTTTATCCTTATCCCGTGCGTGGTTATCTATCTAATCGCGTAGGAGTTGTTGGCTATCTCTTAGGAAAAGGTCCAGACCTCCTCCCCTATAAATATAAAGGGGTACGACCAATTGAGAACCCCCGAACATATTCCAGTCGAACCAATTACTTTACTTACTTTTCCTGCCCTAGGAGTAGATGGAGCGTAGTTCTAGTTGTAGTCTTCCACATATCCACTTCCACCCCTATTCGACTCTACGTCGTCTAGATCCGTCTTGGGTGGCCTGCCGATCCCAAGACGACCCTAGGATCTCATCCCTCCCGGGGGGCAAGATCTAGTTGTCCATCCAAGACCTCTTTCTCGAATTGATCTCTTAATTCCTAGGTGACTCCACGTCGTCTGGGGATGCCCCGGGTGACCTGTCGACCCGGAGCACCTTAAGATATTTTCTCCCCCACGGGACGAGATCTAGATTCCAGCAAGGAGGAGGAAGACGACCCTGTCGCCAGGTCGCGGACCGTACGGCCTAGAGCTGCGGACCGTCCGGTGTGACGCAGGGAAGACACCGCTCCTGCGCCTAGGTCGTGGACCATTCGGCCCAAGGCCGCGGACCGTCCCCGCCGCCGCAGAGGGCACCGCCAGGCGGTACACCACCTAGTGATTGGTGGTGCCCAGATCAGCGCCAACATACTTTTTGGCGACTCCGCTGGGGACGAGGTTGCAGATCTACAAAATAAGGCTTACATGGCCGATTCTAAAGATCTCAATGTGCTTCTCCAAACAGCGACACAAGGCTGACTAATTTATTGGCCGCAGAGCATGAAAACTTAAAAGATGACATGAAGAAGATGGATGAGGAGATCCAACAACAACAAGATCAGATACTCAAGGTGGCGAAAAAGTGGTACCTCTCGCATTTTGTCGGGTACCATAATTAGGGGTACCCCCAACACTCCTAATAACGGCTAGTAAACACCCTCAGACCAACTGACGGGCGCGGTTCAAGTCAAGGCTTCGTCTACCCAAGGGACGAGACCTCACTCGACCTCAGCCTCGGGCTGGAGCAGTAGTCCCAGACGAGTTCACGCCTCGCCCGAGGGCCACCTCAGGCAGCAGGCACCTCCTCGTCTCTCCCAAAGCCTGGCTCGGGTAGGCTTCGTTGTGAAGCAACCTTGGCCAGACCGCCTCACCAACCGACCGCTTCGCAGGCGCATTCAATGCAGGGGACGCCTGACGCCGCATCCTGACACACGCGCCTCAGTCGGCCAGGCCGAAGTGACATCAGTCACTTCACCCCTCTCTTTTACTGTTCGATATGACAGGAAAACAGCGCCGCCCGCCCCGCTCCGACTGCCGTGCCAACCACCCAGGCGAAGACTGACAACAAGTCACGATCAACCACTGAGTTCGGCCTCGAGCGCAACAGGAAGCTCCGCCTCGCCCGACCTCAGGCTCCGGCCTCGGGAGGAGGTCTCCGCCTCACCCGACCCCTGGACTCGGCCTCGACCTCGGTCTCGGGAGGAATCGCGTCCTCGCCCGACCCTGGCCTTGGCCTCAAGAGAAGTCTCCGCGTCGCCCGACCTTGGGCTCGGACCGACCGCACCAACAGGGGATACATCATTACCCTATCCCTAGCCAGCTCAGGCTACAAGGAACAAGACCGGCGTCCCATCTGGCTTACCCCGGCGACGGGTCATGATGGTGTCGCGCGTGCAACCATGACGCCGGTGGCTCTCAGCCCCTTACGGCAGCAAGGAGACGTCAGCAAGATCCTTGTCGCACCGCCAGCTGTGCTCTTACAGGACTCAGGCGCTTCTCCGACGGCCACGCTATCACGTGTACAGGGCTCAAACTCTCCCCCGACAGCCACGATGGCTTGTACACACGGCTAGGGCATCTCTCTGCCAGACACGTTAGCGCATAGCTACACCCCCATTGTACGTCTGGACCCTCTCCTTACGTCTATAAAAGGGAGGTCCAGGCCCGTCCTGGAGGGGGGTTCGCGTGAGGGAAGGAGCGGACGAACAGGCTCCCACTCTCTACCTCACTCTCCCTCACGCGACGCGCTTGTAACCCCTACTACGAGCGGCACCCCTGGTGCAGGATAATACAAGGCTTCCCCCACCTCTTGTGTTCCATCCCGCGCCAACCCATCTGGGCAGGGGCACGCAGCAATTTCACTCGTCGGTCCAGGGACCCCCCCCGGATCCGAAACGCCGACAGTTGGCGCGCCAGGTAGGGGCATGCTGCGTGTTGACGAACACCTTCCCGTTGAGTTCCAGATGGGGAGTCTTCAGCCCGGGACGGTGCTCCGCTTCGGGAGTCTCGAGTTCATGTCCCTCGACGGCAGCTACGACATGGTACTCCTCCCCTCGCGGCGCGACGACAGCGACGGTCTTCGACTCGCCCGGCGGTGGAGAGCTCGGCGACAGCATCTCCCCGCGGCATAAGAGGAGCACTCCGGTCGTCCCTGCCACCCTCCTCGCCGGAGGAGGCAGAGACGGGGCAACCATGGCCACGCAGGAGGCGGCACCTTGTCGGCTGTCGCACCAGAGCGAGTCGACGACGCCGGCACTCCCCCGGGAGACATGTTGGGCGGTGTCCTCGCACCTGAGACGACGGCAGGTGTCACTTCCCCGCAACGTGTCAACCCCAAGCAGACTGATGACGCCAGCACCCTCGCAAAGGATCTGCTGGGCGTTACCCTCGTACCTGAGATGACGGTGTGCTCTGCCCCTGACACGACTTCACCACCATCCATCGACCAAGAGGTACCGTCCGTTTTCCATCCCGTACCCTTTCGATTCGGTTTCGATCCACCTAGCGACCCCGCTACGGTGAGCGCCTTCGTAAAGGCGTATCCAAACCTTCCGGGGTACCATATGTGGTCGACCTGGGACCGACTGATAGCTGTCTCAACCTTCGGGCCGGTGGGTTCTAAGGAAGAGGACGACCCCGACTTCGGTTGGGATTTCTCTAGCCTCAATGACCTCGGTGCCATGCGAGACTTCATGTTCGCACGTGACCACTGCCTCTCTGGTTGTTCTGACGATGGCCATGACCTTGACAACGAGGGTTACGGCCCAAGTCGCGAATGTTTCCACGTCGATTTGGGAGATCACAACGAAGGCAACCACCTCGGTATGCCAGAGGTTGACGATCCCCTGGGCCCGCATCTCGCGTTGACATCCTGCGAGAGCTAGCTGTGGTCCCAGTCCCTGCGGGGGGGTCGGGACATACAGCTCGAGCAAATCCGTGAGATGCAGGCCGGCTTGTGCAGCTCCGGCAGAACATCGAACAGGAGTGGGCAGGCCGAGCACTCGCCGGAGGAGCCTGTCATCGGGCCCAGGACATCCAGCGCCGCATCGTCGACAATGCCAGGGCAGCGCTGCCCCCGGCCGTCAGCGGGTCCAGCCAGGACCTAGCTGCAGCGGCAATGCTACTTCGAGCCATGCCGGAGCCATCCACCACCGAGGGACGGCGTATCCAGGGCGAACTCAAGGATCTCCTGGAAGGCGCCGCAGTTCGACGAGCCGAGAGCTCCGCCTCCCGTAGGCGAGCTGACCTCTCGGAGCATCACGCAGTGTCCTCCCGACGCATGCAGGAAGCCTCGGTCCATCCCGAGCGCACGCGGGACGAGGTGCCTGCCGCCCGGGATTGCCTCGGTAATGAGCACCACCATCTCGACCAACGAACCCGCCTCAACGAGAAGGTGCGCCGAGGCTACCATCCCAGGCGTGGGGGACGCTGCGACAGCGAGGAGGATCGCAGCCCCTCGCCCAAACCACCCGGTCCGCGAGTCTTCAGCCGGGCCATACGACGAGCGTTGTTCCCTGCCCATTTCCGAGCCTCGACTACTATCACCAAGTACTCGGGGGAGACGAGGCCGGAGCTGTGGCTCGCGGACTACCAACTGGCATGCCAGTTGGGAGGGGCGGATGATGACAACCTCATCATCCGTAACCTACCCCATTTCCTCTCCGACGCCGCCCGAGCCTGGTTGGAGCATCTGCCTCCTGCGCAGATCTCCGACTGGGACGATCTGGTCAAGGCTTTCGCGGGGAACTTCCGAGGCACGTACGTGCGCCTTGGGAACTCGTGGGATCTCCAAAGCTGCCGCCAGCAGCCAGGGGAGTCCCTCCGAGAGTACATCCAGCGGTTTTCGAAGCAGCGCACCGAGCTGCCCAACGTTACCGACTCGGATGTCATCCAGGCTTTCCTTGCCGGCACCACTTCCCGAGACCTGGTGAGCAAACTGGGGCGCAAGACTCCCACCCGTGCGAGCGAACTGAACGTCGCCACCAAGTTCGCCTCGGGTCAAGAGGCGGTCAAAGTTATCTTCCGAAAAGACAAGCAGCCTCAGGGAGAGCCAAAGAAAGACGCCCCCGAGGCGTCCGCCCTGCGGGGCACGAAGAAAAAGGCCAAGAACAAGTCGCAAGCGAAGCGCGACGCCGCTGACGCGAATCTCGTCGCTGCGGCCGAACACAGGAACCCTCGAAAACCTCCTGGAGGGGCCGGCGCGTTCGACAAGATGCTCAAGCAGTCGTGCCCCTATCACCAGGGGCCCGTCAAGCACACCCTCGAAGAATGTGTCATGCTCCGGCGCTACTTCCATAAGACCGGGCCCCCGGCGGAAGATGGCAAGGGCCATGACAACGACAAAAAGGAGGGCGCCAAGGAAGAGGAGTTCTCGGAGGTCCGCAACTGCTTCATGATCTACGGCGGGCAGGCGGCGAACGCCTCGGCTCGACACCGTAAGCAGGAGCGCCGGGAGGTCTGCTTGGTGAAGGTGGCAGCGCCAGTCTACCTGGACTGGTCTGACAAGCCTATCACCTTCGACCGAGGCAACCACCCCGACTTCGTGCCAAGCCCTGGAAGGTACCCGCTCGTCGTCGATCCGATCATCGGCAACGTTAGGCTCTCCAAAGTCCTCATGGACAGAGGCAGCAGCCCTAACATCATCTACACCGAGACCCTGGAACTCTTGGGGGTTGATAGGTCCGAGGTCTGGGCCGGTGCGGCACCCTTCCACGGGATCGCACCCGGAAAGCGAATCCTGCCCCTCGGACGGATCGACTTACTCGTCTGCTTCGGGACTCCCTCCAACTTCCGAAAGGAAGCTCTCACCTTTGAGGTCGTCGGGTTCCGAGGAACCTACCATGCGGTGTTGGGAAGGCCGTGCTACGCCAAGTTCATGGCCGTCCCCAACTACACCTACCTCAAGCTCAAGATGCCGGGCCCGAACGGGATCATCACCGTCAGATCCACGTACCGCCACTTGTACGAATGCGACGTGGAGTGCGTGGAGTGCGCTAAGGCCCTCGCCGAGTCCGAGGCCCTCATCGCCAACCTGGAACGCCTCTCTAAGGAGGCACCCGACGCGAAGCGGCACACTGGCAACTTCGAACCAGTTGAGGCGGTCAAGTCCGTCTCTCTCGACCCCAGCAACGACATCAGCAAGAAAGTTCGGATTGGCTCCAAGCTCGACCCCAAATAGGAAGCAGTGCTCGTCGACTTTCTCCGTGCAAACGCCGAAGTCTTTGCGTGGAGTCCCTCGGACATGCCCGGCATACCGAGGGATGTCGCCGAGCACTCACTGGACATCAGAGCTGGAGCCCGACCCGTGAAGCAAACCCTACGCTGTTTTGACGAAGAAAAGCGCAGGGCCATAGGCGAGGAGATCCACAAGCTACTTGCGGCAGGGTTCATCAAAGAGGTATTCCATCTCGAATGGTTAGCTAACCCTGTTCTTGTAAGGAAGAAGGATGGGAAATGGAGGATGTGTGTAGACTACATTGGTCTAAACAAAGCATGTCCCAAAGTTCCCTACCCTCTACCTCGCATCAATCAAATTGTGGACTCCACTGCTGGGTGCGAAGCCCTGTCATTCCTCGATGCCTACTCGGGCTATCACCAAATCAAGATGAAAGAGTCCGACCAGCTCGCGACTTCTTTCATCACACCTTTTGGCATGTACTGCTAAACCACAATGCCATTTGGTTTGAGGAATGCAGGCACCACCTACCAGAGGTGCATGAACCACGTGTTCGGTGAACACATCGGCAAAACGGTCGAGGCTTACGTCGATGACATCGTTGTCAAGACGAAGAGAGCCTCCGACCTCCTCTCTGACCTTGAAACGACATTCAAGTGTCTGAGAGCGAAAGGCGTGAAACTAAATCTCAAGAAGTGTGTCTTCGGAGTCCCCCGAGGCATGCTCCTTGGATTCATCGTCTCCGAGCGGGGAATCAAGGCCAATCCGGAGAAAATCGTGGCCATCACCAACATGGGACCGATCAAAGATTTGAAAGGAGTACAGAGGGTCATGGGATGCCTTGCGGCTCTGAGCCGCTTCATCTCACGCCTTGGCGAGAAAGGCTTGCCTCTGTACCGCCTCTTAAGGAAGGCCAAGCGTTTCACTTGGACCCCCAAGGCCGAGGAAGCCCTCGGAAACCTTAAGGCGCTCCTTACAAATACACCCATCCTGGTGCCCCCCGCTGCAGGAGAAGCCCTCTTGATCTACGTAGCCGCGACCACTCAGGTGGTCAGCGCCGCGATCGTAGTCGAGAGACGAGAAGAAGGGCATGCACTGCTCATCCAGAGGCCAGTCTACTTCATCAACGAAGTGCTTTTTGGGACTAAGATCCGCTACCCATAGATCCAGAAGCTGCTCTACGCAGTGATTCTGACACGGCGAAAGTTGCGACACTACTTCGAGTCTCATCCGATGACTGTGGTGTCATCCTTCCCCCTAGGGGAGATCATCCAGTGCCGTGAGGCCTCGGGTAGGATAGCGAAGTGGGCGGTGGAACTCATGGGCGAAACACTATCATTCGCCCCTCGGAAGGCCATAAAATCCTAGGTCTTGGCAGACTTCCTGGCTGAGTGGACTGACACCCAGTTGCCGACAACTCCAATCCAACCCGAGCTTTGGACCATGTACTTCGATGGGTCACTCATGAAAACAGGGGCAGGAGCTGGCTTGCTCTTCGTTTCACCCCTCGGAAAGCACCTCCGCTACGTCATACGCCTCCATTTTCCGGCATCAAACAACGTGGTCGAGTACGAGGCTCTGGTTAACAGGCTGCGCATCGCCATCGAGCTAGGGGTCCAGCGCCTCGACGCTCGTGGCGACTCACAGCTTGTCGTCGACCAAGTCATGAAGAACTCCCACTGTCGCGACCGGAGGATGGAAGCCTACTGCGACGAAGTCCGGCGCCTGGAAGACAAGTTCTACGGGCTGGAGCTCAACCACATCGCCCGACGGTACAACGAGACTGCGGATGAGCTGGCGAAGATAGCCTCGGGACGGACGACGGTTCCCCCCGACGTCTTCTCCAGAGACCTACATCAACCATCCATCAGGATCGACGACACACCCGAGCCCGAGGAAGCCTCGGCCTAGCCCGAGGAGGTCTCGACCGAGTTCGAGGTACCCTCGGCCATCGAGGAGGAGGCCTTGCCCGTTGAGGGGGAACAGAATGGGGTCACACCAAATCCGAACTGGTAGACCCCGTACCTGGAATATCTCCTTCGAGGAGAGCTTCCCCTCGATAAGGCCAAAGCTCAGCGACTAGCTCGGCGCGCCAAGTCGTTCGTCTTGCTGGGTGATGAAAAGGATCTCTACCACCATAGCCCCTCGGACATCCTCCAACGATGCATATCTATCGCCGAAGGACAAGAGCTGTTGCAAGAAATACACTCGGGGGGCTTACGGCCACCATGCAGCACCTCGAGCCCTCGTGGGGAATGCCTTCCGACAAGGTTTCTACTAGCCAACCGTGGTGGCCTACGCCACTAGGATTGTTCGCTCCTGCCGGGGGTGTCAATTCTATGCGAAGCAGACACGCCTACCCGCTCAGGCCCAGCAGATGATACCCATCACCTGGTCGTTGCTGTGTGGGGTCTAGACCTCGTCGGTCCCTTGCAGAAGGCACCCGGGGGCTTCTCGCACCTGCTGGTCGCCATTGACAAATTCTCCAAGTGGATCGAGGTCCGACCCTTGACCAGCATCAGGTCCGAGCAGGCGGTGGCGTTCTTCACCAACATCATCCATCGATTCGGGGTCCCAAACTCCATCATCACCGACAATGGCACGCAGTTCACCGGAAAAAAGTTCCTGGACTTCTGCGACGACCACCACATCCGTGTGGACTGGGCCGCCGTAGCTCACCCCATGACGAATGGGCAGGTGGAGCGCGCCAACGGTATGATTTTGCAGGGACTCAAACCGAGGATCTACAACGACCTCAACAAGTTCGGCAAGCAGTGGATGAAAGAGCTACCCTCGGTAGTCTGGAGTCTGAGGACGACGCCGAGCCGTGCCACGGGTTTCTCGCCGTTTTTTCTAGTCTATGGGGCCGAGGCCGTCCTCCCCACGGACTTAGAATACGGCTCTCCGAGGACCAGGGCATACGACGACCGAAGCAACCAGATCAGCCGAGAGGACTCGCTGGACCAACTCGAAGAGGCTCGGGACGTTGCCTTACTACATTCGGAATGGTAC
Source organism: Zea luxurians (assembly GCA_029449295.1). Taxonomy (NCBI): domain Eukaryota; kingdom Viridiplantae; phylum Streptophyta; class Magnoliopsida; order Poales; family Poaceae; genus Zea; species Zea luxurians. Next base: position 16,040,669 of record JAOPSE010000023.1, on the reverse strand, counting down.
CAGCAGTCGCTGCGACGCTACCACGCCCGAAGCGTTCGGCCCCGAGGCTTCCAAGTGTGAGACTTGGTGCTTCGTCTGCGACAGAACGCCCGAGGGCGCCACAAGCTCACTCCTCCCTGGGAAGGGCCCTTCATCATCGCTAAGATTGTGAAGCCCGGAACATACAAGCTGGCCAATGACCAGGGCGAGGTCTACAGCAACGCTTGGAACATCCAACAGCTACGTCACTTCTACCCTTAAGATGTCTTAAGTCATTCATGTACCTCATTTTCTTTACATACACAAAGTCTAACCGTCAAGGAAGGGTCGGCCTTGCCTCAGCAAAGCCCGACCCTCCCTCGGGGGCTAGAAGGGGGGAACCCCCTCTGCGTCAAAATTTTCCTCGGAAAAATTTTCTACCAAAACGACCTTTGTGCTTTCGACTTCCGTATCGATAGCGGGATCCTGAAAACGACGGGAGTACACATAAGCGGCAAGGCCGACCAAGCTAAGGGACTCCTACGCCTTTGGGATATGGATACCTCACTCATCACCTTCCGCGAGAAGTAACTCCCGCTCGGATAAGCGATCCTGCTACCGAACAAGTCCAAACACTCGGGTAGAAAACGACTTTCGTGCCTTCTCGACCATATCAGTAACGGAATCCTACGACCAAATGAGAGTGCACGTAAGCGGCAAGGCCGACCGAGCCGAGGAACTCCTACGCCTCTGGGATACGGATACCTCACTCATCACCTTCCGCGAAAAGTAACTCTCGCTTGGATAAACGATTCTGCTATTGACAGACAAGTCATGATGCTCGAAACGAGAGGAAAGAAAACACAGCTTTTTAAACATGACGATAAAGTGTTTAGGCCTCGGCGGCCGCGAAAAACATGCGCATGCTACAGACAAACTGTTCCTATAGGTTCAGGCATCAGCAGGGGGAGCAGCAACACCCTCGGTATTGTTTCCACCCTCGGCAGAACCTGGCCCGGCCTCGGGCGGTGACCCGGGCGAAGGGACCTCCACCCAAGGGAGGGCACCAGCATCGCGCCAGCAGATGTCTTGGCCAAGCTCCAGCTGCTACTGCCACATCTTCCTCGGCCTGGGAAGCCGCCAGCTCCCGGGCCGACGAAGTCTCTTTTCGAGCCGACTCCGCCTCTATCCGCGCTAACACCGCTGCCTCCAACTCTGGCTCATCGCAGAGCAGCCGAGGGTTCTAAAAACTGAGCAAGAGAGGCCTAGAGCGGCAAGGCCGACCGAGCCGAGGGACTCCTACGCCTCCGGGATACGGATACCTCGCTCGTGCCTTCCGCGAAAGGCAACTCACGCTCGGTTAAGTGGTTCGACTAGCCAACAGGCAAGTCCCAGTGCTCAGAATGAGGAAGAAACACAACTTTATACTCGAAATACCCAAATGTTCAGGCCTCGATAGCCACAAAGAACAACACATATACTTGGGGTAACTATGCTGCACAGACTTAGACGTCGGCAGAACCCTCGGCGGTTCTCCCGACCTACGACAAATGTCTAAGTGCTTGAAGCAGTTACATTTTGCTCCGGCAAAAACCCAGTATATCCCCTTACAAACGGGACTCCGGTTTCGCTCCCGCGGGTATGAACAACCTCCACACCAGGGGGCCCGTGGGATGACGAACTCCAAGCGGCTTGCCGGCGACCTCTGCAGCAGCAGAGACAACGACCTCCACCTTGGGCCGCTAAACAGCAGCAGCGATGACCTCAGGACAAACGCTGCTGTGAAGAGGCCCTCGCCCACGTCCCCACACAAGGGGCGAGGATAAGCCGTTAAGGCCGAAGAGTCGGAGGGCGCCGACCGTGGGATCGAACCCACCGACGCCGCGCCGGCGAACAGTGGCCGCCCCAAAGCGCACCGACAGGTCCTCACCCCCGTCCTCGCCAAGGCCGTCCCAGAACATGAGTACCGCCCTCGCGGCGTACGACGTGTTGGATGACCCCCCAGCGCGGCTGACGGTATGAGGAGGACCTGGACGTGGCCGGTCCACGCGCGGCATGACCGCCGCCCGGTTAAAGGACGGAAAGCTGTACCCTGTCCAGGGAGCAGCAGTTCGCCTTCCCCCGCATGGCTGGAGGACGCCTCCGCAGGGCCGGAGGATGCCTTTCTCCCCCAAACGCTGGGGGAAGAAAAGGGTCACTGGCCCACGCGGAGGCAACCCCCCACTCGGTGCGCTCCTCGGTCTCAGCCCGGATGACGAAGATCCTTGAAGCTGAGGGCAGGGCAGAGGCCGCAGCCCGGCTTGCTTCTCCCCACCAAACTGACCATTGGTGAGGGAATGCAGTCGGGCTGCACGACGAAAATCCTTGAAGCCGAGCGATGGCTGGAGGGCGCCGATCTCCACGAGGCCGCGCTCCTCCAACGACAGCAAGAGCAAGGCGACGCTAGTGCACCCCATCTGGGGGCTCGAAAGGCGGAAGGGCGCAATACATGAGGGGAAAACAAAGGCATGGCCACTGCCCGGGGGATCAATCCCCCTTTTATAGGCAGACCTCCTCACTTGCACCCCTTAGCGTCAAGGGCAAAGTCTCCACTGACATACTCCAGGGTTGTCCCCCTACGACACGAGGACTGGGACCCACACGTCATACGAGCTGATCCGAAGCGCGAAGAAGGCGAACCGCCGCACGCGAGGCATGTAACCGTCCCGCGGTTACAAGCGCTCTCCCATCTTCGCAGAAACCAGTGGTCGAAAGGGTGGACTGCCACGCGACAGGCATCCAACTGCACCGCAACTGTGCTCCCTTTCGGCTTCGACCACATCCAGTGGACCAGCGCAAAGGAAGCGGGCCCACATGTCATGTAATCGGCACGTCGGTTACGATGTACAAGAAGCTACACCGCCACTCGCGCCAATGCTGCGCCTCCTCGACTGCGGAACCAGTACCGCGACTCAAGGCAGCCCTACGCATGACCCAACAGTGCCAACTAAAGGCGACGGCCACGGGATAGTCGACTGCAGGGACAGGCGCGACGGTCGGCATGGCCCAAAAGTGGGCCAGCAGTAACTGCAGTGGAAGCAGCGGTCAAATCACCCGTAGGCTCGCGTCCCCTCCTGAAGCGACAGGAGAGCCCTCTCCCACAGCGTGAAGACGACGCACCCGTGTCCCGTTCCTCGAACAGCTTGCACACGCAACGGGTGCCACGCGAATCGCCCGTCCTGTCGCATTAACTCTCCGGTGGAGCAGGCGACACCTCTGGCAGGCGAGGCGGGCGTCGCTTCGCCTTCGCCATGATGACCACGTCAAAAAAGGTGTGCCACCTTATTTAAATTCATATCCTTCCCCTCCTCCTCTCTCTCTCTCTCTCTTGGTACAGGGACCGAGAAAGGGGATGTTGTGGAAAGGATCCTTCTCGATGAAGGAAGCGGGCCCCGAGCCCTCCTACTGATCAGGGGTTCGAAGGCTGGCCCCTCGAAAGGGTTTCGACAGCCGCCCCAGAACACTCGGACTTCAAGCCCATTACTGATCAGGGGTTCGAAGGCTGGCCCCTCAGAAGGGTTCGAACAGCCGCCCCAGAGCGCTCGGGCTCCGTGCCCATTACTGATCAGGGGTTCGTAGGCTGGCCCCTCGGAAGGGTTCGACAGTCGCCCAGAGCACACAGAGTGAGGGATGACTCTGGGTACGTCCGATACATGGCCGAGGCTCGGGCTACGCTCCCGAGGTACCTTAGGACATTTCCGAGACCGGCGGGAACGATTTGTAACGGAATCCCACCGGAGGGAGGCATTGAGCCCTCGGACCCTGTCGAAGGGGTCTGGGTCCGGCGAATCACCCGCAGGTACTTTTGGAGCGCTCCTCTGGGCCACCAGCCTGAAAGGGAAATGTGCCCTTGGGCCATTTCTAAGTATTTTGGTGTTTGAGTGCCAACACATGTGTTTAATTGTGAATTTATATACATGGATGAACAAGGTGCAAATCATGAAGTAAAGGTATGTTTCTAAGCCTTAGTACATTGGTTTTGTGTACTAATATATTTGTCTAAGTGTTAGAAACAGGAAGAAGAAGAAAAGAAAAGAGGAGACAAAGACTTGGCTGTGTGCAGCCAAGACTCAGTTCGGTCTGGAGCACCGGACTGTCCGGTGTGCACCGGACAGTGTCCGGTGCGCCAGGCCGACTCGGCGCGAACTGGCCGCTCTCGGGAAATTGGCCGACGGCGTACGGCTAAAATTCACCGGACTGTCCGGTGTGCACCGGACTGTCCGGTGAGCCAACGGTCGGCCGGGCCAACGGTCGGCCGCGCAATCTGCGCGGGACACGTGGCGGAGCCAACGGTCGGAAGAAGGCACCGGACTGTCCGGTGTGCACCGGACATGTCCGGTGCGCCAACGGCTCCCAGATCTCCACCGGTCGGCAACGGTCGGCAGCGCCAGATAAGGAAACAAATCGGGCACCGGACAGTGTCCGGTGTGCACCGGACTGTCCGGTGCCCCCGACGACAGAAGGCAAGGATGGCCTTCCGGATTTGCTCTCAACGGCTCCTAGCTGCCTTGGGGCTATAAAAGGAGCCCCTAGGCGCATGGAGGAAATACACAAGCAACCTTTGAGCATTCTTGATCATCCACACTAAGTCTCTGCGCATTCGTTTGTGTTTCTAAGTGATTCGAGCTCTGTTCTAAGTGAGAACTCTGAGATAGTCTTGTGAGCTCGATTCTTGGCCGTGTGTGTGCGCTTTTGCTGTGGATTTGTGTGTGTTGCTTCCCTCCCTTACTCTGTGCTTTCTTTGTGATCATATACTTGTAAGGGCAAGAGACTCCAATTTGTGGAGATTCCTTGCGAAAGGGATAAGAAGAGAAAAGCATAACACTGTGGTATTCAAGTTGATCATTGGATCGCTTGAGAGGAGTTGAGTGCAACTCTCGTCCGTTGGGACGCCACAACGTGGAGTAGGCAAGTTTTGTACTTGGCCGAACCACGGGATAAATCACTGTGTCTTCTCTGTGTTGAATTCTTTGTGATTATCGTATTGTGCAAGACCTTCTCTCTAGCCACTTGGCAATTATCGTGCTAACACTTAACAAGTTTTTTGTGGCTATAAGTTTAAGTTTTACAGGATCACCTATTCACCCCCCCCTCTAGGTGCTCTCAATTGGTATCAGAACCGTTCTCTTCACAAGGGACTAACCGCCCGAAGAGATGGATCCTAAGGGGAAGGGTATAGTGATCAACGACAAAGAGAAGGAATCCTTCGTCAACGAGCCAAAGGACGATAAGCCTACCGACTCCGGCTCGGGCCAAAGACGGAAGGAAGGGAAGAAGAAGAAGACAAGGCGCATCAAGGAGATCGTCTACTACGACAGCGACGAGTCTACTTCTTCCCAAAAGGACGAGGACCACAACGACTACGAGAGGAGAAAACCGGTTAATTCGAACTTTTCTTTTGATTACTCTCGTATTCCGCAAAGTTCACATTCACATTTGCTCTCCATTCCACTCGGCAAGCCCCCACACTTTGATGGAGAGGACTACGGATTTTGGAGTCACAAAATGCGTAGTCACCTATTTTCTCTCCATCCTAGTATTTGGGAGATTGTGGAGAGTGGAATGCACTTTGATAGTTCGGATAGTCCCATGTTCATTAATGAACAAATTCATAAGAATGCACAAGCTACTACTGTTCTTCTAGCTTCCTTGTGCAGGGATGAATACCATAAAGTGAGCGGCTTGGATAACGCCAAGCAGATCTGGGACACCCTCAAGATTTCTCATGAGGGAAATGACGTCACCTTGCTCACCAAGATGGAGTTGGTGGAGGGAGAGCTTGGACGGTTCGCGATGATAAGGGGCGAAGAGCCAACGCAAACGTACAACCGGCTCAAGACCCTTATCTACAAGATAAGAAGCTACGGGAGCACGCGATGGACGGACCACGACGTCGTCCGCCTAATGCTCAGGTCCTTTACCGTACTTGATCCTCATCTCGTGAACAATATTCGTGAGAATCCCAGGTACACGATGATGACGCCCGAGGAAGTTCTTGGAAAATTCGTAAGCGGGCGGATGATGATCAAGGAGGCAAGATACGTCGACGAAGCGTTGAACGGTCCGATCAACGAGCCGCAACCCCTTGCTCTCAAGGCAACACGAAGCAAGGAAGCGCTACCCAGCAAGGTGGCATAGATTGAGGCGGCCGGACTCAATGATGAAGAGATGGCTCTCATCATCAAGCGATTCAAGACGGCGCTAAATGGTCGCAAGGGGCAGCCAAGCAAGACCAAGACCAAGGGGAAGCGCTCATGCTTCAAATGCGGTAAGCTTGGTCATTTTATCGCTAACTGTCCCGATAATGAAAGTGACCAGGAAAAGGGGAACAAAAGAGAGAAGAAGAAGCAATACAAGAAGGCAAAGGGCGAGGCGCATCTAGGAAAGGAGTGGGACTCGGATTGCTCCTCCTCCGACTCCGACAACGAAGGACTCGCCGCCACTGCCTTCAACAAATCTGCTCTCTTCCCCAACGAGCGTCTCACTTGCCTTATGGCAAGGGAGAAGAAGGTGAGTACTCAAGACTCCACTTATGCTTCTTCTAGTGATAGTGAGTCTAGTGATGATGATGACATAGATTATTCATGCTTGTTCAAGGGCTTAGATAGATCTAAGATAGATAAAATCAATGAATTGATTGATGCATTGAATGAAAAGGATAGGCTTTTAGAAAAGCAAGAGGATTTATTGTATGATGAACATGATAAATTTGTAAAGGCACAAAAATCATATGCTTTAGAAGTAAAAAGAAATGAAGTGCTTTCTAGTGAATTATCCTCTTGTCATGAAACCATAGCTACTTTACGAAATGATAATAATGATTTAAGTGCTAAACTAGAAGTAGCTAGTAAATCAAATTCCTGTGTTGAAAATGTTACAATTTGCACTAGGTGTAAGGATTTTGATGTTAATGCCTGTAGTGAACACTTAGTTTCAATTTCCAAACTAAGTGATGAATTGGCTAGTCTTAATGCACAACTTAAGACTAGCAAAAGTGAATTTGACAAGTTAAAATTTGCAAGGGATGCCTATACAATTGGTAGACATCCCTCAATTAAGGATGGGCTTGGCTTCAAGAGGGAAGCCAAGAACTTAACAAGCCATAAGGCTCCCATCTTCGTCAAGGAGAAAGGGAAGGCCCCTATGGCTAGTAGTGCTAAAAAGAACCATGCTTTCATATACCATGATAGGAGACATGCTAGAAATGCTTATAATGATTTTGATTTACATGTTTATGATTCTCATGCCATGTTTGCTTCTAGTTCCTCTCATAAGCATGATAGAGATATGAGTAGGAGAAATGTTGCGCATATGCCTAGGAGAAATTTTGCTCATGTTCCTAGAAAAGTTGTAAACAAACCTTCTACCATTTATTATGCTTGCAATACTCCCTTTGCTATTTGTAGAAAGGGTAAGAAGGTAGTTGCTAGGAAATTAGGGGCTAGATGCAAGGGAGATAAATCTTGCATTTGGGTCCCTAAAGATATTTGTGCTAACCTTGCAGGACCCAACATGAGTTGGGTACCTAAGACCCAAGCCTAAATTTGCCTTGCAGGTTTATGCATCCGGGGGTTCAAGCTGGATTATCGACAGCGGATGCACAAACCATATGACGGGGGAGAAGAAGATGTTCACCTCCTACGTCAAGAATAAGGATTCCCAAGATTCAATTATATTTGGTGATGGGAATCAAGGCAAGGTAAAAGGGTTAGGTAAAATTGCAATTTCTAATGAGCATTCTATATCAAATGTATTCCTAGTGGAGAGTCTTGGATATAATTTGCTATCTGTTAGTCAATTATGTCAAATGGGATATAATTGTTTATTTACAAATGTAGATGTGTCTGTCTTTAGAAGATGTGATGGTTCACTAGCTTTTAAGGGTGTACTAGACGGCAAGCTTTATTTAGTTGATTTTGCAAAAGAAGAAGCCGGTCTAGATGCATGCTTAATGGCTAAGACTTGCATGGGCTGGCTGTGGCATCGCCGCTTAGCTCATGTGGGGATGAAGAACCTCCACAAGCTTCTAAAGGGAGAACACGTGATAGGTCTAACAAATGTGCATTTCGAAAAAGATAGACCTTGTGCAGCTTGTCAGGCAGGTAAACAGGTGGGAGGAGCACATCACAGCAAGAATGTGATGACCACGTCAAGACCTCTGGAGCTACTGCATATGGACCTCTTCGGACCCGTCGCCTATCTAAGCATAGGAGGAAGTAAGTATGGTTTAGTTATTGTTGATGACTTTTCCCGCTTCACTTGGGTGTTCTTTTTGCAGGATAAGTCTGAAACCCAAGGGACCCTCAAGCGCTTCCTCAGGAGAGCTCAAAATGAGTTTGAGCTCAAGGTGAAGAAGATAAGGAGCGACAACGGGTCCGAGTTCAAGAACCTTCAAGTGGAGGAATTTCTTGAGGAAGAAGGGATCAAGCACGAGTTCTCCGCTCCCTACACACCACAGCAAAATGGTGTGGTAGAGAGGAAGAACAGGACGCTAATCGATATGGCGAGGACGATGCTTGGAGAGTTCAAGACCCCCGAGTGCTTTTGGTCGGAAGCCGTGAACACGGCTTGCCACGCCATCAACAGGGTCTATCTTCATCGACTCCTCAAGAAGACTTCGTATGAGCTACTAACCGGTAACAAACCCAATGTATCGTACTTTCGTGTATTTGGGAGCAAGTGCTACATTCTAGTGAAGAAGGGTAGAAATTCTAAGTTTGCTCCCAAAGCTGTAGAAGGGTTTTTATTAGGTTATGATTCAAATACAAAGGCGTATAGGGTCTTCAACAAATCATCGGGTTTGGTTGAAGTCTCTAGCGACGTTGTATTTGATGAGACTAATGGCTCTCCAAGAGAGCAAGTTGTTGATTGTGATGATGTAGATGAAGAAGATGTTCCAACGGCCGCTATACGAACCATGGCGATTGGAGACGTTCGGCCACAGGAACAAGATGAACGAGATCAACCTTCTTCCTCAACGACGGTGCATCCCCCAACTCAAGACGATGAACAGGTTCATCAAAAGGAGGCGTGTGATCAAGGGGGAGCACAAGATGATCATGTGATGGAGGAAGAAGCGCAACCGGCACCTCCAACCCAAGTTCGAGCGATGATTCAAAGGGATCATCCCGTCGACCAAATTCTGGGTGACATTAGCAAGGGAGTAACTACTCGGTCTCGACTAGTTAATTTTTGTGAACATTACTCTTTTGTCTCCTCTATTGAGCCTTTCAGGGTAGAGGAGGCCTTGCTAGATCCGGATTGGGTGTTGGCCATGCAGGAGGAACTTAACAACTTCAAGCGCAATGAAGTTTGGACGCTGGTGCCTCGTCCCAAGCAAAATGTTGTGGGAACCAAGTGGGTGTTCCGCAACAAACAAGACGAGCACGGAGTGGTGACAAGGAACAAGGCTCGACTTGTGGCAAAAGGTTATGCCCAAGTCGCAGGTTTGGACTTTGAGGAGACTTTTGCTCCTGTGGCTAGGCTAGAATCAATTCGTATCTTGCTAGCATATGCCGCTCACCATTCTTTCAGGTTGTACCAAATGGATGTGAAGAGCGCTTTCCTCAACGGGCCAATAAAGGAGGAGGTGTACGTGGAGCAACCCCCTGGCTTCGAGGATGAGCGGTACCCCGACCACGTGTGTAAGCTCTCTAAGGCGCTCTATGGACTTAAGCAAGCCCCAAGAGCATGGTATGAATGCCTTAGAGATTTCTTAATTGCTAATGCTTTCAAGGTTGGGAAAGCCGATCCAACTCTTTTCACTAAGACTTGTAATGGTGATTTGTTTGTGTGCCAAATTTATGTCGATGACATAATATTTGGTTCTACTAATCAAAAGTCTTGTGAAGAGTTTAGCAGGGTGATGACGCAGAAATTCGAGATGTCGATGATGGGCGAGTTGAACTACTTCCTTGGGTTCCAAGTGAAGCAACTCAAGGACGGCACCTTCATCTCCCAAACGAAGTACACGCAAGATCTGCTAAAGAGGTTTGGGATGAAGGACGCCAAGCCCGCAAAGACGCCGGTGGGAACCGACGGACACACCGACCTCAACAAAGGAGGTAAGTCCGTTGATCAAAAAGCATACCAGTCAATGATAGGTTCTTTGCTTTATTTATGTGCTAGTAGACCGGATATTATGCTTAGCGTATGCATGTGTGCTAGATTTCAATCCGATCCTAAGGAGTGTCACTTGGTGGTGGTGAAGCGAATTCTTAGATATTTAGTCGCTACGCCTTGCTTCGGGATCTGGTATCCAAAGGGGTCTAACTTTGACTTGATTGGGTACTCAGATTCCGACTATGCTGGATGTAAGGTCGATAGGAAGAGTACATCAGGGACGTGCCAATTCTTAGGAAGGTCCCTGGTGTCATGGAACTCTAAGAAACAAACCTCCGTTGCCCTATCCACCGCTGAGGCCGAGTATGTTGCCGCAGGACAGTGTTGCGCGCAACTACTTTGGATGAGGCAAACCCTCAGGGACTTTGGCTACAATCTGAGCAAAGTCCCACTCCTATGTGATAATGAGAGTGCTATCCGAATAGCGGAAAATCCTGTTGAGCACAGCCGCACAAAGCACATTGACATCCGGCATCACTTTTTGAGAGACCACCAGCAAAAGGGAGATATCGAAGTGTTTTATGTTAGCACCGAAAACCAGCTAGCCGATATCTTTACCAAGCCTTTAGATGAGAAGACCTTTTGCAGGCTGCGTAGTGAGCTAAATGTCTTAGATTCGCGGAACCTGGATTGAAATATAGCATACATGTATGTATGCCTTTGATCATGTTCATTCTGCATTTTGTTGCTTATTATGGTGCTCAAGTTGTACAAACACTCCCCGGACCTCACAAGTCCGTTGCAAAGTGATGCACATATTTAGGGGGAGATGTGTTACAACTTGGCCCTTTGAGACTAACCATATGTTTGAGTTTGCTTGTTTTAGTCACAAAGGAGAATTGAAAGGGAAAAGGTGAACTTGGACCATGAAAGACTTCCACTGCACTCCGATGAGGGGTAACTTATTCCAAGTCCATCTCATGAACTCTTGTTGCCATTTGCTCTTAATTGAAGATTTTTGGTGAGGCAATGGGGTTAAAGGGGCCAAGATTTATCCCGTTTTGGTGGTTGATGCCAAAGGGGGAGAAAATAAAGGCCAAAGCAATAAATGGATCAGCTACCACTTGAGAAATTTAAAAAATAGTAGAGTAGAGTTTTTGGTTTGTCAAAACCCTTTTTGTCTCTTTTGGCTTCTTGTGGGGAGAAGTAGCAATTATGGGAAAAAGGGGGAGTTTTTGACATCTTTTGATCAATCTCTTTTGGAATGACTTTCTTTATGCTTCAACATGTGGGTTTAACTTAGAGATAGGGATTTGAGGTTGATTTGCAAAAACAAACCAAGTGGTGGCAAAGGATGATCCATATATGCCAAAATTGATTCAAAATAAATTTAAGTTTTATTTGAAGTGAGTTTGCACTTGTTCTAGTTGCTTTATGTTGTGTTGGCATAAATCACCAAAAAGGGGGAGATTGAAAGGGAAATGTGCCCTTGGGCCATTTCTAAGTATTTTGGTGTTTGAGTGCCAACACATGTGTTTAATTGTGAATTTATATACATGGATGAACAAGGTGCAAATCATGAAGTAAAGGTATGTTTCTAAGCCTTAGTACATTGGTTTTGTGTACTAATATATTTGTCTAAGTGTTAGAAACAGGAAGAAGAAGAAAAGAAAAGAGGAGACAAAGACTTGGCTGTGTGCAGCCAAGACTCAGTTCGGTCTGGAGCACCGGACTGTCCGGTGTGCACCGGACAGTGTCCGGTGCGCCAGGCCGACTCGGCGCGAACTGGCCGCTCTCGGGAAATTGGCCGACGGCGTACGGCTAAAATTCACCGGACTGTCCGGTGTGCACCGGACTGTCCGGTGAGCCAACGGTCGGCCGGGCCAACGGTCGGCCGCGCAATCTGCGCGGGACACGTGGCGGAGCCAACGGTCGGAAGAAGGCACCGGACTGTCCGGTGTGCACCGGACATGTCCGGTGCGCCAACGGCTCCCAGATCTCCACCGGTCGGCAACGGTCGACAGCGCCAGATAAGGAAACAAATCGGGCACCGGACAGTGTCCGGTGTGCACCGGACTGTCCGGTGCCCCCGACGACAGAAGGCAAGGATGGCCTTCCGGATTTGCTCTCAACGGCTCCTAGCTGCCTTGGGGCTATAAAAGGAGCCCCTAGGCGCATGGAGGAAATACACAAGCAACCTTTGAGCATTCTTGATCATCCACACTAAGTCTTTGCGCATTCGTTTGTGTTTCTAAGTGATTCGAGCTCTGTTCTAAGTGAGAACTCTGAGATAGTCTTGTGAGCTCGATTCTTGGCCGTGTGTGTGCGCTTTTGCTGTGGATTTGTGTGTGTTGCTTCCCTCCCTTACTCTGTGCTTTCTTTGTGATCATATACTTGTAAGGGCAAGAGACTCCAATTTGTGGAGATTCCTTGCGAAAGGGATAAGAAGAGAAAAGCATAACACTGTGGTATTCAAGTTGATCATTGGATCGCTTGAGAGGAGTTGAGTGCAACTCTCGTCCGTTGGGACGCCACAACGTGGAGTAGGCAAGTTTTGTACTTGGCCGAACCACGGGATAAATCACTGTGTCTTCTCTGTGTTGAATTCTTTGTGATTATCGTATTGTGCAAGACCTTCTCTCTAGCCACTTGGCAATTATCGTGCTAACACTTAACAAGTTTTTTGTGGCTATAAGTTTAAGTTTTACAGGATCACCTATTCACCCCCCCCCCCTCTAGGTGCTCTCACAGCCGACCCCTAACGAACGGGACACGGGCGTCCACTCGGATCACCCGTTAGCAGCTCACTGGAGACACCATGTTCGGCGCCCTCCGAGGGCAACATGGCGCTTTCCCCCTCCTCCTTGCAGAAAGGCGACGCAGGGGCGTATGAAAAAAGTCGGGAAGGTCCTTGATCGTCCTCTCGCTCCGTGCAGAGGCTCGGGGGGCTGCTCTCGCACCCGGCTAAGGCCAAACTGTTGACAGCGTCAACAAACTAGCTCGATAACTTGGAACCCGACCATGCACCCGGGCTACAGCCAGGCCGCATGAGGGAACGATCAGACCGGCCGAAGCACCACGAAAGGAATTCAGACCTCAGAGGAGTCAAACCACTCCTCCGAGGCCTCGGGGGCTACACCCGGCGGGTGCGCTCGCGCGCACCCACCAGAATAATGCAAAACCGAGAAAGGCCGGTCCCCTCACCGAAAATGCGGCAAAAGCCTCCAAGCGAGTACCAACACTCCCTTCGAGGCTCGAGGGCTACTGTCGGGTACCATAATTAGGGGTACCCCCAACACTCCTAATAACGGCTGGTAAACACCCTCAGACCAACTGACGGGCGCGGTTCAAGTCAAGGCTTCGTCTACCCAAGGGACGCGACCTCACCCGAGACCAGCCTCGGGCTAGAGCAGTAGTCCCAAACGAGTTCACGCCTCGCCCGAGGGCCACCTCAGGCAGCAGGCACCTCCTCGGCTCTCCCGAAGCCTGGCTTGGGCAGGCTTCGTTGTGAAGCAACCTTGGCCAGACCGCCTCACCAACCGACCGCTTCGCAGGCGCATTCAATGCAGGGGACGCCTGACGCCGCATCCTGACACACGCGCCTCAGTCAGCCAGGCCGAAGTGACCGCAGTCACTTCGCCCCTCTCTTTTACTGTCCGATATGACAGGAAAACAGCGCCGCCCGCCCCGCTTCGACTGCCGTGCTAACCACCCAGGCGAAGACTGACAACAAGTCACGATCAACCACTGAGTTCGGCCTCGGGCGCAACAGGAAGCTCTGCCTCACCCGACCTTAGGCTCCGGCCTCGGGAGGAGGTCTCCGCCTCGCCCGACCTCAGGCTCCAGCCTCGGGAGGAGGTCTCCGCCTCGCCTGACCCCTGGACTCGGCCTCGACCTCAGTCTCGGGAGGAATCGCGTCCTCGCCCGACCCCGACCTCGGCCTCAAGAGGTCTCTGCCTCGCCCGACCTTGGGCTCGGACCGACCGTGCCAACAGGGGATACATCATTACCCTATCCCTAGCCAGCTCAGGCTACAAGGAATAAGACCGACGTTCCATCTGGCTTACCCCGGCGACGGGTCATGATGGTGTCGCGCGTGCAACCATGACGTCGGTGGCTCTCAGCCCCTTACGGCAGCAAGGAGACGTCAGCAAGATCCTTGCCGCACCGCCAGCTGTGCTCCTACAGGACTCAGGCACTTCTCCGACGGCCACGCTATCACGTGTACAGGGCTCAAACTCTCCCCCGACAGCCACGATGGCATGTACACACGGCTAGGGCATCTCTCTGCCGGACACGTTAGCGCATAGCTACACCCCCCATTGTACGTCTGGACCCTCTCCTTACGTCTATAAAAGGGAGGTCCAGGCCCGTCCTGGAGGGGGGTTCGCGCGAGGGAAGGAGCGGACGAACAGGCTCCCACTCTCTACCTCACTCTCCCTCACGCGACGCACTTGTAACCCCTACTACGAGCGGCACCCCTAGTGCAGGATAATACAAGGCTTCCCCCACCTCTTGTGTTCCATCCCGCGCCAACCCATCTGGGCAGGGGCACGCAACGATTTCACTCGTCGGTCCAGGGACCCCCCGGGTCCAAAACACCGACACATTTCAAGGTAGATCGCCACGAGAAGGTCGTAAAAGAGAGGGAAATAGACGCCGATTACATGTCATCCGTGCTGCAACAGCTCCCCACGATAGGTGATGCCAGGTCAGTCGATGATATTCCATCTATTAAAATTTCTTTTGATAATCGGATTAAAAGTATCATAGATGATATAGAAAGGATGGCTCATGCATTAGGAAAGACTCACATGCCTAATTTTTTATCACATAAATTAGGCGTTGGAACAATTGCGCCAGACACATCGGCAATAAATGGATTTCCCCAGCCATATTCTGGTATGCCGATGGACTCATATCTAGGACGACCTTCACCGCCATCTTCGCTAAATGGTAGGTCAACTCTGAGCATGGTCGGACCTTCCGCCAACGATCTCGGTCCGTCCGGCCCTCCGTCAGACCGTTCGGCACCCTATGCCAGACAATCCGGAGTTACACAGAGCCCACCACAAGGGTCACAGGTGTTGCCTGGCGCGACCGGACAGTCCGGGGATAGTATCGGACCGTCCGATCCACTCACAGACCGTCCGACAGCGCAGGTCGAACCGTCCGGAGCACCAGAAGTCACCTGTGATCGGCATAGTGCGGAAGGCCGACATAAATATAACCGACCACCCAAGCCCCAAGAACCAAAAAAGTCACATGTCCCTGAGCTTGTTTGGCCCACTAAGGCCAAACCTTTAGTTCGCTCTCACCCGCACTCGACACAAAAGGAAAAAGTTAAGTTCACATTTAATATTACTAAGTGTGATAAAATATTTGATGAGTTGCTTAAACATGGTAATATTAAATTGTCACATGTAATTCCTCCGGTTGAACAATTAAAAGGGCGCGTTTATTGCAAATGGCATGGCTCATTTCTCCATAACACCAATGATTGTGCCGTCTTTCGTCAACAAATACAATCGGCTATAAACGAAGGTCGGTTGAGGTTTCAAAAGGAGGTGAGGATTGATAGGCCACCTGTCCCTGCCACCACATTAGAGCCGACAAGCAAAAAAGCCATAGTTCAGCCTTGTGCGGCCGATAAAAGCAAAGATAAAAATGTCGTCATTGGTGATCCCCGCACACCAAATATGTTACGTAGAGTGGTTACTTGGAAGGCTTCGGACAAAAGAAAGACCGGAGGCGCCGGGGGCAAGCACGATCGGACACCCGATCACGGTCACCTATCCTGCGTACGCCAAACGATCCAGGTACTAAGGTCAGACAGTCCGAGACAGGCACGGACAGTCCGGCTATGATGGCCGGATGGTCCGCAGATGGTCAGAAGCAGCAACCTCAGACCATCGGACCACAACGTTCCAACACAAGTGTTAGGAAACAAAACACTACTAAGACGTCTGGACGACTCAATAGAGTCGGCCCTACTTTTGGTCAGTTGCTTGCCAAATATATGAAGAAGGCTGTTCCACACAACCGGCCAATAAAACAAACGAAGTCAAAAAGGCGATCTATGCGAAAGCAAAAGCTAACTAAACAGACTCAAAAGGTAGCACAACCAAGATCGCCTTGTCATCCTCCTCCGGGGATAGCATGGTGTGTCCCGTTCTATCCATCGCGATGTGTTATACTGCTCATGTGTGGGGTGGTACGGCGATGCATTCGTATTACTGGCCCAATCCGTTTGCTTATTTGGGCTGTGGGGCACCGCAAGTTTTTGTCTATTGATAGGTTGATCAGGCAGACAGGGCCGAAGAGGATGCAATTCGAAACGGCCTCTGTGCATTAAAGTTTCATCAAGTATTTATATTATCTGATCGCAAGAGCCGATGACTTGCATCGAGCTGAGTCCTTACTTTGGGAACAAAGTAGCTCATGAAGTCAATTGTTTCCGAGGTTTTCGCTAGTGCTTTTGGTTCGCCAAGCTCCACCAAAAGGCAGGGGGCATATGTTAGGATCCAAATTGAGCGGACGGTCCGACCCTTGGGCCCGGACAGTCCGCGTGCCCCAAGATTAGATTAACTTGAATGTTTATCCTTATCCCGTACATGGTTATCTATCTAATCGCGTGGGAGTTGTTGGCTATCTCTTAGGAAAAGGTCCAGACCTCCTCCCCTATAAATATAAAGGGGTACGGCCGATTGAGAACCCCCGAACACATTCCAATCGAACCAATTACTTTACTTACTTTTCCTGCCCTAGGAGTAGATGTAGCGTAGTTCTAGTTATAGTCTTCCACATATCCACTTCCACCCCTATTCGACTCTACGTCGTCTAGATCTGTCTTGGGTGGCCTGCCGATCCCAAGATGACCCTAGGATCTCACCCCTCCCGGGGGCAAGATCTAGTTGTCCATCCAAGACCTCTTCCTCGAATTGATCTCTTAATTTCTAGGTGACTCCACGTCGTCTGGGGACGCCCCGGGTGACCTGTCGACCCGGAGCACCTTAAGATCTTTCCCCCCTGAGGGGACAAGATCTAGATTCCAACAAGGAGGAGGAAGACGACTCTGTCGCCAGGTCACGGACCGTTCGGCTCAGAGCTGCGGACCGTCCGGTGCGACGCAGGGAAGACACCGCTCCTGTGCCCAGGTCGTGGACCGTCCGGCCCAAGGCCGCGGACCGTCCGCGCCGCCGTAGAGGGCACGCTAGACGGTATACCACCTAGTGATTGGTGCTGCCTAGATCGGCGCCAACATGGGGCAACCGTTGTACCCTTTGGTATGCTATTATGGCCACCAGGTTTAGCGTAGAGGGAGATGTTAAATGCAGTCTTAGGCTGAATTTAGCGGTATTTGCTAGCCGCTACATCCCCTTCTACTGTTGTCGTCTGCTTGCTCCCCTAACAATAGCGCAGGCAAGAGCTCTATGCCACATCTCGCAGCTGGCAGCAGGGAGCCCCTTCCCTTGAAGCTTGCGCGCGAGATTTATTTTTAGTAGATGAAAAAATTGTAATAAGTGATGAATAGATATAGAAAGTAATAGTTTATAGTTGTATTGAGGCATAGAGAGATTTTGGCAAGAAATCGCTATGAGAAAAATGTATATAGAGAAAGAAATATCAATGATGTGTTTGCATAGTACCGTACAGAGGGAAAATTTAAAAGACACGGTTGCCGCGGGAGAGGAGCCACCCGGCAAGAGACTCTGGAGCTCGACTACGACATAGCCGTGCGAACTAGGGATGAAAACGGTTTCGGAATTTTTCGGTATTCCGGAAACCGATTTCGAAATTTTTCGATCGGATTCACCGGTAACGGTATTTTTCGAAAATGGAATCGGTTTTCGGAATTTTCTATCGGAATCGGCGTGGTGTTTTACCGACCGTTTTCTTCGGTTACCGGTTTTTGTCAGAAATTACCGGATTTGTGTCTCGGAATTTTCCGAAATTGTGTCTTGGAATTTTTCGGAATTGTGTCTCGGAATTTTTCGGAATTTTCCAGCATGTGATTTTTCGCATCGCCTGTACGTCTCTAGATAAGGATTACTTATTTTTGTATTTTTTGGACGCCTTAAGATTTTTTTGGGATAGATGGTATTGGAAGGCAGTTGGGATTAACGATTTGGTCTCTCGAACGAATCCACCCTTTTCTATGTACATGTTATGTATTAGTAATATATAATGATAGAGAGCTGACAGTCTGTCTTTTCCACACACTAGGTTTTAGGGTTTTCTTGTGAGGTTGTGGAAAACTTTTTATGTGAGGAAAAATATTTCATAAGTAAGCATGCCATGTCAGCTAGATCGAGTGGATATTGTGAATTGTGAACTTTGAGTCTGTGAACTTGAGATCTTTATGAACTTGTTATACTGTGAACTTATTATATTGTGAACTTGTGATCTTTGTAAACTTTTTATATTATAAATTTGTGATCCTTGTGAACTTTTATATTGTGAACTTGTTATATCATGAATTGTGAACTTGTGGTCTTTGTGATCTTTTATCAACTTTGTTGTATTGTGAAGTTTGATATGTTTACCGATCGTATTTTAAATTTTGACCGTTACCGGTGTATTTTCCGCACCAAACTTTCGTTTCCGATGTTTCCGAAATACCGATATCGTTTCCGTTTCCGGATTTACCGTTTTCGATTTTGTTTCCAATAAAAAAATATGAAAACGGTAATGTTTTAGTGTTTACTGACCGTTTCCGACCGTTTTCATCCCTAGTGCGAACCCGCGGCCTCTCGTTTCAAGAAAATAAAAAAACAAATAGTTATATTTCATAATCAGTAATATTGAGATAACTGGGTAATTCCTTTGAAGTTACCCACCATCAGAGCCGGTGACGGGTGATGTAAGTTTTTCACTATAGCGAAAGTTGCTTTTGGCTAAAAAAGCAATTCCCATATGGATGAAAATGGCTAAAACCATTTTTTTCATATATTTCCTTGTAAATGGAATTCGAAAACAATAAACTGTTAAAACGAAAACAACGTCAAATAATCCAGAAACATCGGAAATGAAAGTTTGATACGAAAAATACTTAGGTTACAGCTGTAGTAAAATTCATAACATAGATCATCATTTGACTTTAAAAATACACACAAGTCATACATCCACATAGAAAATTAGTAATAATATAAAAATATTCACAAATTCATGAAGGATTAAACATATGTCACAAAGAACTAAAAAATATCTCACAAATACAAGTGACGAGCATTGTACACTATGTTAGAAAAGTCACAACAAAATACCTTATAAAACTAAACCATGCAATTGAAAATACATTGATAACCATAGAAAATCATAATACAACATCACACATCAAATTATAAAGCATAGAACTAGCTATTTAATTTGACCTATCATAATATAAACAGTAATTTATAAGACGTTTTAATACAAAGTAGGAGGTCACAATAAATATAAGACAACATAATACAGTAATAAAATCATTACTATATATTTAAATAAAATCATTTATCATGTAAGAAAAACAAAAATGGACGGAAAAACACTCATAATGTTTCCATGATATTTTTCACATTAATCAAAAAACAAAAAATTAAAAACAACATAAATATTCATAAATACGAATTCGAATAGGTCAATCTACTACTACTCTATAAGACGGTAAGGAGGGCGTCCACAGTTCCATGCCCCCGCCCGGCGTCCACCCTCGCGTTGCCCGCCCCCACCCGCCCCCGCTGCGCACGGCCTGAGACAACGCCCGTGATCCCTGCCCTGGTGCCCCCGCGTGATGCCCACCCGTGATCCCCGCCGTGCCCCCGCTCACCGTCCTCGACGCCGTCTCCCCCTCCCCCTAGACCGCGCTATCATTCCCACGCACAAGCAGTGGCCACATGTTTTCATCTATCTCCCCCTTCCCGCACCTCTATCTCCCTCTCCCTCCCAAACTGCCCCCGCGCCTGAGTGCTGCCGCCGTTGAGACGACCGCGGTCGTGATCCCACTGACAAGCGGCCATAGGTTTGCCTCTATCTCCCTCTCCCTCCCAAACCACCCACGCGCCCGATGACCGCCGCTGACTCCGGAGGATGGATTGATGACCAGAATTGGAGCGGGTCCTCCCACCAGCCCGGGTCACGACCGATGGAGAAGATGTTGAAGAAGACGAAGGTCTTGGGTGGAATGCCTTTTCAACCTCTCCCACCTGCATGCGCACACCGAGGTCGCACAGTGGGGGGCCTTCCAAGAGAACTCGCCACCGCCCGCGGCGACGAGATCTAGAGGCAGCCGAGCCATCGTCCTGCGCCGACAGATCTTCTCGCTGGAGCTGCTCCGTTGTCGCGTCATCAGGTATTGGGTGCTACTACTCCATTTTCGTGGATTTGGAATGAGGCGCAACTCCCCATTGCCTAGGGCCCAACCAACCGTCCTCCACCTCATTGCCTCCGCTCCATAGGTGTCGGTCTTCTCACATGCGGATGCAACGGATGCTGGCCGAGGCGCTGGTGCAATTCTATCCGATGGCCGATAGGCTGGTGCGTGACACGTCCACACGCGCGCTCGTGGGGCCCGTGGTAGACGCAACCCCGGAACTTGGCGTTCTGGAGCACGACCCGCACCGGAGCCGGTGGAACAACCGCGGCGGGTCAAAGCGAGCGAGGGTGAGGAGGGGACGCGAGGTCAGGTGGAGGCTGCGACCGCGCGGGCGCCGCCGCCGGCACGGGGACGGGCAGTGGGGGAAGAGGAAGGGCGACGGCAGCGCGAGGGAGAGTGAGGCACGGGGGCAGTGCGACATTGGGTAGATTCAGTTGATCATTGTTTTGTTCGGGGTGATAATGGTAGAGATAGGGTAGATTCAGTTGAAAATAGCTTCAATGCTCGTGATTGTGATTCAAATTGCTCTCATGGACAGCCTTTTTTCAAGTAAGTTGCACATACACAAGTATACTTGATTGAATTTGTTTTTTTGCTGTTGTTTTCATGAACTGCTTCTTTAGTTCTTGAACCAATAAGCCACTGCTGGAAGCAGTTGCTCACCACTCTCTTGCTGTATGCAGCTTTGATGATTCACATTCTTATATTCATCCATTCATTCAGAGAAAGATATCTCATCATTGGGACATTACTTTTAATCAGAATAAGGAAGCTCTAAATCACTATAGTAAGGACTTATTAGTTTATCTAAGCTAATTACTTGTTAGAAGGTTTCCGTTTTTGCACCTTAATGGTGCAAATATATTTTTGCATGTCAAGTTTTAACTGATGTACTTTTTTTCTTCTGTCCAACATTAGTACAAGAGTCATCATATCCTTCCCATGAGAAAGTACCAACTGATTCCTCGGTAGAAGTAGAGGGTACAGCCGATACAACTGCAACAGGTCAAGTTTTGAAAGCAAGGTCTTTAAAAATTCTTGAGCATTCACCTGATGATGAAGTAGAAGGAGAGATGGTATACTTACAATCTAGGCTGCTTGACAATGTTGTTGTTCTGAAGCATAGATATGGTAAGAGTAATTTTTCGAATGTCCTTCAATGTTTGAGTATAAAGAATGCTAAAATCTCTTTGCCTTCTTCATTGCTCTTGTTCCAAGATTCTCACTTCTAAGCGTGTCCATGAAACCGTCCCACAAATTAAGTGGTTTGATTCTTCAGGAACTTCAACACAGTGCATGCAACTTCCCCTGAGTGCAGCTGTCATTTAATTAATTTCTTGAAATCTCTTCTTTCATGCAGAAAATTGATAGCAAAGGTTGTCCAAAATCTCTCTCGCAAGCTGGATGCCTTCAGTAAAAGAAAATGGGATCTTATTTTTGTGAATCAGTTCCTTCATGATGTCAGAGAAGCTAAGAAACGTGGGAGAAAAGAAAAGAGACATAAGGAAGCCCAAGCTGTACTAGCTGCAGCTGCAGCTGCTATTGCATCCTCCTCACGGAACTCAACCGTGAGAAAAGATGCAAAGGAGGATGCACCAAAGGTTTGTTTCTGAGTTTTGATTTGGCAGTTGTGAAATTAGTACTTGTAGATATTAGGGATCTTACTTTTTATTGCTTGTAGAGTTCTCCCAAACTTGCTGCTGGATCTTCAAGGGTTGGGCAACGGACTTCATTGCCACAGGCTAATGATTCATCAAAGTCATCCAACAGCAAAATATCATCGGATAAAAAATCTAGAAGTTTTCTTATGCCAATCTCCTCTAAAGAAAATGGGTTATATTGTGATGTATGCATGCGAACTGAAACATTGCTGAACCGAATATTTGTCTGCTACAGATGCAAGGTGATATAGATTTATTTAACTTCTCGTGTCTTATATTATGTGTTCTTAACTTGGACTTCTTTAACAGGCTGTTGTGCACATAAATTGCTACAGAAATTTGGAGAATTCTATTGGGCCCTGGAACTGTGAACTTTGTGAAGATCAAGACATTTCATCAGAAGCTGCAACCGTTAGCGATAAATCACATTGTAATGGCAAGAAATTACCCTTTGCACAGTGTGGCATGTGCCATGGCACATCAGGTGCATTTAGAAAGACTGTAGATGGGAAGTGGGTTCATGCTTTCTGTGCTGAGGTAATTATAAATAATAAAATCCTTTTAATGACTTTTTTGTTAGGTCCTATAATTTTTCAAATATTTCGCAGTGGTTGTTGGACACCAAGTATGTAAGGGGACAAGATAAACATGTAGAAGGAACGGTATGTAACTGTTTGTTACTGTGGCTTTCTTTTTAGTTTTAGTTCATCATAAGTAATAGATCATTAGCAGTTGTTTTTGCTGTTAATTTGTGATTATCTGATTCTGTTATTGTGACATTTCATTCGTATCGTCTCATTTTTTTGGCTGTTCAATGCTTTTATCAGGAAAGCCTTGTAGAGGGAAAGGACACTTGTTGTGTCTGCCTCCACAATGTTGGCGTGTGCTTAAGGGTACATTATTCTCCATTCCTTCTTATCTAACCTATACATGGAAAATTGACCACCGAGAATCTTGCTAAATTTGTCACTTCCAATATGCAGTGTAGCAGTGGGGATTGCAACATTACTTTTCATCCTACTTGCGCTAGAAGTTGTAGTTTTTACATGAACACAAAAGGGTTTGGTACTACACCACAGCACAAAGCATACTGTGGCAAACACAGCGTACAACAGAAAGAGGTAAGGGGGTACTAAGCTATTTTTGAAGTAATAGGTCACTAGGATCTGTACGATGCTTGTTTTGTTATTACTTCTGTCTCTTACCATCTTTTTGGAAATTCTGTGCAGGCTGATGCACAGCAATATGGACCTGAGGAGCTCACGAGCATGAAACGAATGAGGGTTAGCATGCCAGATTTACATTATATTGTTTCCCTGTGTTTGGTAGCATAAGAATGTTTGCACAATTACTAGAAATTTAATGCAAATATTTTTATAGAATATTTCAAATGCTCGAAGCATTTGGACATCTACATTTAGTTGTCGTTCTATTTTATTCAATCACTAAATTATGGCCATTTGTGCTCTTCAACTATTTATACAGCTTAACATTTGCTTCAAACAACGGCTTGTAATGTTCTCTTTTGAAGTATCAGATGCAAGAGCTCATTAATCACTGCCACTTATGAAGAGATCAGTCTGAAATCAACATAGTATCTTTAGCTACCTTGTAAAAACTCTGTGGTTTGGGTATATGTTGTGCTGCCACAACATTTCATGGGGAAGATCTCATCAGTCATTATTCATTGGGTGGGGAGCGAGCGGCGCGTCGGCCTCGCGCGCCTAGGTGACCATTTGCGTGCGGCGAGAGGAAGGGGAGAGTAGTGGTCTGGGCGCGGGGCGAGGCGAGGCGACAGGGAGATGCTTGCCTTTCGCTGGGTCCGTTTCGTCGTCGCGCACTCGCGCTGCTGCTTCCTCTTTGCCTGGCCTGGTGAAAGCTTTCGCTTCCACGCCTCGCCTCCGTTTTCTTCATCTTTGGGTAGGCTAATGGTTTCTGAGAATTTGGTCTCTTTTATTTTTAGGAGTTGTCGCATCTAATCAGTATGCAATGCGAGTGATCGTTTGTCCAGTTGGAAAAGTCTGTATCAGCTTGCACAAGGTAAAATGTTACTGTCAATTCGTCGAGTGGGCTCACATGAATCCCAACGAAATTGATAGTACTTTTTCAGGAGAAAAAAAACGAAACGTCATGTATCCTGTGTTATGCCAAATAGTACTCCCTCCGTTACAAAATAATATTTCGTTATAATTCTTAGTTTTTATTAAATAAACGGTGATAACTTTAGACGCATATATAAAACATATACATCAAGTAAGTATTGTATGAGTCCATTAAAATTCTAAAATACTAAAGAAGAATATAAATATTTTACAGTACAATGTCCGTGCGTTGCGACAGCATATAATCATATTTAATACTAATAGAAATAAATTTAATAGTAGAGTGAATATATGATCACATATCTACTACTACTCTATAAGGCGGTAAGGAGGGCGATTCGGTCTTATGATTTGTTTAGAATTTTGTTTCACTTATTAATAACTTATTACATGTCTGGGTTATTGGTTATGAACATATCTAAAAGTTGAATTTTAAATTAATTGTACCTTTTGTCATGGACAAAATTTGGTCATTCTTGAAATGTTAACCTGGTACCTGGCATAATAAGATGTTTTTCTGGTTTTAACCAAAGTGGTCAAGTTTGTTAGTATAAGCAAGCCAGGGCAGCCAACCATACTTCATGTTAAATATTATAAAAATGCTATTGTATTGATTAGCATTATCTTTTCATTTTTACATGAAAAATCATGTTGCATTTTTTCTGGTGGTTTGTTTTTTGTTCTAAGCTTCTACCCGGGCTTACTTCACGTGTGTCACCATTTAAAAAGCTAATACATTTTGTTTGTGGTGCCACAGGGAAAACAAAAATCTCATAAAACAGCATGATATGCCAGTATAAATATCCATCTTGGAGTTCGTGAGTTTATGCCTTGTAAACAATATCTTAACATTAAATGAGTCCATAGGACAAAGGGCAAATGCAAGACAAATATTTTTTAACAAATCTAAAAACTCCTTAAAACCTGTAACACTATACTTGAACTTGTAGCTAATTAGCTGCAAGCTATTCATACACAAATCTGAATGCCTTGATAGATAAATTTGGGTAACTTTTTTTATTTCCTTCTAGAGCAAAGCAGAAGAGATGATCTGGAATCTCTTTGTTATGTGCTCATGTATTTCTTAAGAGGAAGGTATGATATTTTTTCTTCACCAGGATTACATATATTCTTGTCCACCGTGCATAAGTCATCTATAACAAATGTTCTTCTTCCTAACCAACTGCATATGCTATTAATTGTATTCTAATTTTAATAACATATTATCACTGTTCTGTATATCAGGGTGGCTAATGATCAGGGGGAGTCCATGACATTCTAAATCATCATCACATGGGCCTCTGCTTCGACCTCTTCATCATTAGAGGTGGCAACAGAGCTTTCAATGCATGCTGGAGGTGCGCGATGTGATCGATATTATCCATGCTTGATAAATGATGACAATGGTGATGACCATGATATATGGTCAATACTGTATTGATCTTTTTCCGAGTTTTAGGTTATCATGTTTGCTAGAATGGAGATATTTCATTGTTCATTTGGTTCATGTGACAGAGTTAATTACCTTATTTCCGTGCTTTCTTAGTACCCTTTTTCTGAGATTTGAGTTGTAAAGAACACTTCCCTAATCGTGATGTCATTATAACTCAATGACATTATTAAAATCATATATAGAAGTCTATATAGTACTGATTGTTGCAATGTAATGGTGAAATAGCTAGATTAAAATAACAAAATTTATGTATGGGTAGGATCACAAATGGATTCTGAAACATTTTCTCATAACAATATAACACACATATGTACATAAATTATCGTGTTATTATATGGTTCCGTTGCAACGCACGAACACTCACCTAGTATAGAAATAAGAAGGAGGGAAGTAGGACAAAAGTAGAGGAGCGGGAGTCGTTTGAAGCGGTGCCGTGCCGAGCAAGAAAAGATATGAGGGAGCTGGACCTCAAGCGCGAGCGCGAGCACGAGCGGCACTACTATTGCGACCTGATGTCAAATATAAAATTGTGAAGTCTCCTATATACAGGTGTAAGTGAGTAAGGCCCTGTTTATTTCATATTATAATCCCTCCAGACTATATAATTCAGCGTAAATAATCCAATAAATAAACAAACACATAGATTATGAGTTCAGATTATATAATCTAAAGCCTAGATTATGATAATCTCATTATCTTCTCAAGAGTAGCTTATTTGAGATTATTTTGGCAAAAGACCCACTACCCATGGTTATGTAAATAGAAATTACAATATATGCCATCATTCTTTCCTCACCTCAAATAAACAAACAAGGATATTACTGTCTTTATGAATAATCTATATTTATATAATCTAGGAGCTTGTTCGCTGCGGCTTGCTGCGGCTGCGGCTGCGGCTGCGGCTGCGGCTTCTACAGTATTTTTCTCTCTATGGATTGCAGCTGCAGCAGTCCAAACAGCTGCAACAGTGCCGGCTTGCAGCCAACCGAACAGGGCCTAGACTACCAAACAACTACATGTAGATTATAATATGTCTAGATTATAATCCAGATTATATAATCTATAAGCTGAAACAAACAGACCCTAAGACTATCTCTAGCAGATCTCTTTATCTCATTATATATTTCGAACTTCATTCTACAAATAGAACATATCAAACATTGCCATTTACAGTTCCGAGTCTCCTATCTTACACCGTCTGTTGGGGACAGTCTAAGTACACAAAAGGCTGTAAGGATATAGATAGCTCTTCACCAAAATAAATGACCAACCACTCATAAAATATAATTGTATGCGTGCGTGTATGTCGTCCAAACGCACGATATAAAAGATTAAAAGGTGGCTGCTTGCGAGGCTCCCCGACGACTATCCAGCGATCAAAGCGATTGAAAGGTGGGTCCTTTCGAGACTATCCAGCTCGGGCGTCGACCATTCTTCGTCTCCAACGGGACTTTTATACGCGCACATACAGGCTTGTGCGTGGAATCAGGCCAACGCAGACCATGGAAGTCTCAGGTCAACATCTGGGCGTCCAAAGTGACATCATAAAGTGAGTTGGCCAGCGAGGCTTTTGTCTCGTGCCTGTTCATTCTGCCCTTCACGCTGGCCGCCACCCAACAGAAACCACGTCCGTACGCATGGAAAATTGCTTGAAAACTCCGGAGGCTAGTTTTTTTTTTTCTTTCTACAGTCGCCAGCCAAGCCAAGCCAAGCCAAGGCCTACCTGCCTCCTTCTGTGGACAACGCATCGGCTAACCACATTTTCTTTTAGTATACTAAAAGCTAGTTTGGGAACACTAATTTTTTATGGGATTTTCATTTTCTCAATGGAAATTAGTTCATTTTCCCTTGGAAAAATGAAAATCCCATGAAAAATTAGTGTTCCCAAACTAGCTCTAAATAAAAACCTGACTGACTCATCAGTCACTTCACAGTTCACACAACCAACCAACCAGTCGCGGGCGTCCATAAAACCCACTCTCCCCCCTCCCCTCCCACGCGACGCGATCGACATTTCAATTCGGTCGAGAGAAGTGTCTGAAAGTTGACATCTCAATTTGGCCGCCCAGTCCAGTCGTCGCCATGGCGACCTACGACAAGGCGATCGAGTCCTACAAGAAGGCGGTGACCACGGCGGCGTCGCTGGCGGCGTCGGCGATGCTGGTGCGGGGCGTGGTGAACGAGCTGGTCCCCTACGAGGTGCGGGACCTGCTCTTCTCCGGCCTGGGCTACCTGCGGTCGCGCATGTCGTCGCGGCACACGGTGGTGATCGAGGAGACGGAGGGGTGGGCCAGCAACCAGCTGTACGACGCGGCGCGCACGTACCTGGCCACCCGGATCAACACCGACATGCAGCGCCTCCGCGTCAGCCGCGTCGACGAGGGCAAGAGCATCATGTTCAGCATGGAGGAGGGGGAGGAGATGGCCGACGTGCACGCCGGCGCCGAGTTCAGGTGGCGCCTCGTCTGCCGCGACGGAGCCGGCAACGGCGCGGGCAACGGCGCCGGCAACGGCAACGGCCACGGCCACGGCCACGCCCGCGGCGGCAGCTACCGCGTCGAGGTCCGCTCCTTCGAGATGAGCTTCCACAGGCGGCACAAGGAGAAGGCCATCGCGTCCTACCTCCCGCACATCCTCGCCGAGGCCAAGAAGATCAAGGACCAGGACCGGACGCTCAAGATCTACATGAACGAGGGCGAGTCCTGGTTCGCCATCGACCTCCACCACCCGTCCACCTTCACCACGCTCGCCATGGACCGCAAGATGAAGCGGGCCGTCATGGACGACCTCGAGAGGTTCGTCAGGAGGAAGGAGTACTACAGGCGGATCGGCAAGGCATGGAAACGGGGGTACCTGCTCTACGGCCCGCCCGGGACCGGCAAGTCCAGCCTCATTGCCGCCATGGCCAACTACCTCAAGTTCGACGTCTACGATCTCGAGCTCACCGAGGTCAACTGGAACTCCACGCTACGGAGGTTGCTCATCGGGATGACCAACCGCTCCATCCTCGTCATCGAGGACATCGACTGCTCGCTCGATCTGCAACAACGTGCAGACGAAGCTCAGGATGCTGGTGCTGGTACCAAATCCAATCCTTCAGAGGACAAGGTAACAACAAACAAACCCTGCCCCCCTGTCGTTTCGTTCCTTTACGTACCTAATTAACTTTCTCTCGCGGTGCTCACCTGCAGGTGACACTCTCTGGGCTGCTCAACTTCGTGGACGGCCTCTGGTCAACAAGCGGGGAGGAGAGGATCATCATCTTCACGACCAACTACAAGGAGCGGCTCGACCCGGCGCTGCTTCGGCCCGGCAGGATGGACATGCACATCCACATGGGGTACTGCTGCCCAGAGTCGTTCAGGATCCTGGCCTCCAACTACCACTCCATCACCGACCACGACACGTACCCTGAGATAGAAGCGCTGATCACGGAGGTGATGGTGACCCCAGCAGAGGTCGCTGAAGTGCTCATGAGGAACGAAGACACCGACGTCGCGCTTGAGGGCCTCATCCAGTTCCTCAATGGAAAGAAAGACCACGCCAAGGATGATAGTCGTCAAGGTTAAAATGTGGACCATGTGAGACCAAAGGGGACGAGAAAGAGATGACCACGAAAAAAAGAAAAAAAAACATGTCCCGGTCGTCGATCAAAATCTCAATGATGCCAGAGTAGCGTGGATATCAAATATCAGCACCATATCAGTAGCGCCAGTATAACCTGCCGACAATGTATGGTTTTCATATTTTAATAAGATATCATTTTTTTGGAACTGCAGTGTACTCTGGTGCTATGATCATTCGATGTCTTCTTAAAACCAAACTAGCCAATTGTATCGTATAAATAGGTATTAAGATATTTATTTAAATATAATTATTGTTTATTTCTAAACACTAAGGTATGTGAGGTTTGATGGTTAGCCTTAAATTTTTAGAGCAATGAGACGTGGGTTCAAGTGATTGTTCTGCACTATTTTTGCGCGGTGTGGTGGCTGCGCGCAGATGCTAGGGGTCCACAGTTCAGTAGCTGAGAGAACGTTGTGCGAACGCTGGGCCCACAGGGAACGGTGCATGGGGCGGGGTGCCTGAGACGGGTCCAGAGTATCAACGTAGAGAGTGAAGTCGTGGTAGCACTAGATGCTTATAATATGTTCTTAATAGAGTAGTAAAGAGATCACGTTGTAAGAAGTAACAATGTAGGCCCCGCTGTATTCAGAATTTCAGATGAGTTTGTGCAACAACTTTAAAAAGTGCCATTTTTATGCTATACAAATAACCAATGTTGTCAAAAACCTACAGAGTACAGGGCGTTTTGCATACCAACACCGCTTCTCACAACAGATCAATCTTCAGAACTGGTGTCCACCGCATTTTCTCCTTGTAGCTCGTTTTCTTCTCGTAGATCATACTCAACAACTAGCCCAAGATTATCAACAAACTTATGGTACACCTGGCACCCTGCACACTGTTTTGTGCAGTGTTATGTTAGAACATAAATTTACGGCATGTGTCGTCAAACATACGAATGTGGTCTTTTCTCATACAGCGGACCAAAATGAGCAAAGCTGCAGTAGGTCTGAAGTTTGCATTTACATGGAAAGAAGTTTTTACCTGAAGAAAAACTGTCCCTCTTTCATAGGCTACTCTGTTTATCAAGCGCTTGGTCCTTTCGCCACATGCGTTGCATGTAAATTGAACAAGCAAGCTTCTTCTAGGAAGCTTTATATCAATAGCGGCTTCCTGAAACATCACACGCATAACAGGTACATTAAGGAGTTTCCGGCCTATAAACTAGTTTGCAGTTTGCCGCTTCGGTAATCAATCTACCAGCAAAGTTGAGCACTTATTATTCATTTCTTAATCTAGTTTGTTCCTCAATCAGCAAGCAATCTGTTATGTTGTCTTTCATGCAATAAACCGCGGAATTATATAATATCATTTCTTTTTCATATGTTCACATATGTATGCGATCAACCTGCCAAATTTACAAAAAGTGCTGTCCTCTGAATGCCATAATCTGCAAGACACACAAGCAACGAAAGACCTCCAATAAATGCACACAAAGTACTATCTCAGGAAAGAACTAGCAATTTCAAATGAACAACGTACGCCAGTCATCCAATGGACAAAGCAGATGTGGTGCCAGAAAACCACAAATATTCTGACTATATGAATCATTAAAGTTGAATCTCGTCAGTTATCCAATTTCAGGGTTAATAAACAGTGGCCCAAAAGCCCAAGCAATTACTGTTTCCCCGTTGCTGGTGGCTACCTAATCCAAATCATTCCCTATATAATCGCATTCACTGAATGATTCCAGGCAACACGGAGCACATCCATAACCCAAATCAATTCACCCTGACAATCTGGAAACATCATAGAGAAGAAAGATAGAGAGCGCTGACCGTTGGCGACGGCACCGCGTCCGAATTGGCCTCGCCGGAGGAGGAAGCGGAGACAATGAGCCTCCTTGGACGGTTCGAAACTCTCAGCCTGCACGAAGAGAGACGAGCTTAGACACCCGCGAACCGAGACGAGCCGGCAAGAACGAGCTAGAACGGAGCGCACCATGGTGCCAGCGCCCTGAGCTTCGAGGAGGAGGCGACAAGGGAAGCGCGAGGAGGAGGAGTCTCCCGGCGGGTCGAGAGAATCCGCGGCAACAACGCGAAGGGCGGAATCCCCGCCCAGCAGCAGCCGTACCCGGCTGCCGTCGTCGTCATAGCCGCAGGAAGAGCGAGGGTGAACTTAGGTAGTGTTTGGTTGAAGAGCCAAGTAGAACGGAACCGTTCTGTCCCAGTTTTGTTGTTGTTTGGTTACAAAGTAACTAGAACGGAATGACTCTAATTAGGGAATATTCTCCTCAGATCTGGAACCATTCCGCTCTAAAAAATCAATGGGACGGAGCCGCTCCGTTCCAATCCCGTTCTCACAGTCACGCTCCGTTCCGTTCACTCTGCAACCAAACAAAAAACAGAACCGCTCCGTTCCAGATTACCAAACACAGAACAGAGCGGCTCTATTCCTAGAATCAGAAATGGAACGGCTCCGTTCTACTTGGCTCCTTAACCAAACACTACCTTAGTAACTGGGCTGTCCACCGTAGCCCAGGAAAGGCCCGTTTAACACACCTCGCCGCAGCCTTTTCAGGCCGTCCAGCGTCACGGTCCCGACGGCGATGGTTCTCCGTTCTCATGCTCTCGCTCTTGTGGTATAGTTGTAATGACAGAATAGAATAGGATAAAACGATCGCATCAAATAAATTTATTTGTTTCAGATCAAAAGTTAAAATAAAATTATCTCAATGTTGTCCCTCAAAATTAGAGGGATAAAAAAGACCACCAGTGAACATCACTGTTCTGCCTGTCCTCAGCTGTCTCGTAACCGGCTGTCTCACGACCAAACACATCCTGGAGGCCGACCCTGACGGCAAACACATCCTGGAGGCCGACCCTGACGGTATCTGAGTATGTCCCTCTCATCGCACATTCTCATCAACGGCCTTTTGGTCCGGGTAGAACATCCTCGCGTAACATGCATCACATCCACGTAACCAGCTACATTCCAACAAACCCACAGCAGAATACAAGGGTTTGCGCTCTATAAATATATGGCATCAAAGCCTTAATCTGAATCCCTATCTACTCTTTTAGTTTTGTTTTATTGGAAAGCCAAGGATGCATTTGGAATTGTGGGAAGTATAAGTAAAAAAAAAAATGACCTACGGTGCACCAGCCATGGATACATTTGGAATTTAGCATTACAACGTATGGTCTTCTGTAGGCATATATATTACTGTTGCAATGTAGCTACAGTAATATATACCAATGTAGTCATATAATACATTGCAACATATAAGTAAAAAAAAATGACCTACTTTGTACTATGTTACTTTTGCAATGTAGCTACGTGAGCACAGGGGGATCTGCATGCAGGAACGTACGAAAAGACACAAGCCTCACCACCTTTGGCAGCTGTAACAGGAGATCAGAGGCTCAGAGCTTCTTCACTGTTTCTTCCACTGCACGTTCATAGTACCTCATTCTCTGTGTGGCTTCCACCGCACGGTCAAAATCCTTCCTGTCAAATGCCTCCTGGAAGGAATCGGACCAGGTTTCGAGCTTTGCCTTAATCTGGAAAAGGGAACAAAAGGCTATGAGACCAGAAACCATTGCGACGCAGTCATGCTCCCTGGTTATGTTTTGGCACGTGTAGCTTTATTCAGAGATCAGAACCTGAGATTGGATCTTCTCCAGGGTTTGAGAATCACTGGCATCACTGACAGCTTCCCGTATCTCCATCATCTGCAAGCGATTTGTTATTGATTTATGGAGAACATTGTCATCTTCATTTCGTGTAAGTTAATGGAATAAGATGTATATAAATAAACCGTTTGTGTTGTTGTATTCATCTCAATTCAGAGTTCATTCATTTTAATGTACTTTACATAGGATGTTTAACACATTGAATGTGTGTTCCAATCGTTGCAATGCTATTCACAGTTATCAAAAGATACATGAAATGAGAAGGATGGTTATATTTACTGCATGCCAGCACGTGTATTCCAATTTCCAAGATGAATGAAATTACCTCCATAAGAAGTTCTGGATCATTGATAGTCTTTTCTTCATCCACATGTATACCCTCGAGTTTCAACTGCCAAAAAAAAGTTAGTACAGATGAGATGCTTCCAAAGATGAGTAAAATGATTGTGATTATTCATAGTGGAGAAACTTCCAACACAGAAAATTAAAGGATGTAAGTACCACATCACTACAATCAATACACCCAGCACAAAGTTGTGATTACTTGTTACTCCGTATTTCTTTTCATGTACACATAGGTGAAGACTGAAGAGTCAACCAGATAACTTCAAAATACATTCAAACAAGATGAATCTAAGCATACATGTTTCATTATTACACATAGCTGAAACTTTAAGCATTGCTGGACAAACTCACCAAGTACAATGCCCTTGATAAAGGTTTGCTGAGTGTGCGGTATGCATCGATCACAAGTGCTGACTGCTCCGCAGCATAGCCCCTCTCTTTCTAAATAATAAATATATAATCCATTCAGAAGTGATTTAGAGAGGCTAACATTAAATATGGGTAATTCTATGAACGTTAGGTGGACAGAGACCTCAGATTTCGAGTGAACTAGGTCAGGATGTAACTTCTTCTGCCAGTCCTTGTACTTCCCTTCCAAGTTATTATCCGTTACATTATACTCTCTTTTTCTAAAGAAACCAACAAGAAAAACATCAGCACCATATGTTCAGTGGCACAGAAACATTACAAGGAAAGCAAAAAATAGCAGAACCTTAAATCATGTTGAAGCTTCATTACCTTTTAATAAGCGTAGAGAACTCTTCTACATCGCAAACAAACATAACTTTATGAACTAATCTCCAGATAAGTTAATCAATAACTAACTAACTATGGTACAAATATGGAGAACATCATATTAACACTTAATAGCATGAAAATGACAATGATAAAAACGATTGTATCTAATTGCAAAATTGTTTGGCGAACTGATAAAAAATTGTGTCACAAAAGTACGCATTAGAGGCAAAAGTGCATACTCCGTGTTAACTCAGTAAAAGTAGACAAAGATTGTCAAGTATATATGATCAGATAACGGCTCAATTCCACACTTCCAACATCCTTTCATATTGGGAACATATAGATTGCACATAAACTAAAAATAATTGTCTTATGTGGGTCCTATGACTTAATAAATCACTTTCCAGATGATTCACAAGAGCTACAGCACAAGTCACCCTGCCAAGAAAGCCATATGGTGTATACAGCCACAGACAGAGGCATCACATTCATAAGTAAACGCGATGGTAAATAATATTGCCCTCTGATTGAAAATAACAAGGTTTTATGATCCTTGACAGTTAAACGTTTACACCATCAATAAATAAGAAATCATGCGGAGTTGATGCTGTTAAATTTATCATTGAAAATAACTGCATAGCTTTATTTATAATGACATGCTTGGGTATGTTATCAAAAGATAGTCTTATAGAGCATGTTGATATCATATACAACTTATATTTGGATTAGAGCAAGTAGTTGCTCAATCCTAGCCACACCCAAGTACAAGTACAAGTTCTAAGCATCCATGTGATGAAACACTAATAGGACGTGTATTTAGCTTTCTTGTTTTTTGGGTATGAGTGCGTGTGTCTTATGGGGTTCTGGTCTTCTGGACCCTTTTTCTTAATGTAATAAGTAATAACACAGTTCCCCTTCGTGCACAAGGGGAAGAAAAGAACACTAAATTCATTCCTAATTTTCACTGAGCATAACAGGGCACACAAAGAATACATAGAACAATCAGCTGCAATTCTGCAGGGCAAACACTACAGTCTAGTTACTAGCATGCTAGTGTTACGATTGCAGCAGCCAGCAAGTCCTCATTAATCAGCTAACAGAGGAATCTTAAATTTCGAAGGCATTGCATCATTCACCATCAAATCCAGAATTCGGAGTAAACCTATGAGGCTATGAGCGCTGAATCCGCCGCCGCAACGTAATTCAGAGGCTCGAGATTCCCGGGGCTACTCACAGGCCAAATATTTGGAAGTAGTCGACGGCGGGGTCGACGGGCTGCACGCTCCCGCAGGACCCGCAGGAGAGGAACGCGCCCGTCGCACCGCAGCTCCAGCACGCGCCGCCGCCGCTTGACTGGTTCGACAGGCTCCGGAAGGGAGCCCCGACAGAAGCGGAACCCCACGAGATTCCAAGATTGTGCTGGAACAGGGGGAACCAAGAGGCGGTGGTCATAGGAGGTAGCGGCCGTCCATTAATGCGGCGGCCGGCGGCGGCGGCTGCAGCGAGGTGGTGGAGGAGCGGCCCGGCTCCGGCGCGGCGCCACATGGTCTCTGGCGCGTGGTGGTGCGGGGCGGGACTGCGGGTGCGGCCCAAAGAAGGGAAGATGCCTACTGTACTCCGCTAGGCGTTGTCAGGTCGACCGATGCACGTACCAACGCGTGGCTAGTCGTCATGTCGGCCCACAGAAGAGGTTGGTGGGCCGTTCAATTGTTATGGGCCAAAAGGAGCGATAGATTGTCGTGGTCGTGGGTTCTCCGTTGTCTACCGCTGCGGCGCTCCTTTTTCCATCACCAGTTGTTCAACACGCGCGCGCTCCCTCTGTTTTCTTTTTCCGAATAACCTGCGCGCTCCCTCCGACTTCCAGCGGTGGGCGGTGGCCTTTCTTTCTGGCTTCCAGCGGCTGTGACTGGGCGAGCGCCGACGCTGCTCTACTACAGCTGCCCAGGTCTTCGTCGGGCACTTTGCCAGCGACGTGCACCAACCAGGTATGCCCAGCCCACCCCTTCCATTCCGTTCCTGCTGTTCGAAACCGAGAACCCAAACCCTAATGTAAGCTATTTGCGTTCAGATCCGATCTAGTCACAAATGTAGACAACTAGACATGTATTATGCCTATTAACTTCGATATTTTGCACACACAAAAACCGGGGTTTATATGTGTACTCCCGTGTCCTACATCGCGTCCAACGCTGCTTGTGACTGACCTAATTACAAGTGTATACATGTATTATACTGTTCTGACAGAAAATAATCTGGGAATTTTGTTCTTATGTGATGCTGATGTGCTAACACCCAAAAGTGATTCTTTACACTGTCCTATATTTTTGTCCAGGGTAGAATTTTCTGCAAAACAACAAAATGGCTCAGGCCGCAAGGCTGAATCTTAGAATGCAGAAAGAGATTAAGCTTCTACTGGATGATCCACCCCATGGGGTTTCTCTTAATCTTTCTGAAGACAAAAATGTCTTGTCATCGTTATCAAGTATTGAAGCCAGTATGTCCTTTATATTTTTCTTTTTTTGAACTACTTTTCATTATCTCTAAATTTTCACAGCAACTTTATGTTGTTCGGTTTGTATGCTGATTCCTACTCTTTAAATTAGAAATTGAAGGACCTGAGGGAACAGTTTATGCCAAGGGAGTTTTCATTTTGAAGATACAAATTCCTGAAAGGTGCATTTTTTTATAGATATCAAAACCAAACCTCCATACCTCACTGAAAAAAAAGGAGAAGATAAGCTCTTATCCCCCTATAGTATCATTTCTGAATTCTGATATTCAAACTTTTGTTGGTGCACAGGTACCCTTTTCAACCACCGAATGTGACTTTTGTTACTCCCATTTATCATCCCAATATTGACAATGGAGGACGCATTTGCCTTGATATTCTCAATTTGCCCCCAAAGGTAATTGATAGGAATTGTGCTCATACTCAATGACAGCTTCAAGATCTAAAAATTTCATATTCAGCTTAGAAATTTCATAAACTCTTATTCTTAAATCTTAATCAGAGCAGTTTTTGTTGTTGATGATGGTATTGTTGCACAGGGAGCCTGGCAACCATCACTCAACATTGCTACTGTGTTGACAAGTATTGGCTTGCTGCTAAGTGAGCCAAACCCGGATGATGGGTTGATGGCTGAAATAGTAAGCACATTTTAGTAACAGTTGCAGTATGGTAGTGGTATACTGATACATAATGCACTTGAGCTCATTATCTAACTATGTTTATTTTTTTATGAGACAGAGTCGAGAATACAAATACAATAGACAAGTATTTGACACAACTGCTCAGTTATGGACAGATAAGTATGCTAGTCCTGCTGCTGTTGGTGCTAGCGGTTGGTGTTCTGTAGATGCTGATGTCCTGGTAAACAAGCATCCAACATCCATTTTTCTAATTGTGTTCTAACATCATAATAGAACTCTTTATGTTTTACTGAGAATTTGTTTTTTATTTCTAAATTTTAGGCACAGAATACACAGATGGAGGACACAAATAACCTGGGATCACTGCCAAATGTTTCTAAAAAAGTTTGTGAAGGGAATCAAAGGAAGATGCGGTTACTGGGACAAAAGTTATCACTAAAGTATGAAAGATCTGAAGAGAGTATGAAAACTGTCAAGCAAGACTCAGTTGCTAGCTACCTACCATCCATGGCAGGATCCACTTATCCTACTGCTTGTTTTTCAGATGTTTCAGGCAGAAAGAACGATACTTCAGAGAACATGTCTATCAGTACTGATAGTGGAGTGGTTTCAAAGCAAGATCACCAAGGCCATAAAAAGGAATTGCAGTTACCTGGCCAGAGTCTTTTTGTTACCTCAGAAGCCCCTTGCAAAAGCAGCGATGCCAGTGATATGTTATCTAATCATCTTCCAATAGATGCATCTGATGCTAAAGGTCACACCATGCAATCTTCTGATGGCATTTTAGAGAATAATTTGGCAAGGAGAATTGGCGGATCAGCAGCTAGTGCCTATAAAGCACCGGAAGGAAACCGAAGGAATATCAGGGCACTGAAGTTGTCGCTGAAATCAGTAAAGCCTGAAAAGAAAAACGATGATCAAAATGAAAATATGGCTCCAAACCATCTGCCTTCACAGTCAAGCTTTAGCTATTTGCAGAAAAGGCCCTTAGATGCTGTTTCAAGGAAAAAATTCGACGGAGGTCCTGCACTGGTTCAACAGAATCCTAACACTGAGCAGCAACCATCGAACACTAACATGGTATCAAATGAAGAGCGCAACCAAGGTCTAAAGATGTTGTGTTCACAACGCAGGAGGCTGTCACTGAAATCGGAGCCGCGGCTGCCTAGAGTAGAAAATGCCTGTGAAAAGGAGACTAAGCCACCCAATAACTATCCTCTAAGCGATGAGAAACTCAATGAACTGCCATCATCTGCACCAATCCCCAAAGGCGAGCCCGTGGCACCCAATGAACTCCCATTTTCGTCTCCAGCAGTCCTCAAAAGTCAAACCAGGGCCCTTGGCTCTGCTGGTGGACAGAAAGACTCCAGCTCAGGCAATTCCTGTGTCAAGGAAAACACGCTTGCCATCGAGAATGCTGTTGTTTCAGACAGTGAAGATAGCGCGGACGAGCGTGAAAGGCCCCCAAGATCAAGGCTATCATTGATGCGGAGACGACTGGGTGGAAAGCTGAGGACTTAGGAGGTGTTTGGTTTGAGGAATCACTCCATCTAAAATGTGGTGGTGCATCATGGGTTCATTCCTCAAACTTGGTAGGATAACCCCATTTCTCATATTAGTACTAACTAAATAACTATAAGGAATGAGGTGATGATGGATCAACTCATTTCATTCCATAAACCAAACAAAAATTTAAGGAGTGAGAAGATGATGGACTAGCTCATTTCTTAAACCAAACAGCTTATTAGTGTCACCGCAGAACTATTTCTATGCTGCGTTGTAAATTCTTGGAGGACGAGTGACAATTTGCTCAAACAAATTGTGCCTGCGTTTGTGGTAGATCAGGCCCTATAGGTTAGTATATGTGTTAAGAGAAC
The DNA here is from genome assembly GCA_029449295.1 of Zea luxurians. Classification (NCBI taxonomy): domain Eukaryota; kingdom Viridiplantae; phylum Streptophyta; class Magnoliopsida; order Poales; family Poaceae; genus Zea; species Zea luxurians. The sequence goes on along the minus strand of JAOPSE010000023.1, from coordinate 16,001,668 downwards.
TCTGTCGTCCTACAACGTCGTGGAGGGTGCTCTGTTGGTGGTACTCCTTTTGTTGGTAACGAAATTTGAAGAACTAGATTTTGCTTATGCAATTCAGTTTTAGCAGCTGCGTATAATGCATTGAGCACGTATTGGTGGTTCTACTATTTTTAATCAGATGTTTCCGGAGGGCATGTACAGTGTAGGAATGCTTAAAGAGAACAATGAAAGACTTGTACATGATGGCAAGATCCTTCTTTGGAGTTTAGTTCTGATGACTAAAGTTCAGTTCGTATTATAGCGGATGTTTGAACGTTAATTACGAGTATTCTATATAATCTAGTTACATAGATGAATACTAAACAGAGAGACGAAATTATTAAACATAACTAATCTATGATTAACAAATATTTACTGTAGTATCACAGGCACGAATCATGAACTAATTAGGATTTGTCTTACTATTTAGTTCTAATCTATAATTAGTTTCGTAATTAAATTACATTTAATATTACTAACTAACATCCAAAACACCAATGTCGGACTAAAATGGAATACCTAATCTCATTTTCACTGTTTTCACCGTGAGTTCGGCGCAGAAACAGCTCAACGCGTCGGGCGCGCGGCAGCGCCGGCGCGCCGCAACAAAGACTCGGAAAGCGCTCGGCTAGTACTCCCACTTTGCCAAAGAGACGACGGTTCTAGTTTTTGGCTGCCCCTGCCCCCAACCCAACTGCTCGTTTGCCCCCACCACCGCTAGTCCGCTACACTACACCTTGGCACAGCAACTGCCACGCTCTCCTCTTCCATCTCCGAGCGCAGTACGCTCTCTTTGCCATGGCCATGGGAGTGATGTGGTCCCTGTGCCTGCTTGTGTGCTCCCTGATCGGTGCGGCACGCTCCGAGTCGCGAGCCCTTCACACCGGCGACGGCGCCGAGAATGGTAAGGGTGTCTATCTACCCCACCCTTCCCAGTTTCTCATGGCATGAATGAGATTCTATATTTCAACCTTGCAGCTCCCGCGCCACCGCGGGTTGCCCGTGTCCTCTCGGCCCCTTCCATAGCGCACGATGGCCGCCTCGTCGCCTGCTCCGGAAAGGACCTCCTCGGCTTCGAACCCAACGGGTCCTTCGCCTGGATCGTGCCCCTCGGCCACACGTGCAACGACAGCATCGGCCCTGTATTCCAGGGAGAGCAGGTAGGTAACCCATCACAACACAACCTCTGCATGATCTGTGTATATATGAAATGCAAAGCCTAGTATGGTTATCTTCTCCTTCACTTTATCTGATGGTCAGTCGTGTTTGTTGGCAGTTCAAAGTAACCATGTGAGAGTTGTGCAGGTGTATCTGGTGGCAGAGGACAATGTCATAAAGGTCACACCACGGAACGTGCACACGGCCAAGCCAGCATCGGAGGTTTTCTTCAGCCACAACGCGACGTCGTCAGGGAGGTCCGAGGAGATCATTGGCCTGGCCGTCAGTGGCAGCTACTCGTCTCTCTTCCTCACCATCAGAAACCGGGGACTCTTCGCCTTCTCGCTCCGAGGCGAGCTCCAATGGAGCGCTGGGCCTGCGCTTGATTTCTTCGGTTACCGTCTTGGCTGCAAGAGAAACGTCTCCGGCTGCTATTTCGATTCGGCTCCTGTTGTTGATCAGTGCGAGGGGGTGCTCTATGTAAGGTCCATACCAGTTGCATACATAATTGTTCTGTCCACTTTCTGTGCTAGCTCATTGTGCACCAGCCATGTTCTTACAGATATCAAACACTGAAGGCCAGCTCTATTCCCTGTACATCGATAACCGTGGGGTCAGGTGGATCCAAGACTTGAGCTCACATGGCAAAGTGATGACAGTTGCGCCGGGAAACAGTGGGTGCCTATACATCGTCTTTCCACGGAAGTCTATCGTGGTGGGGATTAATGCTTCGACAGGAAACATTTCTTGGACGCAGAATACTGGCCCAATCAGTAATGAGAAAAACTTACCAACTGTCGATTCCAACGGTAAAAAACAAGATCTTATATCATTATAAACCTGGCCAAATGCATGTTCCACTATTCTCTTAGATAGAAGAATGAGTTTAGTCGGTTATCCATTCTTCTTGTTTACATGTACTGCTAGACCCAACCTTTTCATTTTCTTCAATCATGAAGTCATCAATTTGCTATCTCAAACCGTTTTGACCACATCTATGTACTAGTTTGCTAAAAGCTGTCCTTTTTTTATTCGAGTTTGATGTATACTTCAGTGATGGTAATATTTCCAATTTATGTGACAGGTTGGATGTCAATTGGTTCGCTAGATGGGGCCCTCTACTCGATTTCTCCTGATGGCGAGATGAGAAAGTTTCTTGGAGAAACAGCAAATGGTTCAGTGATCCATGTAGGTCCAGTTCTTGACTGCTCAGGACTTTCCATGTATGTCGCTAAGACCATAGCGGAAGGAAAATCAATCCAGACAACTGGTGACTATACCTATGTATCGGTGAAGAAGCCATCATTCATTTTGTTCACCTTGTTGGCTCCGGCAACTGGAACTATTTACTGGACTGGAGAGTATCCTGGTTTGTCCCTTCTTATGCTTATATAGTTCATTTTCAAACGGCAATGCCATTCTTTTCCTTGAAAGCTCTATTGAATATCACGTGAGATATTGACCGTCTTCCAGGGGAACTGTCAAATTTGCTGTCCAGTAGTGATCTGGACGACTTTACCGTAGATGAGACTGTTGTTCTAACTCTTCTATCTGCAGCTAGTAAGTCCTTGTATATATACTGGAATTAGACATCTCAAGTTGATCGACAGTACAATATTCCAAATCAACTAATCTGCAATGACTTCATCTCCTGAAATTTCTAGAGACAGGGATCAGCAACACCACACAGTGCTGTACAAGAAGTACGTTATCTTAAGCATCACATTTGTATGTTGTTATAATGTGGTACTGACTTCCTTGTGTTGCTAGGGCAAAAGATTGCTTCGACTTGCAGGCAAGCCAAAGCCAAGTTTGTGAAGGCTGATTCAGGTGAAGTTCGACAGCTTCCCCTTCTGCTTTTGTGTCAAAAAATTACGTTCATTACTGACTGAATAACTTCTGTCGATTAGGAGAACCTAGCTATGTTCTATTGTTGATCTTCCTACTTGTGGTAATCGTAATAGAAGCTGTAGCCATTTCGTTATGTTGCATCTTTTGGGCGAAGAAAAGGCTCCAAGGCAATGGATTGCAGAAGTTCCTGGAGAAGAGGGTATGCACACTGGAACCCCTCTGCTTATCCTCCACTTTCATATTGTTCATTATAGCCTCTCTAGGCCTCACACCTCCATCTCCTGAAAACACAGCACTCACTTCACAGCAAGAGGAGAATCTTAGGAAAGAAGATCTCGGAGCTCGAGCAGAAGGCAGCTGAAGATGTCTCGTCGAATGAAGCTTTGGGGAAGCTGGGTGAAATGGTGAAAGCCAAGGAAAGCGTGGAGAGAAAGCTGTCCGGATCATACAGCCTTGGCAGAGACGAGCCCAGCTTGCAGCAGCAAGGCTCCTTGCCACTGTACCATGGCAAGTACAGCAGCCATTCGTTCCACAGCTCACAGAAAGAGAGCATTACGGTTTTCAACGTGCGAAGTGACACTTCTACTTCGGGTGATGGTACCAGTAGCTGTTCTTCTGATGATAGCGACTACGAGAGTTGCAGTGGTACGAGCTCTGGAGAAATGGAACTGGACGTGTGGCCTTCTAGGTCAGCAGAAGAAGCTGGGCATTCCAACACTGCAAATGTTGAGGAGGAAAGTCCAACATGAACTAGAAAAACAGCACCAGCATTGCAGCGCCTCATAACCCTTGTTGCTGGAAGGACAACATATTGCTTGTAGCAGACATTGGGAGTTACATATAGTTTCAAATGTTGGTGCATAATATGGTGGTTATCGCTGAGGTCATAATATAAACTTTTTTAACATATAAGCTGAGGTCTGCTGCTATCCCAACATAAAATTCAACTTGTACATGGAGGGAAAAAAGAACTTTGTACATGGAACAATTGAAACAATATTACTTTTTAACTTTTCCTTCGTTTTTTTTATCTTGGTCACTTTAGTGTACAAGCTGGTACTGAAAACATTTATGATCTCCACTTGGACAACCTTCAGAAATGATAAGAATGGGTACTGCACACATAGAAGACACCAATTCCTTAAGCTGCACAAAATTATTGCCGCCTTTCTGATTAATACCAGTAAGATGGGGGAAAAAAGCTTATATGTTCCGAAGAAAAGGAAAACTCTGCCTCAAGTTAATTTAAAAAAACAGTTTCAATAACTCAATATGGATAAAAAAAACTAAAAAACATTACGATGTATTTCGACTAAACTCCAATTAGTAATGAATGAGCTGTAGGCAGTCTTTCATGTGAATCTTTGATGGGTTTAGTCGAAATACACCAATTCCTTAAGCTGCACAAAATTATTGCCGCCTTTCTGATTAATACCAGTAAGATGGGGAAAAAAGCTTATATGTTCCGAAGAAAAGGAAAACTCTGCCTCAAGTTAATTTAAAAAAAACAGTTTCAATAACTCAATATGGATAAAAAAACTAAAAAGCATTACGATGTATTTCGACTAAACTCTAATTAGTAATGAATGAGCTGTAAGCAGTCTTTCATGTGAATCTTTGATGGGTCGATGTTTGCCGTGCAAATCCTGGCTGCAAGGAAGTGAAATGCAACGAGAGGTGTGTCAATAGAAACTAAGACAAGTACTCAAAAGCCTCAATTGATCTTGTGTGAAGCGAACTGGAGGGTTATATTATATGCCTATACCTGAAGCAGCTTGGATGATGCTTTCTTCGGTGTCTCTGTTGCCACATGGCTTCGAGTCTTTCTTCCGTTGGCAGCAAGAACTGAAGGGCTGTTGCCTCCGATGTCCCAGAAAGTACGCTTCTTTGCGGTTGGCGCCGGTGATGTGAACACCCGGCTGGGGCTTTTCAGCTCGCCTGCGGCTGATGCATCTCTCTGTGCCTTTCGCACGCTCGCCCTCGTGACAACTCTTCTATCACCTGTTGCTGTGTCTTCACTGTTGTTATTAGGATCCTTCCTGTTGATCAAGTCACGGATGAACTCGTCCTTCCGCTTCAGCTGCAGTAGGTGCTCCTTTTTCATCTTCTCGATCTCGGACTCCAACGTGCTCACTTTCCTCTGCAGCTCCCTGACCTGCGCGTTGTCGGCTGCATGCCTCTTTGAGTCCAGTGTGCTGAAGTAGTTCCCACCACCAGCAGCCAAGATAGATCGTCTGGTCTTCCTTTGAGTTGATCCTGGAGTTGAGACGTGAGACGGGGGAGCAGGAGATCGTTGTGGCGAGGTTTTTGAAGTGAGTAGCTGAGCCTCGGCAGTCAGTAATTTCTGTTGTTGCTTCGCCAACTGCTCCCTCAGCACGCGGTTTTCCTTCTGGAGCTCCAGTACAAGCATAGTTTCAGAGTCTGGTTGGTCCAGAACCTCCTCATTCACAGTGGTTTGTTGCGTCTGCAAAACAACAAGATGGTTCCACTATATCATGAGCTTTTTTTACTTAGTAGAATGTGCAATGTTTTACTCACAGATTAACAGTATCAAACCTTTGTTTTTATCTCCTTGGCACGATCAGCCCAGTGAAGCGTGTTCTGTGTCTCGCCGAAGGAAAGGTTAGAGGGGCTAATGTTGGCGATCATGACGGTGTTGCATGCTCCTCCAAGCGAGTCCTTGAGGAGTTGGGTCAGCTTGGAATTGCGATACGGTATGTGCTTCTTGCCCTCCACAAGGGCGTTAATGCAGCTGCTGAGTGCAAGAAGAGAGCGGTTAATGTTTGCTCCTTCGATTGACCTCTGCGTGCGTTGATCTGTTGCCAGAGCTCTTTCGGATCCAGCAAGATCGATGAGAGATAGTTTCCCAGCTCGTTTTACGTTAACTCCATCCAAGGATCTGTATTCTACGACAACCTATAAAATTCCAAACGTGACTGGTGAGTGATTTTACTCTAGAAATTATTCCCTATAGGTCAAGCATGTGTATGAGTTTTTACCTGCAGTACTGCATGAGAACGCGATGAGGTCTCGTTTACTCGAGTCGGTTCAGTTGTTCGATTCTTGTTGCCTTTCTGAAGTAACTCCATGACCTGGAAAACAAGCATATGTAATCAGCTAAGAATGTTCCTCTCATTTTTGCTTCAAACCACTGCAAGCTAATCATGCCTAAGAAGCAACTTGTACCTCGTCCGTGGAGTATACACTTCTTTGGGTAAGACCAGCAGCAACAATTCCCTGAAATGCCCCCAAACCTTTTTTGGTTAGCTATTAAGGAGGATTACCAAAGTCCAAAACATGTGGAGAAAAAGTACAAAAAGGTCATGTGTTTAGAACTGATGCATTTTACTACTCAATCCACTGGTAATATCCAATACTTACAACGGGATTAACCTTTTACCATATCCAATACTTACAGCTAAGAATCTCAGTATTAAGTAAATTCACTGAACAAAACTTGCTTTCAATAGTTAAGACATGATCAAGCATTTCAGTTCATGTACCTGTTTATCTTCTCTCAGGTTAAGGGGGCTACCAGGAGACAGCAAATCCCTCACCGTCTCATTGTATATCTCGAGGTATGACAGCTTAATTGAGTGGTTCTTCTGCGTCACCTTGGAGAACAAATCATTTATTGCAAGCACCATTACCCCGGGGTTTTCCATTGTCCCAAGCATGGTGTAGGTCTTGCCAGCCCCTGTAGCTCCATAGCAGAACACTGTCCCATTCCTACCTTGCAGAACACCCTCCACAAGGTCTGCTGTTCTGCAGGACCAGAAATGGAGAAATGGATTATGGGAAGGTATTATCTAGTGTATGATCTCATAAACCTGTACAGGTTCATCAGTAAATTTCGTCTGTCATCATTGAGATAACTAAGGAAACAATAAGATGAAAATTGGATGCTACATTTGAATGAATTTTTCCCCTGATTTTTTGACATCAAATAAGCAAACAATAGTATAAATCTGTCATGAAGTAGGACATGAGTTCTTTTTTTTCATGGAGTTTTCTTCATCAGGTAAGCAAAGCACTACTATAGTTGCCATGACATGAAAATCCAACATAATCTTATCAACTTGTGTGGATCTAGTATGAACTTTGCTTGTTAATCTTTTCATGTAACATAATCTTATCAGCATAATCTTATCAACATAATCTTTTCATGTAATATAAGCGTAGGATGTTTGTGTTCTTACGAGGTGCTGTAGACTTCTGCCTGTGTCGTAGAATCAGGGAAAACCGAGTCGAAGCAGAAATGGGAATCGCGGCCACGCTTCAGCCGGAGGTAGTCGTTCTCTGAGGCGGACTCCGTGAGGAACACCTCCTTCCTGTTGACGATCTTGACGCAACTCCTCGACCCTGCCTCCTTCTCCTTCCTCGACATGGGGCGCAGCCTCACGAACACGAGGATCCGGCTCTCCGCCGCCTCGGCAGTGCCGGCCCCGACCTCCCCGGCGGCCTTCAGCTTGCCGCCCACAGCCCCTCCCAAAGAGAGTTTCCTCGCCGGTGGCACCGGAAGCACCGGGAGCGCCGGTACCGCCTTCTTGGTGGGGCAGGACATGGCGTTGGCGCCGCGGCCCACCGCGTTCTCCTTCGCCTGCGGTTCAGTCGTCCGCGCGAGCACGGCGCCGTCGTTGGACGGCGCTCGCGCCTGCGGTGGCGCCACATTCTCCCTCAGCACCGCGGACTCGGGGACCTGAGCGAAGGCGTCGTAGCGGAACTTGGCCACCCTGCCGCCGTCCTCCTCCTCCTCGGCGTTCTCGTCGTTGATCGCCTCCCACGCGTTGAGGCACCGGATGCTGCGGCGGAGCTGCGACGCGGCGAGCTTCTGCTTCTGCTGCTCGTAGTCCTGGGTGAGTGCGCGCAGCTTCTCCTTGAGCCCGTGGTGGTGGTGGTGGTTCTTGCTCGCGACGCCCTCCCGCGGCGCCCCGGCGTCGTGCCTCAGAGCCGGCGCCGCCGACGCCGAGCCCCACGGCAGCGCGCCCGCGCCGTCGCCGCGGGCGGCGGAGAGCCGCGACCGTGTCACCACCGGCATCTCCTCCTCACACCAGATCTGAGTGTCGCAAGCCGCTGCTCCGCCCCAGCATCGAACCGCGCGCCCTTCCTCGGGACAGAAGTTCTCCAAGTAACGAACTTCCTCGGATCCCAGACAAGATGCTCGAACCGGCGCGCCGAAACGTCGACGAGTTCCTCAACGCTGATCGCTGAGGAGCAAAAAAGACTCGCTCGCTGGGGTTTCGGGGTTCTTGATCTGGGTTCTGGGAGAGGCTTTCGTCGGTTGTAGGTAGAGTGACTGGTGATAATCGGGTAGCTGGGTAGCGAGAGGAGGTCTCCAGGACGGACGGCGAGTTTGAAATCCCAGGGAGGGATCGGGCTCCAACGGTCGGCTGCGTAGTTCTCGCCTGCCCGTAGACCTGGTCCTGCTCCTGCCCAGGCTGCAACGGTCGACAAGCGCCCCCTGGCAAGTGGGGCCCACATGAGAGGGGCCCAGGTGTGCTCATGTACATGTGACTTGTAATGTCGGTCTTAATAATTTCAAGATGGCGCGGAGGATTAGCAGCAGGTAATTTGATCATTGACGTGTGATTTGAAAATGATAGTGATTTGATTTGTGACTTGTCATCAGTGTCCATCACAGTTAGCTCTCCTTTAACCGAAACTGTGAATTTATGCCTTCTGTGATACAAAAACAAGAACTGTATGATATAATGACCGAGTTTGATCATATTTCCTATCAAGCAGCACCGCACATTTTGCCCTTGGGTTTCGCTGGTTTGGGAATTCCATTTCACCAAGGATTCATATTTTCCCAATTTTATTTAGAAAATCAGTTAGAAAATAATAATAATAATAATAATAATAATAATAATAATAATAATAATAAAGTAACCTTGATGAATAATTAAACTTTAGAATTCACTACTTTCTAAAGTAAATGGTCGTAATAAAATAATGTTAGCTAAAAAAGATTTAGACATTTGAAAGTGTTTTGTATCAAAACAAAGGAATCATAATTTAAATTCAAATGAGAATAGAAAACAGAAAATGAGTAAAAAGAAAGGAAATTGTAATAAAGTTAATTGTTTCCTTCTATGATTAAATAATAGGAAGAAAAGAAAAATAAATAAACAATATTTTTGCCAACAGAAGGAGTGGTATTCACATTAAGATTATTTTTGACACTTGGAAATTCGAAGTTCAAAACAAGAGTTTAAAATTCAGTTTGAAATTTGAAAATAAGAGAAAGGAGAATAGAAAGTAAAATAAAAAGAAAAAGAGTTTGCTAGGCCGACATCCTCCCCTCGCCCTCGGCACATTCTAATTTCTACCCGCTCAGCCCACCTCGGCCCAGCCGGGGGTGAACGCGCGCCAACAGGCGGGCCCACCCCATCAGCCACTCGTCCGCGCCTAAGCCACTGTCGTGTGGCCCGTCATCGTCAGCTCTACCTCCCCCCTCAGCCAAACACCAACACACGCTCTAGCTTCTCGCCGACTGGTGGGTGTCGGTGTTTTGGGTCCGACCGCGCACCTGGGGTTGCCCCTCGAGGTGCCTTTTTGGAGTAGGACGGTGTTACCGACTGTAGCTCGATGGTTTGTGCTAAACGCATGAGAGACAGTGGACAATTTTATACAGGTTCGGACCGCTTAGAGAGGCGTAATACCCTACTTTCTGGTGTGGATCTTTTATGTGGTGGGTTACAAGGTGTTTTTCTAGTATGAGGGATGCTAGAGAGCTGAGTAGACGGCTAATGAGAGAGATGTTTTTGATGGGGTGTCCCCTAGGCCTTATATACTTGACCGTGGGGCGATACATACGGATATGATAACAACGTGCGCCTAAGTACACTACAAGAAACTGGTTAAAGAACGTGGGTGAAAAACCGTCGAACTTAATGTAATAGGCCGTCGAACTTACCGTAAGAACGTGGGTTTACCGACGAATATAGCCCACGGCGATTTTTGGACGAACTTAAGAGCAATTATATTTGTTACCATCCATGATTCTCCCGGTGGCGCCACACTATCAGGGCAAAAGACTAAAGGAAAGAATGGTTGTGTAGTGTGCATCGATGGAACTGCTTCCATGTACCTTAAATCATCCAAGAAGTTGGTGTTCATGGGACACAGACGGTTCTTGATGAAGCAGCATAATTACCAAAAGATGAAAGAGGAATTTAACAATGAACTGGAAAGTGAAGGTGCACCAAAGCCTTATAGTGGGAAACTTGTTTCTGAAATTGTAAAGAACATTCATGTTGTATTCGGAAAGGGAAAAAACAAAGGAGAAAAGAGAAAGAGAACTGACCCTTCAACTTACACAACTTTCAAGAAGCAATCAATTTTTTTCAAGTACCTCCCATACTGGAAGAATATGGAAATTTGCCACAGCATTGATTTGATGCATGTAACAAAGAATGTTTTTGACAGCATCATTGGAACCTTGCTGGGCATGGCGAGTAAGACAAAGGACGGACTTAAATCACACAATGATCTAGTAGATCTTCAAATCAGACCGGAACTTCATCCAGTGGATAGTGGCAAAGGGAAGCCTTACCTCCCCCCAGCTAGCTACAACTTGTCAGTTGAGGAGAGAACAAAGATTTGCAAATGTTTGCGTGGGGTCAAAGTGCCCACAGGTTTCTCATCCAATATCAGCAAACTAGTCAGGATGAAGGACTTGTCTCTATTTGGCTACAACTCTCATGACTGCCATGTGATGATGATGGTGTTCCTCCCAATTGCGGTAAGAGCCCTCGAAACAGAGCATGTCAAAGTTGTCATCACACACTTGTGTTACTTTTTCAATGCGGTTTCACAAAAAGTAATAGCTTTAGAAGACTTGGACTATCTAAAGGCATACATCATCAAGACTATGTGCAAGCTTGAAATGTGTTTTCCTCCATCATTTTTTGATATGCAAGTACACCTAATCATACATCTCGTGGATCAGATAAAAATATTAGGGCCACTATATTTACATCATATGTTTCAGTTGGAGCGATACCTGGGAGTATTAAAAGGTTATGTGCGAAATCGCGCTCACCTAGAGGGTTCAATCATGGAGGGATACACTACAAAAGAAGTGATTGAGAGCTATATAGATTACATTAGTGACGGAACAATGATAGGTGTGACTGTACCTAAACATGAGGGTAAACTATGTGGGAGAGGGAGAATGGACAGGAAAACTTTTCGCGTTGAGGATTACAAGCTAGTATATTGTGCTCATGGTAGTTTACTACAACATCTCATGATAGCCGAGCCTTACATAGAGAAACACCTGGATGAGCTTCGTAAAGAAAATCAGAACCGCACAGAGGACTGGATCATGAGGGAGCACAAACATCGTTTCAGCGAATGGTTAATGGACAAAAACATCCCATTCGGAGACTCTTTGGAAGAGAAAACAATGAAGAATTTGGCTTCTGGGCCATCGTGTTTTGTGACATCATGGAAAGCATATGACATCAATGGGTACACATTCTACACTAAATCAAAAGACATGAAAAGTGTTGCACAAAATAGCGGTGTTCGTATCGATGCTTTTGACCTACATGGACAGAAGACCACATATTTTGGATTCATAGAGGAAATATGGGAACTTGATTATGGCCCAAGCATGAAAATACCCTTATTTAAGTGCCAATGGGTACAACATCCCGTGGGGGTGATAGTGGATAACTACGGACTCACACTGGTAGACTTAAAGAAAGTAGGATATAAAGATGACCTGTGGGTTCTCGCCGAATGTGTTGCACAAGTGTTCTATGTACTCGATCCAGCAGATGAGAAGATGCATGTAGTTATTTCTGGAAAGCAAAAAATTGTTGGAGTTGAGAATGTGGGAGACGAAGATGAGGATCAAGCGTGTGGAAAAGAAAATTGATAAGAACTTAAAGCCATACATGCGGAAAAATGGTAGTTCATGAAAAATTGTATGAATCAAATTGTATTTGTTAGCATGTATGATCGACTATGCATTGTGGTTGCCAATTAATTTAAAATCTCTCTAGTTATCTATGTGTGCTATTAAAATTCATTTAAATTGTATTTGCATATTTCTGTTAAAAATTAAAATATTAATTCATTTAAATCGTATTTGCATATTTCTATTAAAAATTAAAATATTAATATGGTAATCAAATCACAATCACAGGCGGTTTTTCATTACGGTCCGTTTGTGAAAAGAATAGAGCACCACAAGCGGTCCGAAACAAAAACCGCTTGTGATACTAATACATCACAGGCGGTCCGAATAGCCTGGGACATCTGAGGCGGTTTTCTAACCGAACCGCCTGTGATATAAAAAACCTACCGCTTGTATAGAGCCAAATTGTACTAGTGCACCTTGCGAATACACTGAAACAAATCCGCGAAGGGCGCGGCGCGGAATCCACGCGTGCTCGCCGGCGCGCCAATTTCCTCGGGTCCTCTCCGTGGCTCCCTATAAAATCGATGCCGAGTCGGCCAACCCGCCTTGTCTATTCCCTGGGCACTCAGGAGATCACTGCCTGCGCTGCCTCAGTTGCCCGTCATCGATGGGATTTGTCCTGGTTCGTCGAGCGTCGTGGCTGGGGTGATTGCGCGCCTAATCCTCGGTAAGACTTCCACCTTTCCCTCTCTGTTCTACATGCTAACTTTCTAAGGTTGGGCCTCCTGGGCACCCGCTCGGTGATTCTTGGTAATGGCGCCGTTGCGGTTCCTTGACCGCCGCACGACTGGAATGTCCAGAGGAAGGCGATGGTGCTCAACCGTTGGATCGATCGCCTGCAGTGGAGATTAGAGTGTTGCGTACCCTTTCACGAAGTTGTGATCTGGGTCGTATATTAGATCTGGTTTTAAAAAAATATGGGCCGTCAAAACCCAGATGAGCGCGCGAGATCGCATCTATCATACACTTTTGTGACTCATAAACCAGACCGTCAGATCTCGATCTGGTGGTTGAGATTACATACCAATTCAGACTCTATTGTCAGCCCTTGGATCGCGATCTAGCAAACCAGAGCGCTTCGCGGGCATAGCAGCATGGTAGTTTTCCATAAGAGCCCCTCGGCTTCGACAAAATCAACCCACCATCCATCCCTTTTGCGAGAGTGTTACAAAGAAGTCTTAGAATTTACAAAATAAACCCTAAACTCTTCTGAAATAGTGGTCATGGTCCAAGGATTAAATAAAATGAGTAGAATTAATATTGAAAATGAGTTCTAAGTATTGAAATAATTCTAGAATTTTCTAAAATTCATAATTCATTCAGTTTAACTCCTTTTTGATCCATTCCAATTGCATTAAATTCATATTAATATTATTTATTATCTAGTAACCTTATTTTAGTATAAAACATATGGTTAAAATTATGCACTTAATATCTTTTATATCCAACACTTAAATCCTTATAAAATCATAACTCTTTAACGGTAACTCCAAATTTAGTGGTTCTCGAACTTGGGATCTAGTTACGATGCATAGATCATTATTAAGCAATATGTTTTCATGATTGGTGTGATGTTAATTTTGCCGATACCATATTTGTTTATATTGCTACGAGTAGCAGTGAGGTTACGAGTGACTTGAAGATCAAGTTGGTGAATACCTGGGAATCTCGAGCCTAAGGCAAGTTGTGCCCTTGATCACTTTTTCTCTACCTAATAATGTTCCTATTAATCACTGTGACATGCTCAGGTTAATTTGATGTGACCTAATAGGTTTCCCTAGTATTGTTTATCTCACACCTTGCAAACAAATGAACTTTTGGGTAGTACTGCTATTGCTCTACCTGGTTTTGGGATTAATGTTATATTTGAATTATGATCATGTTCCAATTATGTTGTTTTTTAATTATTGTTCATGGCAAGATAATTGTGTTAATTGGAACATGGAGCTTAACTTGATATAACAGTGCTACCACAAGGGTGGAATGGGATGCCCTTGGCCAAGTAATTAGGAAAGCTTGGGAGAGATTACATTACCCGAAAGGGGCAAGCGGGGAGGCGTCACTGCATAGTATAGGTGGGTTCTCGGGTCGAACTACTGCGATGGCAGTTCAGACGAGGGATTCCTATGCTTCCTTCTTCTTGAAACCTCTACCGACAAGATGAGGAGCATGAAGGATGTCGCGATGTGTTCATGAGAGGTCTAGGCCTTTGTCTCCCAGTCAACTTTGGTTGCTGGATCATTGTCTTCGTATGATGTAATTATTTAACTATTTTTGTACATAATTCCATTATATATAAAGATGTGACATTTGTTTCTGTACCATGAGTCATCATATGTGTGAGACTTGATCCTAGCACACATGTGAGTCGCGCCCGGGTTTGGCCCCCTAAAACTCGGGTGTGACATGGAGGCTGAGTCTCTCTGCATTAGCATTACTTGCTCAGGGCAAAAGATACGATGGGGATTTGCAAGTGGAGGTTCAGACCAGCCTTTTTGATGAGGTAGGTGCTTTTATTGAATCATGCCATGTATCCTAGAATGCAACTTCACATTTGGTTTTCTATGTGTCGGGTATCTGAAAGTCACCTAGAGGGGGGTGAATAGGCGGAATATAAAATTTACAACTTAAAAGACAAACTACAAGCTGGGGTTAGCGTTAGAATTAAAACCGAGTCCGAAAGAGAGGGCGAAAAACAAATCAACCAAGAAATAAAGCGGATGACGCGGTGATTTGTTTTACCGAGGTTCGGTTCTTGAAAACCTACTCCCAGTTGAGGTGGTCACAAAGACCGGGTCTCTTTCAACCCTTTCCCTCTCTCAAACGGTCACCTAGACTGAGTGAGCTTTCTCCTTAATCAAACGGGTCACTTAGACCCCACAAGGACCACCACACACTTGGTGTCTCTTGCTTTGATTACAAGTCACTTAGAGAACAAGAATGAGGAAGAAGAAAGCGATCCAAGAACAAGAGCTCAAAGAACACGAGCAAAACTCTCTCTCTCTAGTCACTAGTTGTTTGGAGTGGATTTGGGACTTGGAGAGGCTTTGATTCTTTTGAATTGTGTATTGTATTGATTGCACTAGCTCTTGTATTGAATGAGATGTCTGAAAAACTTGGATGCTTGGAGTGGTGGTGGTTGGGGGGTATTTATAGCCCTCAACCACCATATAGCCGTAGGGGAGGTTGTCTGTCGATGGGCGCACCGGACAGTCCGGTGCGCCAGCCACGTCACCCAACCGTTAGGGTTCTGAAGATTCTGACCGTTGGAGCGCTGACTGCATGTCGCACCAGACAGTCTGGTGCTGCACCGGACAGGTCCTGTTCACTGTCCCGTGCGCCTCTGACGCCTGCTCTGACTTCTGCGTGCACTGTTCACGCACTGTTCACAGTTTTGCAGATGACTGTTGTGTTGTTAGCCGTTGCTCCGCTTGGTGCACCGGACAGTCCGGTGGCACACCGGACAGTCTGGTGAATTATAGCGGAGCGGCGTCTGAGAAACCCGAAGGTGAAGAGTTCAGACTGTACGACCCCTGGTGCACCAGACACTGTCCGGTGTGCCAGACCAGGGTTCTCTTCGGTTTCTTTTGCTCCTTTCTTTTGAACCCTAACTTTGATCTTTTATTGGTTTGTGTTGAACCTTTATGCACCTGTAGAATATATAATCTAGAGCAAACTAGTTAGTTCAATATTTGTGTTGGGCATTCAACCACCAAAATCATTTATAGGAAAAGGTTTGACCCTATTTCCCTTTCAATCTCCCCCTTTTTGGTGATTGATGCCAACACAAACCAAATCAAATGTATAAATG
The DNA here is from genome assembly GCA_029449295.1 of Zea luxurians. Taxonomy (NCBI): domain Eukaryota; kingdom Viridiplantae; phylum Streptophyta; class Magnoliopsida; order Poales; family Poaceae; genus Zea; species Zea luxurians. The sequence continues at coordinate 15,985,895 of JAOPSE010000023.1, read as the reverse complement.
CAGAATTGAACTAGTTTGCATAATGTAAGTGCATAGATTACTTACAATTAAACCAATTTATAATTTCACTAGATATGCATGGATTGCTTTCTTTTAATTAACATTTTGGACCACGCATGCACCATGGTTTTGTTTTTGCAAATTCTTTTGGAAATTCTTTTCAAAGTCTTTTTGTAAATAGTCAAAGGTATATGAATAAGATTGCAAGAGGAATTTTCAAGATTTTGAATATATGAATAAGATTGCAAGAGGCATTTTCAAGATTTTGAAATTTCTCCCCCTGTTTCAAATGCTTTTCCTTTGACTACAACAAAACTCCCCCTGAATGAAATTCTCCTCTTAGCTTTCAAGAGGGTTTTGAGATATATATCAATTTGAAATATAGATACCAATTGAGATATAATTTCTAGAGGAATACTAATTTGAAAGATACCAATTGAAAACTTCATTTCGAAAATTTTGAAATTGGTGGTGGTGCGGTCCTTTTCCTTTGGGCTGATACTCTCTCCCCCTTTGGCATGAATCGCCAAAAATGGAGACTTTGTGAGCCCTTTTATTTCTCTCCCTTTGGTAATCAATATATGAGTGAAATATTATACCAAGTTGGAGAGTGAGTAACGACGAAGGGTAAATGATACCGATAGAGTGGAGTGAAAGCCTTGTCTTCGTTGAGTACTCCATTTTCCTTTCAATCTACGACTTAGCATAAAATTACACTTGGAAACACATTAGTCATAGAAAGTGAAAGAGATAAGATCAAAGGTATATAAATGAGCAATGTTGTCAATGTATCAATCAAAATTCCGAGAATCAAGAATATTTAGCTCATTGCTAAGTTTGGTAAAGGTTTTCTCATCTAATGGCTTGGTAAAGATATCAGCTAATTGTTCTTTGGTGTTAATGTAAGTTATCTCGATATCCCCCTTTGTTGGTTATCCCTTAAAAAGTGATACCGAATGTCTATGTGCTTAGTGCGGGTGTCTTCAACGGGATTCTCCGCCATGCGGATAGCACTCTCATTGTCACATAGGAGAGGGACTTTGCTCAATTTATAGCCATAATCCCTGAGGGTTTGCCTCATCCAAAGCAATTGCGTGCAACAATGGCCTGTGGCAATGTACTCAGCTTCGACGGTTGATAGGGCTACTGAATTTTGTTTCTTTGAAGCCCAAGACACCAGGGATCTCCCCAAAAACTAAAAAGTCCCTGATGTGCTCTTCCTATCAATTTTACACCCTGCCCAATCGACATCGGAATATCCTATTAAATCAAAGGTTGATCCCCTAGGGTACCAAAGCCCAAACTTAGGAGTGTAAACTAAATATCTCATGATTCTTTTCACGGCCCTAAGGTGAACTTCCTTAGGATCGGCTTGGAACCTTGCACACATGCATACAGAAAGCATAATATCCTGTCAAGATGCACATAAATAGAGTAAAGAACCTATCATCGACCGATATACCTTTTGATCTATGGATTTACCTCCCGTGTCGAGGTCGAGATGCCCATTAGTTCCCATGGGCATCTTGATGGGCTTGGCACCCTTCATTCCAAATTTCTTAAGAATGTCTTGAATATACTTTGTTTGGCTGATGAAGGTGCCCTCTTGGAGTTGCTTGATTTGGAATCCTAAGAAATATCTCAACTTCCCCATCATTGACATCTCAAATTTTTGTACCATGATCCTACTAAACTCTTCACAAGTAGATTTGTTAGTAGACCCAAATATAATATCATCAACATAAATTTAGCATACGAACAAATCATTTGCGACAGTTTTGGTAAAGAGCATAGGATCGGTTTTTTCGACTTTGAAGTCATTAGTGATAAGGAAATCTTGCAGGCATTCATACCATGCTCTTGGGGCTTGCTTGAGCCCATAAAGCGCCTTTGAGAGTTTATACACATGGTTAGGGTACTCACTATCTTCAAAGCCGGGAGGTTGCTCAACATAGACCTCTTCCTTGATTGGTCCATTGAGGAAGGCACTCTTCACATCCATTTGATAAAGCTTGAAGCCATGGTAAGTAGCATAGACAAGTAATATATGAATTGATTCAAGCCTAGCTACGGGTGCATAAGTTTCATCAAAATCCAAACCTTCGACTTGTGAATAACCCTTGGCCACAAGTCGGGCTTTGTTCCTTATCACTACACCATGCTCATCTTGCTTGTTGCGATATACCCATTTGGTACCTACAACATTTTGATTAGGACGTGGAACCAAATACCATACCTTGTTCCTCGTGAAGTTGTTGAGCTCCTCTTGCATTGCCAGCACCCAATCCGAATCTCTTAGTGCATCCTCCACCCTGTATGGCTCAATAGACGACACTGTGGGGGACAGATATCCCCCGGGTCCATTGGAAGGGTAAAAGACCTCACTAAAGGCCCAAGGGCCCGATAAATTGTAAGGTTGTTCCTTCATGGGCCTGGGGAGGGACAGTCAGTAAAGCAGATCGATATAAGGCCGGATCGACGAAAGTCCAGATGGCCCCACAACGTTGAGCAAGAAACCACAACAGAAGACCCGACTTTCCCGCGCCGGAGCTCCATGCAGCAGAGCCAGGCGAGGATAGGTCGGCTGAATCATAGGAAGATAGACTCAAACAGTTCACTATCCTTTAGGCGCATGTTGTTATCATATCCATATGTATTGCCCCACGGTCGAATATATAAGGCCCAGGGGGCACCCCTTCAGAACGATCGATTCCCACTTTACATTACCCCGCCATCTACCTCAACCCTCCATGTCATCACTCTAGAGAACTACCTTGTAATCCGTTACACAAAGCATCTTCGCCAGGACGTAGGGTGTTACGCATCTCCAAGCGGCCCGAACCTGTAAACATTGTCTATTGTCTCTCGTGCATCCGACACGAACCATTTTGCTACAGTCGGCGACACCGTCCTACTCCTAAAAACACCTCGAGGGGCAACCCCGGGTGTGCGATCGGACCCAAAACACCGACAGCTGGCGCGCCAGGTAGGGGGGTGTCAACGATCCAAGCTAGCTCAATGGCCGTCACTTTCCACGACAAGATCACCTTCCGTCCCGGATCCACGTTCTGCTTCGGAACGATCTCGTTCGTAGCAGACGAAGAGGGAACTCTACACCGAATTGTAGATCCGCCAAGAAAGAAGTCTCCTCCAACAAACTCCGAGGATATCGGAAAAGCGCAACCTCCAGCTCTCCGAAAAAAGATCGCCACGACAGCCACGCCGTTTTTGGGGTACCAGCCGGGAAGCTACTCGGATTTATTGTAAGCCACCGGGGAATTGAAGCTAATCCAGAAAAGATTGAAGCTATCATGAAAATGGAAGCTCCACGATCACAAAAGAAGGTTCAACGACTTACCGGGTGTATGGCAGCCCTAAGCAGATTTATATCCAGGCTGGGAGAAAAAGGTTTATCGTTTTACAAGCTACTCAAGAAGGTGGACAAATTTCAGTGGACTTCAGAAGCGCAGGAAGCCTTGGACGCACTGAAAAAAATTCTTGACAACCCCACCAGTGCTGAAACCACCACGGCGAGCCACGTCAACTCAACTAGCTGAAGATCTGCTACTATATATTTCTTGCACGACTCACGTGGTAAGCACCGCGTTGGTAGTCGAGCGAGCAGAAGAAGGACATGCCTACCCTGTGCAACACCCCGTTTATTTCATCAGTGAAGTTCTGGGGCCCTCGAAGAAAAAGTATCCTCAAGTGCAGAAGCTATTATACGCAGTACTTCTAACTGCCCGCAAGCTGCGTCACTACTTTGATGACCACAAAGTCAAAGTAGTCACCGGTTTTCCGATAGGGGATATTCTCCACAACAAGGAAGCCATTGGCCGAATAGCCAAGTGGGCCTGTGAACTGGGATCTCATGACATCGAATTTCGACCTCGTACTGCCATTAAGTCCCAAGCATTGGTTGACTTCGTATCAGAATGGACTGAACAACAAATACCAGAGAACCCAGAAACTGCAGAAGTGTGGAGGATGTATTTTGATGGCTTGCTGAAGCTGCAGGGAGCAGGCGCAGGAATTCTCTTCATCGCGCCTGGAGGCGAACACCTCAAATATGCCCTTCAACTGTTATTTCCAGCCTCTAATAACGCAGCCGAGTATGAAGCTCTGATACATGGACTAAACATCGCCATATCATTGGGCATCAAGAGATTAATGGTATACGGAGATTCTCTGGCGGTCATAAGTCAGATAAACAAAGAATGGGACTGTTCGAATGATTCGATGGGAAAATACTGCACAGCCGTCCGGAAACTAGAAGATAAGTTTGAAGGTCTAGAATTTCATCATGTAGAGAGAGATCGAAACACGGCAGCTGATGTATTGTCCAAGTTAGGATCCAGCGGAACTCAGGTCCCATCCGGAGTCTTCGTGCAAGAAATACCACGACCGAGCATCTCAACAGATCAAGCAGAAGAATGTAATATCGTGGATCAACCCGAGTCAAACTCTGACGACTGGAGAAGGCCAATCATCAGATATATAAAGAATGAAGAGGAACCAGATGACAAAAATATAGCCGAGCGCATCGCCAGACAGTCAGCCCACTACACACTCATTGGGGAAACATTATACAGAAGGGGTGCGTCAGGCGTCCTCATGAAGTGCATTCTCTCATCTACTGGGAAGCAACTTCTAGATGAGGTCCATGCTGGGCAATGCGGAATACACGCAGCATCCAAGACACTAGTTGGGAAGGTTTTCAGGTCAGGATTCTATTGGCCAACAGCAAAAAGCGATGCAGCCGAGTTAGTTCAGAGGTGCGAAGCATGCCAGTACTTGTCAAAGCAACAACATCTACCAGCACAGCAGTTGCAGACCATACCAGTAACTTGGCCCTTCGCATGCTAGGGACTGGATATGATTGGACCTTTTAAGAAAGCTCAAGGAGGATACACTCATGTACTGGTAGCAATCGACAAATTCACCAAATGGATAGAATTCAAACCCGTTGCTTCCTTAACCTCAGCCAAGGCCGTGGAATTCATACAAGACATAATATTCAGATTCGGAATACCAAACAATATCATAACTGACTTGGGATCCAACTTCACAAGTTTAGAATTCTTCGATTTCTGCGAGCAAAAGGGCATTCAGTGTGGAGGATAGATATCCCCCGGGTCCACTAAAAGAGTAAAGGACCTCACGAAAGGCCCAAGGGCCCAATGAATCGTAAGGTTATTCTTTCGTGGGCCTGGGGAAAGACAACCAGCAACGCATGACGACATGAGGCCGGATTGGTGCAAACCCGGACGGCCCATAGCGTCGAGCCATTGGGCGCAATAGAGATCCGACTTTCCCGCGTCGGGGCCTCCATGCAACGAAGCCACGTGAGGATAAGTCGGCGAGGGTTACGTAAAGGATAATCTCGAGAGGTTCACTATCTTTTAGCCACTTGTTGTTATCTTATCCATGTGTACTGCTCCACGGTCGAGTATATAAGGCCTAGGGGGCACCCCTTCAGAATGATCGACCCATTACTTAGCCACCCACATCAACTCTCTGTATCCTCGATCCAGAGAGCTCTCTTGTAATCATATCCACCAAGCATACTCATCAGGACGTAGGGTGTTACGCATCACTAAGCGGCCCGAACCTGTAAATCTTGTCCACCGTCCCTCGTGCGATCGGCACGAACCATTCTGCTACAGTTGTCGACACCTTCCTACTCCTAAAACACCTTGAGGGGCAACCCCGGGTGTGCGGTCGGACCCTAAACACCGACAGCTGGCGCGCCAGGTAGGGGGTGTGTCGACAATCCAAGCTAGCTCAATGGCCATCTCCTTCCACAGCAAGATCGCCCTACGCCCTGGATCTACGTTCTGCTTCGGAACAATCTCATTCATAGCAGACGAAGAAGGAACTCTGCACCGTATCGCGGATCCGCCGAAAAAGGAGTCTTCCTCAACAAACTCCGACAATACCGGAGAGGCGCGACCTCCGACCCCCCGGAAGAAGATCATCACGACGGCAACACCGTTCTACCCCGACGTCCTCTTCGTCGGAAGGGCGGAATCGCCCACCATCTCCGACGACGAGCCGACTGTACCCGGGGAGGAACCGCCTCAGCGAGAGTCTCGTCGACGAAGGAACCGGCGCAGGAATGTCCGACGACATCACGCAGCCGGAGAGCGGAATCCGGAACAACCTGTCTCGCGAGACGAGGTCTCGGAGGTAGGAGAAACCCTGGAAGAACGCGTCTTCAGAGAGCGAAGGAACTCCCGACGACGTGATCGCCGACGAGCTCAGGAACAGGCTGAGCATGACACAAGGCAACGTCGAGAGAATCCACTCTTCGGGCGCAATCTGAACCCCGACTTCGCCCGAGCCATGAACACGCCGAGCGAAGTCGGAGGGGTGCTGGCTCGGATAGCGGAGGGACTTCCTCGAACTCCTGACGCCGACGGCTACCGACGACTGTTCACCCAGGCGGCCAACCATCTTCTACCGCTTGCTCACCCGCCGAACGATCTACGACACGCCATCAACAGTCGCCGGGACGCGCGGAGCTCCATCAACGCTTCGCGGGAACGGCGGCATGAGAACGAACTTCGTCGTCGAGAGGAGTACGACAGGGATCATGGCGCCCCGACTCAGAGCCAAGCTACCAGGACTGAGTCGGCAACGGCTTCAACTGGCGGAACCTCCCGGGGACGGTCGAGGAATCACGACCACAACTCCCCTCCCCGGGACAGGCATCGACCCCGACGACAGGAGGACACGTGCGGAGTGTCCGCCCTTACTCCGCGCCTCAGGGCCATCCAATGGCCTCCCAACTTCAAGGTATCCAATGTTGACAAGTATGAACCTAAGCAGGATCCATGGGGTTGGCTAGCCGTCTACACCACCGCCGCTCGAGCTGCCGGAGCATCCGAAGACGTGATGACCGCGTACTTGCCCATTGTCCTTGGACAAGACGCGCTGCAATGGCTACGACATCTACCCCGACACTGCATCGACGCCTGGGGAGACTTCAGTCGGCGTTTCACCGCCAACTTCCAGTCCCTCTCCGACAAGCCGGCGCAACCGTGGGACCTTAAATCTATCAAGCGCCGGGGGGACGAAACTCTCCGATCGTACCTCAAAAGGTTTCAAACCATGAGGAATCGAATCCCCGATGTCACGGAGGCGGCCGTGATCGAGGACTTCTACCGAGGATCTAATGACTCGGTTTTCGTCCGAGCCATACTGCAAAGGGCGCCGACCACCTCGGAGGAGCTGTTCCGGGAAGCCGACCTCTACATCACCGCCGACGAGCGAGCCCAGGACCTCATCGGAGGAACAAAGCCCGCACCGGCAGCACCACGACGCGACACGAACCAGCAACCCGACAAGCGGTGGGAGAAGAGGCCACGCGAAGAAGTGCACGCCGCCGGCGGACCACCTGCTTCTCGCGCTCGAGGAGGACCTCGTGGAGGCGAGCGTACGCTGGACGACATCCTCGACGCCCAGTGCCCGTACCACAAGGACATGCGCCACACTCTTCGTAACTGCCGAGACTTCAAGCACTCCGTCGGACACGGCCGACCCTTCCAACCTCTACCTCCTCCTCCACCGAGGGGAGGACCAGATGAACCACGACAACCCCATCGGCAGGAGGAGGGAGGGGGAGGAGGAGCTTTCCCGCGCGTTGACAGGGAGGTCAACGTCATCTTCGGCGGACACGGATCGCAGGAGAGCAGAAGACAGCAAAAGCTCAATGATCGCCAGATACTGGTGGCGACCATCGGACCTCCCGCCCCATACCGATGGTCGGAACACCCGATCACCTTCACTCGGGCGGATCAATGGCTCAACTTCGACCACCCGGGCAAGTACCCGCTTCTCGTCGATCCGGTGATCCGAGAGAGCCGGGTGAAAAAGGTGTTAGTGGACGGGGGGAGCAGCATCAACATCACCTTCCCCCGGACACTCCAGAGCTTGGGAGTTCATCTCAAAGAGCTCCACGAGTCAGACACTCCTTTCTTCGGCATCGTGTCGACGGAAGGGGAATACCCGCTAGGTCACATCTACATGCCGGTCACCTTTGGAACTCCGGAGAACTACAGAACCGAGTTCCTGAGGTTTGAAGTGGCGAACTTCGACTGCGGGTACAACGCCATCATCGGGAGACCAGGATTGGCCAAGTTCATGGCCATCCCGCATTACACATACATGATACTGAAGATGCCAGGGCCACAAGGGATCATAACTGTGCGCGCCGACCTCCAAGGCGCCGCAGAATGTTTCCGAGTGGCTATCCAAGCATCCCTCACCGCCAAGCCATCGACAGCTCCCTCCGCAATGGCGAACTCTAAGCCTGAGGAGGACCTCGCAATACCAGCAAATGAAGCTCAGACCGCGACCTCTATGCGGCCGACTGAAGAAACCAAGAGAATCAACCTGGGGTTTGCTGATGAGCGCAAGACGGCCATCATCAGCTCCAGTTTGGATGACAAATAGGAAAGCGCGCTCGTCCGGTTTCTGCAAGATAACCGAGATGTATTCGCATGGCAACCTGCGGATATGCCGGGAGTCCCGAGAGAACTGGCCGAGCACAAACTGAAAGTTTTTCCCCAGGCGAGGCCGATTCGGCAGAAGTTACGCCGCTTCACGCCTGATAAGAGGGAAGCCATTCGCGCCGAGTTAGCTCGCTTGGTCGCGGCTGGATTCATTAGAGAAGTATTACATCCTGAGTGGTTAGCCAATCCTGTTCTTGTACTCAAAAAGAATAAAGTGGACTGGCGCATGTGTGTTGATTATACCGATCTCAACAAACACTGTCCGAAGGATCCCTTCGGGCTCCCGAGGATAGATCAGGTGGTGGACTCCACCGCTGGGTGTTCTATGCTGTCTTTCTTGGATTGCTATTCCGGGTATCATCAGATCAGTCTGGCGAAGGAAGATGAAGAAAAAAACGGCATTCATTACTCCGTTTGGCGCTTTCTGTTATACCTCCATGCCGTTCGGCCTCAAGAACGCTGGAGCAACTTACCAGAGAGCTATTCAGACATGCTTAGCCGATCACTGGGGCAAGCGTGTGGAGGCTTATGTGGATGACGTGGTGATCAAAACACAGGACTCAAAAGACTTCATTGAAGATTTGCAACTGGTTTTCAACAGCCTGAGGCGGTATAGATGGAAGCTTAATCCCGAGAAATGTGTTTTTGGGGTACCAGCCGGAAAGTTGCTCGGATTTATTGTCAGCAACCGGGGAATTGAAGCTAATCCGGATAAAATTGAGGCTATCATGAAGATGGAAGCACCTCGGTCGCAGAAGAAGGTTCAGCGACTTACTGGATGCATGGCAGCTTTGAGCAGATTTATATCCAGGCTGGGAGAAAAAGGTTTGCCGTTTTACAAGTTACTCAAGAAGGTGGATAAATTCCAGTGGACTTCAGAAGCACAAGAAGCTCTGGATGCTCTGAAAAAATTCTTGACAACACCACCAGTGCTGAAACCACCTCGGCGAGCTACATCAACTCAACCAGCTGAAGATTTGCTATTGTATATCTCTTGCACGACTCACGTGGTAAGCACCGCGTTGGTAGTCGAGCGAGTAGAAGAAGGGCATGCCTACCCAGTACAACATCCTGTCTACTTCATCAGTGAGGTCCTCGGCCCCTCAAAGAAAAAGTATCCTCAAGTTCAGAAATTATTGTATGCAGTACTTCTAACTGCCCGCAAGCTGCGTCACTACTTTGACGACCACAAAGTCATAGTAGTCACAAGTTTTCCAATAGGGGATATTCTTCACAACAAGGAAGCCATCGGTCGAATAGCCAAGTGGGCCTGTGAACTGGGATCTCATGACATCGAGTTTCGGCCTCGCACTGCGATCAAAACCCAAGCACTGGTTGATTTCGTATCAGAGTGGACTGAACAACAAGTACCAGACAACCCGGAGACTGCAGAAGTATGGCGAATGTATTTTGATGGCTCACTCAAACTGCAGGGAGCAGGAGCGGGGATTCTTTTCACTGCACCAGGAGGCGAACACCTCAAGTACGCCCTCCAGCTGCTATTCCCGGCCTCCAACAATGCAGCCGAGTATGAAGCTTTGATCCATGGATTGAACATTGCCATATCACTGGGCGTCAAAAGATTAATGGTATATGGGGATTCTCTGGTAGTCATCAGCCAGATAAATAAGGAGTGGGATTGCTCGAACGATTCGATGGGAAGATACTGCACTGCCGTCCGAAAACTGGAGGATAAGTTCGAGGGTCTAGAATTTCATCATGTGGAGAGAGATCGGAATGCAGCAGCCGATGTACTGTCAAAGCTAGGATCCAGTCGAGCTCAGGTTCCACCCGGGGTTTTTGTGCAAGAAATTCTGCAACCAAGTATCTCATTGGGTCAAATGGAAGAATGCAACATCATAGATCAACCCGAGTCAGATCCCGATGACTGGAGAAAGCCAATCATTAAGTACATAAGGAATGAAGAAGAACCAGATGGTAAGAACTCGGCAGAGCGCATTGCAAGACAATCAGCTCACTATACACTTATTGGGGAAACATTATACAGAAGGGGCGCATCAGGTGTCTTCATGAAGTGCATTCTCCCATCCACTGGAAAGCAACTCTTAGAAGAGGTCCACGCTGGACAATGTGGGATACATGCAGCCTCCAGAACACTAGTTGGGAAGGTCTTCAGGTCAGGATTCTATTGGCCAACAGCAAAGAATGATGCAGCCGAGTTAGTTCAGAGATGCGAAGCCTGCCAATACTTGTCAAAGCAACAACATCTGCCAGCACAGCAGCTGCAGACCATACCAGTAACCTGGCCTTTCGCATGCTGGGGGCTGGACATGATTGGACCTTTCAAGAAAGCTCAAGGGGGATATACTCATGTGTTGGTAGCAATTGACAAGTTCACTAAATGGATAGAGTTCAAGCCCATTGCTTCCTTAACTTCTGCTAAGGCCGTGGAATTCATACAAGACATAATATTCAGATTCGGGATACCAAACAGCATCATAACTGATCTAGGATCCAATTTCACGAGTTCAGAATTCTTTGACTTCTGCGAGCAAAAAAGCATTCAGATCAAGTATGCGTCTGTAGCCCATCCAAGAGCCAATGGGCAAGTTGAGCGAGCCAACGGGATGATATTGGATGCACTCAGGAAAAAGATTTTCGATAAGAACGAAAAATTCGCAGGAAAGTGGATAAGGGAATTACCCTATGTTGTTTGGAGCCTAAGAACCCAACCTAGCCGAGCTTTGCATGGAAACACTCCTTTCTTCATGGTCTATGGGTCGGAGGCAGTGCTGCCTGCTGATCTCAAGTTTGGGGCGCCAAGGCTGATTTTTGAAAGCATAGCAGAAGCTGAGACCACCAGGCTGGAGGACATAGACGTACTCGAAGAAGAACGGCTAAGCGCAGTAATCCAGTCAGCAAGATACCAGCAGACTCTAAGGCGCTATCACGACAAGGCTGTGCGGCAACGATCCTTTTCAGTAGGGGAGCTCGTCCTTCGCCGAATTCTAACAGGAGAAGGACGACACAAGTTATCACCCTTATGGGAAGGACCCTTCATAGTAGCAGAAGTCACTCGGCCTGGATCATATCGCCTCACTCAAATGGATGGCACGGAAGTCGGGAACTCTTGGAACATAGAACACCTGAGAAAGTTTTATCCTTAGCCGTACCTCAAAACTGCTGGGATAACAATGATGTACTCTGTAAAGTGGAAATATGTCATCAATAAAGAAAAGGTTTCAAGGATACTCAATTTATTTACGATTGACTCGCATTCTTGCTTAACTCGGGGTGACCACTATGCCCTGCTAACGGAGCAATCGACTTAAGTCGGCAACGACTTAAGGCGGTGTGACATGCTCACGCTTACTTAACTCGGGGTGACCACTATGCCCTGCTAACGGAGCAATCGACTTAAGTCGGCAACGACTTAAGGCGGTGCGACATGCTCACGCTTACTTAACTCGGGGTGACCACTATGCCCTGCTAACGGAGCAATCGACTTAAGTCGGCAACGACTTAAGGCGGTGCGACATGCTCATGCTTACTTAACTCGGGGTGACCACTATGCCCTGCTAATGGAGCAATCGACTTGAGTCGGCAACGACTCAAGGCGGTGTGACATGCTCACGCTTTACTTAACCCAGGGCGACCACTATGCCCAGCTAACGAAGCGATCAACTCCAGTTGGCGTCTACTTAAGACCAATGCAACATGCTCTCGCCTATTTAATTCAGGGGATGATTTCCATATCCCACAGACAAAATTCATAGTCATCATGCGTCATAACTACCGAACTCATTAACTAAAAAATTCTGATACAATAAGTGAATAACTATGTTATTCAAATAAACTGGTGTCCTCTAACAAATGTTTAATCATGCAAGCTGCGCGCTCGGAGCACGCGAAATGTTTTCTCTATTTTGCAATGTCTTTTCCAGGAGCAGTCGACGAAGAAGGACGACTCGAGGAGTCAGGGGCAGCGTTCACGTCAGCCCTTATATCTTCAGGAACGACGACGCCAGGCCTCCTCATCAGAATTCGTCCCGCCCGAATGGCCTTATCCATGGCCCTATCGCGTTGGGCTCTCAGAGTATTGGAAGTCTCTTCAGCAACCTTGACAGCCAACTGGGCAGCTTCTAGCTCCTGGGTAACGGATTTCTTGGAAGCACGCAGATTCTTGATGACAACGTCTTTAGCCGATATAAACTCCCGAAGGCGAATCACATCATCTAAGGACTCCTGCAGCTTATAGCGAAGATTGTTCAACTCCTCCATGGAAAAGCGATGACTCCTCTCCAGAATAGTCAACGAGTTGCTAGAATCTCGATACAACCTATCAAGATTGTCACGAGAAGCGGCAAGGATGCGTTTTTCTTCCTGCAAGCGCAAATCGGTTACTTCAGAAAACCAGGCAGATAACAGGAGCACAGTAAGACAAAAGCACAGTTTCGTATTTCACCTTTTCAGAGTCGAGCTGAGCATGCAGGGAAGAACTCAACGCGTTGGCATCATCTAGGGCGGCAGAGACTTGACTCAGCTCAATCTGACCTTGAGAATACTTTTCCTCAAGATCAGTGCACCGCTGAGACAATTCAGCCCGTTCTTGAGAATGTTTCTCCTCAAGCAGGGTAATCTGTCGAGTCATTCCTAGCGAAGGAGAACCAAACAAAGCAAGGTCAGAAGGTAAAACATTCCACAACAAGCACGAAGAAAAGAAAAAGGGGCACTAACCAGCGTTAGTCGCCTCCAACTCGGATACACGGCGATGAAGAGACACCGGATTCCAACACGAAAAGGATGAAGCTACTTCCGGGATAGGAGCGCCATGCAATTTCAGCTGGCTGGTCATCCCGTCCATCAAAACCTGATGAGAAGAGCAGGTGAGCATAATGGCAAGAGTTCATGTAAAAGTCAAACTAAGAAACAGCACAGTACCTGGAGATTGGAGAAGAACGAAGGGATCCCCAAGTCAGGAGAAATCAGATGATAACCCGGCGCAAGGTCATCACCCGAAGCAGCATGCAATGGAACAGTGGGAATCAGTTCATCTCCTTCAACAGAGCCGGATACTCGATCAACGGGGACGCTGCCCTCCAAAGCGACGCCCCGGCCTGAAGTTTGGGCCACCACCATGCAGCCAGAGTGTGGAGGTGACCCAGCGTGAACGTCCATGGAAGCGCCGGAAGGAGACCCTGTTTGGGCATCCTCGGGGATTGGGCCACAGTTGGCACTGCCCACTTGAGCCGGGTTATCCCCGGCAACACCCTCGGGGGCTGGGCAGTAGCTTGCACTCTTCGCCCGGGCTAAGTCGTCCCCGACGACACCCTCGGGGGCTGGACATGTATCAGCACCATCCCTGGGGTCCAGACTATCAGCAATAACCATCTCTAAGGTTGATGGGTCCTCGGCTACTTCCATGGAATCAGGACAATCCAGGTTAACATCCCGTCCCTCAAGATCGCGCTCTAAGGTTGATGAGGCACGGGATGACCTCAACCCAGCGTCCGGCACGGCATCACAAGCTTCTGTCACATCATCGTCCACTGGCCCTGATAGCAAGTCCTCTGGGACCATATCCTCCAGAGTTTGATCAAAGTCGGCCAGGGATATGTTTTGCAGACCAACAAGAGCAGACAAAGCCGGAGAAGGAACCCCACTACTTTCCCCACTGGCGAGGAATCGCCGACTGTTCTTCCGAGTCAGAGGAACCTCATCCTCTTCCTCTTCGTCGTCTTCATCAGCAACAGATGGACCACACCCATTGGGATCAGCAACAGATGGACCACACCCATTGGGATCAGCAACAGATGTACCACACCCATTGGGATCAACATCAGCAAATTCAGGTGCAGGGACCTCCTCATTAGCAGGAATCGAGGGACCAGCACCCTGATCCAAACTAGATACTCGCCGAATACGTCTCTTCTTCTTTTTCTGCTCATCAGCAGAAAGATCAGTCTGATTGATTCGGCGGGAACGCCTCGAGCGAGCACGGACAGGTCTCTGAACATCCAAGATTATACCGACCTCTAGGAGAGGTGCCACCGTCAATGACTCAGCAGGAATAGCGTCAGAAGAATCTTCAGCCAACATGTCAAGCACGGCATTTATTTCAGCATCAGTAGGATCCAAAGGCACCTCGAAATGGATCTGTCGTTCATCATCAGGGATTTTCCCAAGTGAAGCAACCAAAGCACTAACCTCCTCGTCAGAAGGCCGCGTTCTAAGGCCCAAACTGCCATCAGTCACAGGTGGGTTTGACACGAAGCGAGTGAAGGCCTTGGCAGGAGGCAGATTCCAGGCTGAATACGCCACCGGAGCACCAACATTGGATACTTTGCCTCTGAGAATCATCTCCAGTCGGCTCACCAAATCTGCAGAAGGGATTCTTCTATCGGTAACTCGAGTTGGATCGGCTAGCCCTTGATACAAATAAGCCGGGTGGACCCTGTCTTTTAGTGGCTGAATGTTTTTGAAAACGAAGTCAGCAACTATAGCTTCAGCAGTTAAACCCCTCTCTTTCAATAGCCCAACTTCAGCTAGCAGCACACTGGCCTCAGCCACCTCTTCGTCTGTAGGAGACTCGGTCCAGCTCGGGGTGCGAACATCTGGCTGTCTTCCTGACCGGGGGGGGGGGAGAGAATTTCCATAGTTATCAACTATAAACCATTCCAGGCGCCATCCCTTAATGCTGTCTTTAAGGGGGATCTCAAGATACTCAGTTTTCCGTCCCCGGCGCATCTCCAAGCTGGCACCTCCAACCAACTGATGCTGTCCCCCGGCCATCCCAGGGCGACAATGATACAGGTGTTTCCACAAGCCAAAATGCGGCAGCACGCCAAGAAAAGCCTCACATAAGTGGACGAAGATAGAAATTTGCAGAATTGAGTTAGGGTTCATATGGGTTAAGTTGATGTGGTAGAAATCAAGAAGACCACGGAAAAAGGGAGAAATAGGAAGGCCAAGGCCGCGGAGAAGAAAGGGAGCGTAAACCACGGACTCGTGGGTATCCTCCGTCGGGACCGTAGTTCCATGGCAAATCCGCCAAGAACAGAGTTCCCGTGGAGGAAGAACCCCGATGGACACAAGGTGGAGGAGTTCGGTTTCAGAGATGATGGACGTGTGGTTACCTGCGAAAGGCAACTGGCTGTTGGGATCAATTGGGGGAATCACCACAGCGGAAGAACTCGCGACTTTCCTCTTGGGAGCCATCTCGATTTCACCAGCGAGCAAATTGGAGGCAAGCGCAGAGAGGATTTGGAGGCAGGAATGCAAGAACTAGGGCGCGGAAAGCAAAGGCGGCTAAAAGTGCAACTCTTATGGGATATTCTCGGACCAGATACCGTTTCAAAAAGTGCCCAGTCATCACTCGGCAGTTATTTCCGAAATCCCAGCATGCCACGTGGTCATTCGGCAGTTATCTCCTTACTCGAGTGCTAATCCTCGAAATAACTCGGTGTTGCCTCTAAAATGCCGACGTCACTATTCAGTCACTCGGCGTTGCCTCTAAAACGCTGATTTTGAGTTCAATCGTTCGGCATTACTTCTAAAATGCCAACATTGACCCTCAATCACTCGGCGTTGCCTCTAAAACGCTGATCTCAAGTTCAATAACTCGGCGCTGCCTCTAAAATGCCGACGTCACTATTCAGTCACTCGGCGTTGCCTCTGAAACGCTGATCTTGAGCTCAATCGTTCGGCATTACTTCTAAAACGCCAACGTTGACCCTCAATCACTCGGCGTTGCCTCTAAAACGCTGATCTCGAATTCAATAACTCGGCGCTGCCTCTAAAATGCCGACGTCACTATTCAGTCACTCGGTGTTGCCTCTAAAACACTGACCTCGGGCTCAACCGTTCGGTATTACTTCTAGAAATGCCAACGTTGACCCTCAATCACTCGGCGTTGCCTCTAAAACGCTGACCTTGAGTTAAATTGTTCGGCATTGCCTCTAAAATGCAGAGGTCACTACTTAATCACTCGGCGTTGCCTCTAAAACGCTTACTTCGAGTCTAATCGCTCGGCATTGCCTCTAAGATGCCGAAGTCACTACTTAGTCACTCGGCGTTACCTCTAAAACGATGATCTGGAATTCAACTACTCGGCATTACTTCTAAAATGTCGACGGCGATTTCCGATCACTCGGCATTACTTCTAAAGACGTCGACGACGATTTCCGGTCACTCGGCATTACTTCTAAAAACATTGATACAGACTGCAATATTGCTCGGAAGCATCAATATAATGATCAAGCTGTTCGTCTATGGCCTCAAAAGACTCAGATTCACAGTCAAACGAAACGATTCATCAAAAGGAAACTGGACTTGTTCTTCATTCAAGGGAAGTGGCAACATTTACAAATCAACTCATTATGAGTTGATACTTCCCTATTTCTACTACTATACTACACTCTACTGCTACTACTACTACTACGCTACACTATACTATTCTACATTACTAATACTACTACATTATCTAACTATACTATTTCTAATCTATACTAATATTTAAAAGGACCAGTGGCATCTAGCCACTGGCCCTGCCCCTGCCGCCGCCGCCGCTCTTGGTGCCGCCCCCGCCGCCGCCGCTCTTGGTGCCGCCCCCGCCGCCGCCGCTCTTGGTGCCGCCCCTGTCGCCGCCGCCCCTGGTGCAGCCCCCGCCACCGCCGCTGTCGTCGTCGTCGTCGTCGTCGTCGTCATCGTCGTCGTCGTCGTCGTCGTCGTCCCCGCCCTCGCCGCCGTCGTCCGAGTCCTCCTCCTCCGAGGAGTACTCGGACTCATCCGAGCCCTCGAGCCCGGCGCGCTCGACGGCCCGGATGTAGGACCAGACCTCCGCGGCTAACCCCTGGGAGTCGTCCGAGTCATCGGACGACGCCGGGGGAGAGACGGGGGCCGGGGACCTCTCGGACTCGGAGGAGAACTCCTCCTCCGAGTACTCCGAGTCGCCGAAGTCCTCCGATGGAGGAGTCGGCTCACGCTTGCGTTTCTTTCCCATGGAGGCAAGCAGAAAAGAAGAGAAGGAAGCAGTAAGGAATAGCGAAGGGGTGTGAAGAAACCAGAGGAACAACAGCGTTATTTATAGAAGAGAAAGGCAACCGCTCACCTCCAACCGCGGTCACTGAACAGTCACTAAGCATTCAATACACAACTCCACCCGTCCAAAGACACGTCAGGCGGCGGACGCCGTTTCATGCAGCACTACACCCATTGGGACTCCAGTCAACAGCGCAAAGGATATGATTACACTCGCCGTCCCATCACATTACAACTCAGAAGCAGCCGGTTAAAACACTCAGCGTACCAAGCCGTCCCTTGCCCACACCCATTGGGGGGGGACGCCCAGGAATTGTCAGTATATTTTTCAAAATGGTCACATCTGCGCAGAGCATGCAGTGAATGCCTCAAGACAAAAATGAGATATCAACAAGAGTTAAAGGGAAGCCAAGTATAGCCAGCAGAGTGCAAAATATGGTCGACAGACATGACTTGAAGACTAGACAGAGAACGTCCATCGAATGTCCAATCGAGTGCAGAGCAAATACACTATGCTACCTAGCAAGATACGGAAGGATTGCAAATTCAGCTGCAAAAGACAAAACATATGCTGACCTCTGAAGCATAATATTGATGACATAGCACGGATGACATCATACCAACTTTTTTATAAGCAGAAAGAGTGATTTTCAGCAAGAGGACACAAAAAGAAGACCTTCAAGCAAATTATCCTCAAAAAATCCACTTGAAGGTCGGGGGCTACACCCATTGGGTGCACCTTCGGTGCACCCCATGGATTGTCACTCTAAGCCAGGATAGCACCAATCTCTAAGGGCATGGGACAAGATTAAGAAGCCAATCCTCAACCGGAATAAAGGAACACAAATGGAAGTAATCTTTGATGAAGACCTTCGAGTAGATTATTTTCTAAAATCTACTCGAAGCTCGGGGGCTACACCCATTGGGTGCACCTCCGGTGCACCCAATGAGGTTCAGAATCCTACAAACAGGAATGCCGATCTCTAAGGCACAAGCACAAAGCTAGGTTTTGGTCAACGAATGATCGAAGCAGGAGAGAACAGCCAGGAGTCATCTTTCTTCAAATCACCTACAAGCTGGACCTGAGATCTTCGGGTTGATTACTTCTAAATTAACCCAAAGATCGGGGGCTTGTGGAGGATAGATATCCCCCGGGTCCACTAAAAGAGTAAAGGACCTCACGAAAGGCCCAAGGGCCCAATGAATCGTAAGGTTATTCTTTCGTGGGCCTGGGGAAAGACAACCAGCAACGCATGACGACATGAGGCCGGATTGGTGCAAACCCGGACGGCCCATAGCGTCGAGCCATTGGGCGCAATAGAGATCCGACTTTCCCGCGTCGGGGCCTCCATGCAACGAAGCCACGTGAGGATAAGTCGGCGAGGGTTACGTAAAGGATAATCTCGAGAGGTTCACTATCTTTTAGCCACTTGTTGTTATCTTATCCATGTGTACTGCCCCACGGTCGAGTATATAAGGCCTAGGGGGCACCCCTTCAGAACGATCGACCCATTACTTAGCCACCCACATCAACTCTCTGTATCCTCGATCCAGAGAGCTCTCTTGTAATCATATCCACCAAGCATACTCATCAGGACGTAGGGTGTTACGCATCACTAAGCGGCCCGAACCTGTAAATCTTGTCCACCGTCCCTCGTGCGATCGGCACGAACCATTCTGCTACAGTTGTCGACACCTTCCTACTCCTAAAACACCTTGAGGGGCAACCCCGGGTGTGCGGTCGGACCCTAAACACCGACATTCAGATCACTACGCTTCGGTAGCGCACCCAAGGGCCAACGGGCAGGTTGAGCGAGCTAACGGGATGATACTGGAGGCACTCAGGAAAAGGGTCTTCGAAAAGAATGAAAAGTTCGCAGGAAAATGGATAAGAGAATTGCCATACGTCGTTTGGAGCCTAAAAACCCAACCTAGCCGAGCTCTACATGGAAATACTCCTTTCTTCATGGTCTATGGGTCAGAGGCAGTATTACCCGCCGATCTCAAATTTGGAGCACCGAGGTTGGTCTTCGAAAACATAGCAGAAGCCAAAGCTACTAGGCTGGAGGACATTGATGTACTCGAAGAAGAACGGCTGAATGCAGTAATTCAATCAGCACGATACCAGCAGACTATGAGACGCTATCACGACAAGGCTGTGCGACAACGATCCTTCTCAGTGGGAGACCTCGTCCTCCGCCGAATTCTAACGGGGGAGGGACGGCACAAGTTGTCACCCTTATGGGAGGGACCATTCATAGTAGCAGAAGTCACTCGGCCGGGATCATATCGTCTAACTCAGATGGACGGCACAAAAATTGGGAACTCCTGGAATATAGAACACCTCAGGAAGTTTTACCCCTAGCTGAATTTCAAAAGCTATCAGGACAACAATGTACTTTGTAAAACGGGAGATATGTCATCAATAAAGAAGGCTTCAAAGATACTCAATTTGTTCATGATTGACTAGCACTCTTACTTAACTCAGGGTGACCAATATGCCCTGCTAACGGAGCAATCGGCTTAAGTCGGCAACAACTTAAGTCGGTGCGACATGCTCACGCTTACTTAACTCGGGGTGACCACTATGCCCAGTTAACGGAGCAACCGGCTTAAGTTGGCAACAACTTAAGTCGGTGCGACATGCTCATGCTTACCTAACTCAGGGTGACCACTATGCCCTGCTAACGGAGCAATCGGCTTAAGTCGGCAACAACTTAAGTCGGTGCGACATGCTCACGCTTACTTAACTCGGGGTGACCACTATGCCCAGTTAACGGAGCAACCGGCTTAAGTTGGCAACAACTAAAGTCGGTGCGACATGCTCATGCTTACCTAACTCAGGGTGACCACTATGCCCTGCTAACGGAGCAATCGGCTTAAGTCGGCAACAACTTAAGTCGGTGCGACATGCTCACGCTTACTTAACTCGGGGTGACCACTATGCCCTGTTAACGGAGCAATCGACTTAAGTTGGCAACAACTTAAGTCGGTGCGACATGCTCATGCTTACTTAACTCGGGGTGACCACTATGCCCTGCTAACGGAGCAATCGGCTTAAGTTGGCAACAACTTAAGTCGGTGCGATATGCTCACGCTTACTTAACTTGGGGTGACCACTATGCCCTGCTAACGGAGCAATCGGCCTAAGTCGGCAACGACTTAAGACGATGCAACATGCTCATGCTTACATAACTCGGGGTGACCACTATGCCCTATAAACAGAAGCAATCGACTTAAGTCAGCAGCGATTTAAGGCGATCTGACGTGCTTACAACTACTCATATAGGGATGACTTCTATATCCCGTAAACAAGTTTCAGAACCATCACACAACCTTTTTACTACTACAAATTTATGCACTGTTGGATTCTAAAACAGTAGGAGAATAGCAATATCATTCAAATGCTAAACTGGTGTCCTCTAACAAATATATGACCGTGCTAACCGTGCGCTCAAAGCACGCAAAACATTTCTCTATTTCGCGATGTCTTTTTCAGGAGCAACCAACGAGGAAGGGCGACTCGAGGAATCAGGCGCAGCATTCACATCAGCCCTTATATCTTCAGGAACGACTACACCGGGTCTCCTCATCAAGATTCGTCCCGCTCGAATGGCCTTATCCATGGCCCTGTCGCGCTGGGCTCTCAGAGTAGTGGAAGTTTCTTCAGCAACCTTGGCAGCTAATCGAGCGTTTTCTAGCTCCTGGTCTGCAGCGAAGATTATCTAACTCCTCCATGGAAAAGCGATGACTCCTCTCCAGGATGGTCAACGAGTTGCTGGAATCGCGATACAGTCTGTCAAGATTGTCGCGAGATGCAGCAAGGACACGTTTTTCTTCCTGCAAATAAGAATCAACTCCTTTCAAACATCAAACAAGCAATAGGAACACAACAATGCAAGGTACAGCTTCACAAGTCACCTTTTCAGAATCAAGCTGAGTGCGAAGGGAAGAGCTCAGTGCATTGGCATCGTCTAGGGCAGCATAAACCTGGGCTAGTTCAGTCTGGCTTTGAGAATACTTTTCTTCAAAATCAGAACACCGCTGGACCAGTTCAGCTTGATCTCAAGAATGTTTTTCCTCAAAAGTGGAAATTTGCCGAGTCATATCTTGCAGGAGACAATCAAA
The DNA here is from genome assembly GCA_029449295.1 of Zea luxurians. Taxonomy (NCBI): domain Eukaryota; kingdom Viridiplantae; phylum Streptophyta; class Magnoliopsida; order Poales; family Poaceae; genus Zea; species Zea luxurians. The sequence goes on along the minus strand of JAOPSE010000023.1, from coordinate 15,964,251 downwards.
CAAAAAAGATCAGGATGTAAAGCAGTTCAATAATGCAGACAAAGAGAAGCAGAATGGCACTAACCAGCATTGGTCGCCTCCAAGTCAGAGACACGTTGTTGAAGTAACACTGGATTCCAACGTGCAAGAGACAAAGCTCCTTCTGGAACAGAAGCACCCTGCAACCTCAGCTGGCTAGCCATCCCGTCCACCAAAGCCTGATAAGAAGAACAGATGAGTGTAATGACAGCAGTTCACACAGCGCGAAAGCCAAGACAAGATATATTATAGTACATGGAGATTGGAAAAGAATGAAGGGACTCCCAAATCATAAGAGATCAATTGATGGCCTGGCGTAAGGTCACCACCCGAAGCAGCTTGCAACAAACCGGTAGAAACCAATTCAGCGCCATCAACAGAGCTCAAAACTTGGCCAGCGGGGACGCTGCCCTCTAAAGCGACCCCCTGGTTTGAAGCTTGGGCAATCACCATGCAGTCGGAGTGCGGGGGTGATCCCGCATGAACGTCCATGGAAGTACATGAGGGGGGCTCCGCTCGAACACTCTCGGGGGCTGGGTCATAGTTTACACTACCCACGCGAGCCGGATCATCTCCGGCAGTACCCTCGGGGGCTGGACAGTGGCTTGCACTTCCCACCCGGGCCGAGTCACCCTCGGCAACACCCTCGGGGGCTGGGTAAGCGTCAGCACTATCCTTGAGAGCCGAGTTCTCTGCAGTGGCCACCTTTAAGGCTGAAGGCCCCTCAGTTGCTTCCATGGGACCGAGACGATCCAAATCAGTCTCCTGGCCTTCAAGACCGCGCTCCAAGGTTGATGAGGCGCGGGATGACCTCAACCCAGCATCAAGCACATCAGCACAAACCTCCATCACACCATCATCCGCTGGCTCTAACAAAAGGTCCTCTGGAACCATATCCTCCAGGGTCTGATCAAAGTTTGCCAGAGATAACTCCTGTAGGCCAACGAGGGCTGACAAAGCAGGAGAAGGAACTCCGCTACTCTCCCCACTGGCAATATACTGCCGACTGTTCTTCCGGGTCAGAGGGACCTCATCTTCTTCCTCCCTGTCGTTTTCATCAACAACGTAAGCAGCACACCCATTAGGATCAACATCGGATGGGGCACACCCATTGGGATCAGCACCGGATGGGGCACACCCATTGGGATCAGCAGCAGATGGAGCACACCCATTGGGGTCGGCGTCAGTGAAATCAGGCACAGGAACCTCCTCAGCGGCAGGAGCCGAAGGACCAGCACCCCGATTCAAACTAGATACTTGCCGGAGACGTCTCTTTTTCTTTTTCTGCTCATCCGCAGAAGGATCAAGTTGATTGGCTCGGCAAGGGCGTCTCGGGCGAGCACTGGCAGGTTTCTGAACATCCAAAGTTATACTAGCTTCTGGGAGAGGTGCCACCACCAATGTCCCAGCAGGAGCAGCATCAGGAGAGTCCTCAGCCAGCAAATCAAGCATAGCACTTATTTCTGCGTCACTAGGGTCCAAAGGCACCTCAAAGTGGACTTGCCGTTCATCGTCAGGAATTTCCCCGAGCGAAGCAACCAAACTGTTAACCTCGTCGGCAGAGGGTCGCACTCTAAGGCCCAAACCGCCATCAGTGACAGGTGGATTCGACACAAAAAGAGTGAAGGTCTTGGGAGAAGGCAGATTCCATGCTGAATATGCCACTGGGGCGCCAATGTTCGATACCTTGCCTCTAAGGATCATCTCAAGTCGGTTCACCAAGTCTACAGAGGGAATTCTCCTGTTGGTAACCCGAGTCGGGTCAGCTAGACCTCTATACAGATAAGCCGGATATGCTCTGTCCTTCAACGACTGAACATTCTTGAAAACAAAATCAGCAACCATAGCTTCAGCAGTCAGACCACTTTCTTTCAGCAGACCAACTTCAGCTAGCAAAGCCCTCGCTTCAGCTACCTCCTGATCTGTGGGAGACTCAGTCCAACTCGGAGTGCGAACATCCGGTTGTCTTCCCGACCGTGGGGGGAGGGAATTCCCATGGTTCTCAACAATAAACCATTCCAAGCGCCATCCCTTGATACTGTCTTTGAGAGGAATTTCAAGATACTCAGTCTTCCTCCCACGGCGCATTTCCAAACTAGCACCCCCAACTAGCTGATGCTGACCCCCAGCCATTCCAGGGCGGTAGTGATACAAGTACTTCCACAACCCAAAATGTGGCAGCACGCCCAAGAAAGCTTCGCACAAATGAACATAAATAGAAATTTGAAGAATAGAATTGGGATTCAGGTGGGTCAAGTTAAGGTGATAGAAATCAAGGAGGCCGCGGAAAAAAGGTGAAATGGGGAGAGCGAGACCGCGGAGAAGAAAAGGAACGTAAATCACGGACTCATGAGTATCCTCTGTCGGGACAGTGACCCCATGACAAATCCGCCAAGAACAAAGCTCCCTCAGAGGAAGAACCCTGATGGACACGAGGTGGAGGAGATCAGACTCGGAAACAACAGACATGTGATTACCTGCGAAAGGCAATTGGCTGTTGGGGTCGATAGGGGGAATTACCACAGCGGATGAACTTGAGGCCTTTCTCTTGGGCGCCATCTCAAATCTATTGGCGAACAGAGCGAGAGCAGAATTGCAGGAAGGATTTGGAGGCAGAAAAACAAGAACTAGGGCACGGAAAGCAGAGGTGGCTGAAAGCGCTGTATAAGCGGGATATTCCCGAGCTGGATACCGTTTCCAAAAGCGCCCAGTCAGCACCCGGCGGTTACTTCTAAAAACGCCGGTGTGCCACGTCGTCACTCGGTGGTTACCTCTAAAACCCCGGTGTGCCACATCATCACTCGGCTATTATCCTCAAAAGTAGCCGACATGGCCCGTTTTAACTCGGCTGTTATTTCTAAAACGCTGACGTTATCATCCGTCGCTCGGCAGCTATCTCTAAAGCGCCAACGATGTCCTTAGTCACTCGGCAGTTGCTCCTAAAACGCAGACGACGCTACAAGTCACTCGGCTGTCACAACTAAGAAGCGCTGGTGCAGTCAACAGTTATTCCGACGTTGACATGATTTTGTCGTCACTCGGACTCTATGTCAAACACATAAATATCGACAATAATGACTCGGCCATCACCCCTGAAGCGGTGATATGATGCCCGAGTTGTTTAAGTCATTATCCCAAAGGAGTCAACTTCATGAATAAGGCAGGCGGAGGAAGGACTCAAAAACTCTAAGTTATACCACAGACACAACAGCAAGATGATCTGCACAGAGGAGACAAAACTGCTCTTCATTAAAGGGAAGTTGTCATACTTACAAATCAACCCATTATGAGTTGATAACTTCCCTACTTCTACTACTTCTACTGCTACTACTACTACTACTACGCAACACTATACTACTTTACATTACTAATACTACTACATTATTTCATTATACTACTTCTAATCTATACTAATATTTAAAAACCAGTGGCATTTAGCCACTGGTCTTGTTGCCGCCCCTGCCGCTGCCGCCGCCCCTGCTGCCGCCGTTGCCGCCCCTGCTGCTGCCACCGCCGCCGTCACCGTCGTCGTCGCCGCCACCGCTTCCGTCGTCGTCGTCATCGTCGTCGTCGCCCTCGCCACCGCCACCGCCATCCTCCTCGGACGAGTCCTCCTCATCCGAGGAGTACTCCGACTCATCCGAGCCCGCGAGCCCGGAGCGCTCGACGGCCCGGATGTAAGTCCAGACCTTCGCCGCGAGCCCCTGGGAGTCGTCTGAATCGTCAGACGACTCACGCAGGGGGATGGGAGCCGGAGACCCCTCGGACTCAGAGGAGAACTCCTCCTCTGAATATTCCGAGTCACCAAAGTCCTCAGACGGGGGAGTCGGTTCGCGCTTGCGTTTCTTGCCCATGGTGGAAAGGCAGGGAGAAGAAGGAAACAAGCAGTGGAGAACAGCAAGAGATGTGAAAAAATCAGAGAGGCAAAGGCACTATTTATAGGAGAAGAAGGCAACCGCTCACCTCCAACCGCGGTCACTGAACAGTCGCGAGGCATTCAATACACACTTCAACCCGTCTGAAGACGCGCGGCTGACGCAGTTTTACGCAGTGCAACCTCCATTGGGACTCCAGTCAACAGCACGGGGGATATGATTACGCCCGCCGTCACATCACATTACTACTCAGAAGCAGCCGGCTAAAACGCTCAGCGTACCAAGCCGTCCCTTGCCCACACCCATTGGGGGGAGACGCCCAGGAATTATCAGTATATTTTTCAAAAAACTGTCACATCCGTGCAGAGCGTGCAATGAACACCTCAAGACAAAAATGAGATATCAGTAAGGATCAGAGGAAAGCCAAATATAGCCGGTGAAGTACAAAATCTGACCGATGGAAGCAACGTGAAGACTAGCCAGGGAACGTCCATCAAATGTCCAATCAGTCGCAGAGCAAATAAATTGCACCACCTAGCGAGATATGGGTGGATCGCGAACTCGGCTGCAAAAGACAAAATATGTGCTGACCTCGGATGCATAATACTGATGACATAATGCTGACCTCTAAAGCATAATATGGATGACATAGCGCCGACTCCTAAGGCATTCAAAAAAAGAGAAAATATGACTCTCGGCAAAAGGACATGAAGTAAAGACCTTTGAGAGGATTGTTTTCAAAAATCCACTCAAAGCTCGGGGGCTACACCCATTGGGTGCACCATCGGTGCACCCCATGGATCACCATTCCTAGCCAAGATAGTGCCGACTTCTAAGGCATAAGACAAGATTAAAAGACAGGGCTGGTCCTCAACCAAAGTATGAGAAGAAAATAAAAATAATTTCTGATGAAGACCTTCGAGTAGATTATCTTCTAAAATCTACTCGAAGCTCGGGGGCTACACCCATTGGGTGGGTGCACCCAATGAAGTTCAGGGTCCTACAATATGAGATGCCGACTCTTAAGGCATAAGCACGAAACAAAGCTCCAGTGTACGAGTGATCACAGCAGAAGGAGACAGTAAGAAATCATTTCCCTCCAAATTACCTACAAGCTAGGCCTAGGATCTTTGGGCTGATTACCTCAAAATCAACCCAAAGATCGGGGGCTTGTGGGGGACAGATATCCCCCGGGTCCATTGGAAGGGTAAAAGACCTCACTAAAGGCCCAAGGGCCCGATAAATTGTAAGGTCGTTCCTTCATGGGCCTGGGGAGGGACAGTCAGTAAAGCAGATCGATATAAGGCCGGATCGACGAAAGTCCAGATGGCCCCACAACGTTGAGCAAGAAACCACAACAGAAGACCCGACTTTCCCGCGCCGGAGCTCCATGCAGCAGAGCCAGGCGAGGATAGGTCGGCTGAATCATAGGAAGATAGACTCAAACAGTTCACTATCCTTTAGGCGCATGTTGTTATCATATCCATATGTATTGCCCCACAGTCGAATATATAATGCCCAGGGGGCACCCCTTCAGAATGATCGATTCCCACTTTACATTACCCCGCCATCTACCTCAACCCTCCACGTCATCACTCTAGAGAACTACCTTGTAATCCATTACACAAAGCATCTTCGCCAGGATGTAGGGTGTTACGCATCTCCAAGCGGCCCGAACCTGTAAACATTGTCTATTGTCTCTCGTGCATCCGACACGAACCATTTTGCTACAGTCGGCGACACCGTCCTACTCCTAAAAACACCTCGAGGGGCAACCCCGGGTGTGCGGTCGGACCCAAAACACCGACAGACACAAAGAGTAATGTTCACAAAAATGAGTGAATCGAGATCGAGTTGTTACCCCCTTATTAATGTCACCGAGAATTGAGTTCATGGGGTGATCTCTTTGAATCGCTTGGTGGACTCTTAGGTGTGGCGGTCTTTGATCCTGATCATCTTCCTTGTCTTGATAATCTTCATCTCCCCCTTGATCCTTGTCCTCCTCTTAAGGTGGCTCATCCTCTTAATCTTCATCTTCATTGTCTTGAGCCTGATCCTCATCTTGGGTTGGTGGAGATGCTTGATTGGAAGATGATGGTTGATCTTGTGCTTGTGTGGGCTCTTCGGATTTCTTAGAGCACACATCCCTAATGGACATGTTCCTTAGCGCAACGCATAGAGCCTCTTCATCATCTAGCTCATCAAGATCAACTTGCTCCACTTGGGAGCCATTAGTGTCATCAAACACAATGTCACAAGAAACTTCAACTAGTCCAGTGGACTTGTTAAAGACTCTATATGCCCTTGTGTTTGAATCATATCCTAGTAAAAAGCCTTCTATAGCCTTAGGAGCAAATTTGGATTTTCTACCTCTTTTAACAAGAATAAAACATTTGCTACCAAAGACTCTAAAATATGAAACATTAGGCTTTTTCCGGTGAGGAGTTCATAAGATGTCTTCTTGAGGATTCGGTGAAGGTAGAGCCGGTTGATGGAGTAGCAGGTGGTGTTAATCGCCTTAGCCCAAAACCGGTCTGGTGTCTTGTACTCATCAAGCATGGTCCTCGCCATGTCCAATAGAGTTCTATTCTTTCTCTCCACTACACCATTTTATTGAGGTGTGTAGGGAGAAGAGAACTCATGCTTGATGCCCTCATCCTCAAGAAAACCTTCTATTTGTGAATTCTTGAACTCCGTCTCATTATCGCTTCTTATTTTCTTGATCCTCAAGCCGAACTCATTTTGAGCCCGTCTCAAGAATCCCTTTAAGGTTTCTTGGGTCTGAGATTTTTTCTGTAAAAAGAATACCCAAGTGAAGCGAGAATAATCATCCACAATTACTAGACAGTACTTACTCCCGCCGATGCTTATGTAAGCTATCGGGCCGAATAGATCCATGTGGAGTAGTTCCAGTGGCCTGTCCATTGTCATTATGTTCTTGTGTGGATGGTGGGCACCAACTTGCTTTCCTGCTTGGCATACGCTACAAACCCTGTCTTTCTCAAAATGAACATTTATTAGTCCCAAAATGTGTTCTCCCTTTAGAAGCTTGTGAAGATTCTTCATCCCAACATGAGCTAGTCGGTGATGCCAGAGCCAACCCATATTAGTCTTAGCAATTAAGCAAGTGTCGAGTTCAGCTCTATTAAAATCAACTAAGTATAGTTGACCCTCTAACACTCCCTTGAATGCTACTGAATCATCACTTCTTCTAAAGACAGTAACACCTACATCTGTAAAAAAAGATAGTTGTAGCCCATATTGCATAATTGAGAAACAGAAAGCACGTTGTAATCTAAAGAGTCTACAAGAAAAACATTGGAAATAGAATGGTCAGGTGATATAGCAATTTTACCAAGTCCTTTGACCAAACCTTGATTTCCATCCTCGAATGTGATAGCTCTTTGGGGATCTTTGTTTTTCTCGTAGGAGGAGAACATCCTTTTCTCCCCTGTCATGTGGTTTGTGCATCTGCTATCAATGATCCAACTTGAGCCCCTGGATGCATAAACCTGCAAAACAATTTTAGGCCTTGTTCTTTGGTACCCAAACGGTCTTGGGTCCTTTCACATTAGAAACAAGCACCTTGGGTACCCAAACACAAGTCTTTGAGCCCTTGTGTTTGGCCCCAACATATTTGGCAACTATTTTGCTTGATTTATTAGTCAGCACATAAGAAGCATCAAAAGTCTTAAATAAAATAATATGCTCATTTGATGCAATAGGAGTTTTCTTTTTAGGCAATTTAACATGGGTTGATTGCCTAGAGCTAGATGCCTCATTCTTGTACATAAAAGCATGGTGAGAAATAGAATGAGACTTCTTAGCATGAATCCTCCTAATCTTATGCTCAGGATAACCAGCAGGATATAAAATATAACCCTCATTATCCTAAACCATGTGTGCCTTGCCCTTAACAAAATTAGTCAGTTTCTTCGGGGCATTAAGCTTGACATTGCTTCCCTGTTGGAAACCAATGACATCCTTAATGCCATGGCGTCTCCCATTGTAAAGCATGCTACGAGCAAATTTAAATTTTTCATTTTCTAGTTTATGCTCGGCAATTTTAGCATCTAGTTTAGTTATATGATCATTTTGTTGTTTAATCATAGCAATGTGATCATGAATAGCATCAATATTAACATCTCTACATCTAGTACAAATAGAAACATGATCAACAGTAGATGTAGAGGGTTTGCAAGTATTTAGTTCATCAATCTTAGCATGTAAAATAGCATTTTCATTTCTAAAATTGGAAATAGAAACATTGCAAACATTTAAATCTTTAGCCTTGGAAATTAAATTGTCATTCTTAGTTCTAAGGCTAGAAAGAGATTCATTCAACTTATCAATCTTTGCAATTAAACTAGCATTTTCATTCTTAAGACTGATAATTGAATCATTGCAAACATTAGATTTTTCAACCTTAGCAATTAAATTAGCATTCTCATTTCTAAGGCTGGAAATAGTGTCATGGCATATGCTAAGCTCATTAGTCAATTTTTAATTTTTCTCTACTTCCTGAGCATAAGCATTTTTTACTTTAACATGCCTTTTGTTTTCCTTAATAAGGAATTTCTCTTGGCTGTCCAAGAGTTCATCCTTCTCATGAATGGCACTTATTAATTCATTTAGTTTTTCTTTCTGTTGCATGTTAAGGTTAGCAAAAAGGGTAAGTAAATTATCCTCATCTTCACTAGAGCTACCCTCATCACTAGATGTTGTATATTTAGTGGAGGCTCTAGATTTTACCTTCTTCCTTTTGCCATCCTTTGCCATGAGGCACTTGTGGCCGACGTTGGGGAAGAGAAGTCCCTTGTTGATGATGATGTTGGCGGCGTCCTCGTCGGAGGAGGAGTCGGTGGAGCTCATGTCGGAGTCCCATTCCCGACACACATGGGCATCGCCGCCCTTCTTGTAGTACTTCTTCTTTTCCTTTCTCTTTCCCTTCTTGTCGTTGCCCCTCTCACTATCACTTGACATTGGACATTTTGCAATAAAATGACCGGGCTTATCACATTTGTAGCACACCCTTTTGAACGGGGCCTGTAGTCCTTCCCCTTCCTTTGTTTGAGGATTTGACGGAAGCTCTTGATGATGAGCGCCATCTCCTCATTGTCAAGCTTGGAGGCATCGATGGGGAGCCTACTTGATGTAGACTCTTCTTTCTTCACCTTGAATGCGACGGGTTGCACCTCGGGTGTAGAGGTGACGCCTTGCTCTAAGTTAACGATTTGTTTGGAGCCTTTGATCATTAATTCAAAGCTCACAAACTTTCCTATAACCTCTTCGGGAGACATTAGCTTATATCTAGGATCACCACGTATTAATTGAACTTGCATAGGATTGCGAAAGACAAGTGATCTTAGAATAACCTTGACCATTTCATGGTCATCCCATTTAGTGCTCCCGAGGTTGCGCACTTGATTCACCAAGGTCTTGAGCCGGTTGTACATGGCTTGTGGCTCCTCTCCTTGGTTGAGGACGAATTGACCGAGCTCCCCCTCGATCGTCTCTCTTTTGGTGATCTTGGTCACCTCGTCCCCTTCATGCGTCGTCTTGAGGACGTCCCAAATTTCTTTGGCCGTCTTTAACCCTTGCACTTTATTATACTCCTCTCGACACAAGGAGGTGAGGAGTATAGTTGTGGCTTGGGAGTTAAAGTGCTGAATTTGGTCGGCCTCGTCCGAGTCGTAGTCCTTGTCCCCTACCTTCGATATCTGCACTCCATACTCAACAATATCCCAAATACTTTTGTGGAGTGAGGTTAGATGGTTCCTCATTTTATCACTCCACATAGAATAATCTTCGCCATCAAAACATGGTGGCTTGCCTAATGGAACGGAAAGTAATGGAGTGCGCTTAGAAATGCGAGGATAGCGGAGGGGCATCTTACTGTACTTCTTGCACTCATGGCGCTTAGAAGTAGCGGACGACGAGTCAGAGCCGGAGGTGGAGGGCGATGAAGAGTCGGTCTCGTAGTAGACCACCTTCTTCATCATCTTCTTCTTGTCGCCTCTCCGATGGGACTTGATGGAGGAAGAGGATTCCTCCTTGTGCTTGTGGCCGGACTCCCTTGAGTGGGTTCTCCCCGGGCTTGCGGGCTTGTCGTCGGTCACGATCTCCCTCTTGGCGTGATCTCCCGACATCACTTCGAGTGGTTAGACTCTAATGAAGTACCAGGCTCTGATACCAATTGAAAGTCGCCTAGAGGGGGGTGAATAGGCGTAATCTGAAATTTACAACTTAAAACACAATCTATAAGCCAGGGTTAGCGTTAGAATTAAAACCAAGTCCGAAAGAGAGGGCAAAAAAATTCAAAAGCAAATGAAACAGATGACACGGTGATTTGTTTTACCGAGGTTCGGTTCTTGAGAACCTAGTCCCCGTTGAGGTGGTCACAAAGACCGGGTCTCTTTCAACCCTTTCCCTCTCTCAAACGGTCACCTAGACTAAGTGGGCTTTCTCCTTAATCAAACGGGTCACTTAGACCCCACAAGGACCACCACACACTTGGTGTCTCTTGCTTTGATTACAAGTCACTTAGAGAACAAGAATAAGGAAGAAGAAAGCCAACCAAGCAACAAGAGCAACAAAGAAACACAAGCGATCCTCTCACAAGTCCTAGAATACTAGAATTGAATTTGGGGACTTTTGATTGGATTGGAGGCTTTGATTTGTGTCTTGGAGTGTTGCACTTTGCTCTTATATTGAATGCACTGTTGTGAATGCTTGGATGGCTGGAGTGGAGGTGGTTGGGGGTATTTATAGCCCTCAACCACCAATTCAACCGTTGGGGAAGGCTGCTGTCGATGGGCGCACCGGATAGTCTGGTGCGCCACCGGACGCTGTCCGGTGCGCCAGCCACGTCACCTAACCATTAGGGTTCTAGCGGTTTCGACCGTTGGAGCTTTGTCTTCATGTGGCACCGGACAGTCCGGTGCCGCGCTGGACAGGTACTGTGCACTGTCCGGTGCGCCTCTGGCGGCTGCTCTGACTTCTGCGCGAACTGTCCGCGCACTGTAGCACTTTTGCAGGTGTCTGTTGCAGTCGACCGTTGCGCTGGAGCCGTTGCTCCGCTGGTGCACCGGATAGTCCGGTGTCACACCGGACAGTCCGGTGAATTATAGCGGAGCAGCGCTGCTGAAACCCGAAGGTGGCAAGTTCGCATCTGTACGGCCCTTGGCGCACCGGACACTGTCCGGTGCGCCAGACCAGGGTTATCTTTGGTTTCTTTTGCTTCTTTCTTTTGAACCCTAACTTGATCTTTTTATTGGTTTGTGTTGAACCTTTATGCACCTGTAGAATACATAATCTAGAGCAAACTAGTTCGTCCAATATTTATGTTGGGCATTCAACCACCAAAATTATTTATAAGAAAAGATTTGACTCTATTTCCCTTTCAGGGAGGATACATCAAACCAAAAAGAGTGGAGAAGTGAAATGTATCCACTTGTGGGGGAAGCTGGTGTCAAAACCATAAGTTTAGACATATCATGGGACAGAACAAGAATGACATATAAATTGAATGTTGGAGTTGGAAATGTTTACGTTGTTATATGTGCCATGTACAAATGATTGGGGGTTAACCAAGTGCAGGGCCGAAAGCACTTGGTTAATTGTTCTAGGACGATACCGCCATTCCAGAAGCCACTATTGCGGTTAAGGAATGTAGAGGCTACTTGCATCTTTCACATTTGAAACTACCTAAGCATATACACTATGATTTCACAGCTTAGTAATGTTGTTGACTTGTTATATTGCATTCTTTACATTGTTGTACAAGCATATGTTAACTGTTAAACCATGGGGGATTAATTTTGATCGGCTAAATCGAAATTGGTTGACGCCTTTGCTGGCTGATTGGCCAGGAACTATTTAAACGTGACCGGCTTAAACGACAAATTATGTCATTCAACAGCCTACTTGAATCAATTTGACCAACTCCAAAATCCTCCTCATCTTGCTCTCCATCCCCATTTTATGTGCTCTAGGATACTGTTCAGCCGTTACTACCATGCAACGCAAAATGGAGGCCTCCTATTGCACTCTCTTTTTCTCCGAGTTCCCTCTCTTTCGTGCAAATCAACTACCGCGTTCATCTGTGCCTCATTCTTGATTAATTAAGGGTAAGTTTGGTTGCAATGACAGAACGGGACGGGATGAGACGATTCCTGAAATAAGATTGTTTGGTTCAGAGTCAAGGGCTAGGACAGGACTATCGCAGTGTTGTTCCTAGTTATCCATCACAATTGGAGGGACGAGAGAGGACACCGGGAAACGTCCTTGTCTTGGCTGTGCCGCAACCAAACGTACCCTAAAGGTTCACGATGGAGATACTGTTTAGCCAGTTAGTAGCCTTCCTATCCTACCGCGCAAAATGGAGGCCTTCTATTTTACTCTCTTTTTCTCCGGTTCTCTCTTCTGGGCAACCGTCTTTGATTGGTTGAAGGTTCACGATGGCATGTAAGGTGATTCGCGCCCATTCTACGCGTCACTGTGCATACAGAGGAATGGAGACTTGGTCTAGACTCTAGAGGGTCCGGAAACAGCTCTGCCGCGTATGTGTCTTCCAGGAAAAATAAAATACATGCATGTGCCGTGATGCATCACTGCATGGCTTCTTCACGCCAATAGCGTGTAACCCCAGAAACGACACTCCGGCATGCCAATCGCGTTTGCATGATTGGTGTTCGCTTCGTGTTTTGCATGTATCCCCTCGTAGATAGCCAACTGCCGGTTTAATTCGAACTCGCTCCTGCTGAAACGATCGACGCCGAGTTCTTAAGCCGGTTTTAGCAACATAAAAGATAGTCAAAGCCTTTTATCATGCACATCTAGCTCGGCTCTGAATGTTGGGCCAGGCTGCCGGGCTGAGCGGAATAGTATGTCTGGACTCTGGCCCGGTCTAGCTCGAACTAGCCCAACCACTCCAAAAACGAGCAAGCGATTCGTTACGTTGCGCAAATAAAATAAAATAAAGAAAGATTGACGTTGGATAATGAGACTTCAGATCAATAATAATCCCACGGCGGCTGCATACGCACATGTACGCGGTCACAACTCAAAAGACCTTGACACGTAAATAGCTCTATCTAAGATCCGAGGATCTTTCTCAAATTAGGGTTTCAATATCTCACACGAGACACATGATTTTGATTGTACGATACATATACAACTAGTATTATGCAATGTGACTTTAACCGTATACAAGCTAGATTGTAGATTGGTTTATTTGGATTATAATCTGCTCAAATCATCTAATCTAAGAGCAACTCCAGTAGTTCTCTAAAAAATAGTTTGCTAAAATCATGTTTAGCAAGTTGCTAAATAGCTATTGGAAGTAAAAAATAACTTAGTCTCCAATAGTTGCTCATATTTAGGAAGTAGTTCGATTTTGAATCTAGCTTTAGCGGCCCTGCCCCTATGAGATCTGCCTGATAATAAGGTTGAGAGCAGAGGATGTGAGGGCGGAAGAAAAAAGGTCGGTCGATATGAACTATGGATGAGTGGTGGCTCGGTGGCGTAACCTATGAGGAAGTTGGGTTCGACGGTGAAGGAGAAATTTGTGTCATACGTGTTTGACATAGCTACCTCATTATGCTAGAAAATGAAAAAAAGAGTGTGCTATACCTGGCTATCTCACTGTATGGGAAAGGGAAAAATAATCACGCTAGTGTGAAGAAATTGACGTCAACTGTATTTAGGGAGTTCCTACCGAGTTGCTAAATGTGGAGAGTAAAATAGAGTTGAATAGCAACTAAGTAAATTTAGCAAGTCTATTTAGAGAACCATTGGAGAAATATTTTTCTGTTCACTTCTTAAATTTAAGATTTAGAGAGTTGTTTAGAGAACTATTGGAGTTGCCCTAACTTCACAAACAAACAGCCCCAATGGCAACAATAGCCGAGACTAAGGGAGATGTGATCTGTCCATCCATGCATCCATCCGGTTCCATCAGGATAAGACTACACGCGCCGCCGCCCGCGCGATCCGTGGCGGCCCTGGCCAGAGTCCGCGCCCGCCCCTGCCTCCGCCCCGGGCCAGGCCACCCTCGTCTCCTCGCGCCTATAAAGTGCGGGCGTACCCGACTGCCCCAAGCCGCAACCGCAACCACCTTCCCAAGTCTCAGTTGTCGCCTCTCGTCGTCTTCGTCTAGCCCGGCCCGTTCCAAAACCTCCGTAGCCACCGCCGCCGCCGCCACCCCGGCGACCGAAGATGATCTCCCCGGACGCAGCCCGCAACGTAGTCGGCATCATCGGTACGTACGTACGATAGGCGCCGCCTGAAAGTCTGGAACTCAGATCGGGCTGTTGGGTTTTGGTTTCGTTCGATCGATTTCGCTGGGTGTCTCTCTCGGGGTGCTCAACTGCTCACGCGTGGTTAATTTCTCGCTTTGGTTTCAGGCAATGTCATCTCCTTCGGCCTCTTCCTGTCCCCAGTGTAGGCACTCATCGATCGGTCCGGGTTCATCTGGGTGGTTTTTTTTTATTTGGTTAGGGTTTTGTTTGTACTGATATATGGAGAGGCGCGCCGCCGCCTGCATCTGTGTTCTCGCGTGCCTGTGCAGGCTAACGTTCTGGCGGATCTGCAAGGCCAAGGACGTGGAGGAGTTCAAGCCGGACCCTTACCTGGCGACGCTGCTCAACTGCATGCTCTGGGTGTTCTATGGCATCCCCGTCGTCCACCCCAACAGCATTCTCGTCGTCACCATCAACGGCATCGGCCTCGTCATCGAGGCCATCTACCTCACTATCTTCTTCCTCTATTCCGACGGCCAGAAGCGCGTGAGTGTCGTGCCATGTTGTTCGCCCGATCCATGATCTGTCCCTGCTGTTGTTTCCCTCGACGTATCTCTCATCTGGTGGTGGTTTTTGAGCTTAATGCAGAAGAAGGCGTTCGCGATCCTGGCCGTGGAAATTCTGTTCATGGTCGCCGTGGTGCTCGGTGTGATCCTCGGCGCGCACACTCACGAGAAACGTTCCATGATCGTCGGCATCCTCTGCGTCATCTTCGGCTCGATGATGTACGCCTCACCACTCACTATCATGGTACGTGATCCATCATCTATCCAGTCTCTCTCCCTTTAATTTTGCTATGATGGTACGTGATCCGTCATCTATCCAATCTCTCATTTGAACCCGCCGCGCCTGCCTACCGTCGTGGCTTGCAACAATTAGGCGTTCGTTTATCTGCATGGCTTTAATTTGGGAAGCACGTGTCGGTTGGTGTTTGCTAATTTTTAATCGTTATCATACGGATAGAAGTTACTAGTTCTGACACTGTTGTGGGGAGAGATCGAGGCGTGCGTGCATGCGTGCCTAATTTGTAATTTGGTATGGTCACGTACTGATTGGTGGGCTGGGGAAGGATTTGGTGGACCCACTTGCCAGTGCGATGTCACCTTTGCGGGCTGATTGGATTTAGTTCTGCTCAAGTAGTCAGGTGTTTCACTGTTTGTATTTGAAGTTCTAGAACATGCTAGTGGATTTAGACATCTTCTTCAGGTCATGTGTGTTAATTTATTAGCTTTAATTGATTGCTAGTCAAGAGTCCCATTCACCTTTAGAACTTGTTGCATGATCTAGAGTCTATTCTAGACACGAGTGGATCTATTAAGGATTTTGCAGCCTGCACAGGGCATCCATATTTATGCACAGGGCGTAGTTGTTAGGACGGAAACCGATGGGAAAGCCAAATTCGCTTATAGTCTCTAAATGTTGCATTGGATGTCCACGTTTACAATCATCTGTCCCTGTTTATAGATGCCCTGTGGCCATTTCAATAATACCGAAGTCAAATTGTATGTTTATAATTCTTGTTCCTGCCGGACACCTTGATCTTTGTGGACATGTTTTCCTCCTTTATTTCCGTCAAAAAGGCTTACTGTATTTAATTGTTTTACTTGACTAGCTACGTACGTGGGTTGCCTACTGCTCTCGTTCACATGGTGCTTTTATTCCATAGTAGAGGGTGTTGTTCCTTTGCTGTGCATTGGATATATTAGCAAACCACAAACCGAACTCGTTCAGTTGCGATCACCAAACTCGCGTGGTGCTAAGGTGACGTAAGGATCGATCTAGAAAGGAAGGAATCTGACGGAGGTTATATATTTCATCGCAAAACGTATGCCGGTTAGTTGTTTGAAAGACGGGTCACCTTTCATCACAAACTTATGCCGGTCTAGTTTCTGGTATGTGATAGTTTTGGAATATATTGGTCCTGGATGGAGTGAGTACAGGTGTCCCCTGTACCAGAATGTGCTATTCCCTTTTTTTTCAGTGGTTCTCTCCTTTTGTCATCTTTAGTGAAGCTATGAAAGGTAAGGTACATTGGAGTCTACTGTGCTATACTACTGTTGTGCTTAGCCGGTCTATTGTTGTTCTATTTGTTTCACACTCCGATTTGAAACAAGTGAGGACTTGTTCGGTTAGCTCTTAATTTATGTGGATTGAGTGGTATTTGGTGGGTTTAAATCATAAGGAAGTCAAAGAATTCTTTTAAATTTTTTTCAATCTCATCAAATCTATGTATAATGGGAATAACCGAACAAGGCATGAAATGTTTTTTCCTTGGAGTAGAGGGAGCTAGATGTGAACTTATTATCTTTCTTTTTCTGTGCAGAGTCGAGTGATCAAGACCAAGAGCGTTGAGTACATGCCCTTCCTCCTGTCGCTGGTGAGCTTCCTCAACGGCTGCTGCTGGACGGCCTACGCGCTCATCCGCTTCGACCTCTACGTCACGGTCAGTATCACAGGCCTCTCATGTTAACAAAAGCGTTACAGAATTAATTCCACCTCCAAGTTGAGTATAGTCTCATCTCGGTTTTTAAAATACCTGCAATGCAGATCCCGAACGCCCTGGGCGCATTCTTCGGCCTCATCCAGCTGATTCTCTACTTCTGCTACTACAAGTCGACCCCCAAGAAGGAGAAGAACGTGGAGCTGCCCACCGTCTCCAGCAACGTCGGCGGCGGCAACGTCACCGTCAGCGTTGAGCGATAGATAATGTAGCTGCCGCCGCCCGTCGAGAACGAACTCGACGAGACGTGCTTTACCCACAAGTAGTTTTGGCCTTGTCTAATTGCTCTTCTCGGATGATCGTTTAAGTGAGTGTTAGTTAGTTTTACCCTGCGTGTCATGTGAGGAACAATTAATATATCCATGTGGCTGTGTTTGCCATTCTAGATAATTAAGAACAATCGTATCTGATTGCTACCTCTTATCCCTTCTTTCTGCATCATTATCCTAGAGTGAGGATGGATCTAGATATTGCATTGCTAATTCTGCCTATCTTTCGTGTGGAGACTGGGGACGTTTAGCAAGCCTAATGGCGATCCAGCTCGGGTCAATTTCAATCCCTTTATTTGCAAGAAGTCAATTTGGATTGATCAACTTACCTGGCAAAGAAAGTGAGCATCTCAGTATATGAAATGAGACGTTGCTGTTGGAGGCGAAAAAGAAAAATGATACATCGTTGGAGGGAAAAAAAAGTATACAATGGCGGTCGCTAGTGAAAGAGATATATGATGCAATATGTGACGTTGGGCCTCGATAGAAAATGACTGGTGCAGAGGAGCCAATGTGTTGTGCTTGGCTCCCCACTTAAGTGCACTACTACAATCGTGCAAGTGTCACGTTCTTATATCTACCATACGCGTACTAATTGTCGATGCCGATAGCTGATATTTGAATGCCTACATTATTCTAGTTGATACTTGAATGCAGTTAACTTTTCCATAGTGCAAAACTCCTTGATAAGGATCAGATGACGAAAAAAAAACAGAGACTAAACTTATTGATGAATATATATAGTAGACGATGGTGTGCAGCTGCTCATACTAGCTCAAAAGCATTGTCCGGTCGAGTTACACAAGACGCACACATGGTGTGCAGGCGCAGCTACTCATACTCAAAAGCATTGCCTATCGATAACACAAGTTCATTCCTCTATGAAAAAGCACATCAATCTAATGTCGGAACGCAAAAAAAAAAAAAAAAAATGGTTCATCCTCGCACGGCTCAATCTTGCACGGACATTGCCCAAGAAAAGTAAACGAACATGTTCAGCCTTGCACGGCTCAGAGAGAATCTAGCTACCAATAAAATTGTTCTGTTGTACTCGTACAGTTCTACAATGTATTACTAGTAGTCTAGCCTGGGCTCCTAGCAGAACGATACCACCCGGATGGGCAGTCATGCGTCCTATGCAGCTTTTTTTCTTGAAACAAGCAGGCATGAGTTCTGCCTTATATATTGATAAGAAGAGAAATGCCCTAAGGCAAAAGAGTCAATACACAGGCGATGTCAAGCACAACAGATACTCTCTAAGCATCCCTTAGCAACTAAAAAAGACACACAACAAGCAACCTAGCTAAGTTGACGAGGATAAGATGGTAGCTAATTGCCTAGCCCCGGCTGCAATCCAGGCTGCCGCGTCGCATTTAATCAGAGTTATGATCTACTGACTGGTCGAAAACCTGCGATCAAAAGTCCTCGCATTCCTTTCCCGCCATATTATCCAATTAACAAGGATCAGCAATGATCTGAGCCCCTTTCTGCTACACCCCGATATCATAGCCAAGTTCTCCCACCAATGCATCAGCATGTGAGATAGCTCCCAGTTAGACGGCTTCAAATCCTCAATGGCAACCCAAACAGCAATCTCCTCCCAAATCCGTTTAGTGAACCAGCATTCCACAAATAGATGCAGACCTGATTCCAGAACACATTGACAAAGAACACAAGTCAGGGAATGGGGCCAATTTCTGGTAGCTAAACGGTCGGCAGTCCAAATGCGATTTTGAATCGCTAGCCAGCTGAAAAACTTCTACTTTGGGGGCGCCCAATTCTTCCAAATGATGAGGTTTAAGTTAGTGCGAACTGAGCCTAAAAACTGCGCCAAATATGCTGATTTCACTAAGTAGCGATGGTTTGCAGTGAATTTCCAGGTGATGATATCTTGAGCCCCTGGGTCAAGCTGGATCTTTTGAACCTCGGACCAAAGAATAAAGAACTCGTGAAGGTGGTGGGTCGTAATTACACTGCCTAACAGTGCGAGATCTATGATCCACGCATTGTCCCTAACCACCCCTGCTAGTGATTTGCCCTTATGTCTTGATATGGAGAATAGACTAGGTGCCAAGTCTTTCAGCCTCCTTCCCCCTGCCCAAGCGTTGTCCCAAAATGATATCTTGGACCCATCTCCAGTCTTAATATCTGTTGATGCCGCAAAAAGCAGACAATCAACATTAGTGCAAGGCGTTTCCAAATTTCCCCAGGCATTATAAGGAGATGTGCAAATTTGCCATAACCACCTTAAGCGCAAGGCATGCGCAAAAGCACCCAAATGCAAGACCCCCAAGCCCCCGAGGGCTTTTGGCCTCGCCACACGCTTCCAATTAACTTTGCATTTTCCTCCAGTTAGCCTGTCTGAACCCGCCCAAAGGAACTGTCTTCTTTTGGAGTCAAGGAGATTTATAATTTCCTTGGGCGCGTTAAGGGCGGATAGCATGTAGATTGCTTGCGAGGTGATCACCGTTTTAACAAGAGTCAAACGGCCCACCAACGAGAAATTCCTCATATTCCAACTACTCAGCTTGCCCAAGACCTTGTCTACCAAAAACTGAAGGTCCCGTTTCCTTAGCCTAGCCGAAGTGAGAGGCAGACCCAAGTATCAGATCCGGAAGGTTGCTCTTCCAGCAGGGAGGCCGTCAAGAATGTCGTCAAGCGGTAGTCCCTGGCAACAAATGGGCACAATTGTGGACTTTCGAAAATTGGTCATCAGACCAGAAGCCTCACCAAATAAGGTCAGCAAACTGACAATTGTCTCAATTTCCTCTTTTTTGGCTTAACAAACAGAGCCGCGTCATCGGCATACAATGAAATCCTGAGGATAGGCGAGCGGTTCCCCAGCTTGCTCAAAGCTCTAGACTCAGCAGCAATCTTCAGGATTTTTTGCAACGGGTCGATCGCCAATACAAAAAGAAGGGGGGAGAGAGGGTCGCCCTGCCTAAGGCCTCTGCCATGGCGAATAGGAGGATTAGGTACCCCATTAACGGTTACTCTTGAGGATGAAGTATAAAGGATTGTAGCAATCCAGTCAATCCACCTCACAGGAAAACCTAAGCTGTCGAGTAAGGATATCAAGTAGTCCCATCGCACAGAGTCAAATGCCTTTGCAATGTCCAGCTTGATGAATAGAGTTGGTGAGTTGTTACGCTGGAAACGCCTAATCGTGCTTCTCACAGCAAGGAAGTTCTCATGAATGCTCCGTGATTTAATAAAGGCGCTTTGAAAAGGCGAGATAATCTCATTCATTCTCGGAGCCAACCGAAGAGCAAGTGTTTTGGTAATAATCTTAATAAATGAATGAATTAGGCTTATCAGCCTGAAGTCCCCGACTATTTCCGCTCCATCTTTTTTAGGAATTAGGATGATGCTGACCGAATTTATTAGATGAAGGTTGCAACAACGAAGGTTGTAGAAAGCATTCACCGCTGCCATGAAATCGTATTTTATAGTGGCCCAACAAGATTTGAGGAAAGAGTCGATGAAGCCGTCGGGTCCCGGTGCCTTATCGGCAGGCAGAAGATCGATGCTTGCTTTAATTTCAACCTCTGAAAAAGGTGCGTCTAAGCTAGAGAGGTTATGTTGCCTATTAGAAATAATCTCCCAGTTAAGGTCAACATTCCTAGGCGGTGGTTGTTTCATCGCATTTTGGAAGAAGTTTTGGATCTCCTAGGCCTTGTCTTCATGAGAGAGGGCCCATCCATTGCCGACCTTTAGTCGCTGAATGAAATTTTTTCGCCTCCTGGAGCTAGCTTTTAGGTGAAAGAATTTGGTGTTGGCATCACCGAATCTAAGGCTTAACATACGGGAATTATGCCTTTTCTGTGCCCTTTCAATAACAGCATAGCCAAGGATACGCATCTTCAGTCTGCTTCGGAGACTTGACTCGAAGTCCGACAACCGCTATTATCTTGTGCTAGGTCTAGCCTAAGGAGAACTTCCATGGCCATATGCATGAACAACTTAGAATCAGGAACAAGCCTGAAGCTCCATCCCCTGAGCGCCCGGGCTGTGCTCTGGAGTTTATAATACAGTCTATGGAAAGGTTCATGATGTTGGGTCGGCTTTGACCAAGCGTGCTCCACCACCTGCTTGAAACCCGGTAAAACCATCCAAAAATTCTCAAATTTGAAGGAGCGCGGATGCCTCGGCCTAGCATTATTAGATAGAAGTAGCGGGCAGTGGTCAGAGACTGAAGATTAAAGAGTGTGCAGCCCATAGTTGTCGAAAAACTCCTCCCACTCTGGGTTGCAAAAGAACCTATCAAGCCTGACCAAAGTGGGGTGTCGCCTCTCATTGCTCCAAGTGAATTTTCTATTTTGCAGAGGAATTCCCTTTAGGTCACAATTATCGAGAGCTTGTCTGAACAACTGCATAAGGCGATGATTTATTCTAGAATTATTTTTGTCACTACCTTTGTATGTGCAATTGAAATGACCGAGGATCAGCCATGGGGAAGACAAAGGAGGTCTCTGATCGTTCATCTCTCTAAGGAAGGCAGGCTTGCGGCTTCTACAGGTTGGCCCATAGACGACTGTTAGGGAGAAGGAAGCTCGGCGATCCTTAAGTGTCACACTTGCAGATAAGTGGAACTCCCCAACAGTTACATTAGACAGATCTAAGACGTCACTATCCCAAAGCAAAAGGATGCCTCCCTGGGTTCCACTATTTCCTTTAGCAGGCTTGAATATGAAATTGTTGAGCTTTGGCCCTCCTAGAGCATCTGCTGTGAACCTATCGATTGTTGATAATTTAGTCTCTTGCAAACAGACAAGGTGACAGGACGTGGCAGAGATCAATTCACGCACCGCATCGCGGCGTGCCTACTGATTTAGCCCCCTAACATTCCAAGAGAGGATGCTAAAATCTGACATAATTCATGGATGAACCCTAGACTGATAGCAGCACACAATTAACAGTTGTTAAATTAATAAGGGCCATCATTGCCTTGGAATAGTATTCTGCAACAAGGCTGGAAACTAGCAGCAGCGCAACATATCCGGAGCTGTTCGCAATTGAAGCTGAAACTAAGATGCAGTACAACATCTCGACCAAAATAAAACCCACAACCAGCAGCTCAGCGCAGCCGATTGCAAAAGGGACTAAAACTGAGTTGCAGTACATCATCTAAAACCAAAATACACCCAGACAGGCTGGCAAGGAATCAGACAGCCACCAGACGTGCTGCAGCATTGCTCCTTGCTTCCGCTTGCAGATTGTCCATCTCATCCTGTATTTATTATATAGCTTCACCTGCAATTCCCATCAGTGCCTTGTCAATGTGTTCGGTGTCCGGCATATGAATGTTGAACAGGGCTTCCAAAGCCGCCCTGCCTCTTTAGATAATGGTTTCTGGAACCAAGCCTAAAAGTCCTGGAAAGCATTATCAAAATTAGGAGTTTCGTCATTCGCCAAGAGGCCAAGTTTGCGATAGAGGTTGCGTTGTGCCCGCTGCATGATCGACATATGAGGGCCATTAGCGAGTCTAGCACTACGACGTACCGCCGAGAGATTGAATAAGCGTCGATGTTTAGTGTTCTGAGCCGTTGTTGCAGCAGCCGTGGCCACAGCAAGTGTTTCTGCAGGCATCAATTGAGGCAGCACAGGTGAATCAAGTATTGCAGCAACTGGCCTTACAAAGAGATTGCTGAGGAGAGCGCTCTGCGACGTAGTTGGTGCCCCACCCTGCAGAACAGCAGCCGGGAAGGGAGCACCATCTGCAGAACCTGCATTAGTAACAGAACTGGTTGAAGACAGAAGCTTGTTGTTGCCCCCAGCCTGCAACACAGGCAACCCAACCTGCCTAGGAAAACCTGATGACAGGGAAGCATGGAGCCTATTAAACGCCAGCTTCACAGGGATCAGCTTTGCACATTCGGGGTTTATCTTTCTCTTGCCTGCCATGTCACCTAGGTCTCCCTCATCAACCACGGGGTCGGACCAGGCTTGTTCCCCAGCGTTGGAGCAGTGCCGCCTTTGGTAGACGCAGCCCGCACGAAACCTGCCATGGGGAGAAATTGCAGCCTGCATTGTAGGCGTCGGCGGTTCGTTGTTGTTGTCGTCGCGTGACTTTTGGATGGCGGAGCAGCAGCTGTCTAGAGGGAGACTCTCCCGAGCAGGACACCGTGGGGGGGTCGTTGATCGTGTACATCGACCAGCGCCCTGGGGTAGATGGCGCGTACGGCTGCGCCCACGCGTGCCGTCACGCAGCTGGTGCGCGAGCCCAGAGTGTGGACGGGAACCCATGTTCGCCACGCCACGATCTGGGGTGCCGACGTGGGACGCATCCGCTGGCGTAGCAGCAGCTTGGCGAGGTTGCTGGACCTGCCTTACACCTCCAGTCCCGTCACCGGACATGTACCTCCTGGAAGTGTAGTGTCGATGGTCACGACGCGACCCCGAGCGCTCCCACTTGCGGCCCTTTGGAGCACGCGAGATGCTTCGGAAAAGGCACGTGCTCCAGCTGTCCTCACGTTGTAGGCGATGTCCACGGTGGTCGTTGTCGTCGTCGTCCCGGTGATGATCGTTGCGTCGAGGTGGAGGGTCGTGCCTGTCGCGTGGAGCACTCTCACCATCAACAACTCCAAGCCTCCAGTCGAACGCACGCGTACTTCCTTGACCCTCGTTGCCCGGGGAACCCTCCACAAGGTCAAGGTGGATGATGACCCTGAAGGTTAAGCCACTTTGTCCCGCCGGTGGCACATTGTGGACAGTGATGTTCCTGCCAACAATGGTTAGCCAAGTTACCTTTGGGATGTCTGAAGGGTTCCGCGTCCACGCCCAGAGGTTGAGCGTCCTTGTGTCCTCCTTTCGCAGTGACTGAGACTCGACGTAGTCTAGCACGCAGCTCTTAGCCACCGCCCGCTTGGCAATGCCCTCGTTCCACGCATGCAAAGGAATGCCTTCGAGGCAGAGACGAACATGGTAGTCGAAGTTGATGCGGTCACCGTGAATAGGGAGCTGCCATGGGCTAACTCGAATGTCATGTTGCCGTAGGTGAAGTCGCGTTGCGCCACCACCGCGTCGCGGTGGTGCTGGTGCTCGAAGGTGATGAAGAAATCCTCTGGGTAGTGCTGCACTACCGTGATGTCTTCTTCGCATATCCCGAACCTGGAGCAGAACGCCCTTCTCACTGTGCTTGTACCTGTCGCCGGTCGAACACCACCTAGTCAGGCCCACGCCGCGTGGGTACTCAGCCTCGCCAGCTCACTATCTATGTCCCGAGTGAAAGCAGCAACAGCAGTTGTTTCTTGCGGACGCTCAGCTGCATCGCCGGGCCTTGCCATGCTTGCCTAGCGCAGGGGTGGGAAATGCGAACTGTCGAGGCAGGGGGGCGCAGGAGGGGCTGGAGAGAAAGTAGCAGCAGTTGTCGAGGCAGGCTTGTTCGGGCACTGCTAGGCCTTGTGGCCAACACCTCCACAGCCGAGGCACCTCAGCGGATCCCTGCAATCAATGGCGTAGTGGCCTTTGGCCAAGCAGCGGAAGCATTTACCTCTCAGACTCACCTGCAAATTTTTTCTGACCGGATGGGGGGAGTTGGGAGCCTGGTTGTTGGGTGACATAAAGGCTCTGCCGAATTGACTCTCCCGCGGCGTCTCCGATGTACCGTAGTCCACCCAGCCGCACCATCGTCTTCAATGGATTCAATTTCGCATAGTTGCTCCTTGATGCAAAGTTGGCTTGAATGCTGTGGCTGGCAAGAAGTCCCATCGATGTGGCGCGGAGTGAAAGCTCCCTGTGCAGCAGACGCAAGCCTGTGTGGGCGACGAAGTTGTTTCGCGGGCAGGGACGGGACATCAAACTGAACTTTCTTGTCGTGGGGAGCCGTCGAAGCCTGTCTCCCCGCAGCCGGCTTGAGGCATGGTCGCGGCAGAGTTGGCCAGCCCGCGGAGGGGTGGAAGCCAGGGCTCACGGGAGCGCCCGCAAACCTGGCTGGGACGGGGCAACAACGGTAGGTGAAGGGCTGATCTGTTGTTTGGTGGTGAGGACGGGGGTTACCGGCCGGCGAATCGGTGGGGAGAGCCCCGGTGACGGTAGGGGTGGGGCTAGTCGCCGCAGGAACAGAGGAAGGTGGCTGCATTTCAAATCTCCTCATGTGAGGACACCCCTTAAGCCCACAGGAGGTTTCAAGATTCCCTTGTCAAATTTCCCGGGGCCGGCCTTGGGTGAGGGAAATTTCTTGGTTTTGTACTGGATAGAAGATCTCTAGCCATCTAATGAAGGGCTTATTTGGTTAGCTCTCAATCATGTGGATTGAGTATGAATATGTGGGTTTAAATCTCAGGCAAGTAAAAGTTCTTCTAAATTTTTTCAATCACATCAAATCCATGTATAATGGGAATAACCGAACAAAGCCGAACAATGTTGTGCAGTTGGATCACCATAGAGTTCGATCATCGTTTTAATAAGCTATCTTTAGAGTTGCTCGTGTATTTTTCTTGTCTTGACCTAAGAAATTCATTCACTAAGATTGATATGGATAACCTTGCTGAGCCTGCGGATATCTATATGATGACTTTCATCAAAGGCAATGGTTCAGCTTGACTGGCATATTGTGTTTTCATTGTTATATCCACTTATTGAACTGGCATTGTTATTACCGGTGGCAACCATAACAGTTAAAAGGGCCTTCTCTGTTATGAAGATTATCAAGACTGAGTTGCGCAACAAGATGATAGATGGTTGGTTAAATGACTTGATGGTATGCTACATTAAAAGAAAAATCTTTTAAGGACTTGATATTCAGAAAGTTAAAAAAAGATTTTTTTTTTGAGATAAGAAAACTAGAAATGCGATTGCCAAGGCCTTCTAGAACTAGACTCAACTAGAGATATTTTTTATTTAACTTTGTTTAATATTTTTACTCTGATTTGTTATTATTAACTTATTTTCTCTTTTTTCTGATTTTGTTTACACTTGGCTATAAATAGATTATGATCATGACGACCCTTGAATAAGGTATTTTTTCACATTTATCTTTAATTTTGATAGCTATGAATTAATTGCTTCAGATTATGTTTTGAATTTTTATTTCATTTTTATATTAGTAACACCTCCTATACCTTTAAGTATACATGATGCTACTCAAGTTTCTATGCAATGGCCAACTTTTATTTTTCAAGCATAGTATTTAGTTTACTGAACAATCTGTTCTGAAATGACCCCAACCTACAGCTGAAGCTACTCGCGGCATTTGGTTCATCACATTGACAGGTCTATCGACAATGCATTTTCTTCGCTAGCGTAAACATGTCGCCGACTAATTACTCCATAAACTGACATTATACGTGCACCAAAGCAAAAAAACAAAGCCATACTATTATATAGCTAGAGTGAATGAGGTGTACCATTTGGTATTAGGCTTTTTTCATGTAATATGTTTGATGTACTCATCTTATTTAATTTGCACAATTATTAATACGATAAGATACTTTGGATACATATAAGCGACAAAACATCTATAGTGGCTATTTAGCTTAACTAGGGATAACAGTGAGTACGGATATGTGTAAATAATCATGGTTATTTATCTGTTAGGTACGGATATAGTGGATTTTTATATCCGCAAATACAAGTATAGATACTATACGGTATCTACGGATAATAATTTCGTGGTGCTATTCATATCCGTCGTCCAATAAACATATGACATGTGGACCCAGTCACTCACTAGCCGGCCACCTAGCATCTGGTTCTTGCATCCCAAATTCCCAATCCAAATCCTACTCGGCTACTCGCCCATCACCAGCGGCCAGCCTCCAACCCCAGCATCCCAAATTCCCAATCAAAATCCTATCTTCCTACATGTTATAACCCTAGCCGCCAGCATCTAGCCGGCCAGCCACCAGGCCACGGTCAAGCGGGGCGCCGAACGCCCGAAGCACCCAGGCACGACCGAGCGGAGGAGCCGAACAATGTTGAAATTAATGTTGGCTGACTGGCGCGTGGAGCCGAACAATGTTGAAAATATTATTTGGTGTTAAAATTATTATTCGATGTTATTGGAATGTTAAATTATGATAAATTTCTGTTAGAGCGCTGCTGGAATTTTAGTGGGTGGACGGGTAACGGATATCCGTTGGATAATGGATACCCGACGAGTACGGTACAGATACAGATCTGTACCCACGAGTGTAAATGGGTATGGGTGAGATTTTACCTCACGGGTATAGATTTACGAACCATATATCCGTGTTCTACCCGCCAGTCGCCATCTCTAAGCTTAACTGAGGGTCGAACAGATTATAAAAATATATTATTTATATATAATACTACTATATAATATAACTAGATATGTGCTCGTACGTTGTCAGTTGTCACGAGGCGAGAGAGCGACGTATAGACTGCAAATATAGTTATTGTTTATTTTAAACACTAAAGAACATGTGGTTTGGTGGTTAGCCCCAAATTTCTGGATAAGAGGGTGTGGGTTCGAGTGCTCACTTTGCACTATTTTTTGCGGGTGCTAGACGTGGGGTGGGTGATGTCGTGGTAGCACAGGTGCCCATATTAGGTTATTAATACATTAGTATATATATAATATTACTACTGTTCTTATATTCATGTTATTACGAAATATAGCAGACGATGGATTCAGACATTTGATTTCCAACAAAATAAGAGCGAATCAGTTTCTGGATCTTCATATAAAAATTTACTATAAATAGTTGAAACTCTTCCGTTTCAAAAAACGACGGGATGAAACCGCTTCGGATTTCTTTTGATGAAAACCCTTGTTCCGCTCTCGCTCGCCGCTACTAAAGGGAATTCGTTATTTGCTTCTGGCTTCCTCATACCCAAGACGGTAAAGTTTAAGGTTGGATAATGCCGTCGTCCTCTGGGGTGCCCAGCTGGCCGGGCAAGTATGAGAGGAATAGCAACACGCAAGAAATAACAACACATTCAAGCCACGATCTTTTGTCTCAAGTTTGTCATTGGTTTGGTAGACCACCTTTTCTCAATAAAGCCAAGATTACTTGGTATTATTTTATTGCTCCTCCCCTCTAAACTCATACGACTCTCCAACCAAATATAAAATAGAGCGACTCGGCTCTATTCTACTCTTGAACCAAACAAAAAATAGATCGACTATGTTCTTCTTGCTAGAATGAAACCACTTTATTCTATTTGACTCTCCAACCAACACCAAAGAATAGAACAAGGCTGTCATATTTTTCTATTTGGTTTGTTAACAAAAGAAAACATGGGATGACAAGTGGGTCCGACGTATATTAATCTTTTATTTTCTTCTCTCCTCTTTTCTGTTCTTTCTACTCCTAAGTGGCAACTCATCCGTAGAGTAGAGGGCGGCGGCTACCTCCTCAGTCCTCTCCCCCGCCGCCGAGCTCGCCCTTCCCCCGCCACCTTGGCTGGCGAGGAGCACACCAGGACATCACGTGCTCTCTCCTCTTGGTCTTTCTGCGAAGCCATGCCTTAACGTAATGTATAGGTAAAACCGTGCGCCCAAACCCTAACATGCTATTCGTAATCAGATCTGAATCTAATTACAAGTGTATATCTATGTATTATGCCTACTAAATTCGATTTCTTTGCTAAAATTTACGGGGTATACATGTGTACATCCATTTCCTTTACTGGGTGCGCCCCTGCCCCAGAGAATATGCTTGCAGTTTTAATCGTTTGTTTCGTTCCATCCCGTGCCTTTTCTTTCTTTCCGGTATTCGAGCTGGATCACCCCGCTTGATGTGTTCAATCAAAATGGCTCTGTGCCGAATCCACAATCCAGTGAGTATACTGATGACTGAATGTATATAATGATTGAGAACCACCGTCATCTGAGACATATGGCTAAGACAACACGATTTACATTTGATGTGGGATTCATAGTTTAGTACGTTTATTATTTGATAAAAAGTCATGGTTGCTGGTTATATGATAAGAGAACAGACAAATTTTAAGGTGGAATTCTATCTTTCACGAGGTTCTGCATATTGATCTAGTTTAACAGAGGTTCTTCTGGGCTCATTGCCAATTGAATGTGCATGCTACTGTTGGTTTTGTAGCAAAATGCTTAGCGAAAATCGATGTAACATGTAAGAACATGAAATTTTGTAAAGTCCTCACCATTTGTGGCCGTGCACCCTGTAAGTATCCATTCTCTTGGCTATGTGTTCTATTTTTTTGCATGCTCAGGGCCATACCGGAAACTAATGAGGTCCCGTACAACTATTGAATAAAAGGCTCTTCATACTAAATTATTTTTTAAAAAATAGAACAGTAACTATTAAGATATTGTAATGTGGTACAAAGAAATGGAATTTATAAAAAAATATCTATTTAACTATTAGTTGTATAAATTTTACTTCAACAACTTCGTTCTCTTAGTGTTCCTTCAAATAAATTCTTCAATGATACGCTCCTATTCAATATTATTGAATAATCCACCCTCAAGTCTTATTGTGGCTAAATTAATAAGTCTTTATTATGTTATTGTAGAACACAAATTGGACTTCAATAGTTTTAGTTTAGAAAAACCCCGCTCTGCTATATGCAACAATTAGTATGAAAAAATAATTTCATTAATAAATACAAGATAATTAATCAATTAGATAATTATTTAATTTATGAGGTTGACACATTATTATTGAAGAAGTTTAACCAATTTATATTTCATTACATGAATAATGTAAGTAGAGGGACTCTAACTCTCATCAAGAGGATGACACTATGAGTTGGGGCAATTTTCTGTTTATTTCCTCAAACACTACACAATGCCATACCCATCTAAGGGTTGGAGACCCATATTTATAGTCCTAGAGCCTGCACTACCACACCTTCTCACACACACTACACAACAGGATTGTCCTCTAGATGCTAAAAAGACTACAGAGGACAGTCAAAAGCGACTGTTGTCCTCTAGATGCTAAAGAGACTACAGAGGACAGTCAAAAAGCGACTGTTGTCCTCTAGATGCTAAAGAGACTACAGAGGACAGTCAAGTTGTCCTCTAGATGCTAAAGGATTATAGAGGACAGTCAAAAGCGACTGCTGTCCTCTAGATGCTCAAGGACTACAGAGGACAGTCAAAAGCGACTGTTGTCCTCTAGATGCTCAAGACTTATTCCATCATTCTCCCCCTAAGTCTTGGGCGTCGTCTTGTGAGAAAGTTGGGCCATCCCGGACCTAAAGCAAAGCTCAACAAACTTGATCTTCCCAAGGGACTTGGTGAGCAGGTCTGCAAGCTGATCCTTGGTGTTGATGTAGCGCGCCTTGATGCTCCCTTCTGCCAAGCAGTCTCGGATGAAGTGGTATCTCAGCCGGATGTGCTTGCTCCGTTCATGGAATACGGGGTTCTTGGCCAATGCCAGAGCGGACTGGCTGTCCACCCTGAGTTCCACCGCTCTAGTGTCTCTCCCGAGGAGATCACCGAGCAGTCGAGCCAGCCAGAGCGCCTGAGTCGAAGCAGCGGACGCCGCTATGTACTCAGCCTCGCAGCTGGACATGGCCACCACCTGCTGCTTCACCGACTGTAGCTAATGAGGCACTTGCCGAGGAAGAAGAGGATCCCGCTTGTGCTCTTGCTAGTGTCGATGTCACCGGCGTGGTCGCTGTCGCTGTACCCGACAAGGTGTGCCTCCCTAGGGCACCTCGGGTAGTAGAGACCGTGGTCGAGAGTCCCCGCAACATAGCGGATGATCCTCTTCACAGCCTGCTCATGCTCCATCGTCGGTCGCTGCAAGAACCGACTAACGTAGCTGACGGAGTATGCCAAGTCAGGCCATGTGTGGACGAGGTAGCGAAGGCTCCCCACAAGACGCCGGTACTGTGTAGCATCCACCTCCTCCGTCGTGTTGTCGCGACTCAGCTTCAGCCTCTCCTCCATCGGAGTGAGAGCTGGGTTGCAGTCAGTGAGCCTAGCCAGCTCAACAATGCGCTTGGCGTAGGCGGTATGGCGAAGTGTGATCCCGGAGTCTCCCTGGTGCACCTCAATCCCTAGGTAGAAGGAGAGATGCCCCATGTCACTCATTTGGAAGGTGGCCTTCATCTCTTCCTTGAACGCTGCCACCTCTGCATCCTTGGCGCCGGTGATCACCAAGTCGTCGACGTAGACACCCACCAGCAGGGCACTTCCTCCATTGCCCCGCCGATATATGGCCGCCTCATGCGGGCTTGGCGTGAAACCCATTCCTTTGAGCGTGGAATCCATCTTGGCATTCCACGCCCTCGGTGCCTGTCACAGGCCATAGAGAGCCTTGCGCAGGCGCAACACCTTGCCCTCCTTGCTAGGGATCGCAAAACCTGGCGGCTGGTGTACGTAGACCTCCTCCTTTAAGTCGCCGTTAAGAAACACCGACTTGACGTCCATGTGATGAACGTGCCAGTCCTGCTGGGCTGACAGCGCAAGGAGGAGTCGCACGGATTCCATCCGTGCCACGGGGGCGAAAGCATCGTCGAAGTCGATCCCCTCCTGTTGTAGGAAACCGCGTGCCACCAAGCGAGCCTTGTGCTTGACGATGGCGCCGGCTTCATCCCTCTTCAGTTTGAACACCCATTTAAGGGTGATCGCGCGATGACCATGAGGGAGATCAGCGAGCTCCCAGGTGCGGTTCGTCTCAACTGCGTCCATCTCCGACTGCATCGCGGCACGCCAAGCCACATGTTTCTCGGCCTCCGTGAAAGACCGAGGCTAACCATCGTCGCATGCAAGATGCAACTCTCCTGCCAAAATGCGAGATGCAGGGCCTGGCACCGACGGGTCGATGAGAAGGCCCTCCACCCTTTGATACCGCAACGGCTCGCCGTCGTAGCACGCGTCGACGTGCTCCTCGTCGCGGGACAGAGGGGTCACGAGCTCCACTGGGTCGTGCTTGACACGAGCTGGTCTCGGAGAGGACGTTCCCGGAGAGGGTACCGTCGGTGCTGGAGTACATGGTGGCGAAGGGCTCGCTGTAGCCGGAGTCGTGGCTGGAGTGCGTGGTGGTGAAGAGCTCGTTGTAGCAGGAGCTGGAGAGTGTGGCTCTGTAGTCGGTGGAGACTTGGGGGCTAGGGTAGACCTGCTCGGAGAAGAGTTGCCTACTCCCCCAGCTCCCTCAAAGTGGACGTACTCGATGGTGAAGTCGTACGTCGGAGTCGTGCCGTCGTCCACTGCCTTGTCCCACGCCCATCCTCGCCCTTCGTCGAACACTATGTCGCGCGCCGTGCGCACACGCTGTGTTCTTGGTCAAGGATGCGGTAGGCCTTCGAGCCCTCCGCGTAGCCAATGAACACCCCCGGGGTGCTCCTATCGTCGAGCTTGCTAATGTGGCCAAGCTCCTTGGTGAATGCGAGGCAGCCAAAGACCCGTAGGTGGGAGACCGCCGGCTTGCGCCCATGCCAAGCCTCGTACGGTGTCATCCCGTTGAGAGCCTTGGTGGGCGAGCGGTTGAGGATGTAAACCGCTATCACCACCGCCTCTCCCCAGAAGACAACTGGCATTCCTCTCTGCTTGAGGAGAGTCCGATCCATCCCCACAACCGTCTGGTTGCGCCACTCGACGACACCGTTCTGCTGCGGGCTGTACGGCGCGGAGTAGTGGCGCTGAACGCCCTCATCCGCACAGTACGACGCGAACTCAGCCGTCGTGAATTCGCTGCCGTTGTCGGTGCGCAGCACGCGCAGCTTGTGGCCGCACTCCGCCTCCGCAGCGACCTGCACACGCCTGATGGCGTTCGCAGCCTCTCCCTTGCTGCCAAGGATCATCACCCACATGTAGCGGGAGAGATCGTCGACGAGCAGCAAGAAGTAGCGTTGTCCTCCTGGTGTGGCTGGTGTCAACGGGCCACACAAGTCCCCATGCATGAGCTCGAGCCTCTCCTTGGCTCGGAAGCTCGACTGCTGGGGAAAGGGGAGCTGTCTCTGCTTTGTCAGCACGCAGACATCGCAAAATTGCTCCACATGGTCAAGGCACGGCAGGCCTCGTACCATCTCCTTGGCACTGAGCCTCTTCAGGGCCTCGAAGTTAAGGTGCCCGAAGCGCTCGTGCCACTGCCATGCCCCGTCGTCTCGACGAGCAGCAAGGCAGCAAGGTTGTGCCACCTTCACATTGAGGATGTATAGCCGATTTGGACTCCTGTGTACCTTGGCAAGAAGGCGATGACTCCGTGCTCGACCTCCATGCGCGAACCGTTCTCATCCAGCTGTCCCAAGCTGATGATAGAGTTCCTCAACGCGAGGATGTAGTAGACTCCGGTGAGTAGCCTGTGCTCACCAGACGCGGCGGTGAAGACGACTGAGCCGGCGCCCTTGATCTCTACGCCGGAGGTGAAAGTCGCCTAGAGGGGGGGGGGTGAATAGGGCGAAACTGAAATTCTCAAAAATAATCACAACTACAAGCCGGGTTAGCGTTAGAAATATAATAGAGTCCGCGAGAGAGGGTGCAAAACAAATCGCAAGCGAATAATGAAGTGAGACACGCGGATTTGTTTTACCGAGGTTCGGTTCTCTCAAACCTACTCCCCGTTGAGGAGGCCACAAAGGCCGGGTCTCTTTCAACCCTTACCCTCTCTCAAACGGTCCCTCGGACCGAGTGAGCTTTCTCTTCTCAATCACTTGGAACACAAAGTTCCCACAAGGACCACCACAAGTTTGGTGTCTCTTGCCTCAATTACAAGTGAGTTTGATCGCAATGAAAGAATCAAGAAAGAAGAAAGCAATCCAAGCGCAAGAGCTCGAAAGAACACAAGCAAATCTATCTCTCTAATCACTAGGGCGTTGTGTGGAATTTGGAGAGGATTTGATCTCTTTGGTGTGTCTAGAATTGAATGCTAGAGCTCTTGTAAGTAGTTGGGAAGTGGAAAACTTGGATGCAATGAATGGTGGGTGGTTGGGGGTATTTATAGCCCCAACCACCAAACTAGCCGTTTGGTGAGGCTGTCTGTTCGATGGCGCACCGGACAGTCCGGTGCGACAGCCACGTCACCAAAGCCGTTGGGTTCCGACCGTTGGAGCTCTGTCTTCTGGGCTCGCCTGGATGTCCGGTGGCGCACCGGACATGCACTGTAGATTGTCCGGTGCGCCAGCATGGGCGTGCCTGACCTCTGCGCGCGCAGCGCGCGCATTTAATGCGTCGCAGGTAGCCGTTGGCGCCGAAATAGCCGTTGCCCCGCTGTTGCACCGGACAGTCCGGTGAATTATAGCGGAGTGGCCGAAGTGAATTCCCGAGGCTGCCGAGTTCGCGAGGGCGCTCATCCTTGGAGCACCGGACACTGTCCGGTGTACACCGGACAGTCCGGTGAATTATAGCGCGCCGGCTTCCGAGAATTCCCGAAGGTGAAGAGTTTGAAGTCGGAGTCCTCTGGTGCACCAGACATGTCCGGTGCGCCAGACCAGAGGTGCCTTTGGTTGGCTCTTGCTCCTTTGTTTGAACCCAATACTTGGTCTTTTTATTGGCTAAGTGTGAACCTTTGGCACCTGTATAACTTATACACTAGAGCAAACTAGTTAGTCCAAATATTTGTGTTGGGCAATTCAACCACCAAAATTAATTAGGGACTAGGTGTAAGCCTAGTTCCCTTTCAATCTCCCCCTTTTTGGTGATTGATGCCAACACAAACCAAAGCAAATATAAAAGTGCATGATTGAACTAGTTTGCATAATGTAAGTGCAAAGGTTGCTTGGAATTGAGCCAATATAAATACTTACATGATGTGCATGGATTGTTTCTTTGTTTTTAACATATTGGACCACACTTGCACCACAAGTTTTGTTTTGCAAATTCTTTTGTAAATTCTTTTCAAAGACTTTTTGCAAGATAGTCAAAGGTAAATGAGTAAGATTTTTGCGAAGCATTTTCAAGATTGAAAGTTTCTCCCTTTGTTTCAAATGCTTTTCCTTTGACTAAACAAAACTCCCCCTCAAATAAATTCTCCTCTTAGTGTTCAAGAGGGTTTTAAGATATCAAGTTTTAAAAATACTACTTGCTCCCCCTTTAGAACACAAAGAGATACCAATTTGAAATTTTTCAATTGAAAACCATTAATTTTAAAATTATGGTGGTGGTGCGGTCGTTTTGCTTTGGGCCAATACTTTCTCCCCCTTTGGCATGAATCGCCAAAAACAGATACTTAGAATAAAATATAGGCCCTGTCCTAACTACTTTCTCCCCTTTGGCAAATAAAACATATGAGTGAAGATTATACCAAAGATGGAGAGTGAAGCGGAGTGACGGCGAAGGATGAGTAGTAGAGTAGAGTGGAAGCCTTGTCTTCGCCGAAGACTCCAATTCCCTTTCAATATACCTATGACTTGGTTTGAAATACACTTGAAAACACATTAGTCATAGCATATAAAAGAGACATGATTAAAGGTATACTTATGAGCTATGTGTGCAAGTTTAGAAAAAGAAATTCCTAGAATCAAGAATATTGAGCTCATGCCTAAGTTTGGTAAAGGATTGTTCATCAAGTGGCTAGGTAAAGATATCGGCTAATTGATCTTTAGTGTTAATGTATGAAATCTCGATATCCCCCTTTTGTTGGTGATCCCGAAGAAAATGATACCGAATGGCTATGTGTTTAGTGCGGCTATGCTCAACGGGATTATCCGCCATGCGGATTGCACTCTCATTATCACATAGAAGAGGAACTTTGGTTAATTTGTAACCATAGTCCCGCAGGGTTTGCCTCATCCAAAGCAATTGCGCGCAACAATGGCCTGCGGCAATGTACTCGGCTTCGGCGGTAGAAAGAGCGACCGAATTTTGCTTCTTTGAAGCCCAAGACACCAAGGATCTTCCCAAGAACTGGCAAGTCCCCGATGTGCTCTTTCTATTAATCTTACACCCTGCCCAATCGGCATCCGAATAACCAATCAAATCAAATGTGGATCCTCGAGGGTACCAAAGCCCAAACTTAGATGTATAAGCCAAATATCTCAAGATTCGTTTTACAGCCGTAAGTTGTGATTCCTTAGGGTCGGCTTGGAATCTTGCACACATGCATACGGAAAGCATAATGTCCGGTCGAGATGCACATAAATAAAGCAATGAACCAATCATCAACCGGTATACCTTTTGATCGACGGATTTACCTCCCGTGTCGAGGTCGAGATGCCCATTGGTTCCCATGGGTGTCTTGATGGGCTTGGCATCCTTCATTCCAAACTTGGTTAGAATGTCTTGAGTGTACTTCGTTTGACAAATGAAGGTGCCCTCTTGGAGTTGCTTGACTTGAAATCCTAGAAAATACTTCAACTCCCCCATCATCGACATCTCGAATTTTTGTGTCATGATCCTACTAAATTCTTCACATGTAGATTCGTTAGTAGACCCAAATATGATATCATCAACATAAATTTGGCATACAAACAAATCATTGTCAAGAGTTTTAGTGAATAAAGTAGGATCGGCCTTGCCGACTTTGAAGCCATTAGCAATAAGGAAATCTCTAAGGCATTCATACCATGCTCTTGGGGCTTGCTTGAGCCCATAAAGCGCCTTAGAGAGCCTATAGACATGGTTAGGGTACTCACTATCTTCAAAGCCGGGAGGTTGCTCAACATAGACCTCCTCCTTGATTGGTCCGTTGAGGAAGGCACTCTTCACGTCCATTTGGTAGAGCTTGAAGCCATGGTAAGTAGCATAGGCCAATAATATACGAATTGACTCAAGCCTAGCTACGGGTGCATAGGTTTCACCAAAATCCAAACCTTCGACTTGTGAATACCCCTTGGCCACGAGTCGAGCTTTGTTCCTTGTCACCACACCATGCTCGTCTTGCTTATTGCGGAAGACCCACTTGGTTCCTACAACATTTTGATTAGAACGTGGAACTAAATGCCATACCTCGTTCCTCGTGAAGTTGTTGAGCTCCTCTTGCATCGCCATCACCCAATCCGAATCTTGGAGTGCTTCCTCTACCCTGTGTGGCTCAATAGAGGAAACAAAAAAGTAATGCTCACAAAAATGTGCAACACGAGATCGAGTGGTTACCCCCTTATGAATGTCGCCGAGGATGGTGTCGACGGGGTGATCTCGTTGGATTGCTTGGTGGACTCTTGGGTGCGGCGGCCTTGGTTGTTCATCCTCCTTGTCTTGATCATTTGCATCTCCCCCTTGATCGTTGCCGTCATCTTGAGGGGGCTCATCTCTTTGATCTTCTCCTTCATCAACTTGAGCCTCGTCCTCATTTTGAGTTGGTGGAGATGCTTGCGTGGAGGAGGATGGTTGATCTTGTGCATGTGGAGGCTCTTCGGATTCCTTAGGACACACATCCCCAATGGACATGTTCCTTAGCGCGATGCATGGAGCCTGTTCTTCACCTATCTCATCAAGATCAACTTGCTCTACTTGAGAGCCGTTAGTCTCATCAAACACAACGTCACAAGAAACTTCAACAAGTCCTGAGGACTTGTTAAAGACTCTATATGCCCTTGTGTTTGAGTCATATCCTAGTAAAAAGCCTTCTACAGTTTTAGGAGCAAATTTAGATTTTCTACCTCTTTTGACAAGAATAAAACATTTGCTACCAAAAACTCTAAAATATGAAATATTTGGCTTTTTACCGGTTAGGAGTTCATAGGATGTCTTCTTGAGGATTCGGTGAAGATATAACTGGTTGATGGCGTAGCAAGCGGTGTTGACCGCCTCGGCCCAAAACCGATCCGGTGTCTTGTACTCATCAAGCATGGTTCTTGCCATGTCCAAGAGAGTTCGATTCTTCCTCTCCACTACACCATTTTGTTGTGGGGTGTAGGGAGAAGAGAACTCATGCTTGATGCCCTCCTCCTCAAGGAAGCCTTCAATTTGAGAGTTCTTGAACTCCGTCCCATTGTCGCTTCTAATTTTCTTGATCCTTAAGCCGAACTCATTTTGAGCTCGTCTCAAGAATCCCTTTAAGGTTTCTTGGGTATGAGATTTTTCCTGCAAAAAGAACACCCAAGTGAAGCGAGAATAATCATCCACAATAACTAGACAGTACTTACTCCCGCCGATGCTTATGTAAGCGATCGGGCCGAATAAATCCATGTGTAGGAGCTCGAGTGGCCTGTCACTCGTCATGATGTTCTTGTGTGGATGATGAGTGCCAACTTGCTTCCCGGCTTGGCATGCACTACAAATCCTGTCTTTCTCAAAATGAACATTTGTTAGTCCTAAAATGTGCTCTCCCTTTAGAAGCTTATGAAGATTCTTCATTCCAACATGGGCTAGTCGGCGGTGCCAGAGCCAACCCAAGTTAGTCTTAGCAACCAAGCAAGTGTCGAGTTCAGCTCTATAAAAATCTACCAAGTATAGCTGACCCTCTAACACTCCCTTAAATGCTATTGAATCATCACTCCTTCTAAAGACAGTGACACCTACATCAGTAAATAGACAGTTGTAGCCCATTTGACATAATTGGGATACGGAAAGCAAATTGTAATCTAAAGAATCTACAAGAAAAACATTGGAAATAGTATGGTCAGGTGATATAGCAATTTTACCCAAACCTTTGACCAAACCTTGATTTCCATCCTCGAATGTGATAGCTCGTTGGGGATCTTGGTTTTTCTCATATGAGGAGAACATCTTCTTCTCCCCTGTCATGTGGTTTGTGCACCCGCTGTCGAGTATCCAACTTGAGCCCCCGGATGCATAAACCTACAAAACAATTTTAGTTCTTGACTTTAGGTACCCAAACGGTTTTGGGTCCTTTGGCATTAGAAACAAGAACTTTGGGTACCCAAACACAAGTCTTGGAGCCCTTGTGTTTGCCCCCAACAAAGTTGGCAACTACCTTGCCGGATTTGTTAGTCAAAACATAAGATGCATCAAAAGTCTTAAATGAAATGCTATGATCATTTGATGCATTAAGAGTTTTTTCTTAGGCAACTTGGCACGGGTTGGTTGCCTAGAGCTAGATGTCTCACCCTTATACATAAAAGCATGATTAGGGCCAGAGTGAGACTTCCTAGAATGAGTTCTCCTAATTTTGCTCTCGGGATAACCGGCAGGGTACAAAATGTAACCCTCGTTATCCTGAGGCATGGGAGCTTTGCCCTTGACAAAGTTAGACAAGTTCTTAGGGGGAGCATTAAGTTTGACATTGTCTCCTCTTTGGAAGCCAATGCCATCCTTGATGCCAGGGCGTCTCCCATTATAGAGCATACTTCTAGCAAATTTAAACTTTTCATTTTCTAAGTTATGCTCGGCAATTTTAGCATCTAATTTTGCTATATGATCATTTTGTTGTTTAATTAATACCATGTGATCATGAATAGCATTGATATCAACATCTCTACATCTAGTGCAAATAGAAACATGCTCAACGGTAGATGTAGAGGGTTTGCAAGATTTTAATTCTACAACCTTAGCATGTAGTATATCATTCTCATTTCTAAGGTTAGAAATAGTAACATTGCAAACATCAAAATCTTTAGCCTTAGCAATTAATTTTTCATTTTCAATCCTAAGGCTAGCAAGAGAGATGTTTAATTCTTCAATCTTAGCAAGCAAATCATCATTATTATTTCTAAGATTGGGAATTGAAACATCACAAATATGAGAATCAACCTTAGCAATTAAACTAGCATTTTCATTTCTAAGGTTATCAATGGTCTCATGGCAAGTGCTTAGCTCACTAGACAAATTTTCACATTTTTCAACTTGTAGAGCATAAGCATTTTTAACCTTAACATGCTTTTTATTTTCCTTGATTAGGAAGTCCTCTTGGGAGTCCAAGAGGTCATCCTTCTCATGGATGGCACTAATTAATTCATTTAATTTTTCTTTTTGTTGCATGTTTAGGTCGGCAAAAAGGGTACGCAAATTATTTTCCTCATCACTATCATTATCATCACTAGAGGATTCATATTTAGTGGAGGATTTAGATTTAACCTTCTTCCTTTTGCCGTCCTTTGCCATGAGGCACTTGTGGCTGACGTTGGGGAAGAGGAGTCCCTTGGTGATGGCGACGTTGGCGGCGTCCTCGTCGGAGGAGGACTCGGTGGAGCTCTCGTCGGAGTCCCACTCCCGGCAAACATGGGCATCGCCGCCCTTCTTCTTGTAGTACTTCTTCTTTTCTCTCCTCTTTCCCTTCTTGTCGTCGCCCCTGTCACTGTCACTAGATATAGGACATTTTGCAATAAAATGACCGGGCTTACCACATTTGTAGCACACTTTCTTGGAGCGGGGTTTGTAGTCCTTCCCCCTCCGTTGCTTGAGGATTTGGCGAAAGCTTTTGATGATTAAAGCTATCTCCTCATTGTCGAGCTTGGAGGCGTCAATGGGTTGTCTACTCGATGTAGACTCCTCCTTCTTCTCCTCCGTCGCCTTGAATGCCACCGGTTGTGCTTCGGACGTGGAGGGTTCGTCAAGCTCGTTGATCTTCTTTGAGCCTTTAATCATACATTCAAAGCTCACAAAATTCCCGATTACTTCCTCGGGAGTCATTAGTGTATATCTTGGGTTACCACGAATTAATTGAACTTGAGTAGGGTTAAGGAATATAAGTGATCTCAAAATAAC
Source organism: Zea luxurians (assembly GCA_029449295.1). NCBI lineage: Eukaryota > Viridiplantae > Streptophyta > Magnoliopsida > Poales > Poaceae > Zea > Zea luxurians. Next base: position 15,923,848 of record JAOPSE010000023.1, on the reverse strand, counting down.
CTTAACCACCTCGTGGTCATCCCATTTCTTGCTCCCGAGGTTGCGCACTTGGTTCACCAAGGTTTTGAGCCGGTTGTACATATCTTGTGGCTCCTCCCCTTGGCGAAGACGAAAACGACCGAGCTCCCCCTCGATCGTTTCCCGCTTGGTGATCTTGGTGAGTTCATCACCCTCGTGCGCGGTCTTGAGAAGGTCCCAAATCTCCTTTGCATTCTTCAACCCTTGCACCTTGTTGTATTCCTCCTTGCTTAGAGAGGCGAGGAGTATGGTTGTAGCTTGAGAGTTGAAGTGCTCGATTTGGGCCACTTCGTCCGTATCATAGTCTTCATCCCCTACGGATGGTACCTGTGCTCCAAACTCAACAACATTCCATATACTTTTGTGAAGTGAGGTTAGATGAAATTTCATTAAATCACTCCACCTAGCATAATCTTCGCCATCAAAGGTTGGCGGTTTGCCTAATGGAACGGAAAGTAATGGAGTAGGTCTAGATGTACGAGCATAGTGTAAGGGGATCTTACTAAACTTCTTGCGCTCTTGGCGCTTAGAAGTTACGGACGGCGCATCGGAGTCGGAGGTCGATGTTGATGAAGTGTCGGTCTCGTAGTAGACCACCTTCCTCATCCTCTTGTGCTTGTCGCCTTTCCGATGCGACTTGTGGGAAGAAGATTTTTCCTTCTTCTCCTTGTGGTGTGAAGAAGAAGATCTTTTCTCCTTCCGTTTGGAGGAGTCCTTCTTCTTCTCCTTCCTCTTGGTGCGAGACTCTTCCGATGAAGTGCTCCCTTGGCTTGTAGTGGGCTTGTCGCCGGTCTCCATCTCCCTCTTGGTGTGATCTCCCGACATCACTTCGAGTGGTTAGGCTCTAATGAAGCACCGGGCTCTGATACCAATTGAAAGTCGCCTAGAGGGGGGGGGGTGAATAGGGCGAAACTGAAATTCTCAAAAATAATCACAACTACAAGCCGGGTTAGCGTTAGAAATATAATAGAGTCCGCGAGAGAGGGTGAAAAACAAATCGCAAGCGAATAATGAAGTGAGATACGTGGATTTGTTTTACCGAGGTTCGGTTCTCTCAAACCTACTCCCCGTTGAGGAGGCCACAAAGGCCGGGTCTCTTTCAACCCTTACCCTCTCTCAAACGGTCCCTCGGACCGAGTGAGCTTTCTCTTCTCAATCACTTGGAACACAAAGTTCCCACAAGGACCACCACAAGTTTGGTGTCTCTTGCCTCAATTACAAGTGAGTTTGATCGCAATGAAAGAATCAAGAAAGAAGAAAGCAATCCAAGCGCAAGAGCTCGAAAGAACACAAGCAAATCTCTCTCTCTTTTCACTAGGGCGTTGTGTGGAATTTGGAGAGGATTTGATCTCTTTGGTGTGTCTAGAATTGAATGCTAGAGCTCTTGTAAGTAGTTGGGAAGTGGAAAACTTAGATGCAATGAATGGTGGGTGGTTGGGGGTATTTATAGCCCCAACCACCAAACTAGCCGTTTGGTGAGGCTGTCTGTTCGATGGCGCACCGGACAGTCCGGTGCACACCGGACATGTCCGGTGCGACAGCCACGTCACCAAAGCCGTTGGGTTCCGACCGTTGGAGCTCTGTCTTCTAGGCCCGCCTGGATGTCCGGTGGCGCACCGGACATGCACTGTAGATTGTCTGGTGCGCCAGCATGGGCGTGCCTGACCTCTGCGCGCGCAGCGCGCGCATTTAATGCATCGCAGGTAGCCGTTGGCGCCGAAATAGCCGTTGCCCCGCTGTTGCACCGGACAGTCCGGTGTACACCGGACAGTCCGGTGAATTATAGCGGAGTGGCCGAAGTGAATTCCCGAGGCTGCCGAGTTCGCGAGGGCGCTCATCCTTGGAGCACCGGACACTGTGCGGTGTACACCGGACAGTCCGGTGAATTATAGCGCGCCGGGTTCCGAGAATTCCCGAAGGTGAAGAGTTTGAAGTCGGAGTCCTCTGGTGCACCGGACATGTCCGGTGGCACACCGGACAGTCCGGTGCGCCAGACCAGAGGTGCCTTTGGTTGGCTCTTTCTCCTTTGTTTGAACCCAATACTTGGTCTTTTTATTGGCTAAGTGTGAACCTTTGGCACCTGTATAACTTATACACTAGAGCAAACTAGTTAGTCCAAATATTTGTGTTGGGCAATTCAACCACCAAAATTAATTAGGGACTAGGTGTAAGCCTAATTCCCTTTCAGGAGGCGTCCCCAAACTTGACGGAGCCTCGGACGCTAGAGTCAAGCTCGGTGAAGAACTCCTGTTGGCTGGTCATGTGATGAGTGGCGCCGGTGTCGAGGCACCATGCTTCGATCATGTCCTTGTTGGAGCCGTCGCCGAGGAAAGCGCGTGCTTTCGACTCATCAAGGTGGAGGAGTGTCGCTGCGGCCGGTGCCGCTGGAGATGGTTCGATGCTTGCATGTGCCAGGAGCAGGGCCTCCTCCTCCGCCTCCGCCTGTGCGACGTTGGCCTGACCACGTCGTGGCTGCCGACAGTCCCTGGCCCAGTGGCCAAGCTTGCCACAGTTGTGACAGTCGTCGTCTCGTGCCGGCTTCTTGTTGCCGACGGCGCCGCCTTGGGCACCTCCACGTGCACCACCCTCAGCATGTCCTCGCGCCCCGGCCTGGGCGCCTCCACGCGCCTTTGAAAGGGAAATGTGCCCTTGGGCCATTTCTAAGTATTTTGGTGATTGAGTGCCAACGCAAGTGCTTTTGTGTTGATCTATGCAATATGGTGAACAAAGTGCAAATCAAGTCAAAAGGTATGTTTCTAGACTTAGTACATTGTTTTATGGACTAATGTATTGCATCTAAGTGCTGGAAACAGAAAAAATTGAATTGGAAATGAGATGGCTTTGTTCAGCCAAAGTCTGCTCAGTCTGGGTGCACCGGACTGTCCGATGGTGCACCGGACAGTGTCCGGTGCGCCAGGCTGGCTCTGGCGAACAGGCTGCTCTCGGGACTTCGACGACGGTGTACGACTAAAATTCACCGGTCTGTCCGGTGGTGCACCGGACTGTCCGGTGAGCCGTTCACAGGCGAACTCGTCGCTCTCGGGAGATGATTAACGGCGTACAGCTAAAATTCACCGGTCTATCTGGTGGTGCACCGGACTGTCCGGTGAGTCAACAGTCAGCCGGGGCAACGGTCGGCCGAGGATTCCGCGCGTGACGCGTGGCCGAGCCAACGGTCACATTGGTGCACCGGACTGTCCGGTGTGCACCGGAAAGTGTCCGGTGCGCCAACGCTCTCAGACTCCAACGGTCGGCTTCACCAAATAAGGAAGGATATCTGCACCGGAAAGTGTCCGGTGGTGCACCGGACTGTCCGGTGCGCCAGTCGACAGAAGGCAAGATCTGCCTTCCAGGATTGCTCTCAACGGCTCCTAGCTGCCTTGGGGCTATAAAAGGGACCCCTAGGTGCATGGAGGAGTACACCAAGCATTCCTTGAGCACTCTTGATCACTCACACTTCATTCTTGCGCACTTGTTCGACATTCTAGTGATTTGAGCTCCGTTCTAGTGTGCTAGTCTTTTGAGCTTAAGTCTGCGTCTTGTGTGTGTGTATTTGCTGTGATCTTTGTGTCTTGTGTGAGTTGCTAATCCCTCCCTTGCTCCGCGCTTCTTTGTGAACTTCAAGTGTAAGGGCGAGAGGCTCCAAGTTGTGGAGATTCCTCGCAAACAGGGATTAAGAAAAGCAAGCAAAACACCGTGGTATTCAAGTGGGTCTTTGGACCGCTTGAGAGGGGTTGATTGCAACCCTCGTCCATTGGGACGCCACAACGTGGAGTAGGCAAGCGTTGGTCTTGGCCGAACCACGGGATAACCACTGTGCCATCTCTGTGATTGATCTCTTGTGGTTATTGTGTGTTGTTAAGACTCCTCTCTAGCCACTTGGCGATTATTGTGCTAACGCTTAACCAAGTTTTTGTGGCTTAAGTTTCACATTCTACAGGATCACCTATTCACCCCCCTCTAGGTGCTCTCAGCCTTGCGCTGCTTGCCGCGTTTGCGGCCTCGTGTCGAGGAGGATTCCCCCTTCTTCTTGTCACCCTGGCAGGCCTCGTGTCGAGTGAGATGTAGCTTCCCGCCGATAGTGATAGGCCCAGAGGAAGCCTGTGGTTCATCGCTGTCGACCACCTTGAGACGACCTATCGCCTCTTCGATCGTCATCGTGGAGAGGTCTAGCAGAGACTCGATCGAGCGAGCAATCTGCTTGTACTTCTCGGGGATGCAATGAAAGAGCTTCTCAACAGCTCTCTCCTCATCGTAGGTGTCGTCGCCGAACTGCACCATCTTCTGCAACAGAGTGTTGAGGCGGAGAGCAAAGTCATCAACATCCTCACCTGGCTTGAAGGCCAGGTTCTCCCACTCCTTGCGAAGTGTCTGCAGTGTGGTCTTGCGGGCACGGTCGCTGCCGATGCGGTTCGCAGCGATGGCGTCCCAGGCCTCCTTGGCAGTCCGATTCTGGGAAAGCGAAAATTGCATCTCGGGCGGGACTGCAGCAATGAGGGCATCCAGCGCCCGCCGATCCTCATGGTAGTCGACGTCGTCGTACCGAACTGCTTCCCACATGTGGCGAACCTGGAGCCGTACCCTCATCACCGCGACCCACTCGACGTAGTTGGTCTTCGTGAGGGTAGGCCACCCACCACCGGGACCGATGTCCCTGACAATGGCCTGGGCCATGTGGCGACCATGGGACCGATTCGGGGAGGGAGAGCCGCGCCGCCCGTAGAGGCCGCGATCTCCGTCGACTTGGTCGCCGTCGCCGGGAGCACCGCCGGCGTGTCTACGCCCATCTGGGCTGCCACCGCGTGCGCCCTCACCCGGAGCGTCGTCAGCGCGTCGGCGCCTATCTGGGCTGCCGCCACGCGCGCCCCCATGGGGATGCGTGACTGCCCACTGTGCCGCCTGCTCTCGCGTTGCTTCCCTCGCCAGCCTGAGCTCTTCGTCGGTGTTGTCGTCGACAGAAGCAGAGCTGCCAGCTCTACTGCCACGCAGAACCTCGAGCTCTGCTGCCGCCGCACGTGCAGCATCCACCGCCTCCGCTGCTTCTACTTTCGCTCTCGCCGCTGCCAGTTCCGCCGCTGCCAACCGTGCTGCCCTCACCGCTGTCGCTGTAGCCGCTGTTGCTGCTCGCTCACGTTCTTGTGCCGCGGCGACCTCGGCCTCCTGCTGGTGCCACACACTCGAAGTGACCGAGCGTAGGGACATGGTGGGCTAGTGAGGGGTCGCTGTGTGTGGAAGAGGCTATCTCAAATGAAAGACTGCTCGTCTGAGCAGGAGAGGAAGGAACAGTTGGAGCTCTTGCTGCCGACTGAGTGTGGGGAGAGGCGCGGGAAGGAGATGAGCACGAGATGTTTAGGCTACAGGATAGTTTGGCTCCGATACCAATTGTAAGTAGAGGGACTCTAACTCTCATCAAGAGGATGACACTATGAGTTGGGGCAATTTTCTGTTTATTTCCTCAAACATTACACAATGTCATACCCATCTAAGGATTAGAGACCCATATTTATAGTCCTAGAGGCTGCACTACCACACCTTCTCACACACACTACACAACAGGATTGTCCTCTAGATGCTAAAGAGACTACAGAGGACAGTCAAAAGCGACTGTTGTCCTCTAGATGCTAAAGAGACTACAGAGGACAGTCAAAAAGCGACTGCTGTCCTCTAGATGCTAAAGAGACTACAGAGGACAGTCAAGTTGTCCTCTAGATGCTAAAGGACTACAGAGGACAGTCAAAAGCGACTGTTGTCCTCTAGATGCTCAAGGACTATAGAGGACAGTCAAAAGCGACTGCTGTCTTCTAGATGCTCAAGACTTATTCCATCAAATAAAACATAATAACGGAATTAAAAATTACTTTGCTGCCTGCTTTCTTCAAGCTTGTCACACCCGGTTTTGGAAGGTAAACCGAATGCAAACTATGTACGTGCCAGGATCAGAACTCACGTACACAGCGATTACATAAATGAACATCATCGCACAGTGCTCGAATAATAACATAAAAGAGTATTAACTTATTACATCACAGAGTCAGAGACATCCACATAGTCATCCACTTAACTGATAAATCAAAGTGCTAAGCGATACACAGTAAAGATAAGGCCTTCACAGGCAGCTGACTGGGGGTTGCCGCCAACCCACACCTAAAACTCGTCGTAGTCTTGGAACTCTTGGAAGTCTCCTTCCACAGCTTCATCTTCTCCTGAGCAGTGGTTACAATGTGGACAACCTGGTGTTTTGTGGTAAAGCAAGGATCAGTACACATCAACGTACTCAGCAAATGCCCCGTTTGGCTGAGGTGGACTGGCTTTTATGTGGGGTTAGGCTCAAGCAGTTGCTTTTAGTTGGTCAGGTATTTATTATTTGTAGAAGCCAAGTTTTATCATATAACCATCCCATGAGCCATTTCCTCATCGAGGAAACATCATGATCATCATCAATCCAAAAACATAAGTAGAACCATTATATCTCAAACCATTTGTATCTCTAATCAAAGAGGATCCCAAGGCTGCTCTTAACCGTGAGCACGGCTGATATATCAGTTTCATTACCCTCTGCAGAGGTCGCACACTTTACCCATGAGTCATGATTCCCTTTCTGCCCGGGGAGAGCTAATCCCCATTGACCACTACCTAGGTGGTCCGGCAGGGTATCACTACGTAGCTTTTACAAAGATTCCCTAGAGGTCATAGCCGCTCGTTAGGTTTCTCCAGTTTGATAAACACAGTACCCCTCCCCGCAGGAGAGTGACTAACAAAAGCAAAATGAAAGAACCTCGGCACTCAGCCTCGGCAGAGCAAGCACTGTGCCTGGACCCCATTGACGGCACGACGGCGAAGCAACTACACCTCTAGTTCCTATAATTAATTAGCTAAGGGCATCCCATTTCACCCTCATGGTTTCACTGTTATCCCGGGTGGTCTCTCAACGAACAGGTCCTTACGGAGAGGCACTCGAGAAACTGCTCGAGCCCCCTAAAGTGTCACCAGTCCAACATCATAATCATAATGACAACATCGTATCATAAGTGTTCACATCATGTTCATTGATTAAAGTAAAGCACCAGCATAGGGCTAACCATGATAATCCGAAAGGTAAACAAGGATAAGGTAAATAGAAAGCTAGTCAATCCTTAGGTTGTTCATAGTATGCGGGACAGTGTATTATAAAGTAAATGGGACATAATGGGACTAAGGACACTTGCCTTCACCAAGTTGCTGCTCAGGGACTTCTTCTGCAACTTCCTCGGGAAACACAGACTGCCCGTTGTCTACGCAAAGTAATCATTCATTCTATGTACTTAGGAAATAACAAACAAAAGCAATATACCAAACATGTGCAGCAGAGAGATCACAGGTTCACAATAGAAAAGGATTGACAAACTGGTGTTCCCTAGGTCTATGGTAGGTGACTATACAAAGTGATTCATTATCCACTAACTAGGTCTATGTTCGTGGTGGGGTTAAATCATTACATGGTGTTAAGTCCACAAACTTAAGTGCTCCAACTTTTATTAAAGTCTACTACCTTTACTTTATTTCAATTAGGGTTCCAATAACATTGCTTTTACACTAATGATCAACTATTAATTGGGACATAAAAACAGCAGGGAAACATTGTTTAAACAGGTAGATAAAAATATTATGAACATTTTGCAATTTGAAGCACCTAATTTGGAGTTCATATGACAAAGTTATGAATTTTACAAGATTAGGGATTAAAAATACTCTTTAAATACTTATTCTGGATTAAATAAAAGGTCCGAGGACCTATCTGCGAAGTTCCAGGGACGGCGGGTTAATTTGCAGAAAACCGGGGGTCTCTTTAAGAAGTTGCGCGGGCGAAGGGGTATCGGGCTCCTACGGCCATTGGATCTCGGATCAACGCTCAGGATTAGATCGGCGGGGAGGCGCACGAGCGAGCGGAAGCGCAAGCGGCAGACAGGCGGGGTCGGGTGGGCAGAGCGAGCGCGGGCGGCTGACAGGCGGGGCCGGGCGGGCAGAGCGAGCGAGGGCGGCTAACAGGCGGGGCCGGGCGGGGCAGAGCGAGCGAGGGCGTGAGGGGGCGGCCCTGGGCCGTCGGATTCCAGGCGGACGGCCAGGATTAGGCTCGGGCTATTTAAAATAGGGCCGTCCGATCTGAGATGGACGGCGGGGATTGGGCGGCTGGCTTCTGTCCCCTTCTCTAGCCAGCAGAGGCGGCGGCGGCCGCACCCGCGACGGGGGAGCTCGCCGGAGACGAGGGGCGTGTGGGCTCCGCGGGTCTTAGGGTGACCGGGATGGCCTGGGAGGTTGGGGAAGGCGCGGGGAACTTACTGGCGGGGGCTAGGTCGTGATAGGGGCACCGGAGGGGGGCGGCCCACGGCGAAATGGCTCGGCGGCGGCGCTAATCGACTTCGGCGAGGAATTAAGCGCAGTAGGGAGCAATAGAAGGGGAGGGAGAGGGCAGGGGAGGTTCCTTACCTCAAGGCGAATCCCAGGGACCTCCCGGTGGCGGCGAAGGCACGACGACGGCCCGTGTCGATGGTGGCGGACCACTGCGGCTGCACGGAGGATGGCGGGTGAGCGCGGGCAGAGGAAATTAGGGAGGGAGAGGAGAAATTGGGGGCGTGTCCCGGGTTGCGGACGTCGAGGCGAAGCTCACCGTGGCAGAGGGCACGGCGGGGCTCCAACGTCGACGGAGAAACGGACTCGGGACGGCGGCGGGTAATGGCGGCGGCGCTCTAGCGTGCGCGCGGCGTGGGGGAGGTTGGAAAGGGGCTCTGCAGGTGCACAAATGAGGGGGGAGAGGGTGAGCGAAGCTCGGGGCTCAAGTGGTCGAGGGCGGGGTGGTTGCGAGCTTCACGCGCGACGTGGGCACGGAGACCGCGGCACGCGCAGCTCGGGCGGCGGTTACGCGGGGACGAGGGAGCTGACAGCCGGGGCCCGCAAGCAGAGAGAGCGAGGGAGCGGGCGCACGCGCTGGGAGATCGGTCGCGCTGACGGGCGGGCCCGCCAGGGCAGAGAGAGGAGGGGGAAGAAGGCGCGCGCGCGGGATGGGCCGATTGGGCCGAAAGGCCGAGGGGTGGCAGGGGTATGGGCCTTTTTCCTTTTTCTTTTATTCTAGCAATTACTTTCCCTTTTCTTTTTATTTACTCCACTTGATTCAATTCTAAAAATGTCACAAATTCAAATTAGCACTCCCAAGTATTATGCATCAAACAAAAGTGAAATTTAGGGTTTAACAAGATGTCACATTACATACTCCCTTTGAGTTTGGCCTATTAGATTATAATCACACATAAAAATAGCCACTCTTCTTCTATAGAAAAGAGAAAGAGGAGATTGGGAGAGGTGTGAAGAGAGGAGTAACTGTCACACCCGGTTTTGGAAGGCAAACCAAGTGCGAACTATGTACGTGCCAGGATCAGAACTCACGTACACAGCGATTACATAAATGAACATCAATGCACATTGCTCGAATAATAACTTAAGAAAGTATTAACTTATTACATCATAGAGTCATAGACATCCACATAGTCATCAACTTAACAGTTAAATCAAAGTGCTAGCGAAACGCAGTAAAGATAAGGCCTTCACAGGCAGCTGACTGGGGGTTGCCGCCAACCCACACCTAGAATTCGTCGTAGTCTTGGAAGTCCTGGAAGTCTCCTTCCACGACTTCGCCTTCTCCTGAGCAGTGATTACAATGCGGACAACCTGGTGTTTTGTGGTAAAGCAAGGATGAGTACACATCAACGTACTCAGCAAATGTCCCGTTTGGCTGAAGTGGACTAGCTTTATGTGGGGTTAGGCTCAAGCAGTTGCTTTTAGTTGGTCAGGTATTTATCATTAGTAGAAGCCAGATTTTAGTATTAACCAACCCATGAATCATTTCCTCATCGAGGAACAACATCATCATATTCGAACCAAAACCATAACATAATCCCTGTATCTCGAACCATCTGTATCTCTAATCAAAGAGGATCCCAAGGCTGCTCTTAACCGTGAGCACGGCTGATATACCAGTTTCACTACCCTCTGCAGAGGTCGCACACTTTACCCATGAGTCATGATTCCCCTTCTGCCCGGGGAGAGCTAATCCCCATTGACCACTACCTAGGTGGTCCGGCAGGGCATCACTACGTAGCTTTTACAAAGATTCCCTAGAGATCATAGCTGCCCGTTAGGTTTCTCCAGTTTGATAAACACAGTACCCCTCCCCGCAGGAGAGTGACTAACAAAAGCAAAACGAAAGAACCTCGGCACTCAGCCTCGGCAGAGCAAGCACTGTGCCTGGACCCCATTGACGGCACGACGGCGAAGCAACTACACCTCTAGTTCCTCTAATTAATTAGCTAAGGGCACCCCATTTCACCCTCATGGTTGCACTGTTATCCCGGGTGGTCTCTCAACGAACAGGTCCTTACGGAGAGGTACTCAGGAAACAGCCTGAGCCCCCTAGAGTATCACAAGATCATCAACGTAATCAGGATAACAGTATCATAAATATTCACATCATGTTCATTGATTAAGTTAAGGCAGTAGCAGAATGCTAACCATAATAGCCCATAAGGTCATCAAGGATAAAGTAAAGTGTAAAGCTAGTCAATCCTTAGGTTTCAAGTAAGTAATGCGGGGTAGTAAGTTATAAATGAATAGGACATAATGGGTCAGAGGACACTTGCCTTCACCAAACTGCTGATCAGGAACTTCCTCTACAACTCCCTCGAGAAACACAGACTGCTCGTTGTCTACGTAAAGTAATCATTCACACTATGCACTTGGGAAATAACAAACAAAAAACAATATACCAAACATATGCAGCAGAGAGATCACAAGTTCATAACAGAAAAGGGATAGGCACTCTGGTATTCTCTAGGTCTAGGGTAGGGGACTATACAAAGTGATTCATTATCCACTAATCAGGTTTAAGTCAGTGGTGGGATTAAATCATTATCTGGTTTTAAGTTCCTAAACTTAGGTGTTTAAGTCCATAAACTTAAGTGCTCCAACTTTTATTAAAGTCTACCAACTTCTAATTATCTCAAATAAGGTTCCAATAACCTTAATCCTATCCTAATGATTAACCATTAATTGGGACATGGAAACAGCAGGGAAACATTGCATAAACAGATAGATAATAATATTATGAACATTTTGCAATTTGAAGCACCTAATTTGGAGTTCATATGGCAAAGTTATGAATTTTATAAGTTTAGGGGTTAAAAATATACCCTAAGTACCTATTTTGAATTAAATAAAAGGTCCGAGGACCTAACTGTAAGAAACCAGGGACGGCGGGTTCAAATTCCAGAAAACTGGGGGGCTCTTTAAGAAAACGCGCGGGCGAAGGGGTATCGGACTCCTACGGCCGTCGGATCTCAGGCGGACGGCCAGGATTAGATCCTGCGGGCGGGCGCGCGGCGGCCTGGGTGGCTGACAGGCGGGACCGGCGGGCAGCGCGAGCGCGCGGGCGGGCTGACAGGCAGGACCGGCGGGCAGCGCGAGCGCGCGGGCGGGCTGACAGGCGGGACCCAAACGGCAGGGAGACGGGGTGTGGGGGAAGTGGGCCTGGGCCGCTGGATCTCCGGCGGACGGCCAGGATTAGGTTTGGCCTAATTAAAACGGGACCGCCCGATCTGGGACGGACGGTGGGGATTGGGTGGCCGGCCTGGGCTTCTCCTACGGCTAGCTGGGGCGGCGGCGCTCGTCCCCGCGGCGGAGGACTCGCCGGAGACGAGGGGCGCGGGCGCTTGGCGAGTCTCTGGGGCGACCTGAGTGGCCGGGAAGGTTGGGAAGGGCACGGGGAATCCTTTGGTGGGGTCTGGGTCGGGGCAGGGGCACCGGAGGGGGGCGGTTCACGGCGGAGCGGCTCGGCGGCGGCGTTGAACAACTCCGGCGAGGAATCAAACGCGATAGAGTGCAATAGAGGGGAAGAGAGGGGGCATGGGAGGTTCCTTACCTCAAGGCGAACTCCGGGGACTCCTTGGTGGCGGCGATGACGCGACGGTGGCCCGGGGCGACGGTGGCGGACCTCCGCGGCTGCACGGAGGACGGCGGGTGAGCGCGGGAAGAGAGAAATAGGGAGGGGGAGAGGGGATTGGGGCGCGTCCCGGGTTGCGGACGCCGGGGCGAAGCTCACCGTGGCAATGGACACGGCGGAGCTCCAACGGCGGCCAGGAAACGAGCTCGAGACGGCGGCGGTTCGCGGCGACGGCGCACTGGCGTGCGCGCAGCGAGGGGGAGGTGGAAGAGGGGCCTGCAGGTGCGCAAATGAGGGAGGGGGAGAGGGCGAGTGGGGCTCTGGGCTCTAGTGGCCGAGGCGAGGTGGGGGCGAGCTCCACGCGCGACGTGGGCGCGGAGTCCGCGGCACGCGCGGCGGCGGTTACGCGGAGACGACGGGGCTGACAGCCCGGGCCCGCGAGCAGAGAGAGAGAGGAAAGCGGGCGCGGGCGCGGAGAACGGTTGCGCTGACGGGCGGGCCCGCCAGGGCAGAGGGAGGAGGGGGAAGCGGGCGCGCGCGCGGGGAACGCGGCTGCGCTGACGGGTGGGCCCGCCAGGGCAGAGGGAGGAGGGGGGGAGAAGGCGCGCGCGGGATGGGCCTAGCTGGGCCGAAAGGCTGAGGGGGGCGGGGGAGTGGGCTTCTTTTCCTTTTTCTTTTATTCTGGTTTTTGTTTTCTCTTTTCTTTTTATTTTCTCTATTTGATTCAAATTCAAATAAGCCACAAATTCAAATTAAACTTTCTAAGAATTATGCACCAAACAAAAGTGAAATCTAGGGTTCAACATGATGCAACAATTCATACTCCCTTGGAGTTTGAGCTAATAGACTATAGTTACAAATAAAATAACCACTTTTCTCCTATATAAATGAGAATGAGAAGATTGGGAAGGATGAGAAAAGGGAAGTAACACCTGAATTTGTGAATATGAGCAAAGAAATTTTATACCCCCAAATTCAGGGTGTTACAAACCTATCCCCCTTAAAAGAATCTCGCCCCGAGATTTAGGGTTGGTCAGCAAAGAGTTCAGGGTATTTGGCCTTCAGATCATCTTCTCGTTCCCAGGTTGCTTCTTCCTCCGAGTGGTGACCCCATCTGACTTTGCACATTCTGATGGTATTCCTCCGGGTGACTCTGTCTGCGAACTCCAGAATCTGCGTTGGCTTCTCTATGTATGTCAGATCCTCCTGGACTTCCAAACCCTCCACTGGCAACTGTTCCTCTGGTACTCGCAGACACTTCTTCAATTGTGACACGTGGAACACATTGTGCACTGCCGACAAACTTTCTGGTAGGTTGAGTTGGTAAGCCACTTCCCCACGCTTTGCCTGAATCTGATATGGTCCAACGTACCGGGGTGCTAACTTGCCTTTAACTCCAAACCTTCTGACTCCCCTAATGGGTGACACCTTCAGATAGACGTAATCTCCCACTTCAAAACTCAGTTCTCTTCTCCTTCTGTCCGCGTAGCTTCGCTGCCTTGATTGTGCTATCTTCAGATTCTCCCGAACCATTTTGATATTCTCTTCGGCTTCAAGCAAAATCACTACAAGAAACTAATAAATGTTCGTGGGTTAATTTAAAAACGTGGGTACCGACGTTCTTAATTGAGTTATGTTCGTGGGTTAAGTTAAAAACGTGGGTACCCACGTTCTTAAATTAAATTCGTGGGTTCATGGTAAAACCGTCGAACTTATCGTATTAGAAACGTGGGTACCCACGTTCTTAACTTAAATTCGTGGGCCACGTAGACACCGTCGAACTTAACCCAAAAACCTAAATCTCTCATCCTGCGCGTATCTCTTCTTTCCCTCTGTCTACCGCGCGCGCCCGCACCTAGCTGCCAGCCGCGCGCCCGCCGCCACCCCGCGCCCGCCCCACCGTGCGCTGGCTCGCGCGCCACCACCCAGCGCGGCCCACCCTCGCCACCTCGTGGCCCCGCCGCCGCCGCCCCACCGTTAAGGCAGGTGATGCAGCCGACAAGGGGGCGGCGTCCGGGAACCCACAGAGTCACGTCGTGGTGGGGAGGCACGGGATTTGGATCCGGCCGTGGCCGCACCTGGACCCCGTCGAGGTGATGCGGGCGCACCGGATCATGGAGCGCGTGCAGGAGGAACAGCGCCGCTAGTACGGCGTCAAGGAGCCGAGGCAGGTGCTCGCCGTCACCCCGACCTACTCACGCGCGTTCTAGGCGCTCCACCTCATCGGCCTCCTCCACTCACTCCGTCGGAATCCTTGCGCATACTGGCACGACAGACCAACTACGGCTCAACGAGGAGGACAAGCAGAATATGCCTCTTCCAGTCCATGGCCCTGCTTGCAACTCCTCAGGGCATCTGATTGGATGGCACACGTTCAACTCATTGCCCTTCTCTGGGAAGACGGCCACAGTTGTTGGTGAAGCAGCCCCTGTTCTGCCCAGGGATTCGGAGTGGGCTGGTTTTGTGTTGAACTCGAGGATGCTGTGGAAGGAGGCTGACGGTAAGCTTGACTGGGTGAAGGATCTTGATGCTGTGGGCGAGAATGGCGAGGAGATTGAGAACCCACTTACTCTGTTGAATGATCCGTCCTCTGTTGAGCCACTGGGCAACTGTGGGAAGAAGGTCCTACCGTGGTGGCTTTGTGTTGAAGCACGGGCTGATAGCAAGTTTCCTGAAGGGTGAGTTTTTTTTACATCCCAAGTTTTTGTTACCCAGCTATGCTATTGGGGAAGTTTATTTTGTTAGATTCAAGATTCAGACATCTAGACTCATCCCCCACCTTGTTATAAGGTAAGTTAGGCCTTATCTGACTTAGATAGGTTCACGGCTCAAAATCTCCAACGAATGCATGTGGCAACTGGATATAAACCAACTGTCTAATAGCTACCCAGCAACTAAAACTGTTGGCCCATGTTTAGCTGAGCTCCATCTGGCAAATTTTCATGAGTACCATTCTCACTGTTATAAGATTTTCATGAGGCAGGAAGCAAAGCCTTGAGCTAGCTTGTTTGCATATGGACAGGTAGCGAATCATCATGTTTTCTGTTTCTGTTGAGTTTTTTTAAGTCTATGTTCACTATTACAATTTAATTCTACTTGCAAAAACTGCAAAAAAATGGTTCGCTTATTTTGCTTTAATGTGCTTTAGTCCGCATATGTCCTGCAGTTCTTATTTGTTTTAGATGATGTGTTTGCTTGGTAGTCTTGTGTGTTGCAGTTATGTCGAAATTGTGTAACTTGCTGATACTCTTTTCGGATTTCTATTGGCAGAAAGTGGCCTTAGAGAATGGATTAATTTTGGTTGACACAAAGTATGAGTTTGGAAAAACATCTGATGGGACAATTGTGTTGATTGATGAGGTTATACTTCTGACGTTATTCTGCAAAAGCTTTTTAATCTTGTGCTCATTCAACCTAGTAACTAGCAGAAGAATATAAATATGCATTCTGACATCATAAGTTCATAACAGTGAGAATGCATTATGTAGAATCATATAGTACTAACTAGTTATTATATGCTTAGATATAGGCAGAGTTGTTATATCATTAACTGATACTTCATGTAGTTGAAAACTTTCTGTTCTGAGTATTATCTATTTTTTTATAATTATGTTGAGTACAATTGAATAAGAACTTTTGAGATATTGAAATGCTGAATAGTTAGGTTTATAAAATTAATGTTATCTGCTAGAATATGCCTTTTCTGTGGTGTGGTCTTAGGCGTGGTAATAGATCATGGCCCTAATACTTGCTTCACAAACAAACAAGGCCCTTAATTTTGTTAGTTCAAAATTGTATTGTTTTATGATCCGGCCCTAACTTGATTCGATTCTTAAATTTGCTAGGCTAAATTAAATGGCCCGTTACCACCCCTATGTGGGCTTGGCCATTCCTGTGCGTCTAAGGCCCAGCCTAAGGTGCTGCGCCACCTGTCCTCATCCCTATGTACGCCTGCCTATATATGTGTACTGTTCCGGCAATCAATAATACACACAATCATATGGCAGTATATCTTCTATCATTATCCTCTTTTTATGAAGCAGGTTCATACTCCTGACTCCAGCAGATATTGGATTGCTAATTCATACGAAGATAGATTCATATCTGGCCTTGAACCTGAAAATGTTGATAAGGTAAACTACCTTTGAGTCATACACATCACGTATGGGCTGATTACCTTGAATCCTTGATTGCACTTTATGCCTTTAAACCTTATGATTCATATTTAACGAGGTTTCTGAATATATCATTTAATTATCACAGGAGTTTTTAAGGCTTTGGTTCAAGAACAACTGCAATCCATATGAAGACACGGTATATTTTCTTCATATAGTTGTTAGAATCACTTGTGAATTTTGTTCCATAATGATCCAACTCATCTTTTTTTAGTGAAAACTTACGTGTACCCCAAAACATTCAGGTTCTGCCAGAAGCTCCAGAAGAGTTGGTATGTTAGTTGGCCTGGCGGTATGTATCTCTATAAGTTTCTGCCGTTGTTTCTCACTTCAAAGCTGATATTCATGAGGCCTTATCGTCTGAAAGAAGAAATGGTACTCAACTGCTGGTCCCTTTGGCAAAATTTTCTATTAAATATTTTATTACAATCATATTTCCTGCACTGTGCTCCTAAATCTTGACTCTAGATGTTGAAACATATATTAAATCTTGACACAACTCACCTAAATCTATTTTAAATGAACCTGTTCGTTCCTGAACAAAGTATTGTCAGTTATGATTACCTGTGCTTTCTTTACAAACATAGAAGGTGCTCTCAAAGACATTGAAGGACCTCTCAAAGATATTGAGGGAACTCTGATCGCTACTGAAGGAGCTCTCATGACCATTGAATGACCTCTCTTTTCATGGAAAAATAGGTAACTTTATTCATGCTACAGCAGCGACTTTGAACGAACATGAGACCACTGAGCTCTGGAGTGAATGAAGGACGTCGTCTTTGGAAGTCAGACATCACCTAGAGCTAGGGTGTTCATTCTTGACATGTTTCTCTTAGTGATAGGTGGATACGGTCTAGTTAGGAACAGAGTCTTGAGGGATTGATGGACGCATGCATCTTCAATTCCTGTGTGTTGTATTACTACTGGTACAATCTCCAATTCTTGTGAACTTTTGTATTTGGACTTGTGTGAATTTATGATATGAACAAATATCCATGTGTTTGAAATCTGTATTGTATGTGATATTCTGTGTTGCATGTCATATTATGTGTGTCTAATTTTTTATTTCTGTATTTTTATTTTTTTCTGGAAAAGGGTTAAGAACGTGGGTACCCACGTTCTTAAGGTTAAGAACGTGGGTACCGTCGAACTTAATGGGCAGCCCTCGCTGACTCACGCAGGACCCATAAGTTCGACGGCCACGTGGCCCCGTCGAACTTAAATGTAAGAACGTGGGTGCCGTCGAACTTATGGGAAAAAATTCGACGGCCCCCGTCGAACTTAAAAACCCACGTTCTTAACCTTAAGTTCGACGGTACCCACGTTCTTAATGTTAAGTTCGACGGTACCCACGTTCTTAACCTTAAGAACGTGGGGGCCGTCGAACTTACTTCTTTAAGTTCGTCCAAAAATCGCCGTCGGCTATATTCGTCGGTAAACCCACGTTCTTATAGTAAGTTCGACGGCCTATTACATTAAGTTCGACGGTTTTTCACCCACGTTCTTTAACCAGTTTCTTGTAGTGAATGTCGGGGCCAAACACCTGTCTCTCTCCAGGCTGGTCCCAATGCAGCGGAGTCCTACAACTCCGCCCATAGAGTGCCTGAAACGGTGACATCTTCAAGCTAGCCTGATAGCTATTGTTATAGGAGAATTCTGCATAAGGTAACCTTTTGTCCCATCCTGACTTGTCTTGCAACGCACAGGCTCTCAGCATATCTTCTAGGATCTGGTTAGTTCTTTCAGTCTAACCGTCTGTCTGCGGGTGATAAGCCGAGCTGAAGTTCAAATGGGTGCCCAAAGCTTCTTGTAGCTGCTGCCAAAAATGAGAGGTGAACTGCGTTCCTCGATCTGACACTATCTTCTTCGGCACACCATGAAGGCAAACTATCCGTGACATGTATAACTCAGCTAACGTTGCTCCGGTGTATGTGGTCTTCACAGGTATGAAATGGGCCACCTTTGTTAAGCGGTCCACAACCACCCAGATGGAATCATAGCCGGCCCGGGTACGAGGTAGGCCAACTATAAAATCCATCCCGATCTCATCCCACTTCCACTGAGGAATCCGCAATGGCTGCAACAATCCGGCGGGCCTTTGATGCTCTGCTTTGGTTCTTTGACAGCTATCGCAGATGGCGACATATTCTGCGATTTCTCTTTTCATGCCATACCACCAAAACCTCCTTTTTAAATCCTGGTACATCTTTTCACTTCCCGGGTGTATGGAGTAGGCTGTCTCATGAGCTTCCTTTAGGATCAGCTCCCGAATAGGTTTGAGGTCGGGGACACACAATCGGTCCTTGAACCATATTACTCCCTCTTCGTCCTCTCGAAAGTCTTTGCCTCTTCCTTCTAAGATTAGCTGCCGGATCTTGTTGATGCTTTCATCATCCTTCTGCCCTTCTTTGATCTCCCGCTCTAGGGTGGGCTCTAATTCCACTGTTACTCCTTGCGTACTGTTCAGGAATCCGAGACTCAGTCTGTCGAACTCCTTGGCTAACTCATATGGCATTGGGTACGTGGCCATCATATTGACTTGACTCTTCCTGCTCAGAGCATCTGCAACCACATTGGCTTTGCCTGGATGGTAATGTATCTCCAACTCATAGTCTTTGATCAATTCCAACCATCTTCGCTGTCTCATGTTTAACTCTGACTGGGTGAATATGTACTTCAGACTTTTATGATCTGTGTAGATGTCGCACTTCTGCCCATACAGGTAATGTCTCCAGGTCTTCAAAGCATGAACTACTGCTGCCAACTCTAGGTCATGTGTGGGATAATTTTTCTCATGGATCTTCAGCTGTCGAGATGAGTATGCTACAACTCTTCCTTCTTGCATTAGCACACATCCCAATCCGGTGTAAGAAGCATCGCAATACACTGAGAATGGCTTGTGAACATCAGGCAGGACTAACACCGGAGCTGTAGTCAATCTATTTTTCAGTTCTTCAAATGCTTCCTGACACTTTTGGGTCCACTTAAACTCAACTTTCTTCGCTAGTAATGCTGTCATTGGTCTAGCAATCTTTGAAAAGCCTTCAATGAAACGCCTATAGTATCCGGCCATTCCAATGAAGCTCTTGATCCCACGAACATCCTTCGGTGCCTTCCAATTCAGGATATCTGCTACTTTCTTTGGATCCACTGCCAACCCATCTTGGTTTATGATGTGACCCAGAAATAAGATTTCATGAATCCAGAACTCGCATTTGCTCAGCTTGGCATACAACTGATGCTCTCGAAGTCTTTGCAATACCATCTTCAAATGCTCTACATGATCTTCCTCACTTTGAGAGTATATAAGAATATCATCGATAAACACTACCACAAACTTGTCCAGATAATCCATGAACACACTGTTCATCAGGTACATAAAGAAGGCTGGCGCATTTGTCAAACCAAAGGACATAACTGTGAATTCATATAACCCGTACTTGGTGATGAATGTCGTCTTCGGTATGTCCGAGGGTCGGATTCTGAGTTGATGGTAACCTGATCTCAGATCTATCTTCGAGAATACGCTGGCACCTCTGAGCTGGTCGAACAAATCTTCTATCCTTGGCAGGGGGTACTTGTTCTTGACAGTGACTTCATTCAAGGCTCTGTAATCTATGCACATCCTTTTGGTACCATCTTTCTTCTCTACAAACAACACCGGAGCGGCCCAAGGCGAGGTACTTGGTCTGATGTAACCCTTCTCTAACATCTCATCTATCTGCTTCTTGAGTTCCACCAATTCTGGTCCAGACACTCGGTAGGCTCTTTTGGAGATGGGGGCGGTACCAGGGATAAGCTCTATGGCAAATTCAACTTTTCTCTCGGGTGGCATGCCCGTTAGCTCCTCAGGAAATACGTCCGGAAAGTCCGACACAACCTTGATAGCCTCGAGCGGGTTGGGCTCCTTACTATCAACTGAAATCTGGTGACAGACACCCTCCGCTGATTTAGGCATCCTTAGCTCGGCCACTACCTCTTCTCCTGACGGGGACTTCAATGTTACAGTCCTCTTGTCACAGCTAACACTCGCCTCATACTTCATTAACCAATTCATCCCTAGAATGACATCTATCCCAGGGGTGTCTATTACTATTAGATCACTGGGGAACCCTATCCCCCTTATTTCCACCCTTATATTTGAGCATATTTTATCTGTTCGCACCTTGCCACCAACCGAATTAATCCTCATGGGCGGCATCATTGCCTCTACTGAGATGTTATGCAATTCTACCCAGGTTGCCGTGACAAATGAATGAGTTGCACCAGTATCAAATAGCACTTTCGTGGGATGAGATTCGACTGAGAACATACCTACTGCCACATCTGGTGCATCCTGGATCGCTTCGGCCTCCAAGTGGTTCACCTTTCCACGGTTGTACGCTTGGTTACGATTGCCTGCCGTCGGCTGCAGTACACCTTGCCTTGTTGGAGCATTGGGGTTGGTCTGCTGCTGCGCCGCCTTCTTCGGGCATTGCATCGCCCAGTGGCCTTGTTCTCCACAGTGGAAACATCCTCTGCCTCCTCCTTGTGCTGAGGCTGCTTGGTTGCTCTGGTTTGCTGCTGGGGCAGGAAGGCGAGGTGCCTGGTTGTTCTGCTTCTGATACTGATTACCTCCCTGCTGGCTGTTCTGACGATACTGCTGCTGCTGCTGATACTGCCTCTGAAACTGCTGCTGATGTGGACGCTGATTCTGATTCTGATATCCTTGTGGGTGACCGGGCCTGCCTTGCTGAGATGAACTGCCTGAGAAACGTGGACGGCTGATGCCTCCGGTCTGAGGTCCACTCATCTTGCGCTTCCGATCTTCCATATCCTTACGCTTCTTCTCAGTCATAACTGCCCTATCGATCAGGTGCTGGAAGGTGGGGAAGGTGTGATTCATCAGCTGGTAATGCAGGGGATCCACCAAACCTCTCATGAACCTGTACTGCCTTTTAGCATCAGTGTTGACATCCTCAGGTGCATAACGAGATAGCTGCAGAAACTTGTCTCTGTATTCACTAACAGACAGGGGTCCCTGTTTCAGAGCCAGAAACTCCTCCTTCTTCACGATCATCAGTCCCTCCGGCACATGGTACCTGCGGAAACTCTCGCTGAATTCTTCCCAGGTGATGGCTTCGGGGTCAGCATGTGTGGCGAGGTAGGACTCCCACCAGGACTGGGCTGCTCCCCTTAGCTGACGGGGACCATACAAAACCTTCTCCCTGTCGTCACATTGGGCGGTGCGCAGTTCTCTTTCCACTGCGCGCAGCCAGTCTTCTGCATCCATGGGGTCGGCAGAATGGGCGAAGGTAGGAGGGTGCCCCCTCATGAACTCACCACGCTTATCCCGTGGCATCTGGGGCATCTGCACTTGCAACTGGGGTTGGGGTTGCTGTTGAGCCTGCTGCATGGCTGCCAGAGTCTGCCCAATGGCCTGCACTTCCTGAGTCTGCATCAAGAACATCTGCTCCACTGTCATCGGGGGTGGTGGGGGAGGCTGCCTCTGTTGTTCCTCCTGCTGGTCATGCTGCTCTTGCTGAGCACGCCTGTTGCATCGGCGCCTGTTGTTAGACATCTGTGGAAGACATTCATACATTAGCGTTGATCTTACAATCCTCCAGCATAAGAAAAGGGAATTCAGAATTCTTCATGACACTGAGTGAACAAAGAGCTTCACTGATCCTCATTATAATTCAACACAGCTTCTCAGATAGAAAGGAAAGTAGAAGTAAATGGCTTCCCAACTAAATAACTGACTTTATTAACATTATAGCTAGGCCAAACTGCAGGAGAAACCCACAGGTTGGCAACAGTCATTACAAAGATTCAAATTCAGCACAAGTTCATCATAACAAGCATGCAAGCAACTGATAAGCAAACTAAGCTAATTGGAAGCAACTGATAAACAAACTAAACTAACTATTTAAGACTGAGACATCTGACTTAAGAATTATTACAAACTTCGACGCTAACGATCTAAGGATCCAGATCTATCCTGGTCTTACAGGCAGGGGAACCATAAGTGTGGTGACCACGTGGCGGCGAGCGGTATGGGTGCTGAGTCCCAACAGGAGCGGGAGAACCACCCTCCTGGTGATGGCGCTCTGCCAGCTCAGCACGCAACTCCGCAATCTCCGTTCGAGCCCTGCTCAGCTCGTCCAGAGAGTGATCCAGCTCAGTGTTAAGCACTGCGACTAGGTTGACTGTGCTGCTCAACCTAGGGTTAGCCTCACCAACAGGTGAGACAACCACACTCTCTGTGCTGCCAGTAGGGCGGCGGGGGTAGTACCGAAGGTTAAGACCGTCGGCCACCCCACCGAACAAAGAACAGTACTGGGAGAGTGCACGTCGTGCTGCATCCTGCATAGCCGCCTCTGCAGTGTCCCTCTCGGAGATGGAATAGTGCTCCGAAACGGCCTCCGCACCCCGGAGGTCATCCTCCAGACGGCGAACTAGGCAGGTAGCCTCCCAGCGGTCCGGGTACCTCCCGCGACTGTGCTGGTAGACTACACAACGATACTCGATCGACCAGGTGTGCCGGTCGAAAGCCTGGCGCAGCAAGGTGTCGAGTGCGTCGTGGAAGTGACAACCGTGGGCAGCGTCACGGGTGATGGGTCGGCGACCCATCCTTCCGCCTCCTGCGGCTCAGAGGACTCCGTGCTGTGGTCTGAGTCGTTGTCATCGGGGTCTCCTCCAAGACCTCCTCCAGTAGCTCCTCCAACAGCCGGGGCGTCCTGCGGTGGTACAGGGGGCGCCTCCAGCTGGGCAACAGAGGAACGGGGCCTCACGGACTCCACCTCTTGCTGGGGTGGGGAGGAAGAGCCCTGCTGCTCTCTGTGCTGGCGCCGGCGTTCCTGCTCCTCACGCAGGCGGTGGTGCAGTCTCTCCAGGTGACTCGACTGACCGGACACGGTGCGGTGCAGAGGACGCTCCGCAAGTCGAGACGGCAGGAAAGGAATCACCGACTTACGTGCAGTGTGTCTAAGACGAGCCATCTACAAAAGACACCGTAAGCATAAGAGTAAGAGCAGAACTAATATGACAAGTGAAAAAACCATAGACAGAATAAGATAAAAAATTTTAACAAGGTATAATATAGTATATATATATATGTAGTAAAACATAGGGTTGGTCGAAATGACCGACTTTTGAAGTAACATCAGAGGTCAAGGTGAGAGGGAAGGTCAATAGTCCTTAGTACGACCAGTGCTACTCTAGGTCAGCGGTCCTACAGTCAGCACGGCTTTGATACCACTTATGTCACACCCGGTTTTGGAAGGCAAACCAAGTGCGAACTATGTACGTGCCAGGATCAGAACTCACGTACACAGCGATTACATAAATGAACATCAATGCACATTGCTCGAATAATAACTTAAGAAAGTATTAACTTATTACATCACAGAGTCATAGACATCCACATAGTCATCAACTTAATAGTTAAATCAAAGTGCTAGCGAAACGCAGTAAAGATAAGGCCTTCACAGGCAGCTGACTGGGGGTTGCCGCCAACCCACACCTAGAATTCGTCGTAGTCTTGGAACTCCTGGAAGTCTCCTTCCACGACTTCGCCTTCTCCTGAGCAGTGATTACAATGCGGACAACCTGGTGTTTTGTGGTAAAGCAAGGATGAGTACACATCAACGTACTCAGCAAATGTCCCGTTTGGCTGAAGTGGACTAGCTTTATGTGGGGTTAGGCTCAAGCAGTTGCTTTTAGTTGGTCAGGTATTTATCATTAGTAGAAGCCAGATTTTAGTATTAACCAACCCATGAATCATTTCCTCATCGAGGAACAACATCATCATATTCGAACCAAAACCATAACATAATCCCTGTATCTCGAACCATCTGTATCTCTAATCAAAGAGGATCCCAAGGCTGCTCTTAACCATGAGCACGGCTGATATACCAGTTTCACTACCCTCTGTAGAGGTCGCACACTTTACCCATGAGTCATGATTCCCCTTCTGCCCGGGGAGAGCTAATCCCCATTGACCACTACCTAGGTGGTCCGGTAGGGCATCACTACGTAGCTTTTACAAAGATTCCCTAGAGATCATAGCTGCCCGTTAGGTTTCTCCAGTTTGATAAACACAGTACCCCTCCCCGCAGGAGAGTGACTAACAAAAGCAAAACGAAAGAACCTCGGCACTCAGCCTCGGCAGAGCAAGCACTGTGCCTGGACCCCATTGACGGCACGACGGCGAAGCAACTACACCTCTAGTTCCTCTAATTAATTAGCTAAGGGCACCCCATTTCACCCTCATGGTTGCACTGTTATCCCGGGTGGTCTCTCAACGAACAGGTCCTTACGGAGAGGTACTCAGGAAATAGCCTGAGCCCCCTAGAGTATCACAAGATCATCAACGTAATCAGGATAACAGTATCATAAATATTCACATCATGTTCATTGATTAAGTTAAGGTAGTAGCAGAATGCTAACCATAATAGCCCATAAGGTCATCAAGGATAAAGTAAAGTGTAAAGCTAGTCAATCCTTAGGTTTCAAGTAAGTAATGCGGGGTAGTAAGTTATAAATGAATAGGACATAATGGGTCAGAGGACACTTGCCTTCACCAAACTGCTGATCAGGAACTTCCTCTGCAACTCCCTCGGGAAACACAGACTGCTCGTTGTCTACGTAAAGTAATCATTCACACTATGCACTTGGGAAATAACAAACAAAAAACAATATACCAAACATATGCAGCAGAGAGATCACAAGTTCATAACAGAAAAGGGATAGGCACTCTGGTATTCTCTAGGTCTAGGGTAGGGGACTATACAAAGTGATTCATTATCCACTAATCAGGTTTAAGTCAGTGGTGGGATTAAATCATTATCTGGTTTTAAGTTCCTAAACTTAGGTGTTTAAGTCCATAAACTTAAGTGCTCCAACTTTTATTAAAGTCTACCAACTTCTAATTATCTCAAATAAGGTTCCAATAACCTTAATCCTATCCTAATGATTAACCATTAATTGGGACATGGAAACAGCAGGGAAACATTGCATAAACAGATAGATAATAATATTATGAACATTTTGCAATTTGAAGCACCTAATTTGGAGTTCATATGGCAAAGTTATGAATTTTACAAGTTTAGGGGTTAAAAATATACCCTAAGTACCTATTTTGAATTAAATAAAAGGTCCGAGGACCTAACTGTAAGAAACCAGGGACGGCGGGTTCAAATTCCAGAAAACCGGGGGGCTCTTTAAGAAAACGCGCGGGCGAAGGGGTATCGGACTCCTACGGCCGTCGGATCTCAGGCGGACGGCCAGGATTAGATCCTGCGGGCGGGCGCGCGGGCGCGCGGCGGCCTGGGTGGCTGACAGGCGGGACCGGCGGGCAGCGCGAGCGCGCAGGCGGGCTGACAGGCGGGACCGGCGGGCAGCGCGAGCGCGCGGGCGGGCTGACAGGCGGGACCGGCGGGCAGCGCGAGCGCGCGGGCGGGCTGACAGGCGAGACCCAAACGGCAGGGAGACGGGGTGTGGGGGAAGTGGGCCTGGGCCGCTGGATCTCCGGCGGACGGCCAGGATTAGGTTTGGCCTAATTAAAACGGGACCGCCCGATCTGGGACGGACGGTGGGGATTGGGTGGCCGGCTTGGGCTTCTCCTACGGCTAGCTGGGGCGGCGGCGCTCGTCCCCGCGGCGGAGGACTCGCCGGAGACGAGGGGCGCGGGCGCTTGGTGGGTCTCTGGGGCGACCTGAGTGGCCGGGAAGGTTGGGAAGGGCACGGGGAATCCTTTGGTGGGGTCTGGGTCGGGGCAGGGGCACCGGAGGGGGGCGGTTCACGGCGGAGCGGCTCGGCGGCGGCGTTGAACAACTCCGGCGAGGAATCAAACGCGATAGAGTGCAATAGAGGGGAAGAGAGGGGGCATGGGAGGTTCCTTACCTCAAGGCGAACTCCGGGGACTCCTTGGTGGCGGCGATGACGCGACGGTGGCCCGGGGCGACGGTGGCGGACCTCCACGGCTGCACGGAGGACGGCGGGTGAGCGCGGGCAGAGAGAAATAGGGAGGGGGAGAGGGGATTGGGGCGCGTCCCGGGTTGCGGACGCCGGGGCGAAGCTCACCGTGGCAATGGACACGGCGGAGCTCCAACGGCAGCCAGGAAACGAGCTCGAGACGGCGGCGGTTCGCGGCGACGGCGCACTGGCGTGCGCGCAGCGAGGGGGAGGTGGAAGAGGGGCCTGCAGGTGCGCAAATGAGGGAGGGGGAGAGGGCGAGTGGGGCTCTGGGCTCTAGTGGCCGAGGCGAGGTGGGGGCGAGCTCCACGCGCGACGTGGGCGCGGAGTCCGCGGCACGCGCGGCGGCGGTTACGCGGAGACGACGGGGCTGACAGCCCGGGCCCGCGAGCAGAGAGAGAGAGGAAAGCGGGCGCGGGCGCGGAGAACGGTTGCGCTGACGGGCGGGCCCGCCAGGGCAGAGGGAGGAGGGGGAAGCGGGCGCGCGCGCGGGGAACGCGGCTGCGCTGACGGGTGGGCCCGCCAGGGCAGAGGGAGGAGGGGGGGAGAAGGCGCGCGCGGGATGGGCCTAGCTGGGCCGAAAGGCTGAGGGGGGCGGGGGAGTGGGCTTCTTTTCCTTTTTCTTTTATTCTGGTTTTTGTTTTCTCTTTTCTTTTTATTTTCTCTATTTGATTCAAATTCAAATAAGCCACAAATTCAAATTAAACTTTCTAAGAATTATGCACCAAACAAAAGTGAAATCTAGGGTTCAACATGATGCAACAATTCATACTCCCTTGGAGTTTGAGCTAATAGACTATAGTTACAAATAAAATAACCACTTTTCTCCTATAGAAATGAGAATGAGAAGATTGGGGAAGGATGAGAAAAGGGAAGTAACACCTGAATTTGTGAATATGAGCAAAGAAATTTTATACCCCCAAATTCAGGGTGTTACAGTAACACCTGAATTTGTGAATTTGGGCAAAGAAATTTTATACCCCCAAATTCAGGGTGTTACAAACCTATCCCCCTTAAAAGAATCTCGCCCCGAGATTCAGGGTTGGTCAGCAAAGAGTTCAGGGTATTTGGCTTTCAGATCATCTTCTCGTTCCCAGGTTGCTTCTTCCTCAGAGTGGTGACTCCATCTGACTTTGCACATCCTGATGGTGTTCCTCCGGGTGACTCTGTCTGCAAACTCCAGGATCTATGTTGGCTTCTCTATGTATGTCAGATCCTCCTGAACTTCCAAGTCCTCCACTGGCAGCTGTTCTTCTGGTAGTCTCAGACACTTCTTCAATTGCGACACGTGGAACACATTGTGCACTGCCGACAAACTTTCTGGTAGGTTGAGCTGGTAGGCCACTTCTCCGCGCTTTGCTTGAATCTGATATGGTCCAACGTACCGGGGTGCTAACTTGCCTTTGACTCCGAACCTTCTGACTCCTCTGATTGGTGACACCTTCAGATAGACGTAATCTCCCACTTCAAAACTTAGTTCTCGTCTCCTTCTATCAGCATAGCTTCGCTGCCTTGATTGCGCTATCTTTAGATTCTCCCAAACCATTTTGATATTCTCTTCGGCTTCAAGCAAGATGTCGGGGCCAAACACCTGTCTCTCTCCAGGCTGGTCCCAATGCAGCAGGGTCCTACAACTCCGTCCATAGAGCGCCTGAAACGGTGACATCTTCAAGTTGGCCTGGTAACCATTGTTGTAGGAGAATTCTGCATAAGGTAACCTTTTGTCCCATCCTGACTTGTCTTGCAACGCACAGGCTCTCAACATATCTTCTAGGATCTGATTAGTTCTTTCAGTCTGACCATCTGTCTGCGGGTGATAAGCTGAGCTGAAGTTCAAATGTGTGCCCAAAGCTTCTTGTAGTTGCTGCCAAAAATGAGAGGTGAACTGTGTTCCTCGGTCTGACACTATCTTCTTCGGCACACCATGTAGGCAGACTATCCGGGACATGTATAACTCAGCTAATGTTGCTCCGGTGTATGTTGTCTTCACAGGTATGAAATGGGCCACCTTTGTTAAGCGGTCCACAACCACCCAGATGGAATCATAGCCGGCCCGGGTACGAGGTAGGCCAACTATAAAATCCATCCCGATCTCATCCCACTTCCACTGAGGAATCTGCAATGGTTGCAACAGTCCAGCGGGCCTCTGATGCTCTGCTTTGGTTCTTTGACAGCTATCACAGATGGTGACATACTCTGCGATTTCCCTTTTCATGCCATACCACCAAAACCTCCTTTTTAAATCCTGATACATCTTTTCACTTCCAGGGTGTATGGAGTAGGCTGTCTCATGAGCTTCCTTGAGGATCAGCTCCCGAATAGGTTTGATGTCGGGAACACACAATCGGTCCTTGAACCATATTACTCCCTCTTCATCCTCTCGAAAGTCTTTGCCTCTTCCTTCTAAGATCAGCTGCCGGATCTTGTTGATGTTTTCATCATCCTTCTGCCCTTCTTTGATCTCCCACTCTGGGGTGGGCTCTAATTCCACTGTTACTCCTTATGTACTGTTCAGAAAACCAAGACCCAGTCTGTCGAACTCCTTGGCCAACTCATATGACATCGGGTACGTGGCCATCATATTGACTTGACTCTTCCTGCTCAGAGCATCTGCAACAACATTGGCTTTGTCTGGATGGTAATGTATCTCCAGCTCGTAGTCTTTGATCAATTCCAACCATCTTCGCTGCCTCATGTTTAACTCTGACTGGGTGAATATGTATTTCAAACTTTTGTGATCTGTGTAGATGTCGCACTTCTGCCCATATAGGTAATGTCTCCATGTCTTTAAAGCATGAACCACTGCTGCCAACTCCAGATCGTGTGTGGGATAATTTTTCTCATGGATCTTCAGCTGTCGAGATGAGTATGCTACAACTCTTCCTTCTTGCATTAGCACACATCCCAATCCGGTGTAGGAAGCATCACAGTACACCGAGAATGGCTTGTGAACATCTGGCAGAACTAACACAGGTGCTGTAGTCAATCTATTCTTCAGTTCTTCAAATGCCTCTTGGCACTTTTGGGTCCACTTAAACTCAACTTTCTTCGCTAGCAACGCCGTCATTGGTCTAGCCATCTTTGAAAAGTCTTCAATGAAACACCTATAGTATCTGGCCATTCCAATGAAGCTCTTGATTCCACGAACATCCTTCGGTGCTTTCCAGTTCAGGATATCTGCTACTTTCTTTGGATCCACAGCTAACCCATCTTGGTTTATGATGTGACCCAGAAACAAGACTTCATGAATCCAGAACTCGCATTTACTCAGCTTGGCATACAACTGATGCTCTCGTAGCCTTTGCAATATCATCTTCAAATGCTCCACATGTTCTTCCTCACTTTGAGAATATATAAGAATATCATCGATGAACACTACCACAAACTTGTCTAGGTAGTCCATGAACACACTGTTCATCAGATACATAAAGAAGGCTGGCGCATTTGTTAAACCAAGGACATAACTGTAAACTCATATAACCCATACTTGGTGATGAATGCTGTCTTCGGTATGTCCGAGGGTCGGATTCTGAGTTGATGGTAACCTGATCTCAGATCTATCTTCGAGAATACGCTGGCACCTCTGAGTTGGTCAAACAGATCTTCTATTCTCGGCAGGGGGTACTTGTTCTTAACAGTGACTTCATTCAGGGCTCTGTAATCTATGCACATCCTTTTGGTACCATCTTTCTTCTCTACAAACAATACCAGAGCGGCCCAAGGCGAGGTACTTGGTCTGATGTAACCCTTCTCTAACATCTCATCTATCTGTTTCTTGAGTTCCACCAATTCTGGTCCAGACACTCGATAGGCTCTTTTGGAAATGGGGGTGGTACCAGGGATAAGCTCTATAGCAAATTCGACTTTTCTGTCAGGTGGCATGCCCGTTAATTCCTCAGGAAACACATCCGGAAAATCCGACACAACCTTGATAACCTCGAGCGGGTTGGCCTCCTTGCTATCAACCGAAATCTGGTGATAAACACCTTTCACTGTCTTAGGCATCCTTAGCTCAGCCACTACCTCCTCTCCAAGCGGGGACTTCAATGTTACGGTCCTCTTGTCACAGCTAACATTCGCTTCATACTACATTAACCAATTCATCCCTAGGATGACATCTACCCCAGGGGTGTCTATTACTATTAGGTAGCTGGGGAACCCTATCCCCCTTATTTCCACCCTTATATTTGAGCATATTTTATCTGCTTGCACTTTGCCACCGACCAAATTAATCCTCATGGGCGGCATCATTGCCTCTACTGAGATGTTATGCATTTCTACCCATGTTGCAGTGACAAATGAATGAGTTGCACCAGTATCAAATAGCACTTTTGCGGGATGAGATTCGACAGAGAACATACCTACTGCCACATCTGGTGCATCCTGGATCGCTTCGGCCTTCAAGTGGTTCACCTTTCCACGGTTGTATGCTTGGCCACGATTATCTGCTGCCTGTTGAGGTACACCTTGCCTTGCCGGAGCATTGGGGTTTGCCTGCTGCTGCGCCATCTTCTTTGGGCAATGCATCGCCCAGTGGCCTTGTTCTCCACAGTGGAAACATCCTCTGCCTCCTCCTTGTGCTGGGGCTGCTTGGTTGTTCTGATTCGCTGCTGGGGCAGGAAGGCGATGTGCCTGGTTGTTCTGCTTCTGATACTGATTACCTCCTTGCTGGCTGTTCTGACGATACTGCTGCTGCTGTGGGTACTGCCTCTGAAACTGCTGTTGATACGGACGCTGACTCTGATGCTGATATCCTTGTGGGTGACTAGGCTTACCTTGCTGAGATGAACTTCCTGAGAAGCGGGGGTGGCTGATGCTCCCGGACTGTGGTCCACTCATCTTGCGCTTCCGATCTTCCATATCTTTGCGCTTCCTCTCGGTCATGATTGCCCTATCGATCAGGTGCTGGAAGGTGGGGAAGGTGTGGTTCATCAGCTGGTAATGCAGGGGATCCACCAAACCCCTCATGAACCTGTACTGCCTTTTAGCATCAGTATTGACGTCTTCAGGTGCATAACGAGATAGCTGCAGAAACCTGTCCCTGTATTCACTAACAGACAGGGGTCCCTGCTTCAGAGCCAGAAACTCCTCCTTCTTCACGATCATCAGTCCCTCTGGAACATGGTACATGCAGAAACTCTCGCTGAATTCCTCCCAAGTGTTGGCTTCGGGGTCAGCATGGGTAGCGAGGTAGGACTCCCACCAGGACTGGGCTGCTCCCCTTAGCTGGCGGGGACCATATAGAACCTTCTCCCTGTCGTCACATTGGGCGGTGCGCAGTTCTCTTTCCACTGCACGTAGCCAGTCTTCTGCATCCATGGGATCGGCAGAGTGCGCGAAGGTAGGAGGGTGTCCTCTCATGAACTCGCCACGCTTATCCCGTGGCATCTGGGGCATCTGCACTTGCATCTGGGGTTGGGGTTGCTGTTGAGCTTGCTGCATGGCTGCCAGAGTCTGCCCAATGGCCTGCACTGCCTGAGTTTGCATCAAGAACATCTGCTCCACTGTCATCGGGGGTGGCGGGGGAGGCTGCCTCTGAAGTTCCTCCTGCTGGACACGCTGCTCTTGCTGAGCACGCCTGTTACATCGGCGCCTGTTGTCAGACATTTGTGGAAGACATTCACGCATCAGCATTGATCTTACAATCCTTCAGCATAAGAAAAGAGTATACAGAATTCTTCATGACACTGAGTGAACAAAGAGCTTCACTGATCCTCATTATGATCCAATACAGCTTCTCAGATAAAAAGGAAAGTAGAAGTAAATGGTTTCCCAACTAAATAACTGACTTCATTAACATCACTAGCTAAGCCAAACTGCAGGGGAAACCCACATGTTGGCAATAATCATTACAAAGATTCAAATCCAGCACAAGTTCATCATAACAAGCATGTAAGCAACTGGTAAGCAAACTAAACTGAGTGGAAGCAGCTAATAAGCAAACTAAACTGACTATCTAAGACTGAGACATCTGACTTAAGCATTTATTACAAACTCCGACGCTAACGATCTAAGGATCTAGATCTATCCTGGTGAAAGGGAAATGTGCCCTTGGGCCATTTCTAAGTATTTTGGTGATTTAGTGTCCAACACAAGTGCCTAAGTGTAAAAAGGTGGACAAAGTACAAATCAAGGATAAAGGTATGTTTCTCAGACTTAGTACATTGTTTTATGGACTAATGTATTGTGTCTAAGTGCTGGAAACAGGAAAAATCCAATTGAAAATGCCTTGGCTCGAGCAGCCAAAGTATGCTCAGTCTAGGAGCACCGGACTATCCGGTGGTGCACCGGACAGTGTCCGGTGCGCCAGGCTGGCTCTAGCGAACAGGATGCTCTCGGGACTTCGACGGTGGTGTACGGCTATAATTCATCGGACTGTCCGGTGGTGCACCGGACTGTCCGGTGGGCCGTTCACAGGCGAACTCGTCGCTCTCGGGAATTCATCGGCGACGTACGGCTATAATTTACTGGACTGTCCGGTGTGCACCGGACTGTCCGGTGAGCCAACGGTCGGCCGGGCGATCTGCGCGGGACACGTGGCCGAGCCAACGACTAGAAGGAGGCACCGGACTGTCCGGTGTGCACCGGACATGTCCAGTGCGCCAACGGCTCTGAGGTTGCCAACGGTCGACTGCGCCATTTTTGGAAGGAAATCGGGCACCGGACAGTGTCCGGTGTGCACCGGACTGTCCGGTGCGCCAGTCGACAGAAGGCAAGATCAGCCTTCCTAGAATGCTCTCAACGGCTCCTAGCTGCCTTGGGGCTATAAAAGGGACCCCTAGGCGCATGGAGGAGTACAC
Organism: Zea luxurians; assembly: GCA_029449295.1. NCBI lineage: Eukaryota > Viridiplantae > Streptophyta > Magnoliopsida > Poales > Poaceae > Zea > Zea luxurians. The sequence goes on along the minus strand of JAOPSE010000023.1, from coordinate 15,890,933 downwards.
CAAGCATTCCTACAACATTCCTAAGCACCAAGACATCGATTCCGCGCCTTTGATTCTTTGCGATAGCAATTAGAGCTCTAGTTGAGTGGTGAACTCATTGAGTTGTGAAAGTTGCCTAGAGGGGGGGTGAATAGGCAAGTTAAAACTTTTTCTACAAAAACTAGAAGCAAACTGGGTAAAACTGAATTGATCTCGAAATTCACCCAGTTAACTTTGGAAATGAGATGTTCTAAATGATCCACAGGGTTTAAAGTAGTAGATCTGAGAAGGGCACTTCTCAAAATCCACACACCAAAAAGATATGAACAAATCTTCCACGGAAGGATGAGCGAACAAAGAACACAAGTAAGCACAATAAACAAGAACACAAGAGACACAAGATTTATCCCGAGGTTCGGTCACACCACCAAGGTGCCCTACTTCCTCGTTGAGGCGCCCACAAAGAGTCGGGTCTCTTTCAACCCTAATCCTCCCTTTGCCGACCACAAAGGTCAAGCCCACACAATAATCTTTGCTCAAACGAGCGGGTAATACAAACTTTCTTGTGCTCTTCCACAAGATTTGGAGACTCACAAGAGACACCTAGTCGTCTAGGAGCTACAAGCTCCAAGAGTAATGAATCCACAAAGAACTCGATGTAGTACCAAAGCTCGAATCAAGAAGAAGAGCAAGAGAGATTTAGAGATGAAGCACAAAACCGCAGCTCTCAAGCTCACTCAAAGATTTCTCTCCAAAGATTTGAAATGGGAGAGGCAAGAGATGTGTGAGAGAGAGTGAGAGGTGTTTCTCAGGTTGGGAATGAAGTTTTGTGCGTGCTCTACTGTGGGGAAGAGTGTGGGAGGTGTATATAAAGGTGCCCACAAAAGCAGGTGGCCGTTGGGGAAAGTTGGCCAAAAACCGGTTGAACCGGTTTGTAAACCGGTTGAACCGGTTTCCACCAGGAAGATCTCGGTTCACTGACCTACTCAGCCGGAGACTCGACCGGAACCAAAACCGGTTGAGCCGAGAAAAATTCCGGTTGAACCGGTTTTCCCAAAAGATCTGCAACGACTTTTTCTGACAGCTCTGACTGTCAGACAGGTCAGAGCAGGGGAGGCAGAGGAGCAGTCCCAAAACCGGTTGAACCGGTTTCAGGACCGGTTGAACCGGTTTTCAGGGCTGAAACCAAATTTTGAGAATTTTGAAGAGAACAAAAGTGGAGTTTTAGTGGGAAGTAAAATTTGTTTTTCTTAAGGGCATTCAAGATATGGAAAATGTTCTCGAAGATGTTTTTCAAAGGATTTTGAGCTTTAGTACCAACACCAACCTTCTTTATGGACCCCCCTTGATAGTACGACGATTCCTATACTTAAGTGAAATAAAATATAATTAAGTAAACTCCTTGAGTCATTGGTGTCTCAAGTGTGATTTCTCCATGGTGTTGCTTCATAAGGATCACAAACACCTTTGTCTCACCTTTTGAAGCAAACACAAATCGAGCCTGTGACTTGTGCCATTTCACCATATATGAGTTCAAATCATGGCTTCAAGTCACCTTACTGATGCATCAACATGTTGTAACTCTTCATAGCTGATTAGTTCATCGACTTAGTGCAAGTACTCTCTTCTTCACCTTAGCCATGGTACCTCGGTCTACAAGCCGTCGCTTGGCCTTCACCTTCGCTTAGTTCCTCGAAGCCCTTTCCTTGCTATCTTCACCCTATCAAGCCATTCTTGAGTCACATCCTATTGAGCATCCATTGAGAGAATCATTTCTTCAATATTGTGAACCTTGCTTGAATGTCATCTAGATATAACTGCTAAGATCAATCAAGCTCTAGTTTGATTCTCATATATTCATATATGGACTAATAGTAATATGGTCAAGCCAATTCACGATTCCTCATATCTTATTCACTTTGGCTTGACCAATCCTCTTAATCACCTCAACCTCTATTATGATCATATTTATGCATAGTGATTTCTCAGGACTTGTCCATATATTCAAACCAATATAGAGACCATATTATATCCATTTGCAGTGTCTCACTGGTTATTTGACCTTGTGTTGAACCTTGTTCACTGATCATTATACACTATTCAAGTATGTTCATCATACTGAATTTTCTGTTCAACACTTAGCAAACTTGTTAGACCTTTAAATGTATTGTTATCCAAATCACCAAAACTCACGAAAGGGATGAATGCACTTTCAATCTCCCCCTTTTTGGTGATTGATGACAACACATTTAAAGCTTACATAAGATTTGATAAATAAGATTTTGAATCCTATGATATAGTTTCCTCCCCCTAAATATGTGCATTTCAGAAAATACCAATTTTGTACTCAAATGCCAAAAGAACATATTTGGGTCAAAGTATGGAGACAACTTATATCATACAATTCGTGGGGTGCAGTGTGTCATAAAATAAACGTGATGCTCATGACATAGTATGCACTCATCAACTTTCTACATCTTATGTTTTTCTTATGATTCCCCCTTTTTGTCAATTATTTCTCCCCCTTTTCAAAAGTCTTCTTACACTTAGTTACATAAGACTAAAGGTAAGCTTTAATGCAAAATTTCTCCCCCTTTGTCATAAATCTCCAAAAAGGATACAAAGAATATAAAGGGTAGAAATTATGATTAATCAAGATTTGAACACACTATCATGAAAAGGGTCCTTATATGGCACAAAGGTAATGGAGAAGTGTCATAAGTGATGTACCTTTGCGTTTTACCTTTTCAAAGGGGTGTTCCACACTTGTGTTGTATTTAGAGTTCATTTTGCAATCTCTTGTTGGCATAATTGTGACATAGGTCCAAGATATCAAATGAATATTGTCATACTAATTGAAAGATAGATCTTGATACCTGGAGTCTAGATGTCACCTAGCATTTTCTTATCATAACAAGAGGCAGCATGAAAATTGCACAAGTATGAATTATACAACTAATGATCATGTACGAAAAATATCAATTGAAAACCACCAATTGATACAATTTGATAGATAATCAGATCACTAATTGCATATTACACTAAGTTCTCAAGTTTTAGTGCACACATATATATGAATTCAATTGATATTTGTTGAGAGTACTTATTTGCAACTTAAAGTACCATTGGCATAAAAGAAGTATCAATTGAACATAATCATGCAACATATGGAAGATGTGCACTATTTAATCAATTAAGTTCTAGACAGGAGAATCTATAAGCTATGCTACTTCAGATATTTGTAATCCAAAACGATGTGATACATATTTACCAATTTTAGATGACGTTGGAGTAGCATATACAAGAGAAACTCATTCTCTTATGAAATGTATAGAAGATACATTTATTGGAGCAAAGAATCTTTGATACCCATCAAAATTTGCAGTGGAAGCGATTGTCTTTGCCCGAAGATTCCTTTCTAATTTGAGACTACACACATAATAGACTTGAAAATGAAGTTAGTCTCAAAGATTCAAATTATAGACCATTCTCCCCCTAAACGTGTGCATACAAGTGATGAATACTTGTTTTACCTTATGCACTTGGAATTGTGAGGTCAGTGGATTAAGTTCTACAATTTGAACCTTGGTACAAATAAAGTATGAAAATATAAAATTGCACCAATTGAAGGAATTACTTATAATCAAAAGGTATACTAATAGACATGATATACAATATTTTAAGCCAAGATTCTTGAGAAGTTAGCATGTTTGACTCATACCTCACTAAGATGACTTAAGACAAACTTATGACATCACCACAAGAGGTATTAATCAAATATCTAGAGATTCTATAATCATCACCACTAGTGCAACCTTATGGTGAGACTTAAGATATTGCATATACATGCACACACTAGCATGTAAGAGCCTAGATACAAAAAATGTAATACAATAGTTCATGGAGTGACACACCTTTGTTCTACGCCACATGGTCTCCATTATAATCATGAATTTCCATCTTAGCTTTTGATAGGCTTGACATTATTTTTGCACAAAGCAAGATGGTTTTCATTCATGCCCATCAGTCTTCACTACGACATGTATTGAGTAAATTTAGCATGCCAAGGACAAACATATCCTCTTAAAAAAAATCAAGAGAAACCCATTCTTTTCAAAGAACTACACAAGTTCACTAAAAGAAAATGTTAGTATTTAAGGACACATGATATAGAATGAGCTCCCCCTAAATGTGTGCATCAAGTACTCGAATTACTTGCACTTGATTCAATTAAGATTCTTAGAGGGGTTCATCATATAACTTGGCCAGGGCATAATAAATTTGCAACAATTGAAATCATGCTAGAGAACACATATCGTTCCCCAAACAAACTAATCCATGGGGTGACATGTGGTAATTATTTGATCATTTCTTTGGAACCACTCATCCTCATTTGATGTTCTTCTTTCACCAAGGTGTGAGACTACACAACATGAACTTGAAAGAAATCATTAATCTCACAAGATATAGGCTAAACTCTCCCTCAATTTGTGCATGCAAGAGTACACAAAGTACACTTATGCACATCAACAATACGAGGTTAAAGGAGATGTTTGTACTATATCTTGGTTTAACATAACATGCTTTACATAGATGATGAAAATTAAACCAATTAAAAGTTTAAGAACTAAAAGTATATCAATTGAAATCTTGAAGGGTAAAGTATGCTAATATGAACCTCAAACCTCATAATGAAGGATATCATATAAATATGTCACTACATCTTCATTATTTGGTTGACAAAAAGTGTAACTCCCTTCTTGAATGACTGTGCTTTCTTTTCTTTTATGATTTCATCCAACCAAGTGATCTTGAACTTCTTTCATCTTTTCTTGATTCGATCATATTTGATATGAGATCAATTGAAACTCAATGATTGAAACAACCAAGACTCTTATATCCGTAGATTTTGAATCCATCTTGAAAGCACTTGGAAGGACCTTATTGAAACACTTAGAAAAGAGAGCATTAGAAACACAAGGGAGGGTTTCACAAATGATGATCCTTATATACGGATGGCAAATGAATCATCATTATTGAAACCCAAAAGGATAGACTAAATTCCTTTAAATAAGTGCACACATATAGTTAACGTCAAAGTTATATGCACTATTGAACATTTTATATTGCGGGGAATTTAACCTATACTATGGTACATTCCACTAAGGATAAAATACTAAAACAACTGAAGGAGAGTAAGTTTTCATACCTTGGCCTCTTATCAACTCCATCTTACTTTAGTTGAATAGTATCCTTTAAGCTTGTGATTTATCCAATTTAATAATAAGCACCATCTCTTAACATAGATTTTCTATGGATAAACTCAACACAAGAGATGGCATTAGTAGCACAAGCACTAGTTTCTTATTTTGCAACCCTTTATATGTGGAAGGCAAGTGTGTTGCTAAAATAGAGAAACATCATAATATGGACTAAATTTCCTTGAACCCTCATGCACAATATATTTTGAATGACATGGATAATATGCATGGTTATTCAATGAAGTCTAAAGGGATGACTTAATCCATATTATGGTGAGTGTCTAATATAGAAGAATCAAATCCAAATTAACTAGATAGAGAATACGTCACATAATTTTGGATTGTTCACCATATGATAATATTCATTCAACTTCCAATTAGACCTTTATTTCATAATCAACAACTGATGTATATCCTCAAGTGCTTCTTTTTCCTTAGTGGCTACACAAGTCACAAAAAGATAAGATTTGAAAATAACATGCACTTGAGATTCAGTTGTTACCACCCTAGCTACTATATCCAAAGATGATTTATACATTCATTATCGAGCACCCAACTTGATTCATTGGAGTGATCCTGCAAAACAAGTTTAAGCTTCATATCTTGGTACCCAATTTGAATTGGGTCCTTTGAGATTAGTAGCAAGAGCCTTGAGTACCCACACAATCCTTATTGTGACCTTTCTCTTTGTGTAGGCACCCACATATACTTGACAACCATCTTACATGGTTTCAAGTTAATATTTAATCACATAGATAAAAGCTAGAGTTAAGAATAGGAGCCTTTTCTCCTTTTCTTGATACATTGTTGTGTTGCCTTCTTGATGATGAACCCAGCTTGTTCTTGGTTGCACCTAGCTTATCAAGGTTAGTCACACAAGCATTCATATCATGAAGACAAGTTATGCATGGAATTTACAACTTAGTGATCCAATTCAATGTGAAGCATATGGATACCGATTGAAGTAGATTTCTAAGATATCAAATTGTAGGTTTCCAAAATTTAGAGTATGGATCACTAAATGTACCTTTTACAGTTTAAAAATCATATCCATGTTAGTGCATATGTATGAGATGAATATCAACAAAAAAGATTCTTATGCACTTTTAGATTTAACTATAAGGGAATTTTAAACTGCATCAAGAGTAGCTAAAAAAAACAAAGATTACAATCCATATGAATGAGATACAAATTTACCATTTTGGATTGTCTTAGAATAGCTTACTAAAGAGAAACATATTCTCTAAGACACAAGATATATAATGTGCTCCTACTAGATATGTGCATCAAGTATTTGAATGACTTGCCACATGCACTTTCAATTCAGTTAAGAGTCTCATGTGGAGTACATTACATATCATGGTCAAGGCATGACAAATTTGCAATAAATTAACTTATCCTTAAGAATACTTACCACCAAGTAGAACGTACCATTTGTTGTACCAATTTGAAAGATCTTACTATCGGTGGTGGTGTCACTTTAGTATTCTTCTTTTCATCATTTGTGGAGACTTCCTTCTTTGTTATCTCTTTTCCTTTTAAAACTAGTCGATAAAACACTTTGAAAAGAGGTATTAGTAGTACAAGGAAGTATTTAATGAATGATGATATCTATATATGAATGGCAAACAAATCATCATTTATGAGGCGTAAATGCATAAATTAAATTCCTTTTAAGTTAATGCACATGGAGCAGTGAATTCACAATATGCACTAATTTACAAATTTAAGCCAAAAGGAATTTAACCTTTATATTGACATTTCTTTCCATAAAATAGATTATTACCAATTGAAAGAATGCCACTTAAAAGGAACTATTATTGGTCTCATACCAAATGAAACAACTAGTTCCATACCTTTGCCTTGAGCATTCCTAATCTTTCTTTTAGGTGAAGATTAACCTTTAAAGCTTGTGATTTTACTAATCGAAAGAGCACAATCTCTACTTATGAATTTCATGAAATAGCTTAAAAGAGATTGCATTAGAAGCACAAGCAATAGTTTCCTATTTAGCAACCTCTATTATATGAATGACAAGAAGGTTACTAAATTAAGGAAACCTCATGATATGAACTAAATTACCCTTACAGGCAACATGCATAACATCAATTGAAACAAGATAAAAGTAGCATGATTGTTTAATTAAGTTTATAGGGCAAGTTTAATTCATAGCATGGTGAGTGATTAATGTAGAAGACTCAAAACCAATTTAAACAAGAATGAATACATCACATAGTATTGGTTCGATCTTCTTTGAATGTTGAATGGCACACTCCATTTGGGAAACACATTCTCATGTTGTGAAACTATATAAATCACTCAGATAAAAAAAACATTAGTCTCACAACTCTAGTCATATAGAGAATTCCCCTTTTGATAAGTGCTTTAAGAATTTAAATTTCTTACTTAGCACTCTATTCATTTAAGAACATGGGATAATACTCTTTATGTCTAGGCCATGGCAATAATATGATTGTCACAATATGCCACAAGATATATACAATCAATTTAAAGCATGTAGATTGTCACAATATAAAAATATGAACTTGCAATCTACCATATAATTAGATCCTTTCCAAAGCAAGGTAAAATCTTTTAAGTTCATTCTCAAGTGCTTCATTTTTCCGATGTGGCTACAAAAGACACAAAGGAATATACCAATTAAAAGCAATGTGCACTTAAGAATTAATTGTTACCATCCTTTGGATATCACTTGGTTGTAGGCCTTTTGCTTGATTCCCACAAAGGTTAATCCTTATTCCCTACAACACAAGTTCTTACTAGAGATGAATATGAAGTTAGTGATATAACAATTCAATTCATCTTTGGGTCAATCTTAAAGGATAGACAATGTAAGATTGATAGCTTGAGATAAGAATTGAGTTAAACCGCTCAAGCACCCCAAAGCTTCATATCATCTCTGGGTACCTACAAAACTTATCAAGTACATTTTGGTACCCATCTTTGGATGGGTCCACCAAGGTTAGCTAATAAGGACTTAGGCACCCAAATAGCCTTGGTCCTAGAATGTGGTGAACCCATCACCTTTCTAGCACAAGAGTCAAATTTGGGTATCCTAAGCATATTTGAATGTATTGACAAGTTAGGCTTAGGAGTTTTACCCTTTGGACAAACCTTTAATAGATGACCTTTTTCACGGCAATTGTAGCAAATGCGATGCTTGTCCTTGCAATGTATTTGCCTTTTGCTTTCATCCTTTTTGATGGTCATCTTTCTTGATCGTGCAAGGTCTTGATTCTTCATGTGGGGGCATGAATCAATTTCATGGCCCTTCTCCTTGCATCCATAGCACCTCCTATCGCTTCTCTTTGATCTTTCTTTGTTGAAGCACATAGGTACATTGTTAGAGCAAATCATATGAGCATTAATTTTCTCACCATGGATTTTGCTCATGCCCTTCTTGGAAAGCTTGGTTTTCTTTTGAAGGGGTTTTGTGCATGCTACGGTTGTCCCCTTCTCAAGCTTTTTCACCATATTATCACGGTTATCTTGAGAAGGTTGAGCATGACACTTTCCCTTCAAAAGAGTTAAGCTCCTTCTTAGCCTTCCAACTTCTTCCTTGAGCTCTTTATTTTCTTGTGTGATAGAAATATCACTAATTCCTGAAATTTCTAGCTCAATGGAAGATTGGCTTTCTTGAGAGCAACATTTGTTAGCACATGATAATATAGTTTCTACTTGAGTACATGTGCATATGTGAGGTTGGTATGATTTAAAATTAGTTAACACAACCTCATGAGCCATTTCTAACATGATATGTGAATCCATAAATTTATTATGAGAGCACACAAGCATATCATGTTTTTCTTGCAAAGCTAGATTTTCAATGTTTAGCTTTTCTACCGTGTTCTTGAGCATAGCATTTTTATTTTCTAATTGAGCAATATATGATGAATGATTAATAGCTTTAATTTGCTCAATTGAAATGTCTTCATACCTTTGGACCAAATCATCATGAGAGCACTTTAGCTTCTCATGCTCTTTGGTCAACTTCTCCATGTCTTTGATTTTTTCGATGAGGATATCTTCTTGCTTATGAAGCATTTCCTTTTGTTCTTCCACTCTTTTCATGAGTTTGAGCAAGCTCATCCGGTTCTTCTTACTTAGTTGAGCAAAGAATTTTTGAAGATCATCCTCATCTTCACTATCACTTTCATGCTCCTCCTCATCCTCACTTTCGCTTTCACTGTCACTCTCATTAGCAACAAAGCACATATGAGAAGTGGATTTGAAAGACGAACCTTGTGAAGAGGAGGATTCGTCGTTTGGTCTCCATCGATCATTTTCTTCTTCTTCAATAATGTTCTTCGCCTCATCTTCCTTCATTTTGAGGAACATCCTTTCGGCGATTCTCATGGCAAGGTCTATTGCCCTAGGATCAACATCTGCACCAAAAGATGAAGTCGAGGCAACCTCAACTTTTTCAAGCTTAGAAGCACTTTCGTTTCTTAGTCCCCCCGACATGATCTTTCCTCACGCGGTTAAGCGTTAGAACGAGGATTAGGCTCCGATACCAATTGAAAGTTGCCTAGAGGGGGGGTGAATAGGCAAGTTAAAACTTTTTCTACAAAAACTAGAAGCAAACTGGGTAAAACTGAATTGATCTCGAAATTCACCCAGTTAACTTTGGAAATGAGATGTTCTAAATGATCCACATGGTTGAAAGTAGTAGATCTGAGAAGGGCACTTCTCAAAATCCACACACCAAAAAGATATGAACAAATCTTCCACGGAAGGATGAGCGAACAAAGAACACAAGTAAGCACAATAAACAAGAACACAAGAGACACAAGATTTATCCCGAGGTTCGGTCACACCACCAAAGTGCCCTACTTCCTCGTTGAGGCGCCCACAAAGAGCCGGGTCTCTTTCAACCCTAATCCTCCCTTTGCCGACCACAAAGGTCAAGCCCACACAATAATCTTTGCTCAAACGAGCGGGTAATACAAACTTTCTTGTGGTCTTCCACAAGATTTGGAGACTCACAAGAGACACCTAGTCGTCTAGGAGCTACAAGCTCCAAGAGTAATGAATCCACAAAGAACTCGATGTAGTACCAAAGCTCGAATCAAGAAGAAGAGCAAGAGAGATTTAGAGATGAAGCACAAAACCGCAGCTCTCAAGCTCACTCAAAGATTTCTCTCCAAAGATTTGAAATGGGAGAGGCAAGAGATGTGTGAGAGAGAGTGAGAGGTGTTTCTCAGGTTGGGAATGAAGTTTTGTGCGTGCTCTACTGTGGGGAAGAGTGTGGGAGGTGTATATAAAGGTGCCCACAAAAGCAGGTGGCCGTTGGGGAAAGTTGGCCAAAAACCGGTTGAACCGGTTTCCACCAGGAAGATCTCGGTTCACTGACCTACTCAGCCGGAGACTCGACCGGAACCAAAACCGGTTGAGCCGGGAAAAATTCCGGTTGAACCGGTTTTCCCAAAAGATCTGCAACGACTTTTTCTGACAGCTCTGACTGTCAGACAGGTCAGAGCAGGGGAGGCAGAGGAGCAGTCCCAAAACCGGTTGAACCGGTTTCAGGACCGGTTGAACCGGTTTTCAGGGCTGAAACCAAATTTTGAGAATTTTGAAGAGAACAAAAGTGGAGTTTTAGTGGGAAGTAAAATTTGTTTTTCTCAAGGGCATTCAAGATATGGAAAATGTTCTCGAAGATGTTTTTCAAAGGATTTTGAGCTTTAGTACCAATACCAACCTTCTTTATGGACCCCCCTTGATAGTACGACGATTCCTATACTTAAGTTAAATAAAATATAATTAAGTAAACTCCTTGAGTCATTGGTGTCTCAAGTGTGATTTCTCCATGGTGTTGCTTCATAAGGATCACAAACACCTTTGTCTCACCTTTTGAAGCAAACACAAATCGAGCCTGTGACTTGTGCCATTTCACCATATATGAGTTCAAATCATGGCTTCAAGTCACCTTACTGATGCATCAACATGTTGTAACTCTTCATAGCTGATTAGTTCATCGACTTAGTGCAAGTACTCTCTTCTTCACCTTAGCCATGGTACCTCGGTCTACAAGCCGTCGCTTGGCCTTCACCTTCGCTTAGTTCCTCGAAGCCCTTTCCTTGCTATCTTCACCCTATCAAGCCATTCTTGAGTCACATCCTATTGAGCATCCATTGAGAGAATCATTTCTTCAATATTGTGAACCTTGCTTGAATGTCATCTAGATATAACTGCTAAGATCAATCAAGCTCTAGTTTGATTCTCATATATTCATATATGGACTAATAGTAATATGGTCAAGCCAATTCACGATTCCTCATATCTTATTCACTTTGGCTTGACCAATCCTCTTAATCACCTCAACCTCTATTATGATCATATTTATGCATAGTGATTTCTCAGGACTTGTCCATATATTCAAACCAATATAGAGACCATATTATATCCATTTGCAGTGTCTCACTGGTTATTTGACCTTGTGTTGAACCTTGTTCACTGATCATTATACACTATTCAAGTATGTTCATCATACTGAATTTTCTGTTCAACACTTAGCAAACTTGTTAGACCTTTAAATGTATTGTTATCCAAATCACCAAAACTCACAAAAGGGACGAATGCACTTTCAAGTTGTGTTGTGAGCTCTCGTTGCGACTTGTGTGCGTGGTGTTGCTGTGATTTCTTGTCTTGAGTGTGTTGCTAATCCCTCCCTTGCTCCGTGCTTCTTTATGAACTTCAAGTGTAAGGGCGAGAGGCTCCAAGTTGTGGAGATTCCTCGCAAACGGGATTGAGAAAAGCAAGCAAAACACCGTGGTATTCAAGTGGGTCTTTGGACCACTTGAGAGGGGTTGATTGCAACCCTCGTCTGTTGGGACGCCACAACGTGGAGTAGGCAAGCATTGGTCTTGGCCGAACCACGGGATAACCACCGTGCCATCTCTGTGATTGATCTCTTGTTGGTTATTGTGTTTTGTTAAAGACTCCTCTCTAGCCACTTGGCAATTATTGTGCTAACACTTAACCAAGTTTTTGTGGCTTAAGTTTTAAGTTTTACAGGGTCACCTATTCACCCCCCCTCTAGGTGCTCTCAATTGGTATCGGAGTCGTTCTCTTCACAAAGGGACTAACCGCCCGAAGAGATGGATCCTAAGGGGAAGGGTATCGTGATCAACGATAAAGAGAAGGAATCCTTCGTCAACGAGCCGAAGGATGACAAGCCTACCAACTCTGGCTCGAGTCATAGACGGAAAGATGGGAAGAAGAAGACAAGGCGCATCAAGGAAATTGTCTACTACGACGACAGCGATGAGTCTACTTCTTCCCAAAAGGACGACGACCACAACGACTACGAGAGAAGGAAACCGGTTAATTCGAACTTTTCTTTTGACTACTCACGTATTCCGCAATGTTCAAATTCACATTTGCTCTCCATTCCTCTCGGCAAGCCTCCACACTTTAATGGGGAGGACTACGGATTTTGGAGCCACAAAATGCGTAGTCACCTATTCTCTCTCCATCCTAGTATATGGGAGATTGTAGAGAGTGGAATGCACTTTGATAGTACGGATAGTCCCATGTTCATTAATGAGCAAATTCATAAGAATGCACAAGCTACTACTGTTCTTCTAGCTTCATTGTGCAGGGATGAATACCACAAAGTGAGCGGCTTGGATAACGCCAAGCAAATATGGGACACCCTCAAGATTTCTCATGAGGGGAACGACGTCACCTTGCTCACCAAGATGGAGTTGGTGGAGGGCGAGCTTGGACGATTCGCGATGATAAGGGGCGAGGAGCCAACCCAAACATACAACCGGCTCAAGACCCTTATCAACAAAATAAGGAGCTACGGAAGCACACAATGGACGGACCACGATGTCGTCCGACTGATGCTAAGGTCCTTTACCGTTCTTGATCCTCATTTGGTGAATAATATTCGTGAGAATCCTAGGTACACCAAAATGTCGCCCGAAGAAGTCCTTGGAAAATTCTTAAGCGGGCGAATGATGATCAAGGAGGCGAGGTACGTGGACGACGCATTGAATGGTCCAATCACCGAGCCTCAACCCCTTGCTCTCAAGGCAACAAGAAGCAAGGAGGCGCTACCTAGCAAGGTGGCACAAATTGAGGCGGCCGGACTTAATGATGAAGAAATGACCCTCATCATCAAAAGATTCAAGACGGCGCTAAAGGGTCGCAAGGGGCAGCCGAGCAAGACCAAGACAAAGGGGAAGCGCTCATGCTTCAAATGTGGTAAGCTTGGTCATTTTATTGCTAACTGTCCCGACAATGATAGTGATCAGGATCAAGGGAGCAAGAGGGAAAAGAAGAAAAATTACAAGAAGGCCAAGGGCGAGGCACATCTAGGAAAGGAGTGGGATTCGGATTGCTCCTCGTCCGACTCCGACAATGAAGGACTCGCCGCCACCGCCTTCAACAAGTCATCCCTCTTCCCCAATGAGCGTCACACATGCCTTATGGCAAGGGAGAAGAAGGTATGTACTCGAAACTCTACTTATGCTTCTTCAAGTGAGGACGAATCTAGTGATGAGGATGAAATAGATTATTCATGTTTATTTAAGGGCCTAGATAGAACCAAGGTAGATAAAATTAATGAATTGATTGATGCCTTGAATGATAAAAATAGGCTTTTAGAAAAACAAGAGGACTTGTTGTATGAAGAACATGACAAATTTGTAGAAGCACAAAAATCTCATGCCTTAGAAGTTAAGAGAAATGAAATGCTTTCTTGTGAATTATCTTCTTGCCATGAGACAATTTCTAGCTTAAGGAACATTAATGATGATTTGAATGCTAAGTTAGAAATAGCTAGTAAATCAACAACTTGTGTAGAAAATGTTGTTATTAGCAATAGATGTAAAGATTTTGATATTGATGCTTGTAGTGAACACATAGCTTCTATTGCAAAGTTAAATGATGAACTGGCTAGTCTTAATGCCCAACTTAAGGCTAGCAAAAGTGATTTTGATAAACTAAAATTTGCTAGGGATGCCTACACGATTGGTAGACACCCCTCAATTAAGGATGGGCTTGGCTTCAAGAGGGAAGCCAAGAACTTAACAAGCCATAAGGCTCCCATCTCCGCCAAGGAGAAAGGGAAGGCCCCTATGGCAAGTAGTACTAAAAAGAACCATGCTTTTATGTACAATGATAGAAGACAGTCTCATAGGAGTTGTAATGCTTTTGATTCACATGCCTATGATTCTTATGCTATGTTTACTCCCAGTTCTTCCTATATGCATGATAGAGATATGCCTAGGAAAAATATTCATCATGTGCCTAGAAAGAATATTGTTCATGTTCCTAGGAAAGTTATGAATGGACCCTCTACAATTTATCATGCTTTAAATGCTTCCTTTGCTATTTGTAGAAAGGATAGGAAGATAGTTGCTAGGAAATTAGGGGCAAAATGCAAGGGCGATAAAACTTGCATTTGGGTCCCTAAGACAATTGTGACTAACCTTGTAGGACCCAACAAGAGTTGGGTACCTAAGACCCAAGCCTAAATTTGCCTTGCAGGTTTATGCATCCGGGGGTTCAAGCTGGATTATCGACAACGGATGCACAAACCATATGACGGGGGAGAAGAAGATGTTCACCTCCTACGTCAAGAATAAGGATTCCCAAGATTCAATCATATTCGGTGATGGGAACCTGAAAGCTCTCTTGTGAGTTTTGGTGTTTGGATGACAACTCAATTAAAGAACTAACAAGTGTACTAAGTGTTGAACAGGTGCTTAAAGTAAAGCCTACAGGGTTCAACACAAGTGAACAAATGTGATGGCCCAAGAACTGGATTTTGGATACATAATGGACATCACAAGTAAGATGGACATTGCATAAAGTGAGACTCGGGTGCGTAGCTCGGAGACAACTGATCAAGCCAAGGACGGAGGCAAGAAGAGCTTCGAGGTACCAAGTGCACGGGAGAAGGTCAAGGAGGCTGAGGAACCCAAAGCCAAGGGTGAAGAAGAAGGCTTGCAAAGTCAAGGGTGATCAAGTTGAGAACAGCTACGGCACATCAAGGATCACTACATAAGGACGTGACTTACAACCAATGAGGTAACAGCTACAGTTATGTGGTGTAAGTCATAAGGCTCAAGATCTAGCTCTAAGAAGGAGATCAAGATCACTAGGAGGAGAACAAGTGTCAAAACCAGGACTGGAAGCAGCCCAAAAGAGCTAAGTTCACCTTGATCTTTAGTTTGGGTTGTTCCTATGTTTGGAGATGTTCTATGTGACCTATGCAGGATGTTGGAGCTAAGAAATGTCAATCTAGATCAAGTCAAGCAGACTTGATGAGTTAAGAGTCCAACATCAAAGCTCAAGCATGTCAAATGCTATAGATGTAATAATTAAGAGAAGGTATGTTTCTAGACTTAGTACATTGGTTTTTGTGGACTAATATACTTGTCTAAGTGTTAGAAACAGAAAGAAGAAGAAAAGGAAAGAGGTGCAAAAGGCTTGGCTGTGTACAGCCAAGACTCAGCTCAGTCTGGCACACCGGACTGTCCGGTGGTGCACCGGACAGTGTCCGGTGCGCCAGGTTGAACCCCGGTGAACAGGCCGCTCTCGGGAGGAGTCTGGCGACGTACGGCTATAATTCACCGGACTGTCCGGTGGTGCACCGGACTGTCCGGTGAGCCAACGGTCGGCTTGGGCAACGGTCGGCCGCGTGATCTGTGCGTGACGCGTGGCCGAGCCAATGGTCAAATGGGGGCACCGGACTGTCCGGTGTGCACCGGACAATGTCCGGTGCGCCAACGGCTCCAGGACTACAACGGTCGACTGCTCCATTTATGGAAGGAGATCAGGCACCGGACTGTCCGGTGCGCCACCCAACAGAAGGCAAAATTTGCCTTCCTGGATTGCTTCCAACGGCTCCTAGGCCCCTTGTGCCTATAAAAGGGGCCCCTAGGCGCCTCAAGCAATGTACAAGCGCAGCCAACAAGTGTAGACTTCACTCGAATCAATTCTCACTCTCCCTCTTGTGTGTATCTCTCTAGTTTGTGTAGAAGGCACAACTATAAGCCTTTAGAGAGAAGAGAAGTGCTGCTAAGAGCTAGAGCAAGGTCTTGAGCGTATCGTTACTCTGCCGGGGTGCTGCCAAGAAGATTGTAAGCAGCCGCGGTTTCATTGTAACAAACTCAATAGTGAAAGGCTCTATCTGTCATACTGACAGATCTGAGCAAACGGAGGAAGGAGTTGAAATAGACTCCAAGCCCAGGTGTGGCTAACTCCAACGAAGACTAGGCAAGCATTTCAGGCTTGGCCGAACCTCGGGATAAATCCTTGCGTCTGTATGCTCTGTTCTGCATTGTATCATGACTCTCTGTCTTACTCGTCTTTATATCTGCACTTCAATACTTATCTGTGGTATAAGCTTTATTTGAAGTGCAGGACATTTTGAGACAGGATCTTCTATTCCGCTGCAACCTACTCGAAGAGTCTTCTCACTCCACTGCGTACTAAGTCTTCGAGTAGAGTAAGAATTTAAGTTTTAAAGTAATAAGTTTTATTCGCCTATTCACCCCCCTCTAGGCGACATCTAGATCCTGTTCCCGGGTCAAAGGGAACTTTCAATTGGTATCAAAGCTAGGCCTCTCCAGTGTGGGCTTAGCCGTCCGGAGATGACGATGTCGTCACAAGAGGTAACTGTAGAACTTCTTTTAGGCGATGGTTCTAATTACAAGTCTTGGTCTGTCTCTATTTATAGTGCTTTCATGAGTGTTGATCCTGATTTGAGACAGATCTTTAGTAGAAGTATTTTTTCCCTCTAATGTTAGTAAAAATCCTTCAAATGATGAACTAAGATGTCTATCTCTAAATCACCATGCTTGCAACATCTTAGTTGATTCTCTATCCAGAGGTGCCTATTTTGCCATCATGAGTAGTGATAGTGACCTATTTGTTGATGCTCATGATTTATGGAATAGGATTAAAGAAAAATATTTTGTGGCAAACTGTGATTCTCCTACTCCCTATATTACTTGTGATACTAACCATTCAAAGGGAGAAGAACAAGAACGATGGCACCCAAACGATGAATCCACCTCGTCAACAGGTTTGTTCTCCACTAGTAATAAATGTTTTATTGCTGATAATGACGGTGGAGACAAAAGCCATGATGAGGAGGAATATGAGGATGATAGCGAGGATGAATCTTCATCACCTCAAGGTACATTTTCCTATTTGGCTTCCACTGACATTAATGACAGGGAAAATGAGACCGATGATGTGGAAGAAGAGGAGATTTGCCGTTTCTACATCCATCTCAACAAAGAGGACAAGGCACTCTTGGTTAAGCTGTTGAGAAGGAACAAGGAACAAGGCGAGACGCTTCTCAGGCTAGAGGAGTCCCTCATCAAAACCAACAACAGCCTGGAGAAGATGACCAAAGAACATGAGGAGCTAAAGTGCTCTCATGATGATTTGGTCCAAAGGTATGAATATGTTTTAATTGAGCAAAGAAATAGTCATGATGCATTATCTAATATTGCTCAACTTAAAACGGAAAATTCTATGCTTAAGAGTCAAGTAGAAACAATGGACTTAGAAAAACGTGCTCTAGGTAAAAAGTATGATATGTTGTCATATTCTCATAATAAATTAGTTGATGACCATATCATGCTTAATGTTGCTCATGAGGTTATAATTGCAAATTTAAATTCATGTGAACCTCATTCTCGCACGTGTGCGCATTTGAATTGTATATCACCATGTGCTAACCCCTGTTGCTCAAAAGAAAGCCAATCATTGATTGAGAAACAAGTTTTAGGGTCACAAAAGAAATTTTGTGGGAACAAGAAGCAAAGACAACTAAGGAGAAGACACATTGCTCAACTTTCTCAAGATATCCACGGGCACGTGGTGAAGAAGCTTGAGAAAGGAAAAACTGCAGCAAGTGTTAAGCTCCATAAGAAGGATGCTTCTAAAGATGAGGAAATCAACATGAGCCCGGAAAAAGGTAAAGATCCAATTAATCATGTTGTTTGCACTAACCTTTTCTCTATGTCATCCAAGAACAAAAAGAGAAAAGGGAAAAGGAGGTGCTTTAAGTGCAACAAGTCAGGACACCTCATTGAGTCGTGTCCATACACCAACAAGGGTGAAGGGATAAGGAGATGCTTCGGATGCAATGACAAGAACCACACGATCACTTCTTGTCCTCTATTGACGGATCAAGCATGTGCAGTCTCCAAGATGACTCTCACCAAGAAAAATGACAAACAGCAAGCGTCATGTCAGGGTGAGCGACGCTTCTGCTACAAGTGTGGTGAGCAGGGTCATCTATCCAAGGTATGTTATAAAGGTAAGATTCCTAAGCAAGTGAATTTGTCTCAATCTCATTCGCTTAGGAGACCCAAATCATACACTTGTGCTAGATCTATAACGAGATCACCTAGAACTGGCACAAAGGCAATTTGGGTACCAAAGGCACATTTAGATGATCATTATGGACCCATCCCGAGATGGGTACCAAACTGTGCTAACTAGACCATGCAGGTGCCTTGAGATGAACTGAAGACCATGGGAGAGCTTAAGAATGTTATCTCAAACTCTATGCTTAAGCTTTTAATTGTTTTGGTGTTTATTCATTGACCCAAGGTTGAATTATTGTGAGACACTAATCCCATGTTCATCTCAAGTGAAATAAGGTGTATAGGTCCTTATTCATTATTGGTGAATCAAGTAAAGGACTTTGATGAGAATATACATCTTGCTCTCCAAAGGACGGTACCCGTGTATTTTAAGTACATAATTGCAATTTAGTATTGCTCTTAAGTTGGCTTGTTGTGCTACCTGTCTTTGGAGTAGTTATGCTTTATGATTGCCTGTGTTAAATGAATCATAATGATGTTTGCTTAATCATGACTGGTGCTATATAGGGTATATCTTTTGAATCATTCATGGGTAGCTCTTTCATTTGTTATATCCACAACGATTAACTCTCTTGGTGTATATGGATAAACCTGTAACTTTTTGTAAGTCATGCTATGTGCAATTATGACATTTTGTTTAGTCCATGTTCACATGATTACCCTAGTTTGGTACTGTGTGAATTTCAAATCCATGTCGTGCCCTTTTGAGCTATGAGGTGCATGAGCAAAAGGAGCCCTGAATTGGTGATAACAAGTGCTCTCATAAAGGCAAAGGTATGGAAAATGGAACTGTGCAATTTTATTGAATATCTTGAAGTTCCATTGATAGTGATCATAGCTGTGTTCTTGCATTTCATTGGTAGTATCGTGGCTTAGGAGACTTATGCCTTAAAATGTTGTTTCTTTTGGTGTATCTAAAGAACCTTCTTAACTATGATGTGCTTAGACATGATCATGTTGTTTTTCAATTAGTATATGTGATGCAATGATAGTTAAGTATGAAGCATGTCTAAGTTGCGTGTAAATGTTATACTTCCTGTGAGTATTCAATTGGCTTAGGTGCCACTGAGGCATGCATTGTTGTATTTAGTCAACCTTTCATTTAGCCTTCAATTGGTGTTAAGTGGCTTTTCATTTGATATTCAAATTGGCATCTTTGTGTGATGAAAGTGATAGAGTATGCCTTGACCAAGGTATGTTGTGATCCCCTCTAGTTCTAAGGAAGCTAGAATGTGCAAAGTGCAAGTCATTCAAATACTTGATGCACAACTTGAGGGGGAGCACACATAACTTGTGTCTTTTGAGACTAACTGTTTCTTGAGCAATCTTGTACAGTCTCAAGGTGGAAAAGAGAAAATGAGCATGAAATGGAGCAATCAGGACTTGGGTACCTCTGTAAGTTAAGTAATTGGTATCTTAAGTCATAAGTAATTATATATCCCTAGATTGCTCATGCTCTATAATATTTGGTGATACTCTATATCATGGAGCTATGATAATAAATGATCTTGCAATTGGTATCTTTCAATTGGTAGCCGTAATAGTTTGCTTCAATTGACATCTTTTGATAATCATTAGAATAGAAGTTTCTTCTTGTGCCCAATACTATAACTTGTTCTAAGTTTGGTGTCTTAGCAACAAGAAAAGGTTAGGATAAAGAATCAGGCACAAGTGTGGAGAAGCTCTCAAGAGATTAAATACTTTCAAGATGGGAAGTACACCACAACATGGTAAAAGTTCAAAAGGAAGTATTAATCTTTTTGCGTATATGTATCTTACTTAAATGTTGGTGGTGCATATGTTCAATAAGTAAGGGGGAGTGTTGATAGTGTGTTTTTCCTCCTAAACACCCTGCTGTCCCTTGACATCATCCTATGCTTTTGCTTGAGTATGGTTTTTGGTGTTTGATGTCAAAGGGGGAGAAGTTGTGCATTAAAGCTTATCTCAACCTGAGAGGAAAGCTTATCCTAAGGGGTGATGTGTTAGTTTGTGATGTGTTAGTTTGAGCTTTGCCAAGTGTGATATTCATATGCTTCTTGCAGTATTATATGTGTTGCATCATTTGGACTAGACTAGTGTTTCCTAGTGTTTCCGCTGCGATGAATTATTTGGCTTCTATAGTGTAATAGATAGTCATGTGGTTAATGGTGCTTTAAGATTGCTTTAAATTAGTGTCTTAGTTTAAATTGGTATTAGTTTGAATTAATGATGAATAGTGGTAGGTTGATATTCCTGTGATATATCCACTAAAATTGAATGGTGTTTAACTCTGATTATGTGCATTTGTGTGTTATAGCATCATGGTTTGATTCTTGACACAATGCATTCCAAAATTGCTAAGGTATAGAAATGTTTCGAATTGCCTAAGTATGTGCAAATTGGCGTCTGAGGCCAAAATTATGTTCTTTGAAGTAAGCACATATTTAGGGGGAGCATTCTATAAACTTAGAATTCAAAATTTGTGCTTCAAATCTTATTCTTATGTAAGCTTTAATTGTGTTGCCATCAATCACCAAAAAGGGGGAGATTGAAAGCTCTCTTGTGAGTTTTGGTGTTTGGATGACAACTCAATTAAAGAACTAACAAGTATACTAAGTGTTGAACAGGTGCTTAAAGTAAAGCCTACAGGGTTCAACACAAGTGAACAAATGTGATGGCCCAAGAACTGGATTTTGGATACATAATGGACATCACAAGTAAGATGGACATTGCATAAAGTGAGACTCGGGCGCGTAGCTCGAAGACAACTGATCAAGCCAAGGACGAAGGCAAGAAGAGCTTCGAGGTACCAAGTGCACGGGAGAAGGTCAAGGAGGCTGAGGAACCCAAAGCCAAGGGTGAAGAAGAAGGCTTGCAAAGTCAAGGGTGATCAAGTTGAGAACAGCTACGGCACATCAAGGATCACTACATAAGGACGTGACTTACAACCAATGAGGTAACAGCTATAGTTATGTGGTGTAAGTCATAAGGCTCGAGATCTAGCTCTAAGAAGGAGATCAAGATCACTAGAAGGAGAACAAGTGTCAAAACCAGGACTGGAAGCAGCCCAAAAGAGCTAAGTTCACCTTGATCTTTAGTTTGGGTTGTTCCTATGTTTGGAGATGTTCTATGTGACCTATGCAGGATGTTGGAGCTAAGAAATGTCAATCTAGATCAAGTCAAGCAGACTTGATGAGTTAAGAGTCCAACATCAAAGCTCAAGCATGACAAATGCTATAGATGTAATAATTAAGAGAAGGTATGTTTCTAGACTTATTACATTGGTTTTTGTGGACTAATATACTTGTCTAAGTGTTAGAAACAGAAAGAAGAAGAAAAGGAAAGAGGTGCGAAAGGCTTGGCTGTGTACAGCAAAGACTCAGCTCAGTCTGGCACACCCGACTGTCCGGTGGCACACCGAACTGTCCGGTGGTGCACCGGACAGTGTCCGGTGCGCCAGGTTGAACCCGGGTGAACAGGCCGCTCTCGGGAGGAGTCTGGCGACGTACGGCTATAATTCACCGGACTGTCCGGTGGTGCACCGGACTGTCCGGTGAGCCAACGGTCGGCTTGGGCAACGGTCGGCTGCGTGATCTGTGCGTGACGCGTGGCCGAGCCAACGGTCAAATGGGGGCACCGGACTGTCCGGTGTGCACCGGACAGTGTCCGGTGCGCCAACGGCTCTAGGATTGCAACGGTCGACTGCTCCATTTATGGAAGGAGATCAGGCACCGGACAGTGTCCGGTGGTGCACCGGACTGTCCGGTGCGCCACCCGACAGAAGGCAAAATTTGCCTTCCTAGATTGCTTCCAACGGCTCCTAGGCCCCTTGTGCCTATAAAAGGGGCCGCTAGGCGCCTCAAGCAATGTACAAGCGCAGCCAACAAGTGTAGACTTCACTCGAATCAATTCTCACTCTCCCTCTTGTGTGTATCTCTCTAGTTTGTGTAGAAGGCACAGCTATAAGCCTTTAGAGAGAGGAGAAGTGCTGCTAAGAGTTAGAGCAAGGTCTTGAGCGTATCGTTACTCTGCTGGGGTGCTGCCAAGAAGATTGTAAGCAGCCGCGGTTTCATTGTAACAAACTCAATAGTCAAAGGCTATATCTGTCATACTGACAGATCTGAGCAAACGGAGGAAGGAGTTGAAATAGACTCCAAGCCCAGGTGTGGCTAACTCCAACGAGGACTAGGCAAGCATTTCAGGCTTGGCCGAACCTCGGGATAAATCCTTGCGTCTGTATGCTCTGTTCTGCATTGTATCCTGACTCTCTGTCTTACTCGTCTTTATATCTGCACTTCAATACTTATCTGTGGTATAAGCTTTATTTGAAGTGCAGGACATTTTGAGACAGGATCTTCTATTCTGCTGCAACCTACTCGAAGAGTCTTCTCACTCCACTGTGTACTAAGTCTTCGAGTAGAGTAAGAATTTAAGTTTTAAAGTAATAAGTTTTATTCGCCTATTCACCCCCCCTCTAGGCGACATCTAGATCCTGTTCCCGGGTCAAAGGGAACTTTCAGAACCAAGGCAAGGTGAAAGGTTTAGGCAAGATTGCAATATCAAATGAGCACTCTATCTCTAATGTGTTTTTAGTTGAGTCTCTTGGATATAATTTACTATCTGTCAGTCAATTATGTAATATGGGATATAATTGTCTATTTACAAATGTAGATGTGTCTGTCTTTAGAAGATGTGATGGTTCACTAGCTTTTAAGGGTGTACTAGACGGCAAACTTTATTTAGTTGATTTTGCAAAAGAGGAGGCCGGTCTAGATGCATGCTTAATTGCTAAGACTAGCATGGGCTGGCTGTGGCATCGCCGCTTAGCACATGTGGGGATGAAGAACCTTC
The DNA here is from genome assembly GCA_029449295.1 of Zea luxurians. Taxonomy (NCBI): domain Eukaryota; kingdom Viridiplantae; phylum Streptophyta; class Magnoliopsida; order Poales; family Poaceae; genus Zea; species Zea luxurians. The sequence goes on along the minus strand of JAOPSE010000023.1, from coordinate 15,867,481 downwards.
ACAAGCTTCTAAAGGGAGAACACGTGATAGGTTTGACTAACGTGCAATTCGAAAAAGATAGACCTTGTGCAGCTTGTCAAGCAGGTAAACAAGTGGGAGGAGCACATCACAGCAAGAATGTGATGACCACTTCAAGACCTCTGGAGTTGCTGCATATGGACCTCTTCGGACCCGTCGCCTATCTGAGCATAGGAGGAAGTAAGTATGGTCTAGTTGTTGTTGATGACTTTTTCCGCTTCACTTGGGTGTTCTTTTTGCAGGATAAGTCTGAAACCCAAGGGACCCTCAAGCGCTTCCTAAGGAGAGCTCAAAATGAGTTTGAGCTCAAGGTGAAGAAGATAAGGAGCGACAATGGGTCCGAATTCAAGAATCTTCAAGTGGAGGAGTTCCTTGAGGAGGAGGGGATCAAGCACGAGTTCTCCGCTCCCTACACACCTCAGCAAAATGGTGTGGTAGGGAGGAAGAACAGGACGCTCATCGATATGGCGAGGACTATGCTTGGAGAGTTCAAGACCCCCGAGCGTTTTTGGTCAGAAGCCGTGAACACGGCTTGCCACGCCATCAACAGGGTCTACCTTCACTGCCTCCTCAACAAGACTTCATATGAGCTGCTGACTGGTAACAAACCCAATGTGTCTTATTTTCGTGTATTTGGGAGCAAGTGTTATATTCTTGTGAAGAAAGGTAGAACCTCTAAATTTGCTCCCAAAGCTGTAGAAGGGTTTTTATTAGGTTATGATTCAAATACAAAGGCGTATAGGGTCTTCAACAAATCATCGGGTTTGGTTGAAGTCTCTAGCGACGTTGTATTTGATGAGACTAATGGCTCTCCAAGAGAGCAAGTTGTTGATCTTGATGATGTAGATGAAGAAGATATTCCAACGGCCGCGATACGCACCATGGCGATTGGAGATGTACGGCCTCAGGAACAATTGGAGCAAGATCAACCGTCTTCCTCAACTATGGTGCATCCCCCAACCCAAGATGACGAACAGGTACCTCAAGTGGAGGCGCACGATCAAGGGGGAGCATAGGATGTTCAAGTTGAAGAGGAAGAAGCACCTCAGGCACCTCCAACCCAAGTTCGAGCGATGATTCAAAGGGATCATCCCGTAGACCAAATATTGGGTGATATTAGCAAGGGAGTAACTACTCGTTCAAGATTAGTTAATTTTTGTGAGCATTACTCTTTTGTCTCTTCTATTGAGCCTTTCAGGGTAGAAGAGGCCTTGCTAGATCCGGACTGGGTGTTGGCCATGCAGGAGGAACTCAACAACTTCAAGCGCAATGAAGTTTGGACACTGGTGCCTCGTCCCAAGCAAAATGTTGTGGGAACCAAGTGGGTGTTCTGCAACAAACAGGACGAGCATGGGGTGGTGACGAGGAACAAGGCTCGACTTGTGGCAAAAGGTTAGGCCCAAGTCGCAGGTTTGGACTTTGAGGAGACTTTTGCTCCTGTGGCTAGGCTAGAATCAATTCGTATTTTGCTAGCATATGCCGCTCACCATTCTTTCAGGTTGTACCAAATGGATGTGAAGAGCGCTTTCCTCAACAGGCCGATCAAAGAGGAGGTGTACGTGGAGCAACCCCCTGGCTTCGAGGATGAACGGTACCCCGACCACGTGTGTAAGCTCTCTAAGGTGCTCTATGGACTTAAGCAAGCCCCAAGAGCATGGTATGAATGCATTAGAGACTTCTTAATTGCTAATGCTTTCAAGGTTGGGAAAGCCGATCCAACTCTTTTTACTAAGACTTGCGATGGTGATCTTTTTGTGTGCCAAATTTATGTCGATGACATAATATTTGGTTCTACTAACCAAAAGTCTTGTGAAGAGTTTAGCAGGGTGATGACGCAGAAATTTGAGATGTCGATGATGGGCGAGTTGAACTACTTCCTTGGGTTCCAAGTGAAGCAACTCAAGGACGGCACCTTCATCTCCCAAACAAAGTACACGCAAGATTTGCTAAAGCGGTTTGGGATGAAGGACGCCAAGCCCGCAAAGACGCCGATGGGAACCGACGGACACACCGACCTCAACAAAGGTGGTAAGTCCGTTGATCAAAAAGCATACCGGTCCATGATAGGTTCTTTGCTTTATTTATGTGCTAGTAGACCGGATATTATGCTTAGCGTATGCATGTGTGCTAGATTTCAATTCGATCCTAAGGAGTGTCACTTAGTGGCTGTGAAGCGAATTCTAAGATATTTAGTCGCTACGCCTTGCTTCGGGATCTGGTATCCAAAGGGGTCTAACTTTGACTTGATTGGATATTCAGACTCCGACTATGCTGGATGTAAGGTCGATAGGAAGAGTACATCGAGGACTTGCCAATTCTTAGGAAGGTCCCTGGTATCGTGGAACTCTAAGAAACAAACTTCCGTTGCCCTATCCACCGCTGAGGCCGAGTACATTGCCGCAGGACAGTGTTGTGCGCAACTACTTTGGATGAGGCAAACCCTCCGGGACTTTGGCTACAATCTGAGCAAAGTCCCACTCCTATGTGACAATGAGAGTGCTAACCGAATAGCGGAAAATCCTGTTGAGCACAGCCGCACAAAGCACATTGACATCCGGCATCACTTTTTGAGAGACCACCAGCAAAAGGGAGATATCGAAGTGTTTCATGTTAGCACCGAGAACCAGCTAGCCGATATCTTCACTAAGCCTTTAGATGAAAAGACCTTTTGCAGGCTGCGTAGTGAGCTAAATGTCCTAGATTCGCGGAACTTGGATTGAATTGTAGCATACATGTGTTTATGCCTTTGATCATGTTCATTATGCATTTTGTTGCTTACTATGGTGCTCAAGTTGTACAAACACTCCCTGGACCTCACAAGTCCTTTTTGCAAGTGATGCACATATTTAGGGGGAGCTGTGCTACAACTTGACCCTTTGAGACTAACCATGTACTTGAGTTTGGTTGTTTTAGTCTCAAAGGAGGATTGAAAGGGAAAAGGTGGACTTGGACCATGCAAGACTTCCACTGCACTCCGATGAAAAGAGTAACTTTTCCAAGTTCATCTTTATACTCTTATTGCCTATTTGCTCTTAGTTGAAGATTTTGGTGAGGCAATAGGGTTAAAGGGCCAAGATTGATCCCGTTTTGGTGCTTCATGCCAAAGGGGGAGAAAATAAAGGCCAAAGCAATAAATGGATCAGCTACCACTTGAGAAATTCTGAAAATAGTATATTAGAGCTTTTGGTTTGTCAAAACTCTTTTTATTGTCTCTTATGTCAAAAGTTGGCCTCTTGTGGGGAGAAGTGTTGGTTATGAGAAAAAGGGGGAGTTTTTGAAATCCTTGATCAAATTTCTTTGGAATATCTCTCTTTATGTCTCTACAAGTGGATTTGACTTAGAGATAGTAATTTGAGTTTGATTTGCAAAAACAAACCAAGTGGTGGCAAAGTATGATCCATATATGCCAAAATTGAATCAAAACAATTTTGAGTTCTTATTTGAATTGATTTTGTACTTGTTCTACTTGCTTTATGTTGTGTTGGCATAAATCACCAAAAAGGGGGAGATTGAAAGGGAAATGTGCCCTTGGGCCATTTCTAAGTATTTTGGTGATTTAGTGTCCAACACAAGTGCCTAAGTGTAAAAAGGTGGACAAAGTACAAATCAAGGATAAAGGTATGTTTCTCAGACTTAGTACATTGTTTTATGTTCTAATGTATTGTGTCTAAGTGCTGGAAACAGGAAAAATCCAATTGAAAATGCCTTGGCTCGAGAAGCCAAAGTATGCTCAGTCTGGGAGCACCGGACTGTCCGGTGGTGCACCGGACAGTGTCCGGTGCGCCAGGCTGGCTCTAGCGAACAGGATGCTCTCGGGACTTCGACGGCGGTGTACGGCTATAATTCACCGGACTGTCCGGTGGTGCACCGGACTGTCCGGTGGGCCGTTCACAGGCGAACTCGTCGCTCTCGGGAATTCATCGGCGACGTACGGCTATAATTCACCAGACTGTCCGGTGTGCACCGGACTGTCCGGTGAGCCAACGGTCGGCAGGGCCAACGGTCGGCCGCGCGATCTGCGCGGGACACGTGGCCGAGCCAACGGCTAGAAGGAGGCACCGGACTGTCCGGTGTGCACCAGACATGTCCAATGCGCTAACGGCTCTCAGGCTGCCAACGGTCGACTGCGCCATTTTTGGAAGGAAATCGGGCACCGGACAATGTCCGGTGTGCACCGGACTGTCCGGTGCGCCAGTCGACAGAAGGCAAGATCAGCCTTCCTAGAATGCTCTCAACTGCTCCTAGCTGCCTTGGGGCTATAAAAGGGACCCCTAGGCGCATGGAGGAGTACACCAAGCATTCCTACAACATTCCTAAGCAACAAGACATCGATTCCGCACCTTTGATTCTTTGCGATAGCAATTAGAGCTCTAGTTGAGTGGTGAACTCATTGAGTTGTGTTGTGAGCTCTCGTTGCGACTTGTGTGCGTGGTGTTGCTGTGATTTCTTGTCTTGAGTGCGTTGCTAATCCCTCCCTTGCTCCGTGCTTCCTTGTGAACTTCAAGTGTAAGGGCGAGAGGCTCCAAGTTGTGGAGATTCCTCGCAAACGGGATTGAGAAAAGCAAGCAAAACACCGTGGTATTCAAGTGGGTCTTTGGACCACTTGAGAGGGGTTGATTGCAACCCTCGTCCGTTGGGACGCCACAACATGGAGTAGGCAAGCATTGGTCTTGGCCGAACCACGGGATAACCACCGTGCCATCTCTGTGATTGATCTCTTGTTGGTTATTGTGTTTTGTTAAAGACTCCTCTCTAGCCACTTGGCAATTATTGTGCTAACACTTAACCAAGTTTTTGTGGCTTAAGTTTTAAGTTTTACAGGATCACCTATTCACCCCCCTCTAGGTGCTCTCACCTGGTCCTACAGGCAGGGGAACCATAAGTGTGGTGACCACGTGGCGGCGAGCGATAAGGGTGCTGAGTCCCAACAGGAGCGGGGGAACCACCCTCCTGGGGGCGGCGCTTTGCCAGCTCAGCACGCAACCCAGCAATCTCCGTTCGAGCCCTACTCAGCTCGTCCAGAGAGTGGTCCAGCTCGGTGTTAAGCACCGTGACTAGGTTGACTGTGCTGCTCAACCTAGGGTTATCCTCACCAACGGGCGAGACAACCACACTCTCTGTGCTGCCAGTAGGACGGCGGGGGTAGTACCTAAGGTTAAGATCGTCGGCCACCCCACCGAACAAAGAACAGTACTAGGAGAGTGCACGCCGCGCTGCGTCCTGCATAGCTGCCTCTGCAGTGTCCCTCTCGGAGATGGAGAAATGCTCCGAAACGGCCTCTGCACCCCGGAGGTCATCCTCCGGACGGCGAACTAGGCAGGTAGCCTCCCAGCGGTCTGGGTACCTCCCGCTACTGTGCTGGTAGACTACACAACGATACTCGATCGGCCAGGTGTGCCGGTCGAAAGCCTGGCGCAACAGGGTGTCGAGTGCGTCGTGGAAGTGACAACCGCGAGCGGCGTCACGGGTGATGGGTCGGGCGACCCATCCTTCCGCCTCCTGCGGCTCAGAGGACTCCGTGCTGTGGTCTGAGTCGTCGTCGTCGTCGGGGTCTCCTCCAGGACCTCCTCCAGTAGCTCCTCCAACAGCCGGGACGTCCCGCGGTGGTGCAGGGGGCGCCTCCAGCTGAGGATTAGAGGAACGGCGTCTCACGGACTCCACCTCCTGCTCAGGTGGGGAGGAAAAGCCCTGATGCTCCCTCTGCTGACGCTGGCACTCCTGCTCCTCACGCAGGCGGTGGTGTAGCCTCTCCAGGTGACTCGACTGACCGGACACGGTGCGGCGCAGAGGACGCTCCGCAAGGCGAGACGGCAGGAAAGGAATCACTGACTTACGTGCAGTGTGTCTAAGATGAGCCATCTACAAAAGACACCGTAAGCGTAAGAGTAAGAACAGAACTAATATGACAAGTGAGTAAACCATAGACAGAACAAAATAAAATTTTAACAAGGTATAATATAGTATATATATATGTGTAGTAAAACATAGGGTTGGTCGAGGTGACCGACTTTTGAAGTGACATCAGGGATCAAGGTGAGAGTGAAGGTCAATAGTCCTTAATACTACCAGTGCTACTCTAGGTCAGCGGTCCTACAGTCAACCTGGCTTTGATACCACTTATGTCACACCCGGTTTTGGAAGGTAAACCGAATGCGAACTATGTACGTGCCAGGATCAAAACTCACGTACACAACGATTACATAAATGAACATCATCGCACAGTGCTCGAATAATAACATAAAAGAGTATTAACTTATTACATCACAGAGTCAGAGACATCCACATAGTCATCCACTTAACTGATAAATCAAAGTGCTAAGCGATACGAAGTAAAGATAAGGCCTTCACAGGCAGCTGACTGGGGGTTGCCGCCAACCCACACCTAAAACTCATCATAGTCTTGGAACTCTTGGAAGTCTCCTTCCACAGCTTCATCTTCTCCTGAGCAGTGGTTACAATGTGGACAACCTAGTGTTTTGTGGTAAAGCAAGGATGAGTACACATCAACGTACTCAGCAAATGCTCTGTTTGGCTGAGGTGGACTGGCTTTTATGTGGGGTTAGGCTCAAGCAGTTGCTTTTAGTTGGTCAGGTATTTATTATTTGTAGAAGCCAAGTTTTATCATATAACCATCCCATGAGCCATTTCCTCATCGAGGAAACATCATGATCATCATCAATCCAAAAACATAAGTAGAACCATTATATCTCGAACCATTTGTATCTCTAATCAAAGGGGATCCCAAGGCTGCTCTTAACCGTGAGCACGGCTGATATATCAGTTTCACTACTCTCTGCAGAGGTCGCACACTTTATCCATGAGTCATGATTCCCTTTCTGTCCGGGGAGAGCTAATCCCCATTGACCACTACCTAGGTGGTCCGGCAGGGTATCACTACGTAGCTTTTACAAAGATTCCCTAGAGGTCATAGCCGCCCGTTAGGTTTCTCCAGTTTGATAAACACAGTACCCCTCCCCGCAGGAGAGTGACTAACAAAAGCAAAACGAAAGAACCTCGGCACTCAGCCTCGGCAGAGCAAGCACTGTGCCTGGACCCCATTGACGGCACGACGACGAAGCAACTACACCTCTAGTTCCTCTAATTAATTAGCTAAGGGCATCCCATTTCACCCTCATGGTTGCACTGTTATCCCAGGTGGTCTCTCAACGAACAGGTCCTTACGGAGAGGCACTCGAGAAACTGCTTGAGCCCCCTAAAGTGTCACCAGTCCAACATCATAATCATAATGACAACATCGTATCATAAGTGTTCACATCATGTTCATTGATTAAAGTAAAGCACCAGCATAGGGCTAACCATGATAATCCGAAAGGTAAACAAGGATAAGGTAAATAGAAAGCTAGTCAATCCTTAGGTTGTTCATAGTATGCGGGACAGTGTATTATAAAGTAAATGGGACATAATGGGACTAAGGACACTTGCCTTCACCAAGTTGCTGCTCAGGGACTTCTTCTGCAACTTCCTCGGGAAACACAGACTGCCCGTTGTCTACGCAAAGTAATCATTCATTCTATGTACTTAGGAAATAACAAACAAAAGCAATATACCAAACATGTGCAGCAAAGAGATCACAAGTTCACAATAGAAAAGGATTGACAAACTGGTGTTCCCTAGGTCTAGGGTAGGTGACTATACAAAGTGATTCATTATCCACTAACTAGGTCTATGTCAGTGGTGGGGTTAAATCATTACATGGTGTTAAGTCCACAAACTTAAGTGCTCCAATTTTTATTAAAGTCTACTACCTTTACTTTATTTCAATTAGGGTTCCAATAACATTGCTTTTACACTAATGACCAACTATTATTTGGGACATAAAAACAGCAGGGAAACATTGTTTAAACAGGTAGATAAAAATATTATGAACATTTTGCAATTTGAAGCACCTAATTTGGAGTTCATATGACAAAGTTATGAATTTTACAAGATTAGGGATTAAAAATACTCTTTAAATACTTATTCTGGATTAAATAAAAGGTCCGAGGACCTATCTGCGAAGTTCTAGGGACGACGGGTTAATTTGCAGAAAACCGGGGGTCTCTTTAAGAAGTTGCGCGGGCGAAGGGGTATCGGGCTCCTACGGCCGTTGGATCTCGGATCAACGCTCAGGATTAGATCGGCGGGGAGGCGCGCGAGCGACAGACAGGCGGGGCCAGGTGGGCAGAGCGAGCGCGGGCGGCTGACAGGCGGGGTCGGGCGGGCAGAGCGAGCGAGGGCGGCTGACAGGCGAGGCCGGGCGGGCAGAGCGAGCGAGGGCGTGAGGGGGCGGCCCTGGGCCGTCGGATTCCAGGCGAACGGCCAGGATTAGGCTCGGGCTATTTAAAATAGGGCCGTCCGATCTGAGATGGACGGCGGGGATTGGGCGGCTGGCTTCTGTCCCCTTCTCCAGCCAGCAGAGGCGGCGGCAGCCGCACCCGTGGCGGGGGAGCTCGCCGGAGATGAGGGGCGCGGGGGGCTCCGCGGGTCTTAGGGTGACCGGGATGGCCTGGGAGGTTGGGGAAGGCGCGGGGAACTTACTGGCGGGGGCTAGGTCGTGATAGGGGCACCGGAGGGGGGCGGCCCACGGCGGAATGGCTCGACGGCGGCGCTAATCGACTCCGGCGAGGAATTAAGCGCAACAGGGAGCAATAGAAGGGGAGGGAGAGGGCAGGGGAGGTTCCTTACCTCAAGGTGAATCCTAGGGACCTCCCGGTGGCGGCGAAGGCGCGGCGACGGCCCGTGTCGACGGTGGCGGACCACTGCGGCTGCACGGAGGACGGCGGGTGAGCGCGGGCAGAGGAAATTAGGGAGGGAGAGGAGAAATTGGGGCGTGTCCCGGGTTGCGGACGTCGAGGCGAAGCTCACCGTGGCAGAGGGCACGGCGGGGCTCCAACGTCGACGGAGAAACGGACTCGGGACGACGGCGGGTAATGGCGGCGGCGCTCTGGCGTGCGCGCGGCGTGGGGGAGGTTGGAAAGGGGCTCTGCAGGTGCGCAAATGAGGGGGGGGGAGAGGGTGAGCGAGGCTCGGGGCTCAAGTGGTCGAGGGCGGGGTGGTTGCGAGCTTCACGCGCGACGTGGGCGCGGAGACCGCGGCACGCGCAGCTCGGGCGGCGGTTACGCGGGGACAAGGGAGCTGACAGCCGGGGCCCGCGAGCAGAGAGAGCGAGGGAGCGGGCGCACGCGCTGGGAGAGCGGCCGCGCTGACGGGCGGGCCCGCCAGGGCAGAGAGAGGACGGGGGAGAAGGCGCGCGCGCGGGATGGGCCGATTGGGTCGAAAGGCCGAGGGGGGCGGGGGTATGGGCATTTTTCCTTTTTCTTTTATTCTAGCAATTACTTTCCCTTTTCTTTTTATTTACTCCACTTGATTCAATTCTAAAAATGTCACAAATTCAAATTAGCACTCCCAAGTATTATGCATCAAACAAAAGTGAAATTTAGGGTTTAACAAGATGTCACATTACATACTCCCTTTGAGTTTGGCCTATTAGATTATAATCGCACATAAAAATAGTCACTCTTCTTCTATAGAAAAGAGAAAGAGGAGATTGAGAGAGGTGTGAAGAGAGGAGTAACACCTGAATTTGTGAATTTGGGCAAAGAAATTTTATACCCCAAATTCAGGGTGTTACAAAGCTTGAGTCGTGGTGGCAGGCTGGCAGTAGCTTGCCATTTCGGACTTGGGACCAGACACCTGGAGACTATAGCACCGTAGCAGGCTAACGGGCAGCAGCGATGCGTTCAAGCACGCCATCGTGATTAGGGCTGGGCGGATCATGACATAGACAACGTCGCAAGCAATAGCAAATCATTTATTTACTTTATATGATCTGACTTTTATATTATATATTGGCGGTACTTTTAGTTTAGAATTCTGGGGCCCTTGAAATCTGAGGGCCCTGTTCCAGTGAACAGATTGCACTCCCTCCCGCGTGGCCCTGTGCATGCCTATTTAGTATTCTGTGGCCTTCCCAATAAACTATGCTCAGATCAGATTGTTACTGGCCAAACTTTCTGGGGAGCAAATATCTTGCCTTTTGAGTTTGATCTCATGTTACTGGGATTCAATGTAGTAGTTTAAGATACATAATATTTTTTAGATTTGTTGGAATGATTTTTCAGTACTATTAAACTACACAGGTTTCTTATCACTTGGCTATTTTGTAGAGCTAAGTTTGTGTCTTACTGATGTTTCTTTCCCCCCTAAAACCAGCATTTAGCTGTAGTGAGATGGATATCCTTTATCAGTGTAAGGAGGTTTTGAAGATCCAGAAGTTTCGGCGTATGGTGTCATATGCTGGATTCTACTGCTTCACTTCCCTCATTACTTATGCTTACACAAGCAATACGTATGTCGCCTCTGAACCAGAATTAGCTCTTTATTACAGCTCCATAACTTCATTACTTGTTCAGTTATCCTCACTTGCCTGTACTCTTCGCTTGAGCTTCTCATAGGACAAGGGCTGGGATTTCAAGAGCTGACTAGTATTATTCCTCCTACCCTGCTGGTACTGAACTACTAACTGACACTGCAAAGGTGTGGAAACTGAATATACCTCCTCTTATATAAATATATGCAGAGGAGCATTAAACAGTTACTCCGGTTACGCTATCAATTATAAATCTGACCTACGGTTTAGCATTTCCTTTTCTTATTTCTTTCTAAAAAATAAACTAGTTATGTGTCTGTGCGTTGCTTAAAAATTAGTATAAAACATAGATACGGAACAACAAACATTAGATATGATATTTAAAATTCAGGTGACAAAATATTACTGTAACATTAATATTATATCAACAATATAAATATGTAATTATTGGGAGCCTACCTTGCAGAAGGTTCTTAAAGTATCCTTTACTTCGGTAAAAACAAATGTGTTTTAGGTATATAATAAAGGGGATGGAGCTGGCTTTCGACCACTTTGACCAGGGTGGTGTGTAGAGAAGCTTCGTCCAATACACATAGGTGGCGAATGTGCGAGTCGAAGCCATCAGCCTCGGCATGAAGAAAACTTCGGGCGCAAAGCGACGAAGGAGAAGAAGTCTAAGAATTGTGCAACAAGAAAGAAAGAGAAAAGACAAGAATGCCATTGTACTATTTGTAAAACATGTGTGTAAACTTTGTGGGCATGCTTGTAATTTCATACGAAGATGTATCTCTCCCCTATAAATAGGTGAATAGTGTCCTGCATAAATTCACCTTTTAAGGGTCTCAAGCTTCATCTCGCTTAACCTTCGAAGTATCTTCGAGCTATCTTATGGAAAGAAGCCGAAGGTATGTTTACAAATTCATGTAATAAAAAGGAGGATGGAAAAAAATGATACTGAGGCTTGAAAGATGAGTTCCATACTTCATGGTTCATTATCATTTTTGTTTAATATTGTTTCACGTGCATCTTTTTCTAAAAGGCATTTGTTCTCAAGATAACACTTCAAAGAAGTGATAACTTGAGGACGAAGGTACATGCTTCTTAACTTGAGTTTGCCTTGTTTTTTATGCCATGTAGCAATAAAAACAAGTGTTCAACATTGGCGTACACCTCCAGTGATTCCACGACAACAACAAGCTACATCACGATGAAGATCATGGCAAGCCATCAAGCTTCATCGTCATCCCTGGAGAAGCCTGTGCTCCCCATCACTGGGGGCTCAAGCTTCGAAGACATCAATAAGAAACTAAAGAAAGAGGCCCAAAGAAGAGGGTAGCATGTAGGCGTCCAAGGACCCTACATTAAGACCAAGTAGTCCCATATTCCTATCACTTTTTCTCAAGACGATCTTCGTCTCAATGATTATCCACATAGAGATGCCATGGTTATCTCATGTATCATAAAAGGCTTCGTGGTGCACACTGTCCTGGTTAACACAAGCAACACAATAGATATCATATTTTCCAAAGCTTTCCAGCAAATGCAAGAGCCCGAAGACAAGATTCATGATTCAACTTTTCCCCTCTATGGCTTCAGGGGGCAACAATTGATGGAACTAAGAAAGTTGTTTATGCCCATTACCTTCGGCTATGTCAACAACACAAGAACAAAGGAGGTCATGTTCGAAATAGTTGACATGGAATTCCCATACAATGCAATCATTGGGAGAGGGACTCTCAACATATTCGAAGCAGTTTTGCATTCAACTTACCTGTGCATGAAGATACCTAGAAACCAAGGGGCCATATCAGTTTATGGTAGCCAAGAAGCAACAAGAAGGGTAGAAGGGACCCTACAAAAACCTAAGATTGTCTATAACATAGATGAAATTGAAGCATAGTCTCAGGAATCTGAGAAGCAAGTAAAAGAGAAAGCATCTTCGGTGGATCAACCGAAGCTAGTGCTCCTATGTGAAGATGTTGCAGACCAAAGGGTTTTTTCGGAAATCAGCTAACTTCAAAGTAGGAATCTGATCTCAGAAGGTCTCTGTTCCACAACAAGGATGTCTTTGCTTGATAAGCAAATGACTTGTGTGGAGTCGACAAAAGCAAAATAGAGCATGATCTAAATGTTGACTCAAGCATGAGGCCACGAAAACAGCAGCTTTGCAAGATGTCCGAGGACAAGGCCGAAGGTACAAAGACCAAAGTGAAAAGATTGCTTAGTGGTGGAGTCATAAAAGAAGTTGCATATCCAAAGTGGTTGGCCAACATAGTCATGGTCAAGAAATCCAATGGCAAGTGGAGAATGTGTATCGACTTCATAGACCTCAACAAAGCATGCCCGAAGGATGAATTCTCACTATCAAAAATTGAATCTCTAGTGGATGTAGATGCCACTTCAAAGATCATGAGTTTGCTGGACTGCTATTCAGGGTGCCATCAAATCTAGATGAAGAAGGAAGATGAGCCAAAGACTAGATTCATAGCCCCCAGTGGTACTTACTGCTATCTTTGGATGCCTAAGAGGCTCAAGAATGCTGGTGGAAGCTTCAGCCGAATGACAGCCAAGATATTGAGTTTGCAGCGTGGCAGAAATGTCTTGACCTATGTTGATGATATCATTGTGAGAAGCACGAAGCAGCAAGATCATATCTTAGATCTTCAAGAAACCTTGCTAATTTCCTAAGGTCGAGCCTAAAGTTAAACCCTAAGAAGTGTGTCTTCAGAGTAAAAAGTGTAAATTTCTGGGAAGCCTTGTGTCAACAAAGGGAATCGAAGCAAACCCACATAAAATCAAAGCAATACTTCGGATGGAGCCGCCAAAGTCAAGTAAAGGAACTCAGAATCTAGCATGAAGACTTTGTTCTTTGAAAAGGTTTATTTCAAGACCTGCGAAATGAAACTTGTTGTTCTTCGAAGTCCTGAAATTAGCATAGGACTTTCAGTGAGGACCTTCTTAGCAGCAAGCCCTTGAAGAACTGAAGACATATCTGATGAAGCTAACAACGCTCTCCCAACCTTCGCGAGGGGCTCCTCTCTTGCTTTATGTATTAGCTTCGCAGCCGACTGTGAGTGCTACTTTGGTTCAAGTGGTGGTGGAAGTGTAAAAAGGCAAATGCATGTTTACTTCGTGTCCAAAGTATTGGGCCCATCTAAAATAAACTACACAGAGATGGAAAAAGTCCTATATTTGGGTTCGGGGCTGTCTCCTCCCTAGGGAGGCACACATTCAACTTTTTGCCGAAGTAACTGAGTTTCTTCATCGATTGCAAATCTTTCCCCTTTAAAATAGAGCGACCTATTTCAATATAGCTTGGCTTCGATGGCCTATCCTTAGGCAGTTCCCATGCAGGCTTTAATGTTGACAAAGCCCTCATGGCTTCGGAGATAGGCATGATATCTTGACGCGCCTCTAAAGATGTAGGCATGATTAGCTTAGCAGTCGAATGAATCCTAGCCATTTAGAGAATCTCTACTCGAAGGTGTTTTCTTGGAACTAGTCTTCGAAGCAGCAGTGGTCTTCGGAGTCGCGGAAAATTTTGGCAGCAGGTGGGTAAGGGCAGTAAATGTGGCCCCTCCTCAGTCGCTCTTCCGCTTTTATAATGAATAATGGGCGCGAAGAGGCGCGGGTTGCGAAAAAAGTTCGCGTGCATTGCCTGTATCGTCTGTTCAACCACCAGTCTAGCTCATTTTGCTGAATTGTTCTACCTTCTCCATAATGAGTTTCGGGAAGGTGTTTTTAGGACCTTTGGCACAGGGCCTCCCTATTTTTTGCGATCTAAGCTCGTTACAAAGAAACGAACTCATTCCGCAAGGGGCTACTGTTGAGGGCCTACCTTGACGAAGGTTATCAAAATGCCCTTTACTTCGGCATGAACAAATATGTTTCAGGTATATAATGAAGGGCAGATGAAGCTGGCCTTCGGTCAGGGTGGTGTGTAGAGAAGCTTCGTCCAATACACATAGGTGGCAAAGATGCGAGCCGAATCCATTAGCCTCGGCATGAAGAAAACTTTGGGCGCAAAGTGATGAAGAAGAAGAAGTATAAGACTTGTGTAGCAAGAAAGAAAGAGAAAAGACAACAATGCCCTTGCACCATTTGTAAATCATGTATGTAAATTTTGTAGGCATGCTTGTAATTTCATACGAAGGTGTACCTCTCTCCTATAAATAGGTGAACAATGCCCTACATAAATTCACCTTTTGAGGGTCTCAAGCTTCATCTCGCTTAGCCTTCGAAGTACCTTCGAACTATCTTGTGCAAATAAATCGAAGATATGTTTGTAAATTCATGTAATAAAAAGAAGGATGAAAAAATGATGCTAAGGCTATAAAGATGAGTTCCATACTTCATCGTTCATTATCATTTTGTTTAATATTGTTTCACATGCATCTTTTTTCTAAAAGACCTTCATTCTCAAGCTAACACTTCGAAGAAATGATAACTTGAGAACGAAGGTTTAGGCTTCTTAACTTGTGTTGTCTTGTTTTTAATGCTATGTAGAAATCAAAAACAAGTGTTCAATAGTAATATTATTATAAATACGTCGACTCAAAAAGATGAACTTATGTCGAACAAACATTATAATATCACATAAATTATTTCTAAAGAATCAATATAGAATTTTGAATGATGGACAAATATATCGACAATCGTACACTAATCTAATCTTTTTTAACAATATAACAATCGTAGCAATGACGTGCGTCTAACTATATTAACTAGATAATTGAATCATTTTATCTATTTCAGTCACTATACAGAACATTCATCTCAGTTGGATTTTCAAAAATATCCACTCTAATATTCAGGTCTCTACCATATGTCCTAGCACAGTGATGCTTCCTCCATAAATGTTTGATTTTATGATATGAATAGTGAATGACTGGTTGGTACAAGAAATGTACTTCCCAAAAGGATACAGTCTCCTGTTTGTAAGAGAAGAACAAAAATTTGTAAGCGGGTGATGAATATTAATCACCATTGCTATTAAACTACATAATCTATTTACCGTAGGTTCACAATCATGATAATACGCAACAATTCGCAATTAAACATCATGCAAAAATTAATAATATATAAGCAACACAAAGTTTGAAGAATGTTTGGTAGCAACAACAAGAAAAGAAGCAATTTCATAGAACTCAATGCTTGCAACGAATTGCGTAATAGTCAAATCAAAGATACATATGAAAAGTAGCAGAGTGTAAATCCATATGCCTTGTTTGCTTGATGATCAAAGATCGGTTTAAGATGACATTCAAGGCTCCCACTGTTAAGATCTTGTACATTTCATTGCCAAATCCAGCTTCAGATGGTTTCCCCAACACAAATCCTTGTTTGCAGAATTCATGGGTAGGAAGCATTCTCACTCTTTCAACAATCATATGAACAAAGCTGCAGTCGTCTAAATAGCTTGACTTGGCATTTACCTAGATGCAACACACTTGGTACAAATATGCAATGGCAGGCCTAAACAAATGATAATGAGATGTAGATGCAGATACCATATATTACTATGATGTTGATGGGCAACAAACTTACATAGAAGTATATGCATCTAATCCAGTAATCCTTAGGTAGTAACTCTCTAAATAGATGCAAGGAAAATGGATCTTACATTCATTGTTCACCATCATGACATACATGCCATGTCTCCCCTTGTCGAGAACCAATTGGTACAAAGAATTTCTCCTCCCATTTGTCCCCCCATTTGGTGCCTAATTTGTCTCTAACCACTTATTTGTCCTATTAAGAACATTCATGCAATGCAGGTGCTATCAACCACTATTGTCAATAGAGCAGACAAAGTATATGCAAACTAAAACGACTTTCCAATGTCTGAACTATCGATACAAAATTGAAATAGAGGACAACAATTTGTACCGCAGAAGAATAACTCCCTACCATACCATAACACCACTACAAACTATATGCCAGCGTTAGATGCATATCTCAGCTTAATTAACCAACCAATTGACATGTGAATCCACATACCAATAAGCAACAAAATTCACTGTTGTAATGAAGAACACATAATATGGGCATCAAGTTTTGGACAATAAACATTGAAGAAAAAAGAACAACACATGTATAAGGATTTTCTTCTATGGCCATATAGCCAGTGCTAAAAACAGTAAGGGGCTCACCATTTCAAAACAAATCCATATTCATCATAATGTTCACCCCATCTCTCCCGCCAAGATTGCTCATTCAACCTTCCATGTTTGTGAGCACTTTTTTCTGTCCATCCTTTGGTGTCATATTTATCCCACCTGTTATATAGAACATTGATGGATAAAAAGAACTTTGCAGAGGACTTTCAACCAGAACTAGGCAAAATTATGATCTATTAATTTCACACCATTTCTCATACCACCCAACATTTTATGTGTCTGTTTTTGCTTGTTTCTCATTGCTTTTATCTATTCTTGCAAGATTGTTGTATTGAACAAGATAAACCATGTCAGTGTCTCTCGAGTGAGATTGTTCTAACTTTTAACTTTGGATGGACATCGTCAAAGAAGGAGCTGACACATATAGTAGGTATACTTTAAGCTAAGGTTGGCTAGAAGTCATACACATAATAACAGATACACCAATGGGTGGGCTGGATCTCCAAATTGGTGTCAAGAACAATGATATAGTTTATCATTTGTTTGCAGATTGTGTTGGAATCATGTCCGTGCAAGAATAGAGCACTAAATTTCGGATATAATGATCTAAATAGCATGGATATATATATATATATATATATATATATATATATATATATATATATATATATATATATATATACTAGCTGAATGCCCGTGCGTTGCAACGAGAATATATAATACCAGTATACTACGATAACTTATATACAAAATGTGTGTTATACCGTTATAAGAAAATGTTTCATAATCAATTTGTGATTCTGGTCATACATAAATTTTGTTATTTATAATCTATCTGTTTCACCACTACATTGCAACCATCAGTATCATGCAGACTTCGATATATGTCACGATTTGCATGGTCTCATCATTGGAGAGCACGTTTCACACATACCGGAAGAAATTCCCTTGTACATCGTTAGTCATCAGACACGTACCACCGTACACTTTTGCTTAAACAAAAAGGCAAGTGTGTGTTTGCGAAGAGAATTAAAGGCAAGCCAGCACAAAAGCTACCCCAATAGTGGCGAGGATGACGAACTGGTCATTGTTGTCGGTCCTCCTCTGCGTCACCTCTGGCGCCAAGATGACGCCACAGTCCTCGATATAGTAGTCGTCGAACGCGCGTGACATACCGAGTACTAATGACTCTTGGCTGGGCTGTAAAATGAGTGCTCCCCGGGCTCATCAGCAAGGTAGTACCCCTGGCCGTTGCACCACCGGATGCGCTACTCCTCTACATACATCATGTTCGAGGACACTCATACAACGTAAGCAACGGCTATCGTCTCAGCGCACAAGAATTCATGTCCAGTCAGTAGCGACTTACGTGGCAGGTTGGGCTTCAGGTGGACGATGAGCTGGACGACGTGATGGCGTCGTCGTCGAATGCGGTGACCAGAACAACCCGAGAGTCGCCGACGTTGGCGATGACCATGAGGTTCCCCTGCTTGATGATGGACAGCGCGGAGCAGCCGCTCTGCAACGCGTCCAAGCGGTGGCTGCGCCGGAGCTTGTCGTACATAGCGGCACATGCAGCCACGTAGGACTATTTCTAGAGGTCGAACTGACAGTCGCCAAGTTTTTCTTGCCGTCGATGAGCGACCCCAACACGAGTGCCTCCTGCTAATGGTGTTTGTTCGGGGTTTTCAAGTAAGAAACATGGATTCATGTTTGGCGTTGGTTTATAAAAATGACTCACAAGTCAGATCTATGAAAAAAATATTACGAAGAATAAATATCACGCATGCAAAAAAGAAATTTAAGTTGAAAACATTATTCAAACAAAAGAAATTGCATGCAAGGCTCTTCTTTAAATACTACTCCCTCCATCCAAAAATATAATTGAAGAATCTCGGTGATACTTATCTACTACACGCATTGTGCAAGGGTAGCAGGTGGACTTGGGAGAGATATAGTAGATGTATTTTCTGTTATAGATATAGACATAAACACATATGTGGTGTAGTGGTAGCTACTGCTATTATTTGTTTGAGAGGTCATGGGTTCGAATCCCCTTGGAGCCATGTGTATTTTTTTAATTTTAGCTAGGCGTCGGCTGTACAGGGGAATGGGAATGGGCTTTACAGGGAGGGGAATGCACAACATAGGAATGGACTGTGCGCGGGGTGCGTGGGGAGGAGGGAATCGGAAAGGCACACAACATAGGAATGGACTGTGCGCGGGGAGGAGGGAATCGGAAAGGCAGAACACAGAATGGGCAGAACGCGGAATGGCCGACTACTATTGCAGTCTTAATAAGTAGTAGAGATAGTATTTAGAGCCCTGAGCTTCCTATAACTTCAGGAAGCCCTGGCCTTACCTTTTGATCTGGCTGACCTGTACGTGGCGGAGGCCCGAACCTTCACAGGCCCAGCTAGAAGAGCTCGAGCGCTAGGCCCATTCACCCCACGGCGTCACACCAGATCGCCAACTGCCCTCTCCCTCACACCAATCCAAACCCTAGCCTTCGCCAGCCTATCGCTCCCCTCCGTCTCCCCACCCGTGGACCGGCCCCGCGCCACGGCTGACCCGTCGTTCGAGCTCGACGCGGCGGCCGGGGAGGGGGCCGCCGGTACCACCACCGCGCTGCTCGACGTGAGCGGCATGATGTGCGGCGGCTGCGCGGCGCGGGTGCGGTCCATCCTGGCGGCGACCCACTGGTGGAGATGGCGGTGGTCAACCTCCTCATTGAGTCTGCCGCGGTGCGCTTGCGGGCACCGGTGCCACCGGGCGCGGGGGAGGAGCTCGCGACCAGGCTCACGGAGTGCGGGTTCCCCGCCACAGCGCGCCGAGGGGGAGTGGCCGCGGGGGCTGGGGAGAGCGCGCGCAAGTGGAGGGAGATGGCGGCCAGGAAGGAGGAACTCCTGCTGCGGAGCCGAGACCGAGTCGCGTTCGCGTTGCTGAAGAGCGGGCCCGATATGCTGGAGCTGGAGAGGTCGAGGGAGCTCACGTGGCCGTCCGCGTCGCACCCGATTCCCTGTCAAGGGACGCAGAAATGAGGCATTTGTTGAAGAGACAGGCAGAGAACAGTTACAGGACGATGGAAGAGTTTGTCATAAACAGGCTGAGAGAAATTATGAGGTCAAACAGATTTGATTTTTTCATTCCAAAGGTGCCATCAGTATTTGATAATTATTTGGATGAATCCTCTTGATGGTCTAATATGATGTACTAATATTTCACATCCATATTTGTTCCATTTTACAGGTTTCCAAGATCGAAGGTAGGTTGAAAAATGGGTATTATGCTCGCCATGGCTTTCGTACCATCAAGCATGACATCAGTACCATGTGCCAAGATGCATTGAGGTAAAAATGACCTAATCGAACCTAGGTTAAGATTTCTAGAAGTATATGTGTTCACTGTATTTCTAACATTTCCTATTCTACCTCAGATATAAAGATGGCAATGATTTGGATGATGTAAAGCAAATTGTTGTCTCCTTCATACAACTAGCAAAGAGATTAGGGAACCCAAGGTACATTTCGGAGAGAAACGGAGCAGCAGCCTAGGACAGCCTGGACATTAGTCAATATTCATTTGATATACTAAACTCAAAAAGAAGCAAAACAAAACAAGGGCAAATTTGGTGGCTGCTGGAGCAGATAATTCATCTCATGCATTTGACCTTGAAATCAAAAGAAGCCTGTCTAAATTAAAGAAAAAGGATGTATGCTCTGGTAGTGAAACATCTGATGATGATGGCTACTCTGAAGGTGATGAAACTGAGAGTGAAACTACTGTTTCTGATACTGAGAGTGACTTTGATGTAAATTCTGGAGCCTGGGATTTAAAAGGAAATGGCCTAAAGTTAACTGAACATGGGGAGTCTGTGATCGATGATCGTATATTAGGTGCCCGCATGACAAAGAGGAAGTCTATAGAATCAAGTCAGCTTGTCACTCATCCAATTGATGAGATTCTGTATTGGCACAATGCTGTTCGGAGAGAATTAAGTGATATAGCAGAGGAGACTAAAAGGATACATCAGTCTGGAATTTTTCTGACATAGCAGGATTTAATATGAGGCTGCAATTTATTGCAGATGTGCGCATTTTCCACAGGTACGAACCTTCAAATCTCAAATCATGTGAATCTTTTTTTATAGTGTTACTTGCTGCTAATACATTCAACCTTACTATTTCAGGCATATACTTGTACCCACTACACTTGTCCAATCTGCTGCAAATCCTTGGGAGATATGACGATAAACTACGCCGCTTAAGCATAAGGAGTTATTTTGCGTTCGCCATTTCGGTTTGCTCTGCCATTGGTAGTCCATAGGCATACTATTATTGTGCTCTCTGTTCTCCAAAATAATTTGAGGGGTGACCAAGGACCCTTGTAGGCTTGAAGATCAATACTCCGTACATTCCAAATTATAGTTGATCTTAGTTTTGGACATGCTATTCTGCTCACAGTTCTCAACGATACATAAGTCCTACAGCGGTTTGCGCTTTCATAGTGTTTCTGAAGGTGTATTTTGGCATGCTTGATGGTTTGCTGGCTGCAGAACAGCTTCCTGAGGAATACCGGGACCGGTGCCAGGTAAACCATTCTCGCAATCCCGGTTTCATTCTTTCATTCATATAGCTCACGTTACGTTGTAGTATTTTATTTCTGAAGGTGTATTTTGGCATGCTTGTTGTAGTATTTTATGCAATCACCAGTTTTTTTCTCTTTGCAAATTGGAACATGGGAGGAAAAGAACCTCAACACATGGACCAATAGTAGGAAAAGAACTTCAACTAATGGAATAAAATGATCATTTTTATGCAATACATAGAAGCATTTTATGCTAGTTTAGATAAAATGTATCATCCTTTAGTAGATGGTTAGGCTTATATATTGGCATAATGTGCACTAAACTAGCCAAACTTCCTCTATTTTTTCAATTTCAAACTAGCCAAACTTACGCTGTATAAGCAACAATTTCTAATAAGTGGTCATAGACTCTAGCATTTAGATGGATAAGCTTGTTGTACAAGTGTAGAGCTAATAATTGAGGTATAAAATACTGGCTCTAGATTGTCATATGCATTCATTAACAGTAGTCGCTTTGATCTAAATATTTTACAGCTGGTGCACTGTGACGACTGATGACAACATAAAACCTGTGGTTGCATGCAGCGAGTAGGGAAGCCACTGTTGATCTCTTCTTGAAGTCAGCTGAGTATTTGGACTGTGCAGTTCATCATGTACTCATACATATACCACCTCAAAGACACCTTATTAATTTTGTTTTTTATTGCATTAATTCGGAGCACTGAACATATGAGTTCACTGTAGAAGTTCAGTGGTAACACTGATGATGACTACGTACTCTTTTATGAAAGCCTTGCCAAAAGGAGATGTCCTTCTCATTGTTGAGTACAAGAATAATTATCTCTTGTATCTTATTGTAAAATCTAAAACATTTGTTCTGCAGATGGTTAGCTTGCATTTTATGCTATAATTACCTCAAATCACATGTTGCCCTTTTTCACCAATTTATGACATCTATTGATATGTTTTACGCCAATTTATGACATTTATTGATGTGTTTTGCGGCAACCTCATGCGTGGCATTTGCCATTATGAAATAGATCGACGATTTACGCTAAAATTTATACCTATTTACGATGTGCTGTTTTGGTTTATGTTTTACGTTTAAATCCGTTCGAGCCAGAACTTGCGCATGATCGTACGCGTGCGATTTTCACGCAGTAATTTAGGCCCCGTTCGTCGTTACGGAACAGATCGATGATTTATGCTATTTTGGTTCACGTTTTACGCTGAAATCTACCAGAGTCAGAACCCGTGTACGACGCGCGAGATTTTCACGTCGTAATTTCTGGGGCCCCATTCGCCGTTTCGAAATAGATATACGATTTACGCTAAAATTCGTAATCATTTACGTTGTTTTGGTTTATGTTTTACGCAAAAATCTGTCCGAATCAGAACCCGATCACGATGGGACGCACGAGATTTTTACACCGTAATTTTCGGACCGCATTCGCCGTTTCGAAACAGATCTACGATTTACGCTAAAATTCGTAATCATTTACGTTGTTTTGGTTCATGTTTTACGCTAAAATCTGTTCGAGTCAGAACCCGATCACGATGGGACGCGCTGGATTTTTACGCCATAATTTTCGGGCCGCATTCGCCGTTTCGAAACAGATCTATGATTTACGCTAAAATTCGTAATCATTTACTCTATTTTAGTTCATGTTTTACGCTAAAATCTGTCCGAGTAAGAACCCGTGCCCAATGGGACGCACGCTGGTACGGGACGTGGCTATACCTGGCTGGGGCTTCCTGGTACTAATGGAAGCCCAGAGCTTCCATTAGCTCGTCCCAATATATATATATATATATATATATATTATATATATATATTAACAATGATATAAGCTGCAAGCATGTGAAAACTAATCTTAAGTTCTGCAGAGCTACGGAATCAACACTGATTTCAAGGTAGTCTTAGTAAAACAAGGCTGAAAGAAAGACTGTACACAACTATCTGTTACACAAAAGGCCTGTTGAGCTTGCATTAGAGAATAAACCTTCGGCCTTACACAAGAGCAGGACATGTATACTTAAAATATCTGAATCTATATATTAGCTAAATTACCTCCATTTGTCATGGTACATAACTTCTTTCCATTTATCCCACCAAGAATCGCCTTCAACATTAGATTCTCCACACCCAATATTTTATAGTTTAGCACATTGAATAAGCATACATTGAAAGTGTTGGGGCCTTTCTCTTCCGAAGGTTCTTAAAAATTTGATTAATCATTTGTTTTTAGTATGATATAGATTATTATAGGAAGCTTCGAATTCAGGATGAAAGCTTCTCCCATAATAAAGGCACACGAGGTGAAGATATGATCCGAAGGTGATAATCTATATATTAGCTAAATTACCTCCATTTGTCATTGTACATAAGTTCTTTCCATTTATCCCACCAAGAATCGCCTTCAACATTCTTCCTAGATTTCTCCACGCCCAATATTTTATAATTTAGCACATTAAATAAGCATACATTGAAAGTGTTGGGGGCCTTCCTCTTCCGAAGGTCCTAAAAAATTTGATTAATCATTTGTTTTCAGTATGATATAGATTATTACAGGGAGCTTCGAATTCAGGATGGAAGCTTCTCCCATAATAAAGGCATACGAGGTGAAGATATGATCCGAGGGAGATAAGTATAAACACCGAAGCTATGACCAAAGAATAATAGCTTCAGCTTACAATGGTGATGAAGACTGAGCATGATGCCGACTGAAAGGGGAAAAAGACTGGCTAGTCCTTATTGATTTATGTTATGATCATAAGTAAATGTTAGGGACATAAATGTATTTTTACTTAGGCTATGTCCCGTACCTATAAATAGGTGAACAGTACCACCGTACTGTTCACGATGATTTATAATCGCTCTCACGTCGTCACCTTCGAGCAAACCGAAGGTATTAATGTAATAAAGATTCTGTTAGTACTTATGTATGTTCTATGGAATGCAAATATGAATGAATTAATGAGTTATATTCACTATCATCATTTCCTTGTATTCTTGTTTATCTATAAGATGATGAAGACATATTTTTTATGATTTTCGTCTGTCGATCATTATATTCTTGGAGAGATAATGTTTCGGAGGATAAATATCATTAATACTTAATGATTGTGTTGTCTTGTTCTTGATTCACAATATTTGAGAATAAGTGACCAACCGAAAGCACAAAAAACAAAGGTCTTCAACATAGCTAACGAGCAAAATTTGTGTGCTCAAACACAAGAATAAAAAATAAACCTTCCATGCGCGACTCGAGCTCCTTTGCAGTCATAGCTTTTACCACCAACAGTCCAACTCCGAAGGATACAAAAGCATATGGACGCCCTGCTATGTTATCACGGGGTCTTGAATCCTCTTTCTTATCTCCCTGGTATTGCTCAAGTGCTCATCAATTAGTGGCATTAAAATCATCTATGGCTAGAAAGTTCAAGCAATTTATTGGCCATGTCACCAGTTTGGCATGATGTCGATGCTGCCTTCTAAATCACACGAGCGCTCAGGGCAATCCAATTTACCCCAACGTGCAGTTACTCTTTGGCAGGGAAATATTGGTTTCCCAAGGCTGCAAGAAAAAACACACACCACTCAGATAGGAAGTACATAAGAACAAGCTCATTAGAGGATTATAGAACTATAGAAGCTCAAGATTATGCGGATCATAGTATTAGGATATAAACATTTGTTGGCGCCGATCTGGACGCCAATCATTGCGATGAGAACCGGCGACGGTGCTCTCTACGGAGGCGTGAACAGTTCGCGACCAGGGGCCGGACGGTCTGCGACCTGGTGCAAGGGCTAGGGTCCTGCCTGACGAGCCGAATGGTCCGCGTGTGCGCAGGGACGACGGAGTTCGCCGACGACGCCTAGATCTCGCTCCTGGGAGGGACCCCGTCAGAGAGGAGAGATCCTAGGCTGATCGGCAGGCCACACAAGATGCCCTTAATCGACATAGAGCCGGAGAGAGGTGGAGATTTAGAGAGATAAATCTAATTTACTGTCTACTCCTAGAGCAAAATAAAATATATATATATATATAAAGGGGAGGTCCGCACCCGTTACAAGCCGGTTCCCGAGTTAACCCCACAGATTTAGCTAATAAACCCCGCAAGAAACTCGGAATCCTAACTGATACTGTGCGCGCGCGGACCGTCCGCGACACCACCGCAGACCGTCCGATCTCAGGGCCAAACCGTCCGCTCGGTCAATGTGGTGCTCAACATATGCCATGCCTTTTGGCGAAACTGAACGAACCAAAAGCACTGGCACAGGCTGAAAACTAACTCGATGTGATCACATCGGTTTTCTTAGACATCTTGTCACATACTAGGATGATACTACTTGAGAAAACACCCGTTTAGCGCCTTAGTCAAGTCTTTACCTTGTAGTGTTTGCAACAAGTAGGCATTACTGGATATCACCTCGTGACCTTGTAAGGGCCTTCCCAGCTTGGCGACTACTTTCCAAACTTTCGGTCTCTGCTCCTTAGAGGCAAGACAATATTCCATACCAGGTCCCCTACTTGGAATGATTTAGCCTTGACCTTCTTGTTGTAAGTTTTAGCGACCATGATCTTGTCATTTTTTATTTCTCCTAGAGATGTCACTCTTTTGTCGCTCACTTCATCAATATTGTCCATCATTGAATCATAATAATCACCGACAATTAGATCTATTTGCCCGACGAATTTGACATCATTTAAACTTATCTCTATAGGCAACACTGCTTCCTGCCCATAAACAAACTCAAATGGAGATACTTTAGTAGTACGGTGTTAATATATTATATAAGCCCATAAAGCTTCGGATAAAATCTTATGCCAATGCTTAGTATGATCAGATATCTTCTTTTTTACCAGGCTAATTGTCCTACCCGGTTTTAAAAGATGTTGGAGCGAAGGCAGAAACGCCACCCTTCGCCCGAAGTCTCCACCGCTTAGCCCCTGCCCTGACAGACAAAGCAGGCAGGGACACCCTTCGCTTCATCGGCACCAGAGACAACACGGAGACCCTTCGCTCGATTCGGCACCAGACGAAGGCCTGCGGCGACGCCTCCCCGCGGCGCGGCCTCGGTCAGCTCCGAGGCCCACATGAGATCTGGCCCATTGTAACGGGCCCTGCGTGGCCGCGTTTGTGTTACGGGCCTAATTTGTAAAGGCGTACTTGTAATTACAGCTTGTAACCCCGCTTTATGGGAATATTCTGAGGATAAACTAGGTACCTGAGGGCACATGCGTCCTTAACGCAAGGCGCCGTGCACTCGGATACCTATAAATACCCGCGCACAGTGCCCGTGAGAGGCTAGATTAACAGAGCTTTTGCCATCACGCGCGAGTGCCCTGTTGCCATCACCATTCACTCGTGTTGGATCTCCTTGCTGTCGAGAGACAGTGCCAACATTTGGCGCCCACCGTTCGTGCTACGAGACAACCACCCGCGATGGCACCCAAGAGAGCTAACCCGAAGGCTGACGAGGCTGCGAAGGCAGCACTGCTCGCCGCAAGAAAGGGCAAGGCCCTCGCCCTCACCCAGTCCACCCACCAAGAGGCCACTGAAGACGACACCCTCCGCACCTGCGACCCTGAGGGACAACCCTCAGGCTTCGCACCTCCCTCAGGCTTCGCACCTCCCTCAGGCTTCGCACCACCGGAGGGCGCGGACCTCGCCGAGGACGGTGAGGTCCTCGGCATCTCAGCAGAAGAACAGCTACAGCTGCGCGCCCTGCGCCTCAAGAACCGCAACCTCCAGAGGCAGAAGGAGATACTGGAGGCCAAGCGCCAGCGTGTGTCCGCACTCGCCAAAGTGCGGCAGATGATACGCGACGAAGAGCACAAGGCCCAGGAACTCGAGCGGGAGATCGCGCTGATGCAGCGCGAAGGCCACCTCGGCCCGCAGCACGAGTCATCCCTCCAGCAGCGCGCACAAAACGAAGACACGCGCGAAGGCCACCCCGGCCTGCAGCATGAGCCACCCCTGCAACACCGCGCGCAACCGGAGGACCCGCGTTTACCCCAGCGCGACTTCACTTTCCCGCACGCCGCGCCATTCCAAGGGGTCAATTATCTCGATGAGCGAAGTCCCCTGGCGCCTCACCTGCAAGTGACGCCGTGGCCAGCTAACTTCCGGGCTGGGACCTACCCCAAGTACAACGGCAGCACCGACCCGGCTCAATACATAATGAGTTACCAGGTCGCCGTCGCATCGTCCGGGGGGGACGACGCCACAATGGCGAAGTCCTTCATCATCGCCCTCGAGGGCCCCGCACTCACCTGGTTCACCAGGTTGCCTCCGCTGTCCATCGATTCCTGGAGAAGTCTCCGGGACAAGTTCCTCCTCAACTTCCAAGGGTACCGCCCGGACACCGACGCCCTGGCCGAGCTCTCGCTCTGCAAGCAACTAGAGAGGGAGACCCTGAGGGAATATTACCGCAAATTCCTGACACTCAAGTCACAGCTACCCTCAGTCGATGACCAGATTGCCATCCACTATGCTATCAGTGGTCTTCGCGCTGGCGTCCTTTACAGCCACTGCATCAGAGATCCGCCGAAGAACCTCCAAGAGTTGTACCAGCTGTTTGAAAAGTATGCCAGATCCGAGGAGCTCCACCAGCGCAAGATTGAGTCCCAGCGGAAGCCAAAAGACGCTCCACAGTCCAGCCGCACGTGGACAAGAACTCCGCAACCAGACTCCGGTCGAGATGGCCGCGGTCAGCCGCAAGTGCACAACATTGCCAACCAGCAGCCGGCCGCTGACCCCCTTCGCCGCCAGGAATATCCCCCCCAGGGCCGCGGAAGTGGAACTCGCGGCAGGGGCCGAGGGCGTGCGCAGCCACCCCCTCCACCGCGCCGATTTTACTGCCTTTTCCATGGCGAAGACTGCGCCCACCCAACCAAAGACTGCCCCGAAGTGAAGGCCACCAGAGACAGAATGGCGAGGGCGCAGCCAGCCGACAACCCCAGAATTGTCGCGCATAACTACCAGCCACCCCCTCCACCATATATCCACGCTCCCGCCCCGCATCCACCGCACCACGCTTACCAACATCATCAGGAAGTACAAATCGTACATCCTCCGCCTCCACCACCACACCAGCAACAACAAAACATCCCCCACGCCCCTAAGCAGGAGGACTTCGCCGATCAACCTTATCGCGGAGTCATTCATATGATAACTGGGGGGTCCAGCACCGACTTCGACACCAAGCGGCAGAAGCGGGACCACTACCGCAGCATAAACCATGTCGCCGTCACGGGCCCAGTTGTACAGACAAAGTGGTCCCACGTACCGCTCACCTTCGACGCACGGGACGTCGACTTGCGCAGCGCCCCCCACTGCGATGCCATGGTTATCAATTGCAGCGTGGCAGGCTGGGACCTACACAAGGTCCTCGTTGACAACGGCAGCCAGGCAGACATCATCTTCCTCCACGCCTTCGATCGCATGGGCATCAGCCACAGCCTGCTTAAGCCTTCGGACAACCCGTTGTATGGCTTCGGCGGCAAGGGCACCTTCCCCGTCGGCAAAATAGAATTGCCCCTCTCCTTCGGTGTAGCACCCAATGCCCGAAGTGAGCAGGTGACTTTTGACATTGTGGATATGGTATATCCATACAACGCCATCATGGGCCGGGGCTCCATCAATAAGTTTGAAGCTGCCATCCACGGACTGTATTTGTGCATGAAGATACCAGGCCCGCTAGGCGTAATTACAGTCTTCGGTAACCAGCAGACAGCGCGCAACATAGAGCGAGACTTCGTGCCGGGTCAGAGGAACGTGCACTGTCTCACGACACAGTGCGAGGTCCCTGCGCCCGCCAGCCCAACTGACAAGCAGCACGACAAGGCTCAGTTGCAGAGTCAGGATGGGACCAGGACTGTCCCCCTCGATCAGGCCACGCCCAAGCAGACAGTCACTATCAGCGAAGACCTTACTTTGCATGAAGAAGAGAAGCTCCTCTGCTGCCTGGCCAAGAATAAAGATGTCTTCGCCTGGTCCGCCCTCGACCTGGTCGGAGTCAGCCGATCTATAATCGAGCACAGTTTGGGAATTGACCCCTCGGTGCGACCAAGAAAGCAAAGGCTCCGCAAAATGTCCGACGAAAAGACAGAAGCCGCCAAGGCGGAGGTGCACCGCCTCCTAGAGGCTAAATTCATTGAGCCAGTGGCTTACCCCACATGGCTCTCCAATGTTGTAATGGTGCAGAAAAAAAGCGGGAAATGGCGGATGTGCATAGACTTCACCAGTCTCAATAAGGCCTGCCCAAAAGACAATTTCCCGTTGCCACGGATCGACAAAATAGTCGATAGCGCGGCCGGATGCGAGGTCATGTCTCTCCTCGACTGCTTCTCCGGCTATCACCAGATATACATGAAGGAGGAAGACAAGGCCAGCACCAGCTTTATAACACCCTTCGGCACTTATTGCTTCGTCAGAATGCCGGAGGGTCTCAAGAATGCCGGGTCCACCTTCTCCAGACTCACCAAAACAGTACTCGAGGGGCAGGTCGGCAGAAATATATTTACATATGTGGACGACATCGTCGTCGCCAGCAAAAATAAGGAGGACCATCTCGCCGACCTGGCCGAGACATTCGCAAACATGCGAGATGCACGACTCCGCCTAAACCCGGAAAAGTGCGTTTTCGGTGTTCGCCAGGGCAAGATATTGGGCTACCTGGTGTCACACCGCGGCATCGAGGCCAACCCAACCAAGATCCAGGCCATCATCGACATGTCGCCTCCGCAGTCCACCAGGGACGTCCAGCGTCTGACAGGCAGATTGGCCGCTCTCAACAGATTCATCTCCAGGTCGGCCGAGCGAAGTCTTCCTTTCCTCAAAACTCTCCGCGGCACAAAAGACTTCGCCTGGGGGCCGGAGCAAGCAGCGGCCTTCGCCTCATTAAAACAGTACTTAACGGAGCTGGCCACCCTCACGAGCCCCGACTCCTCGCTCCCCTTATTGCTCTATGTCGCGGCTTCGCCGCACGCGGTCAGCGCGGCACTAGTGCAGGAGCAGACAGTCCAAGGCGCTGTCAGACAGTGCCCTGTTTATTACGTCTCCGAGGTCCTGACACCGTCCAAATGCAACATGACAGAGTTGGAGAAGATCGCCTACGCAGTCGTTATGTCCTCGCGCAAGCTGCACCACTATTTTGAAGCATTCAAGGTCCGCGTCACCTCAGACAGGGGGCTCGGCGAACTGTTTAGAAACCCGGAGGCATCGGTGAGGATCGCCAAGTGGGCAGCCGAACTCTCCGGCTACCACATCAGCTTCGAGCCCAGGACAGCCATCAAATCGCAAGTCCTGGCAGACTTCGTCGTCGACTGGACCGGGCCAGTAACACAGCCGGACCCGACCGCAGAGAAGGTCTGGACGATCCATTGCGACGGCGCATGGTGCCAAGCGGGGGCAGGCGTCGCTGCAATCATAACCTCACCAGTCGGGGTCAAGCACAGATATGCAGCACGACTCAGCTTCAATCTGGACTCCGACAGATGCACAAAATAATATAGCAGAGTACGAAGCAGTCATCCTCGGCCTCCGCAAGCTAAGGGCCCTCGGAGTCACCACTTGCATCATCAAAACAGACTCCAAGGTAGTTGCCGGCCAGGTCGAAAAAGACTATGCAGCCAAGGACCCCGCACTCATGCAGTACCTCGCGGCCATCCGAAGTCTCGAGAGGCAGTTCAAGGGGTTCACCGTGCAGCATGTGGACCGGGCCAAGAACGAGGAGGCCGACGCATTGGCCAAGGCCGCGGCCAGGGGCGAAACTCTGCCCTCCGACGTGTTCTTCCACGTCATCGGCACACCAGCAGTCCGGAGCCCCGAAGGGCTCCAAATAACCAATGACAGCGAGGGCCACCGTACAGTCAACCTCATCATGACCGAAGACTGGCGCGCACCCATAACCCTGTTCCTGCAGGGGTATTATCACCCAGCCGACATCAGTGAGGCCAAGCGCCTCAGACATCGAAGCCGAGACTTCGCTCTGATTGAAGGCCAACTCTACAAAAAAGGGGTCAGTCAACCAATGCTTAAGTGCGTCACCGAGGCCGAAGGCATGCAGATTCTACGTGAAGTCCACAGTGGCACGTGCGGCTCGCACGCGGGGCCGAGGGCCCTAGCTGCTAAGGTGATCCGCCAGGGTTTTTACTGGCCCGCAATGATTTGCGCTGCGAATCGGGTCACTCGGTCCTGCGAAGCCTGCCAGAAGTTCTCTCCTCGGACAGGCGGCCCTTCGCAGTATACAAAGCTGATCGCCCACACATGGCCTCTCCAGCGCTGGGGTCTCGACATTGTTGGACCCCTGCCCACCGCTCAGGGGAACCTTAAGTTCGCCTTCGTCGCGGTCGAGTACTTCACCAAATG
This sequence comes from Zea luxurians, assembly GCA_029449295.1. NCBI lineage: Eukaryota > Viridiplantae > Streptophyta > Magnoliopsida > Poales > Poaceae > Zea > Zea luxurians. The sequence goes on along the minus strand of JAOPSE010000023.1, from coordinate 15,836,008 downwards.
GATCGAGGCACGGGCTGTCTCCACAATAACATCAAAGACTGCCCAAAAATTCTTCTGGCAGAACATCGTTTGCCGCTTCGGAGTACTGTCCGAATTAACAGTCGACAACGGCAAGCAGTTTGATAACCAAGGCTTCAAGGATTTTTGTTTCTCCATTGGCACCAAGCTTGCCTTCGCCTCAGTCTATCATCCGCAGTCCAACGGGGTCGTGGAGCGCGCCAACGGAAAAATCTTCACAGCTATCAAAAAAATGCTCCTCGATGAAAAAAAGGGCAGATGGAGCGATTTTTTACCTGAGGCAGTCTGGGCACTAAACACGACTGAGTGCAGGGCGACCGGGTTCACCCCCTTCCGTCTTTTATACGGATCGGAGGCCATGACCCCGCAAGAAATAAAGCACGGGTCCCCGCGAACAGTCCCGTCGGCCGTCCCAGATGTGGACGAGCCAACTTCAAAGGATCTCATCGACGGAGACCGTGTCTTCGCCCTACAGGCCCTGAACAAGTATCAAGCCCAGACCAAAGCATGGCGCGACCATTCAGTCACCCCGAGGGAGTTCAGCGAGGGGGACCTCGTACTCATTCGGACAGCTCGAACGGAGTCCAAGGGCAAGCTGGAGCCCAGGTGGGAGGGCCCTTTCATCGTCAAGACAAAAGCTTCCCCCAGCGCTTACAGCCTCACAACGCCAACCGGCGAGGACCTGGAGCACTCCTGGAACATTGACAACCTCCGCAAATTTTTTGTTTGATTCCTCAGGGCCGTCTTCGCCCTTGTAATTCGCAAAAAACAATCTTGCACCGGCCCGCACTCTTTTCCTCCCGGGGGGTGAGGTTTTTAACGAGGCGGAGCCATGTAATATATGCGTAAAAAATCCCCCGCAAAAAGACATGCGTCGAAAAAGACCGCGATGACGGTCTTCGACATTCGACCACCACGAGGTCACCGCGAGGCTAAGCGCTAGCTACCCTCACGTGCGACAAATCCGCGCAAAAGTCGCCTAAGGGTGCAGCCGGATTAGCACAACAAGTGCGGAAAAAAATCTAAGTCTATCGCGAAGACTATCCGCGCAAAAGTCGCCTAAGGGTGCAGCCGGATTAGCACAACAAGTGCGAAAAAATCTAAGTCTATCGCGAAGACTATCCGCGCAAAAGTCGCCTAAGGGTGCAGCCGGATCAGCACAACAAGTGCGGAAAAAATCTGAGTCTATCGCAAAGACTATCCGCGCAAAAGTCGCCTAAGGGTGCAGCCGGATTAGCACAACAAGTGCGAAAAAAATCTAAGTCTATCGCGAAGACTATCCGCGCAAAAGTCGCCTAAGGGTGCAGCCGGATCAGCACAACAAGTGCGGAAAAAATCTGAGTCTATCGCGAAGACTATCCGCGCAAAAGTCGCCTAAGGGTGCAGCCGGATTAGCACAACAAGTGCGGAAAAAATCTGAGTCTATCGCGAAGGCTATCCGTGCAGAAGTCGCTTAAAAGTGCAGCCGGATCAGCACAACAAGTGCGAAAAAACCGAAGACTATCTGTGCAGAAGACACTTAAGGGTACACCTGGACTAGCACAACAACGGCCGAAACGACAACATCAAACCATCCACACCAAGACCAACTATAATCAAGCCAACACAGCGCAGCAAAACAAATCAGTAAGTACAAAACGCCTTCGCACACACACATGCACGCGAGGGCACACAATTCCACCATACAAGCCTCGACGTACACAAGCGAGGGCACCACACTCTACATCGGCTCAACCTTAGGAATAATTCCCATCTCCCTATAATTAAATAACATTATCCTGAGCTCCTCACCCGCAAAAAGCCTCCGCAGTTCCCCTTCACCTACACCCTCGGCGGTCGGCAGGGACAACAGTTCCTGCCGACCAGCCCCACTCACACGAAGCAGAGCCCGCTCCTCCGCGCTAACCCTACGTTTTGCAACCGCCCTTCGTCGACGGCGCCCGATGCTAGGGCCTGGCACGTCCGACGCGTCCGCGGCGTGTGGCGAAGCCTCCGCCGCAGCCACGTCCAAGGCCGCAAAATAATCCAAATTCTCCTCCGACGACTCCTCAGTCCACTCAACCGAGCTCCCGGAGTCGGCAAAATCAAAAAACTCAGATGCAGACCCACTATATTCATTACCACCTTCCGCGGTCGAAGCCGCCAAAAACTCAGTAGCAGCGGTTGCGTGCGCAGGCCCAAAATCTTGAACCTGCGCAGCAACCAAAATTCAGTACAAACATCCAAAATTCCCCAACCCTAAACAACCACTACGCCACCTGCGAGGGCCCTGACGCTGCGGGGGCCTCCGCCGTTGGCTCCGCTGCCACTTCCGCCATTGTTTCCACCGCCTCCGCCGCCGGATCTTCGACGGTCGGCGCAGCTGCTGCGAGGGCATCGGGAGCGCCTTCGGCCACCTTCAGGGGCAGGTCTTCAACTGTCGCAGCAGATGTGGGGGCGCCTGGTGCGTCTTCCGTGGTCTCCGGGGTCGGCTCCGGGTCAGGCAGGGCGTCGTTCAGTGCTCCGAAATCGTCCACCCGCTCGCCTCGCTCCGCCTAAAACAAAACATACAAAAAGTCAGCAAACACACGCACAGACCACATCCAGCAAACGCCGAACAAACGACAACGTTACCTGAGCCCTCGCAGCCTCGGCCCGCTCCCTGACCACGTCACCACCATACACACCCCACATCCGGTCATAGAGGGCGCCGACGGACTCCTTCACCACGGGGTCTTCGACCTTATAGATGTCTCGCCCAAAATCTTCATCTGCCTGGTCGAAGGCCTCATAGTGCCGGCACCCTTCGCGAGAGAGTGCGTTCATCGCCCCCTCGCAGGTGACCAGGGAAGCGAACGACATTAATCCCCCCAGGACAGTGGGGAGCTCCTGCAGCTCCTCTTGCACCCATTCCAAACAGTGAAGCCCGGCCTCTCGCTCCGGCACCACGAAGTCACCGGTCCGCGCACCCAGCTCGCGATATGTGGCCATAAGCTGTGTGCGCGTCCGTTCGGCCTCCGTTCGCACCGCGGCTTCGGCCCCCTTCGCGCGGCTCTCCAGAGCGGTGAGCCGCCCCCGCAGGTCTTCGGCGAGATCCTTGGCAAGATTGGCTTCCGCCCGTGCCAGCCTAGCCTCCGCCTGCGCGGCCTGCTCCTTGGCGATGGCCTCGTTGGCCTCCCTCCTCTCCCCCGCCAGCTGGCGCCGGAGGTCAGCCTTTTCCTCCTCCAGGGCGGCCACCTTGTCTGCCAGTTTACGACATTTGCTGTCGGAGGCCGACTTCTCACGGACAGCGTCAGCATGTTGCGTCCGAAGTCTCTCGACTTCGGCAGATAAGGCTGTCGTAAGTGCCCCCGACGCAGTACGGCTGGTGAAGTCAGCCACCTGCAGAGCACACGTAAGGCCATGGCCGTAAAAAAAAAAAAGCTCGGCGGACCTGACTCAGCGCCTCCGTCACTCCTTTCAGCCGGCGGGTCGCCGCGCCAGCCTCGTCCCTGACCAGCGCGAGGGCCGACACCTCGCCTCCGGCGCCAAGGGTCCCGCCCCTCGCCTTCGACGACAGCGCAGCCATCGCGATTGCCCCGGCAGGCACAGCTATAGCAAGCCGGCCCTCGTCCGACCCTGCAACGCATCAACGATCAAAAAAAAAAGGGGCGGCCGGGTGACTTACCCTCAAGATAATCGTCCACGCTAATGTCGGTGCCGAAGTCGGCAACGCGTTTGCCCGGCGGCGACAACGTTCGGGCCGCCTTCGAAGCCTCCGCCACTCCGCTGGCCGGCGGCACCACCTTCGTCAGCTTGGAGACTCCGGCGCCCGCCGTTGTCTCCGGCGCCTTGCTGGGTGCAGAGGCGCCCGCCTTCGCCGCCAGCGGCGGCTTGCCTCCGCTGGAGGCCGCAGCCTTCGCCGTTCCCCGTTGCCTTTTCGGCCGGGCCTCGTGAATCCTGACGGTCGCCTGGCGTTTTTGCGCCGCCCCTTGGCGATCCTTGTCCATCACTGCCCACACAACAGCACCGATATTTCGCCCGTAAGGAAAAACTCTCCACTGACGAACCATACGAGATGTAAAACAGTCTTCCTCAGCCGCGCAGGGGACAGGAACATTTCTAGGCCAGCAGCCCCCGGTAACCCTCAGCATCCGAGCCGAAGACTCCCGGAGCTCGGGCGAAGACATCCTCTCCCCCGGGGCCGCACACGTCCTCATTAACTCTCTAGCAAAACTATCAGACACCCCGATTCCTCCCATCGCAGTACCTAATTTTCTCTTTTTTGAGGAGGGGGCGGCCGTCAACGCAGGGTCGCCTCCAGTCTCCGCCGCCGGCTTCTTCCCACGGCGGTCCGCTTCGTCTTGACCAGGGTAGCCGTCGTACGGCAATTGATTTAATTCGAAGACCCTGTTCAAACGTTCATTTGACCCGCGAATATCAAAGCTGCGCTGGCCTTCCGTCCTCGCCACGTACCGCCCCACGAGCCGCACCGCCAAGTCCTCCGCATCACGCACAAAGGCGGCCGGGTCACGGTTTCGCAAATTCAGTGCAAAGGCAGGACTTCGCACCACCCTTCCTCCGTGAAAAGGCATCTGGCGAGGGCACACTTCGCCCAACGCCCAGCCGTGCGCCAAGGGCCAGACCCCGTACGCCACAAACTCTTCAACTAAATCACGACCACTGCTCTGGCCGGCGGCGCACCGAAGGGCCCCTTCGTCTGCATCCTCTTCTGCCACTTCAAAAGGCGGATACGCAGAGTAATAGTGAGAGCACATCTCAGACACGGGAAGTCCTTCATGGCCTTCGACAGTAGCCTCAGCAACGTAAAACCAAAATTCATTCCAATTGCCCCACTTGTTGCGGGCGCACGGAACCAACTCCACTACTGGCATTGTGGTCTTGCCGGTCTTCGGCGTGAATGCGCACGACCCGAACTGGGCAACTCCGTCCTCAACCATCCTCTTCTGCCAATGCAAGCAATAATTCTTCGCAAAAACTTCAACCGACGGCTGCCCGCCGTACGAAGTCGTCGCCCAGACATACTTCGCCAGCGCCACCACGGCGTTCGGTGTCAGCTGATGTATTTGAACGTTGAATCTACGCAGGACTTCGCCAACAAACCGGTGCGCAGGCAAGCGGAGACCGGCGACGAAGAACGCCTCGAAAACAACCAACTCACCCTCCGGCTCGGGGACTTCCTCCGTCCCCGGAGCACGAGCGACTCCGCCGCCAAAGTAGCCCAAACGCTGCATATCTTCAACGCGGGCCGACGTCATCCGTGACACACCAAAATCAACAGAGTCGCCGGCGCGCAGCTCCTCCACCATCACGTTACTCAACGTCTCCTCAGACGAGGCGGCGGCCGGCGGCGTGGCGTCGGCGGAAGAAGAAGAGGATGGCATTGCTACGTACCGTCGGCGGCGGCGGGCGGTCTGCTTCACTCGAGCCAGAACTCCGATGAGCAAAGGGAGCAGCAGAAGAAGAGGAGCAGAAAGACGGCGGGCGGCTAGGGTTTTCACGGAGCGCGGAAGGCAAAGTGCAAACAGCGCCGTCCCCCGCCCCCTTTTATAGGCAGGGCGCGGCCCCTCGGGAAACCCGCAATCCCACAGGGCGCGACGCTTCGGAAAACCCGCAGTCTAACAGTACGATGTCCATCAACGGTCACATCAAAAACCCCCGCGGAACCACTTCGAGCGAGGGCAGCGTCTCCGCCATCTAGCGACGTCTTCGGCACCAGGTGACTTTGTCGAACTGGTCCCTCGGAGGGCAAATGTTGGAGCGAAGGCAGAAACGCCACCCTTCGCCCAAAGTCTCCACCGCTTAGCCCCTGCCCTGACAGACAAAGCAGGCAGGGACACCCTTCGCTTCATCGGCACCAGAGACAACACGGAGACCCTTCGCTCGATTCGGCACCAGACGAAGGCCTGCGGCGACGCCTCCCCGCGGCGCGGCCTCGGTCAGCTCCGAGGCCCACATGAGATCTGGCCCATTGTAACGGGCCCTGCGTGGCCGCGTTTGTGTTACGGGCCTAATTTGTAAAGGCGTACTTGTAATTACAGCTTGTAACCCCGCTTTATGGGAATATTCTGGGGATAAACTAGGTACCTGAGGGCACATGCGTCCTTAACGCAAGGCGCCGTGCACTCGGATACCTATAAATACCCGCGCACAGTGCCCGTGAGAGGCTAGATTAACAGAGCTTTTGCCATCACGCGCGAGTGCCCTGTTGCCATCACCATTCACTCGTGTTGGATCTCCTTGCTGTCGAGAGACAGTGCCAACAAAAGACAAACCGAATGCGAACCATGTACGTGCGAGGATCAGAAACTCACGTACACAACGATTACATAGTTGGACATCATCACACATTGCTCAAAATAATAGTGGAAATAGTACTTTATTACATCACGATGTCCAAGACATCCATAGAGTCATTAACTTAACATAGTCCTAGACATAATTAAAGTGCGGATACGAAATATAGAAGATAAGGCCTTCACAGGCAGCTGACTGGGTGTTTGCCACTAAACACAACTAGAACTCATTGTAGTCATGAAACTCCTGAAAGTCATCCATGTTGTCTTCATCCTCTCTTGAGCACTGATTGCAATGGGACAACCTGGGGTTAGAGGGTTTAAGACAAGGGTGAGTACACATCAACGTACTCAACAAATGTCCCGTTTGACTAAAGTGGACTAGCTGTACGTGGAGTTAAGCTTAGAGCAGTTGCTTTTAGTTGGTCAGTTATTTATTAGTAGCAGAAAAGCCAATTTTTAATAATAAACCCAAGTTATTACCCAAAAGTACTCCCCGTAAGAGGAATTACTAGAAACCATAGTTATAATCATCACCATTTACCATCATCATAAAAGTATCCAGAGTTATTCTAATCAAAGAGGATCCCAAGGCTGCTCTTAACCATGAGCATGTCTGATATACCAGTTTCTAACATTCTGTAGAGGTTTCACACTTTACCCAGAAGTCGTGATCCCTTTTTGCCTCGGGTCGATCAAACCCTCAAACGCTACCACTAAACATCCAAAATCAAACATGACTAAAACCAAAAAAATTATTCTAGATGCGAAATAAAAATCAAACTTTTAGAAAGAAAATTTATTACCCTAATTACCATAATCTTAAATGTATTATTTTAGTCGATGATTTTTATAGTGTTACACAGTCCGTGGCTCTAACCTTTCCTTTGGCGAGACGCAGAACACGCTTCATTGGGTTGGACGGTACGCGACCTAGGCGCAGAAGCGGCGCCTTTCCTACGTCGCACTGGACGATCCGCGCTCTGGACCAGACTGTCCACGATGGCATAGGGTCGTCTTCCTCCTCGCTGGAATCTAGATCTCGTCCCTCAGGGAGAGATCTTAGGGTGCTCCGGTCGACAGGTCATCTGGGACGTCCCCATACGACGTAGAGTCGCCTAGAAATTAAGAGACAATCGTGGTAGTGTATCTTGAATGGACAACTAGATCTTGCCCCGGGAGGGGTAAGATCCTATGGTCGTCTTGGGGTCAACAGGCCACCCAAGACGGATCTAGACGATGTACAGTCGAATAAAGGTGGAGGTGGATATGTGGAAAGCTATACCTAGAACTACGCTACATGTACTCATAGGTCATGATGATAAAGAAAGTAATTTATTGAATTAAAATGTGTCCGGTGGTTCTCAATCGGCCATACCCCTTCATATATATAGGGGTCTAGACCCGTTCCTAGGCGATAGCTAACAAATTTCACGTGATTAGATGGATAACCATACACACGAGATAAGGATAATCGTCCGAGTTAATCTGATCGCGGGGGCGGGGATAGGCCCTAGGGCCGGACCGTCCGCCACTTTTAGTGTTCAACACATATACACTATGATTTCATAGCTTAGTAATGTTGTTAACTTGTTATATTGCATTCTTTACATTGTTGTACAAGCATATGTTAACTGTTAAACCCTGAGGGATTTTGATCGGCTAAATCGAAATTGCCTGACGCCTTTGCTGGCTGATATGATTGGCCAAGAACTGTGTCCGACTTTTAAACGATAGATTTTGTCATTCAACAACCTACTTGAATCAGTTTGACCAACTCCAGCATCCTCCTCATCTTGCTCTCCATCCCCATTTTATGCGCTCTAGGATACTGTTTAGCCGTGTTTCCTGTAAAGCAAAATGGAGGCCTCCTATTGCACTCTCTTTTTCTCCGAGTTCCCTCTCTTTCGTGCAAATCAACTGTCGTGTTCATCTGTGCCTCATTCTTGATTAGTTAAAGGTTCATGATGGAGATAATGTTCAACCAGTTTAAGGTCTTTGTTGGAGATGCTCTTAGTAGCCTTCCTATCCTACCACGCAAAATGGAGGTCTTCTATTTTACTCTCTTCTCCTCCGGTTCTCTCTTCTGGGCAACGTCTTTGGTTGGTCGAAGGTTCACGGTGGCATGTAAGGTGATGCGTGCCCATTCTACGCGTCACTGTGCATACGGAGGAACGGGGACTACTTGGTCTAAAGGGTCCAGAAACAGCTTTGTCGCGCATGCGTCTTCCAGAAAAAATAAAATAAAATACATGGATGTGACGTGCTGCATCACTGCATGGCTTCTTCACGCCAATAGCGTGGAACTCCAGAAATGACACTCGCGGCATGCCAATCGTGTATGCATGATTGGTGTCCGCTTCGTGATTTGCCTGTATCCCCTCGTAACCAACGACGGCTGAGACACCCAACTGCTGGTTTAATTCGAACCTGCTCGTGCTGAAACGATCGACGCCGAGTTCTGGCTATGTTCGGTTGTTGGGGTTTTAATCCCCAGGCTGATTTTTTCCGCTCGGGGTTCAAGTGGATCCCGGACTGCACGCTCTATCCTCTCGGTGGATAATTTCCATACCGACTTAATTCCCTGCCTTATCTGATGCATTCGGTTAGACAGGGAACTCAAGTTCACACAATTTTCAAGCTTCCATTGTATATACACAATATATATATACACACACACACAATATATGGTTGGAAATTGCAAGACACTTCCAACAAGAGTTCATACATAGTCATCACATACAATCTTTAACTTTAATAAACTAATAAAGCAATGTGCAAATACTCTATGTTCTCATAGGACTACATAAATAAAACGGATAGTAATTAGAGTCAAATCCTCTCTTAGTCTATGATCATGGACTTATACCGCGCCTTAGAAACTCTTCTAGGATAAAAGAGAGTTTACAACTCCACATACAACTCCAGAGGGGCCACTCCTGCAGAGCATTATGGAAGTGAAAGATCCTAATCAGTATTGTTTTCAGAAATGATGTCAATTCACAGTATGCTGTGGATAGTTTCAGCTACAAATTTCTACAATCTTGAAAACACTGTAACTAAAATACAGTTGGCCTTGAAGTAGTAACTAAATACAATGGGAAAAAATGGTACTGTAAATTATTCGATTGAACCTCATTTGGGTGCCAACAATGCTATAGTCAGAACAGAAAAGAGTTCAAGCCAAAGCTAATCTGTAAATTATTCTCTTAATACAACAAAATGCATATACAATAGCACACCTAGCTAAAATTGTTTTCATGTGGTAGAAAGCCCTAGAGCCTTTATATGTTAAATGAGAGGACAATGGTTTGAATAAAAATGCAACACAAATTCTACTTCTACATAGTGTCCGTGGAACAAGTACACTTGGTATTCTTGGATGGGGCAGAAAATCAAGTGAGAAGAGACCTTAAATCACTGTAAAGTTAGATTTACTATTAAAAAGAAAGAATACTACTACACCATATACAGATTTGTGATTAATGAAAGGAATAAAAAGGGAAGGGCTATGCTTTCAGACGTTTTTATAAATTGATAGGTAGATGGCATTGATTCAGGTCGTTTAAGGAAGAAAACCAAATGTTAAAATATATAACACAGCGAGCTACTAGTGCAACTTTGGATGGATGTTATGGCGGTATTCAGATATGCCTATTAATCTAATCAATATCATATTCAAAATTTTAGATACGGTGACCTGATGAATTTTAGTAGCAGTCCTCAATCTTGCTCGTTATTAATGTTTTTTTGCTGCTTGACGACATGCACATGGAAGGGCTTCTCGCGGCGGCGACGGTAAAGCAGACAGAGCGCAGAGGCAGAGATAAACATGGTGAGAAGAGGACAAAGATTTCGCCATCTAGCCATCTCGCCCAGGCAGCCAGGAGAGGAGAGGCAATCAGGTCACACGGCAATGAATAGGACGGAGTGACATCACCTGCTGCTCTGCAAGGGAATAGAAAGCTCCCTCGTTGGAGGCCAACAGAGCGACCTCATTGGACGGAGCTAACAGTGCGAACGGAAAGCTCCAACTGTGCTGCAAGGACCACCCAGCGTATTGCGAGATTCAATAGCCTAGGGAGAAAGAAGCAGACCTATAAGAACACGGACGCAGGGTAGATCAACGCCGGAGAGCCGTCGCCGCCACCGCCGCCGCCTCGTGCCCTTCATTTGTGATGCCTCAGCTCCTTTGCGTGGGATATTTTCCACCCCGCAGGGACCGGGCGTGGTTCCTGGTCTGGAACGAAGAGGAAATACCGGAATACGGTCCATACGGGGGTTAACCGAATGCACGTTTTTTGTGGGCTGGGCTTCTTTCCAGACGAGGGAGGTCCACGGGGTTTGGTCCCTGTTCCCGGGCGGGAAGTGCTTAAACGAACATGGCCTAAGTCGGTGTTTCAGCAACAGAAAAAGGTCATCAAAGCCTTTTGTTATGCGCATCTATCTAGCTCGGCTCTAAATGTTGGGCTAGGCTGCTGGGCTGAGTGGAACAGTCAGTCTGGACTCTGGCCCGGTCTAGCTCGAACTAGCCCAACCGCGCCAAATACGAACAAGCGATTCATTACGTTGCACAAATAAAATAAAATAAAGATAGATTGGTGTTGGATAATGAAACTACAGATCAAGAATATATAATCCCAACGGCTGCATGCGCACACGTACGCGGTCACAACTCAAAAGGCCTCGGCGCGTGAATAGCTCTATCTAAGATCCAAGGATCTTCCTCAAATCAGGGTTTCGATATCTCACACGAGACAGCTAGTATTATGCAATGTGACTTTAACCGTATACAAGCTAGATTGTAGGCAGGTTTATTTGGGATTTTAATCTGCTCAGATCATCTAATCTAACTTCACAAACAAACATCCCAATGCATGGCAACAATAATAGCCGAGATTAAGAGAGATGTGATGCGTGCATCCATCCATCCGGAAAAGACTACACACGCTGTCGCCCGCGTGATCAGGGACTCGTGGTCCGTGGCGGCCCTGGCCAGAGTCCGCCCTCGGGCCAGCCGGCCAAGCCACCCTCGTCTCCTCGCGTTTCGTTTTAGGGCTGATTTGGTAGACAAAAATCATGAAGGGATTCATGAGAAGGAATCCCTTAATATTTAATTTTAAATAGCAATGTAATTTCTCTCCATAGATCCTCGTGATAGCTATCCACCAAATCTGCTTGCGGGCGTACCCGATTGCCCCCAAGCCGCAACCACAACCACCTTCCCAAATCTCAGTTGTCGCCTCTCGTCGTCTTCGTATAGCCCGGCCCGTTCCAAAACCTCCGTAGCCGCCGCCACCCCGGCGACCGAAGATGATTTCCCTAGACGCAGCAATGTAGTCGGCATCATCGATACGTACGTACGATGATAGACGCCGCCAGCTGGAAGTCTAGAACTCAGATCGGGCTGTTGGGTTTTGGTTTCTTCGATCGATTTTGCTGGGTGTCTCTCTCGAGTTTTTTTTGGAACCAAGCAGCTCCCATGACGTACTGGTCCTCTAAAAATAAGTATCCCGAATGTAACAATTGAGATTATAGTATTATAACATCTTCCGTGTTGGTCTTTTAATTTGGTACTCAAACGCGCTTTGTTCGTATACTGGGCGTTGTTACGGCTGTTTTTCTCTGACCCGTTCCATAAAACGTATCGGCTCCATTGCTCCTCGCGGCAGGCTGTTTTCTCAAACACGCTTTCTTCTTCCTCCTACATTGCTCCATTGCTCCCCTCCCTTTCTTGCTGGTGTCGCACTCCTCCTCCACTGTGTCTCCTCCCAAAACTGCGTCTCCTCCCAAAACTGCGTCACCTCCATTGCTCCTTCTCATCGACAATGGAAACCCTAGCAGACGCGCCGTCACCGGAAGCTGCGTCACCGGAAGCGCCACCGCGCGGAACCGTCTCTGGGCACACCATTCGTTAGAGCGTCCGCAGTAAACAGTGTGTTCCTAGTAGTAGCTTTCTTCACTTTCTTCACTACGGCAAATGTGGATTGAGGACCTGCTAAGCCATAGATATTTCTTTCGTACATGTTGATTCAGATGAATATTATTGGTCCCTCGCCCTTGCAGTAGTTGACCACACGTGGATTGAGGCACCACGAGCGCACGAGGACACCAGTGCTGAGCAAGGTGATTTGGTAAGGGATTTCGACTTAAGGTTCATCAACTTCATGTTAGTTGTTTTAGTAATTTTGCACTGATTGGACCATAGTAATTTTCCAAAGACTGTGTTGTTAGTATGCTTTAGTTGTGTTGTGTTCCAAATATCTCACAGGTTGGTCGCAAAATTCAATTAACAGTGGGTTCGTCATCTCAAGAAAATGAGGTCGAGTGTATTTTACCTGAGTTGCGATGGGAGGAAGAAGGACCTCAACATGTACCCAATGAAAGTGTTATATGTACACCAAACTTGGCTTAGTTGCGGAGGACGAACGAGAAAACAAAGAGAGAACACATGCAATCCTACAAGTAATGGAAATATTGGAGATGAGTTTGAGGCTGATGGCTCAGTTGCCATGCCTTGTGTTGATTTTTTGATGCACGAGACTAGAGTTGTTTATGACTCTAATAATCCAGTGATGGAGATTGGCAGCTTGTATGCATCTACGACTGAATTTAGGCCGGTAATGAGACAATATGTCATAGATAAAGAGTTCAAGTTAGGAATTGAGGCTAGTACCCCGAAGAAATACAGAGGCTATTGTCGAGGAGGTGACTGTCCTTGGAGCATAAATGCTAGAATTGATAGGGATGGTTCACTGACCATAATTGTATGTTTTTGTATGTCAAGAACTTTACATTAATTTATTTATTTATGTTGTTTCCTTCGTAGTGATGTTCGTTGCTATTTTTTGTAGGTGACTGTGCTAAATGATCATCACACTTGTACATCTAGTGGACAGAGGAAGACTAGCACCCCAACAGGTGCTTGGGTAGCTTCAAAAGCTCTTCCTATCCTTGTGAAGAAACCACACATTGGTGCTAAGGAATTACAAACTGCACTTCAAGATACCTACAAATGCACAATTGCTTATGACACAGTTTGGTATGGAAAAGAGAAAGCCTTGAAAAAGTTGTTTGGAATTTGGGAAGAGAGCTTCCAACTATTGTACTCTTGGAAGGAGGCAGTGTTGCAAAAGTCACCTGATAGTGTCATTGAAATTGATGTTCGAGTAGAAGAAGGTCGATTCTACTTCAGGCGCTTCTTTTGTGCACTTGGACCGTGTATCACAGGTTTCTTAGAGGGTTGCAGACCATACTTGAGTGTGGATTCCACTGCTTTGAATGGTCGATGGAATGGTCACCTACCATCTGCTACAGTTGTTGATGGGCACAACTGGATGTTTCCCGTTGCTTTTAGATTCTTTGAGTCTGAATCAGAGGACAATTGGCAATGGTTCATACAGCAGGTACGCAAGGCCATTGGAGATCTGTCGGTGTTTTGGGTCCGACCGCGCACCCGGGGTTGCCCCTCAAGGTGCTTTTTAGAGTAGGACGGTGTTACCGACTGTAGCTCGATGGTTCGTGCTGGATGCACGAGAGACAGTGGACAGTTTTGTACAGGTTCGGGCCGCTTTGAGATGCGTAACACCCTACGTCCTGGCGTGAGTACTTTATGTGGTGGATTACAAGGAGGCTCTCTAGTGTCGAGGATGTTAGAGAACCGGGTGGGTGGCTAAGTAATGAGATGCTTTCGAGGGGTGCCCCCTAGGCCTTATATACTCGACCGTGGGGCATTACATGTGGATATGATAACAATATGTGCCTAAGTAATAGTGAACCGACTGAGCCTATCTTCCTATAATTCCGCCGACCTATCCCTTATTCAGTTCGATGTATGAGGGCACTGCACGGGAAGGTCGGATCACTGTTGCGATCATTGCTCAAATTCATCGGGCCGTCTGAGCTTGCGTCGATCCGGTCTTGTGTCAATTCGCTTCACTAGACGTTCCTCCCCAGGCCCACGAAGGGATGACCTTGTGAATTATTGGGCCCGTGGGCCTTTCGTGAGGTCTTTTATCTTCTGGTGGACTCGAGGGATATCCGTCCCCCACAAGCCCCCGATCTTTGGGTTGATTTTGAAATAACCGGCCCAAAGATCCTAGGTCCAGCTTGCAGTTTTTTGATTTTGATAAGGAATGCCTTGAAAATAAGTCTGTCGAGCCACTGCTTCTGAACTCTGAGTGACCCAGTAAAAACGATCTTCTATTGTCTTCTTCTGCTATTATTCCTCAAAAATCGGTGTTCTATCTCGGGTTTATGCTTTGGAGGTCAACATTTCGCTCTTTAAGGTGCACCCAATGGGTGTAGCCCCCGAGCTTCGAGTGGATTTTTGTAAATAATCCACTCGAATGACTTCATTTCAAGTCTTCTTAGAAATCATTTTTGTCTTCCACTTGTGCTTTTAGAAGTCGGCCTTGTCTTAGTTTCATCTTATGCTTTAGAAATCAGCATTTGGTCTCTTGGGGTTGATAATTCATTGGGTGCACCGAAGGTGCACCCAATGGGTGTAGCCCCCGAGCTTTGAGTGGATTACTGAAAATAATCCACTTGATCCCAATGGGTGCAATCCGGCCAGAGCTGATCCCAATGGGTGTGCTATTCGTATTATTGATGAGGATGAGGAAGAGGATGAGGAAATCCCCTTAATTCAGAAAAACAGTCGTCGTTATATAGTCAGTGGGGAGAGTAGTGTTGTTCCTTCTCCAGCTTTGTCTGCTCTCGTTGGTCTACAAGAATTGTCTCTGACAAATTTTGATCAGACTCTCGAAGATATGGTCCCTGAGGATCTGCTGTCCGAGCCGATAGATGGTGGAATGATGGAAGTTCACGCTGATATGCCTGGTGTCGGGTTAGAGTTATCTCGAGCAACGTCTCGTGCCTCATTGACCTTGGAGCGCGGTCTTAAGAGTGAAGAGGCCGATCTAGATTGCTCCATCCCCATGGAAGTGGTTGAAAATCCTTCAGCCTTAGAGGTGGCTGCTACAGAGAACCCGGCCCTGAGGATGGCGCTGGTGTTTACCCAGCCCCCGAGGGTGTTGCAGGTGATGATCCGGTTCGGGTGGGCAGCGCGAGCTATGACCCAGCCCCCGAGGGTGTCCGAGCGGGTTCCCCTTCTCATACTTCCACGGATGTCCACGTCGGGTCTTCTCCTCCACATTCTGGTTGCGTGGCTGCAGCACAAGCTTCGGGTCAGGAAGTCGCCTTAGAGGCCGGCGCACCTGGTGCTAGAGTTTTGATTTCTGCTGGTGATGCTGGGTTGGTCCCCAATGATGCTCAGCAGATTGCTTCAGTTGGTGATCCTTCGTCAAGTCACCAACTAACTTCCCATGATTTGGGGCTTCCTTCGTTCTTCTCCAATCTCCAGGTATTTTGGCTTTTCCTGATCTGACTATACTCTGGGTGAAATGTTGTCCTTGCACTCATTTGTTTCCAATGTCAGGCTTTGGTTGATGAGATGGCTGGTCAGCTGAGATCACAGGGTGCCTCTGTCCCGGAAGGAGCTCTGTCTCTAACACATTGGAATCCCGTGCTGCTTCAGCAGCAAGTATCTGAGTTGGAGATGGCAAATGCTGGTTAGTGCCCTTTGTTTCTTCATTGGCTACTTGATTAATCTGCTGTTTTGGCTGAATATCCTTGTTTAACCGTTTCTTGCTAGACATGGCCCGACGGTACTCTGATCTTGAAGAGAAATATTCTCAAGGTCAGACGGACTTGGCCCAGGATTCTGCTTCCCTTAATGATGCCAACATGTTGAATTCCTCTCTCAATGCTTAGCTTGGCTCTGAAAAGGTGACCAATGAATTAAGCTTTTCTTGACTTTCTCTGCTGTGTTCTTACTGCCTGCATGATGTTTAAGAACTGATTCTTGTCTGCAGGAGGAAAAACGTGCCCTTGCGACTTCTCGTGACAACCTTGACAAGTTGTATCGCGATGCCAGCAATTCTTTGACTATCTTGGAAAGGAGTCATCGGTTCACCATGGAGGACTTGGATAATCACCGTTACAAGCTACAAGAGTCCCTGGATGATATGATTCGTCTTAGGCAATTGGTGTCGAGCAAAGATTCTATCATCAAGGATCTGCGCACTTCCAAGAGATCAGTCGTCCAGGAGCTAGAAGCTGCTCGGCTGGCTGTCAAGGCTGCTGAAGACACTTCCGCTACTTTGAAGGCCCAGCGCGACAAAGCTATGGATAAAGCCATTCGCGTGGGGCGAATTTTGATGAGGAGACCTGGTGTGATTGTTCCTGATGACATAGTTGCAGATGTGAATGCTGCTCCTGGTTCTTCGAGTCGCCCTTCTTCATCGGTCGCCCCTGAGAAAAACATTACCAAGTAGAAACAATGAATGCATTGTGTTTGTAGTTAGTGTGCGAGAATATTCTGTCAGAAAGTGTTTTCAGTACTGAGTGCCATTATTATTTTCCTGCTGTTAGAATCCAACAGTAGTTATAATTGAGGAAGTAAATGCAGTGTGATGATTTTGAAACTTCTTATTTCGCGAGGCATAGAGATCGCCCTAAGATGAGTAATCGCAAACGTGCTTGTGTTGGATCGAGTAGATGTGAGCACGCCGTGCCGATTTAAGTCACTACCGACTTAAACCGACTGCTCTGTTAGTAGGGTATAGTGGTCACCCTGAGTTATGCGTGAGCATGTCACACCGCCTTAAGTCGTCGCCGACTTAAGTCGATTGCTCTGTTAGTAGGGTGTAGTGGTCACCCTGACTTAAGTAAGCGTGAGCATGTCACACCGCCTTAAGTCGTCGTTGACTTAAGTCGATTGCTCCGTTAATAGGGTATAGTGGTCACCCTGAGTTAAGTAAGCGTGAGCATGTCACACCGCCTTAAGTCATCGCCGACTTAAGTCGATTGCTCCGTTAGTAGGGTATAGTGGCCACCCTGAGTTAAGTGAGAGTGAGCATGTCACGCCACCTTAAGTCGTCGCCGACTTAAGTCGATTGCTCCGTTAGTAGGGTATAGTGGTCACCCTGAGTTAAGTAAGCATGCAGGTTGACAATAAACGGTTTGAGTGCCTTTGAGAATGAAGTCTTTTTATTGATGATGTATTTCCCAATTTACAGAATACAAGGCCGTCCCAATAGCTTTTGAAATCTAGCTAGGGGTAAAACATCCTGAGATGTTCTATATTCCATGAGTTCCCAATTTCCGTGCCATCCATTTGAGTAAGACGATATGATCCAGGCCGAGTGACTTCTGTTACTATGAATGACCCTTCCCATAGTGGCGACAATTTGTGCCGTCCCTCCCCCGTTAGAATTCGGCGGAGGACGAGATCTCCCACTGCGAAGGATCGATGCCGTATGGTTTTATCATGATAGCGCCTCAGAGTTTGCTGGTACCGGGCTGACTGAATCATCGTATTCAATCGTTCTTCTTCTAGTATATCAACATCATCCAGTCTAGTAGCCTCAGCTTCTGCTATGTTTTCAAAGATTAATCTCGGTGCCCCAAACTTGAGATCAGCGGGTAGTACTGCCTCCGAACCATAGACCATGAAGAAGGGAGTGTTTCCATGCAAAGCTCGGCTGGGTTATGTTCTTAGGCTCTAGACCACATACGGCAACTCTTTGATCCACTTTCCTGCAAACTTTTCATTCTTGTCGAAGGCTTTCTTTCTAAGTGCTTCCAGTATCATTCCGTTGGCTCTTTCTACTTGCCCGTTGGCTCTTGGGTGCGCCACCGAGGCATATTTGATCTGAATGCTTTTTTGTTCACAGAAATCGAAAAACTCTGAGCTTGTGAAATTGGATCCCGGTCGGTTATGATGCTATTCGATATCCCGAACCTGAATATTATGTCCTGTATGAATTCCACTGCCTTAGCTGAAGTTAGAGAAGCAATGGGTTTGAATTCTATCCACTTAGTGAATTTGTCAATAGCAACCAGTACATGAGTGTATCCTCCTTGAGCTTTCTTGAAAGGTCCAATCATATCCTGTCCCCAGCACGCGAACGACCAAGTTACAGGTATGGTTTGCAGTTGTTGTGCTGGTAAATGCTGCTGTTTTGATAAGTACTGACAAGCTTTGCACCTCTGGACTAACTCGGCTGCATCACTTTTTGCCGTTGGCCAATAGAAACCAGACCTGAAGACCTTCCCAACCAGAGTCCTGGATGCTGCGTGTATCCCGCATTGCCCAGCATGGACCTCATCTAGCAGTTGCTTCCCAGTAGCCGAAAGAATGCATTTCATGAGGACTCCTGATGCGCCCCTTCTGTATAGCGTTCCCCCAATGAGAGTATAATGAGCTGACTGCCTTGCAATGCGCTCTGCTGCATTTTTGTCATCCGGCTCCTCCTCATTCTTTATGTACCTGGTGATTGGCTCCCTCTAGTCATCAGAGACTGACTCTGTTTGGCTCAGAATATTGCATTCCTCTACCCGATCTAGTGAAATGCTCAGGTGCAGCACTTCTTGGATGAAAACTCCAGGCGGGACCTGAGTCCGACCGGATCCTAGCTTTGACAATGCATCAGCTGCCGTGTTGCGGTCTCTCTCCACATGATGAAATTCCAAACCTTCAAACTTGTCTTCTAGCTTTCGGACGGCAGAGCAGTATTTCCCCATGGAATCATTCGAGCAATCCCATTCTTTGTTTATCTGACTTATGACCAGCAGAGAATTCCCATATACCATCAGTCTCTTGATGCCCAGTGATATGGCAATGTTCAGTCCATGAATCAAAGCTTCGTATTCTGCTGCATTGTTGGACGCTGGGAATAGCAATTGAAGAGCATATTTGAGTTGTTCACCTCCAGGTGCAATGAAGAGGATCCCTGCACCTGCCCCCTGCAACTTCAACGAGCCATCGAAATACATTCGCCATACTTCCGCAGTTTTCGGGTTATCTGGCACTTGTTGCTCGGTCCATTCTGATACGAAGTCAACTAGTGCTTGAGTCTTGATTGCGGTACGAGGTCGAAACTCAATGTCATGAGCTCCCAGTTCACAGGCCCACTTGGCTATTCTTACGATGGCTTCTTTATTGTGGAGAATATCCCCTATTGGAAATCCAGTGACTACTATGACTTTGTGATCGTCGAAGTAGTGATGGAGCTTGCGTGTAGTTAGAAGTACTGCATACAATAGTTTCTAAACTTGAGGGTATTTCTTCTTCGAGGGACCTAGGACTTCACTGATGAAATAGACAGGATGTTGCACTGGTAGGGGTGGGCGTTCGGGTTACCCGAAAATTTCGGGTCGGGTAATTCGGGTTTTCAAAATTTCGGGTTTTGAGAATCGATACCCGAAATTACAACGGGTTTTACAATACCCGAAAATTCGGGTACCCGAAATTTCGGGTTCGGGTTCGGGTATTCCCGAACTACCCGAACTATTGTGTCGGCTTCATAAAAACACATACACCCTATTAAATTAGTATAAAAATATAGTATAAAACACAAGCAATCTACAATCACAAGTTATGCACACATACACATAATTATAAATGTACAAATTAATAATTAAGCATGACATGAGTACATGACACATGAAAGTTCGAGTAATTCGGGAATTTCGGGTACCCGATTGTGATACCCAAATTACCTGAACTAAATTCGGGTTTTGCAAGTTGCTACCCGAAATTCCCAAACAAAATTTGGGTTTCGGGTATTTCGGGTTCGGGTTCGGGTATTCCGCGTTCGGGTTTCGGGTTACGGGTTTTTTGCCCAGCCCTATGCACTGGGTATGTGTGTCCTTCTTCTGCTCGCTCGACTATTAACGCGGTGCTCACCACGTGAGTCATGCAAGAGATGTATAACAGCAGATCTTCAGCCGGTTGAATCGGCGTGGCTCGACGCGACGGTTTTAGCACTGGTGGTGTTGTCAGGAATTTCTTCAGTGCGTCTAGAGCTTCCTGAGCCTCTGAAGTCCACTAGAATTTATCTACCTTCTTGCGCAATTTGTAGAACGGTAGGCCTTTTTCTCCCAGCCTTGATATGAACCTGCTTAGAGCTGCCATGCATCCGGTAAGTCTTTGTACTTTCTTCTGTGATCGTGGTGCTTCCATTCTCATGATAGCTTCGATCTTTTCTGGATTGGCCTCAATTCTCCGGTGGCTGACAATAAACCTGAGCAATTTTCCTGCTGGTACTCCAAAGACGCATTTCTCAGGATTAAGCTTCCATTGATATCGTCGTAGACTGTTGAAGACCAGCTGTAAATCTTCAATGAAATTTTCTGAGTTTTCTGTCTTGATCACCACATCATCCACATAAGCTTCCACACACTTGCCCTAGTGGTCGGCTAAGCTTGTCTGAATAGCTCTCTGGTAAGTCGCTCTAGTGTTTTTGAGGCCAAACGACATGGAGGTATAACAGAAGGCTCCGAACGGGGTGATGAATGTTGTTTTTTCTTCATCTTCTTTTGCCAGGTTGATCTAATGATACCCGGAGTAGCAATCCAAGAAAGACAACATAGAACACCCAATAGTTGAGTCTACCACCAGGTCTATTCTAGGGAGTCCAAAGGGATCCTTTGGATAATGTTTGTTAAGATCCGTATAGTCGACGCACATGTGCCAATCCACTTTATTCTTTTTGAGTACAAGAACAGGATTTGCTAACCACTCAGGATGTAACACTTCTCTAATGAATTCGGCCACGACCAAGCGAGCCAACTCTGCATGGATGGCTTCTCTCTTGTCGGGCGTGAAGCGATGTAATTTTTATCGGATCGGCCTCGCCTGGGGGTAGACCTTCAGTTTGTGCTCGGCCAGTTCTCTCGGGACTCCCGGCATATCCGCAGGTTGCCATGCGAATACATCTCGGTTATCTTGCAGGAAATGGACGAGCGCGCCTTCCTATTTGTCATCCAGGCTGGAACTGATGATGGCAGTCTTGCGCTCATCGGCGAACCCGAGGTTGATTCTCTTGGTATCTTTGGTCGGCCGCATAGAGGTCACAGCTTGAGCTTCATTCGCGGGTACCGCGAGGTCTTCCTCAGGCTTTGAGATCGCCTGCGCAGAAGAAGTCGCCGATGGTTTGGTGGTGAGGGCCGCCTGAATGGCCACTCGGAAACATTCTGCGGCGCCTTGGAAGTCAGCGCACACAGTTATGAATCCTTGTGGTCCCGGCATCTTCAATATCATGTACGTATAATGTGGAATGGCCATGAACTTTGCCAATCCTGGCCTGCCGATGATGGTGTTGTACCCGCAGTCGAAGTTTGCCACCTCGAACCTCAGGAATTCGGTTCTGTAGTTTTCCGGAGTTCCAAAGGTGACCAGCATGTAGATGTGTCCCAGTGGATATTCTCCCTCAGTCGGCACGATGCCAAAGAAAGGAGTGTCCGACTCATGGAGCTCTTTGAGGGGAATTCCCAAGCCTTAGAGTGTCCGGGGGAAGGTGACGTTGATGCTGCTTCCCCCGTCCATTAGTACCTTTTTTACCCTGCTTTCTTGGATCTCCGGATCGACGAGGAGCGGGTACTTGCCCGGGTGGTCGAAGTTGAGCCACTGATCCGCCCGAGTGAAGGTGATCGGGTGCTCAGACCATCGATACGGGGCGGGAGGTCCAACGGTTGCCACCAATATCTGGCGGTCATTGAGCTTTTGTTGCCTCTTGCTTTCTTGCGACCCATGTCCGCCGAAGATGACGTTGACTTCTCCATCGACGTGTGGGAAGGCTCCACCTCCTCTCCCCTCCTGCTGCTGGGGTTGTTGAGGTTCTCTAGGTCCTCCTTATGGTGGGGGAGGCGGCAGAGGTTGGAAGGGTCGGCCGTTCCCCACGGAATGCTTGAAGTCTCTGCAGTCCCGAAGGGTGTGCGCATGTCCTTGTGGTACGAGCACTGGGCGTCGAGGATGTCGTCCAGCGTGCGTTCGCCTCCGTGAGGTCCTCCTCAGGCGCGCGGGGCGGGTGGTCCGGCGGCGTGGACTTCTTCACGAGGCCTCTTCTCCCAGCGTTTGTTAGGTTATTGGTTCGTATTGCGTCGTGGTGCCGTCGGTGCAGGCTTTGTTCCTCCGATGAGGTCCTGAGCTCGTTCGTCGATGGTGATGTAGAGGTTGGCTTCCCGGAACAGCTGCTCGGAGGTAGTCAGCGCTTTCTGCAGTATGGCGCGAACGAAGGCCGAGTCATTAGATCCCCGGTAGAAGTCCTCGATCACTGCGGCTTCTGCGACCTCGGGGATACGATTTCTCATGGTCTGAAATCTTTTGAGGTATGATCGGAGAGTCTCATCCCCTCGGTGCTTGATGGATTTGAGGTCCCATGGCTGCGTCGGTTTGTCGGAGAGAGATTGGATGTTGGCGGTGAAGCGCCGACTGAAATCACTCCAGTCGTCGATGCAGTGTCGGGGTAGGTGTCGCAGCCATTGCAATGCATCCTGCCCGAGGACAATAGGCAAGTATGCGGTCATCACGTCTTCGGTTGCCCCAGCAGCTCGGGCGGTGGTGGTGTAGACGGCCAGCCAGCCTCCTGGATCCTGCTTAGGCTCGTACTTGTCGACGTTGGAGACTTTGAAGTTAGGGGGCCATTGAATGGCCCTGAGGCATGGAGTGAGTGCCGATACTCCACACGTGTCCTCCTATCATCGATGATGATGTCTGTCCCGGGGAGGGGAGTTGTTTTCGTGGTGCCTCGACCGTCCCCGGGTCATGCCACCAGTCGAAGCCGTTGCCGACTCAGTTCTGGTGGCCTGACTCCGCGCAGGAATGCCATGGTCTCGGTCATATTCTTCCCGATGCCGGATCTCGTTCTCGTGTCGTCGTTCGCGTGAGGCATTGATGGAGCTCCGTACGTCTCGCTGACTGTTGATGGTGTGTCGTAGATCGCTCGGCGGATGAGCGAGAGGTAGAAGGTGGTTGGTTGCCCGAGTGAACAGCCGCTGATAGCCCTCGGCGTCTGGAGTCCGGGGGAGGCCATCGGCTATCCGAGCCAATACTCCACCAACTTCACTCGGTGTGTTCATGGCTCGGGCGAAGTCAGGGTTCAGATTGCGTCCAAAAAGTGGATTCTCTCGGCGTTGCCTCGCTTCCTGCTCTTGAGCTTGTCGACGGTCACGTCGTCGGGAATTCCTCCTTTCCCTGAAGACCCTTTCTTTCGGAGTTTCTCCTATCTCCAAGACCTTGTCTCGTGATACGGGCTGCGCCGGGTCCCGCTCTCTGGCCCCGTGATGTCGCCGAACATTTCGGCGTCGGTTCCTTCATCGGTGGGATTCCTGCTGAGGAGGTTCTTCCTCGGGCGCAGTTGGTTCATCGTCGGAGACGGGGGGTGACTCCACTCTCCCGATGAAGAGGACGTCGGGGTAGAATGGAACTGCCACTGTGACGAGCTTCTTTCTGTTCTCCTTTGAGGACGGAGGCACCGAAAGAGCAGTTTGACAATCCTTTGCCTTGTTCGCTTCCTTTTCCCTTGTGATTCGTGTCCATTTTTCCGTCGGAGAGGTGGACAGTGGAGTTCTCCGGGTAGATGGACCCTCGGCTCCTAGCTTGCTGAAGGTGGTCTTTGCTCGGAGCGCTGGAGGCTGCGTTTTTTCCTGCTTCGCTCCGATTTTCCCGAAGATTTTTGAGGAAGATTTTCTCTCTGGCGGATCCGTGATGCGATGTAGAGTTCCTTCTTCATCTGCTATGGATGAAATGGTTCCGAAGCAGAACACGGACCCGGGGCGGAGGACGATATTGTGCTGGAAAGTGACGGCAATTGAGCTAGCTTGGATCAGTGACACACCCCCTACCTGGCGTGCCAGCTGTCGGTGTTTTGGGTCCGACCGTGCACCTAGGGTTGCCCCTCAAGGTGCTTTTTGGAGTAGGACGGTGTTACCGACTGTAGCTCGATGGTTCGTGCTGGATTCACGAGAGACAGTGGACATTTTTGTACAGGTTCGGGCCGCTTTGAGATGCATAACACCCTACGTCCTGGCGTGAGTACTTTATGTGGTGGATTACAAGGAGGATCTCTAGTGTCGAGGATGTTAGAGAACCGGGTGGGTGGCTAAGTAATGAGATGCTTTCGAGGGGGTGCCCCTAGGCCTTATATACTCGACCGTGGGGCATTACATGTGGATATGATAACAATATGCGCCTAAGTAATAGTGAACCGACTGAGCCTATCTTCCTATAATTCCACCGACCTATCCCTTATTCAGTTCCGATGTATGAGGGCACTGCACGGGAAGGTCGGATCACTGTTGCGATCATTGCTCAAATTCATCGGGCCGTCTGGGCTTGCGTCTAGGGATGGCAATGGGTCGGGTTCGGATCGGGTAGAGTAAATACCCGCCCGCGACCATACCTGCGGGGATTATCCATATCCGCCCATGACTATATCCACGGGTAAAATTTTGTACCCATGCCCGTACCCATCGGGTATCGGGCGGATATCGGGTATCCGTCGGGTATAGCAGCTTGGTGCATTCTACCTAAATGAAGTCTAGTGCAGTTCTGAGCGTCGCACATCGCTATGAACACCGGAGGCACATAATGTTGTTGCATAGTGCAGTCGTGTAGATGTAGCCCTGGACATGTATTGCTAATGTTTTTTGTTAATAAACTTCCAACTCGTCAAAATCGGAGAGTAGCTAGCATAGTCGTCTAGTGTATTAACACTCTCTTAGCACAAGTACTTGTACTAGATAGCACTGGTACTACGTACTGGCACTTTATCAAACGTACTGGCACTAGTACTAGAACCAGATCAAGAGCATCAGCAGACAGGGAGGGATGGCAGTAGGATGAGCTGTCAAGGGTGGACGGCTAGCTAGCGTACTGGTAGGTTGAAAATCTAAAATCACTATTTTCGGATATCCGTCGGGTATCCGCGGGTAAGAAATCAAATCCGTACCCGACCCGTAATAAAATCGGGTCGGGTACGGGTAAGACCCACGGGTCAAATTTCGTGCCCGAACCCGTACCCGACGGGTCGGATATCCGAACCCGTGGGTAAAATTGCCATCCCTACTTGCGTCGATCCGGTCTTGTGTCAATTCGCTTCACTAGACGTTCCTCCCCAGGCCCACGAAGGGATGACCTTGCGAATTATTGGGCTCGCGGGCCTTTCGTGAGGTCTTTTATCCTTCCGGTGGACCCGGGGGATATCCGTCCCCCCACAAGATCCTCGTGTACTAGTAGTGTGTTCTGATGCTTGCAAAGGCTTAACCAATGCAATGAGGGATGTGTTCCCCAATGTAGATAAAAAAGTGTTTTAGGCATCTAATGAGCAACTTTGTCAAGGAATTTGCTGGTCCTGAATACATGTACTCTGCTGCTAGGGCGTACAGGAAAGAAGTTTATGACATGTACATTGTGAATGTGACACAGAACCCTGCCATCGTTGATTGGTTGAATAAGTTTCATAGTTTGTTGTGGTACCACAGTGGTTTTAACCCTAGCATCAAATGTGACTATGTGACTAATAACATTGCGAAGGTCTTCAACAATTGGATTAAGGACAACAAGGACCTTCCAATATGCGACCTTGCTGATAAAATAAGGTTGATGATTATGCAACTTTTTCACAAGAGAAGGCGGATAGGACCGAGATTAGAAGGAAAGATATTACCCTCCATCATAGCCCAACTGAATGCACGTACTAGAGGGCTTGGGCACTTGGAAGTGATAAAAGGTGACGACTATGTTGCCGAGGTCAGGGACAACAGTGATTGTGTATCTAGATATGTGGTGAAGGCATATCTAAGAGAATGTTCATGCCTAGAGTGGCAACATACCAGCAAGCCTTGCCACCGTGCGTTATGTCTAATAACTACACAACAATTCAGAAATGCAATGATGGAGGAATTCGTTGATGATTACTACTGTGTCGAGATGTTTAGGAAAGCGTACTCACGATTGGTGGAGCCAATTGGGAACAAGTTGTTTTGGCCAAAGGTGGACTTTGCAAGAGGTTGGTGCACCCCTTAGTAAAAGAGGTGTAGGACATCAAAGGAACAATAGGATGAAGAGTTTGTCACCAATAATAGAAACAGAAAATAAACCGACACACCAATTTCAGTTCACCAAATAAGGTTATTCTTTGAATTCTAAAGTTGTTACAAGTGTGTCGGTTTCTTCAGTTCACCAATTTCAGGTGGAAGCACATCTTGCTTACATGAAGAGCAACTATACTCAAATTCGATGGACTCAAAGGGCAAGAAAAGTTGTTAACCATCCAATCTGTTAAGTTACATACTGGTCAAATTCATAAAGTTGTTCTATCGCAGAGCTTCAATAGATCATTCAATAATAAGACTGAAAATAATAAGCTGGGTTTACTTGGCTGTTAACAGAAACAGAAAATAAGCTGGGTTTACTTGGCTGTTAACCACTCGGTTGTTTCTAAGTCGTGGTTTACTTGGCTGTTAACAGAAAATAAGCTGCTAACAGAAAATAAATTGTTTCTAATGTTTTCCTAACCTTCGGTTAACAATTCAGATTCTAATGATGTGGATAGAATAGAAACTATCTTGGCTGTTTACAAACCATATGCCATTGAAGATAAACTACATAGTTCCACAAGACATATTACATAAGGCTCCACAAGATATATTACATAAGCTTCCACAAGACATATTACATAAGGTTCCACAAGACATATTACATAAGGTTCCACAAGACATATTACACAAGGTTCCACAAGACATATTACACAAGGTTCCACATGATAAGTGCAAACAAGTTAACTCAACCGGTGGTTGTCTTAAAATAGGCACAATATAAACTCACTCACAAACATATATCTCATGTACGCTCATTCGTATGTGATAGACGGTGATCATTGAGAGCTATCTTCATCATAAACCCAGTCTTCATTACAGTCACCATCAACATTACCATCGTATTGGAAATGATCGTACAAGCCAAGGGCTTCATAATCTTCAAGTAGAGCTTGTGGACCAATAAGAACTTCCCCCAGAACCATGCTCAAAGTGTCTAGACCTTCTGCAATTTCATTAACAACACTCATGGCATTAACCAGACTATTCTTGTGAACATGCTCAACATATTCAGGCACATGGTTGCGTCTGCTCAACCTCCTCAAATCATCGGCAGAGACTTGCATCTTTCTAATGGCATCTAGAAGACCATTCCAAACTCGATTTAATATTTGTGCCTACAAAAAACAAAGAATGAGATTCACTAGGGTCTCTGTGCCTGCAAAAAAAACAAGATCTTACTTTTGCAAAACAAGGTTAAGCAACATATCAGATCATGTGTGCTAGAGAGTAGATGGTGCGGACGTGTTCTGCTAGTGCCATAAATAATGTTACTCGTGTCCAGAGCAGGAACACTGCTTTGAATGGATTCCCAAGCCGATACTGAAAGCTCTCTTGTGGGTTTTGGTGTTTGGATGACAACCCAATTAAAGGACTAACAAGTGTGCTAAGTGTTGAATAGGTGCTTAATGCAAAGCTAATAGGGTTCAACACAAGTAAACAAGTGTGATGGTCCAAAGACTGGATTATCTATAGATAATGAACACTGCTTAAGTGAGACTCGGTGTGCGTAACTCAGAGACAACCGATCAAGCCAAGGATGGAGGCAAGAAGAACTTTGAGGTACTGAGTGCATGGGAGAAGGTCAAGGAGACCAGGAACCCAAAGCCAGGGGTGAAGAAGAAGACTTGCAAAGTCAAGGTTCATCGAGTTAAGAAGAGTTATGGTGCATCAAGGATCACTACATAAGGACATGACTTACAACCAATGAGGTAACATCTACAGTTATGTGGTGTAAGTCATAAGGCTCAAGATCAAGCTCGGGAAGTGAACAAGGGGGTTGGAGCTCAGATATGCCAATCTAGATCAAGTCAAGTTGACTTGATGGTTTAGAGTCCAACATCGACCTCAAACATGCCAAATTGGGTAAAACGATGAAAAAGGTTAAGTATGTAAGGTTTGAGTGTTCAACCATTTTGCATACACCTCTTACTACAAGTTTGGTGCCTTGGTTTGCTCTCTAACTCTTTCTGTAGAGAAAGTGCCATTCTAATCTCTACTGGAGGAGAAACAGAAAAGCTAGGAGAAGAACAAGAAAGATGTAAGTCTCTAGGACTAAATCAATTGGATTATACTCTAAATGTGTTTGTTTAAGTCTCAGGAAAATCCTTCCAAAAGTTGAAGTCAAACGGAGAAAGAATGGAGGAAAAAGCACTTAGCGTGCTGTTGGCTGGTGCACAGGACAGTGAATAGTAACATGTCCGGTGCACAGGACAGTGAATAGTAACTCTGCCCGATGCACAGGACAGTGAATAGTAGTCTGTCTGGTGCACAGGACAGTGAATAGTAACCTGTCCGGTGCACATGTCAGTGAATAGTAACCTGTCCAGTGCACCAACGGCTAGCTCTTCCAGAGAAGGAAACTGTCAATCAGATCTGTTACTGTTCACTGTCTGGTGCACCACCGGACAGTCCGGTGCACCCGCAACCAGGGAAGGCTAAGAGCTTCCAAATGAAGCTCCAACGACTCCTAGGCCCTTTGGGGCTATAAAAGGGACCCCTAGGTGCCTCAAACAAGCACACAAGAGCAGCCAACAAGTTCATACATCATTTGGATCAATTCTTTCTCTCCCTCTCTCGTGTATCTCTCTAGTTTGTGTAGAGGTGAAGTTATAAGCCTTTAGAGAGAGGGGAAGTGCTGCTGAGAACTAGAGCAAAACCTTGAGCGTATTGTTACTCTGCCGGAGTGCTGTTGAGAATATTGTAAGTGTAGGATTACGGGGAGGCTACGCTAGCGCAAAACAAAATTTTCAACCCCTTAATACCAAGAACTACTGCGGTTATAGGTCATGGAATTACCACTAGACGCGCAGAGCAGCGGAAGACGTCTCGATGTAGACGAACGCGTCGAGCAGTGTCGTGCAGTCGTCGGCGTCCTTCATGTCCTCACATGGTTCGTCCTAGTGCTCCAGATGCAGCACCTCCGAGGTATCCACACGTACAGGGAGGAAGCGCCGCGTACCGAACTGCTAGGTTCGCGACGGCGGCTTGGCGAGGGCGAGAGGTGAGCGGCGGCTGCTCGTTTTCTGGTGGCAAATTAGGTTAAGCCTAACCGCGCCCCCGCCCCTCATTATATAGGCGTTATGGTGGGCTTCTGACACCGAGGCCCATCATTAACCCTAAAGCCCAGTCTAATTTCGGATCTAATCCGAGTTAGGCTTCCTTCCCCTTAAGTGTGTGACCCTATAGGTTCACGTACAAATAGACATAGCCCGAGTACTCTTACTTGGCCCAATAATTGACAGCGGCCTCTAGCAAGACATGTCAACTCCTATGCGTACGTAAAGATCATATCAGACGAACCATTGCAACATTACGTACATGCTGTTCCCTTTGTCTCACGATATTTGGTTTGGCTCTAAGCTGACCTCTCTTTCTCGATACTGTGAATTGGAATCCTTTCAATGGTTAACTCTTAACCCTAGCACGGCCATGCATTTCTTGATCCAATCACTCGAGGGGCCTAGAGATATCTCTCTCACAAAGAGAGGGACAAATTCCATCTTGACTGACCATGCCTCACAGCATGCTTCCTGACAAACCCAAAACTACCTTTATAACTACCCAGTTATGGAATAGCGTTTGATAGTCCCTAAGTAAGTCAATTCACATCTTGAGAACATGCGACAATCTCAGGTCTAAGGATACAGTATTCATGTTGCAAAAAGAGAACTATATTACAATATATTACGTTGGGTCGGTCCAGCCTCATGTCATACATGCGCCCACATTATTAGTTTAACATCACCATGTTCATGACTTGTGAAATGTAGTCATCAACTAATACATGTGCTAGTCATCGACTCTGACTAGGGACATCATTTAGAATAACCATATAAGTAAAGAATCTCACAAACAATTCACATAATTGCTAATCAATATAAGGTGCCTTCCATGGATATTCAATTAAGCAATATATATATATCATGGATACAAAGAAATATGCTCATCTCTATGATTATCTCTAGGGCATATTTCTAACAGTCTCCCACTTGCACTAGAGTTAATCTAGAAGATATCTAATACCCATAGATCTCATGTGTGCCTCATGCTTAGGTTGTGGAAGAGGTTTTGTCAAAGGATCAGCAACATTCAAATCCGTATGTATTTTGCAAATCTTTATCTCACCCCGCCTAATGAATTCCCGTATGAGGTGAAACTTCCGCAATACGTGTTTGTTTTTCTGGTGGTTCCTTGGCTCCTTAGCTTGCGCAATAGCCCCATTGTTGTCACAGTAGAGGTTCAATGGACTAGAAGCATTAGGAAACACACCAAGCTCGATGAGGAACTTCCTTATCCAAACACCTTCCTTCGCAGATTCAGAAGCTGCAATGTACTCGGCTTCTGTTGTAGAATCAGTCACAGTCTCCTGTTTGGAACTCTTCCAACTAACAACACCACCATTTATTGTGAACACAAAACCTGATTGCGATTTTAACTCGTCTGGGTCAGTTTGGAAGCTAGCATCGGTGTAACCAGTTACAACGAGCTCCTCCTTACCCCCATATACCAGGAACATATCTTTAGTCCTTCTTAAGTACTTAAGAATGCCTTTTACCGCTGTCCAATGATCCTCACCTGGATCAGCCTGGTACCTACTCGTAGCACTTATAGCGTATGAAACATCTGGGCGTGTACTTATCATGGCATACATGATTGATCCAATTGCTGAGGCGTATGGTACCTTACTCATGTGCTCCCGCTCATTAGCCGTCGCAGGACATTGCATCTGGCTAAGGTGTTTACCATGTGACATAGGTATGAACCCTTTCTTGGACTGTTCCATGTTGAACCGTTTCAAAACCTTGTCAATGTACGTATCTTGACTTAATCCTATAAGCCTCTTCGACCTATCTCTATAGATCCTTATGCCCAAAATATATGCTGCTTCCCCTAAGTCCTTCATAGAAAAACTCTTTTTCAGTGAAGCCTTGATGGACTCCAGCATAGGAATGTCATTCCCAATCAATAATATGTCATCCACAAACAAGATCAGAAATACAACAGCGCTCCCACTTTCCTTCTTGTAAACACAAGCTTCTTCTTCATTCTGATGAAAACCAAGCCCTTTGATCACTTCATCAAAACGAATGTTCCAACTCCGAGATGCTTGCTTCAACCCATAAATGGATTTCTGAAGTTTGCATATCTTTCCAGCATTGATCGGATCGACAAAACCCTCGGGCTGTATCATATACACGTCCTCATCTAGGTTTCCATTAAGGAAAGCTGTTTTGACAACCATCTGCCAAATCTCATAATTGAAATATGCGGCAATAGCTAAAATGATCAGAATAGATTTAAGCATCGCTACTGGCGAGAATGTCTCGTCATAGTCAACTCCTTGAACTTGTTGAAAACCCTTTGCAACAAGTCGAGCCTTATAGATGTGAACATTTCCATCCATGTCTTTCTTCTTCTTATAGATCCATTTGCATTCTATAGGTCTAACACCATCAGGCGGGTCAACCAAGTTCCAAACTTGATTTTCTCCCATGGAATCTATCTCGGATCTCATGGCGACATGCCATTTCTCGGAATCTGGGTCCATCATCGCTTCTGAATATGTTGCAGGTTCGTCGTTGTCTAACAACAACACTTCCCCATTGCCCAACAATAGCACTTCTCCTCGTGCCTCGCGAAGCCTTGCTGACCTTCGTGGTTGTGGTGGTGATTCTCTTGCCATAGACGTCTCAACTTGTTCTGCTACATTAGCATCACTTGTTGAATCTTGTCCCACTGGCTCATCCTGAACTTCTTCAAGATACACCTTTTGTTTACTTTTCTCTCTTTTGAGAAACTCTTTCTCTAAGAACACACCGTTCCGGGCGACAAACACTTTGCCCTCTGACCGGTGGTAAAAGTAATATCCTAAAGTTTCCTTTGGATATCCCACGAACATGCACTTGTCCGATTTTGGAGTGAGTTTATCTGACTGAAGTTGCTTGACGTAAACCTCACAACCCCAAATCTTCAGAAAAGACAAACTGGGAGTCTTCCCAGTCCACATCTCATATGGTGTCTTAACTACGGACTTAGACGGTACCCTATTTAGCGTGAAAGCTGCTGTTTCTAGAGCGTATCCCCAAAACGACAAAGGTAGGTCCGACTGGCTCATCATTGATCGAACCATATCCAATAAAGTCCGATTACGTCGCTCAGACACGCCATTCCTCTGAGGCGTTCCAGGCGGCGTAAGCTGTGGAATAATTCCACAACTCTTTAGATGATTGCTAAACTCATGACTCAAATATTCACCTCCACGATCTGATCGCAGTGCTTTAATTTTCTTGCTACGCTGATTTTCTACTTCATTCTGAAACTCTTTGAACTTTTCTAAGGATTCAGACTTGTGTTTCATTAAGTAGACATACCCATATCTACTAAAATCATCAGTGAAGGTTATGAAGTATTGGAATCCTCCCCTAGCTGTCGTACTCATTGGTCCGCACACATCAGTATGTATGAGTTCAAATAAATCTAACGTCCTCTCCGGTAAACCCGTGAAGGGCGCCTTGGTCATCTTACCAAGTAAGCAAGCTTCACATGTCTCGTATGATTCAAAATCAAACGAAGTTAAAAGCCCATCAGAATGAAGCTTCTTCATGCTATTCTCACTTATATGACCCAAAAGACAGTGCCACATGTAGGTAGGACTTAAATCATTAGGCCGAGGCCTTTTAGCACTAATATTACAGATAGGTGCATCATCAAGATTTAAAATGAATAACCCATTCATAATGGATGCAAAAGCCACAAACATGCCATTCTTAGAGATCACACAACCATTGTTTTCACTCGCAAATGAATAACCATCCTTCATCAAACATGAAGGAGACATAATGTTTCGACTCATACTAGGAACTAGATAACAATTATTTAACTCCAAAATAAATCCTAATGGGAGGTGGAGTTGCATCGTCCCGACGGTCAACGCAGCAACTCTTGCATTATTGCCAACCCGGAAATCAACTTCTCTTCTTTTCACGCTTCTACTTCTTATCATTCCCTGCATCGAATTGCAAATATGGGCAACCGATCCGGTATCAAATACCCAAGAATCAATATAAGAATTAGCAAGAAAAATTTCTGTAATGTGAATAGCAAGTGTACCTGCTGCGGCTGTACCCTTACCGCCGCGATCCTTAATAGAGGCCAAGTACTGCTTGCAATTCCTTTTCCAGTGACCAAGTTCTTTGCAATAAAAGCACTCTGCATCTGCAGCTGGTCTAGCCTTGGGCTTTTGATTTGGCTTGGATACTGTATCCTTTGCCTTGCCCTTCTTCTTTTGAGATTTACCCTTCTTCTTAAAGTTGGGTTTATTTTGGACCGCCATCACATGGCCGCTGCTGCCAGCGCTTTTCTTTATGTCCCCCTCTGCAGTTTTCAGCATGCCACATAGTTCATTGAGGCCCCTCTCCGCCCCATGCATATGGTAGTTCGTGATGAAGTTTCCATAGCTGGGCGGAAGAGATGCCAAAATGAAGTCAGTGGCCAACTCTTGGCTTATTGGGAAGCCAAGCTTCTCCAACCTCTGACTGTAACCAACCATTTTGATTACGTGTGGCCCAACTGCTGCGCCTTCTGCTAGCTTGCATTCCAGAAAGGCTTTGGACACATTGAACCTTTCAGTCCTAGCCTGAGTCTGGAACATATCCTTGAGCGCCACGATCATATCGTGCAACTCATGGTTTGTCTCAAACTGCATCTGCAGCTCAGGCTCCATGCAAGCAAGCATTAGGCAACTCACTTCAAGATTAGTATCCATTGCTTTCTTGTAAGCGGTTTTAGCTGCAGCAGTTGCATTTTCACCAGGATCCTCTGGTAGTGGGGTGTCTAGAACGTCTTCCTTTTTTTCAGCCCTGAGAACAATTCTCAAGTTACGGATCCAATCCGTATAGTTTGTTCCATTTAACTTATCCTTTTCAAGAATTGATCGCAAAGTAAATGTTGGTGTGCTAGGCGCCATTTATCTACAACAAAATAATGCAAAATACTAAGACAAAAATATCCATGACAGAGTAAATCATATTAAACATTTAATAGTCTACTCCCACTAAAATCAATATCCCTCGATTGATACTTAGTGATTCAGAACCCACAACTAACAAGTCTACTAGTGAGCTTTAGCATCACCGCTAGAAGACAAGGTAGATCGGTAAGCAACTCCTTGCTAATCATATCATATATATGACTCCTGTTGTTGGGTGACATCTCTATGTCCCGGCTCCCAACCTTATGCCTCAAAGTCCTTAACCATTAAGCTGACTTTGTTTAAGTTAACCAACCCTTTCTGCAGTTCGTATCCGATACAAACCTATCTAGTCAAGGAAAACTGGTGGCACCCTAATTTCATAGACCCACCACCAATTGTACAAGACTTATGATAGTGCAAGGTTTGGAGAGGCATTTAAGCTTAAACATTTATGAGGGATTGTCTTACTTATATCATCGCACACAAAGACATATATGCAATATGAACAAGTAGAACATTAAGAATGGTATTCACACAACAGTTGTGATTCGGTATGGCTTGCTGTCACATGGTGATCCCCATCTCCAATAATCTGTCCATCACGATGATCTCCATCTCCATGATATAGGTATGCCATCCTTCAGGTGATGAGTCCTTCAAGACCTATCTAACGTATGCTGGTAAACAAATTACATATACGCTTTGGATCATCACATGTTGACACGCAGGTCATTACATTAAATTTGAACAATACATATGGCTCTAGCCGTATTGCCCAGGTCACGACACGCAGGTCATGAATAATTCATTAATATGCATCATATACACAATAGCCATACCGATCACAAGATGCCCTGCAAAAACAGGTTAGACAAACACGTTTCTATATGTTCGCCACTACAGCAGATAGCCACGGCAAAACCTCACAGGATTCCATGCATCGTATGTATGGAAATTCCACTGGAAATCTCATGCAGTTGATCAAATCAACCCAAATCCGAGATTTTCGACCCGAAGAAGATTACACTCATGACATCGATCTGTTGTGTCAATCTGCTGGTTGTGTACGCAGTTAGCCCCGATGGTGATTCCAGCCGGTAGGGGCAAGTCGCGCACATAACAGAGAAGGACGAACTAATCTTTTCAGTCATATCCGATGTAATCTACTTCAACCCTTTATAACCAATTGATCTAATCAAACCGTGCATCTAGACCTAAAACTACGCAGAACCTGGCTCCGATACCACTGTAGGATTACTGGGAGGCTACGCTAGCGCAAAACAAAATTTTCAACCCCATAATACCAAGAACTACTGCGGTTATAGGTCATGGAATTACCACTAGACGCGCAGAGCAGCGGAAGACGTCTCGATGTAGACGAACGCGTCGAGAAGTGCCGTGCAGTCGTCGGCGTCCTTCACGTCCTCGCACGGTTCGTCCTAGTGCTCCAGATGCAGCACCTCCGAGGTATCCACACGTACAGGGAGGAAACGCCGCGTACCGAACTGCTAGGTTCGCGACGGCGGCTTGGCGAGGGCGAGAGGTGAGCGGCGGCTGCTCGTTTTCTGGTGGCAAATTAGGTTAAGCCTAACCGCGCCCCCGCCCCTCATTATATAGGCGTTATGGTGGGCTTCTGACACCGAGGCCCATCATTAACCCTAAAGCCCAGTCTAATTTCGGATCTAATCCGAGTTAGGCTTCCTTCCCCTTAAGTGTGTGACCCTATAGGTTCACGTACAAATAGACATAGCCCGAGTACTCTTACTTGGCCCAATAATTGACAGCGGCCTCTAGCAAGACATGTCAACTCCTATGCGTACGTAAAGATCATATCAGACGAACCATTGCAACATTACGTACATGCTGTTCCCTTTGTCTCACGATATTTGGTCTGGCTCTAAGCTGAACTCTCTTTCTCGATACTGTGAATTGGAATCCTTTCAATGGTTAACTCTTAACCCTAGCACGACCATGCATTTCTTAATCCAATCACTCGAGGGGCCCAGAGATATCTCTCTCACAAAGAGAGGGACAAATTCCATCTTGACTGACCATGCCTCACAGCATGCTTCCTGACAAACCCAAAACTACCTTTATAACTACCCAGTTATGGAATAGCGTTTGATAGTCCCTAAGTAAGTCAATTCACATCTTGAGAACATGCGACAATCTCAGGTCTAAGGATACAGTATTCATGTTGCAAAAAGAGAACTATATTACAATATCTTACGTTGGGTCGGTCCAGCCTCATGTCATACATGCGCCCACATTATTAGTTTAACATCTCCATGTTCATGACTTGTGAAATGTAGTCATCAATTAATACATGTGCTAGTCATCGACTCTGACTAGGGACATCATTTAGAATAACCATATAAGTAAAGAATCTCACAAACAATTCACATAATTGCTAATCAATACAAGGTGCCTTCCATGGATATTCAATTAAGCAATATATATATCATGGATACAAAGAAATATGCTCATCTCTATGATTATCTCTAGGGCATATTTCTAACAGTAAGTACCCACGACATCGTTGTAACTGATATCAACATAGTGGAAGGCTCTATCTGTCGCACTAACAGATCTGAGCAAATGGAGGAAGGAGTTGAAATAGACTCCAAGATAAGGTGTGGCTAACTCCAACGAGGACTAGGCAAGCATTTCAGGCTTGGCCGAACCTCGGGATAAATCCATGTGTCTGTGTGCTCTGCTCTGTGTTGTATGTTGTTTCTCTGTCTTATTTGCTGTTTATACTTGCACTTCTATATTTAGATGTGGTACAAGCTATCTTTGAAGTGCAGGAACTTCAGGTACCAGTGGCGGGTCTTTTATTCCTCGTTGCAACCTACTCGAAGACAGGAACTTCAATTCCGCTGCAACCTACTCGAAGGGTCTTTCATTCCACTGCGATCCAGCCTTCGAGTAGAGTAAGAATTTACAGTTTTAAAGTGATAATTATTATTCTCCTATTCACCCCCCTCTAGGCGACATTCAGATCCTGTTCCTGGGCATAGGGAACTTTCAGGTACCAGCGGCGGCTCTTCAGCCGGGGTTGTGGGGAACAGATATCCCCCGGGTCCACTAGAAGGTTAAAAGACCTCGCGACAGGCCTTGGGCCCAATAGTTCGCAAGGTCATCCCTTCGTGGGCCTAGGGAGGCACGCCCGTTAAAGTGGATTGACACAAGACTGGATTGATGCAGGCCCAGATGGCCCGATGAGTTTGAACGGCAACCGCAACAAGGATCCGACCTTCCCGCGTAGGGGCCTTGTACATCGGAACAGAGCGGAGATAGGTCGGCGGAATTATAGAAAGATAGGCTCAGTCGGTTCACTATTACTTAGGCTCACGTTGTTATCATATCCACATGTAATGCCCCACGATCGAGTATATAAGGCCTAAGGGGCATCCCCTCAAAAACAACTCTCACTACTTAGCCATCCACCCAGTTCTCTAACATCCTCGGTACTAGAGAACCTCCTTGTAACCCACCACACAGAGTATTCACGCCAGGACATAGGGTGTTACGCATCTCAAAGCAGCCCGAACCTGTATAAAATTTTCCACTATCTCTCATGCATCTAGCGCGAACCATCGAGCTACAGTCGGTAACACCGTCCTACTTCAAAAAGCACCTCTAGGGGCAACCCCGGGTGCGCAGTCGGACCCAAAACACCGACAGCTGGCGCGCCAGGTAGGGGGTGTGTCACTGATCCAAGCTAGCTCAATGGCTGTCACTTTCAAGCGCAAGATCGTCCTCCGCCCTGGGTCCGCATTCTGCTTCGGAACCATCTCATCTGTGGCAGATGAAGAAGGAACTCTACATCTCATCGCGGATTCGCCGGAGAGAAAGCCTTCCTCAACAAACTCCGGAAAAGCCAAAGCGAAGCTGGAAAAGGTGCAACCTCCGGTGTCCCGAAAAAGACTCCCTCCTGCAAGCCAGGGGCAGAGGATCCGTCAACCCAAAGAACTATGTTTTCCACCTCTTCCACAGAAGCGTGGACACAAATCACTAGGAGAAAAGAGGCAAACAAGGTCAAGAATCGTCAAACTGCTCTTCTGGTACCACCACCCTCAAAGGAGAATAGAAAAAGGCTTGTCACTACAACGGTTCCATTCTACCCCGACGTCCTCTTCATCGGGGGAAGAGTAGAATCGAACCCTGTTCCGACGATGAACCAACCATGCCAGGAGAAGAACCTCTTCAGCGGGAATCTCACCGACGAAGGAACCGACGCCGAAATATTCGGCGACTTCATGAAGCCAGAGAGCGGGACCCGGTGCAGTCTGTATCACGAGACAAGGTCTCAGAGATGGGAGAGACTCCAGAAGAACGGATCTTCAGGGAAAGGAGGAATTCCCGACGACGTGACCATCGGCAAGCTCAAGAGCAGGCTAAGTAGCGAGGCAATACCGAGAGAATCCACTTTTCGGACGCAACCTGAACCCCGACTTCGCCCGAGCCATGAACAGACCGAGTGAGGTCGGTGGAGTATTGGCTCGGATAGCCGATGGCCTCCCCCGGACTCCAGATGCCGAGGGCTATCGGCGGCTATTCACCCGGGAAGCTAATCACCTTCTGCCTCTCGCTCATCCACCGAGTGATCTACGACACACCATCAACAGTCGGCGAGACGCACGGAGCTCCATCAACACCTCGCGCGAACGACGACACGAGAACGAGATCCGACGCCGAGAAGAATATGATCGGGATCACGACATCCCTGCGTGGAGTCAGGCCACCAGAACTGAGTTGGCAACGGCTTCGACTGGTGGCACGACCCGGGGACGGTCGAGGCACCACGACAACAACTCCCCTCCCCGGGACAGACATCATCATCGATGACAGGAGGACACGTGTGGAGTATCGGCACTCACTCCACGCCTCAGGGCGATTCAATGCCCCCCTAACTTCAAAGTCTCCAACGTCGACAAGTACGAGCCTAAGCAGGATCCAGGAGGCTGGTTGGTCGTCTACACCACCGCCGCCCGAGCCACTGGGGCAACCGAAGATGTGATGACCACATACTTGCCTATCATCCTTGGGCAAGATGCATTGCAATGGCTGCGACACCTACCCCGACACTGCATCGACGACTGGAGCGACTTCAGCGGCGCTTCACCGCCAACTTCCAATCTCTCTCCGACAAACCGGCGCAACCATGGGACCTCAAATCCATCAAGCGCCGAGGGGACGAGACTCTCCGGTCATACCTCAAAAGATTTCAGACCATGAGAAATTGTATCCTAGAGGTCGCAGAAGTGGCAGTGATCGAGGACTTCTACCAGGGATCTAATGATTCGGCCTTCGTCCGAGCCATACTGCAGAAGGCGCTGACTACCTCCAAGCACCTGTTCCAGGAAGCCGACCTCTACATCACCACCGACGAACGAGCTCAGAACCTCATCGGAGGAGCAAAGCCTGCACCGGCAGCACCGCGACGCGATACGAACCAACAACCCAACAAACGTTGGGAGAAGAGGCCTTGTGAAGAAGTCCACACCGCCGGACCACCCGCCTCTCGCGCCCGAGGAGGACCTCGCGGAGGCGAACAAACACTGGACGACATCCTCGACGCCTAGTGCCCGTACCACAAGGACATGCGCCACACCCTTCGGAACTGTAGAGACTTCAAGCACTCCGTGGGGAACGGCCGACCCTTCCAACCTCTGCCACCTCCTCTACCACGAGGAGGACCTGGAGAACCTCGACAACCCCAACAGCAGGAGGGGGGAGGAGGTGGAGCCTTCCCGCGCGTCGACGGAGAAGTCAACGTCATCTTCGGTGGACATGGGTCGCAAGAAAGTAAGAGGCAACAAAAGCTCAACGACCGTCAGATACTGGTGGCGACCACTGGTCCTCCTGCCCCGTATCGATGGTTCGAACACCCGATCACCTTCACTCGGGCAGATTAGTGGCTCAACTTCGACCACCCGGGCAAGTACCCGCTCCTCGTCGATCCGGTGATCCGAGAAAGCAGGGTAAAGAAGGTACTAGTGGACGGGGGAATCAGCATCAACGTTACCTTCCCCCCGGACGCTTCAAGGCTTGGGAGTTCCCCTCAAAGAGCTCCACGAGTCAGACACTCCTTTCTTCGGCATCGTGCCGACTGAAGGAGAATATCCACTGGGACACATCTACATGCCGGTCACCTTCGAAACTCCAGAAAACTACAGAACTGAGTTCCTGAGGTTCGAGGTGGCAAACTTCGACTGCGGATACAACGCCATCATCGGCAGGCCTAGGTTGGTGAAATTCATGGCCATTCCACACTACACGTACATGATATTGAAGATGCCAGGACCACAAGGAATCATAACTGTGCACGCCGACTTCCAAGGCGCCGCAGAGTGCTTCTGAGTGGCCATTCAGGCGGCCCTCACCACCAAACCATCGGCGACTTCTCCTGCGTAGGCGAACTCAAAGCCTGAGGAAGACCTCGCGGTACCCGCAAATGAAGCTCAAGCCGTGACCTCTATGCGGTCGACTGAAGAAACCAAGAGAATCTACCTCGGGTTCGCCGATGAGTGCAAGACTGCCATCATCAGTTTCAGCCTGGATGACAAATAGGAAGGCGCGCTCGTCCAGTTTCTGC
This sequence comes from Zea luxurians, assembly GCA_029449295.1. Lineage (NCBI taxonomy): Eukaryota > Viridiplantae > Streptophyta > Magnoliopsida > Poales > Poaceae > Zea > Zea luxurians. Next base: position 15,795,195 of record JAOPSE010000023.1, on the reverse strand, counting down.
AATATAACCGAGACGTATTCGCATGGCAACCTGCGGATATGCCGGGAGTCCCGAGAGAACTGACCGAGCATAAACTGAAGGTCTACCCCCAGGCGAGGCCGATCCTACAAAAATTACGTCATTTCATGCCCGACAAGAGAGAAGCCATCCGTGCAGAGCTGGCTCGCTTGTTCATGGCCGGATTCATTAGAGAAGTCTTACATCCCGAGTGGTTGGCAAATCCTGTTCTTGTACTCAAAAAGAATAAAGTGGATTGGCGCATGTGCGCCGACTATACGGATCTCAACAAACATTGTCTGAAGGATCCCTTCGGACTTCCTAGAATAGACCAAGGTGGTAGACTCAACTGCCGGCTGTTCTATGTTGTCTTTCTTAGATTGCTATTCTGAATATCATCAGATCAGCTTGGCAAAAGAAGACGAGGAAAACCAGCATTCATCACCCCGTTCGGAGCCTTCTGCTATACCTCCATGTCATTTGGCCTCAAAAACGCTGGAGCAACTTACCAGAGGGCTATTCAGACATGCTTAGCCGACCACTAGGGCAAGCGTGTGGAAGCTTATGTGGATGATGTGGTGATCAAGACAGAAAACTCAGAAAATTTCATTGAAGATTTACAGCTGGTTTTTAACAGTCTGCGGTGATATTGATGGAAGCTTAATCCTGAGAAGTGTGTCTTTGGAGTACCAGTAGGAAAATTGCTTGGGTTTATTGTCAGCCACCGGGGAATTGAGGCTAATCTAGAAAAGATTGAGGCTATCATGAGAATGGAGGCACCACGATCATAGAAGAAAGTACAAAGACTTACTGGATGCATGGCGGCCCTAAGCAGGTTCATATCAAGGCTGGGAGAAAAAGGCTTACCATTCTACAAATTGCTCAAAAAGGTAGACAAGTTCCAGTGGACTTTAGAGGCTCAGGAAGCTCTAGACACACTAAAGAAATTCCTGACAACACCACCAGTGCTAAAACCGCCGCGCCGAGCAACTCTGAGTCAACCGGCTGAAGATCTGTTGTTATACATCTCTTGCATGACTCATGTGGTGAGCATCGCGTTAGTAGTCGAGCGAGCAGAAGAAGGACATGCATACCCAGTGCAACATCCCGTCTATTTCATCAGTGAAGTCCTAGGTCCCTTGAAGAAGAAATATCCTCAAGTTCAGAAACTATTGTATGCAGTACTTCTAACTGCACGCAAGCTCCGTCACTACTTCAACGATCACAAAGTCATATTAGTCACCGGATTTCCAATAGGGGATATTCTCCCCAATAAAGAAGCCATCGGAAGAATAGCCAAGTGGGCTTGCGAGCAGGGAGCTCATGACATTGAGTTTCGGCCTCGTACTGCAATCAAGACTCAAGCACTAGTTGACTTCGTATCAGAATGGACCAAGCAACAAGTGCCAGATAACCCGGAAACCACAGAAGTATGGCGAATGTATTTCGATGGCTCGTTGAAGCTGCAGGGGGCAGGCGCAATGATCCTCTTCATTGCACCTGGAGGTGAACAACTCAAATATGCTCTCCAGTTATTATTCTCAGCGTCCAATAATGCAGCAGAATATGAAGCCTTGATTCATGGACTGAATATTGCCATATCACTGGGCATCAAGAGGCTGATGGTATATGGGGATTCGCTGGTGGTCATAAGTCAGATAAACAAAGAGTGGGACTGCTCGAATGACTCCATGGGGAAATACTGCACTGCCGTCCGAAAGCTAGAAGACAAGTTTGAAGGGCTGGAATTTCATCATGTGGAGAGAGATCACAACGAGGCAGCTGATGCATTGTCAAAGCTAGGATCCAGTCGGACTCAGGTCCCGCCTGGAATCTTCGTCCAGGAAGTACTGCGCCCGAGCATCTCATTAGATCGGGTAGAAGAGTGCAATATTCTGAGCCAACCAGAGTCAGATTCTGATGACTGGAGGGAGCCAATCATCAGATATATAACGAATGAAGAAGAGCCGGACGATAAAAATACAGCAGAGCGCATTGCAAGGCAGTCAGCTCACTATACCCTCATTGGGGAAACACTATACAGAAGGGGCGCGACAGGAGTCCTAATGAAATGCATTCTTTCGGCTACTGGGAAGCAACTGCTAGATGAGGTCCACGCTAGGCAATGCAGGATACACGCGGCATCCAGGACTCTAGTTGGGAAGGTCTTCAGATCTAGTTTCTACTGGCCAACGACAAAGAATGATGCAGCCGAGTTAGTCTAGAGGTGCAAAGCTTATCAATACTTATCAAAACAGCAGCATCTACCAACACAACAACTGCAAACCATACCTGTGACATGGCCATTCGCATGCTGGGGACTGGATATGATTGGACCCTTCAAGAAAGCTCAAGGGGGATACACTCATGTACTGGTTGCTATTGACAAATTCACTAAGTGGATAGAGTACAAGCCCATCGCTTCTCTAACTTCGGCTAAGGCAGTGGAATTCATACAAGACATAATATTCAGGTTCGGAATACCGAATAGCATCATAACCGACCTGGGATCCAATTTCACAAGCTCAGAGTTCTTCGATTTCTGTGAACAAAAAAGCATTCAAATCAAATATGCCTCGGTGGTGCACCCAAGAGCTAATGGGCAAGTAGAAAGAGCCAACGGGATGATATTGAAAGCACTCAGAAAGAAAGTCTTCGACAAGAATGAAAAGTTCGCAGGAAAGTGGATCAGAGAGTTGCCATATGTTGTCTGGAGCCTGAGAACTCAACCTAGCCGAGCTTTGCATGGAAACACTCCTTTCTTTATGGTCTATGGTTCGGAGGCAGTGCTACCCGCTGATCTCAAGTTTGGGGCACCGAGATTAATCTTCGAAAACATAGCGGAAGCTGAGGCTACTAGACTGGAGGATGTTGATATACTAGAAGAAGAACGATTGAATACGGTGATTCAGTTAGCCCGGTATCAGCAAACTCTGAGGCGCTATCATGATAAGGCCATATAGCATCGTTCCTTTGCAGTGGGAGATCTCGTCCTCCGCCGAATTCTAACGGGGGAAGGACGGCACAAATTGTCGCCACTATGGGAAGGACCATTCATAGTGGCAGAAGTCACACGGCCTGGATCATATCGTCTTACTCAAATGGACGACACGGAAATTGGGAACTCATGGAATATAGAACATCTCAGGAAGTTTTACCCCTAGCTAGATTTCAAAAGCTATTGGGACAGCCTTGTATTATATAAATTGGGAAATACATCATCAATAAAAAGACTTCATTCTCAAAGACACTCAAACTGTTTACTGTCAACTTGCATGCTTACTCGACTCAAGGTGACCACTATACCCTACTAATTGAGCAATCGACTTAAGTCGGTGATGACTTAAGGCGGTGTGACATGCTCACGCTTACTTAACTCAGGGTGAGCACTATACCCTACTAACGGAGCAATCGACTTAAGTTGGCGATGACTTAAGACGGTGTGACATGCTCACGCTTACTTAACTCAGGGTGACCACTATACCCTACTAACGGAGCAATCGACTTAAGTCGGCGATGACTTAAGGCGGTGTGACATGCTCACGCTTACTTAACTCAGGGTGACCACTATACCCTACTAATGGAGCAATCGACTTAAGTCGGCGATGACTTAAGGCGGTGTGACATGCTCACGCTTAACTTAGGGTGACCACTATACCCTACTAACAGAGCAGTCGGTTTAAGTTAGTAGTGACTTAAATCGGCACGGCGTGCTCACATCTACTTGATCCAACACAAGCACGCTTGCGATTACTCATCTTAGGGCGATCTCTATGCCTCGCGAAATAAAAAGAAGTTTCAAAACCATCACACTGCACTTACTTCTGCAATTGTAACTACTGTTGGATTCTAACAACAGGAAAATAATAATGGCATTCAGTACTGAAAACACTTTCTGACAGAATATTTGAGCACACTAACCACATACACAATGCATTCAGTGTTTCTACTTGGTAATGTTTTTCTCAGGAGCGACCGATGAAGAAGGGCGACTCGAAGAATCAGGAGCAGCATTGACATCCGCAACTATGTCGTCAGGAACAATCACACCAGGTCTCCTCATCAAGATTCGCCCTGCGTGAATGGCTTTGTCCATAGCCTTGTCGCGCTAGGCCTTCAAAGTAGCGGAAATGTCTTCAGCGGCCTTGACAGCCAGCCGAGCAGCTTCTAGCTCCTAGACGAGTGATCTTTTGGAAACGCGCAGATCCTTGATGATAGAATCTTTGCTCGACACCAATTGCCTAAGACGAATCATTTCATCCTGGGACTCTTGCAGCTTGTAACGGTGATTATCCAAGTCCTCCATGGTGAAACGATGGCTCCTGTAATACCCACTTTGTAAGAAAAGTCTAAAAGGAGAAATTTTATTCCTTTATATATGGTTGTTATCTATATTTGTTATTTCATGTGAACACCATCTTTAAAATAGTTAAGAAAAATATATACTACAAAATTATGCATCATGCTGGGATTTTGTTGTGAGTGCATTATTTGTGACAATATAAAAAAACATTAAAAAATATATGTTAAAGTCCAAAGTGGAATTTAAATCCTAAAGGAAAATTCAAGAATCTAGAGAAAAGAGAAGAAAACACTATATGGTATAAATAAAATAAACACGTAAATAAATATATTTCCTCCATACTGAGATTTGAATCTATACAATTAACCTAGGTATGAACCTTACAACAAAATTCAAAGGGGAATTTGAAATCTAAAATGAGAAAAGAAAAGAAAAATAAAAGAAGAAAGAGAGCTAACACTGGGCTCATATTTTGCATTTGGCCCACTAACTCCATCCCTCACGCGGCCCATCAGCGGGGATCTGCGCCGACAGTGGGGACCCACTGATCAGCCGCTCATTGCGCTGGATCCCGACTGGGGCACTGGCGAGCGGGTCCGCTCGGTCGGTCACACCCCCGTGTCAATGGACTCCTCTGTCGCTGCTCCGCGGAACCCACATGTCATATTCTTCCCCAACAAACTCACCCGCGTTTCTTGCACGACCGGCGCGACGCGGACTCCTCGGCCGAAGATCTTGGGGTAGCTCGTTTGTGCGCGTGGACCGGCTCGCGGGTACTTAAGTACCGAGTCATCGGAGCCCGGGCATATCCTCTCTCCTCCACTCGTCCACTCGCGCCGCATTCGTTGCGGAACAAACCCGCTACCGCGGTCGTGCTCATGTGCCGTCGACATACCGTTTCTCCGGCGTCGCTAATCGGCCGGGGTGCATGGTTGGGTCCTGACGGACCCGTCGGTCGCGGTGATTGTGGCGTTGGAGCCTCTGTGGCGCACGGATTCCTCACCGGAGGAACAACACCACCGTGGACCGCACCTCGCCGTGGCTGTGCCCCTGTGCACCATTTCCTCGGTAAGAAATCTGTCCCTCGTGTTCGTCTTGCCTTCCGCATGGTATATCTCGATTCAATTTGATGCTTAGCGCCCGGGGGACACCGATTGACGACCTCACCGGAGCTCGGCTGGGTGGGGATCGAGGGGCAGCGTCGCCGCGTTAGCCTGGGGGTTGGGGACGACCTGGCTGCCATTGGTTTCCATTCGGACGGCTCAGATTAGAAGGTGCATAACGCTTCGGTCGGATTCGCGTTGGTCGTTGATATCCGATCGGATGGATCGGGTGGCTCTAGGTAAAATTATATCTGCGTCGTAGGATCGTGACCCTGTGGATGGCATTGTGTACCGATTCGCGCCGTCATGGATCTAATCTGGGCGCCTCGTTTCAGATCGGACGGGCGATATCGCTGCTTACCCTTTCAGCCATGTAACTTTGCAGAAGAGCCCCTCTGGAATTATAGATTAGAACCTGCAGTCCAACTAGCAGTGTTCCCTGTGTCTTAGAAATATTACCTCGAACCTCCCTTGGTTTCTCTGGATTTGAGGCGCAATCCAGGGGAAAAAAATAGAGAAATTAAATATGGAAATTTATTTTTAATGCAAAAGAAATTCCAGAAACTTGTATAATTCGTATAAAATTCATTTTTGCTCCAAATTGAGTTATTCCAGAGATATTAATTTTGTTTTAATATTCTTTATCACTTAGTAAATTTGTCTAGCCATGAAACATAAATTAAAAATTAGTCACATGAATTACGCTATTCCAAGTACTTAATAACTTTAGAAATTCATAACTAAACTAGGTCTGTGCCCGTGCGTTGCCACGGGAGTAAAAAATTAATATGAAACAACATGTATACCGAACGATAAATATTACTATAATATGAAAAATGTATGACAAAATATCACTGTACACTAATATTATATTGACGATATATAAATATATAATACTATTATAAATACGCCAACTCAAATAAATTAAGTTGATGTCGAACAAACATTATCAATATTGCACAAATTATTTCTAAAGAGACAACAAAAAATTTTTTATGATTAATGATAGACATATATGTTGACAACCATACAATAATCTAATCATTTTGATCCTATGAGACACTGCTTTTCTCCTGTGAGACATAAACAGACAATCATGAGAATATTAGTAGCACATTTGCACAACAAACAGATGATAACAATACAAATTTCATTTAGCAAGTGTAGTTACAGCATGAGATGAGCAACTCAATTGATGTAGCAACATATCCAAAGAACAAAATTTATATCTCTAGTAAATTATCCATTGTGTGAAAAAGATGAAGTGAGCTTACACAGAGCTTGCAAATCATATGCAGATCTATCAGCAATACCCACACACTCTATCCACCCATAGGAGCACTCTATCTCAGCATCCCAACAATCAGCAATATAATGAGCCATCTCATTAGGTAAATGTGAAAGGGAAATGTGCCCTTGGGCCATTTCTAAGTATTTTGGTGATTGAGTTCCAACACAAATGCTTTTGTGCTAATCTATGCAAAGGTGTGGACAAAAGTGCAAAACATGTCAAAAGGTATGTTTCTAGACTTAGTACATTATTTTATGGACTAATGTATTGTGTCTAAGTGCTGGAAACAGAAAAAATCGAGTTGGAGAAGAGATGGCTAAGTTCAGCCAAAGTCTGCTCAGTCTGGGTTCACCGGACTGTCCGGTGGTGCACCGGACAGTGTCCGGTGCGCCAGGCTGGCTCTGGCGAACAGGCTGCTCTCGGGACTTCGACGACGGTGTACAGCTAAAATTCACCGGTCTATCCGGTGGTGCACCGGACTGTCCGGTGAGCTGTTCACAGGCGAACCCGTCGCTCTCGGGAAACCATCAACGACGTACGGCTAAAATTCACCGGTCTGTCCGGTGGTGCACCGGACTGTCCGGTGAGTCAACGGTCAGCCGGGGCAACGGTCGGCCGAGGATTCCACGCGTGATGCGTGGTCGAGCCAACGATCACATTGGTGCACCGGACTGTCCGGTGTGCACCGGACAGTGTTTGGTGTGCCAACGGCTCTCAGACTCCAACGGTCGGTTTCGCCAAATAAGGAAAGCAATCTGCACCGGACAGTGAATAGTGGATGTCCGGTGGTGCACCGGACTGTCCGGTGCGCCAGTCAACAGAAGGCAAGATCTGCCTTCCAGGAATGTTTTCAACGGCTCCTAGCTGCCTTGGGGCTATAAAAGGGACCCCTAGGCGCATGGAGAAGTACACCAAGCATTCTTACAACATTCCTAAGCACCAAGACCTCGATTCCACGCATTTGTTTCGTTGTGATAGCGTATAGAGCTCTGGTGGAGTTGTGAACTCATTGGGTTGTGTTGCGAGCTCTTGTTGCGACTTGTGTGTGTGGTGACACTCTGATTTTTGTGTCTTGTGTGCGTTGCTAATCCCTCCCTTGCTCCGTGCTTCTTTGTGAACTTCAAGTGTAAGGGCGAGAGGCTCCAAGTTGTGGAGATTCCTCGCAAACAGGATTAAGAAAAGCAAGCAAAACACCGTGGTATTCAAGTGGGTCTTTGGACCGCTTGAGAGGGGTTGATTGCAACTCTCGTCCGTTGGGACGCCACAACGTGGAGTAGGCAAGCGTTGGTCTTGGCCGAACCACGGGATAACCACCGTGCCATCTCTGTGATTGATCTCTTGTTGGTTATTGTGTTTTGTTGAAGACTCCTCTCTAGCCACTTGGCGGTTATTGTGCTAACACTTAACCAAGTTTTTGTGGCCTAAGTTTTAATTGTTACAGGATCACCTATTCACCCCCCTCTAGGTGCTCTCAATTGGTATCAGAGTCGTTCTCTTCACAAAGGGACTAACCGCCCGAAGAGATGGATCCTAAGGGGAAGGGTATCGTGATCAACGATAAAGAGAAGGAATCTTTCGTCAACGAGCCGAAGGATGACAAGCCTACCGACTCGGGCTCGGGCCATAGACGGAAAGATGGGAAGAAGAAGAAGACAAGACGCATCAAGGAGATTGTCTACTACGACGACAGCGACGAGCCATCTTCTTCCCAAAAGGACGACGACCACAACGACTACGAGAGAAGGAAATCGGTTAATTCGAACTTTTCTTTTGACTACTCTCGTATTCCGCAAAGTACAAATACTCATTTGCTCTCCATTCCACTTGGCAAACCTCCTCACTTTGATGGAGAGGACTACGAATTTTGGAGCCACAAAATGCGTAGTCACCTGTTCTCTCTCCATCCAAGCATATGGGAGATTGTGGAAAGTGGAATGAAGTTCAATAGCTCGGATAGTCCTATTTTCATTAATGAACAAATTCATAGAAATGCATAAGCCACTACTGTGTTGTTAGCCTCCTTATGCAGGGACGAGTACCATAAAGTGAGCGGCTTGGACTAGGGTTGAAAACGGACGGAAAAAATCCCGTCCCGACCCGTACCGTTTTCTACATTTGACCCGACCGTTTCCGTATTTACGGAAAAATATGGAAACGGGACGGAAATGGGAGAGGGCTTATTCCGTCCGTTTTTGCGGGATCCCGTTTTTTCCGGATTGAACCCGTATTTATTCCGTATTTGATAAATATGGGACGAGCCTAATATGCATTAGTATATAAACTAAATCCTCGTGTATTTAGGTGACAAATTATAGCACAATTGGGCATTGTAACCACCGGCTCTTTTTAAATAACAAGTGATCTAAAGTCTTAAACAACATCAGATGTAGCTAAATGTACACATTTAACAACCAAACAACAATAGAATGTTGTCTCTCTATATCTATTTGTTTTATGTTATTGTTCTGCCAATCAATCACTAGTCAAACATCAATAACATTTCTATTTGTATTAAATTATAAGTTTCCGTTAGTATTTCCGTTTCCGTTCGTTTTCGCAATTCCGTTTATCCCGCTCCCGTTTCCGTTCCCGACTATTCCGGACCCGATCCCGTTTCCGATGATAAAATGCGGATACGGAAATGGGAGAAGGGTTTTTCCGTCCGTTTCCGTCCGTTTTCATCCCTAGCTTGGACAATGCCAAGCAGATCTGGGACACCCTCAAGATTTCTCATGAGGGGAACGACGTCACCTTGCTCACCAAGATGGAGTTGGTGGAGGGCGAGCTTGGACGATTCGCGATGATAAGGGGCGAGGAGCCAACCCAAACATACAACCGGCTCAAGACCCTTATCAACAAAATAAGGAGCTACGGAAGCACGCGATGGACGGACCACGATGTCGTCCGACTGATGCTAAGGTCCTTTACCGTTCTTGATCCTCATTTGGTGAATAATATTCGTGAGAATCCCAGGTACACCAAAATGTCGCCCAAAGAAGTCCTTGGAAAATTCGTAAGCGGGCGAATGATAATCAAGGAGGCGAGGTACGTGGACGACGCGTTGAACGGTCCAATCCATGAGCCTCAACCCATTGCTCTCAAGGCAACAAGGAGCAAGGAGGCGTTACCTAACAAGGTAGCGCAAGTTGAGGCGGCAGGGCTAAATGATGAAGAAATGGCCCTCATCATCAAGCGCTTCAAGACGGCGCTTAAGGGTCGCAAGGGACAGCCAAGCAAGACCAAAGCCAAGGGGAAGCGCTCATGCTTCAAATGCGGTAAGATTGGTCATTTTATTGCTAACTGTCCCGATAATGAAAGTGACCAGGAACACGGGAGCAAGAGGGAAAAGAAGAAAAATTACAAGAAGGCCAAGGGCGAGGCACATCTAGGAAAGGAGTGGGATTCAGATTGCTCCTCCTCCGACTCCGACAATGAAGGACTCGCCGCCACCGCCTTCAACAAGTCATCCCTCTTCCCCAACGAGCGTCACACCTGCCTTATGGCAAGGGAAAAGAAGGTATGTACTCGAAACTCTACTTATGCTTCTTCAAGTGAGGACGAATCTAGTGATGAGGATGAAATAGATTATTCATGTTTATTTAAGGGCCTAGATAGAACCAAGGTAGATAAAATTAATGAATTGATTGATGCCTTGAATGATAAGAATAGGCTTTTAGAAAAACAAGAGGATTTGTTGTATGAAGAACATGACAAATTTGTAGAAGCACAAAAATCTCATGCTTTAGAAGTTAAAAGAAATGAAATGCTTTCTTGTGAATTATCTTCTTGCCATGAGACAATTTCTAGCTTAAGGAGCATTAATGATGATTTGAATGCTAAGTTAGAAATAGCTAGTAAATCAACAACTTGTGTAGAAAATGTTGTTATTTGCAATAGATGTAAAGATTTTGATATTGATGCTTGTAGTGAACACATAGCTTCTATTGCAAAGTTAAATGATGAAATGGCTAGTCTTAATGCCCAACTTAAGGCTAGCAAAAGTGATTTTGATAAACTAAAATTTGCTAGGGATGCCTACACGGTTGGTAGACACCCCTCAATTAAGGATGGGCTTGGCTTCAAGAGGGAAGCCAAGAACTTAACAAGCCATAAGGCTCCCATCTCCGCCAAGGAGAAAGGGAAGGCCCCTATGGCAAGTAGTACTAAAAAGAACCATGCTTTTATGTACAATGATAGAAGACAGTCTCATAGGAGTTGTAATGCTTTTGATTCACATGCCTATGATTCTTATTCTATGTTTGCTTCCAGTTCTTCCTATATGCATTGTAGAGATATACCTATGAAAAATATTCATCATGTTCCTAGGAAAGTTATGAATGGACCCTCTACAATTTATCATGCTTTAAATGCTTCCTTTGCTATTTGTAGAAAGGATAGGAAGATAGTTGCTAGGAAATTAGGGGCAAAATGCAAGGGTGATAAAACTTGCATTTGGGTCCCTAAGACAATTGTGACTAACCTTGTAGGACCCAACAAGAGTTGGGTACCTAAGACCCAAGCCTAAATTTGCCTTGCAGGTTTATGCATCCGGGGGTTCAAGCTGGATTATCGACAGCGGATGCACAAACCACATGACGGGAGAGAAGAGGATGTTCTCTTCCTACGTCAAGAACAAGGATCCCCAAGATTCAATAATATTCGGTGATGGGAACCAAGGCAAGGTAAAAGGGTTAGGTAAAATTGCTATTTCGTCCGAGCACTCTATATCCAATGTGTTTTTAGTTGAGTCTCTTGGATATAACCTGTTATCTGTTAGTCAATTATGCAATATGGGATATAATTGTCTATTCACAAATGTAGATGTGTCTGTCTTTAGAAGGTGTGATGGTTCACTAGCTTTTAAGGGTGTACTAGACGACAAACATTATTAGGTTGATTTTGCAAAAGAAGAAGCCGGTCTAGATGCATGCTTAATGGCTAAGACTTGCATGGGCTGGTTGTGGCATCGCCGCTTAGCACATGTGGGGATGAAGAACCTCCACAAGCTTCTAAAGGGAGAACACGTGATAGGTCTAACCAATGTACATTTCGAAAAAGATAGACCTTGTGCAGCTTGTCAAGCAGGGAAACAGGTGGGAGGCTCTCATCACACCAAAAATGTGATGACCACATCAAGACCCTTGGAGATGCTTCATATGGACCTCTTCGGACCCGTCGCCTATCTAAGCATAGGAGGAAGTAAGTATGGTCTTGTTATAGTTGATGATTTTTCCTGCTTCACTTGGGTATTCTTTTTGCAGGATAAATCTGAAACCCAAGGGACCCTCAAGCGCTTCCTCAGGAGAGCTCAAAATGAGTTTGAGCTCAAGGTAAAGAAGATAAGAAGCGACAACGGGTCCGAATTCAAGAATCTTCAAGTGGAGGAGTTCCTTGAGGAGGAGGGGATCAAGCACGAGTTCTCCGCTCCCTACACACCACAGCAAAATGGTGTGGTAGAGAGGAAGAACAGGACGCTCATCGATATGGCGAGGACTATGCTTGGAGAATTCAAGACCCCCGAGCGTTTTTGGTCGGAAGCCGTCAACACGGCTTGCCACGCCATCAACAGGGTCTATCTTCATCGACTCCTCAAGAAGACTTCATATGAGCTGCTGACTGGTAACAAACCCAATGTGTCTTATTTTCGTGTATTTGGGAGCAAGTGTTATATTCTTGTGAAGAAAGGTAGAACTTCTAAATTTGCTCCCAAAGCTGTAGAAGGGTTTTTATTAGGTTATGATTCAAATACAAAGGCGTATAGGGTCTTCAACAAATCATCGGGTTTGGTTGAAGTCTCTAGCGATGTTGTATTTGATGAGACTAATGGCTCTCCAAGAGAGCAAGTTGTTGATCTTGATGATGTAGATGAAGAAGACGTTCCAACGGTCGCGATACGCACCATGGCGATTGGAGATGTGCGGCCTCAGGAACAATTGGAGCAGGATCAACCATCTTCCTCAACTATGGTGCATCCCCCAACTCAAGACGATGAACAGGTTCTTCATGAGGAGGCGCGTGATCAAGGGGGAGCATAGGATGTTCAAGTTGAAGAGGAAGAAGCACCTCAGGCACCTCCAACCCAAGTTTGAGCAACTATTCAAAGGGATCATCCCGTCGACCAAATATTGGGTGATATTAGCAAGGGAGTAACTAATCGTTCAAGATTAGTTAATTTTTGTGAGCATTACTCTTTTGTCTCTTCTATTGAGCCTTTCAGGGTAGAAGAGGCCTTGCTAGATCCGGACTGGGTGTTGGCCATGCAGGAGGAACTCAACAATTTCAAGCGCAATGAAGTTTGGACACTGGTGCCTCGTCCCAAGCAAAATGTTGTGGGAACCAAATGGGTGTTTCGCAACAAATAGGACGAGCACGGGGTGGTGACAAGGAACAAGCCTTGACTTGTGGCAAAAGGTTATGCCCAAGTTGCAGGTTTGGACTTTGAGGAGACGTTCGCTCCTGTGGCTAGGCTAGAATCAATTCGTATTTTGCTAGCATATGCCGCTCACCACTCTTTCAGGTTGTACCAAATGGATGTGAAGAGCGCTTTCCTCAACGGGCCGATCAAAGAGGAGGTGTACGTGGAGCAACCCCCTGGCTTCGAGGATGAACGGTACCCCGACCACGTGTGTAAGCTCTCTAAGGCGCTCTATGGACTTAAGCAAGCCCCAAGAGCATGGTATGAATGCCTTAGAGACTTTTTAATTGCTAATGCTTTCAAGGTCGGGAAAGCCGATCCAACTCTTTTTACTAAGACTTGCGATGGTGATCTTTTTGTATGCCAAATTTATGTCGATGACATAATATTTGGTTCTACTAATCAAAAGTCTTGTGAAGAGTTTAGCATGATGATGACGCAGAAATTTGAGATGTCGATGATGGGCGAGTTGAACTACTTCCTTGGGTTCCAAGTAAAGCAACTCAAGGACGGCACTTTCATCTCCCAAACGAAGTACACACAAGACTTGCTAAAGCGGTTTGGGGTGAAGGAGGCCAAGCCCGCAAAGACGCCGATGGGAACCGACAGACACACCGACCTCAACAAAGGTGGTAAGTCCGTTGATCAAAAAGCATACCGGTCCATGATAGATTCTTTACTTTATTTATGTGCTAGTAGACCGGATATTATGCTTAGCGTATGCATGTGTGCTAGATTTCAATCTGATCCTAAGGAGTGTCACTTAGTGGCTGTGAAGCGAATTCTTAGATATTTAGTCGCTACGCCTTGCTTCGGGATCTGGTATCCAAAGGGGTCTAACTTTGACTTGATTGGATATTCAGATTCCGACTATGCTGGATGTAAGGTCGATAGGAAGAGTACATCAGGGACGTGCCAATTCTTAGGAAGGTCCCTGGTGTCGTGGAACTCTAAGAAACAAACTTCCGTTGCCCTATCCACCGCTGAGGCCGAGTACGTTGCCGCAGGACAGTGTTGTGCGCAACTACTTTGGATGAGGCAAACCCTCTGGGACTTTGGCTACAATCTAAGCAAAGTCCCACTCCTATGTGACAATGAGAGTGCTATCCGAATAGTGGAAAATCCTGTTGAGCATAGCCGCACAAAGCACATTGACATCCGGCATCACTTTTTGAGAGACCACCAGCAAAATGGAGATATCGAAGTGTTTCATGTTAGCACCGAGAACCAGCTAGCCGATATCTTCACTAAGCCTTTAGATGAAAAGACCTTTTGCAGGCTGCGTAGTGAGCTAAATATCCTAGATTCGCGGAACTTGGATTGATTTATAGCATACATGTGTTTATGCCTTTGATCATGTTCCTTATGCATTTTGTTGCTTACTTGTGGTGCTCAAGTTGTACGATCACTCCCTGGACCTCACAAGTCCTTGTTGCAAGTGATGCACATATTTAGGGGGAGTTGTGTTACAACTTGACCCTTTGAGACTAACCGTGTGTTTGAGTTTGCCTAATTTAGTCTCAAAGGAAGTTTGAAAGGGAAAAGGTGGACTTGGACCATGAAAGACTTCCACTGCATTCCGATGAGAGGGTAACTTATTCCAAGTTCATCTCATGTACTCTTATTGCCTTTGTATTCTTATTTGAAGATCTTGGTGAGGCAATGGGGTTAAGGGGCCAAGATTGATCCCGTTTTGGTGCTTGATGCCAAAGGGGGAGAAAATAAAGGCCAAAGCAATAGATGGATCAGCTACCACTTGAGAAATTTTGAAAATAGTAGATTAGAGCTTTTAGTTTGTCAAAACTCTTTTATTGTCTCTTATGTCAAAAGTTGGCCTCTTGTGGGGAGAAGTGTTGATTATGAGAAAAGGGGGAGTTTTTGAAATATTTGATCAAATTTCTTTGGAATACCTCTCTTTATGTCTCTACAAGTGGATTTGACTTAGAGATAGGAATTTGAGTTTGATTTGCAAAAACAAACCAAGTGGTGGCATAGAGTGATCCATATATGTCAAATTGGATTCAAAACAACCTTGAGTTTTCATTTGCATTGATATTGCACGTATTCTAGTTGCTTTATGTTGTGTTGGCATAAATCACCAAAAAGGGGGAGATTGAAAGGGAAATGTGCCCTTGGGCCATTTCTAAGTATTTTGATGATTGAGTGCCAACACAAATGCTTTTGTGCTAATCTATGCAAAGGTGTGGACAAAAGTGCAAAACATGTCAAAAGGTATGTTTCTAGACTTAGTACATTATTTTATGGACTAATGTATTGTGTCTAAGTGCTGGAAACAGAAAAAATTGAGTTGGAGAAGAGATGGCTAAGTTCAGCCAAAGTCTGCTCAGTCTGGGTTCACCGGACTGTCCGGTGGTGCACCGGACAGTGTCCGGTGGTGCAGGCTGGCTCTGGCAAACAGGCTGCTCTCGCGACTTCGACGGCGGTGTACGGCTAAAATTCACCGGTCTGTCCGGTGGTGCACCGGACTGTCCGGTGAGCCGTTCACAGACGAACTCGTCGCTCTCGGGAAACCATCAACGACGTACGGCTAAAATTCACCGGTCTGTCCGGTGGTGCACCGGACTGTCCGGTGAGTCAACGGTCAGCCGGGGCAACGGTCGGCCGAGGATTCCGCGCGTGATGCGTGGCCGAGCCAACGGTCACATTGGTGCACCGGACTGTCCGGTGTGCACCGGACAGTGTTCGGTGTGCCAACGGCTCTCATACTCCAACGGTCGGTTTCGCCAAATAAGGAAAGCAATCTGCACCGGACAGTGAATAGTGGATGTCCGGTGGTGCACCGGACTGTCCGGTGCGCCAGTCAACAGAAGGCAAGATCTGCCTTCCAGGAATGTTTTCAACGGCTCCTAGCTGCCTTGGGGCTATAAAAGGGACCCCTAGGCGCATGGAGAAGTACACCAAGCATTCTTACAACATTCCTAAGCACCAAGACCTCGATTCCGCGCATTTGTTTCGTTGTGTTAGCGTATAGAGCTCTAGTGGAGTTGTGAACTCATTGGGTTGTGTTGCGAGCTCTTGTTGCGACTTGTGTGCGTGGTGACACTCTGATTTTTGTGTCTTGTGTGCGTTGCTAATCCCTCCCTTGCTCTGTGCTTCTTTGTGAACTTCAAGTGTAAGGGCGAGAGGCTCCAAGTTGTGGAGATTCCTCGCAAACGGGATTAAGAAAAGCAAGCAAAACACCGTGGTATTCAAGTGGGTCTTTGGACCGCTTGAGAGGGGTTGATTGCAACCCTCGTCCGTTGGGACGCCACAACGTGGAGTAGGCAAGCGTTGGTCTTGGCCGAACCACGGGATAACCACCGTGCCATCTCTGTGATTGATCTCTTGTTGGTTATTGTGTTTTGTTGAAGACTCCTCTCTAGCCACTTGGCGGTTATTGCGCTAACACTTAACCAAGTTTTTGTAGACTAAGTTTTAATTGTTACAGGATCACCTATTCACCCCCCCTCTAGGTGCTCTCAAAATGTTGTCTAAAGTGCAACCTACCCTTATCAATTCCCAAGCATGTCAGGAAAAGATAGACCCTTCAGGTGAAGTAACCAAGTGTATCGTTATTAACAGCTCCCTATAAATAACAATAGTGTAAAAGTTCAAAATTATATGTAGGGTAAGAACATCACATATAAACAAAAGAAATGAGATTAAATTTTAAAGGCAAAAATGCAAGAAATTGTTAACCTTTGCAGCTGCTTCCCCAAGCTTCATTAGCTTGACTGACTCCCCTGGGAGTTGTAGCTCTCTAGGAAACATTAGGAACTCCAAATTAGCAACATAAAAAATTGGATGTGATTTTTCCTCTGGGTCCACAAAATGCTCAATTTCTACTAATGTGAATTCACACACTTGGGGAAGACCTTGTCGTGACAAGATATGATTGACAAGTTCCAGACATAGTGAGTACATTAAAAAATGGAATATCTATGCAACTATTGCTTAGCCAATAGCTGCTTTTTAGAAGCAGATTGTTGCTAACTTTACAACAAGTAACAAATGTACTGTCAAATACCATACTTAAAAACAAAGTTACTATAGAACTTTTATTAATTTCACAAACAACACATGAAGCACTAAACATCACATAAATTCTGAACTACGGTTGAAGCATGCCACAATTACAGAAGCAACAAGTGAAATGATATATAATACTACAAATATTAGTAAAAGCAAAACAATAAGTTCACATGTTGAGCTATGCACTTGTTTGAGCAGAATACTTGGCTCACTTTGTTAACACATGCTTTGAAACCAATAAACTCTAAACTATATGCAGTGCAGAACATTGGACAAATATCTGTTAAATTGTAAGAAATTTCTTATGATTTTTCAATGTGAAGTGTCATATCATGGTGGCAACTGGCAACCATAGGTGCCATATTAGGCACAACAGCATAAAAAGAATGTGTTAGCGAAATTCAAGGCACTTTCCAAACAAATTTGGCGCTGCGGTGGTGTGGGTCAAGCTAAAGAATGGCCACACTGCAGGTGCTTTTGGAATATGCATATGTTGAGGGCTCAACCAAAGCAAAGGCGTTGGCGGCATTACCCAAATGTTGTTGTTAGAATAAAATAACAAAGGAGAATGAAAACTCACCTTTCTAACACCCGCGACATGAGCATCATTGGGGTCAGATCGTAGAATTACAATTTTCACCAAGTTACCTATCCAAGTGTTAGTGAATAGATAAATAGGCAAGAGGCTAATAATATAAATGTTGGGGCGAAGGCAAAGGCGCCACCCTTCGCTCGAAGCCTTCGCTGCAGCAGCTGAGCTAACAGAAACAAAACAAGCAGGGACACCCTTCGCTTGTTCCGCACCAGACGAAGACCGGCGACGAAGGGCATCCCACAGTGCGGCTTCGTCCAGCTCAGAGGCCCACGTGCGATCCGGCCCATCGTAACGGGCCCCGCGTGGCCGCCGTGCGTTACGGGCCTAATTTGTAAAGGCATCCCTGTAATTACGGTCTATAACCCTGCTTTATGGGAATATTCTGGGGATAACCTAGGTAGCTGAGGGCACATGCGTCCTTAGCTCAAGGCGCTGCGTGCTCAGGTACCTATAAATACCCCTGCACAGTGCCCGTGAGAGGCCAGATTAACAGAGCTATTGCCATCTTGCGCGAGTACCCTGTTGACGTCACTGCTCACCCTTGTTGGATCCCCTTGCAACTGAGAGCAAGTTCCAACATTTGGCGCCCACTGTTCGTGCTATGAGAAAACCACCCGCGTTGGCACCCAAGAGAGCTAACCCGAAGGCTGACGAGGCTGCGAAGGTAGCACTGCTCGCCGCAAGAAAGGGCAAGGCCCTCGCCCTCACCCAATCCACCCACCAAGAGGCCACTGAAGACGATGTTCCTCGCACCTGCGAAGACGACACTCTCCACACCTGCGGCCCTGAGGGACAATCGCAGCCACCCTCAGGCTTCGCACCACCGGAGGGCGCGGACCTCACCGAGGACGGTGAAGTCCTCGGTGTCTCAGCAGAAGAACAGCTGCAGCTGCGCGCCCTGCGCCTCAAGAACCGCAATCTCCAGAGGCAGAAGGAGATACTGGAGGCCAAGCGCCAGCGTGTGTCCGCACTAGCCAAAGTGCGGCAAATGATACGCGATGAAGAGCAGAAGGCCCAGGAACTCGAGCGGGAGATTGCGCTGATGCAGCGCGAAGGCCACCTCGGCCTGCAGCACGAGCCACCCCTCCAGCAGCGCGCACAACTCGAAGACACGGGCGAAGGCCACCTCGGCCTGCAGCATGGGCCACCCCTGCAACACCGCGCGCAACCGGAGGACCCGCGTTTCCCCCAGCGCGACCACACCTTCCCGCACGCCGCGCCATTCCAAGGGGTCAACTATCTCGACGAGCGAAGTCCCCTGGCGCCACACCTGCAAGTGACGCCTTGGCCAGCTAACTTCCGAGCAGGGACCTATCCCAAGTACAACGGCAGCACCGACCCGGCGCAATACATAATGAGTTATCAGGTCGCCGTTGCATCCGCCGGAGGGGACGACGCCACAATGGCGAAGTCTTTCATCATCGCCCTAGAGGGCCCAGCTCTCACCTGGTTCACCAGATTGCCTCCGCTGTCCATTGATTCCTGGAGAAGTCTCAGGGATAAGTTCCTGCTCAACTTCCAAGGGTACCGCCCAGACACCGACGCCTTGGCCGAGCTCTCGCTTTGCAAGCAGCTGGAAAAGGAGACTCTGTGGGAGTATTACCGCAAATTTTTAACACTCAAGTCACAACTGCCCTCCGTTGATGATCAGATAGCTATCCACTACGCCATCAGCGGCCTTCGTGCCGGCGTCCTCTACAGCCACTGTATCAGAGATCCGCCCAAGAACCTCCAGGAGCTATATCAACTCTTTGAAAAATATGCCAAATCCGAGGAGCTCCACCAGCGCAAGGTTGAGTCACAGCGGAAACCCAAAGATGCCCCACAGTCCAGCCGCACGTGGACGAGGACTCCACAGCCAGACTCCGGTCGAGACGGCCGCAATCAGCAGCAAGTGCACAACATCGCCAACCAGCATCCCGCTGCCGACCCCCCTCGTCGCCAGGAATATCCCTCCCAGGGCCGCGGAAATGGAACTCGTGGTAGGGGCCGAGGGCGTGCGCAGCCGCCGCACTGATTCTACTGCCTTTTCCATGGCGAAGATTGCGCCCACCAGACCAAAGACTGCCCCGAAACGAAGGCCACCAGAGACAGAATGGCACGGGCGCAGCCAGCCGACAACCCCAGAATTGTCGCGCACAATTACCAGCAACCCCCTCCGCCATATATCCACGCTCCCGCCCCGCATCCACCGCACCACGCTTACCAACACCATCAGGAAGTACAAATCATACCTCCTCCACCCCCACCACCACACCAGCAACATCAAAACATTCCCCATGCTCCAAAGCAGGAAGACTTCGCCGATCAACCATATCACGGAGTCATCCACATGATAACGGGGGGGTCCAGCACTGACTTCGACACCAAGCGGCAGAAGTGGGACCACTACCGCAGCATCAACCATGTTGTCGTCACTGGCCCAGTCGTGCAGACAAGGTGGTCCCACATACCGCTAACCTTTGACGCACGAGACGTCGACCTGCGCAGCGCCCCCCACTGCGACGCCATTGTTATCAATTGCAGCGTGGCAGGCTGGGACTTGCACAAAGTCCTAGGTGACAACGGCAGTCAGGCGGACATCATCTTCCTCCACGCCTTCGATCGCATGGGCATAAGCCACAGCCTGCTTAAGCCTTCGGACAACCCGTTGTATGGCTTCGGCGGCAAGGGCACCTTCCCCGTCGGCAAAATAGAGCTGCCTCTCTCCTTCGGTGTAGCACCCAATACCCGAAGTGAGCAAATAACCTTTGACATTGTGGACATGGTATATCCTTACAATTCCATCATGGGCCGGGGCTCCATCAATAAGTTCGAAGCAGCCATTCACGGACTGTACCTATGTATGAAGATACCAGGTCCGTTAGGCGTCATCACAGTCTTCGGCAATCAACAGACTGCGCGCAACATAGAGCGGGACTTTGTGCCCGGTCAAAGAAACATGCACTGCCTCACGGCCCAACGCGAGGTCCCCGCGCTCGCCAGCCCAACCAATAAGCAGCACGACAAGGCACAGCTGCAGAGCAACGACGGGACCAAGACTGTCCCCCTCGACCAGGCCACGCCCAGGCAGACAGTCATTATCAGCGAAGACCTTACTTCGCATGAAGAAGAGAAGCTCCTCTGCTGCCTGTCCAGGAACAAAGATGTCTTCGCCTGGTCGGCCCTCGATCTGGTCGGGGTTAGCCGTTCAATAATTGAGCACAGTCTGGGAATCGACCCTTCGGTAAGGCCGAAAAAGCAGCGGCTTCGCAAGATGTCCGACGAGAAGACGGAGGCCGCCAAGGCAGAGGTGCACCGCCTCCTGGAAGCCAAATTCATCGAGCCGGTGGCTTACCTCACATGGCTCTCCAATGTCGTGATGGTGCAGAAAAAGAGCGGGAAGTGGCGAATGTGCATCGACTTCACCAGTCTCAATAAAGCCTGCCCAAAGGACAATTTCCCGTTGCCGCGGATCGACAAAATAGTCGATAGCGCGGCCGGATGCGAAGTCATGTCCCTCCTCGACTGCTTTTCCGGTTACCACCAGATATACATGAAGGAAGAAGACAAGGCTAGCACCAGCTTTATAAAACCCTTCGGCACATATTGCTTCATCAGAATGCCGGAGGGACTCAAGAACGCCGGGTCCACCTTCTCCAGGCTTACCAAAACAGTGCTCGAAGGGCAAGTTGGCAGAAACATATTCACATATGTGGACGACATTGTTGTCGCCAGCAAGAGCAAGGAGGACCACCTCGCCGACCTCACCGAAACATTCGCGAACATGCGAGATGCACAACTCCGCCTAAACCCGGAAAAGTGCGTCTTCGGCGTTCGCCAAGGCAAAATATTGGGCTACCTGGTATCACACCGCGGCATCGAGGCCAACCCAACCAAGATTCAGGCCATCATAGACATGACGCCTCCGCAGTCCGTCAAGGACGTTCAGCGCCTGATAGGCAGATTGGCCGCTCTCAACAGATTCATCTCCAGGTCCGCCGAGTGAAGTCTCCCCTTCCTCAAGACACTCCGTGGTGCAAAAGACTTCGCCTGGGGACCAGAGCAGGCGGCGGCCTTCGCCTCATTAAAACAGTACCTGACAGAGTTGGCCGTCCTTACCAGCCCCGACCCCTCACTCCCCCTGCTGCTCTACGTCGCGGCTTCGCCACATGCGGTCAGCGCAGCACTAGTGCAGGAGCAGTCTGTCGAGGGCGTGGTCCGGCAGTGCCCCGTGTACTATGTCTCTGAGGTACTGACACCGTCCAAGTGCAACATGACAGAGCTGGAGAAGATTGCCTACGCAGTCGTTATGTCTTCGCGCAAACTGCGCCACTACTTCGAAGCATTCAAGGTCCGAGTCACCTCTGACAGGGGACTCGGCGAATTATTCAGAAGCCCGGAGGCATCGGTGAGGATTGCCAAGTGGGCAGCCGAACTATCCGGCTACCACATCAGCTTCGAGCCCAGGACAGCCATCAAGTCACAAGTCCTGGCAGACTTCGTCGTCGACTGGACTGGGCCAATAACACAACCAGACCCGTCCATAGAGAAGGTTTGGACGATCCATTGCGACGGCGCATGGTGCCATGCGGGGGCAGGCGCCGCTGCAGTCATTACCTCACCAGCCGGGGTCAAGCACAGATATGCAGCGCGCCTCAGCTTCGCTCTGGAATCCGACAGATGCACAAATAATATAGCAGAATATGAAGCAGTAATCCTCGGCCTCCGCAAGCTAAGGGCCCTCGGAGTCACCACCTGTATCATCAAAACAGACTCCAAGATAGTTGCCGGCCAGGTCGAGAAAGACTACGCAGCAAAGGACCCCGCACTTATGCAATACCTCTCGGCCATCCGAAGTCTCGAGAGGCAATTCAAGGGGTTCACCTTGCAGCATGTGGATCGGGCCAAGAATGAAGAGGCCGACGCATTGGCCAAGGCTGCCGCCAGGGGCGAAACTCTACCCTCCGACGTGTTCTTTCATGTCATCGGCACGCCAGCCGTCCGGAGCCCCGAAGGGCTCCAAATAACCAATGACAGCGAGGGCCACCGCATAGTCAACCTTATCATGACCGAAGACTGGCGGGCACCAATAACCCTGTTCCTACAGGGGTATTATCATCCAGCCGACATTAGTGAGGCCAAGCGCCTCAGACATCGAAGCCGAGACTTCACACTGATTGAAGGTCAACTCTACAAAAAAGGGGTTAGTCAGCCAATGCTTAAGTGCGTCACCGAAGCCGAAGGCATGCAGATCCTACGAGAAGTCCACAGTGGCACGTGCGGCTCACACGCAGGGCCAAGGGCCCTAGCTGCTAAGGTGATCCGCCAGGGCTTTTACTGGCCCGCAATGATCTGCGCCGCAAATCGGGTCACACGGTCCTGCGAAGCCTGCCAGAAGTTTTCTCCTCGGTCAGGCAGCCCCTCGCAGTATACAAAGCTGATCGCCCATACATGGCCCCTCCAGCGCTGGGGCCTGGACATTGTCGGGCCCCTGCCCACCGCTCAGGGGAACCTTAAGTTCGCCTTCGTCGCTGTCGAGTACTTCACCAAATGGATCGAGGCGAGGGTTGTTTCCACAATAACATCAAAAACTGCCCAAAAATTCTTCTGGCAAAACATTGTTTGCCGCTTCGGAGTATCGTCCGAACTAACAGTTGACAACGGCAAGCAGTTTGACAGCCAAGACTTCAAGGATTTTTGTTTCTCCATTGGCACCAAGCTTGCCTTCGCCTCAGTCTATCATCCGCAGTCCAACGGGGTCGTGGAACGCGCCAATGGGAAAATCTTCACAGCTGTCAAGAAGATGCTCCTTGATGAAAAAAAGGGTAGATGGACCGATCAGCTACCTGAGGCAGTCTGGGCACTAAACACGACTGAGTGCAGGGCGACTGGGTTTACTCCCTTTCGCCTTCTATACGGATCGGAGGCCATGACCCCGCAAGAAATAAAGCATGGGTCCCCACGAACAGTTCCGTCAGCTGTCCCCGATGTGGATGAGCCAACTTCAAAGGACCTCATTGACGGAGACCGAGTCTTCGCCCTACAAGCCCTCAACAAATACCAAGCCCAGACCAAAGCATGGCGCGACCACACAGTCATCCCGAGGGAGTTCAACGAAGGGGACCTCGTACTCGTCCGAACGGCTCGGACGGAGTCCAAGGGCAAGCTGGAGCCCAAGTGGGAGGGCCCCTTTATAGTCAAGGCAAAAGCTTCCCCCAGCGCCTACAGGCTCACAACGCCAAACGGCGAGGACCTGGAGCACTCCTGGAACATCGACAACCTCCGCAAATTTTTTGTTTGACTCCTCAGGGCTGATTTCGCCCTTGTAATTCGCAAAAACAATCTTGTACCGGCCCGCACTCTTTTCCTCCCGGGGGGTGAGGTTTTTAACGAGGCGGAGCCATGTAATATATGTGTGAAAAATCCCCCGCAAAAACATGCGTCGAAAAAAGACCGCGACGACGGTCTTCGACATTCGACCAATACGAGGTCACCGCGAGGCTAAGCGCTAGCCACCCTCGCGTGCGACAAATCCGCGCAGAAGTCGCCTAAGGGTGCAGCCGGACTAGCACAACAAGTGCGAAAAAACCGAAGTCTATCGCGAAGACTATCCGCGCAGAAGTTGCCTAAGGGTGCAGCCGGACTAGCACAACAAGTGCGAAAAAACCGAAGTCTATCGCGAAGACTATCCGCGCAGAAGTCGCCTAAGGGTGTAGCCGGACTAGCACAACAAGTGCGAAAAAACCGAAGTCTATCGCGAAGACTATCCGCGCAGAAGTCGCCTAAGGGTGCAGCCGGACTAGCACAACAAGTGCGAAAAAACCGAAGTCTATCGCGAAGACTATCCGCGCAGAAGTCGCCTAAGGGTGCAGCCGGACTAGCACAACAAGTGCGAAAAAACCGAAGTCTACCACGAAGACTATCCGCGCAGAAGTCGCCTAAGGGTGCAGCCGGACTAGCACAACAAGTGCGAAAAAACCGAAGTCTACCGCGAAGACTGTCCGTGCAGAAGTCGCCTAAGGGTGCAGCCGGACTAGCACAACAAATGCAGAAACGACAACATCAAACCGTCCGCGCCAAGACCGACTATAATCGCACCAGCACAGCATAACAAAACACACCAGACAAAGTACACAATGCCTTCGCAGGCATAGACAAGCGAGGGCACACAACTTCATCACACAAGCCTTCACACATATACAAGCGAGGACACCACACTCTACTTCGGCTCAACCTTAGGAATAATTCACATCTCCCTATAATTAAATAACATTATCCTAAGCTCCTCACCCGCAAAAAGACGTCGCAGTTCCCCTTCACCTGTACTCGCGGCGGCCGGCAAAGACAACAGTTCCTGCCGGCCAGCCCTACTCACACGAAGCCGAGCCCCCTCCGCCCCACTAACTCTACGCTTCGCAATAGCCCTACGTCGTCGGCGCCCGGTGCTAGGACCTGGCACATCTTCTGCGTCCGCGGCGTGCGGCGAAGCCTCCGCCGCAGCCACGTCCAAAGCCGCAAAGTAGTCCAAGTCCTCCTCCGACGACTCCTCAGTCCACTCAACCGAGCTCCCAGAGTCAGCAAAATCAAAAAACTCAGATGCAGATCCACCACATTCAATATCACCTTCCGCGGTCGAAGCCGCCAAAAATATAGTAGTGGCGGTTGCGTGCGCAGGCCCAAAATCTTGAACCTGCGCAGCAACCAAAATTCAGCAACATATCCAAAATTCCCCAACCCTCTACACCCACTACGCCACCTGCGAAGGCCCTGACGTTGCGGGAGCCTCCGCCGTTGGTTCCGCCGTTGCTTCTGCTGTTGTTTCCGCCGCCACCGCCGCGGGATCTTCAGCACTCGGCGCAGCAGCTGCGGGGGCATCAGGCGCGCCTTCGGCGACCTCTGGGGGCAGGTCTTCGCCGACCGCAGCGGATGCGGGGGCACCCGGCGCGTCTTCCGCAGTCTCCGGGGTCGGCTCCAGGGTGACCCCAGACACGGCCTCCGCTGGGGTCGGCTCCGGGTCAGACAGCGTGCTGTTCAACGCCCCGAAGTCGTCCACCCTCTCGCCACGCGCCGCCTAAGACAAAACACGCAAAATTCAGCAAACGCACACAAAGCCTACATCCAACAAACACCAAACAAACGAAAACGTTACCTGAGCCCTCGCCGTCTCGGCCCGCTCCCTGACCACCTCGCGACCGTGCGGACCCCACATCCGGTCGTAGATGGCTCCGGCGGATTCCTTCACTACGGGGTCCTCAACCTTAAAGATATCTTGCTCAAAATCTTCATCGGCTTGGTCGAAGACCTCGAAGTGTCGGCACCCTTCGCGGGAGAGCGCGTTCATCGCCCCCTCGCAGGTGACCAAGGAGGCATACGCCATAAACCCCTCCACGACAGTGGGGAGTGCCTGCAACTCCTCCTGCACCCACTCCAGGCAGCGAAGTCCGGGCTCTCGGTCCGGCACTTCGAAGTCACCGGTCCCCACGCCCAGCCCATGGTATGTATCTGTAAGCAGTTGGTGCGTCCGCTCTGCCTCCGCGCGTGACACGGCCTCGGCCCTCTCCACGTGGCTCTCTAGGGCGGTGAGCCGCTCCTGCAGCTGCTCAGCGCGCTCCCTGGCAAGATTGCCCTCCGCCCGTGCCAGGTTAGCCTCCGCCTGCGCAACCTGCGCCTTGACAAGGGCCTCGTTGGTCTCCCTCCTTTCCCCCGCCAGCTGGCACCGGAGGGCAGCCTTCTCTCCCTCCAGCGTGGCCACCTTGTCCGCCAGCTTGCGACACTTGCTGTCGGCGGCCGATTTTTCACAGACGGCGTCAGCATGTTGTGTCCGAAGTCTCTCGACTTCGGCAGCCACAGCTGCTGTAAGGGCCCCCGACGCAGTGCGGCTGGCGAAGTCAGCCACCTGCAGAACAATCGTAAGACCGTGGCCCCAGCAAGCCGATAATAAAAAAAAGGACGAAGTCCAGCTCAGCGGACCTGACTTAGCGCCTCCGTCACCTCCTTCAGTCGGCGGGACGCAGCGCCCGCCTCATCCCTGACAGCCGCGAGGGCCGACACCTCGCCTCCGGCGCTAAGAGCCCCGCCCTTCGCCTTTGGCACTGCGGCAGCCATCGTGGTCGCCGCGGCAGGCGCAACCATAGCAAGTTGGCCTTCGCACGACCCTGCGACGTACCAACGAATAAATTAAAAAAAAATAAATAAATAAATAGAGCCAACGACTTACCACCGAGATAGTCGTCCACACTAATATCGGTCGCGAAGTCGGCGACACGTTTGCCCGACAACGGCAACGCTCGGGCCGCCTTCGCGACCTCCGCCACTTCGCTGGCCGGCGGCACCGCCTTCGCCGATTTCGAGCCTCCGGCGCCTGCCGTTGCCTCCGACGCCTTGCTAGATGCAGGGACGCCCGACTTCGCCGCCACCGGCGGCCTGCCTCCACCGGGGGCCGCAGCCTTCGCGGCCCCCCGCTGCCTCTTCGGCCTGGCTTCAACGAGCCTGACAGTCGCCTGGCGCTTTTGTGCAGCTCCCTGGCGATCCTTGTCCATCACTGCTGACACAACAGCATCAATATTCCGCCCGTAAGGAAAAATCCTCCATTCACGAACCATGTGAGATGTAAAAAAGTCCTCGCTAGCCGCGCGGGGGATAGGAACATTCCTAGGCCAACAACCCCCGGTAACCCTCAGCATCCGAGCCGAAGACTCCCGGAGCTCGGGCGAAGACATCCTTCCCCCCGGGGCCGCGCACGTCCTCATCAACTCTCTAGCAAAACCATCAGAAACCCCAAGTCCTCCCATAGCAGTACCTAATTTTCTCTTTTTAGAGGATGGGGCGGCCGCCGGCGCAGGGTCGTCTCCAGTCTCCACCGTCGGCTTCTTCCCACGGCGGTCCACATCGTCTTGACCAGGGTAGCCGTCATATGGCAATTGATTTAATTCAAAAACCCTGTTCAAACGGTCATTCGACCCACGGATATCCCAGCTGCGCTGGCCCTCTGTCCTCGGCACGTAACGTCCAATGAGCCGCACCGCCCCATCCTCCGCCTCACGCACAAAGGCGGCCGGATCGCGGTTTTGCAGATTTAGCGCGAAGGCGGGACTCCGCACCACCCTTCCGCCATGGAAAGGCATCTGGCGAGGGCACACTTCGCCCAACGCCCAGCCATGCGCCAAGGGCCATACCCCGTACGCCACAAATTCTTCAACCAAGTCGCGCCCACTGCTCAGGCCGGCGGCGCACCGAAGGGCCCCTTCGTCCACATCCTCCTCCGCCACTTCAAAGGGCGGGTACGCTGAGTAAAAATGAGAACACATCTCGGACACGGGGAGTCCCTCATGGCCTTCGACGGTACCCTCAGCAACATAAAACCAAAATTCATTCCAGTTGCCCCACTTGTTGCGGGCGCAAGGAACCAACTCGACTACCTGCATCGTGGTTTTGCCGGTCTTCGGCGTGAATGTGCAGGACCCAAACTGAGCAACTTCGTCTCCAATCATCCTCTTCTGCCAGTGCAAACAATAATACTTCGCAAAAACTTCGACCGATGGCTGTCCGCTGTACGAAGTCGTCGCCCAGACATACTTCGATAGAGCCACCATCGCATTCGGTGTCAGCTGATGTATTTGAACGTTGAACCTGCGCAGGACTTCGCCAACAAATCGGTGTGCAGGCAAGCGGAGTCCGGCGGCGAAGAACGCCTCGAAAACAACCAACTCGCCCTCCGGCTAGGGGACTTCCTCCGTCCCCGGGACTTGAGCGACTCCGCCGCCGAAGTAACCCAACCGCTGCATATCTTGCACGCGGACCGACGACATCCGCGATACGCCAAAGTCAACAGAATCGCCGACGCGCAACTCCTTCGCCATCAAACTACTCAGCGTTTCCTCAGACGAGGCGGCGGCCGGCGGTGAGGGATCGGCCGGCGGCGTAGCAGCAGCGGAAGAAGACGAGGACGGCATCGCTACGTACCGTCGGCGGCGGCGGGCGGTCCGCTTCACTCGAGCCAGATCTCCGGCGAACAAGAGCACGGCGGGCAGACGAGCAGCAAGACGGCGGAAAGGGCGGCTAGGGTTTTCGCGGAGCGCAGAAAGTGAAGTTCAAAAAGCGCCGACCCCCGCCCCCTTTTATAGGCAGGGCGCGGTGCTTCGGGAAACCCGCAATCCAACAGTACGCCGTCAATCAACGGTCATATCAAAAACCCCCGCGGAACCACTTCGAGCGAGGGCAGCGTCTCCGCCATCTAGCGACGTCTTCGGCACCAGGTGACTTTGTCGAACTGGTCCCTCGGAGGGCAAATGTTGGGGCGAAGGCAAAGGCGCCACCCTTCGCTCGAAGCCTTCGCTGCAGCAGCTGAGCTAACAGAAACAAAACAGGCAGGGACACCCTTCGCTTGTTCCGCACCAGACGAAGACCGGCGACGAAGGGCATCCCACAGTGCGGCTTCGTCCAGCTCAGAGGCCCACGTGCGATCCGGCCCATCGTAACGGGCCCCGCGTGGCCGCCGTGCGTTACGGGCCTAATTTGTAAAGGCATCCCTGTAATTACGGTCTGTAACCCCGCTTTATGGGAATATTCTGGGGATAACCTAGGTAGCTGAGGGCACATGTGTCCTTAGCTCAAGGCGCTGCACGCTCAGGTACCTATAAATACCCCTGCACAGTGCCCGTGAGAGGCCAGATTAACAGAGCTATTGCCATCTTGCGCGAGTACCCTGTTGACGTCACTGCTCACCCTTGTTGGATCCCCTTGCAACTGAGAGCAAGTTCCAACAATAATGATTAATCAAACTCAAAAGAACAATGCCTTTTGTGGGTTAAATCCCAATCGCCTATACTACATAGGGTCGGACTAACACTCTACTATGGCATTATGTGGGACTCATAACCATGTGGTAACTGAAGCTTTGGAGCTCGTACCAAAATGAGTTCCATGCATTAATCATTCAAGAATGAACGTAAAGTGTCTATATGTGATCACATGGCACCTAAACCTTTGATACCACTATAACATATAAAATAACTATTCTAGAAAAATAAAACAATTCACCAACATTTTTAGTACCTTTTGCTACCATGCCAAATATAGAGATAGTGAAAATTATTAATAACTACCTTGTATATATAGTCTTTTATTAATTGAAAGTCAGAGCTCCTACCACTTTGTTAAAAAAACTCTAAAAATCACAACATATTCATATTCAACATATAGAAGAGACCTGAGGGAGTGAGTACCTAGTCTGTTAACTTTATAGAAATGACGCCCTCACCCGCTTCATTCATGTTGATATTGCACAAAGAAGTGATCTTCTTTATCGCCTCTTTAGGAGAAGCATATGAAAGAGTGCAATCCACTTATGGAATAGCACCCTTAGTATCTGACATGATAATAAAACAATTACACCAAAAATATGTCAAGAGTGATATTAATTGTTCTACTTAGCCAGACATAAAAGTGTAAATCAACGAACCACAGAAAATAGATATAGGAAACTTGCATGTGGATCCACTGTAATGATTATTTGGAGTAGCCGGATCATTGATGTTTAGACCATCAAGTGATCGACTATGTTGATCATGTGAACATTGACCTCCTACTTCGTCATCCTGATACTGCAGTTCTTACTACTGTTGTTGCCATCGCTTTTGTTTGAAGTATTGCCTTTGTCTGCCCCATATTTGTTTGATCAAGGATGATGCCCAGTTCTATCCATGTAATAAAAAAAATGAGCAACACCACAGTATCAACTTTTACTAACTGAAATCAGTGAGAGTACCAACTACCTGCTCTATGTGGACTACCTGGACTACTCATTTAAGATCTAAGCAAGCAGAACACAAAACTACCGAAATGTTATAGATTTTCAAAAACACAGCTACACGTAATGACCATTATAGAGTTCAAATACCAACAATCAACAACCAGTTACAAAATGGAAGCACAAAACAATCAAAATCATCCTATTTACCCTAATTAAGTGTTGAACATATTATACTGAAGCACTGAAGGTAACACCAATGCCTCACTTTGGCACTCGAGACATGACCCTTGGGCAATGCTTCTTCGGATCTAAGGGGAGTGAGAAGAAAAGAAGCAATTCTCAAAACTCATAAATTTATAAATGAATTACATAAGGGAAACAATTATAAAATGAGGTAGCCTAACCTCTCTTCCGAAACCAAACCAAACCGAAAAGGGGAAAATATTGGAAGATAAAAGGAAAACAAACACTGGGAAAGCTTGGAACGAACCTAGTCAATCGACGTCGCCGCTATCGCTTGGTTGCATCTGGTCGCCGTTGACACACACCCTGGTGAGCTCACGCTATTCGAAGTTATTCAAATTATCGGGTTCTATAAAAGCCCCCAAAAATATTTGTCACACATGAATATTTGAAAAATAATACTGCACTCAGTCTACCATAGAGTAGCCAAAGTAGTCCTAGTAATTGAAACGACCGTTAAAATCCAAGCCACAGTCTTGGTTTGACATGGAGAGGAAGGGGCACCATCGGCAAGCCAGCAGAGGCTGCAGAGCCAACGAGCAAGCTCACATGACGGAGCTAATTTATATACCCAGACCAACATATAGAGCTTAAAAACCTTGGCATTCTGGTCTAATGTTTTATCCCATTGAAAGTAGTGATCAGATAAGGCAGAAACGTCCGAGGCATGCTGCTTGGTCCAAAATCAGTGTGGAACATCTTCTCAGTACCTTTGCAAGCTTCTTGAGATGAACACTCCACTGGAACATTTTATGGAACATATCCTGATGCTCTCTGAAGTGCACCTATGTCAAGATCAATCTTAGTTCTAGCTATACGCTAATCTAACCCATGCCTCCTCTTTCTCGATGCCCAACTTGCGGATTGAATTATCAAAGGGTAGCCAAGATCAGCGAGATGGGCACAAGCTCTAGGGAACATAAGAAGCATCACGAAGAGAGGGAAGAAACGAACCCAGAGCAAAAAGGTGCACCTCCTTCCTAGTGTGCCAATCATGATGCATATGTTCCAAATACAAAGAATATTGAGCATCCCAAATCCTCATTTGCATACAAATTTCATAATAAACTTGTTTTAATATAAAAACAATACTAATATCTTTTCATAAATTTAATCAAGTTTGAAAATGTTTGACCGACCTGAAAATGTGGTGGCACTGATTTGCGGCGGGAGGAGTGTACAATGATACACGTCCATACATGACCATCATCTAGTAAGATAATGAACAACCTTGACATGAAGTCATTGTGGCGTTCATCAAGTTATTCAGCATATACAAAGACAAAGAGCCAGCAGGGAGGATTGGAGAGGGGCCTTCCAGATGTCTTTACCTTCAACACATTGATTGATGGCTACTGCGAGAGATTAAAGCTAGATAGTGCACTTCAGCTTGTTGAAAGGATGTGGATGTATGGCATTGCTCCTGATGTTATCACATACAACTCAAATTTGAATGGGCTCTGCAAAGCTGGCAAAGCCAAGAAAGTCAATGATACATTCGAAGAGATGATACTTGAACTTAGTGATTCGTAGGGGATCAAACCAGCTATTGGAATGAGCCTTGAATGTTCATGATGAGAGCAAGCTGAGACTGAGCAATAAGGCAACAAAATTGAGAAAGGGAGCAAGTAATGCTTGAGCTTGGGCTTCCTCATTTGCTTCTATTTCACTGGGTGAATTGTCATCTTTGAGACAAGCTTAGCCATCTTAGAGATGTTTGTTAGGGTAGCTGCTCACAAGGTGCAAAACCATTTAATCTTCGCTCCCCACTATTTCTGTGTGGTCAGGAAGGGGGGAAACCTTACAGGCATGTAAATTTTGAGGACATCATGTGCTGTTGTATATTAGGAATACCTTTGCATTTGCTGGTGCGACACCTAATCTTCCTGTCTATTAACAGAGTTATTTGGCCATGTATCATGAACATCATTGTAGGTTTTTTTTAGGATTTCTCACTGCTGTTTGTGGCGCTGTATTTGTAGTTTACAAAACTTCTAGAAAGTAGGACTCTGAATATTGACTAAAGCAGCTTGAACTAAATCAAACTGTAGGTTAGATTCTAATTTAAAAAGTATTTCGTCTCTCCATAATTCCCAGTTTCCGCAAGCAAGAAAATCACAACCATAGATCCAAGTTCTAGTTATAATTCCCTGTTTCTCCGTCTCTGTTGGAGTTCAATGCAGTCTAAGAAACACGACACAAACATGACAGACAATATTCAGTTTCAGATTTTTAGTTTTAGATTTTCAGATTTTCAGTTTCAGATTTTAGGTTTCAGTAGTTTCAGGGGCAGACATGACTAAATAACAGAACAAACAAGCTCCTATCTTGTCAGAGCTAATGTTCCAGCCAACACATCTATAAGTATTCTAAGAACATCATTATAGCAAGATCAAGTGGGTTATTGACTTCTGTAAGACTGTAGTGAACCTATTATTTACTCCCACTCAAGTCTCATAAAATGAAGAGAGAATTTTTAGAGAAAGAAACACTCCAAGATGGGTACCCAAAGTACAAGCCTAAATATAAAACTAAAGTTAAGCAAGAAATGGAAGGTATACTATTTTCACTTGTATACTAATCTATATATTTCTTTGTCAGAATTTAGAAATCAAAGCACAAACATGTTTTTTTAGCTTTTTGGCTCAGGCTCAACCTCACAGTAACTATTTGATACTTGTATACTAATTTGTTGTGTTTCTTTGAAAGAATTTATAAATTGAAGCACAAACATTTTTTTACTTTTTGGCTCAGGCTCTCGCAATTAACAGATCATTCTGCATATAATACCAAACAAGCCTATGTGACTGTCATCATAGAGTAGGGGTTTAGGTAATGGAAGTTTTGGGGGTTTAACCAAAATATGATCAACGCAACAAACAATCTTGTAAAAGCACATATATTGATAGTACAAGTTAACTTACCAAATCCACATAGAATCGACCTGAAAACTGCCTTTTGAATCTAATTACCCACTTGCCACCATTCTTATTTGCAGGATCCTGGCCAATTGAAAACCATTAGAGAATGCAGACTCTAAATATGCATCAGGGAAACTGCCACCAAATAGGCTACATACATTTCACTGGTACAAAAGAATAAACACATTGCAAGCTGCAACACTAAACCAGTACCTGGTGTATGAATACTGTGCCAATGAAACCTTGTCCAGAACCTACTTACTTAGGGAAATCTATATAAATGCAACTTTATCTAATTTGACATTATCTTCTAATACCTTCATGACTGGCATGCAGTAATTAACCCTGTGCTACCTTGGGAAACAATCTAAGAGACTATGCATCTGTCCTAAGGTTACTTTACAGTTCACACACCCTGACAGATGCACTGTTTAGAGGCATCAACGTGAGAAACAACGCCGACCAGAATTTAATCTATAGACAGAACGACAACAACGGGAGGTTGGGAGAGGAAAATATAGTGAAGTCATTAAGGGTATAAATGTTAACAATAATGAGAAATGCATCATTAAGATCCTCAAGCCTGTGAAGGAAAAAAGGCAGACCATGAATCCTATTTTCTGCAATTTGTCATTCTCCAGCTATGACAGGCTACTGTTTTCATTTCGCACCTATTTAAATTTCTTAATTTCAGTGATGATTTTCATCTCGATTTTAAGCCACAGCTCTCGTGCTGGTGCAGATCAAAATAGATAATAAAATTCTTTAGAATCATTATGGAGGCCCTAACATTGTGAAGTTGCTTGATATTGTTAGAGGTCAACATTCAAAAACACCCAGCTTGATCTTGGAGTATGGAGTATGCCAACAACACTTAGTTCAAAGTGTTGTACCCAACACTAACAGATTATGACATTTGATACTACATCTACGAGTTACTCACGGTAAATTCTCATCTTTTTATTTCTGTGTAAGCAGCTAGAATATATTATCAAAAATTTGAGTCACAAAAGTGAGAAGGTCTAGTTGGTGATATAGATTACAGAGCATTAATTTACATTTTAAACACTTCAATAATGTGACCAGAAATGACATCATGAACCTCTGGCATATACCAGAATGAAATGGTTAAAAATAACAAACAGGAATGAGCCTACAGAAGTTCTTCATTGCTATTTGATATTATACAAATTTCAGCATGTGGACACCATTGTATATGTCTGTATATGCATCTAACCTGGTAATAAATATATGTGTCGATCTTGCGAGATCGGACGAGGCGGAGCGGCTGAATTGTCTGGAGGTTGTAGACGTCGGTGGCGCTAGACGTGAAAATGGTTGTCGCTTAAAAAATGAGTCCAGGACAATCAGAATACCCCCCAACTTCTGCACCTACAGATGTTATAACATTGCAATAATAAAAAATAAAGGTCCCTTGGTTCTTTTCATCAAACCAGACTTGACCATGCTGGAAACTAAGAAAATTACAAATTATACTGAATAAATTAATTCAAATTGGTACCTCAGTCTTGAATAGAAAATTTCATACAAAAAAGAAACCATCAAAATTGCATCATGCCTAAAACTTATCTCTAACCTCCAGAGTTCAGCCGAACAACC
Source organism: Zea luxurians (assembly GCA_029449295.1). NCBI lineage: Eukaryota > Viridiplantae > Streptophyta > Magnoliopsida > Poales > Poaceae > Zea > Zea luxurians. The sequence continues at coordinate 15,759,942 of JAOPSE010000023.1, read as the reverse complement.
TAGAGAAATAAACACCAATATTGTAATTTACATTGGTCAGAAATGGGTTACAAATGGACACTAAACTGGCTCGACAATAATGTAGAATGAGTTGGATTATTATTGAGTGACATAACAAATATAACTAGGTTTTGTGTCACTCAGTAATCATGAGTCATTACATGCCTACGTCAGAGTTACTGAATTATAAAAAACAAGTGCAAAATAAGTTCAGATACTAAAGTCTGACATATGCATTCTTTTAACCACAGTAAATAGTAAAATATAACTGTTTTGTGTCACTCAGTAACCATGAGTCATTACATGCCTACGTCAGAGTTACTGAATTATCAAAAACAAGTGCAAAATAAGTTCAGATACTAAAGTCTGACATATGCATTCTTTTAACTACATTAAATAGTAACCAATATTAGGCAAAACTATAGAGCATACAACAATGTCACTGGTTGATGTAACTATAAATTTGAGTCACAAAAGTGAGAAGGTCTAGTTAGTGATATAGATTACAGAGCATTAATTTACATTTTAAACACTTCAATAATGCGACCAGAAATGACATCATGAACCTCTAGCATATACCAGAATGAAATGGTTAAAAATAACAAACCGGAATGAGCCTACAGAAGTTCTCCATAATTCTAACTGCAAGTTCACATGGCACTTTGAACATATAACAAAGTGAAGAACTCCCTAAAATGCTCAACGCGCACCAAGCAAAGAGCGGAGGCAGAAATGCAGCTCACCTTCTGGCACGAGGCATGTCGAAGGAGGATGCAGAGAGGAGGCCCTTGTTCTCCTCGATGCATGTAATGAGGTAGGGGATCATCTGCTTCACCGGCTCGTATGGCAGGTAGTTGCTAACCTGGAACTCGGTGCTACAGAGGCACAATGATAGCCCATCAGGTTGCGGTCTCCCTAGCTCCTGAGCACACTGCACTGCGACCTGGTATAAAGAAAAATTGGGATAGTTGGCCTAATTCAAAAACAATCTACAAAGATATTCCTGAATCTTGTGGCTCGCCTTAAGAACAAATGTGAACATATTTTATTACAATCATAATACATCCCCAATGTACTAATAACATAATGATAAAGGGTTCATAATAAAAGAAAGGTTTATCGTTTAGTGCTTTGTCCTTGTTAAATGCAAATCAATTGGAATTTGTAAAGAGCGAGCCACTGCAAATAACATCTCTATTAGTTAATTCTTGTTTCAAACGTTAAATGTGCTTACAAAAGGAAGAACAATAGTGAAATCAAGTAGAAAAATAATAAACCTTTCTTGCTCATCTCCAGGGCAAAGGGGGGATATTACTAATAAAGAAGTGTTCTGATTCTGGTGCTATGAGCTTACACAGAGGCCGTCTGGTTCTGAATTTCTTGCCATGCACAGAAGTACATCATCTGCCTCAACTCTAGCGTCAAGGACAAGCACCACTCCAGCATCCATGACATCACCACCGTCAACCTCACCAATAACGACATCGGCGGCAACCCCTCGGCCTTGTCGTCCTCTCTGCACAAGTGACATAAATAGTGCAACCCAAAAATTGGAGTTTTGGCATCAAATGACATTCTTGCAAATATCCTGAATAGATTAGTCATATAAAGCTTAAAACTAAAGATGAAGTCGAAACCCTATACTATGAATCTTTATAGGAACCTCAGTTTTAGTAGGCTACGTTTAAATGAATGGACATTTTAGAACAACCAAGAAGACATGTCGTTGCAAATAAGATCCTCAACAACTGATTTAAGTTCATGGATCATGGCAAATTGTCAATGAATTTCTAAACACGATCCTGTATATAACTTCTTAACAGGACAGCCTAAAGTGTGCGACTTTTTAGTTGCAGTGCGTAGTTTCTACAAACAAGTACAGTAATTCAGTCACGACACAAAGGAACATCTATTATGATCGGTTAAATATTCAAAGAGAATAAAGAGAATAAGGGGAAAAGGGGTAACATTAAGTACAAGGGAGAAGAATAAATTTAGATTTAACATTCCTTATTGACTGCTGACCTTTCTGCGAATTTAAGCACATTTAAATGGTCAGGCACACCTAAATTGAATACAGCTAGATGACCTAAACTGAATACAGCTAGATGCAAGTAAGATAGAATAAAAGAGTGTTGGTAATGTCTTGTAAGAGTATTATTACTATGTTATTTGAAATTATAAGAATCTTTTGCTATGAGTTGCTGAACTAATGATAAAATTCAACTGTATATATTTCTCATTCTATGTCATCAAGGCAGCTAGCAGAATATAAATGTTCCTTAGTGTACAAGGCTCAACATTCTGAATATCAATTACCAAACCTACTACATAACCTATCTTGTTGGCCACTAACCAGGCATTCTGAACACAAGGACTGATAAATGAAACATTGCACCACACTGTAGCATATTATAGAGTACAGTGCATGCACCAAATACAACAAAATGGAATTAGACATTAGTAGAAATGGTGATGGTGTGCAACGCTTTTAGAGAAGAACGCATAAAATAGCAAGGAAATAGTCCATCACCTTGACGATTGATGTGATGTCACGGAGTGGTGTCCTCGGGTACCAGTCAGGCAAGGGGGTCCTCCTCTTTGGTGTAGCCCTCAAAGCTCCCACTGGTGGCACATTCTCCTTGTTGCTTGAAGGTGACAGAAACTGCCGAGCCGGTCGCTTGACAACACCATTCACCAGCACAGCTCCTAGCGATTCTACTGTCCTGATAAAGAACCCACCACCAGAGATGTCGACGAGAGCCGGCCTTCTTGCAGTCCTCACTTCAAGCATCTTGAAGTTCTGGAGGAGTGCATACAACCACATGAGTGATGCAAGAGACCAAAGAACACATAATCAGATAAACAAATGAAACCAGAAATCACAGTATCTCATACAATTGTTCTGGTCTTTCCTATTCTTGGTGCACTGAGTCATGTACTCCTGTTGCTCTTCTCCTGGGTCAACACAACAAATTTAATTGAACTGCCAAAATTGCAATTGAACGCGAACAGTGGGGAAATTACTTCCCATCAAAATGTAGATGATATTTCCGTGCGACTTGCACTGCATTTAGATGTAAGCAAGGTTAGTTTGCATTTGGACATACATTTGGAAATTTCAAAAAGATGGACCTGAGAGTATGGGGCCGACATGCTAGTTTCTTCTGCTCCTCCTCTTACTCTATCCGTGGATAAGCAGAGGCGTAGTGTAGTGCACTTGAGCCTAAGAGCATCGAGCACATGAGAAAGCCAAGAAGAGAGAGGCTAGCAAAGGGAGGCGTCGTCGACCGAGGAGATGGACAGGCATCATCAGAGTCAGGGTCATGGGCAGCAGCGGTGGCGAACTTGTCCTGCCCGTTGTTCCCTTTCTTGGAGCTAGAGGAGGAGGGCGAAGGCCATGACCACGCCGCACGAGGGGGGGCAAGCTGGAGCTCCCGACGGTGGAGCTTGAGGCGTCGGGGTAGGTGCTGGCGGCGTGCCGAGGGCTCGACATGTTCTGCCTCGCGAACCACGGCGCGCCACGGTGCTCTATAGGCCCGTCAGCGAGAGGAGAGGGAGGAGCCAGCACATCGATTCTATAAACCGAGGCTAGATCTAGCGCCAGGAAGCTAGGGTTCGCCAGCGGCCCGCCATGTCCTCCACCAAGTCGTGATCGCGTTACGGCGTCGTTCCCACTTCCTCCTGCGGCATGCGCCAACACCGACGCCGCAACTGCTCAAGCCGGAGAACGTCGCGGTCGCAGGCGACGAGGCGGCACCATCGTATGCCGGCAACGACGACCGAGGCCGAAGTCACCTTCTTCTCCCCCGCGCGCGGCGGGGCGTGCTACAGGGAGACCCACGCGCGAGCGCGCCTGGAATCTCGGCCGAGCGTGAGGAGATGGGCGTGGGAGTGGAGGGGAGCAGCGACGGCTACACGATTGGGAGAGTAGAGAAGGGGAACAACGGCGGTTGTGCGATTGAGGAGGAGAGAAAAGCAGAACGGACGGATGGGACGCACGATACTACAGATGGTCGAGATGGATGGGAGGCAGAACGGCAGACTACTTTTACCTTCTTAATAAGTAGTATAGATAAATATAACTCCAAATTTAATGATTCTAGTTCCTATGATCTTATTTTAATGTGTAGATTTTTATTGTGTATTTTATTCACATGTTTGATGTGATGTTAATTGTTGCTATACTATGTATGTATTGTGTTGATGCGAGTAGACGAGCAAGCCACTGTGGATCCTGAGGTTCAGCAGGTAGAAGTTGCTGAGCAGGAGCTCATTGAAGGCAAGTTGTTCCCTTGACCACTTTTTACCCAATAATGTTCTTTAATGTCACTTATTCATGCATAGGTTTAATTTTGATGGGACCCAATAGGTCACCCTAGATTGTTTATCTCTTTACCTTGTTATTCCTAAATCACTTGGGTAGTTTTGCTATTGCTTTACATGGTTTTGGGATAATATTTTGTTATATCCATGTTCCAGTTATCTTGTTATTTTATTTATGTTCATGTCAAGATCATTAAATTTTAATTGGAACATGGAGCTTAACTTGAGAAACACGTGCCACCACAAGGGTTTAATGGGACGCCCTTGGCCAACTAACTAGGAAAGCTAGTGGAAGACTACCTTACCTGAAAGGGGCAAGGGCAGTAGGGGATTACATGCAAGGAGGTTCTCAGGTTGATTTTGCTGCGATGACGGTCAGACGGGGGATTCTTGCAAGTGCTCTTTCCATAAACTATAGCGGGTTTTCAGAAGCTAGTGGAACTTTGTAAAGGCCTCGTAGTGGATCCCTAGCCATTCACCTCAGTAATGTCTAAGGGTCTAGTTAACCCTGGCGACATGGGATACACGACTTGTGGGTACAGGGTACAACCTCTACAGAGTGTAAAACTGGTATACTAGCCGTGCTCGCGGTCATGAGCAGCTCAGGACTCTCTGATGATTAATTTATGGAACCTAAACTCAATTTTGTCATTTGCATTTGCATTGGGATTTGCTATTAATTTTGTTCTATTATTTATTATGGTTTGATATTTACTTACATCTAGTAATTGCTAATAAAATTTGACTAACTTATTAAAAGCAATGCTCAGCTTTAACCCCAATTATTGTTTAGCCTTACACATCACTTGAACTCCTACCTTTGGTGAGTTCATACCACATTATTCCCCACAACTTATTGAGCGATGAACATGTGTGAGCTCACCCTTGCTGTCTCACACCCCCCCACAGGAGAAGAACAGGTGGTTCAAGTGGAGCCACGTATCGAGGAGTTCGATTCGATCTAGGTGGCGTCTCCCAGTTGACTTTCTGGTGCCAAGGAAGGATTTTAGATCCTGTTATATTTATCTTTTATTTTGTAAGACTTCTGCTATGTAATAAATACTTGATTATTGTGACATTTATCTCTACACACTCTGTTATTATATATGTTGTCTTCTTTGGCGCATGTATGAGATGCACCTGGCTTTGTCCCTTAAAGCCCGGGGTGTTATAGCTCCTCTCCAAGATAGTCAAAGAATTGCTGGCGTCGTGATACAACTTGTCAAGGTTGTCACGAGAAGTTGCAAGGGCACGTTTTTCCTCCTGCAGACAAGAATCAGCTCTCAAACATCAAGCAGGCAGTAAGAACACAGCAGAGAAAGTCAAGTAAAGCTTAATTCATTGGCCACCTTTTCAGAGTCAAACTGAGCATTGAGAGAGGAATTCAACATGTTGGCATCATTCAGAGAAGCAGAAACCCGGGCCAAGTCCATCTGACCTTGAGAATATTTCCCCTCAAGATCAGAGTACCGCCGGGCCATATCTAGCAAGAAACGGTTAAACAAGGATATTCAGCCAAAAAGCAGATTAATCAAGTAGCCAAGGAGGAAACAAAGGGCACTAACCAGCATTTGCCATCTCCAAATCAGATACCCGCTGCTGAAGCAGCACTGGATTCCAATGTGTTAGAGACAGAGCTCTTTCCGGGACAGAGGCACCCTGCGATCTCAGCTGATGTAACACCCTGAATTTGGGGGTATAAAATTTCTTTTCTAATATCCACCAAATTCAGGTGTTACTCTCTCAGTTCTTCGCTTTCCTTTCTCTTTTCCTTAAAAATGGAGAATCATTTTATTTTATATTAGCGTAAACCTAGTGGAATGAGCCCTAGAGGCACTTTGGTTGTTGCATTCATGCCGTTGCATGGTGTTTCTAAGTGCAAAATGTGTTTGAAACATGTTAATATATCTTATAGAAGCGCTCGGTAAATTTTCATATTTTTCAGAATATTTTTCTATTTTCCGGAAACCAAAATCTATTTATTTGGGGACCTTAAAAATGTTTTTAAAAATTCTAATTATGTTTTTTGAGTTCATTAGGTGCCAAAATATTTATAGGAATTTTTCTGGAATTTTTGAAAGCATATATAATATTTTGAGCATAAAATATGGATTTCTAAGCTTTTCCGAATTTTAAAAATGGTAAAATCCGAATTTTAATCGAATTTTTATCTCGTCCAAACCCTAGGTATATATACATGTCCGGCTTCATCTCGTCGAGCCCGTTCCAGAACACAAAACGGTTCATCCAAATCCAATCCCTAGCTCCCGGTATTGCCCGCCGAAGTTTGGGGCGGTTCCAACTCCGGCGATAACTCCGGCGAGCAATTACTCCCAATCCGTGCATCGTCTGCCGAATCCGAGGGTACCGCTGCGTTCGTCTCATCGGGGGCTTCGTCGCAGCGCGTTCGTTTCGTCGATTGGATCCCCGAATCTCCGGCAATCGACGGATTTCCTCTCGGCTCCGGCGAGGGTCTTCTTCCCCGGTGAGAAACCTCCATTGTTTCACCTAGGTTTTCTTCGTTTCTTCGTTTTCTCGTCCGTGCAGAGCATCTCACACTCTCCCCTTACCTTCCCCCGGGGCGGCGCCCCTCCCCCCTCCGTTTCCCCTCCCCAGTGGCGCCTCTTTCCCCCTCCCGGCGGTGGCGGTGGTGGCCGACGGCGGCGCTCGTGCTCCCGCGCCCCACGCCCGCGCGCACCCCTCCCGACAGCGGTGGCCGCGCACCTCGCGCCCGGTGCGCCCGCGCCCGCCCCCGGCCGGCCCGGCCTCGACCTCCCCTGCGCAGCCCTCTCCTCTTCCCCTCCTTTCTCTTCCATGGATAGGAGGAAGAAGATGAGGAGAGGAAGAAGATGAGGAGAGGAAGAAGATGGCAGTTCTGTAATTTAGTCCGCGCGAATTACAGTATGGTTTAAAACATTCATAACTTTTGCGTTTTAAACCCGATTCGATCCATTCAAGTTGCGTTAGATTCGTATTAAAATTATCTTAATTTAGATATATTTATCCCAATTTTTGCATATTTTATTTAATTTAGTTAAACGTTTGTTTAACCAGTGACTACTAGAACGACGTTTCAATTTAAAAACCTAATTTAGTAATTCGATTTGCGCATTTATAATTAGTCACCAATATGATTAACCTTAACTGAAATGTTATTTCTTAATAACTATTTAGTTTAATCATGTTGTTTAATTATTAGTTCCGCATGTCGGTCCGCGCGTGCCGCGGTGTTGTTTCGTGCACGTCGTCGCGTGTCGTTCGCGAGTGTTGCGCGTGTTGTTCGCACGCGTTGTCATGTGCCGTTCGCGTGTGTCGCGCGCCTTGCCGCGTGCCGTTCGCGCGTATCGCGCGTTGTCCGCGTGCTAAGTCGTTTGTGTCCGCGCGTTGCGCACATCGTGTTTGCACGTCGTGCGTCGCTAATTCGTCTCGCTTAGAATCGCTCATATTCATTAAGTTACTTGCTTAACTGTCAACTATTAAAATAGTAAGTTAGTCAAAACTAAGTAGTAGTATTAATTTTGCGTTTGATTAATATCAATTAATATAATTATGTTGAATTGGATGTTCTAATTAGTACTTGTTTCACGTAAACGTGCTAACCCCTCGACCATAGCTTCGTCTATCATGGTTCCTTTTCTCGCGTAACCGTAGAAGCGCTCTTTATTTTTTATTGCTCGCTTTTATAACATTTTATCTTGTATGGTGTGATGTTCTTATGCATATGTACATGTTTGTTTGTTTGTGCCTGTTGGTATTCGCTGTGCGTTGCGAATAGATTGTGATCCGTTTTCGAGCTTCGAGGGATCGACGATCAAGCGTTGGCGACCAAGTGATCAAGCTCTCTGAGTTCTATGAGGCTGAAGATCCTGAGCATCTGTTTGGTGAAGGCAAGTGTCCTCTGACCTATTATGTCCCATTTACTTTATAATTCATCAACCCGCATACCATGATCAACCTAAGGATTGACTAGCTTTGTATTTACCTTGTCCTTGATTACCTTTTGGGTTATTATGGTTAGCTTCATGCTATTGCTTTACTTTAATCAATGAACATGATGTGAACACTTATGATACGATGTTGTCTCTATGATTATGATGTTGGACTGGTGATACTTTAGGGGGCTCGAGCGGTTTCTCGAGTGCCTCTCCGTAAGGACCTGTTCGTTGGATGACCGCCCGGGAAAACAGTGCAACCATGAGGGTGAAATGGGGCGCCCTTAGCTAATTAATTAGAGGAACTAGAGGTGTAGTTGCTTCGCCGTCGTGCCGTCAATGGGGTCCAGGCACAGTGCTTGCTCTGCCGAGGCTGGGTGCCGAGGTTCTTTCGTTTTGCTTTTGTTAGTCACCCTCCTACGGGGAGAGGTACTGTGTTTATCAAACTGGAGAAACCTAACGGGCGGCTATGACCTCTAGGGAATCTTTGTAAAAGCTACGTAGTGATACCCTGCCGAACCACCTAGGAAGTGATCAATGGGGAGTCATGATCCCCGGGCAAAACGGGAATCACGGCTCATGGGTAAAGTGTGCGACCTCTGCAGAGGGTAATGAAACTGATATATCAGCCGTGCTCGCGGTTATGAGCGGCCAAGGGAGCTCCATTGATTAGAGATACTTGATCAGAGATGGTTTGTTTGCAGATGATGATGATGAGGATGGTTATGATTATGCTTATGGTAATGGTAAGTGGTATTCTTTCCGTTTGGAAAGGGTACTTTGGGTTAAGAACTTGGGTTAATGCTAAAACTTGGCTTTCTACTAGTAATAATAACCTGACCAACTAAAAGCAACTGCTTGACTTAACTCCACATAAAGCTAGTCCACTACAGCCAAACGAGACATTTGCTGAGTACGTTGATGTGTACTCACCCTTGCTTTTACAAAACACCAGGTTGCCTTTGGTGCAATCTATGCTCAGGTAAAGAAGAAGGCGTCGAGGCGGATCTCCGGGAGTTTCAGGACTTCGGCGAGTTTGAGGATTAGGCTAGCGACCTCCCCCAGTCAGCTGCCTGTGGTGGGTTTATTTACGTTGGCTACGTTTCTATTCTGTGTACTTTGATTATATTATGTAAATGACTCTAGTTTGTAATATTATTACTTACTCTTTATTGTAATTCGAAGCATTGTGCTATGATGAGTCATTTATGTAATCGCTGTGTACGTGAATTACTGATCCTGGCACGTACATGGTTCGCATTCGGTTTACCTTCAAAACCGGGTGTGACATAAGTGGTATCAGAGCCGTGCTGACTGTAGGACCGCTGACCTAGAGTAGCATTGGTCGTTTTAAGGACTTATTGATTATTACTTCATCTCATCCTTGATTCTGCTTCAAAATATTAGTCACCTCGACTAATTCTATGTTGTGCTCCTATATGCCCCCTTGCCAAAAAGTATTTTATTCTAGTATGGTCTATACTTATCTCAATTTATTAGATCTAATCTCATCTTGTGCTTGCGACATCTTTGTAGATGCCCCCTGACCATAGCATTTAGTCTTTTGGGACTCTTTCCTCGCCCATTATTAAATTGCTACCATTTTACCATCTCCATTCCATTTTGTTATTGACATGCTCTTATCCTTGCATTTTTAATACCCTTATCCCTTAATCTAAAGTACTTACCCTTGTACCTCTATTGCCTATTTAAACAGTTCAATTTATGTGTCCATGACCTTCTTGTCTTCTGAGATCATTTCTTATTCTGTTGTTAAGTCGCTATCTTTCGGCAAGTTCTATGCCCTTGGTCTTAGCATGCTCGTATCCCTGGATTCTTTAATACTCTTGTTTCAATACCTACCTCTAATAAAAACTCTACTGCCTATTTAAACATTTCAGTTTATATGTCCATGATCTTACTGTCTTTTGAGACCCTTTCCTATTCTATTGTTAAGTCGCTATCTTTTTGGCAATTTGTACTCTCTTGGTCTTGGTATGCTCGTACCATTGGAATCTTGCATACCCTTATTTTTATATATGCTTACCTTTATATCCCAATATCTGTTTGAGATATTTCAGTTTACATGCCCTTGACCACCCTTGTTTCTCGATGATCCATGAGCGGTCATTCTACTTTGCATATCCTTGGTGATCCCGTTGTCTCCTTGTAACTTCACTCGGTAATGAATCTTTACTTCAACCCTTTTGTTGGAACCTTACCTATCTGACCCTTGATTGTTTTCTCCACTTTGTCATTTCGCGAGTCTTGCCTTAACTATATCCTTTGTTATGCTTTTAATTATTATCATATGCACCCTTGACACCTCTATATCCTACATTGATGTTTGTCTCATACCTGCCCTTTAAAATCGCCCCTCTTCTGTCTCATACCTTCTTTCTCTTGGTTGTATCCTCTTCTTTGGCTCGCGAGTTTGTAACCTCATCCTTTGTTGTGCTTTTGTTTCTTATTGCCTTTACCCTTCTCATCTCTCAATCTTACCTTGGTGATTACACTATGTTCGTTATCTAAAACCTCCAATCTCCCACCTTAGTTCAAGTGTGGTCTCTTACTTATCTCACCCGTGGTTATATCCTATACTTTACCTCTTGCAAGACTTATCTTATTTCTATTCTTGATTGTACCTAGATTCCTATTTTTTAATGCACATTTACCTCTTCCTTTATATCCTTGCCTATTATCACCTTGACCATTGACCTCTCTCCATATTTACCATGATGTTTACCTATTTCTTAGCCTCACTTATTCCATTTCAATCCGAGAGTGTTATTTTCCCTATCCTGCTCTTGTTCATTTCCTTTCCCTTTGTCGCTTTGCAAGTCTTGTCTTACCCTAACTTCATCCTTTGTTGAGCTTTTGTTTGATATCATCCTTACCTTTGTAATCCGTAGATCTTGCCTTGATACTCATCTTAGGTCTGCTTGTTGAAATCCCCTTTTTTCTATCTCAATTCGACAGATATGTTTTACTTATCTCACCCTTGACTATATCCTCTTCTTTACCGCGTGTAGGCCTAGACTTAACTCCATTCGTTATTGTATTTGTACCACTTGCTCTTCTATGCCTTTATCTTTTCTCTTACACCCTTGTCCGTTATCGCCTTTGGCCCTTGCGATATTTATGTCTTCTACCTAAATGCTTACCTTAAACTTATCCTTTAAATCCTCCCCTTTCTTTCAACCCAGTTTGAGAGTTGCGAGTTACCTACCTCTCCCTTGATTTCTCTTCACTTCTTTTCGCCTTACAAGTGTTGTCTTAACTCCATCCTTTGTTGTGTTTTGATTTTCTATCACCATCACCTTGTCATCCATCGATCTTGCCTTGATACTCATCTTTATTCATACTCAAAAAAAAATCTCTGCTCTTCCACCTCAAATTGAGAGTGGCAGTTTACCTATCTGGCCCTTGGACGTACCCTCTTTTTTCACTTGCACGTCATGTCTTAACTCCACCCTCTGTGGTATTTATATCCTTGGTTCTTATACCCATTTACATCATCTTCTACATCCTTGTCCATTATTACCTTTAAACCCTCGTGATACCTATGCCCTTGCCCACATGCTTATCTTGAACCTACCCTTTAAAGCCTGCTCTTTTTCATCGCTGTTTGAGGATAATGCCTCACCTACTTCACCATTGATTGCTTCCCCTTCTTTGATGCCTCACAAGTTTTGTCTAAAATACATCCTTGGTTGTGTTTGTCTGTTATCATCTTAACCCTTGTCATCCCTTGATCTTTACCATGATGCTTGTCTTGCACCTGCATTTTAAAGCCTCCTCTCCCATTTCATTTCAAGAGTGATGTCTTGCCTATCCCGCTCTTGTTCATTCCTTTTTTCCTCTGTCGCGTTGCAACTCTTGTCCTAACTCTATCTTTTGGTGTGTTTTTGCCTTTCATCTCCCTTACCTTTGTAATCTCTAGATCTTTCCATGATGTTATCTTATGCCTACCTTTTGAAATATCATCTTTTCCATCTCGATTTGAGAATGGTGTTTTACCTATCCTGACCTTGGTTGCATTCTCTCCCTTGTCGGTTACAATCATTGCTTTAGCTCCATCCTTTATTATGCTCATGCCCCTACCCTCCATGTCTTATTATTTCCCTTGCCTTTTGTTGGCCTTAGAGGAAAGACCACCATTTAATTAAAAGGAACATATAGCAACGAGATGTTTGTTGATGTGTGCTCATGATGTTTGTCCTTCTGCTATGACTGATTTGCTTCTTTGGAATGAGTGTTGATGTGTTGTGGCCCTTGGTCCGCAATGGCATCTGTTTACTAGGTGAGTGCCATGGAGTTAAGCAGTTGGGTTCTCCCCCTGCTCTCTCTAATCCGTCTATACTTACCTTTTCTCGCTATTCCTTCCTCTTGCATCTGTCCATTTGGCAACCTCCAACTCCTCCAAATCAGTCAAGATCAAGGTCGGCAACATCTTCATCAAGTGTGTATCAATGCTCTTGTTAAGGGGGTTAGCCGCTAACCCCAATGAAGACAATGCAATCAACATCAACCAACAAGATCAGAGTGGCACAGCGAAAGCGTGTGTGGGTCCTAACCCACAGGTCCAGGAGATCCTCAAGAATTGCATCAATCGATCTCAAGCATCTAATGGTCAAAGCAACCAATTCACAAGTCAAGCCGGCGGAGGCAAAGTTGAGTTAGAAAAAGCTATGAAAGACTAATGAACCAATCTCATTTTCTTGCTAGCCTCTTCTTGAATCTCGAGGACGAGATTCTGTTAAGGGGGTTAGATTTGTAACACCCTGAATTTGGGGGTATAAAATTTCTTTTCTAATATCCACCAAATTCAGGTGTTACTCTCTCAGTTCTTCGCTTTCCTTTCTCTTTTCCTTAAAAATGGAGAATCATTTTATTTTATATTAGCGTAAACCTAGTGGAATGAGCCCTAGAGGCACTTTGGTTGTTGCATTCATGCCGTTGCATGGTGTTTCTAAGTGCAAAATGTGTTTGAAACATGTTAATATATCTTATAGAAGCGCTCGGTAAATTTTCATATTTTTCAGAATATTTTTCTATTTTCCGGAAACCAAAATCTATTTATTTGGGGACCTTAAAAATGTTTTTAGAAATTCTAATTATGTTTTTTGAGTTCATTAGGTGCCAAAATATTTATAGGAATTTTTCTGGAATTTTTGAAAGCATATATAATATTTTGAGCATAAAATATGGATTTCTAGGCTTTTCCGAATTTTAAAAATGGTAAAATCCGAATTTTAACCGAATTTTTATCTCGTCCAAACCCTAGGTATATATACATGTCCGGCTTCATCTCGTCGAGCCCGTTCCAGAACACAAAACGGTTCATCCAAATCCAATCCCTAGCTCCCGGTATTGCCCGCCGAAGTTTGGGGCGGTTCCAACTCCGGCGATAACTCCGGCGAGCAATTACTCCCAATCCGTGCATCGTCTGCCGAATCCGAGGGTACCGCTGCGTTCGTCTCGTCGGGGGCTTCGTCGCAGCGCGTTCGGTTCGTCGATTGAATCCCCGAATCTCCGGCAATCGACGGATTTCCTCTCGGCTCCGGCGAGGGTCTTCTTCCCCGGTGAGAAACCTCCATTGTTTCACCTAGGTTTTCTTCGTTTCTTCGTTTTCTCGTCCGTGCAGAGCATCTCCCACTCTCCCCTTACCTTCCCCCGGGGCGGCGCCCCTCCCCCCTCCGTTTCCCCTCCCCAGCGGCGCCTCTTTCCCCCTCCCGGCGGTGGCAGTGGTGGCCGACGGCGGCGCTCGTGCTCCCGCGCCCCACGCCCGCGCGCACCCCTCCCGACAGCGGTGGCCGCGCACCTCGCGCCCGGTGCGCCCGCGCCCGCCCCCGGCCGGCTCGGCCTCGACCTCCCCTGCGCAGCCCTCTCCTCTTCCCCTCCTTTCTCTTCCATGGATGGGAGGAAGAAGATGAGGAGAGGAAGAAGATGGCAGTTCTGTAATTTAGTCCGCGCGAATTACAGTATGGTTTAAAACATTCATAACTTTTGCGTTTTAAACCCGATTCGATCCATTTAAGTTGTGTTAGATTCGTATTAAAATTATCTTAATTTAGATATATTTATCCCAATTTTTGCATATTTAATTTAATTTAGTTAAACGTTTGTTTAACCAGTGACTACTAGAACGAGGTTTCAATTTAAAAACCTAATTTAGTAATTCGATTTGCGCATTTATAATTAGTCACCAATATGATTAACCTTAACTGAAATGTTATTTATTAATAACTATTTAGTTTAATCATGTTGTTTAATTATTAGTTCCGCATGTCGGTCCGCGCGTGCCGCGGTGTTGTTTCGTGCACGTCGTCGCGTGTCGTTCGCGAGTGTTGCGCGTGTTGTTCGCACGCGTTGTCATGTGTCGTTCGCGTGTGTCGCGCGCCTTGCCGCGTGCCGTTCGCGCGTATCGCGCGTTGTCCGCGTGCTAAGTCGTTTGTGTCCGCGTGTTGCGCACATCGTGTTTGCACGTCGTGCGTCGCTAATTCGTCTCGCTTAGAATCGCTCATATTCATTAAGTTACTTGCTTAACTGTCAACTATTAAAATAGTAAGTTAGTCAAAACTAAGTAGTAGTATTAATTTTGCGTTTGATTAATATCAATTAATATAATTATGTTGAATTGGATGTTCTAATTAGTACTTGTTTCACGTAAACGTGCTAACCCCTCGACCATAGCTTCGTCTATCATGGTTCCTTTTCTCGCGTAACCGTAGAAGCGCTCTTTATTTTTTATTGCTCGCTTTTATAACATTTTATCTTGTATGGTGTGATGTTCTTATGCATATGTACATGTTTGTTTGTTTGTGCCTGTTGGTATTCGCTGTGCGTTGCGAATAGATTGTGATCCGTTTTCGAGCTTCGAGGGATCGACGATCAAGCGTTGGCGACCAAGTGATCAAGCTCTCTGAGTTCTATGAGGCTGAAGATCCTGAGCATCTGTTTGGTGAAGGCAAGTGTCCTCTGACCTATTATGTCCCATTTACTTTATAATTCATCAACCCGCATACCATGATCAACCTAAGGATTGACTAGCTTTGTATTTACCTTGTCCTTGATTACCTTTTGGGTTATTATGGTTAGCTTCATGCTATTGCTTTACTTTAATCAATGAACATGATGTGAACACTTATGATACGATGTTGTCTCTATGATTATGATGTTGGACTGGTGATACTTTAGGGGGCTCGAGCGGTTTCTCGAGTGCCTCTCCGTAAGGACCTGTTCGTTGGATGACCGCCCGGGAAAACAGTGCAACCATGAGGGTGAAATGGGGCGCCCTTAGCTAATTAATTAGAGGAACTAGAGGTGTAGTTGCTTCGCCGTCGTGCCGTCAATGGGGTCCAGGCACAGTGCTTGCTCTGCCGAGGCTGGGTGCCGAGGTTCTTTCGTTTTGCTTTTGTTAGTCACCCTCCTACGGGGAGAGGTACTGTGTTTATCAAACTGGAGAAACCTAACGGGCGGCTATGACCTCTAGGGAATCTTTGTAAAAGCTACGTAGTGATACCCTGCCGGACCACCTAGGAAGTGATCAATGGGGAGTCATGATCCCCGGGCAAAACGGGAATCACGGCTCATGGGTAAAGTGTGCGACCTCTGCAGAGGGTAATGAAACTGATATATCAGCCGTGCTCGCGGTTATGAGCGGCCAAGGGAGCTCCATTGATTAGAGATACTTGATCAGAGATGGTTTGTTTGCAGATGATGATGATGAGGATGGTTATGATTATGCTTATGGTAATGGTAAGTGGTATTCTTTCCGTTTGGAAAGGGTACTTTGGGTTAAGAACTTGGGTTAATGCTAAAACTTGGCTTTCTACTAGTAATAATAACCTGACCAACTAAAAGCAACTGCTTGACTTAACTCCACATAAAGCTAGTCCACTACAGCCAAACGGGACATTTGCTGAGTACGTTGATGTGTACTCACCCTTGCTTTTACAAAACACCAGGTTGCCTTTGGTGCAATCTATGCTCAGGTAAAGAAGAAGGCGTCGAAGCGGATCTCCGGGAGTTTCAGGACTTCGGCGAGTTTGAGGATTAGGCTAGCGACCTCCCCCAGTCAGCTGCCTGTGGTGGGTTTATTTACGTTGGCTACGTTTCTATTCTGTGTACTTTGATTATATTATGTAAATGACTCTAGTTTGTAATATTATTACTTACTCTTTATTGTAATTCGAAGCATTGTGCTATGATGAGTCATTTATGTAATCGCTGTGTACGTGAATTACTGATCCTGGCACGTACATGGTTCGCATTCGGTTTACCTTCAAAACCGGGTGTGACAGCTGACCAACCATCTCGTCAACCAAAGCCTGACATTGAAAACAAATGAGTGCAAAGACAGTATTTCACCCGGAGTATAGTCAGATCAGGAAAAGCCAAATTACCTAGAGATTGGAGAAGAACGAAGGAAGCCCCAAATCATGGGAAGTCAGTTGGTGACTTGACGAAGGAATATCAACCGAGGCAATCTGCAGAGAATCATTGGGGACCAACTCAGCATCACCAGCAGGAATCAAAACTCTAGCATCAGGTGCGCCGGCCTCTAAGGTGACTTCCTGACCCGAAGCACGTGCTGCTGCCATGCAATCAGAATGTGGAGGAGAAGACCCGACGTGGACATCCATGGAAGTATGAGAAGGGGAACCCGCTCGAACACCCTCGGGGGCTGGGTCATAGCTCACGCTGCCCACCTGAGCCGAGTCATTACCGGCAACACCCTCGGGGGCTGGGTAAACGCTGGCGCCATCCTTGGGGACCAGGTTCTCTGCAACAGCCACCTCTAAGGCTGAAGGATTTTCAGCCACTTCCATGGGAATAGAGCAATCTAGATCAGCCTCTTGACTCTTAAGACCGCACTCCAAGGTCGATAAGGCACGAGACGCTGCTCGGGATAACTCTAACCCGACATCAGGCATATCAGTGCAAACATCCATCATACCACCATCTGTCGGTTCGGACAGCAGATCTTCAGGGACCACATCCTCGAGAGCCTGATCAAAATTTGCCAAAGACAATTCTTGTAGACCAACGAGAGCAGACAAAGCTGGAGAAGGAATATCACTACTCTCCCCACTGACTATATAACGCCGACCGTTTTTCCAAATTAAGGGGATTTCCTCCTCCTCTTCCTCATCCTCGTCAATAATACGAACAGCACACCCATTGGGATTAGCTCTAGCCGGATTGCACCCATTGGGATCAGCATCATCAAGGTCACACCCATTGGGGTCAGCATCAGCTGGGTCACACCCATTGGGATCAGCTCCAGTAAAAATCTCCACTGGCACTTCCTCGGCAGCAGGAGCAGAAGGGCCGGCATCTTGATTCAAGCATGACACTCACCGAAGCCGTCTCTTTTTCTTTTTCTTCCCCTCAGTAGGAGAAATTGGATGACTGGCCTGGCGAGGACGTTTCGGGTGAGTGCTATCAGGTCTTTGAGTGTCCAAGGTCTTTCCAGGCTCTAGGATAGTTGCTACAGCTAGTGTTTCAGCAGCGATCGAATCAGAGGAATCCTCAGCCAACATGTCCAGCATAGCACTTATTTCTGCATTGCTCGGGTTTATAGGCATCCCAAAATGAACCTGCCTCTCATCATTGGGGATATTACCAAGCGAAACAACCAAAGACTCAACCTCTTCGGGAGAGGGTCGTACTCTAAGACCCAAACCACTGTCACCAGCAGGAGGATTTGACACAAAACTGATGAAAGTCTTGCGAGGTAGATTCCAAGCAGAATATGCAACAGGAGCACCAATATTCGACACCTTGCCTCTAAGAATCATCTCAAGCCGGCTTACCAGATCCACAGCAGGAATCCTTCTGTTGGTAACCTAGGTTGAGTCGGTGATACCACGATACAGATAAGCTGGGTACGCTCTGTCCTTCAGTGGCTGAAT
The DNA here is from genome assembly GCA_029449295.1 of Zea luxurians. Taxonomy (NCBI): domain Eukaryota; kingdom Viridiplantae; phylum Streptophyta; class Magnoliopsida; order Poales; family Poaceae; genus Zea; species Zea luxurians. Next base: position 15,741,764 of record JAOPSE010000023.1, on the reverse strand, counting down.
GTTCTTAAAAACAAAATCGGCGACTACAGCTTCAGCAGTCAGACCTTTCTCCTTCAACAAACCAACTTCGGCAAGCAGAACCCTGGCCTCGGCTATTTCCAAGTCTGTGGGGGATTCAGTCCAACTTGGAGCACGAACATCCGACTGTCTCCCTGACCGAGGGGGGAGAGACTGGTCGTGATTCTCTACAATAAACCATTCCAGGCGCCATCCTTTGATGTTGTCCTTGAGTGGGATGTCGAGGTACTCTGTCTTCCTCCCACGACGCATCTCCAAACTCGCACCACCCACGAGCTGGTGCTGCCCCCCGGCCATTCCAGGCCGACAGTGATACAAGTACTTCCACAAGCCAAAATGTGGCAGAATACCAAGGTAGGCTTCGCACAAATAAACAAAAACAGAAACTTGCAGAATAGAATTGGGATTTAGATGGGTTAGATTCAGATGGTAGAAATCAAGGAGACCGCGGAAGAAAGGAGAAATAGGAAGAGCAAGGCCGCGGATGAGAAAAGGAATATAAATAACGGACTCGTGGGTGTCTTCCGTCGGGACAGTGACCCCACGGCAGATCCACCAAGAACAAAGCTCCTTCGGAGGAAGAACTCCGACGGAGACAAGATGAAGAAGGTCGGACTCAGAAACAACAGACATGTGATTACCTGCGAAAGGCAACTGGCTGTTGGGATCGATGGGAGGAATAATCGCAGTAGAGGAATTCTGACTCTTCCGCTTGGGTGCCATCTCAATCTCGCTGGCGAACTAAGCGGAAGTGAGATCACAAGGAAGCAGAGAAGGTCTGGAAGTAGAAAAGCAGGGCTAGGGCTCAGAATGCAGAGGCATGCGACGGCGCGGTACAAATGAGGTTTTCCCGGGCCAGATGCCATTTCTAAAAAGTGCACAGTCATCACTCGGCCGTTATTTCCAAAACGGCCACGTGGCCCAATATAACTGAAAGGGAAATAGGGTCAAACCTTTTCCTAAATGATTTTGGTGGTTGAATTGCCCAACACAAATAATTGAACTAACTAGTTTGCTCTAGATTATATGTTCTACAGGTGCCAAAGGTTCATCTACAACTATTCTAGATTGACTGTCCGGAATACCGTAGATTATTCCGGACAGGAGAAGCTTTTCGGAAAAAATAGGCCAGGCGCAGACCATCCGGGCCTTTGCGGCGGATAGTCCGCGACACCTAAATAACCCTCGGATAGAACCAATGCAAAAACACATGTCTCTACTGCGGACCGTCCGATGGAAGAGCAAGCACCGTTCGAGACCATGCACGGACCATCCGGCCTCACGCACGGACCGTCCGGTAGGCGAGGAACCGAAAAACCCGAAGGTGACGGGTTCGGTAAAATGAATTATAGCGTCCTCGTGGACCGTCCGGGGTGCACGACCGGACCGTCCGCGACTGCCTTTATCTGACATCTGATGACGCATTAAGTGCAATATAGCCGTTACTGCTAACCGTTGCGTTTTCAGCCATTGATCTGCAGGGGCGGACCGTCCGGACCAGGGGCGCGGACCGTCCGCGGTCGGCAGAAAGGAGCAACGGCTAGGAAGTGGTTGGTGGCTATAAATACAACCCCAACCACCTCCATTCACTTCACCCAAGCATTCCAACCTTCAACATTCAATACAAGAGCTAGCAATCCATTCCAAGACACAATCAAAGCCTCCAATCTCTCCAAGTTCCACATTTGAGACAAGTGATCATTAGTGATTAGTGACTTGAGAGAGAGAGTGATCCGTGTGTTATTTGTCGCTCTTGTCGCTTGGCTTTTTGCAACCGTGCTTTCTTCTTCCTCATTCTTATTCTTAAGACACTTGTAATCAAAGCAAGAGACACTAAGTTTGTAGTGGTCCTTGTGGGGTCTAAGTGACCTGTTTGATTAAGGAGAAAGCTCACTCGGTCTAAGTGACCGTTTGAGAGAGGGAAAGGGTTGAAAGAGACCCGGTCTTTGTGACCACCTCAACGGGGAGTAGGTTTGCAAGAATCGAACCTCGGTAAAACAAATCATCGTGTCACTCTCGCTATTTGCTTGTGATTTGTTTTTCACCCTCTCTTTCGGACTCGATTATATTTCTAACGCTAACCCCGGCTTGTAGTTGTGCTTAAAGTTTATAAATTTTAGATTTGCCTATTCACCCCCCCTCTAGGCGACTTTCAATTGGTATCAGAGCCACGTACTTCATTAGAGCCTAACCGCTCGAAGTGATGTCGGGAGCTCACGCCAAGGAGATGGTGACTGGCGAGAAGCCCGCCACAAGCCACGGGAAAGCTCCATCGGGAGAGTCCGGCAACAAGAAGAGGGAGGAATCACCTCCCCGCGTCAAGTCGCACCGGAGTGGCGACAAGAAGAAGAAAATGAAGAAAGTGGTCTACTACGAGACCGATTCTTCGTCGCCTTCCACCTCCGGATCCGACACGCCGTCCATCACTTCTAAGCACCATGAGCGCAAGAAGTTTAGTAAGACCCCCTACGCTATCCTCGCATTTCCAAACGCACTCCTTTGCTTTCCATTCCACTAGGCAAACCACCAGTTTTTGACGGTGAAGATTATTGTATGTGGAGTGATAAAATGAGGCACCATCTAACCTCACTCCACGCTAGCATTTGGGACATTGTTGAGTTTGGTGCACAGGAACCATCCGTGGGGGATGAAGACTATGACTCGGACGAGGTAGCCCAAATCCGGCACTTCAACTCCCAAGCCACTACTATACTCCTCGCCTCTCTAAGTCGAGAGGAGTATAATAAGGTGCAAGGGTTGAAGAGTGCCAAAGAGATTTGGGACGTTCTAAAGACCACGCACGAAGGAGACGAGGTGACCAAGATCACCAAGAGGGAAACGATCGAGGTGGAGCTCGGTCGCTTCATGCTTCATCAAGGGGAGGAGCCACAAGCAATGTACAACCGGCTCAAGACCTTGGTGAACCAAGTGCGCAACCTCAGGAGCACCAAATGGGATGACCATGAAATAGTCAAGGTTATTCTATGATCACTTGTATTTCTTAATCATACACAAGTTCAATTAATTCATGGTGATCCTAGATACAAGCTAATGTCTCCTGAGGAGGTTATAGGAAAATTTGTGAGATTTGAATTAATGATCAAAGGCTCCAAGAAAATCATCGAGCAAGGCGCCTCCTCCACACCCGAAATGCAACCCGTCGCATTCAAGGCAACGGAGGAGAAGAAAGAAGAGTTTACATCAAGTAGACTCCTCATCGATGCCTCCAAGCTCGACAATGAGGAGATGGCGCTCATCATCAAGAGCTTTCGCCAAATCCTCAAGCAAAGGAGGGGGAAAGACTACAAGCCCCGCTCCAAGAAAGTTTGCTACAAGTGTGGTAAGCCCGGTCATTTCATTGCTAAATGCCCATTATCAAGTGATAGTGACAGGGGCGACGATAAGAAGGGGAGAAGAAAGGAGAAGAAGAAGTATTACAAGAAGAAGGGCGGCGATGCCCATGTTTGCCGGTAGTGGGACTCCGATGAGAGCTCCACCGACTCCTCCTCCGACGAGGACGCCGCAAACATCGCCATCAACAAGGGTCTTCTCTTCCCCAACGTCGGCCACAAGTGCCTCATGGCAAAGGACGGCAAAAATAAGGTAAAATCTAGAGCCTCCATTAAATATGCAACATCTAGTGATGAGGAGAACTCTAGTGATGATGAGGATAACTTGTTCACCCTTTTTGCCAACTTAAACATGCAACAAAAAGAAAAATTGAATGAATTGATTAGTGCTATTCATGAGAAGGATGAACTCTTGGATAGCCAAGAGGACTTCCTTATTAAAGAAAATAAGAAGCATGTTAAAGTTAAAAATGCTTATGCTCAGGAGATAGAAAAATGTGAAAAATTAACTAGTGAGCTAAGCACTTGCCATGACACTATTTCCAACCTTAGATTTGAAAATGATAAATTGATTGCTAAGGTTGAGAAAGTAAATGTTAGTGATGATTCTCTTGTCAACCTTAGAAACGATAATTCTAATTTGATTGCTAAGATTGACAAATTGAATGCATCTCTCTCTAGCCTTAAAATTGAGAATGAAAAATTAATTGCTAAGGCTAAAGATTTAAATGTTTGCAATGTTTCTATTTCCAATCTTAGAAATGAGAATGCTATTTTACATGTTAAGATTGTTGAGTTAAATACTTGCAAACCCTCTACATCTACCGTTGAGCATGTTACCGTTTGCACTAGATGTAGAGATATTAATGTTGATGCTATCCATGATCACCTAGCTTTAATTAAACAACAAAATGATCACATAGCTCAACTTAGTGCTAAAATTAATGAGCATGACTTAGAAAATGAAAAGTTTAAATTTGCTAGAAGCATGCTCTATAATGGGAGACGCCCCGGGATTAAGGATGGCATTGGCTTCCAAAAGGGAGACAATGTCAAGCTTAATGCCCCTAAGAAATTGTCTAATTTTGTTAAGGGCAAAGCTCCCATGGCTCAGGATAATGAGGGTTACATTTTATATCCTGCTGGTTATCCCAAGTACAAAATTAGGAGAATTCACTCTAGGAAGTCTCACTCTGGCTCTAATCATGCTTTTATGTATAAGAGTAAGGCATCTATCTCCAGGCAGTCAACCCATGTTAAATTGCCTAAAAAGAAATCTCCTATTGCATCAAATGAACCTAACATTTCATTTAAGACTTTTGATGCATCATATGTGCTCACTAACAAATCAAGCAAAGTAGTTGCCAAATATGTTGGGGCCAAACACAAGGGATCAAAGACTTGTGTTTGGGTACCCAAGGTGCTTGTTTCTAATGTCAAAGGACCTAAGACCGTTTGGGTACCTAAGAACAAGGCCTAAATTTGTTTTGTAGGTTTATGCATCCGGGGGCTCAAGTTGGATCATTGATAGCGGGTGCACAAACCACATGACAGGGGAGAAAAGGATGTTCTCCTCCTATGAGAAAAACCATGATCCCCAAAAAGCTATCACATTCGGGGATGGAAATCAAGGTTTGGTCAAAGGACTTGGTAAAATTGCTATATCTCCTGACCATTCTATTTCCAATGTTTTTCTTGTAGATTCTTTAGATTACAATTTGCTTTCCGTTTCTCAATTATGCAAAATGGGCTACAACTGTCTTTTTACAGATTTAGGTGTTACTGTCTTTAGAAGAAGTGATGATTCAGTAGCATTTAAGGGAGTGTTAGAGGGTCAGCTATACTTAGTTGATTTTAATAGAGCTGAACTCGACACTTGCTTAATTGCTAAGACTAACATGGGTTGGCTCTGGCATCGCCGACTAGCCCACGTTGGGATGAAGAATCTTCATAAGCTTCTAAAGGGAGCGCACATTTTAGGACTAACAAATGTTCATTTTGAGAAAGACAGGGTTTGTAGCGCATGTCAAGCAGGAAAGCAAGTTGGTGCTCATCATCCACACAAGAACGTCATGACGACTGACAGGCCACTCGAGCTACTCCACATGGACCTATTTGGCCCGATCTCTTACATAAGTATCGGCGGGAGTAAGTATTGTCTAGTTATTGTGGATGATTATTCTCGCTTCACTTGGGTGTTATTTTTGCAGGAAAAATCCCAAACCCAAGAGACCTTAAAGGGATTCTTGAGACAGGCTCAAAATGATTTTGGCTTAAGGATAAAAAAGATTAGAAGCGACAACGGGATGAAGTTCAAGAACTCACAAATTGAAGGCTTTCTTGAGGATGAGGGCATCAAGCATGAGTTCTCTTCTCCCTACACGCCACAACAAAATGGTGTAGTGGAGAGGAAGAATAGAACTCTACTCGACATGGCGAGGACCATGCTTGATGAGTACAAGACTTCAGACCGGTTTTGGGCGGAAGCAATCAACACCGCTTGCTACGCCATCAACCGTCTCTATCTTCACCGAATCCTCAAGAAGACATCATATGAACTCCTCACCGGTAAAAAGCCCAATGTTTCATATTTTAGAGTCTTTGGTAGCAAATGCTTTATTCTTGTTAAAAGAGGTAGAAAAACTAAATTTGCTCCTAAGGCTGTAGAAGGCTTTTTACTAGGATATGATTCAAACACAAGGGCATATAGAGTCTTTAACAAGTCCAGTGGACTAGTTGAAGTTTCTTGTGACATTGTGTTTGACGAGACTAATGGCTCTCAAGTAGAGCAAGTTGATCATGATGAGCTAGATGATGAAGAGGCTCCGTACGTCGCGCTAAGGAACATGTCCATTCGGGATGTGTGTCCTAAGGAATCCAAAGAGTCACCACATGAAGCGTCCCGATCCTTTGGGACTCAAATGTGAAACAATTACTAGTCCCAGGAGGCTAGTAAACACATTTCTTACTTCAAATAGTACAGAGTTTTGGATAAATTTATTACAATACCGGGGTACAAGCTCGAGAGAGCCAAATAGAGAAACGCAGTAGGAAAAATACACTAGCCCAAGCCACAGGCAGAACTGGGTGCAGACACAGCCCTCTTAATCAAGCATAGCAGAAAAGAAGTCCTCGGCTGCTGAAAAACATAAATAAATTTGGGTGAATACACTAGGTATTCCGCAAGCCCACCCCGCTCCCGTAGAGAGAAAGAGACCTATGATGTACATGCTCAATTTGGTGGAGTTGTAGTCACTCATCATTTTCTTAGAGAGAGGCAGTTGTTTGAAGGTTTTCCCATGGTCTTAAAAGTAACCAAGACTCAACCACCACTGAGCTTCCCGCTCCCGTGGCCTTATTTTCTTTTTCAACACCCATTTGATCACACCTTTCCCTTGGCAAGCAACTTAGAAAAAAAAGAAAAACTCTAATTGCCATACCATACCAGACTCATCCATACCAGTGGACACGGACTATTCGAATAGGTTTTCAAACTCTGCGCAGAGGTGTACACTTTACCCACTAGTCCGGTTTCTGCGATCTCACCGTCGCGAGACCCGAATGCCGGATCTCTTTCCTTACTCGCGCGTCCTAACCTTAACGGTTATCCGGAAGGAGTCAGGCCACCACCATGCCCAAACCGGACAAAACTTTCCCCCTCCTTATCCTCCCGGTGCTCCCCAGCCTTCTTAACCCTGGGGTTGGACCGCACGAGTTCAGATTGAGTGACTGCCCACACAGTCTCGAGTGGTTGTACGATAAGGAGTACAGGTAGTGAAAAAATGACAAGCCGGTCCTTATATGAGGGGACAATCCTTCTGCTCACGCCTAAACCAGCTGAGCCAACACCTTAGGCCCTCCCCTAAACCAGGGAGTCCCTGATCATCCCACTCCCAGGTGATGAGGGTGAGTACCCTTCATCGCATAACTTTTCAAAAAGAGATTTTATTTGGAGAAACACATGGCCCTTCTTCCCAATCCACTTTACGTATCCAGAATGTGTATGTTAATGCGGGCCATCTCTCACTCACAATGCAATATTCCCCATAATTCCCGGCCTAGGCAGTGATAGAGAGAATAGGTAATTTATGCATCAAGGGAAGGATGGACTTGCCTTCGTCGAAGCTTTCCTGGCGCAGAAGATCTGCTTCCGGAAGTTCGGGCTCTGGCCCTTCTTCCGGGGCTACGGGTTCCGGATCCGTGGTCCCCGCTTCTTCTAGTAAAACAGTCAACAAAACAACACATCAACGGTAGTTTACTTAATTATAGTGTGTCATTTACCAACATTATTAATACTTAGGACTTTAGAAATTATTTGGGTGGTTTTTGGTACATAAAATATTGAAGGAAACTAATTAAATGAGAAAAGGTGAAGAAAAGAAAATAGAAAGGGATTTTCTCCTCAAACGGGCCGGGGGGGGGATTTTGGCCCGGCGCGGGGCAGACGCGCGGGCGCGCTTTCAGCCCAGCAGCGGCCCACGGGTGGGGGAGACGGCGCGGGTGTGCGGGGCGACGGCGTCGTCGCGGGGCCTACGCGACAGAGAGCGGAAGGGGGAAACGGCGCGGGCGCGATTGACGACGGGGTGAACCGGCCGAGGGGGGGGAAAACCGGCCGCCGGGGGGGGTTCGACGGCGGCTTGCCGCCGGTGGCCCGGTTCCCGGTCCAAGTGAGGGTGGTTTAGCACGGGCGGGGGCTGGCGATTCTAGGGGTAGGCTTAATTTGGCCGGAGGGGGTTGGGAGGGGGCTGCCCACGGGGAGGGGGCGGAGCTCCGTGGCGGGGATCGCCGCCGGTGGGCTCTGGGTGAGGGACTGGGGCGGGGGAGTGGTGTTTTGGGTTCGCGGCTTTGTGAGGGAGCTGCTTGGTTCCCTTAATTTCTTGCTGGACCAACGGAGCGGGAGGGAGAGAAGGGGGGAGGGACTCACCGGAGAGGGGGAAGACGGCGGTGCTCTGCGAATTGCGCTCGGGCGAGGGGAGGAAGGTAGTGGCCGAGGCCGGTGCGAGGAAGAAGGAGCCCGGGGCGAGCTTTTTATAGGCGCGCGGGGGCAAGGGGGGCGGTGGAGCTCCCTGACTCCGGCGAGCCTCCCGGTGTCGCCATAAATGGCGCACAGCGCCGCCGAGGGGACGCTACGGCGGGGCGGTACCGGCGAGGACGCGGTCAAGGGGAGGAGGACGGAGCAGTGCCAAACTTTCCTATGTGGCCGGACGGCAGAGGGGAGGACGGAGGCGACGGCCGGAGGTGACTTCGGCGAGGGGACGGCGGACGGACGACGAAGCGGCTGACCCGTGGGGTCGCTTGGTCAGAGGGAGCGAGCGAGCGGGCGGGCGAGCGAGCGAGCGAGCGGGTGGCTGACGGGTGGGGCCGCCTTGTCGGCGAGAGAGAGGGCGAGGTGCGGGGCGGCTGCCGCGCGCGCGGAAGCAGGCCGCAGTTGGGCCGGGAGAGGAGGAGTGCGGCGCGAGGGAGAGGGGGGGGGCGGCCGCGGCTTGGGCCGAACTCGGCCCAGCTGGGGAGGAAAGCTTTTCCATTTTTTTTCCTTTTTATTTTCTAATCCTTTTATCCATTTTTATACCCTTTTCTTTTAAACAATAAATTTTAATAGATAATCTTAGGTGTTAGAAAATAGAATCTAAGTGAGGTGCTTGTGATCAAATAAAGTGTATGCATATGATGAAAGAAGACCTAGGGGAGATCTTGGAATTAGAGGGTGAAAGGAGGGGAAAGGGTAGATTAGGGTTTCAAACCTGGGTTAGGATTTTGGGATGCTACAAACCTACCCCACTTAAAGGAATCTCGCCCTCGAGATTAGACGGGGCTCGAGAAAAGGTAAGGGTATTCCTTCCTCAGAGAGTCTTCACTTTCCCAGGTGGCTTCCTCTTCTCCATCTCTGCTCCACTGAACCTTACAGAGCCTTACTTCTGAATTGCGGGTCCTTCTGACTGCTGAGTCGAGAATCTTCACTGGTTTTTCCCGGTACTGGAGATCTTTTTGAATCTGAATTGTCTCTGCCTCGATACGGGTTTCTGGTACTTTTAGGCATTTGCGGAGTTGAGATACATGGAACACATTGTGAATATCTGACATGGATTCTGGTAGCTCAAGACGGTATGCCACGGGTCCTATTCGGGAAATGACAGGGTAAGGACCGACGAAACGGGGTGCTAGCTTTCCCTTCATCTGGAACCTTCTGACACCACGCATTGGAGAAACCTTGAGATAAACAAAATCTCCTTCCTCAAATCTGAGTTCCCTTCGCCTATTGTCTGCGTAACTCTTTTGTCGACTCTGAGCTTCAAGTAACCTTCTGCGGATCAAGGCAACTTTTTCTTCGGCTTCTTTAACGAAGTCGGGTCCTTCTAGTGTCCTTTCCCCTACATTGGACCACATTAGGGGAGTTTGGCATTTTCTTCCATACAGTGCTTCGAACGGTGACATTTTGATGCTGGCCTGATGGCTATTGTTGTATGAGAATTCGGCGTACGGCAAACTAGACTCCCAATCTCTGTCGAAGGCTAATACGCAGGCTCTGAGTAAATCTTCAAGGACCTTGTTGACTCTCTCTGTTTGACCATCTGACTGGGGGTGATAAGCAGTGCTGAAATCTAGCTTGGTGCCCATTGCTTGCTGAAGGCCCTTCCAAAACTTTGAAGTGAACTGCGTTCCTCTATCTGATACTATCTTCCGTGGAATGCCATGTAGCCTGACTATCTCTTTAAGGTATAATCGGGCGAGGGCTGCTCCTCCAAAAGTGGTCTTTACTGGAATGAAATGGGCCACTTTGGTGAGACGATCGATTATTACCCATATGGAATCATTTCCTCTTTGTGATCTGGGTAGTCCGGTTACGAAATCCATGCCTATTTCTTCCCACTTCCATTCGGGTATTGGGAGGGGTTGAAGCAGGCCTGCAGGCTTCTGATGTTCGGTCTTTGTTCGCTGACAGGTGTCACATCGGGCCACATACTGTGCTATTTCCTTCTTCATCCCTTTCCACCAATATCTGGTTTTGAGGTCCAGGTACATCTTGGTGGTCCCTGGGTGGATAGAGTAAGCTGAGTTGTGGGCTTCATCGAGCAGGGTCTCCCGTGCCTTTCCAATTGGCACGCACAGACGGTTCTTGAACCAGAGGATTCCTTGCTCGTCTGTTCTTAGGTCCGAAAGTTGCTCCTTGCGTGTTCTTTCCTTAAGCCTGGTTGTTTCTGCGTCGAGGCATTGGGCCTTGCATATGAGATCTTCTAGATTTGGCTTGACTTCCAGGCCACCGTCGTCTCCCAGACATGCATTCAGCTGAGCTGATTCTTTCTTCCAATCTTCTAGGAAGTTTGTTCCTTTAACCCCGAAAGGTTTCCAGCTGAGGGCGTCTGCTACCACATTGGCCTTTCCGGGGTGGTAGTGGATTTCGAGGTCGTAATCTTTGATCAATTCGAGCCACCTTCTTTGACGGAGGTTGAGGTCCGGTTGCGTGAAGATGTACTTTAGACTCTTGTGATCAGTGAAGATGTGGCATTTGTTTCCAATCAGATAATGCCTCCATATTTTTAGAGCGTGCACTATGGCTGCCAATTCCAGATCGTGGGTAGGATAGTTCTGTTCGTGCGGCTTGAGTAATCGGGATGCATAAGCAATGACTTTCTCATTTTGCATTAAGACACACCCTAAGCCTTGCTTGGAAGCATCACAGAAGATGACAAAATCCTGGTGTATGTCTGGTAGGGTCAAAACTGGCGCGGTTGTAAGCTTCTCCTTGATGATTTGGAAACTTTCTTCACAATCGGGAGTCCACTCGAACTTATTGTCCTTTTTGAGAAGTTCTGTCAAGGGCTTTGCTATGCTAGAGAATCCCTTGATAAAGCGGCGATAATACCCTGCCATTCCCAGAAAGCTTCGAACTTCACTGACGTTGGATGGTCGCTTCCAATTTGAAACAGCTTCTACCTTAGATGGGTCCACTTCTATCCCTTCAGCAGTCAAGATATGCCCTAGGAAGGCTATCTTCTCTAACCAGAACTCACACTTGCTGAGCTTAGCATAAAGTTGATGTGCTCTGAGTCTTCCGAGGATGGTTCGAAGGTGCCGCTCATGGTCCTTGCGACTCTTGGAATAGATGAGGATGTCGTCGATAAAAACCACGACAAACTTATCCAATTCTTCCATAAATACCTTATTCATGAGGTTCATGAAAAAGGCGGGTGCGTTGGTTAGTCCAAATGGCATCACCGTGAATTCATATTGCCCGTATCTGGTGACGAATGCAGTTTTCTGAATGTCTGCTTCCTTAATCCTGAGTTGGTGATACCCTGACCTGAGGTCTATCTTGGAGAAGTATTTGGCTCCTTGCAGCTGGTCGAAGAGGTCATCGATCCGGGGAAGGGGGTACTTATTCTTGATTGTAACTTCGTTCAAGGATCGATAATCAATACACATCCTCATACTCCCATCCTTTTTGGTAACGAAAAGAACGGGTGCTCCCCAGGGAGACGAACTAGGACGGATGTACCCTTTTTGCTGTAGTTCTGAAAGCTGAAGTTTCAGTTCTGCCAATTCAGTGGGGGCCATGCGGTATGGTCTTTTTGCGATGGGCGCAGTGCCGGGAATGAGGTCTATATAGAACTCTACTTCTCTTTCTGGTGGCATCCCGAGCAACTCTTCTGGAAATACATCTTCAAACTCCTTGATTACAGACATGCTTTCTACTGCCAGACTAAATATCATTGGATCATTTGCGGGCGGTTGGGCTTGGCAGGAAACTGCCTTTCCTTGGTGATCTATGAGAAGAACAGTCTTGCTTGCGCAGCTGATAACACCCTTGTGCTTAGCTAGCCAATCCATTCCTAGGATTACATCAATTTCTTGGGATGGCAAGATGGTTAAGTCTGCCAGGAACACTACCCCACTTAAAAGAATTCTGACTTGTGAACACCTGAGTTTGCACAGGAGGTCTGATCCCGGGGTTCGGGTGACCAAAGGGATAGCTAAAGGTGTAGAGGGTATGCCATGCTTCTCCACAAACTTAGCGGCTATAAATGAATGGGATGCTCCTGAATCAAAAAGCACAGAAGCGGGAGTAAATTCAACGAGGAACTCACCGAGCACTACTCCCGGGGCCTGCTGGGCTTCCTGGGCGTCGACGTGGTTGACTCGGGCCCTGCCCTGGTACTGAGCCCTGCTCTGCTGGCTGCTGGAAGGAAGCGCCTTGGAGGTAGGTGCTGATGGAATCTTGGGGCCATTCACTGAGTTGGAGTAGGTTGGCCCGGGTGCCTTCAGCTGAGGGCAGTTGTTCTTGAAGTGCCTGGGGTCTCTGCACTGCCAACAGGCGTTTACTGGCGGCTGGTTACTTGCAACAGAGGGTGCCTGAAGGGAGCTCTGGTTCTGCTGACTGTAGCGTGATGGAGTGGGTCCAGATTGTTTATCGAAGCCTGGACCCCTGGGTGGGAGCCCAAAGGGTCGAGCTCTCTGGTGACGCTCTTGCTGTTGAGCTCGAAGAACTTGGAATTTCCTCTTGATGTGCCCTTTTTCTTCCTCTTTTGCTCTTTCCACTTGAATAGCTTTGTTGGAAAGGTGAGAGAAGCTGTGGAAGTCCTGGCTGGCGAGGATGGTCTTAAGCTCGGGTCTTAACCCTCTCAGGAAACGGGCCATTTTCCTGGCCTCGGTGCTGACATCCTCAGGCGCGTAGCGGGCCAGCTCTGTGAACTTGTGCACATACTCACTGACTGTTCGCCCACCTTGGGTTAGCTCCCGAAATTCATCTTCCTTGAGTTGAACTATCCCTTGGGGTACATGGTGCTCACGGAAAGCTGTTTCGAATTCTGCCCAGGTAGCATCTCTGACGGCTTCACTGAAAGTGTCCCACCATGCTAAAGCCATTCCTGAAAGCTGATGAGCTGCCAGCTGAACACGCTGATTCTCAGGGCAAGCGATGGCTTCCAACTTCCTCTTGATCGTGCGAAGCCAGTCATCTGCATCGAGGGGATTGCTGGACCCTGCGAATGTGGGAGGCTTGAGTCTCAGGAATTCTCCCATCCTGTCCTGGGGCCTTCCACCACCTGGGCGCTGGTTCTCCAGACTTCGAGTGAGGACTTCAATGAGTCTGGTTTGATTGGCTAGAACTTGGGCCAGATCTAGTGGTAGTTCCGGAGGTGCGGGGAGGTGGGTCCCATCCCCTTCTCCACCAGCTCCTCCTTCTGCTCCTAAGGGAAAACCTGCTCCAATCCCGGAGGCGGTAGGCGTGGTTTTATCCGAAGCCATCTGCCATGGGAAGAGAGTCACTATTATGCACATGCCATTTTTTTTAACTGGTTATTTTATTCATTACATCAAGCCATTACATGACACAACACCCTGCCATCATAAGTTCGTCACACACGAGTGCTATCTAGGGTACTCCCGCACTCCTTCTCTAATGTGTCCCCAAATTCCTTGAGAAGGTCATCAAGGCTAGCCAGGGACATCTCATCGGTGTCGGATAGGTTCCTTGGAGGGTTTTCTTCCTTCTGCTCAGTCTGGCATCCTTGGCTTTTGGTCTTCTTGCGGATTTTCTTTGCGGGGGCGAGCTTCTTCAGTTTCTTGTCGTAGTCCATCTTCAGTGTGCGGTAGGCCTCTCGGGTATTGGTTTCCTCACCTTCAGCTATTGCGAGGCTCTCTTGAAGGGACACTTTTTCTTCTGAGAGTTCCCTGACTTTCTGCTCCAGGCTTTCCACCCGGGAGGTTAGAGAGGTGCAGTGGAGGGTGAGGTCATCATATTGGTTATCAAGGGTATGAAGGTATCCAGCCATGTAGACAATGGTGGGATCATTCTCAGTAGGATCTCCTCCTGATAGGGCTTGAAGTCTTTTCCTCCAGGTGGGGGTATTCTTGTTGCTGGGTGGAAAGTAGCGAAGGGGGGTTTCAATGATTACTTTGTTGTAGTTCTGACATAGCTGACGGAGGGCTTTTCGGGCGACATTTTGGCAAGCATCTAGGAAATGGACTCCGGTAAAAGTGACTTGGAAGGAACGTTGGTTTGGATAGCTTTGGCTTTCCCCTAGGTAGACTGCCATAGAGCATCTTATCATCCCGCCCTCGAAATGTTCCGTCCAGACGTATTCCGGCTTTTTGCGGATTCCCATGTGGAGCGCACAGCTTCGCAAGAGGCGTGGGAACCCTTCTACTTCTGAGCAGTAGGATGACTTAATGGCCAGAGAGTCTTCCATCTGGAATAGGAAAAGAAGGGTCTTGTTAAAACCGGGGAAGGGAAGAGAAAACTTTTCTTGAGGTAAGAGGTATTTTCTTTTTAAGGTAGGTTTTAGGGTCAGGGCTGCGACCTACGGCCAGTCCTATGGCTCTGATACCACCTGAAGCGTCCCGATCCTTTGGGACTCAAATGTGAAACAATTACTAGTCCCAGGAGGCTAGTAAACACATTTCTTACTTCAAATAGTACAGAGTTTTGGATAAATTTATTACAATACCGGGGTACAAGCTCGAGAGAGCCAAATAGAGAAACGCAGTAGGAAAAATACACTAGCCCAAGCCACAGGCAGAACTGGGTGCAGACACAGCCCTCTTAATCAAGCATAGCAGAAAAGAAGTCCTCGGCTGCTGAAAAACATAAATAAATTTGGGTGAATACACTAGGTATTCCGCAAGCCCACCCCGCTCCCGTAGAGAGAAAGAGACCTATGATGTACATGCTCAATTTGGTGGAGTTGTAGTCACTCATCATTTTCTTAGAGAGAGGCAGTTGTTTGAAGGTTTTCCCATGGTCTTAAAAGTAACCAAGACTCAACCACCACTGAGCTTCCCGCTCCCGTGGCCTTATTTTCTTTTTCAACACCCATTTGATCACACCTTTCCCTTGGCAAGCAACTTAGAAAAAAAAAGAAAAACTCTAATTGCCATACCATACCAGACTCATCCATACCAGTGGACACGGACTATTCGAATAGGTTTTCAAACTCTGCGCAGAGGTGTACACTTTACCCACTAGTCCGGTTTCTGCGATCTCACCGTCGCGAGACCCGAATGCCGGATCTCTTTCCTTACTCGCGCGTCCTAACCTTAATGGTTATCCGGAAGGAGTCAGGCCACCACCATGCCCAAACCGGACAAAACTTTCCCCCTCCTTATCCTCCCGGTGCTCCCCAGCCTTCTTAACCCTGGGGTTGGACCGCACGAGTTCAGATTGAGTGACTGCCCACACAGTCTCGAGTGGTTGTACGATAAGGAGTACAGGTAGTGAAAAAATGACAAGCCGGTCCTTATATGAGGGGACAATCCTTATGCTCACGCCTAAACCAGCTGAGCCAACACCTTAGGCCCTCCCCTAAACCAGGGAGTCCCTGATCATCCCACTCCCAGGTGATGAGGGTGAGTACCCTTCATCGCATAACTTTTCAAAAAGAGATTTTATTTGGAGAAACACATGGCCCTTCTTCCCAATCCACTTTACGTATCCAGAATGTGTATGTTAATGCGGGCCATCTCTCACTCACAATGCAATATTCCCCATAATTCCCGGCCTAGGCAGTGGTAGAGAGAATAGGTAATTTATGCATCAAGGGAAGGATGGACTTGCCTTCGTCGAAGCTTTCCTGGCGCAGAAGATCTGCTTCCGGAAGTTCGGGCTCTGGCCCTTCTTCCGGGGCTACGGGTTCCGGATCCGCGGTCCCCGCTTCTTCTAGTAAAACAGTCAACAAAACAACACATCAACGGTAGTTTACTTAATTATAGTGTGTCATTTACCAACATTATTAATACTTAGGACTTTAGAAATTATTTGGGTGGTTTTTGGTACATAAAATATTGAAGGAAACTAATTAAATGAGAAAAGGTGAAGAAAAGAAAATAGAAAGGGATTTTCTCCTCAAACGGGCCGGGGGGGATTTTGGCCTAGCTCGGCGCGGGGCAGACGCGCGGGCGCGCTTTCGGCCCAGCAGCGGCCCACGGGTGGGGGAGACGGCGCGGGTGTGCGGGGCGACGGCGTCGTCGCGGGGCCTACGCGACAGAGAGCGGAAGGGGGAAACGGCGCGGGCGCGATTGACGACGGGGTGAACCGGCCGAGGGGGGGGAAAAACCGGCCGCCGGGGGGGGTTCGACGGCGGCTTGCCGCCGGTGGCCCGGTTCCCGGTCCAAGTGAGGGTGGTTTAGCACGGGCGGGGGCTGGCGATTCTAGGGGTAGGCTTAATTTGGCCGGAGGGGGTTGGGAGGGGGCTGCCCACGGGGAGGGGGCGGAGCTCCGTGGCGGGGATCGCCGCCGGTGGGCTCTGGGTGAGGGACTGGGGCGGGGGAGTGGTGTTTTGGGTTCGCGGCTTTGTGAGGGAGCTGCTTGGTTCCCTTAATTTCTTGCTGGACCAACGGAGCTGGAGGGAGAGAAGGGGGGAGGGACTCACCGGAGAGGGGGAAGACGGCGGTGCTCTGCGAATTGCGCTCGGGCGAGGGGAGGAAGGTAGTGGCCGAGGCCGGTGCGAGGAAGAAGGAGCCCGGGGCGAGCTTTTTATAGGCGCGCGGGGGCAAGGGGGGCGGTGGAGCTCCCTGACTCCGGCGAGCCTCCCGGTGTCGCCATAAATGGCGCACAGCGCCGCCGAGGGGACGCTACGGCGGGGCGGTACCGGCGAGGACGCGGTCAAGGGGAGGAGGACGGAGCGGTGCCAAACTTTCCTATGTGGCCGGACGGCAGAGGGGAGGACGGAGGCGACGGCCGGAGGTGACTTCGGCGAGGGGACGGCGGACGGACGACGAAGCGGCTGACCCGTGGGGTCGCTTGGTCAGAGGGAGCGAGCGAGCGAGCGAGCGGGTGGCTGACGGGTGGGGCCGCCTTGTCGTCGAGAGAGAGGGCGAGGTGCGGGGCGGCTGCCGCGCGCGCGGAAGCAGGCCGCAGTTGGGCCGGGAGAGGAGGAGTGCGGCGCGAGGGAGAGGGGGGGGGCGGCCGCGGCTTGGGCCGAACTCGGCCCAGCTGGGGAGGAAAGCTTTTCCATTTTTTTCCTTTTTATTTTCTAATCCTTTTATCCATTTTTATACCCTTTTCTTTTAAACAATAAATTTTAATAGATAATCTTAGGTGTTAGAAAATAGAATCTAAGTGAGGTGCTTGTGATCAAATAAAGTGTATGCATATGATGAAAGAAGACCTAGGGGAGATCTTGGAATTAGAGGGTGAAAGGAGGGGAAAGGGTAGATTAGGGTTTCAAACCTGGGTTAGGATTTTGGGATGCTACACCACAAGCACAAGATCAACCATCTTCCTCCATGCAAGCATCTCCATCAACCCAAGATGAGGATCAAGCTCAAGATGATGAAAATTAAGATCAAGAGGAGCCACCTCAAGAGGAGGACAATGATCAAGGGGAAGATGCTAATGATCAAGATAAGGAAGATGATGAGGGTCCAAGACCGCCACACCCAAGAGTCCACCAAGCAATCCAACGAGATCACCCCGTGAACACCATCCTCGGCGATATTCATAAGGGGGTAACCACTCGGTCTCGTGTTGTCATTTTTGTGAACATTACTCCTTTGTGTCTTCTATTGAGCCATACAGGGTAGAAGACGCATTAAGAGATTTGGATTGGGTGTTGGCAATGCAAGAGGAACTCAACAACTTCACGAGGAATTAGGTATGGCATTTAGTTCCACGTCCTAATCAAAATGTTGTAGGAACCAACTGGGTCTTCCACAACAAGCAAGATGAGCATGGTGTGGTGACATGGAGCAAGGCACGACTTGTGGCCAAGGGGTATTCACAAGTTGAAGGTTTGGATTTTGGTGAAACCTATGCACCCGTAGCTAGGCTTGAGTCAATTCGCATATTACTTGCCTATGCTACTTACCATGGCTTTAAGCTTTATCAAATGGACGTGAAAAGTGCCTTCCTCAATGGACCAATCAAGGAAGAGGTCTATGTTGAGCAACCTCCCGGCTTTGAAGATAGTGAGTACCCTAACCATGTGTATAAACTCTCTAAGGCGCTTTATGGGCTCAAGCAAGCCCCAAGAGCATGGTATGAATGCCTAAGAGATTTTCTTATAGCTAATGGCTTCAAAGTCGGAAAAGCCGATCCTACTCTATTTACTAAAACTATTGCAAATGATTTGTTTGTATGCCAAATTTATGTTGATGATATCATATTTGGGTCTACTAACAAATCTACATGTGAAGAGTTTAGTAGGATCATGATTCAAAAATTCGAAATGTCAATGATGGGGGAGTTGAAGTATTTTCTAGGCTTTCAAGTCAAGCAACTCCAAGAGGGCACCTTCATTAGCCAAACAAAGTACATTCAAGACATACTCACCAAGTTTGGGATGAAGGATGCCAAACCCATCAAGACACCCATGGGAACCAATGGGCATCTCGACCTCGATACGGGAGGTAAATCTGTAGATCAAAAGGTATACCGGTCGATGATAGGTTCTTTACTCTATTTATGTGCTTCACGACCGGATATTATGATTTCTGTATGCATGTGTGCAAGATTCCAAGCCAATCCTAAGGAAGTTCACCTTAGAGCCGTGAAACGAATCTTGAGATATTTAGTTTATACTCCTAAGTTTGGCCTTTGGTACCCCAGGGGATCTACTTTTGATTTAATTGGTTATTCGGATGCTGATTGGGCAGGGTGTAAGATTGATAGAAAGAGCACATCAGGGACTTGCCAGTTCTTGGGAAGATCTCTGGTGTCTTGGGCTTCTAAGAAACAAAATTCTGTAGCTCTTTCTACCGCCGAAGCCAAGTACATTGTCGTAGGCCATTGTTGCACGCAATTGCTTTGGATGAGGCAAACCCTTCGGGATTATGGTTACAAATTAACCAAAGTCCCTCTCCTATGTGATAATGAGAGTGCTATCCGCATGGTGGATAATCCCGTTGAGCACAGTCGCACTAAGCACATAGCCATTCGGTATCACTTTTTGAGGGATCACCAACAACGGGGGGATATCGAGATTGCATATGTTAGCACCAAAGAACAATTAGCCGATATCTTTACCAAACCACTAGATGAGAAAACCTTTACCAAACTTAGGCATGAGCTAAACATTCTTGATTCTAGGAACTTTGATTGATTCCTTACACACATAGCTCATTTATACCTTTGATCATATCTCTTTCATGTGCTATGACTAATGTGTTTTTCAAGTATATTTCATGCTAAGTCATAGATTGAAAGGGAAATGGAGTCCTCGGCGAAGACAAGGCTTCCACTCCACTCCATCGTAATATTTATCCTTCGCCGACACTCCGCCTCGTTCACCACTTTGGTATAATCCTTCACTCATGTATTATTTGCCAAAGGAGGAGAAAGTTTGAAAAGGGCTTATATTTCAATCACAAGTATCCGTTTTTGGCGATTCATGCCAAAGGGGGAGAAAGTATTAGCCCAAAGCAAAAGGACCGCACCACCACCAATTTCAAAAATTATGTTCTTTCAATTTGTATTAAAGAAGTTTTTCAAATAGGTATCTTATTTTTTATATACTTTCAAACTGGTACAACCCCTTTCAAAATTATTATCTAAAACCCTCTTGAACACTAAGAGGAGAATTTCATTGAGGGAGAGTTTTGTTTAGTCAAAGGAAAAGCATTTGAAATAGGGGGAGAAAATTTCAAATCTTGAAAATGCTTATCAAAATCTTATTCATATACATTTGACTATTTGCAAAATGACTTTGAAAAGAATTTCCAAAAATATTTGCAAAAACAAAACAAGTGGTGCAAGCGTGGTCCAAAATGTTAAATATGAAGAAAGCAATCCATGCATATCTTATGAAAATTAAACCAATTTAATTCCAAGCAACCTTTGCACTTACCTTATGTAAACTAGTTCAATTCTGCACTTATATATTTGCTTTGGTTTGTGTTGGCATCAATCACCAAAAAGGGGAGATTGAAAGGGAAATAGGGTCAAACCTTTTCCTAAATGATTTTGGTGGTTGAATTGCCCAACACAAATAATTGAACTAACTAGTTTGCTCTAGATTATATGTTCTACAGGTGCCAAAGATTCATCTACAACTATTCTAAATCGACTGTCCGGAATACCGTAGATTATTCCAGACAGGAGAAGCTTTTCAGAAAAACAGGCCAGGCGCGGACCGTCCGGGCCTTTGCGGCGAACCGTCCGCGACACCTAAATAACCCTCGGACAGAACCAATGCAAAAACACATGTCTCTACTACGGACCGTCCGATGGAAGAGCAAGCACCGTCCGAGACCATGCGCGGACCGTTCGGCCTCAGGCACGGACCGTCCGATAGGTGAGGAACCGAAAAACCCGAAGGTGACGGGTTCGGTAAAATGAATTATAGCGTCCTCGTGGACCGTCCGGGGTGCACGACCGGACCGTCCGCGACTGCCTTTATCTGACATCTGACGACACATTAAATGCAATATAGCCGTTGATATAGCCGTTACTGCTGACCGTTGCATTTTCAGCCGTTGATCTGTAGGGGCGGACCGTCCGGACCAGAGGCACGGACCGTCCGCGGTCGGCAGAAAGGAGCAACGGCTAGGAAGTGGTTGGTGGCTATAAATACAACCCCAACCACCTTTATTCACTTCACCCAAGCATTCCAACCTTCAACATTCAATACAAGAGCTAGCAATCCATTCCAAGACACAATCATAGCCTCCAATCTCTCCAAGTTCCACATTTGAGACAAGTAATCATTAGTGATTAGTGACTTGAGAGAGAGAGTGATCCATATGTTATTTGTCGCTCTTGTCGCTTGGCTTTTTGCAATCATGCTTTCTTCTTCCTCATTCTTATTCTCAAGACACTTATAATCAAAGCAAGAGACACTAAGTTTGTAGTGGTCCTTGTGGGGTCTAAGTGACCCGTTTGATTAAGGAGAAAGCTCACTCGGTCTAAGTGACCGTTTGAGAGAGGGAAAGGGTTGAAAGAGACTCGGTCTTTGTGACAACCTCAATGGGGAGTAGGTTTGCAAGAACCGAACCTCGGTAAAACAAATCATCGTGTCACTCTCGCTATTTGCTTGTGATTTGTTTTTCACCCTCTCTTTCGGACTAGATTATATTTCTAACGCTAACCCCGGCTTGTAGTTGTGCTTAAAGTTTATAAATTTTAGATTTGCCTATTCACCCCCCCCCCTCTAGGCGACTTTCAATAACTCAGCTGTTATTTCTAAAACGCTGACGTTACTAGTCTTCACTCGGTCGTTATTTCTAAAACACCGACGTGGCCCGTTATCACTCGGCTGTTATTTCTAAAACATTGACGTCACCAGTAATCACTCGACCAATATTTCTAAAACGACGACGTGGCTCAAAAGGACTCGGCTGTTACCTCTAAAACGCCAGCGTTGCAAAAAACCACTCGGTTACTATCTCTGAAAATACTAACAGTAAATCAGTCGTTTTTTTTCT
Organism: Zea luxurians; assembly: GCA_029449295.1. Lineage (NCBI taxonomy): Eukaryota > Viridiplantae > Streptophyta > Magnoliopsida > Poales > Poaceae > Zea > Zea luxurians. The sequence continues at coordinate 15,720,042 of JAOPSE010000023.1, read as the reverse complement.
CTACAAATATGCAGGCAGATCTAAAATGCGACTCGACAATTCCATGTCATTACTCAAGCATTACTTCCGAGAACAACAACTACGTTAAGCATAAACATGATCGACCGACCGACTGGAAAAGGAGTAATGGGAAAGCAAAGAAACGCACACAGAATGGGACAAAATCTTCTTCATTATAAAAGGAGGGGAAGTATTACCAAACTTAAAAACCAACTCATTATGAGTTGGTCTTCTTCCCACTGTTCGATACATTACACTACTACATTACATTTCACTACACTATACTACTAACTACTACTACATTATTCTACTAATACTACTTCTACTACTATCTATCTATACTAACATTTAAAACCGGTGGCGCCTAGCCACTGGCCTTGCTGCTGCCCTTACTGCCGCCCTTGCTGTCACCTTCGCCGCCCTTGCCGTCACCTTCGCCGCCATCGCCGTCGCCTCCGTCGTCGTCGTCGCCCTCGCTATCGCCGTCACCGCCGCCCTCCTCGGACAAGTCCGAGGAGTTCTCCTCGTCCGAGGAGACCTCTGACTCATCCGAGCCCTCGAGCCCGGTGCGCTCGACGGCCCGGATGTAGGTCCACACCTCTGCGGCGATCCCCTGGGAGTCGTCTGAGTCGTCAGACGACGCTGGGGGAGAGGCATGGACCGGCGAACCCTCAGACTCGGAGGAGAACTCCTCCTCCGAGTACTCGGAATCGCCGAAGTCCTCCGAGGGAGGAGTCGGCTCGCGCTTCCGCTTATCGCCGGAATGGTGCGAGGAACTTCCACCTTTCTTGCTCTTGCCCATGGTGGAGTAGAAGAGAAGAGAATAGAGTAAGCAACAAGCGGCAGTAAGATATGTGAAGATGCCGGAGAAGCAAGCACACTATTTATAGAAGAAGAAGTCAACTGCTCACCTCCTACCACGGCCACCGAACAGTCGCAAAAATTCAATATGCAATTCAAATCGTCTAGAAACACGTCAGGCGGCTGGCGCCGTTTTACGTAACACGAGAGCCATTGGGTCTCAAGTCAACCGCTTGGACGATATGATTACACCCGTGGTCACATCAAGTTACTACTCAGGAGCAGTTTGCTAAACGCTCAGCGCACCAAGCCGTCCCTTGCCTACACCCATTGGGGGGATGTCCAGGAATTTTCAATAGATTTTCCCAACCAGTCACATCCATACAGTATACGCAATGAATGTATCAAGACAGAAGGAAGATATCGACGGAGATCAGAGGAAAGCCAAAAATAGCCGATGAGGTACAAGTCTAATCAACAGAAGCATTGAAGCACGAAGTGATATGAAGACTAGCCAAGAGCCATCTACCGGATGTCCAATCTATCGTAGATCAAATAAATTTCAAGCCTAACAGGACATGGGCAGATCGCATGTCCGAACTCAAAGGCAAAACTATATGCTGATCTCTAAAGCATAAAATTGACGATATAATGCTGATTTCTAAGGCATTCGACGAAGAGGAAAGGATGATTTCTAAAAACAACATGAGATAAAGACCTTTGAGTGGATTATCTTCAGTAATCCACTCAAAGCTCGGGGGCTACACCCATTGGGTGCACCTTCGGTGCACCCAATGAATCTTGAATTCCAAAGAGGAGGATGCTGATCTCCAAAGCATAAACCCAAGTCAGAGCACCAATTTTTGAGGAATAAAGCGAAGGCCGATGAATAATAGTAGAAGAAAACAACAGAAGATCGTTTTTGCCAAGTTATTCAGAATTCAAAAGCAATGGCTCGACAGACCTATTTTCAAGGCATTCCTTATCATAATAAAAAAAACCTCAAGCTGGACCTGGAATCTTTGGGCCGGTTATTTCAAAATCAACCCAAAGATTGGGGGCTTGTGAGGGACAGATATCCCCTGGGTCCACTAGAAGGTTAAAAGACCTCGTGACAGGCCTTGGGCCCGATAGTTCGCAAGGTCATCCCTTCGTGGGCCTGGGGAGGCATGCCCGTTAAAGTGGATTGACACAAGACTGGATTGACGCAGGCCTAGACGGCCCGATGAGTTTGAACGGCAACCGCAACAAGGATCCGACCTTCCCGTGTAGGGGCCTCGTACATCGGAACAGAGCGGAGATAGGTCGGCGGAATTATAGAAAGATAGGCTCAGTCGGTTCACTATTACTTAGGCTCACGTTGTTATCATATCCACTTGTAACGCCCCACGGTCGAGTATATAAGGCCTAAGGGGCATCCCCTCAAAAACAACTCTCACTACTTAGCCATCCACCCAGTTCTCTAACATCATCGGTACTAGAGAACCTCCTTGTAACCCACCACACAGAGTATTCACGCCAGGACGTAGGGTGTTACGCATCTCAAAGTGGCCCGAACCTGTACAAAAATTGTCCACTGTCTCTCGTGCATCTAGCGCGAACCATCGAGCTACAGTCGGTAACACCGTCCTACTTCAAAAAGCACCTCGAGGGGCAACCCCGGGTGCGCAGTCGGACCCAAAACACCGATAGGGGTATCCATTTTCGACGAAATCCCCTGCAGAATGGACAATGGAGCAATGGAGGGATCCCCCCATTAGAAGATATATATACCACAACATGTATTTGATGTTTATGGAAATCTTTTTTTCTTTCTATGAAACTTATAGCCGGTACCCGCGGCGGCTCTAACCCTGCAGCATGACAATGGAGCAATGCAGTAAGCGCCGAGGAGGGTGAGACTCAGAGGGGGAAACCTGACAGCCACCGAGGAGGAGCAATGGAGGGGCGAGACTCGGAGCAATGGAGCGGGGAGCAATGGAGCCGATCAGTTTACGGATCAGAGAAAACCAGCCGTAACAACGCCCAGTATACGAAGAAAGCACGTTTGAGTACCAAAAGACCAAGACGGAAGGTGTTATAATCTCTACTACTCCTTAAGGCCTTAGTGTAGGCGTCCACAGTATACCGTGGTGCACGGTTCTGCCTCGACGCCTCCGGCCTCCACCCGCGCGTCCGCGCCCCTGCGTCCTGAAATCTTGCATCCGCATCCGCCCCGATGTCCCCCTCCGCGCACGCCCCAGCCTCCGTGACCCTCGCGCCACCGGCAATCTCGGTCTGTGACCTCCGCCCCCACTCCTCCGGCAGTCCCCAGGAAAATCTCGTTGCCTCCGGCAGTCCCCAGAAAAAGTTGGCTGCCTCGGCGGGGACTACTTCGAGTTCGACCTCTCCGAGGACGCTTGGAAGTCGTGGCCCCCCATCGTGGACCACGCGCGACGGCTCCTACTCCTTCCGCCTCCAGGTCGCACCGCGCTTCTCCACGAGGGGGTTCCTCCTCACCGTCGTCCTTCTCTTCCGCAGCTAGGAGGGCTCAAGTTCTCCTCCTCGAGGTTCAAGTACCGCCTCGAGCTGCACCGCATCCCCCTCCTATTCTAGTCGTACAATAACGCGGCCCTTCCGGCGCTGGAGATGTGCCGCGCCACAGACTTCTCTCGTGATGCCTGGTCGGGATGGTGGACGCGGATCGCCAAGAATGACAGCTGCGAGGACGTCGACGCAGCGGGGCGGTACATCCACGAGATCCACCTCCGCCGGATCCCCAACCCCATCCGCACAATAGTGTCAAGGCACCACCCTGGGCTTCTCCCGCGCCAGCACCACCACCCCCGTCGTGCAATGCCACCCCCAGCGTATCTTCTCCTCGAACACGCTGGAGCGATGGAGCTACGGTATCAGGACGTGGAGGTGGACACACGAGGCGATGCCATGTGCGAAACTGGAGTGGTCGGCAGTGCGAGGCGCTGGTGCCACATGCGCGCTGCTGGAGAAGGAGGCGGGGCTAGAGGCGGCCCGACTGCACGCTGTGGAGCTGGAGGAGTGGCTGTAGCTGGCGGCCTCCAATACGCAAGCGTGGTGTGGCCTGGCACGAAGCAACGAGGCCACCGCACGCGCCATGCTCCACCCTGCTGCAGTATGCTCGACACCCCTACAAGAAATTGTTGTGAAACAGTTTGGAGCATGATATCCATGATTTAGATGATAGTGCTGAAGAACTCCAACATCCAGATGGAGCCAGAGGAGTCGTCGCCAGCCAGGACACATGGAGGTATGTCTTTCTTCTCCTCTGTTGCTCCCAGAATTGAATCGAATTGAACTCTAGGGTTTCTAATGGAAATTCATTGAGCCATGAAAAGACGTTGTTCAGGCTGTCTATTTTTTCATTCTTGTTGAGCCATGTAAATAGCTCTAACAAATTCGTTGTCGTCTGTTCTTGATGATTGAATTTGCCTGTCTTAGAAAAATTCAATCATTCTTTGCAGGTATGATTACTCTGGTTATGGACAGTCATCAGGCAAGGTATTTATCTGTACTTTCTAAAACTAATGCTCTTACCCTGTCACCTTCAGTCGAGGGGCGCCTCACAACATTAGCCTTTCTTGTTATTAAAGAGGCCTTGAAACTGATTTATGCTCCAGTGGATTTGATTCAGGGGATTTTTTAACAGTTAACCCATTTTAGGAATGACAGTGCTGACATAGCCTTTCTCTGAAATTCCATCTTCAGCCAAGTGATAGGAAGCACGTGGAGTCCGTGGGCGAGGAGATGGAGCAGCGCCGCCGCGAGCTGCGCCTCTTCGCCAACACCGGCGTGGACGCGGCCACGGGCGCGTCGCGCTGGGCGTCAGCGCCCTTCACCCACCCGGTCATGCTGGACACCGTGGCCATGGACCCGGACCTCAAGGCCCGCGTCCACGCCGACCTCGAGAGCTTCCTCAAGGGTCGCGCCTACTACCACCGCCTCGGCCACGTATGGCGCCGGAGCTACCTCCTCTACGGCCCGCTGGGCACAGGCAAGTCCACATTCGTGGTGGCCATGGCTAGGTTCCTGGGCTACGACATCTACGACGTCGACCTGTCTTGCGCCGACGCCACCGGCGACGACCTCAACGCGCTGCTCCTGCACACCACCCCACGCTCACTCGTCCTCATTGAGGACCTGGACCGGTACCTTTAGGGCAGTGGCGGGGATGCGGAGGCGCGTGTGGCCAGGGTGCTGAGCTTCATGGACGGCGTCGCGTCGTGCTGCGGCGAGGAGTGCGTCATTGTCACACCCGGTTTCAGAAGGCAAACCGAATGTGAACTATGTACGTGCCAGGATCAGAATTCACGTACACAGCGATTACATAAATGAACATCATCGCATAGTGCTCGAATAATAACATAAAAGAGTATTAACTTATTACATCACGACGTCAGAGACATCCACATAGTCATCAACTCAACGGGTAAATCAAAGTGCTAAGCGAAACGCAGTAAAGATAGGGCCTTCACAGGCAGCTGACTGGGGGTTGCCGCCAACCCACACCTAGAACTCGTCGTAGTCTTGGAACTACTAGAAGTCTCCTTCCACGGCTTCGTCTTCTTCTGAGCAGTGGTTGCAATGTGGACAACCTGGTGTTTTGTGGTAAAGCAAGGATGAGTACACATCAACGTACTCAGCAAATGCCCCGTTTGGCTGAAGTGGACTAGCTTTAATGTGGGGTTAGGCTCAAACAGTTGCTTTTAGTTGGTCAGGTATTTATTGTTAGTAGAAGCCGGATTTTATCATAAAACCCAAGTTATAATCCAAAAAGTACCTCCTCAGAGAGGTAATACTAGAATACATAATTAAAGTCACCATCATTAACCATCATCATTAAAGTCGTCATCTGAGGTGTATCAGGAGTATCTCTAATCAAAGAGGATCCCAAGGCTGCTCTTAACCGTGAGCACGGCTGATATATCAGTTTCATTACCCTCTATAGAGGTCGCACACTTTACCCATGAGCCGTGATTCCCGTTTTGCCCGGGGATCATGACTCCCCATTGATCACTTCCTAGGTGGTCCGGTAGGGTATCACTACGTAGCTTTTACAAAGATTCCCTAGAGGTCGTAGCCGCCCGTTAGGTTTCTCCAGTTTGATAAACACAGTACCCCTCCCCGCAGGAGGGTGACTAACAAAAGCAAAACGAAAGAACCTCGGCACTCAGCCTCGGCAGAGCAAGCACTGTGCCTGGACCCCATTGACGGCACGACGGCGAAGCAACTACACCTCTAGTTCCTCTAATTAATTAGCTAAGGGCCCCCATTTCACCCTCATGGTTGCACTGGTATCCCGGGTGGTCTCTCAACGAACAGGTCCTTACGGAGAGGTACTCAGGAAACAGCCCGAGCCCCCTAAAGTATCACAATATCCTCATCAGGATAACATCATCGTATCATAAATATTCACAGCATGTTCATTGATTATAGTAAAGCAATAGCATGAAGCTAACCATAATAACCCAAAAGGTAATCAAGGACAGGGTAAATACAAAACTAGTCAATCCTTAGGTTTCAATTAAGTAGTGCGGGACAGTGAATTATAAATAGATAGGACATAATGGGTCAGAGGACACTTGCCTTCACCAAACAGATGCTCAGGGTCTTCAATCTCGTAAAACTCAAAGAGCTTGATCTCAAGACCAGTGGTTCACCAAATCCTAATCGTCGATTCCCCGAAGCTCGGGAACAGATTGCAATCTATTCGGGGCGCGCAATGAATACAAACAGGCACAAGAAAACATATACTTGCATAAGAACATTACACCATACAAGATAAAATATTATCAAAACGAGCAATAAAAAATAGAGAGCGCCTCTACGGTTACGCGGGCGGGGAAATAAGCGCTGAAATCGAAACTATGGTTGAGGCGGTATGGTTTTCGGAAGGTTTACATAATAAACATGTAACCTATGTTCTAGGTCGATTTTAATTAATATAAATCATTTGCGGGAGATACTCTAAAGAAATATCTAATGTGGCATTAATCGAGATTGTAATTTGATCGAAGACCACATTTTTAAACCGGTCGGATTATATTTATGAACATGACGCATAAGACTCACTATGTTTAAACATATAATAAATTTATAAACGACACGACATACGGGTACCACTAAATTATATCGTTTTATATTAAACGAATATTGAATATAACGTCTAAGTCGGCATAATCGCTTAATAGGTTCGATCAAACTGTTATTTTAACTAACCGTTGCTAAACAAGAAATTAATTATTTAACATGAACGATGCGGCGAAGCGACTTTATCAAAGCGCCTGAATAGCGTTTTAGGCAAGCGGCGACGCGAGCGAACAGTGTGAATTAGCACGCGCGACGACACGCAAAACAACCCTGCGGCATTTGCGGAGGGGAACACGGACAGCGCGCACGACAACATGTGACCATGCGCGACTGACGCGTGACGACGCGCGCGAACAACACGCGACAATACATGAACCATATGTGGGGCGCGAACGAACGACGTCGTACAAGCAGCACGCGAATGACTCACGAAACAACATGCGCGACATGCGAGAAAAGACAAACAGATATCACATTTACATTAAAGAAATACTAGTTGAAACTTCAACATCTAAGTTGGTACTAACCACATTAATTTGTATTTATAAAATCACCATTTAAACTATACATTAATTTTAATTAGAATGTCGTTCAAATAAACCTCGAATAAACGATTAACAAAATAATTAATGAAAATATTTGTTGCGACAAAGCAATATTTCTAACACGTAGTTGAGGTTATTATGAAGTCGATACGACTGGAACGACTCAAAATGGGTTTACGACGCATTATATGTTGAATAACTAACAATTCGCGCCTAATAAATGATGCGACATATGAGAACCGCTAAACACGCATCGCGATTACACTAAGCAAGTACTGAATCACAATATTTGTGTTGGTATTAATCACGTTAACATATATTTATAGAAGCGCAACTTATAAATTAAATTGTATTTCAGCTAACCATAGGACAGACAAATGATTAAATAATTGATTGAAACATGTGCTATGACAAAATTATATTTTAACAGACACATGACTTTATTATGAAATTAATGTGATTGGAACGATTACAAAATGGATTTTTTAACGTGGAATAAATCGAATAAATAACGATCTCGCGGATTAGACGATGTGGTGCATTTCTATTGGCTCAAGATTTGCCACACAAAAGGTTATAAAGAACATAATCGCAGAAGATCACAAGGGTGGGATCTTGTGTGGCCACTACCTTCTCCTACCTCTCCCTATCGCATGATCTGGCAGTTGCAGGAAGGAAAAAAACTCCAGGAGCAGGGGGAACGACCAAGGCCAGCCTGCAGGGGTCCTACGCCGCCGGGGCCAGGGCGAGCGGGGGAGGCCTGTCCGGGGATCGCTGTTGCGCCGCCGCGCTGGACTACCGGACCACCGTGCCAGGCGCCATGGCCGCCGGCCGTCCGAGAATGGAGGGGAAGGAAGCCCGAGCCCACGACTGATGGTCTTGTTGGCCACGCTCGATCAGCGAGCCGCACATGGAGCAAGGGAGGGGCAGGGGACGAGAGGCCTAGAGGGCGCGTGCCGCGGACGGGCTTCGTCGACCAGCGGCTGCTGGGACGCAGGGGCGAGGGGGAAAGGTGAGTAGAGGCATGACATCGTGCGCACAGGGGCACATGTGGTTGGCCACTCGACGGGGCTGCACACAGGGGAGCTCTCGCTACGCAGCGCGATGACGGGGAAGAAGGTCGGACGAGAGGGAGAGAGGAGTGGAATCTCACCTGCGCATGAGGACAGGCCACCGCAGGGGCTCCTAGGCTCTTCGCCGAGGGACCTCACGGCACGCAGCGAGGGGAAGCTCCGGGACGATTGTCGAGCGGTTGTGCAGAGCAGTGCGAGCAGGAGCGCCGAGCGAAAGCGGAGCACGGTTTGGAGAGTAGTGGGCGTTCTGGAGGGGTTTGATAAGGCATGGAGGGCGAGCAGCAGTTGCTGGAGTCCGCATGGTATGGGCGCGAGTGGAGGAGCAGTTATGGGACGAGAGGGGAGGAACCAACGTGCAGGCCCTGCATGCTCGTCCGCGCGCACGAGTGTGGCTGATGGGTCGGGCGCGCAAGAAATGGTCCTATGGGCGAATGCAGGTGAGGTATTCGGGGGCAAAGGTGAGGTACTTACGGCTGTGTCCGAGTGAAACTAGCACACGCGAAAAGGACAACGGTTTGGGAAGATGAAGCTGACACACGAGCTCAGAATAACAGCAAGAGGAATAAGTGAGGGGAAAATGGTTGCGCGCATAGCACGGCGTTTGCGACGAAAGACATTTCAATGATCAAACGAAAATGACATGAGATCTAGAACGGGCTCGACGAGAGGAACATATATATACATATATTATCGGGTTTCTAGAATTTTATAGTTTTCACAAATACTAAATTTTAGGTATTCAATTAATATTAGAAAAAACTAAAATTCATATTTAATACTCGAAGAAACGTTCCAAATATTCTAAAAACTCTTGGGAACAACCTCGAGATATCTTAATCTGTTACGATAACATTTTGCACTCATAAACACTATGCATCGGCATCAATGCAACAATCAAAGATCCTCTAAGATTTTATTTTACTAGGCTTACGCATAGATATAAAACAAAATAATTCTTCACTATTTAGGAAAAAGAAAAGAAAAGCAAGGAAAAGAGAGGGTAACACCTGAATTTGGTGGATATTAGAAAAGAAATTTTATACCCCAAATTCAGGGTGTTACAGTCATGGTGTTCACCATGAGCGGGGGCAAGGACGCCGTGGACGCAGCGGTGGTGCGCCCGGGCCGTCTGGACATGCACATCTAGTTCACGCTCTGCGACTTCGAGGCCTTCAAGGCGCTGACCAGCAACTACCTGGGGCTCAAGGACCACAAGCTATACTCGCAGGTGGAGGAGGGGTTCCACGCCGCCGGCGCCCGCCTCAGCCCGGCCGAGCTTGGTGAGATCATGCTGGCCAACCGCGCGTCCCCGAGCCGCGCACTCCGCAGCATGATCACCAAGCTCCAACACGTATGTTCATTTAGAACATTGGCTATTATTTTCAGTCTCATTATTATTTGTTAAGCTATTCCTATTTCTTGGGACCTGAGAAATTGTTTCATGATGCAAATAGGATCCTTTTCAAAAAGTTAATGTTTGTTGCTATTTTGTTTTGGATAGTCTAGAATTATTCCTTAAAGCTGTTCTCCATTTGCGGTTACTCCTCCAGTATGTTTGTTTTTTTCATTCACATGGCTAATAATTACAGTTACTTGTTTATCTATAATAACTATATTCATAATTCCTTACAAGATTTCCCATGTATTAAATTTAAGCATGTTTGATTACAATGACTACCACAGGTACTGGACTGGAGTCTACCCATATTGGACTTTCTTGTTTTACATGAATGAGCTTTTCGTGCTCTATTCCTTGCAAGAACCGTAGATTGTATACTTCAGATTGCCTAGGCTTCTAGGATGATTTCTTTTGCATATGTGTGGATTGACATTTTTTAAATTATTACGTCTGAGCAACCCATGAAATTCCACACATCTGTTAGGTATGGAGCACTTGCGATAAACCTTTCCTAAGATTCCTTGTCCTTCTTACCCAATGAAGCAATCACCCAAGCTTAGGTATGGTGTAGAATATAATTTTTAACACCCCACTCTTGTTGCAGAAAAAATCATCTTCTACGATTCAGAGAAATTATGTGAAGCTTCAATTTGACTCCATGCAACAGTAATGAGCATAAATTTATAATGCACTGGTTTGCTGCAGCTTACAAGCACTAATCCTTCTGTTAGCATGTGCTTTATGTTTATCTTTCTTCAATGCAATTGTTGCTTGTGAAATTCTATAAAGATATAGATGTTGCTGAGTCTGTCATTGAATATCCTGCAGGATTTAGCTATTTACAACCTCGATTACATTTTCTCAGTGGGAGCTCCTTCGATTATGAATGCTTAGATAAATTATTAGATGAGATATCTTCAGAGCCTTGGAGTCAACGGGGTCTTCTAACAATAACAGCTACCTATCCTGTTGTCATTGACAGTGGTGTAGAGAATTCCCTAAGCCCCGTAAATGTGGGAAATCTGCATCAAGGCCATCCCCAATGTCAAGTGATGACAGTTTTCTTCAGAAAGACTACACCGCTGAACAAGATGTCTCTACTATCTAACCAGATCAGAACACTTCGCAAGAAGCTGCAACAAATTGAGATTCTTGAGGCTAAACAACTTGCAAGTCATCAGTTTGACAATCAGCAGGTTGTGATTTTCTCCCTGACGAAAATCCTAACTAATAAATTGATATTATTTCTTTATCAGAAGAGGCACCATGGCGTCTCCGTCAGATCGAACACTCAGACATTAGGCTTCTCTATACCGCCCTATGGCGGAGCGCCGGAGGCCAATGGCGACGCGAAGGACAACGTGCCCAACCGGTGGTTCAGGCTAGAGATCGATGCCCCATGCCTCCATAGTCCACCCACTCTATCTAGGATTCCAGATCTTGGAGCAGGCTATGAAAGACTTCTTGCGCTTCTACAGCAGCGTGAGGTTCGTTGTACATTCAAGTGTACAGTTGGTTCTGCTCAAGTGTACAGTTGGTTGCGCTTCTACAGCAGCCCCAAGTAAGTGTGGATTCTTCCTCACAACAGCTTGTTAGCATTCCATCTTCCTCACTTGAAATTGTACCAGTGCCTCCTGTGAATGAACTTGTGCCACCGGTGGAATGTGCAGCAGAGGTTGTTTCAACACTGTCCCCACCTAGGAAATTAAGGAGAGCTGTGAAAAAGATAACTCCAAAGAAGAAGATCCAAGCCATGTACAACTGCAATTTGGTTCCTGAAATCTGAAATGTGTGATCCTGTGCCATGCAACAGCAGTTGGTTCACTCAAAATGTGTGGTTCTGTACTTCGATACCATTGGGTTCACTCCAAATGTGTGTTCTCATTTTTAGTCTAAATGTTTGTAGCAACCCAGTTTTATTCTAATTATTTATAGAAGTTAGTCTTGGTTCTGTACTTGGATATCAGTTGGTTCTGGTCTTGGACAGCTGAAACTGTCACCTACTACTATGACTCATGTTTAACCGTGGCCTGCATTTTGGAAAGCAAGTTTTGGTCTTAGCACTGATACTGGTGTTCTCTGATCATGCTTGTTAACAAGTTCTGTTAACTTAGCGAATGCTTATATCATGTTATTTTGCCCAAAAGTTAGATGTCATGTATGAAATCACTTACTTCATTACCATCTGTGGAGACAATGACATAGTTACAGGCAGATACTTGTTGTAGTGCTCCCTTTACAATTTCTGTGTACTATATACTAATACACTTGCCTATTAAATTGTTATAATATTTTTCCAAGCAGATACTTGTAGTGCTCCCTTTCTTATTTGTATGACCACTTGCCCGTTAAATTGTTGTGTTTGTGATTTACTCCAAACTCTAGCTAGACTTGTGCTTCAAGAATCAGGCGCTTGTAACTTATTCTTTTTTGGCCTTACCGGAACCACATGTTGGAGAATCATTTTGTTGCTTAGAGTAAACAGTGCTTGTTGCTCAAACTCCTAAAATTTAGGTGTCAGAATATTCTTCTATCATTTCTTGGCACTTTTGTTCCCAAAAGATTGTACCACAAAGTCATAGAGGATGCATGCATTTTCAGAGAGAAGCAAAGAAACTTGAAAGCGACTAGGAGGGGCGGCCAGAGAAGCAAAGAACTAGCACACTAGAAATTTACTTGAAAGCGGCTAGGATGGCGGTAGCCAAAAGAATCAAACTCGATAAGATGCAAATAACAAAACAACTAATTTATTGTCTGCAACATGTCGTCTACCAAACCGAAACAACACCTTGCCTAAGTTGCCTATTAATATTCAGTGCAACAAGGTGCATCATACTATATCGATTTTTGGAACTAGAAACGTCACACGCTCGAGCGCTCGCAAGGCCGCGTTGGACAAAGAGGTGGACGAGTACAAGTTCACCTACGCCATAATGCTAATAGATAGGGATGACGGTAAGGATAAGGAGAGGATCCACGATAGTCGCAGTAGAGAGCGGGAGCGCAAAGAGGGGGATAGGCGCCTGCTCAGAGAAATGGGAGTGTAATGGGAGTGATGGAGCCGGAGCGACACTATGTAGAGGAAGAGGAGATTGTGAGAGAGCTAGAACGCGAGCACAGTGATCAGAGCTACTATCGTGATCGTGATGTCATGTACTAATTCACGAACTCTCATGTATGCAAGTGAAATACACATAAGTAAACTCTTTGTCTAAATGAATTATTAAAGTTACTTATTAAATATGATCAAGTGCCGTTGCAATGCACGGCATTATCCTAGTACTACAATATCAATTGTCACAGGCATTATCCTAGTACTACAGTATCAATTGTCACATTTAGGATACTATTTTCAGAAGCCCAGAGCTGCTTGGTTAAAAAAAAACTCGTCTTCTCGGGGTGCTCAACTGCTCAGGCGTGGTTAATTTCTCGCTTTGGTTGCAGGCAATGTCATCTCCTTCGGCCTCTTCCTCTCCCCAGTGTAGGCGCTCATCGATCGGTCCGGGTTCATCTGGGTGGTTTTTGATTTGGTTAGGGGTTTGTACTGATATATGGAGAGGAACTGAGACCAACTGCGGTCTGCGCCACTGCGCTCGCCGCCAGCCTCCTAGGGTTTCCTTCCCCGTCGACCATCAGCACCTCCCCAGATTTGGACCTAAGCCCTCGCGGACGTGCGCGCCGGCCGCCTGGTTGCCGGTCGAATCCGCCCTCCAGCCGCTGCCAACGTCGATCTGCTACCGACCCACCGCCAAGGGAGGTGAGTTCCCCTGCCGCGATCTAGGTTTTGGGTTCTCGTCGTCTTTTGTGCCGTCTCTTCTCCCGCCGTCTTTTGTGGGGTGATGGTGAGTTGGTGACTAACGCCGTGGTGCCCGCGACCAGACGAAATGCCCAAAATACGATAATTTGTTGTCAATTTAGATTGACTTTTAGCATTTTAGAAGCAAAATCAACAGCAAAATGCCCAACCGAATAACTCAGGCCACCCGAGTTATGAACTTTGTTGCCAATTTGTTCGAGTTCGACCGATACGATAATTTGTGTGTTTAAAAAGTTTAATCTAGTTAAATCAACAATAGATTCAGATTAGTTTGTTTAACAGATGTAGGCGCTGGCTCTGTAAATGAGATGGCCACCCGTGGAAGATAGAATTCCACCTTAAAATTTTGTCTGTTCTCTAATCGTATAACCAGCAACCAGAACTTCTTATCAAATATTAAACGTACTAAACTATGCATCCCACATCAAATGTAAATCGTGCTGTCTTAGCCATATGTCTCAGATGACGGTGGTTCTCAATCATTATATACATTCAGTATACTCACTGGATTCGGCACAGAGCCATTTTGATTGAACACAGCAATCAGGTCATATAAAGTAAATAAATGATTTGCTATTGCTTGCGACGTTGTCTATGTCGTGATCCGCCCAGCCCTAATCACGATAGCATGCTCTTGAACGCATCCCTGCTGCCCGTTAGCCTGCTACGGTGCTATAGTCTCCAGGTGTCTGCTCCCAAGTCCTAACTGGCAAGCTGCTGCCAACCTGCCACCACGAACTTGCAGACACCTGGAGACTAGCACCGTAGCAGGCTAACGGGCAGCAGCGATGCGTTCAAGAGCACACCATCGTGATTAGGGCTGGGCGGATCACGACATAGACAACGTCGCAAGCAATAGCAAATCATTTATTTACTTTATATGACCTGACTTTTATATTATATATTGGCGCAGATTGCACGCCCTCCCGCACGGCCCTGTGCGGTATTTAGTATTCTGTGGCCTTCCCAAGAAACTATGCTCAGATCAGATTGTTACTGGCCAAACTTTCTGGGGTGCAAATATCTTGCCTTTTTGAGTTTGATCTCATGTTATTGGGATTCAATGTAGTAGTTTAAGATACATAATATTTTTCTGATTTGTTGGAATGATTTTTCAGTAGTATTAAACTACACAGGTTTCTTATCACCTGGCTATTTTGTAGAGCTAAGTTTGTGTCTAACTGATGTTTCTTTCCCCCCTAAAACCAGCATTTAGCTGTAGTTGAGATGGATATCCTTTATCAGTGTAAGGAGGTTTTGAAGATCCAGAAGTTTCGGCGTATGGTGTCATATGCTGGATTCTACTGCTTCACTTCCCTCATTACTTATGCTTACACAAGCAATACGTATGTCGCCACTGAACCAGAATTAACTCTTTATTACAGCTCCATAACTTCATTACTTGTTCAGTTATCCTCACTTGCCGGTACTCTTCGCTTGAGCTTCTCATAGGACAAGGGCTGGGATTTCAAGGGCTGACCAGTATTATTCCTCCTACCCTGCTGGTACTGAACTACTAACTGACACTGCAAAGGTGTGGAAACTGAATATACCTCCTCTTATATAAATGTATAGGAGCCTTTCTTGTTGTCAATGATATGCAGATTTGAAAGTGCTGTTTTTGTTTATTTTCTGCGCAACTTTATTTTGGTGGTCTGCAGCTTTACAAGGCTGCATTAGGCAATTGTTTTGAAATAGATGAATGGGGCCCAATAGAGTTCTCCATCATGGCAAAACATTTTGACCGGCAAGGGAAACCACCATATGCCTATCATGCTGTAAGGACATACACGCTTGTCTGATTCACTGCTTGCCACTCATAAATTCATAATTTTTAGAAGGACACACCCAATTTCATGTCTGTTTTGGATATATTCTTGCTGTCTGATATGCAAGTTCGATGCATGCTCTCTGTGTTTTTGTTTCAGCAATATCTGGCACACCTTCTCTCCCATGGGCAGCTCGATGGAAGCGGTTAAATGCAGGATGTATTGTTGGTAGCGTGCATCAACGCAACTAGAATTTCACTATATCTTGTATAAAAATGTTGCCTTTGCTAGAACAATGAATTCAGACTGCACCAGTTTAGAAGCTACAGAACTGGCATCAGAAACAAGTTCTGAATTTTTTTGGTCATTGGCTGGTAAGATATCAGTGTCGAATTTGTGCGATCGCCCAACAATTTCTGAAAAAAAAAACATGACCTTGTCTTGTTGGAACATTTACACTGTCCTTTTATTGTTGAATAAAACACTGAATGTTAATGCATGCATTAATTCGTCCGTTGTGTGAACAAATAGCCTTTCGTACTCCTAATGAGTTCCAAACAGACGAACGTGTTCGCCGTATTGATTTCTCAACTTAACTGGTTCTCTGGTTTGGCTTCTCAAATTCTTGAGCCTTAAGCAGTTACTCCGGTTACGCTATCAATTATAAATCTGACCTACGGTTTAGCCTTACCTTTTCTTATTTCTTCCCTAAAAAATAAACTAGGTATGTATCTATGTGTTATGTGTTGCTTAAAAAATAGTATAAAATATAGATACGGAACAAGCATTAGTATGATATATAAAATCTACGTGATAAAATATCACTGTAACACTAATATTATATTAACGATATAAATATGTAATTGTTGAGGGTCTACCTTACCGAAGGTTCTCAAAATATCCTTTACTTCGGCATGAACAAATGTGTATTAGGTATATAATAAAGGGGATGAAGCTGGCTGTAATACCCAAAAATATAAGTAGTGAAAATTAGAGATGAGCAATATTTTGTGATCCATATTTATCAGCTCATGTGAACACTTCATTCAAGAATAAATAACCAATAACTTATACAATCAAATTATGCATCATGCTGAGTTTTATTTTATGTGTATTTTGTGGCAATACAAAAATAAAGTAAAGATAAATATGTTAACACCTAGATGAGAATTTAAGATTTAAAGGAAATCCTAGAATTGGAAAAAAAGAGAAGAAAACACTATGCAAATAGTGTAAAATAAAAATATAAATGAACTAAAATTTAGTTTATGTGGTCATGTAAATATAGAAAATTAACCTGAGTTTGAACTTCCCACAAAAATAGATTCAAAATTGAAATCTAAATTTGAAAAGGGAGAAAACAGAAAAAAAAAGAAAAAAAAAGGGAAAACCTGCCTTGGCCTCGGATTCCCCCCCCCTTTCGGCCCATTTTCATTTCCCACACCCGCACAGCCCAGATCCCACGCGCACGCGACAAGCTCTGGCACTGACATGTTGGTCCAGCGTGGTAGCCTCTCTGCCTGGTGGGCCCCGGGCGTCAGGAACCGCCTCTTCCTCCCTTGTCCGCCTTTCTGTTGGGCGCACCGAACCTCCGTACCGGCCGCCGCGAAGTGCTACGTGAATCTAGCCGAGGTTGATATGATCTGACCTCGGGTATAAGGGTCACGACCACCCCTTCCCTGTCCATCATCACAAAGCACCGGGCAGGCCCTGAGCACACCTCGCCGTGAGACAGAGAGTGGGTGCGGGTGAGGGAAAGTTCCGCCGCCGTGGAACTCACGCACGGTACAGCTCGGGATTCAACCAGTGGGTCTGGGGGCTTCGACTAGACGCGTGGATGGCATGGTTACACTTCGGGCGGGCTTGACGGCGGGGTCGTCGGTGAATTGCTCGCCGGAGTTTCTCCTTGGTGGCGGAGGTGCGCCTCACCGTGGACTGCAACACCGACTCGTCGCTGTGGGGTATGATCTCACTCACACGGTTCGCTTTGTTCTGTGCATCGAGTAGCGCCATCCAGTCGGGGTTGGGGGCGGCGAATAGGGCAAGGCTCGCCGCGGCGGCGGAAGCGCCACCGCGGGGTGGGCGGCGCCGTCGTGTCCACGCACGGGACCTGGGAGATGACGGTCGGGCCGTTGATCTCTTAGGCAACGGTCATGATTAGAAGCGATATACCGATTCGATTCAAGCTCATCCCCGCCGTCCATTTTGAATCATGCGTGTGGCAATCGCTTTGGGTAGTTTAAATCCAGGCGGTAGATTTTGGATCCGACGGTTGAAGCACGTCACGATGTCGGAATCGCCTAGATCTAATCCACGCTTTCGAATCCTAATCGGACGGCCAGGGTCGTTGGATACCCCTTCGGCCGGGTCGTTTTGCAAAAGAGCCCCTGTAGTTGTTAATAATTGACCCGCAGTCCGCACAGTGGCGTCTGTGTCTCGGGTTGTTTTACGCTGTGACCCCTGCGTTTTCCAGAAAATGAGGCCCCGTCCAGATAATTATAAAATCAGGAAAATGAATTAGAAAATGAGTTTTTAATATAAAAACAATTCATAGAATTTGTTTAATTCATAGAAAATGCATATGAACTCCAAATTGGTCCATTCCAGTTCCTAAATTTTTGTAATATTATTGTCTAACCATTAGTGCCTCTGTTTTGGCATGTAAGGCTCATTTAAATTTATCTAATACTTAATCTTGTATTAAATACATAAAAGCTACAGAAATTCATAACTTGAAATCTATAACTCCAATTTTAGTGATTCCAGTTCCTATGATCTCATTTTAATATCTAGTTTATTACTGTATGTCCTAATTGCATGTTTGATGTGATGTTAATTGATGCTATGTTATGTATGTATTGTGTTGATGCGAGTAGACGAGCAAGCCACTATGGAACCTGAGGTTCAACAAGTTGAAGTAGCTGAGCAGGAGCTCGTGGAAGGCAAGTTGTACCCTTGATCACTTCTTTTACCCATTCATGTTCTTATTATTCATAATGATCTACATAGGTTAATTTTGATGGGACCCAATAGGATACCCTAGATTTGACTATCTCTATGCCTTGTTTCACCACTGGTTTTACTACTAAAGTTTTGGGTAGTTCATGCTATTGCTTTATGTGGATTGGGTATAGAGATATTCATCACTCATTGTTATACTTCTTATTATCTGTTTTATTCTTTATTGTTCATGTTAAGATCATTATGTTAATGGGAACATGGAGAACCACCCGGGAAAACAATGCTACCACAAGGGTTTAATGGGACGCCCTTGGCTGATTAACTAGGAAAGCTAGTGGAGGGCTACCTTACCCGAAAGGGGCAAGGGCAGTAGGGGAGTGGTCAGTGTAGGGAGGTCCTTGGTTGATTTTGCTGCGATGGCGGTCAGGCAAGAACCCTGCACTGGAGCTTCCTATAAACTGTAGCGGGTAGTCTGAAGCTAGTGGAACTTTGTAAAGGCCTCGTAGTGGTACCCTGCCTCGCTTCCTTGGTAGAGGTGTATGGAGTCTGATCAACTCCGTGGCAAATGGGTAACACGACTTGTGGGTAAAGATGCGCAACCTCTGCAGAGTGTAAAACTGGTATACTAGCCGTGCTCACGGTCATGAGCGGCTCGGACACTCGCATGATTAATTTATAGAACTTAAACTTAATTTGTCATATCATTGCATTTGGGATTATTTTATTATTACTTTTACTTATTATTACTATGGTTTGGTATTCACTTACACTTAGTAACTGCTAATAAAATTTTGACCAACTTATAAAAGCAATGCTCAACTTCAGCCTTTATTTCATTGATCAGCCTTACACTTCATGAACTCCCACCTTTGGTGAGTTCATGTCACATTATTCCCCACAACTTGTTGAGCGATGAACATGTGTGAGCTCACTCTTGCTGTCTCACACCCCCCCACAGGAGAAGAACAGGTGGTCGAAGAGGAGCCGTCTAACACCGAGGCTTTCGACTTGATCTAGGTGGCGTTTCTCAGTTGACATTGGCGCCGACGATCCTTAGTTCGTTTTATGTTTATCCTTTTATTTTGTATTAAGTCTTACGCTATGTAATAAATACTCTGATGTTTTATGACATTTATCTCTATACACTCTGTTATTATATATGTTGTCTTCTTGGCGCATGTATGAGATGCACCCGGCTTTGTTCCTTTAAAACCGGGTGTGACAGAAGTGGTATCAGAGGTAATGTCGACTGTAGGACGAAACTTAGATAGAAATGGACAAAACCCTTACCTACTTACCTTATTCTGATTCATTCTATGCTTACCTTACTCTAGTTCTTTCTATACTTACCTTGGTCCTGTCTCACCTTCTACTGCTCTACTCTGATCATTCTTACCTTTTCTACTCTGAGACAAGATGGGTTTCACACCTTGGAATCCCTACCCCTATGACATTTTAAGAGATAGGAGGCCTAAGACCAAATCAAAACTATTTTCTATATTTAAAAATGTTGTTTGATTGTTCTGGTGGAGATTGTCTGATTTGCTTCTTTGATTGATTGAGATATTATGGACATCTTAGTATGTACCAGCATAAGGTAATAAATTAGCTATGGTAGGTAAAACATTAAACTGCTTAGCTAATAAATCCCCCAAAGTAACATGATTCGTAATTGCTGCCTTGTCTACTATTCTCTTACCTTATGTATCTAACTCAGATGGTCAATACCAGGAGGGGTGGTGGAATTGATTTGCCTCCTAACCGACACACTCGAAGGATATATAGACAACCTCAGCCACAGCCAGCAGAGATGAATCCTCCTAATCCTCCACTAGGCGGAGTTGATCCACTGGTTGCTGCTCAGATGGCAGTGATGCAGCAAATGGCGGACACTATGGCTGATATGCGTGCACAGATGCAGCAAGAACGCCAGGAGATGCGTCAGGAAAGAGAAGATATACGCCAGGAGTTGCGCCAGGAGAGAGAGGAGATACGCCAGGAGAGAAGGGCGCAACAACAGCAGTTGCAACAACAACTTCAACAACAGCAACAGCAGCAACAAGTACCACTGCCTCCACCACCACCACCAGTTCCACCCCGAGACAAGCATAGAGAGTTCATGAGTCATAAGCCACCTACATTTGCAAGCTCACCTGATCCACTGGACGCGGATGATTGGCTGAAGTCCGTTGAGAAGATGCTGAATATTGCATAGTGCACGGACCGGGAGAAAGTTCTTTATGCCTCAGGTCGTCTGACAGGTCCTGCTGCTGACTGGTGGGATTCTTATACTGCTGCCCACGATGCTGCTGATACTATTACTTGGGCAGAGTTCAGTACACAGTTCAGAAACTACCATATTCCAGCTGGTATGATAAAGATCAAGAAGAAGGAGTTTCTGTCTTTGAAGCAAGGCAACATGTCGGTCAGCGAGTACAGAGACAAATTCATTCAGCTGTCAAGATATGCTCTGGAGGAAGTTGCTGAGGATGAGAGGAAGCAGGAGCATTTTATTGAAGGACTTAATGGACCCTTGCAGTATGCACTGGTTGCACACACATTTCCATCATTTCAAAGACTGCTGGATAAGGCTCTTGCTATTGAACACAAGCGTGTTCAACTGGGTGATTTGAAGAGGAAGGCTATCTCGCAGGGACAGGGTAGCAGCAGTGTTCATCCCCGCTACGTTCCACCACAGGGTACACCGACTCGACCAGGAGGGCCACGTACAGCTCAGTATGCTCCACAGGGGTCTCCACGGACACCTACTCGACAGGCTACCCCCACTGGCACCCCGACGAAGTTTTCAGGACAGAGTTTAGGCACTACTTGTTTCAAGTGTGGGAAGACTGGTCATTATGCAAATGTCTGCCCACAGAGGATTGCTACTACTCCAGTTCAGAACAGGCAGCAAACTCCAGGATCTGGCAAGGGATATTCTATTGCCAAGGTTAATCAAGTCAGCGTGGATGCTACTCCGGATGGTGGGGACATCGTACTTGGTATGTTTTATGTTAATGCAATTCCTGCAACAATATTATTTGATTCTGGTGCTACACATTCATTCATGTCTGCTAGATATGCCAACACAAATGAAATACCACTGCTAAATATGAGAAAACCCATGATAGTAATTACACCTAAAGGGCCTGTTGAGGCGAATCAAATGACACGTAGATTGACATTGACCATTATGGGTAGAGAATTTGGAGTTACTGCTATAATATTAGAGTCAAGCAGTATAGATCTGATCCTTGGTATGTCATGGCTAAGAAAGGCAAAGGCCGTTATAGCATGTGTTAGAGGTACCATAGAGCTCACTACCACTAAAGGGGAAAGATTTCAAGTTAATATTGTAGTAACCTCCTCATCCATGCGTGCAATATTCTTTATGCCTGAGGAGTTTGTTGGTGACAACATCCGGGTGGTTAGAGATTTTTCGGATGTCTTTCCAGAGGAGTTACCAGGGATGCCACCTGATAGAGAAGTTGAGTTTGTTATTGATCTTTTACCTGGAACTGCCCCTATTTCTAAGCGACCATACAGGATGGCTGTAGAGGAGTTGAAGGAGCTTAAGAAGCAGTTAACTGAGTTACAAGAAGCGGGGTATATTCGTCCGAGTTCCTCACCTTGGGGAGCACCGGTGTTATTCGTACAGAAGAAGGATGGATCGCAACGAATGTGTGTGGACTATAGATCACTCAATGATGTCACGATAAAGAACAATTATCCATTACCCCGTATTGAGGATTTGTTTGATCAGATGAGAGGAGCCAGGGTGTTCTCGAAGATTGATCTCCGATCGGGATACCATCAGATGAGGATTAGACCATCAGATATTCCTAAGACGGCTTTCTCGACTCGATATGGATTATATGAGTTCACTGTTATGTCATTTGGATTGACCAATGCACCAGCTTATTTCATGAATTTGATGAATAAGGTGTTTATGGAGTATTTGGACAGATTCGTCGTGGTGTTCATCGACGATATTCTTATCTATTCTAGGAGTGAAAGTGATCATGAACAACATCTAAGGTTGGTGCTACAGAAGCTACGAGATAATCAACTCTACGCTAAGTTCAGTAAGTGCGAGTTTTGGATTGACAAGGTGCCATTCCTTGGTCATATTATTTCTAATGGAGGAATAGCAGTGGATCCTGCTAAAGTGAAGGAGATAATGGAGTGGAGAGTGCCCACTACAGTTACTGAGATTCGGAGTTTCTTGGGGCTTGCAGGGTATTATCGGAGATTTATTGAGGGATTCTCTAAGATTGCCAAGCCTATGACATCGCTTCTGGAGAAAGGAAGAGAATTTAAGTGGGATGAGAAGTGCCAAGAATGCTTTGATCAATTGAAGGAGAGATTGATGTCACCTCCAGTGTTGGTTATGCCAGACTTACAGAAAGGATTTGATATTTATTGTGATGCATGTGGCCAAGGATTGGGATGTGTGCTCATGCAAGAAGGACATGTGATCGCTTATGCGTCTCGTCAGTTGCGGAAACATGAATTGAACTACCCCACTCACGACTTGGAACTAGCAGCAGTTGTGCATGCTCTTAAGATTTGGAGACATTATATTATGGGAACTAAGTGTCAAGTGTACACGGATCATAAGAGTTTGAAGTACATATTCACTCAGAAGGATCTCAACCTTAGGCAACGCCGTTGGTTGGAGCTCATTAAGGATTATGATTTGGAGATTCATTATCATCCAGGCAAGGCAAATTTGGTTGCAGATGCCTTGAGTCGGAAAGAGCATGTTCACTCCGCTTTTGCTGTCCAGCTACCCGATGAATTAGCAAAAGACTTTGAGAGACTCAACCTGGGAATTGTTACTCACACTGAAGGAGTCACCATTGAATTGGAACCTACCTTGGAGCAAGAGATTCGTAAAGGTCAGGTTGGTGATGCTAAGATTCAAGAGATCAAGGATCTTATTACTGAAGGAAGAGTTCCGGAATTCACGGAGGATGAGCAAGGTACTATATGGTTCAAAGATCGGATATGTGTTCCAGAGATTGATAGCCTCCGGGAGACTATATTGAAAGAAGCTCATGATTCTGATTATTCTATCCACCCTGGTAGCACTAAGATGTATCAAGATTTGAAGCAAAAGTATTGGTGGTATGGACTGAAAAGAGATGTTGCTGCTCATGTGGCTAAGTGTGATGTGTGTCAAAGAGTTAAGGTCGAACATCAAAGACCAGCTGGACTATTGCACCCATTGAAGATACCCGAGTGGAAATGGGAAGAAATTGGTATGGATTTTATTGTTGGATTACCCCGCACCCCTGCTGGGTATGACTCTATTTGGGTAATTGTGGACAGATTGACCAAAGTGGCTCATTTTATACCTGTGAGGACTAGTTATACGGGAGCCAAGCTAGCAAAATTGTATATGACTCGGATCGTTTGTCTACATGGAGTGCCTAAGAAGATCGTGTCTGATCGAGGATCACAGTTTACTTCTCGGTTTTGGAAGAAGTTGCATGAGAGTTTGGATACAAAGTTGAATTTTAGTTCAGCCTACCATCCCCAGACTGATGGACAGACAGAGAGGACTAATCAAGTGCTGGAAGATATGTTAAGAGCTTGTGCTTTCAAGCATGGTGGCAGTTGGGAGAAGAGTCTACCCTATGTTGAGTTTTCTTATAATAATAGCTATCAGGCCAGTTTGAAGATGTCACCATTTGAAGCTCTATATGGTAGAAAATGCAGGACTCCACTGTATTGGGATCAAACTGGAGAAAGACAGTTCTTTGGGCCTGAACTTATTCAAGAGGCAGAAGAACAAGTTCGAATGATAAGAGAAAATTTGAGAATTGCACAATCCAGGCAAAAGAGCTATGCTGATAATAGGAGAAGACTACTAGAGTTTAAGGAGGGTGATCATGTCTATTTGAAGGTGTCACCACTTCGTGGTATGAGGAGATTTAAAGTTAAAGGAAAGTTGTCCCCTCGCTTTATTGGACCCTTCTTGATCTTAAAGCGAGTGGGTGAAGTTGCATATCAACTGGAGCTACCCGATCACCTGTCAGATGTACATGATGTATTCCATGTGTCCCAGCTAAAGAAGTGCCTTAGGGTACCTGAGGAGCAACTACCAATGGAAGACCTTAGTGTTCAAGATGATCTAACTTACGCTGAGTACCCTATCAAGATTTTGGACACTTTGACTCGAGTCACAAGAAATAAGGTGATAAAGATGTGCAAGGTACAATGGAGTCACCATGGTGAAGATGAAGCCACATGGGAAAGAGAAGAAGAGCTTCACATAGATTTTCCCCATCTTTTCCCTAGATCTTCTTAAATCTCGAGGACGAGATTTTTTGTAAGGGGGGTAGAGTTGTAATACCCAAAAGTATAAGTAGTGAAAATTAGAGATGAGCAATATTTTGTGATCCATATTTATCAGCTCATGTGAACACTTCATTCAAGAATAAATAACCAATAACTTATACAATCAAATTATGCATCATGCTGAGTTTTATTTTATGTGCATTTTGTGGCAATACAAAAATAAAGTAAAGATAAATATGTTAACACCTAGATGAGAATTTAAGATTTAAAGGAAATCCTAGAATTGGAAAAAAAGAGAAGAAAACACTATGCAAATAGTGTAAAATAAAAATATAAATGAACTAAAATTTAGTTTATGTGGTCATGTAAATATAGAAAATTAACCTGAGTTTGAACTTCCCACAAAAATAGATTAAAAATTGAAATCTAAATTTGAAAAGGGAGAAAACAGAAAAGAAAAGAAAAAAAGGGAAAACCTGCCTGGGCCTCGGATTCCCCCCCCCCCTTCGGCCCATTTTCATTTCCCACACCCGCACAGCCCAGATCCCACGCGCACGCGACAAGCTCTGGCACTGACATGTTGGTCCAGCGTGGTAGCCTCTCTGCCTGGTGGGCCCCGGGCGTCAGGAACCGCCTCTTCCTCCCTTGTCCGCCTTTCTGTTGGGCGCACCGAACCTCCGTACCGGCCACCGCGAAGTGCTGCGTGAATCTAGCCGAGGTTGATATGATCTGACCTCGGGTATAAGGGTCAC
This sequence comes from Zea luxurians, assembly GCA_029449295.1. NCBI lineage: Eukaryota > Viridiplantae > Streptophyta > Magnoliopsida > Poales > Poaceae > Zea > Zea luxurians. Next base: position 15,694,514 of record JAOPSE010000023.1, on the reverse strand, counting down.
GACCACCCCTTCCCTGTCCATCATCACAAAGCACCGGGCAGGCCCTGAGCACACCTCGCCGTGAGACAGAGAGTGGGTGCGGGTGAGGGAAAGTTCCGCCGCCGTGGAACTCGCGCACGGTACAGCTCGGGATTCAACCAGTGGGTCTGGGGGCTTCGACTAGACGCGTGGATGGCATGGTTACACTTCGGGCAGGCTTGACGGCGGGGTCGTCGGTGAATTGCTCGCCGGAGTTTCTCCTTGGTGGCGGAGGTGCGCCTCACCGTGGACTGCAACACCGACTCGTCGCTGTGGGGTATGATCTCACTCACACGGTTCGCTTTGTTCTGTGCATCGAGTAGCGCCATCCAGTCGGGGTTGGGGGCGGCGAATAGGGCAAGGCTCGCCGCGGCGGCGGAAGCGCCACCGCGGGGTGGGCGGCGCCGTCGTGTCCACGCACGGGACCTGGGAGATGACGGTCGGGCCGTTGATCTCTTAGGCAACGGTCATGATTAGAAGCGATATACCGATTCGATTCAAGCTCATCCCCGTCGTCCATTTTGAATCATGGGTGTGGCAATCGCTTTGGGTAGTTTAAATCCAGGCGGTAGATTTTGGATCCGACGGTTGAAGCACGTCACGATGTCGGAATCGCCTAGATCTAATCCACGCTTTCGAATCCTAATCGGACGGCCAGGGTCGTTGGATACCCCTTCGGCCGGGTCGTTTTGCAAAAGAGCCCCTGTAGTTGTTAATAATTGACCCGCAGTCCGCACAGTGGCGTCTGTGTCTCGGGTTGTTTTACGCTGTGACCCCTGCGTTTTCCAGAAAATGAGGCCCCATCCAGATAATTATAAAATCAGGAAAATGAATTAGAAAATGAGTTTTTAATATAAAAACAATTCATAGAATTTGTTTAATTCATAGAAAATGCATATGAACTCCAAATTGGGTGAAGTTGCATATCAACTGGAGTTACCCGATCATCTGTCAGATGTACATGATGTATTTCATGTATCTCAGCTGAAGAAATGTCTCAGGGTACCTCAGGAGCAGCTATCACCGGGGGATCTTAGTGTTCAAGATGATCTGACTTATACTGAGTGTCCCATCAAGATTCTTAATACGTTGACTCGTGTCACAAGGAGCAAAGTGATTAAAATGTGCAAAATGCAATGGAGTCATCATGGAGAAGATGAAGCTACTTGGGAGAGAGAAGAAGAGTTTCGCATAGATTTGCCACATCTATTCTCTAGTCCTTCCTAAATCTCAAGGACGAGATTCTTGTTAAGGGGGGTAGGATTTGTAAACCCTAGTATAGAGTTCCCATGGCTCATGTCATTGAGAATAATAAAGGAACCCTTTTGGGTTAGGTGATTTATTCATAAGACATGTTTTCTTGCAAATAAATACTAAATACAAACATATGAACTCATGCATCATGCTGGACTTCTTTTGTTTGTGCATTGAATAATAATAATAGCGACACTAATAAATATATTTAAATATAAATGTATTGAGAATTAGGATTTAATCCAAAGGTACAATTTTAGAATTTAAGAAAAGAGAAGGAAATACCAAACAAATGAGGTAACATAAAATATATAAATAAGAACACACTTCTTTACACTATAAAATATATAAATAAGAACACACTTCTTTACAATAAGATTTCAATTTAGTACATTTTGATCCATGGTGTGACTCATAACAAAAAAATAGATTTGAAAAAAAATCAAGAGAATGAAAATAGGAAAAGAAAGAAAAGGAGAAAGAAATGTTATAAAATACAAATGAATTCATAAATGAATAAATACTATATTAGTAAGTTCAAATTGAATATATAAACTTGCCACAAAGTTTGGAAACTTAAACATGGAATTGATTTGAATTTGGAATTTAAATTTAAGATGAGAAAGGGAAAATAAGAAAATATAAAAGAAAATGAAAGTAAGGGGATATACCTGTGTTTGGGCTAAATGTCATCGCTCGGCCCACTGCAACTCAGTTGCAGTCCGCATGTGCGCACCGCGCGTGCTCTGCGGCTGACATGCTGGCCCGCTGCTCAACCTTCCCACCGGCGCTTACGCGTGGGTCCGGATCATTGGGGGGTATCCTCTTCCTCCCTGCGTCCGCGTCAATCGGGTGATGGAGAAACCGCCCGCGGCAAGCGCGGATCAGCTGACCGCCTGGGCTCCGGGTTGTTAAGGGGCAGGTGCGTTCCCAGACCGCGACCTCATCCGTTCTAAGCCTCAACCACGATCCGTGAGAGATAGGAGAGAGGGGTAGGAGTTGGAGCCGGATGTCACTGCCGCCTCTGTACTCGCCGCCACCCAATCTCGCCTAGCGCTGGGAGATTTGAGTGATGCAGCGGACGTTGATTCTAGGCTACGTTCGAGCTGGGGCATTGGGAACCTTGGCGTGGCCCTCCCGTGCATTGTGGGTCACCAGCACGTCGGGGATTCCTCACCGGAATCGTTCGTACTCCGTGATGCCGCTGTTCTATGTGGACGGGGATCTGTGCGCCTAGGACCAAGGTAAGGATTCCCCCATATAGTTCTACGTATCCTTCTCTGCATTTAGCACCTTGCAGAATCGTAGTCGGGCTTGGGCGTCGTGGTATGAACTCTGGCATGGCGTCCACCGTGGAGTTCCTGACGCCGCCGCGCTCGATAGCTGGAGGTAGGTGATGTGACCGGAACCGTAGGATGTTGAATGTGCGAATGGGATTGAATTGACCAGGAGAATTGTTCAGCGATGAAATCTAGGGCGTTGGGTTGTTGATCTGTGGCTGGGATTATTGTGGGTGCACCCACTCGGCGGGTTTCGATTTTGGCCGTCGATCGCATGATCTGCGCGTAGGATTAGATTCTGGGTTCATAAAATCCTAGCCTTTGGCTCCGGATCGTGTGGCTGGCGCTACTTACCGATTCACAGTCACGCCGATCTAATCCTCATCATCGGCTGATGATCCAGCGGCCGAAACACACCCGTACCCCTTCGCGGTGACGTTTTACACAAGAGACCTTATGATTTTACAGAATAGAACCCGCCGTCCTTGGCAACAGTAATCTGAGTCTGGGAAATGTTTGCAAGTCGACCCCCGAGCTTTATATTATTTAGCGCGCTGTCCAGAGCTCAGAGAAATCAAATAAATGAGTTTAGAAATTGATTTTTAATATAAAAATAATTCTATAAACTTATATAATTCATATTAAACTCATACTAGCTCCAAATTGAACCATTCCAATTTCTAAAATTTTGTAGTAATATTCTCTATCATTTAGTATCACTGTTTTGACATAAACTCAGTTAGAAAATTAATTTCTCATCTAATCCTATTTTAATCACATTAAACCTTAGGAAATTCATAACTTGAATTCTATAACTCCAAATTTAATGATTCCAGTTCTTATGATTTTATTTTAATGTGTAGATTTTTACTGTATAGTTTATTTGCATGTTTGGTGTGATGTTGATTTTGGCTATACTATGTATGTATTGTGTTGATGCGAATAGACGAGCAAGCCACTGTGGAAACTGAGGTTCAACAAGTAGAGGTAGCTAAGCAGGAGCTCACTGAAGGCAAGTTGTGCCCTTGATCACTTACTTTTCTCAGCCATGTTCTTATTAATTTTAATGATCTGCAGAGGTTAATTTTGATGGGATCCTTTAGGTTACCCCAGTTTTGGTTATCTTTATACCTTGTTCACCCCTGAAATATTTTTGGGTAGTACTTGCTATTGCTTTATGTGGATTGGGTATGGAGATAAACTACTCAAGATCATCCTGTTATTATCTTGTTATTATTACTGTTCATGTTAAGATCATTAAATTAATGGGAACATAGAGCGACCACCCGAGAAAACAGTGCTACCACAAGGGTTTAATGGGACGCCCTTGGCTGATTAACTAGGAAAGCTAGTGGAGGTCTTCCTTACCCGAAAGGGGCAAGGGCAGTAGGGGAGTGGTCAGTGTAGGGAGGTCCTTGGGTTGATTTTGCTGCGATGGCAGTCAGGCAAGAACCCTGCACTGGAGCTTCCTATAAACTGTAGCGGGATTTCTGAAGCTAGTGGAACTTTGTAAAGGCCTCGTAGTGTTGCCCTGCCTCGCCTCCTCGGTAGAGGTGTATGGGATTGGCCGTCTCTTGGCAGATGGGTAACATGACTTGTGGGTAAAGATGCGCAACCTCTGCAGAGTGTAAAACTAGTATACTAGCCGTGCTCACGGTCATGAGCGGCTTGGACCCTCACATGATTAAATATGGAACTTAAATTTAATTTGACATTTGCATCGCATTTGGGATTATTTTACTATTACTTTTCTTTATTATTAAGGTTTGGTATTTACTTACACTTAGTAAATGCTAATAAAATTTTGACCAACTTATAAAAGCAATGCTCAGCCTCAGCCTTTATTTCATTGATCAGCCTTACACTTCATGAACTCCCACCTTTGGTGAGTTCATGCCACATTATTCCCCACGACTTGTTGAGCTATGAACGTATGTGAGCTCACTCTTGCTGTCTCACACCCCCCCACAGGAGAAGAACAGGTGGTCGAAGAGGAGTCGCCTAACACTGAGGCATTCGACTTGATCTAGGTGGCGTTTCTCAGTTGACATTGGCGCCGACGATCCTTAGTTCGTTTTATATTTATATTTATTTTGTATTAAGTCTTCCGCTATGTAATAAATACTCTGATGTTTTATGACATTTATCTCTATACACTCTGTTATTATATATTGTCTTCCTTGGCGCATGTATGAGATGCACCCGGCTTTGTCCTTTAAAACCGGGTGTTACAGAAGTGGTATCAGAGGAAATGTTGACTGTAGGACGAAACCTAGATAGAAATGGACAAAACCCTTACATACTTACCTTACTCTGATTCTTTCTACACTTATCTTGATCCTGTCTCACCTTCTACTGTTCTACTCTGATCATTCTTACCTTTTCTACTCTTAGACAAGATGGATTTCACACCTTGGAATTCCTACCCCTATGACATTTTTAAGAGATAGGGAGCCTAAGACAAAATTAAAATTATTTTCTCTATCAAAAATATTGGTTGATTGTTCTGATGATAAATGCTTGATTTGCTTCTTTGATTGATTGAAACATTATAGTTGGACATCTTAGCATGTACCACCATAAGGTAATGAATTAGCTATGGTAGGTAAAACATTAATTTGCTTAGCTAATAGATCCCCCAAAGTAACATGATTCGTAATTACTGCCTTATCTACTACTCTCTCTTACCATATGTATCTAACCCAGATGGGCTACCCCTATAGTGTTGGAAGAGAGCACTATAGACGTGATCCTTGGAATGTCATGGTTAGGAAAGGCAAAGGCAGTATATACACTGTGCTAAGGGAACCGTAGAACTCACTAATTCCAAAGGACAAAGATTTGAAGTTGAAGTTGCAGTAGCTACCACCATCAGACTAGTGGCATTCTTAGTAGATGAGAAGTTTGTGGGTGACAACATCCGTGCAGTTAGAGATTTTCCGGATGTCTTTCCAGAGGAGTTACCAGGGATGCCACCAGATACAGAAGTTGAGTATTGTCATAGATCTCTTACCTGGAACTGCCCCCTATTTCTAAACGGCCATATAGGATGTCCGTAGAGGAGTTGAAGGAACTTAAGAAGCAGTTAACTGAGTTACAAGAGGCTGGGTACATTCATCCGAGTTCCTCACCTTGGGGAGCACCGGTACTGTTTGTACAGAAGAAGGATGGATCGCAGCGAATGTGTGTGGATTATAGATCTCTTAATGATGTTACTGTGAAGAACAAGTATCCGTTGCCCCGTATTGAGGATCTATTTGATCAGATGAGAGGAGCCAGGGTATTCTCAAAGATTGATCTCCGATCGGGATACCATCAGATGAGGATTAGACCATCGGATATTCCCAAAACGGCATTCTCGACTTGATATGGATTATATGAGTTCACAGTTATGTCGTTTGGATTGACCAATGCCCCAGCTTATTTTATGAACTTGATGAATAAGGTGTTTATGGAGTATTTGGACAGATTTGTTGTGGTATTCATCGACGATATTCTTATTTATTCTCAGAGTGATAGCGATCATGAGGAACATCTGAGATTGGTGCTACAGAAGCTACGAGATAACCAGCTATATGCCAAGTTCAGTAAGTGCGAGTTTTGGATTGGCGATGTGCCATTTCTTGGTCATATTATTTCTAATGGAGGGATAGCAGTGGATCCTGCTAAAGTGAAGGAGATTATGGAGTGGAGAGTGCCCACTACAGTTACTGAGATTCGGAGTTTCTTGGGACTCGCAGGATATTATCGGAGATTTATTGAGGGATTCTCTAAGATTGCCAAGCCTATGACATCGCTTCTGGAGAAAGGAAAAGAATTTAAGTGGGATGAGAAATGTCAAGAAAGCTTTGATCAATTGAAGGAGAGATTAATGTCGCCACCAGTATTGATTATGCCAGATCTGCAGAAGGGATTTGACATTTATTGTGATGCATGTGGCCAAGGACTTGGATGTGTGCTCATGCAAGAGGGACATGTGATTGCCTATGCATCTCGTCAGTTGCGGAAGCATGAACTGAACTACCCCACTCACGACTTAGAGCTGGCTGCCGTTGTGCATGCACTTAAGTTTGGAGACACTACATTATGGGAACTAAGTGCCAAGTATACACAGATCATAAGAGTTTGAAGTACATATTCACTCAGAAGGATCTCAACCTTAGGCAACGCCGTTGGTTGGAGCTCATTAAGGATTATGATTTGGAGATTCACTATCACCCAGGCAAGGCAAATTTGGTTGCAGATGCCTTGAGTCGGAAGGAGCATGTTCACTCTGCTTTCGTTGTCCAGCTACCTGATGAATTAGCAAAAGATTTTGAGAGACCCAACCTGGGAATTGTTACACATATGGAAGGAATTACCATTGAATTGGAACCTACCTTGGAGCAAGAAATTCGTAAAGGTCAGATTGGTGATGCTAAGATTCAGGAGATCAAGGATCTGATAACAGAGGGTAGAGGCCTAGAGTTCACGGAGGATGAGCAAGGCACGATATGGTTCAAGAATCGGATCTGTGTTCCCGATATTGATAGTCTTCGGGAAACCATATTGAAGGAGGCACATGATTCAGTTTATTCTATCCATCCTGGGAGTACTAAGATGTATCAGGATTTGAAGCAAAAATATTGGTGGTATGGATTGAAGAGAGATGTGGCTGCACACGTGGCTATGTGCGATGTGTGCCAAAGAATTAAGGCTGAACACCAGAGGCCAGCTGGACTACTGCATCCACTGAAGATACCTGAGTGGAAATGGGAAGAGATTGGTATGGACTTCATTGTTGGATTACCCCACACGTTTGCTGGATATGATTCTATATGGGTAATTGTGGACAGGCTAACTAAAGTAGCCCACTTTATCCCAGTGAAGACCACGTATTCAGGAGCCAAGTTAGCAGAGTTGTACATGGCACGGATTGTATGCCTACATGGTGTGCCAAAGAAGATTGTGTCAGACCGGGGATCACAGTTTACCTCTCGATATTGGAAGAAATTGCACGAGTCCTTGGATACAAGATTAAATTTTAGTTCGGCTTACCATCCACAGACTGATGGGCAGACTAAGAGGACCAACCAAGTGCTAGAGGATATGTTAAGAGCTTGTGCTCTTAGGCATGGTGGTAGTTGGGATAAGAGTCTACCCTATGCAGAGTTCTCTTACAATAATAGCTATCAGGCCAGTTTGAAGATGTCACCGTTTGAGGCTTTGTATGGCAGAAAGTGCAGGACTCCCTTGTATTGGAATCAAACTGGTGAAAGGCAGTTGTTTGGGCCTGAGATTATACAAGAAGCAGAAGAACAAGTTCAGCAAATAAGGGAGAATTTGAGAACTGCACAATCCAGTCAGAAAAGCTATGCTGATACCCGGAGAAGACTACTTGAGTTTAAGGAGGGAGATTATGTCTATTTGAAGGTGTCACCACTCCGGGGTATGAGAAGATTCAAAGTCAAAGGAAAGTTGTCCCCTCGCTTTATTGGACCCTTTTTAATCTTAAAGCGAGTGGGTGAAGTTGCATATCAACTGGAGTTACCCGATCATCTGTCAGATGTACATGATGTATTTCATGTATCTCAGCTGAACAAATGTCTCAGGGTACCTCAGGAGCAGCTATCACCAGGGGATCTTAGTGTTCAAGATGATCTGACTTATACTGAGTATCCCATCAAGATTCTTAATACGTTGACTCATGTCACAAGGAGCAAAGTGATTAAAATGTGCAAAATGCAATGGAGTCATCATGGAGAAGATGAAGCTACTTGGGAGAGAGAAGAAGAGTTTCGCATAGATTTGCCACATCTATTCTCTAGTCCTTCCTAAATCTCGAGGACGAGATTCTTGTTAAGGAGGGTAGGATTTGTAAACCCTAGTATAGAGTTCCCATGGCTCATGTCATTGAGAATAATAAAGGAACCCTTTTGGGTTAGGTGATTTATTCATAAGACATGTTTTCTTGCAAATAAATACTAAATACAAACATATGAACTCATGCATCATGCTGGACTTCTTTTGTTTGTGCATTGAATAATAATAATAGCGACACTAATAAATATATTTAAATATAAATGTATTGAGAATTAGGATTTAATCCAAAGGTACAATTTTAGAATTTAAGAAAAGAGAAGGAAATACCAAACAAATGAGGTAACATAAAATATATAAATAAGAACACACTTCTTTACACTATAAAATATATAAATAAGAACACACTTCTTTACACTAAGATTTGAATTTAGTACATTTTGATCCATGGTGTGACTCATAACAAAAAAATAGATTTGAAAAAAATCAAGAGAATGAAAATAGGAAAAGAAAGAAAAGGAGAAAGAAATGTTATAAAATACAAATGAATTCATAAATGAATAAATACTATATTAGTAAGTTCAAATTGAATATATAAACTTGCCACAAAGTTTGGAAACTTAAACATGGAATTGATTTGAATTTGGAATTTAAATTTAAGATGAGAAAGGGAAAATAAGAAAATATAAAAGAAAATGAAAGTAAGGGGATATACCTGTGTTTGGGCTAAATGTCATCGCTCGGCCCACTGCAACTCAGTTGCAGTCCGCATGTGCGCACCGCGCGTGCTCTGCGGCTGACATGCGGGCCCGCTGCTCAGCCTTTCCACCGACGCTTACGCGTGGGTCCGGATCATGGGGGGTATCCTCTTCCTCCATGCGTCCGCGTTAATCGGGTGATGGAGAAACCGCCCGCGGCAAGCACGGATCAGCTGACCGCTTGGGCTCCGGGTTGTTAAGGGGCAGGTGCGTTCCCAGACCGCGACCTCATCCGTTCTAAGCCTCAACCACGATCCGTGAGAGATAGGAGAGAGGGGTAGGAGTTGGAGCCGGATGTCACTACCGCCTCTGTACTCGCCGCCACCCAATCTCGCCTAGCGCTGGGAGATTTGAGTGATGCAGTGGACGTCGATTCTAGGCTACGTTCGAGCTGGGGCATTGGGAACCTTGGCGTGGCCCTCCCGTGCATTGTGGGTCACCAGCACGTCGGGGATTCCTCACCGGAATCGTTCGTACTCCGTGATGCCGCTGTTCTATGTGGACGGGGATCTGTGCGCCTAGGACCAAGGTAAGGATTCCCCCATATAGTTCTACGTATCCTTCTCTGCATTTAGCACCTTGCAGAATCGTAGTCGGGCTTGGGCGTCGTGGTATGAACTCTGGCATGGCGTCCACCGTGGAGTTCCTGACGCCGCCGCGCTCGATAGCTGGAGGTAGGTGATGTGACCGGAACCGTAGGATGTTGAATGTGCGAATGGGATTGAATTGACCAGGAGAATTGTTCGGCGATGAAATCTAGGGCGTTGGGTTGTTGATCTGTGGCTGGAATTATTGCGGGTGCACCCACTCGGCGGGTTTCGATTTTGGCCGTCGATCGCATGATCTGCGCGTAGGATTAGATTCTGGGTTCATAAAATCCTAGCCTTTGGCTCCGGATCGTGTGGCTGGCGCTACTTACCGATTCACAGTCACGCCGATCTAATCCTCATCATCGGCTGATGATCCAGCGGCCGAAACACACCCGTACCCCTTCGCGGTGACGTTTTACACAAGAGACCTTATGATTTTACAGAATAGAACCCGCCGTCCTTGGCAACAGTAATCTGAGTCTGGGAAATGTTTGCAAGTCGACCCCCGAGCTTTATATTATTTAGCGCGCTGTCCAGAGCTCAGAGAAATCAAATAAATGAGTTTAGAAATTGATTTTTAATATAAAAATAATTCTATAAACTTATATAATTCATATTAAACTCATACTAGCTCCAAATTGAACCATTCCAATTTCTAAAATTTTGTAGTAATATTCTCTATCATTTAGTATCACTGTTTTGACATAAACTCAGTTAGAAAATTAATTTCTCATCTAATCCTATTTTAATCACATTAAACCTTAGGAAATTCATAACTTGAATTCTATAACTCCAAATTTAATGATTCCAGTTCCTATGATTTCATTTTAATGTGTAGATTTTTACTGTATAGTTTATTTGCATGTTTGGTGTGATGTTGATTTTGGCTATACTATGTATGTATTGTGTTGATGCGAATAGACGAGCAAGCCACTGTGGAAACTGAGGTTCAACAAGTAGAGGTAGCTGAGCAGGAGCTCACTGAAGGCAAGTTGTGCCCTTGATCACTTACTTTTCTCAGCCATGTTCTTATTAATTTTAATGATCTGCAGAGGTTAATTTTGATGGGATCCTTTAGGTTACCCCAGTTTTGGTTATCTTTATACTTTGTTCACCCCTGAAATATTTTTGGGTAGTACTTGCTATTGCTTTATGTGGATTGGGTATGGAGATACACTACTCAAGATCATCCTGTTATTATCTTGTTATTATTACTGTTCATGTTAAGATCATTAAATTAATGGGAACATGGAGCGACCACCCAGGAAAACAGTGCTACCACAAGGGTTTAATGGGACGCCCTTGGCTGATTAACTAGGAAAGCTAGTGGAGGTCTTCCTTACCCGAAAGGGGCAAGGGCAGTAGGGGAGTGGTCAGTGTAGGGAGGTCCTTGGGTTGATTTTGCTGCGATGGCGGTCAGGCAAGAACCCTGCACTGGAGCTTCCTATAAACTGTAGCGGGATTTCTAAAGCTAGTGGAACTTTGTAAAGGCCTCGTAGTGTTGCCCTGCCTCGCCTCCTCGGTAGAGGTGTATGGGATTGGCCGTCTCTTGGCAGATGGGTAACATGACTTGTGGGTAAAGATGCGCAACCTCTACAGAGTGTAAAACTAGTATATTAGCCGTGCTCACGGTCATGAGCGGCTCGGACCCTCACATGATTAAATATGGAACTTAAATTTAATTTGACATTTGCATCGCATTTGGGATTATTTTACTATTACTTTTCTTTATTATTAAGGTTTGGTATTTACTTACACTTAGTAAATGCTAATAAAATTTTGACCAACTTATAAAAGCAATGCTCAGCCTCAGCCTTTATTTCATTGATCAGCCTTACACTTCATGAACTCCCACCTTTGGTGAGTTCATGTCACATTATTCCCCACGACTTGTTGAGCTATGAACGTATGTGAGCTCACTCTTGCTGTCTCACCCCCCCCCACAGGAGAAGAACAGGTGGTCGAAGAGGAGCCGCCTAACACTGAGGCATTCGACTTGATCTAGGTGGCGTTTCTCAGTTGACATTGGCGCTGACGATCCTTAGTTCATTTTATATTTATCTTTATTTTGTATTAAGTCTTCCGCTATGTAATAAATACTCTGATGTTTTATGACATTTATCTCTATACACTCTGTTATTATATATGTTGTCTTCCTTGGCGCATGTATGAGATGCACCCGGCTTTGTCCTTTAAAACCGGGTGTTACATTGATGCTATGTTATGTATGTATTGTGTTGATGCGAGTAGACGAGCAAGCCACTGTGGAACCTGAGGTTCAACAAGTTGAAGTAGCTGAGCAGGAGCTCGTGGAAGGCAAGTTGTGCCCTTGATCACTTCTTTTACCCATTCATGTTCTTATTATTCATAATGATCTGCATAGGTTAATTTTGATGGGACCCAATAGGATACCCTAGATTTGACTATCTCTATGCCTTGTTTCACCACTGGTTTTACTACTAAAGTTTTGGGTAGTTCATGCTATTGCTTTATGTGGATTGGGTATAGAGATATTCATCACTCATTGTTATACTTCTTATTATCTGTTTTATTCTTTACTGTTCATGTTAAGATCATTATGTTAATGGGAACATGGAGAACCACCTGGGAAAATAGTGCTACCACAAGGGTTTAATGGGACGCCCTTGGCTGATTAACTAGGAAAGCTAGTGGAGGGCTACCTTACCCGAAAGGGGCAAGGGCAGTAGGGGAGTGGTCAGTGTAGGGAGGTCCTTGGTTGATTATGCTGCGATGGCGGTCAGGCAAGAACCCTGCACTGGAGCTTCCTATAAACTATAGCGGGTAGTCTGAAGCTAGTGGAACTTTGTGAAGGCCTCGTAGTGGTACCCTGCCTCGCTTCCTTGGTAGAGGTGTATGGAGTCTGATCAACTCCGTGGCAAATGGGTAACACGACTTGTGGGTAAAGATGCGCAACCTCTGCAGAGTGTAAAACTGGTATACTAGCCGTGCTCACGGTCATGAGCGGCTCGGACACTCACATGATTAATTTATGGAACTTAAACTTAATTTGTCATATCATTGCATTTGGGATTATTTTATTATTACTTTTACTTATTATTACTATGCACTACCGGAATTTGGCTCTTTGCCGAGTGCCATATTCTTTGTCGAGTGTTTTATTTCGGGCACTCGGCAAAGAGCTCTTTGCCGAGTGCCACGCAAAAAAACCCTCGGTAAAAGCAAACACTCGGCGAAGAAGCTCTTTGCCGAGTGTTTTATTTTTGACACTCGGCAAAGAGTTTCTTTACCGAGTGTCTTTTTTTGACACTCGGCAAAGGGCTCTTTGCCGAGTGTTTTTTCTCCAACACTAGGCAAAGACAATTTAAAATTCACATTTTAAAGTAGTAAATTAATTCAAATGAAAAAGTTTTCAACTACAAATTTGTATAACTCATCATGATGTACAATTTATATATTGAACATTTCTTCATATGACAAAATAAAAATAAATTTGTTCTTAAAACCTATATCTCTCTCGTAGTTTATGAAACTACGAGAGAGACGTATAGAATTTGTGCATATTGTTAGAACCATCATCTGAGATAAACAAATTATCAAACAACCAAAATAAACTTTGTAGATCTTGAGAAGTTATAAAAGTTTATAGTTGACAACTTTTTCATTTGAAGTCATATTGTCAACGAAAACTACGTCTGAATTTAAAAAATTTAAAATTTGAATTTTGAAAACGACTTCGAAAGGAAAAACCACCAACATGAAAGTTGTAGGCATTGAAGAGTTATGAAACTTTGTAGTTGACAATGTTTTAGTTTGAAATCATCTTGTTATGCAAAACTATATTTGAATTGTGAAATTTGAATTTTTCAAACTGTCTCGGATGGAAAAACCACCAAAATAAAAGTTGTAGGTCTTGAAATGTAATGAAACTTTGTAGTTGACAATTTTTTGATTTGAAATCATCTTATCATTGAAAATTTCATGTGAAGTTTTTAAATTTAAAATTCAAATTTTAAAAACGGTCTCGGATGTAGAAACTATTAAAATAAAACTTTTAGATCTCAAAAAGTTATGCAACTTTATAGTTGGTCACATTTTCAAATGAACTCATTTAGTGCCTTAAATAATCAAATTACTCTCGATTTGTTATAGTACATGGGGAATGGAAACGTAATATAAACATAATTGGTGTAGTAGTGTAGTGGTATAGGAGGGTATGCGCGAGAGAGAGGTTGCGAGTTCGAATCTCACCATTTACAAAACATATAAGTTTGATTCAAAATAATAGTGAAAAATGATAGGGCAACAGGTAAGGTAATAGGGTAGGGTTGGAGAGTTGTTCCTAGAATTTAAAAAATGTTTTGCTGTTTTTTTTTAATTTTTTCGATTCTTAATTTGCCGAGTGTTTTTCTTTGCCGAGTGCTTTTTGACACTCGGCAAAGTCTTTGCCGAGTGTCCGAAAAAAAGCACTCGGCAAAGAACCCTTTGCCGATGAAATCTTTGCCGAGTGTTCTTTGCCGAGTGTTACACTCGGCAAAGCCTTTGCCGAGTGTAAAATAGCCTTTGCCGAGTGTCTTAGACACTCGGCAAAGAACGCGATTCCGGTAGTGATGGTTTGGTATTCACTTACACTTAGTAACTGCTAATAAAATTTTGACCAACTTATAAAAGCAATGCTCAGCTTCAGCCTTTATTTCATTAATCAGCCTTACACTTAATGAACTCCCACCTTTGGTGAGTTCATGTCACATTATTCCCCACAACTTGTTGAGCGATGAACATGTGTGAGCTCACTCTTGCTGTCTCACACCCCCCACAGGAGAAGAACAGGTGGTCGAAGAGGAGCCGTCTAACACCGAGGCTTTCGACTTGATCTAGGTGGCGTTTCTCAGTTGACATTGGCGCCGACGATCCTTAGTTCATTTTATGTTTATCCTTTTATTTTGTATTAAGTATTCCGCTATGTAATAAATACTCTGATGTTTTATGACATTTATCTCTATACACTCTGTTATTATATATGTTGTCTTCTTGGCGCATGTATGAGATGCACCCGGCTTTGTTCCTTTAAAACCGGGTGTGACACTGGCTTTCGATCAGGGTGGTGTGTAGAGAAGCTTCGTCCAATACACACAGGTGGCGAAGGTCTGGGTCGAAGGTGTCAGCCTCGGCATGAAGAAAACTTCGGGCGCAAAGCGACGAAGGAGAAGAAGTCTAAGACTTGTGCAGCAAGAAAGAAAGAGAAAAGACAACAATGTCATTGCACTATTTGTAGATCATGTGTGTAAACTTTATGGACATACTTGTGATTTCGTATGAAGATGTACCTCTCCCCTATAAATAGGTGAATAGTGTCCTATATAAATTCACCTTTTGAGGGTCTCAAGCTTCATCTGGCTTAACCTTCGAAGTACCTTCGAGCTATCTTATACAAAGAGGCCGAAGGTATGTTTGTAAATTCATGTAATAAAAAGGAGGATGAAAAAAATGATGTTGAGGCTTGAAAGATGAGTTCCATACTTCATCGTTCATTATCATTTTGTTTAATATTGTTTCACGTGCATCTTTTTCTAAAAGACCTTCGTTCTCAAACTAACACTTCGAAGAAGTGATAACTTGAGGACGAAGGTACATGCTTATTAACTTGAGTTTCCTTGTTTTTGATGCCATGTAGCAACAAAAAACAAGTGTTCAATATTGGCGTCCACCTACGATGATTCCATGACCACAACAAGCTACATCACGATGAAGATCATGGCAAGCCATCAAGCTTCATCGTCATCCCTGGAGAAACTTGTGCTCCCCATCACTGGGGCTCGAGCTTCGAAGTCATCAATAAGAAACAAAAGAAAGAGGCCCAAAGAAGAGTGTAGCATGTAGGCGTCCAAGGACCCTACATTAGGACCAAGTGGTACCATATTCCTATCACTTTTTCTCAAGACAATCTTCGTCTCAACGATTATCCACATAGAGATGCCATGGTTATCTCATGTGTCATAAAAGGCTTTGTGGTACACAATGTCCTGATTGACACAGGCAGCGCAGTAGATATCATATTTTCCAAAGCTTTCAAGCAAATGCAAGAGCCTGAAGACAAGATTCAGGATTCAACTTTTCCTCTCTATGGCTTCGGGAAGCAACAAGTGATGGCACTAGGAAAGTTGTCTATGCCCATTACCTTCGACTATGTCAATAATATAAGAATCAGAGGAGGTCATGTTCGAAATAGTTGATATAGAATCCCATACAATGCATTCATTGGGAGAGGGATTCTCAACATATTCGAAGCAGATTTGCATTCAGCTTACCTTTGCATGAAGATACCTAGAAACCAAGGGGTCATATCAGTTTATGGTAGCCAAGTAGTAGCAAGAAGGGCAGAAGGGACTGAAAGGGAAATGTGCCCTTGGGCCATTTCTAAGTATTTTGGTGATTGAGTGCCAACACAAATGCTTTTGTGCTAATCTATGCAAAGGTGTGGACAAAGTGCAAAACATGTCAAAAGGTATGTTTCTAGACTTAGTACATTATTTTATGGACTAATGTAGTGTGTCTAAGTGCTGGAAACAGAAAAAATCGAGTTGGAGAAGAGATGGCTAAGTTCAGCCAAAGTCTGCTCAGTCTGGGTTCACCGGACTGTCCGGTGGTACCGGACAGTGTCCGGTGGTACACCGGACAGTGTCCGGTGCGCTAGGCTGGCTCTGGCGAACAGGCTGCTCTCGGGACTTCGACGGCGGTGTACGGCTAAAATTCACCGGTCTGTCCGGTGGTGCACCGGACTGTCCGGTGAGCCATTCACAGGCGAACTCGTCGCTCTCGGGAAACCATCAACGGCGTACGGCTAAAATTCAATGGTCTGTCCGGTGGTGCACCGAACTGTCCGGTGAGTCAACGGTCAACCGGGGCAACGGTCGGCCGAGGATTCCGCGCGTGACGCGTGGGCGAGCCAACGATCACATTGGTGCACCGGACTGTCCGGTGTGCACCGGACAGTGTCCGGTGCGCCAACGGCTCTCAGACTCCAACGGTCGGCTTCGCCAAATAAGGAAGGATATCTACACCGGACAGTGTCCGGTGGTGCACCGGACTGTCCGGTGCGCCAGTCGACAGAAGGCAAGATCTGCCTTCCAGGAATGTTCTCAACGGCTCCTAGCTGCCTTGGGGCTATAAAAGGGACCCCTAGGCGCATGGAGGAGCACACCAAGCATTCTTACAACATTCCTAAGCACCAAGACCTCGATTCCGCGCATTTGTTTCTTTGTGATAGCATATAGAGCTCTAGTGGAGTTGTGAACTCATTGGGTTGTGTTGCGAGCTCTTGTTGCGACTTGTGTGCGTGGTGACACTCTGATTTTTGTGTCTTGTGTGCGTTGCTAATCCCTCTCTTGCTCCGTGCTTCTTTGTGAACATCAAGTGTAAGGGCGAGAGGCTCCAAGTTGTGGAGATTCCTCGCAAACGGGATTAAGAAAAGCAAGCAAAACACCATGGTATTCAAGTGGGTCTTTGGACCGCTTGAGAGGGGTTGATTGCAACCCTAGTCCGTTGGGACGCCACAACGTGGAGTAGGCAAGCGTTGGTCTTGGCCGAACCACGGGATAACCACCGTGCCATCTTTGTGATTGATCTCTTGTGGTTATTGTGTTTTGACTCCTCTCTAGCCACTTGGCAATTATTGTGCTAACACTTAGCCAAGTTTTTTGTGGCTTAAGTTTCAAGTTTTAAAGGATCACCTATTCACCCCCCCCCCTCTAGGTGCTCTCAATTGGTATCAGAGTCGTTCTCTTCACAAAGGGACTAACCGCCCGAAGAGATGGATCCTAAGGGGAAGGGTATCGTGATCAACGATAAAGAGAAGGAATCTTTCGTCAACGAGCCGAAGGATGACAAGCCTACCGACTCGGGCTCGGGCCATAGACGGAAAGATGGGAAGAAGAAGAAGACAAGGCGTATCAAGGAGATCGTCTACTACGATGACAGCGATGAGTCTACTTCTTCCCAAAAGGACGACGACCACAACGACTACGAGAGAAGGAAACCGGTTAATTCGAACTTTTCTTTTGACTACTCTCGTATTCCGCAAAGTACAAATACTCATTTGCTCTCCATTCCACTTGGCAAACCTCCTCACTTTGATGGAGAGGACTACGGATTTTGGAGCCACAAAATGCGTAGTCACCTGTTCTCTCTCCATCCGAGCATATGGGAGATTGTGGAAAGTGGAATGAAGTTCGATAGCTCGGATAGTCCTATTTTCATTAATGAACAAATTCATAGAAATGCACAAGCCACTACTGTGTTGTTAGCCTCCTTATGCAGGGACGAGTACCATAAAGTGAGCGGCTTGGACAATGCCAAGCAGATCTGGGACACCCTCAAGATTTCTCATGAGGGGAACGACGTCACCTTGCTCACCAAGATGGAGTTGGTGGAGGGCGAGCTTGGACAATTCGCGATGATAAGGGGCGAGGAGCCAACCCAAACATACAACCGGCTCAATACCCTTATCAACAAAATAAGGAGCTTTACCGGACTGTCCGGTGTGCACCGGGCAGTGTCCGGTGCGCCAACGGCTCTCAGACTCCAACGGTCGGCTTCGCCAAATAAGGAAGGATATCTGCACCGGACAGTGTCCGGTGGTGCACCGGATTGTCCGGTGCGCTAGTCGACAGAAGGCAAGATCTGCCTTCCAGGAATGTTCTCAACGGCTCCAAGCTGCCTTGGGGCTATAAAAGGGACCCCTAGGCGCATGGAGGAGCACACCAAGCATTCTTACAACATTCCTAAGCACCAAGACCTCGATTCCGCGCATTTGTTTCTTTGTGATAGCATGTAGAGCTCTAGTGGAGTTGTGAACTCATTGGGTTGTGTTGCGAGCTCTTGTTGCGACTTGTGTGCGTGGTGACACTCTGATTTTTGTGTCTTGTGTGTGTTGCTAATCCCTCCCTTGCTCCGTGCTTCTTTGTGAACTTCAAGTGTAAGGGCGAGAGGCTCCAAGTTGTGGAGATTCCTTGCAAACGGGATTAAGAAAAGCAAGCAAAACACCGTGGTATTCAAGTGGGTCTTTGGACCGCTTGAGAGGGGTTGATTGCAACCCTCGTCCGTTGGGACGCCACAACGTGGAGTAGGCAAGCGTTGGTCTTGGCTGAACCACGGGATAACCACCGTGCCATCTCTGTGATTGATCTCTTGTGGTTATTGTGTTTTGACTCCTCTCTAGCCACTTGGCAATTATTGTGCTAACACTTAACCAAGTTTTTTGTGGCTTAAGTTTCAAGTTTTACAGGATCACCTATTCACCCCCCCTCTAGGTGCTCTCAGGGACCCTACAAGAACCTAAGATTGTCTATAACATAGACGAAGCTGAAGCACAGTCTTAGGAATCTAAGAAGCAACTAAAAGAGAAAGCATCTTCGGTGGATTAGCCGAAGCAAGTGCTCCTCTGTGAAGATGTTGCAGACCAAAGGGTTTTTTCGGCAATCAACTAACTTCGAAGTAGGAATCCGGTCTCAGAAGGTTTCTGTTCCACAACAAGGATGTCTTTGCTTGATCAGCAAATGACTTGTGTGGAGTCGACAAAATCATAATAGAGCATGCTCTAAATGTTGACTCAAGCATGAGGCCACGAAAACAGAAGCTTTGCAAGATGTCCGAGCATAAGGCCGAAGGTACAAAGGTCGAAGTGAAAAGATTGCTTAGTGCCAGAGTCATAAAAGAAGTTGCATATCCAAAGCGGTTGGCCAACACAGTCATGGTCATGAAATCCAATGGCAAGTGGAGAATGTGTATCGACTTCACAGACCTCAACAAAGCATGCCCGAAGGATGATTTCCACTACCAAGAATTGATTCTCTAGTGGATGCAGCTGCCACTTTAAAGCTCATGAGTTTGCTGGACTGCTATTCAGGGTACCATCAAATCTAGATAAAGAAGGAAAATGAGCAAAAGAATAGCTTCATAACCTCCAGCGGTACTTACTACTATCTTTGGATGCCTGAGGGGCTCAAGAATGCTGGTGGAAGCTTCAGCAGAATGACAACCAAGATGCTAAGTTCGCAGCTGGGCAGAAATGTCTTGACCTATGTTGATGATATCATTGTGAGAAGCACGAAGCAGCAAGATCATATCTTAGATCTTCAAGAAACCTTGCTAATTTCCCATGGGCGGACTTAAAGTTAAACCCTAAGAAGTGTGTCTTTGGAGTAAAAAGGGTAAATTTCTGGGATGGCTTGTGTCAACAAAGGGAATCAAAGCAAACCCGCATAAAATCAAAGCAATACTTCGGATGGAGCCGCCAAAGTCATGTAAAGGAGCTCAGAGGCTAGCAGGAAGACTTGGTTCTCTAAACAGGTTTATTTCATGATCTGTGAAACGAAACTTGTTGTTCTTCAAAGTCCTAAATTAGCATAGGTCTTTCAGTGAGGACCTTCTCAGGAGCAAGCCTTTGAAGAGCTGAAGAGCTATCTAATAAAGCTAACAACGCTCTCCCAACCTTCGCCAGGGGCTCCTCTCTTGCTTTATGTATTAGCTTCGCAGCCTACTGTGAGTGCTGCTTTGGTTCAAGAGGTGGTGGAAGTGTAAAAAGGAAAATGCATGTTTACTTCATGTCCGAAGTATTGGGCCCATCTAAAAGAAACTACACGGAGATGGAAAAGTCCTATATTTGGGTTCGGGGTTGTCTCCTCCCTAGGGAGGCGCACATTCAACTTGTTGAAGTAACCGAGTTTCTTCAACTTGTTGCTGAAGTAACCGAGTTTCAATATAGCTTGGCTTCAACGACCTATCCTTAGGCAGTCCCTGTGCAGGCTTCGATGTTGACAAAGCCCTATCACTTCAGATATAGACACGATATCTTGACGCGCCTCCGAAGATGTAGGCGTGATTAGCTTAGCAGTCGAATGAATCCAAGCCATTTAGAGAATCTCTACCCCGAAGGTGTTTTCTCGGAACTAGTCTTCGAAGCAGCAGTGGTGAAAAAGCTTCGGAGACGCAGAAAATTTTGGCAGTAGGTGGGTAAGGGCAGTAAATGTGGCCTGTCCTCACTCGCTCTTTCGCTTTTATAATGAATAATGGGCGTGAAGAGGCGCGGGTTGCGAAAAAGTTCGCGTGCATCGCCTATATCGTCTGTTCAACCACCAGTCTAGCTATTTTTACTGAATTGTCCTACCTTCTCCATAACAAGTTCCAGGAAAGTGTTTCTAGGACCTTTGGCTCAGGGCCTCCTATTTTATTTTTTTGTGATCTAAGCTCGTTACAAAGAAACGAACTCATTCCGTAAGAGGCTATTGTTGGGGACCTACCTTATCGAAGGTTCTCAAAATACCCTTTACTTCGACATAAACAAATATGTTTCATGTATATAATGAAGGGCAGGCGAAGCTAGCCTTCGGTCGGGGTCGTGTGTAGAGAAGCTTCGTCCAATACACATAGGTGGCGAAAATGTGAGCTGAAGCCATTAGCCTCGACATGAAGAAAACTTTGGGCGCAAAGCGACGAAGGAGAAGAAGTATAAGACTTGTGTACCAAGAAAGAAAGAGAAAAGACAGCAATGCCCTTACACCATTTGTAAATCATGTGTGTAAATTTTGTAGGCATGCTTGTAATTTCATACGAAGATGTACCTTTCTCCTACAAATAGGTGAACAATGTCCTACATAAATTCACCTTTTGAGGGTCTCAAGCTTCATCTGGCTTAGCCTTCGAAGTACCTTCAAGCTATCTTGTGCAAATAAGCCGAAGATATGTTTGTAAATTCATGTAATAAAAAGAAGATGACCCTTATATATTATTGTTGATAGCATTTTATCCTAAGCATTTATGACCTCGTGCGTAGTTTATCAAGGACAACAAACTGGGATTTTCTCCACCTAGACAAAGTGTCATGTGTCGGTGAATGGCTTAAGGGAGCATGCTAAAAAGGATATAGATCAAAGGAAGAAGCAGTGCAACATTATACTATGATAAAAAGATGAAGATTAGGGTACCTAATATTTGTAGACGCGTGTCATTGAAAGATCTATTAATTATACCTGAAGTTGTTATCATTTGTATTTTGCTTGTTTAATTGTAATTGTTGGGGGAGTTGGTGGTATGTTCACCACTCCATACAGGAGGTGATGGCACCACGAGTAAACAACCAACCAAATATGAGCTCATGTACCAATTTATTTGAAATTGTGCATGCAACCAAGAAACCAATCAAGATCTTTCAATAACTTAGCTCGTAGATACAACAGACAAATCAAATCCATGTTGCACCCCCTCACACCTAGAGATGACAATGAGGACCCAACCCCCCCCCCGATTGCCCATTGGGGATAGGGTAATTTAGTCCCCATGAGATTGAAATGGGGAAAGTTTAGCCCTGTTGGGTTCGTGGGAACAGGGACACCCATGCCGTGTACGAGTCCCACAAATTTCTCTTGATCTAAATTAATCAATTGACATGTTAAAATTATAATAAAAACTTAATACATATTCTATTATAAAATAACAAACTAAACTCTAAGGGCTAGTTTGGAAAATTAAATCCTATTCGGAATCCCCGAAGATTGAGAGGAAAATTAGCCCCGAGAATCCCATAGAAGATTTAAGTTTCAAATTAGCCCTAAGCATATGTTTCTTGTAATTTTAAATCTATTAGGATATGTTTGAATGCACTAGAGCTAATAGTTAATTACTAAAATTAGCCAAAGATATTCAAACAGGCTAACTAATAGTTTATCTATTAGCTACTTTAGTAAATTAGATAATAATTAGCTAGCTATTTGTTAGCTAGCCAATTCTATTTGTAATTTTTTTTACCAACTAACTATTAGCTCTAGTGTATTCAAACATCTCCTTAATTTGAATTTATCTCTAAATATTAAAATTTTTAATAGAAATAGAACAAATTTTTTGTTAGGCATAGAGATAAAAGAAAAGGCTAAAAGAAACGCTCTTTGTGAATGTTCACGGTTCTCTCAACCTAGATTAAAAAATTCCCATTAACATCCTCTGACTTCAGCCTAGGCTTGGTCCGACGCTCCGTGCAGCCTGTTCCTATGTCCGAGAAGAAATTTGGATTTATGTTATTATGAGAACTGGTTTTCACCCGAATGCCATCATATAAACGTGTTTCGCTAATTTATCATTCTCAAGCGTTGCTTTACATATAAAATACCATTTAAGGGTTATTTGCAACATAACTTTATTTTATTATATTGATAGCTATTGATCGAACACTTTTGCCCTTGGATTAAAATCACAGGCAAGGAAACGACGTACGTCGCTCAGCTCCAGGCGAGGTCCAGGCCATCCGTGAGGCGAGGTCCAGCTGGGAGCCTGGGACATTGGTTCAGCTCTAGCTGAACTGCAGCACAAGCAGAAAGGCCACATATACTGAACATTTGGAACCTGTGCATAATAACAGAAACTGGTACCATGTGTACACTAATAGAGTCAACATTTTCAGCTTCTGAACATTTGTTTCAGATAACAAAACACATCCAAACCTGACACTTGTTTAAGATAACATCACACATCAAAATAACTACTATCTCGATCCAAATATAGTTCATCTGATAGCATAAAAATGTTCACTTCTAACACTAGCTTATTTAAATCTTGGGTAACACATAAAACAGTAGTTTCTTAGAATCTTGTCACATTCTCTTCAGCTTGCTGTGAGCTTCTTCACTAGAAACTTCTTAGGAGTTGTATTATTAGGAGGTGACTGGATTTCAATCTAACCATCTCCTAGTAGCATAGCAAGCTGACTGAAAAAATGAAGACCGGTAGAATTTAATGAGACAACTAGCTACGACTTGATGTAACATAATCATAATGATATGTTTACCTCTTACTCACCTTATCAAGTTGTCCTGTAAAATAGACTCCCTTGTTCGTATAATTGGGCTTTGCACCGGAAGAGAAACTTCCACTTGGACCAACTTGAACAACAGCTTCAATTTGGACAACACCATGATCTTAGACAACAGCTTCACCTTGGATAACACCTTCACCTTGGACACCTTCTTCAAGTCGGCTTTTGGGGATCTTGGTATTCTCCCCATACTTTGTTTTATTAATGCGAGGCCTTCTCTTTCTACATGTTAGACACCACAGATATAGTCAAATATAAAAAATGTACGTGTTCAAATTAGGCATTTTATCACTTACCTTTTCTTTGTTCCATTTAACGGGCACTTGTAGCTAGTTTCGCTATGACCTAACTCTCCACATCTTTTGCACTTTCTTTTGCCTCACGTCATCTTCTTTTTTCCCTTCTCAGATTGGTTTGTAGCCTCCATGTCAGCCTCTAGGACTGCATCCTTGTGAGCTTCCTTGCCTTTTTCTTTAGCTACCTTTTTCCTTTGTTGTTCCCACCTTCCAAACAACTCTTAATTCTTAGTTTTTTATACCTTCCTCTTCCTATCTTGTCAAGTGGTGCACCAACCACATAGGGTTGTTCCACTTGTGGCCATTGAGACCTATTTGGTAGTGGTTTAATTATTCTCTTGTATACTTTTTTGAACCTTTGGACTGAGTAGTATTCATGCACAAAATCCTTCTGCTGTAATCAAGGCCAATGCATGTGGGCAAGGTTTGTCAGTGTGCTGCCACTCAAGGTATGTACACTAATGCAAATATGACTTCACCACATGCCTATTATGAATGTTTGTGTTGTCCTCAACTGCCTTTGTCACTTATAGATGTCCTAGGCAGGGCCGTTCCTGACTTTTCGGGGGCCCATTGCGAAATCTGATATGGAGGCCCATCCACACACAAATATATATATAATTATACATGTAGTATCGAATATTTGACGTATTGTTGACCATAAATAGTTCACGAAAATATTTCAATTTTAAAAAGCTTCTCTCTGTCGATGCAACCATCATGTGTATAGTAAATAATACTCTCTCTATATCAAAATAGAATTTGTTTTGCTTCTTTAGTGGATTCATCATTATATAGTTGAATATAGACATAAAATCAAGAGCTAAAACAAATACTATTTTGAAACGAATGGAGTATTCGATAAATAATTGAGACATTAGTTTAACAATCTAAACGAAACTGGTCGAAAGTGTATCGCTCTTTGTGTATTTGTGTTTAGAATAGATATATTTAACATGAAAAAGTGCTAGCGTCCAGTGACTAAGGGGCCCTCTGTTTTTAGGGGCCCGGTGCGGCCGCACCCTTGGCACCCCTCCGGTACAGCCCTGGTCCTAGGCCTCTAGTCCTTGCTTTCAACTGCTGCAAAACAGCAGGTAAGATCTTGCCAGTAAGCTTTCCCCCAATTCTCCTCCGTTTTCCCACAACACCATTATCATCTCGCTACACTTGTCTGCAAGCTCCGCAACAGGAAGGTCCTTCCAATCTTTAATCCAGTTGTTGAATACTTCAGCTAGATTGTTGGTGACATAATCACACTTGATGGCAGGGTTAAACTGACTCCTCCTCCAATTCAGCTTGTGGTAAGCATCTAGCCATTTCTTTACATCTTGGGAGGCTTCTACAACTTGATTGAAAAAGTACTATGAAACTTCTGGCCTATATGCCCTAGGTGTAGGGTACATCTTAGAGGATATGTCACCTCCAAACCTTTTCACAAAATTATGCATGCCTAAATCATTCTCTTTGGTCAACCTGAGGGAAAACAAGCTTTATTGCATTTTCTAACCCTTTGCATGCATCTGTACAGATAGCAAGCAATGAAAGATCATCGTCAAAGCTGAAAATAAAAAAATAAAATGAAAAATAAAATGAATTACATTGTTGCTATTCTAAATACTATTTAACTCGATTTGTAGAAAAGGCAATAAATGTAGAATCATACCCGTACATAGAATCATTCCAGTTGTATTCTATCTAGCCACTTCTTGTCTGATTTGTTCAAGTAATCCAAGTGCAAAACCTATTCTACCCGAGAAGCTAGGGTTAGTGTGATTTGCTCAAGGTGGAGTTCGTCGAATTAGAAACCTACTATACGTCTGTACCCACTGTTGGTAACTCAAATCAGGAACCTATACTGTAACAGTGAAAGGAGGACGGTCCGACGCTGTGCATACCTGAGCGAGCGACGACGGTGGAGGCAGAGGGTCGGGCGCGACCGGTGGAGGACGAGGGAGCCGGTCGCCGTCGGTGGAGTTCGTCGAGGGAAGCCGGGCGCCACCGCCGCAGTACGAGATGAGTCGGACGAGAGGATGAGAAAAGAGAGACAGGGCCAGGTGATTTCGAGAGATTTGACATTACGAAACACGACGGATGCGGTTTCAACGAAATAGAGGCTCAGGCGAGGGTTTCTCCATTATAGAAAAGCTGGGCATAGCTAACACTCTAAAATGGATATGTCAACTCTATTAATGGATTCAGAGCAGTATTAGTCTCGTTGAAACCGGGTTCCGTCCCAGCGCCGTCGTCGTCAGTTCTCCTCCATCCCCGTCGCGTTCTCCATCTCCGTCGCTTTCTCCTCCATCTCCGTCGTGTTCTCCATGACCTCGACCTCGTCCTCTTCGTCTTCCTCGTCGGCCTGCTGCTCGTCCTCTCCGCGCGCTGGCCTCCGGGCTCGAGGACAGCGGCGCGCCGTTCCTGTGGTCGCTGCGGGAGGACGCGTGGGCGCTGCTGCCTCCGGAGTTCCTGGACCGAGCCAAGGCCGCCGCCGACTCCAGGCTCATCGTGCCGTGGGCGCGCGCAGGCCGCCGTGCTGCGGCACCCGGCCGTGGGCGCGTTCGTCACGCACTCCGGCTGGGGGTCCGTCGTCGAGGGCATGGCCTTGGTGAAAGTGATGACCACCCTCTGGCTCCGTGAGGGGCACGAACTTGGTGAAAGTGATGACCACCCTCACTGTCGGCACCACTGGGATTGCAACCTGCATGGACGGCGAGCGAGCATGGTCAGTGAGCTGAATGCAGAGCTGCGTTGCATTTAGGAGTGCCGAGATGAGCTATGTTATGTGCGACAGAATAGTTACAAGAACAGCCTTCGGAATATGGTATAAATTTATTGTGACAAGGAGCAGCCATCAAGTGATGGCATGTCTGCACTTTGGAGAACACCACTTCTGCGGAACATGCAGCAAACTTTCAACGAGTGCTCCACTCCAAGCTGTATGTCTGACCAATTTCTAATTTCTACGACACTGGCCGGAGGTTTAGTTATTCCCGTCAGGTTTCATTTGTCATAGAAATTCTCTATCATTTATCAAACAAGACAGTATGCACTATGCAGGTGCGTGCCAGAGCTGAGCTAAATTCCCCAAATCTATGTCCTAAATGGCTCTAACTGTTCTGCAATCAACTAAACAGTAAAGAACCGTTGAAAGTATCAGTGTCAACAGTTTTTTTTCCTTTGCCCGGATACTCGGATAGCACTCTTTACAGGTTGCAGGCCAGTATGCGATAATTCTGACTCAGCTTCCTATGTTGTTGTCGCTGTGGCCGCTAAACTTTGGGTTTATTGCTGCCCGTAAAAGAATCACTTGCAATAAAACAACCTGATCAACAGATAAGAATCTGCAAGCATATGAGGAGTAACTACTTCGCCCAGCCCGCTCAGAGATGGTCTGTTTAGCATTACAACATCCGTTTGTCATGAAGGATGAATGATTGCGGAATTGAGCAGGAATTGGATCCGGTAACGAAGAAATACGCGCTCCCCAACTGCCTTCCCATGGGCCCCTACAACCTCCTCCCCGGCGCAGCCACCGCCGCGCTAGCAGACGACGGCGACCGCCACGGCTGCCTTGCCTGGCTCGCCCGGCGCGACGCGGACACCGTCGCGTACGTCAGCTTCGGCACGGTCGCCAAGCTGCCACCGGACGAGCTCCGTGAGCTGGCCTCCGGGCTCGAGGACAGCGGCGCGCCGACTCCAGGCTCATCGTGCCGTGGGCGCCGCAGGCCGCCGTGCTGCGGCACGCGGCCGTGGGTGCGTTCGTCACGCACTCCGGCTGGGGGTCCGTCGTCGAGGGCATGGCCGGCGGCGTGCCCATGGCCTGCCGCCCGTTCTTCGGCGACCAGCTGATGAATGCGCGTGCGGTGCTGTTGCAAGGATGAGGAAGACGGCTGCTGCATTCCAGAGAAATTTGCGCAGGAAGAGAAGAGGAGAAAAGAACGACGGCTGCTAGGAGAGAGGTAACGGATGTAGACGACGTGAGTGTCCATAATTTTAATTAAAGAGATTATCAAGTAATGGAGTGTTCTTGTTCGTTTTAGCGAGTGGCCTATTCCCTGCTTTTCCATATCAGCTAATCCCCCGCCTACGCCTCCAAAACGTCGAAGCTGTACGTGAGAATCTCCATAATAGCAAATTTCTCGGTGATTTCACCCACGAGCAGATGAGCGTCGACACTTTTGGTCAGGGGCAAAACTATCCAGTGAAAGGCTGACACTAAAATAAGCTGAAGTTATAAATAACCCCCTAAATGATATTTATTGTAAGACGACGCTTGATGACATGTATCTGTAAGATGACGCTTGAGAATGATAAATTAGCAAAACACAATTACATGATAGCATTAGGACAGTTCTGTTCCTTCTCATAATGATATAAATCCAAATTTCTCTCTCGAGCCAGGTTCACCAGGAGGCGAAACAATCTCGCCTACTCCCCTACCCGTTCAGACTTCTCTACACAGCCGCCGCGAGACATGCTACGGCGCGCCGCCACTACGGCTACGCTCAATGGCCGCGCGGCGGCGTGGTTCCGTCACCTCACCCGTAGGCCGATGACGCTTCCGCCCGCTCATCTCGGGCGCCACCATCTGCAGGCCCAACTCCGACCGCCACGCGTCGTGTGGGTGCCGCCGCTCCCGCACTTGTGTGGCGCGCGGGGCTACAGCTACACTCGCATGGCGCGGCGCATCCCAATCGCGAGGCCCGACGGGTACTCCAGCTCCGACGGCGAGGCAGAGGATCCGGACGCGGGCGAGGCCGGGGAGATCACGGAGCCTGTCGGCGAGGGCGCGGAGGGCGACAACTCGGAGGGCAGCGGGACCGAGGTGGAGGGGTTCATGCTGGACTTGTCATCTGACAACTTGTTCGGCGACAGCGACGGCGACGGCGACGAGGAAGGCACAGAAGAGGGAGGGAAATAGCGAGGCGGGATTTCGCTGTGGGGAGCTGGCGAATCGAGCTTCGTTTTGGGGAAGGTACGTTCGCCAGGTGCTCGTGGAAATGCTGTAAAGCGTCGCGTCTATTTTAGCCAGGTGCTAGGGTAGACGGAAGGTTTAAGTTACGACGATGGTGTGTTTTTGGATATTTGAATATTTGATATTGGTTTTACCAACGTTTTCAACTGGAAATAGCATTTCCTCTCTTTTTTTTACTATACTATCTAGTGCACCGATGCCATGTTCCGTGTTTCAGAGTAGCGTCTAGCGAAGAGACAGACAGACGGCTAGTGAAGCGCTGCTCTTCTCAAACGAAGCACCGTTTTTAGCGTTACTAGCTTTTAACAGTGGAACGTTTCCATCTGACATCTGTATATGATGCAAGATATATTCCAGTTTCTTTGTATTTGTTTGCCTACCGTCTGTAATCGAAAGGTCCCGAGTTCGAGCCCGAGCCTCCGCATATTATGCGAGTAAGTCTTGGCGCTCAAAGATATCAATTCCCAGACCCCGCACAGTGCGGGAAGCCTACACTGGATACGTCATACGTCCCTTCGTATTTGTTTGCCGGAATTCTGCGGCCCGCAGAGTAGTCTGAACTAAGTCATAGCTCATTCTAGTTCTAGGAAACTTCCAAACCAAACAAGAAACTAGAACGGATCTAGCCTCCTTAATGAAACATGAAATAGATTCATCTCATCCAAAAAACTAGATTGGATCCCACCATTAGCCCAAGAATCAAATGTACACTTACTTTTACAGAAGTTCAAACAATTCCATAGTATATTACTTCTGACAACCTTGGTTTTAGATTGCATTAGTATACTTGATTGATATTTGCAACCATGCGCCTTCTAGGTCTCATGTGCAAACCAAGATGAAACTCTTCTACATCTTCGTCTCTGTGTCTTGATCATAGTCCGTATCTAAATTACGCCCATGCTTTTACTCTTCCTACGACCCTTGCTGTGAGTTATTTCATCGATCCCTGCTTCGAGTCATATCATCGCGCACTACTTCGTTGCAACAAGCTCTCCCGCCGCCGCATCACTTTCCATAGTTCACCTTCCTTGTGCACATCATAAATGTCTACTCTAGCCCGAAAGGTTCCTTCTCCTTCTCTTTCCATTCTGTAGCATGATGCCTTTGTGCGCCCATGAAAGTGGCAAGAATCACCATCTTGTGAGAAACAAATTGCAGCACCACATCCAAACAGAACAAGGTACGAGTGAAAAACATACAACAACAACAAAATCTTATAGGCTTAAGCAAGTTAGAATAGGCTAAAGTTGAAACCTAAAAGAAGCCATAGATCAAAGTTTAGACACGTGAATAGATATTTTTCATTTGTTTGTATATAAGACTAAATCTTTATATATATTCTATCTTTTCATATCTTCTTTTACTACATCTTTCCATATCAATCTTGGCCTTCTACATTTCTTTCTATTATTATCGTGTCTTAGCATCCTACTATGCAATAGAGATTTTCATTGGACATGTCCAAACCATCTCAATTGTTGTTGTACAAGTTTTTCAATTGGTGCTACCTCTGACCTACCGTTTCGGACTCGATCCCTTCATGTATGGACACGTATCTCCATAACACTTATCTGTTGAATTGAACATGACGTCTTTTTAGGCTAACATTCGACACTATATAGCATAGGATGTGTAATTATTATTTTGTAAAACTTGCCTTTTAGATTATGTGGTACACTCTTGTCATATAGAATGTTAGATGCTTGACATCACTTTCTCTATCCTGCTTTGATTCCATGGCTAACATCATATCACCGTAGCATTATTTTTTTTCTGGGCACTACTTAGCCTTTCAAATTGACATCTCCTTCCTCATTTGTAGTAGTGTTAAAGTCGCATATCATGTATTCAGTTTTAGGGCCTGTTTGGGAAAGCTGCACTTCAAGAATTTCGGGTTCGTTCTAGCTTCTTTCATCCAAACAGGTTTAGCTCCACGAGTTCTAGTTTTGAAAAAATTGAAACTGTAGGCCGATTTCATAAAATTTACGAAGCTCCTCAAGGGGTGCTTCACAAACATTGTTTTCATACCTCATGAAGTTGCATAAAAATTACCCACCATGCCACCGGTTACACAACATACTGCTCCAGTTCTCTCGTGACAACCCACTAATCATCAAGGGTAATCCAGGAAACTCACACAAATCAATTGTATTACCAAAGCTGGAGTCCATGTGCACGTCAAACACTTCTCGAACCCACCTCAACAATTTGTTGAAGCTGTTTTATGAAGCACCAAAGCTAAAATTTTTGAAGTTAAGCCCTCACAAACAAACTCTTAATTGCATTAAGTCTACCTTTGAACTCTAGAGCCTCATATCACAACTCTAGTTTTCTATTTACTCGTGTCTAACTTTCATCAACTAGCATTACATCATTCGCAAAAAACATACACCAAAGGATATCATATTGTATGCCCCTTATGATCTTATCCATCGGAGACAAAAAGGTAAGGGCTCAAAGATGACTCTTGATGTAGTCCTATTCTAATCCAAGTCATATGCGTCTTCATCACTATTCCGTCATTCGAACACTAGTCACAACATTGTTGTACATGTCCTTAATGAGTCCAACATACTTCATCAAAACATTATGTTTGTATAAAACCCACGACATAACATTCCATGTTATTTTATTAGGTCTTTTTCTTGCTCCCTCCATTGCTTACTTGTCTTATTAAGAAAATAGTTTACATGGTTGACATTTCGGGCACATAACCAAACTCGTCCCTAGAGATCTTTGTTATTCTCCCATATGATGTTCGACAACTCTCTTTCATAGTTTTATAGTGTTGCTCTTCAATTAATTGCCCGACGGTAATCGATACAACTTTAAATATCTCCCTAATTCTTATAGATCGGTGTCGATATACTTCTCCACTCATCAAATATCTTGTTCGACCAAAGAATATGGATGAATAACCTGGCTATCCATACTACAGCTATGTCCCTGAGGCTCCATGCTTCTATTGAGATACCATCAGACCCATCGCCTTACCCCTTTCATCCTCTTCAATGCCTCTCTCTAATCTCAGATTTTTGGATCGTGCGCGAAACGCCTATTGGTGTCGTCATCCAATTGAAAGGTTGTGTTTCCATTGAATAATTTTGTCAAAATACCCTTGCCATCTCTGTTGATCTCATCCCCTTCATGAAGAGGTGCACCATTTCATCCTTAACGCACTTCACTTGATTGAAGTTTCTTGTCTTTCTTTCATGAACCCTAGCCATATATGTCCTTCTCTCTTTCCTTTGTACTCAAACATTGATAAAGGATATACTTGTATGCCCTACCCTTTGTCACATATACAACTTGTTTTACGGTCTTCTTTGCTACCATGTGCTTCTTTATATTTTTCATACTCCTGTCATGGTTCATATATCTAGAGCATTATTTCTTCTCCTTAACAACCCTTTATACTTCCTCGTTCCAGCATCAAGTATCTTTAGTTTGTCTCCACCCTCTTTGGTTGCTCCACACGTCTCTGAGGCTACCTTTCGAGTGTAAGTTGCCATCTTCTCCCACATGTTATTTGTATCTTCTTTCATGTGTCATCTTTGATGATCCTTTCTTTGAAAACTTATGATGTTTCCCCTTTCATTTTTACCATTTAATTATTGTAATCTTTGCTTGTTTATCCCTATAGGTACACACCTGAAAACGAAATTCCACCACCATAAATTTATATTTAAAGACAGCACACTCCCTAGGTATCACCTTGCAATCAAGCATACTTGTTTACCCTCTCTTCTTACGAGGACAAATTCAATCTGACTAGAGTTTTGGCTACTATTATAGGTCACTAAATGAGATTCTCTTCCTTAAGAGAGTGTTGGCTATCAATAGGTCAAAAGCTACCACAAACTACAAGACTTTTTCTCCCTCATGATTCCTATTACCATATCCAAAACCTTTATGAACCACCTCGAAACTTGCACTTGTTCTGCCTACATGTTCAATTAAGACCTCCTATGAAAAGCTTCTTGGTAGAAGGTATAGCTCTAACCTTACCATTTAAGTTTTTCTAGATAAGTTTCTTAGCACTCTCATCCTACTTGGTGGACATACACACTAATTATGTTGAAGAACAAATCACCCACTGCAAACTTCACTAACATAACCCTATCTTCTTGCCTTCTCGCATCCACCATATTCTTGATGCTCTTATCAGTCAAAACTTCTACTCCATTTCTATATACAGTTTTTCCTATGTACCAAAGCTTGAAACCGATATGTCCATCTTCTAACCCTTCTATTTAGTCTCTTGGACGCAATAGATATTTAAACACATTATGTCGTTGCCTTAGCTAACCCACTTAACTTGTAAATGATTCTATATTCCAACTACCTAAACGAGTTTTAATTGGTTTGACTAGCTTTCTTACCCTTTTTACCTTTTCATAAAAAATGTTAGAAACTACTATTCTACCTCACCATTTTCAACAGAGACAACAAATAGACTATTCTGCACCACCATTTTCAACAGAAACAACCAACGAATGAGCATCCAAAGGGCAAGTAGGAAAACAATTCCACGGCATTCAACTAAGCACTGTTTCACAATAGCTTTCAACACTAGATGACTGGAAGGTTTCCATCTGCATACGAATGAATATTCACTTCACTAAGAAGTGAACTTTGAGAACAAGCTCACTTTCATATGAGTCTACATGATGAAGATCTTAATCTTATATTGTTCCAATTGAATTTGTTTACCAGAATTCTGCATTCCGCAGATTAGCCTGGTCCAAGCTTAGATGTTGTGCAGTTCCTTTGCATTGTGTTTTTTGCCAGAACTCTGCGTCTTGTAGATTAGTCTGATCCTAGCTTAAATTAGCGTACCGTTCCTTCTCCCTTACAAGGATGTTTATGAATTAATGGTAGTTATATAACCCCATTTTATAATACCCTTGGGGCCTTCTCATGGTGCTTGGCACTTACAAGATTTAGAATACTACAGAGCTTCAGAATGTGATGTTAGGAACCAAACCATATCATCCCATTACATCTTCTGATACTTCATATGTTCTACTTAACTATTTAGGTCTGAAGTTTATCTTAATTTGACCTCTTCTCATAAGATTCAGAACAAGTTCATACTAGTGAAAACATTGGCTTCATATTACATTAGCATAGTTTAGGTGTCTTCTTGGTCTCATTTTATCACAGTAATTAGGATGAAACTCTTCTACATCTTTATTGTCTTGTGTGTGACCATAGTCTGCATCCGAATATGCCCATCGTTCCCTGCTTCCTTGCAACAATCTCTCCACATCAGTTTCTACAACCCACCTTTTTTGTGCACATCCTCGCCCTCTAGTCCAAAAGCAGCTCTCATAGTTGCTTCTCCTGTTCTAGGACTTTGTGGCTCGGTGTGTCTGTGAACCTAAGAGGAATCACCATCTTGTGGGAAACAAATGCAACGGCATGAGCAAATTCAAGCAGAACAACAATCCAATGAAAGATGTAAAGTGCAATGTACGTTGTGCCACCTAATCTTAGGGTTCCTTTGGATTGAAGGATTATTTCCCGAATCTTGCGTTTTTCCTGTGTTTTTTGAACTAATTACTATAAAATTTCTGTGAAATTCATGTGTTCCAAAGAAGCCCTTAGTTATTACTACTACTAGCTCCATTCTCGAATATTTGTCGTCTGCTAGTTCATTTTCAACTAAAACACGACAAATAAAAAGAATAGAGAGAGTACTAGTGTACTACACATCATTTCTTCAGAGATAGAGGAACGGTCATCTCTAATGCCTGGAGATGTCGGTCATGCCGGTTCCCCGCGCGGCAGTGGTGGAGCACGACCAAGTATGACAGTGGACGACTCACATATTGCACCAAAAGAAAAAAATAGTAAAATAAAAACATCATTAATAAGTACCTCAAATTCAAGAAAACTTGCAAAATACACACTAAATCAACAATTTAACCAAATACAGGCTGGTAAGCAAATAGGAAGCATAAATTAGCATAAATTAAAGAGATAAATTTAATACAAGATATACAATCGTGGTACTGGTCGTGGCCGCGTAGCGTAGGTTGCGGTCGCTGGGCGCAACCCGTTGCCTATAGCCGACACTAGCAGGTCGCATGCCGATGTGCGTCTGTGCTGTGTGGGTCATGGCGGTGGGCCGATGACGATGGAGCATAAGACATAATCAACATCTGGACGGCTGGACCAGGAGGCGTGCCGCGACGTTGGCCAATGACAGCTAGCAACGATGCAACAGAGGGATTACAGTGCAGAGGGCGAAGACGCTGGCGTAGAGTCGGGGGGCGAGCGGCAGAGACAAAGTCAGAACGTGGGGCATCGCTGGCAAGTGGTGACCTAGGCTGGCTGAGCTAAAATGGAAACCTAGGTACAAGGGAGTTTGGTGGATTGAGGTATGGCGCACGTCATAATAGGACATACCGGACTATCCACCCTTGCTGCACGATTTGCAGCTCAATGACGTTGTACATGCCGACAGGGCGCCGTGGTCGGACGGGGGTGAAGGCCTTGTGGTGGAGGGACCCTACCTTGGGCTTTGGGTCGGGTTCGAGCGGGTTTAGCAGTTGGGCTCAAACCATCCTAATTGTTTATTTGAGTGGTCGCCTTATGTCCTGTTTGATACATCTTATTTCACATCTTCACACACTTAAGTAGAAGTTGTACCAAACAGGACGCGTCTGAAGTAACTTACCAAGTCAGTTGCTTCTCAAAATGAACTAAAAGCAGAAGCCGCTTTCACTAGTTCCTTAGATAAGTTGCTTTTCTAATAATCAGCATTTGTGCCAAACAGGCCTCATGGGTCCCTTCGCCCATCTGACTGCGATCGTCCCCCTTGCCATTCAGCCCAAGCTTATCCATCCCTCTCCAATCCTTCGACGCCCGTGAATCGTGGCGCTCCTTGTTCCCCTTCCTCGGCCATGACACCAACTTCAAAAATATGGCATCGTTCGTGCCTCTGTTCCACCTTGTTCCACGACCCCCCCCCCCCCCCCCCCCCTCCTTTGTCAGCACTGACCGTTGCCCAATCTCCGTGGGTCACACACATCTCCCAACTAGTTGTCGCTCTCATCCTGAACGCTGCCATGGTTGCTTGTTCCATTGCGACTCGTCTTCTTTGTCGCACGTGCCTCACGAGCGCCCGCCCAGTCCGCGACATCAGCGACATCAGAGGCAGCGTCCCGGTGGCCATGGCGATGCCGTCGACCGCATGGGCTTCCTCACCAAGCTCGGTGTCTCGGACCACACGTTCGCCGAGTTCCTCCGCGACCGGTACAAGGCCTTGAAGGACCACATATGGGAGCTCTGTACTCGGTTTATTGATCTGAAAGATGCATCCTCTGGGTTTGAGTTATCGGGCATACACCGACCTCGACAACACCGCGTCGATTTCGTGGAATAGACTCCAGGTGCTTGCTATTATTCTTTGGTTGGTGATTTCAACCACTGCCCCCAACCGAAAACTGTGCCAGGGAAGGCCATTTTAAGGCATGATGATTTTGGATATTGGTTTATCATACTTGGTGCACATCTTTATATTAAAAAGAGAAGAAGGTCCAAATAGACCAGTACAGGAGTAAAACAAAGATACATAAAAAGATCCATCTATAAGCTTAGATAAGAGCAAGAGCAAGATGAATATTTTTTTCCAGGAATACAATTATGTGGATGATTATGCTGAAGAAATAATGCGTAAGTGGACAAATAAGGTCACTTAAGTCTCAGTTAGAGATGGTCGTTAAGCTATATGAGCAAATGTTTGGCCCAAATGGTCCGCAAATAGAGGAGTTAGATGAAATCCCTGACACCCCAAACAAGATACAATGAGTTTAAAGCGTCACAAAAGGCTGACTCCTCACGCTTGTTGCCTTCCTATGCTATCACTGAGAATGGCCAGCCGTTTGACATTTTCATGTTGTGACAGATCGTGCATCATTTGAAAAGTTTCAAGCAAAGAAACCTCCCCTTGCTTACTGAGTTGAGATGAAAAAAAGTTGAATAGCATGCTTGAGAAATATGTCCCAATGATTTCTCACAAAAGGCACGTACATGATTTATTTTAATACTCCTGATGCGCTTTAGAATGTGTTCCTGCTATTGGGCTAAATCTGTTCTTCCAGATGCTGAAGGGAAGCAATCCTATGCAGTACATTAGGAACCTCCTAAAGAAATTTACAAATGGAGATTTGGATGGCCAAAGGTGAAGGGTTCACTTAGAATATATAAATGCCATGTTGGCATAAGTGGATCAGAGCAAAAGGTTTCATCATTTCAGGAGTTCACATCCAAAGTACTGCCTCATATAAAAAAGCTGAATATAATGTTGTTCAACTGACTGGTGTTGTGGAGCACAAGGATTACTCCTCCATTGGTTATAAGGTCAGTAATTATTTTGCAGTAACAGCAGATTTGGCACCCTGGATGACTTCGAGAAATTAGTTGATGAGGCGCATGACCTTGTTAGTGGTGCTTCTGGATATTGTCCACTACTATGCATCTGCAGATGAACTGGTTGGCTTATCGCTTTATGATGGCTCTAATGGCTGTTACTTCCAAAGATGGAAAGAGGACATCACGAGTATCGGGGCACCGGGATGTTTAAATATGATGATGTGGATTGTTGTTTAATCTATACTATACTTAAAGCACCAGTTTTAACGGTCGTCGTGCGTCATTTTTTTGCAAAAAAACCCTTATACCTCTTTCAAATTAACCCCCCGCGCATCTCAACAGAGTTCACAGTCGCCGCACAATTTTCTCAACCAATCCGAGCCCGCGGCATCCGCGTCCGCCCGTTGCGGGCGGCGCCCACGCGCGCGGGCCGCTACGGGCACGGGAGCAGCGGTGGCTGCGCAACCGCGCAGGCAGCTGTAGCTGTCGGCATGCGGCACGGTGACTGCGGGAGCCCATCAACCAATCCGAGCCCGCGGCATCCGCGTCCGCCTGTTGCGGGCGGCGCCCACGCGCGCGAGCCGCTACGGGCACGGGAGCAGCGGTGGCTGCGCAACCGCGCAGGCAGCTGTAGCTGTCGGCATGCGGCACGGTGACTGCGGGAGCCCAGGCGGTGCCGGTGCGGCTGTAGCCGGCGGCGGGCGACCGTGAGGCGGCTGCGGGAGCGGTGCAAGGTTGGTGGCGCATGCTTTGTTTTTAGGCGAAATTGGGTGCTGGACACTGAAAAAAGGTGGCCTTTGCCACAACACACTAAAGAAACATGTCTTTGACAGAACACATTATTACTCTATGGCAATTTGGTGCTGGACACTATAACACATATTATAACATATTCTCATCAAACAGGTATCAATACATTTATAAAAGACATATATACCCCTGTCCTTCAACAGGTTCAACAAAAGGAAATCACAGATTCAAGCCACATCTGGCATCTTGATGCTACCAAAACTATACATGGTACTGATCTGACACTCTCTACTCTTTCTTAGACCTGACAACCTTCAACTTCTTTGCCTTTCCCTTCTCCAAGAAGCCTACAGGAGATAGTGCTGCACAGGTAACAGGCTCTATGGAGGCTTCAAATTCCAGCAACCTTTTTTGGTTAAAATGGATAGAAAGCATGTCAACAATTATTTTAAAGATAATAACCAGAAAAACATAATTGGCTTATACCTCCTTGTCATAGGGCTAGGTGTTTGCACAGGAGTGATAGCTCTGGTTGGTGTAGATGGATTTTGTTGCAGCAACCTCCTTGACATACTAAATGAAGAACTAAGTGAAATTTAGTAAGAAGTAATACAATATGGCCAAATTTTGGGAGTTGCATTTGTACCTTCTTGTCATAGGGCTTGGTGTAGAAACAGAAGTGATAGTTCTTGTTGGCGTAGCACTGTAAATTGTTTAGATATGCATGTTAGTGGTCTGCTATGTAAGATATGTTTCAAGTTTGAGTTGAAAGCTTACAATGGTTCATCGAGTGAAGGCTGTTCTTGTATTGGATTAGTAGCACTACTAGATGGCACCACTGTGACATTTTTCTTGGCTCTCTTTCTTTTTGGCTTTGGAGGGGCAGGTGGTGGTGCATCAGATTCATAAACATATTCATTGCATGTTTTTTCCATGTGGCCAAGCTGTTTGCACCTTTTGCATCTTGTGGATCTCTTTCCAGTGCCACCTTCTGCAACTGATTTGTACCTTCTCTCCCTTGGTCTACCGGCTGCCCTTTTCAAAATTGGGGGCCACAATTTGAATCCAGGGTCCATCTTAGGCCATTGATTCCTATCTGTCATTGGTTTTACAGACTTTTCATAGGCTTTCTTGAACTTTGCCACAGAATAGTACTCATGAACATAGTCTTCTATATTATGACCCCGAAGTGAGGTGATAATACATAGGGCGTGTGTACATGGAAGACCAGTAACTACGGCATGAGAAAAGCAATTGACTACAGACTTTCTTCGAAAACAAGGCAAGTTATGCATTTGGTACTACTATCTGATCTTCTTGTTCATGTTGCCGGCGAGCTGGCGCATCTGGAACCTCCAGAACATGAAGATGGTGAGGGCGACGCCAACGAAGACGAGCACCACCACCATCTCCCCTTCCGACTCCGATTTCCACGAGGCCTCCTCGATCCGCCACGTGTTGCCCCCGTCCATCGCCGCCGCCCCAACCAGCGCGTACACCCGTCGCCGCTCCCGCACCGCCACCGCGGCCACGGGGCCGTCGGGCGCGGGCGCGGCCTCGTCCCGCACCCCGCACGACGCCCACCCGTCGTTGCTCACGACGAGGCGCAGCCCCGCGGCCCCGCCCACCGCCACCGCCCCATCGGTCCGGATCGCCACGGCGGTCGGCGTGAGGGCGCAGGACACGGTCCTCGTGGCGCCGTCCTCCATCTGTCTTATCCTATCCATAAGATCAACTACATGAAGGGATTTCTCATGTCTAACCCAGCTGTTGAATGTTTCAGCTATGTTATTTGTGACATAGTCACACTTGCTTGCTTCAGAGAACAAGTGTCGTGTCCACAGGTGCTTATGAGTATTATGTATCCACTTCATGGCTTCAGGACATGCTTCATACATTAGATTGTAGTGCTCTTCAAACCTGTGTTTTTGATAAGCTCTACATGCTGGCCACAAGTGCTTCTCAAAGACTTCACCTCGAAAACGCTTTTGGAAGTTTGCAACTAAGTGTCTCATGCACTCTCTATGCTCAACCCCATTTTTGAACACTTTAGTAACAGCTGAATCAATTCCTTTGCCTGCATCAGTTGAGATCACTAGGCCTGGAGGTGATCCAATTGCTTGATGAAGCCTACTAAAAAACCATTCCCAATTGTCAGTTGTCTCTGATCCAAACACACCATGACACACTGGAAACATCCAATTGTTCCCATCAATAGCAGTAGCAGATGCAAGTTGACCCTTCCATTTCCCAGTCAAATGAGTAGAGTCCACACCAAGGAAAGGCCTGCAACCATTTAAAAATCCATCCACACATGACTTTAGCGCAACAAACATTCTAATAAACCTCATTTTCTTCCCAACTTTCTCATATTCAATGTCTACCAAACTGCCTGGATTGGTCTTCTCCACCTCTGTCTTGAAACTGAAAATACACTCAAAACTATCATCCCACTTCCCTTTGAGTTGCTCCAAAGCCTTCTTTCTTCCATCCCAAACTACCCAGTATGACAATTTCAGATTGAAAGGGAATTAGGCTTACACCTAGTCCCTAAATAATTTTGGTGGTTGAATTGCCCAACACAAATATTGGACTAACTAGTTTGCTCTAGTGTATAAGTTATACAGGTGCAAAAGGTTCACACTCAGCCAATAAAAAGATCAAGTTTTGGATTCAACAAAGGAGCAAAGAGGCAACCGAAGGCACCTCTGGTCTGGAGGCACCGTACTGTCCGGTGTACACCGGACAGTGTCTGGTGTGCCACCAGGGACTCCAACTCGAACTCGCCACCTTCGGGAATTTCGCAGGCCGCTTCGCTATAATTCACCGGACTGTCCGGTGTACACCGGACAGTGTCCGGTGCTCCATGGAAGCGCGGCCTCCTCAACTCGCCAGCCTCGGGTTCGCGCAGCAGCCACTCGCTATAATTCACCGGACATGTCCGGTGTGCACCGGACTGTCCGGTGCAACCTCGGGGCAACGGCTACTTCGCGCCAACGGTCACCTGCAGGCACATTTAATGCGCGCTCTGCGCGCGCAGAAGTCAGGCGTGCCCATACTGGCACACCGGACAATGAACAGGTGATGTCCGGTGTGCACCGGACATCCAGGCGGGCCCAGAAGTCAGAAGCTCCAACGGTCAGAATCCAACGGCATTGGTGACGTGGCGGGGGCACCGGACATGTCCGGTGTGCACCGGACTGTCCGGTGCGCCATCGACAGACAGCCTCCACCAACGGTCATGTTTGGTGGTTGGGGCTATAAATACCCCAACCACCCCACCATTCATGGCATCCAAGTTTTCCAACTTCCAACCACTATACAAGAGCTAGCATTCATTGCAAAGCACACCAAAAGAGATCAAATCCTCTCCCAACTCCACATAAAGCTCTAGTGACTAGAGAGAGTGATTTGTTGTGTTCATTTGAGCTCTTGCGCTTGGATCGCTTCTTTTTCTTTAGCATTCTTTCTTGTGATCAAACACTCACTTGTAA
This sequence comes from Zea luxurians, assembly GCA_029449295.1. NCBI lineage: Eukaryota > Viridiplantae > Streptophyta > Magnoliopsida > Poales > Poaceae > Zea > Zea luxurians. Next base: position 15,653,078 of record JAOPSE010000023.1, on the reverse strand, counting down.
TTGAGGCAAGAGACACCAATTGTGTGGTGGTCCTTGCGGGAAGTTTGATTCCCAAGTGATTTGAGAAAGAGAAGCTCACTCGGTCCGAGGGACCGTTTGAGAGAGGGAAGGGTTGAAAGAGACCCGGCCTTTGTGGCCTCCTCAACGGGGAGTAGGTTTGAGAGAACCGAACCTCGGTAAAACAAATCCGCGTGTCTCACTTCATTATTTGCTTGCGATTTGTTTTTGCACCCTCTCTCGCGGACTCTATTATATTTCTAACGCTAACCCGGCTTGTAGTTGTGATTATTTTTGAGATTTTCAGTTTCGCCCTATTCACCCCCCCTCTAGGCGACTTTCACAGATGATACTGCTCCTCTAGCCTTTTCTTTAATTCTTTAGCTCCAATCTTATTGTCCTTTGCAAGCCAATCTAGAACTCGATCCTTGACCCAATGATTTGTTGCCATGCAGTTCTTCTCAACTTTCCCTGTGCTTTGACAAGTGTGTTCAAAAGGCATCTTCTTTATCTGAAACAAGCAAGAATTAATTAAGTACAAACATACAAAAAAATAGTATACAAAATTTGGGAAAATAATAAGAACCTCCCAAGTCCTTCCATCCTGCAATTGTGAAGCATGTATACGCCACTTGCACTGTTCAGCTTTGCAATAGCCTCTATACCTTGTTGCCTCAGAATATGGAGCTGCAATTTCATATTCACCTTTTATTGCATATTGCCTAATAGCTTTCTTGAAAGTATCACCATCCCCAAAAGTTACACCAACTTCTATTTTCGGATTCTCCAAGTCAGTTACATGGATAATTGTCTCACAACCCAATGCATCCTCAACAACTAATTCATCCTCTGAACCAGCATAGTCTACATCACTATCTGGTTCAAACTCCGATGAATCAGAAATTAGATCCTCATCATTCAGACCAACGTACTCTAGGTCATCATCCACCCAAGCCACTTCCGTAATTTGATGAACTGGTGGCTCTACAAGAGATGAGTCAGTTTCAAGTGAAGGTTGTGCAATAGTTTGGTTGGCTGGGGCATCACTACTTCCCTGCAAAACACAAGGCATGCTCTCCAGCCGGCCAATATCACGTATGTGATCCTTATCGTCTTTCCCTATAACACGCACTTGCACTGAAAGCCTCCTTATATCCCAATACATGTCAATTGCATGAAGCAATTTTTGGTCAGAAGCAATCTCTTCATAGCTACGACTAATATTATCCCAATAGGTGACACGCAACTTTTGTTTTGAGCCTAACTTAATTTCTGTAGCAATTTCAAGAAGCAAATCATTCCAGTTTGTGCTATCCCTGTCTAAAATCTTTTGAATGTTTCATGCCTTACAATATTCACGACCATCATCATCAGTTAATTTGACATAAGCGCCTACTCGAACAGCAAGCCTGTAGGACGAATTAGGATCCATCCTACACATACAGGGGGCACAAATATGAACAGGACGAACTAGGGTATGATTTCCTTTGCAAAATCAAGCCTACAATTACCTTAACTCTAGGGGAAAATGGCAAGAATATTACCCGTCGAGAACCCATGACAGATCGGCGTGGTTCTCTGCAAAAATATCGCTGAAGAATCGTGGAGGTTCCTCCATCTCCTGGGTGCTTCCGCCCTGCCACGAGCAGGTGCCACCGCCGTGACACGTCGCCTCCCACGCAGGAACCGGCCTGAGCCTGGGGCACTGGTGAAGGTGTCGACCCTGTGCGCCTGGAGCAGGGAGGTGCGGCAGCAGGACACGGCGGATGGAGGGAGCCGACGAACCTATCGGCGGGAGCACCTGGACGGCGCGAGCAGCAGGTGATTCATTTTTGCGATCCAGTTTCAGCGGAGGAAAGGAGAGAATAGGCAGAGGCAATTTTGTCTTTTCATGTAGCTTCTATTAAAAATGATTATAATAAAAGGTGGAGTGTCCGGTACCTAATAAAAGTAACTTTTTAGTGTGTCCGTTCAAAGCCAAGTTTTTTTGATGTGTTGTGGCCGAGGCCACCTTTTCTTTGTGTCCACCACCTAATTTTGCCTTGTTTTTATTCCTATTTTTGATTTCCGAAAGGATCCAAGAGAGAATGTCGCAGCACATCTCAACAGTCGCCGCACGCGCCGTCCCCGCCGATCTCGCGCAACAGCCGCCGCACATGCCACCCCGCCCTCGCACCCACGGCATCCGCGCCCAGATGTTGCGGGCGGCGCCGTCCCCGCCGATCCCGCGCAACAGCCGCCGCACATGCCAGCCTCGGCCTCGCGCCCACGACATCCGCGCCCGGCTGTTGCGGCCGGCGCCGTCCTCGCCGACCCCTCAGATATAAAGGTCCCCTCCGAATCTCCCCCCATCTCCCTCAGATTGTTGAGTTGTTGACTGGTTTCGAATCTCAACAGCCGCCGCACAGGCAATCCGTCGATTCATTCTGCTTATTTGGTTTTGGATTTTGCATGTTCATCGACGCAAACCAGTCACTCTGTTGTTCTTCAAGACTACCCGAAGCGATTCATTCTCCGGTTCAGCACTGTTCTTCAAGACTAACTGAAGCGATTCATTGATGATGCAAAGGTACTATGCTCATCGAAAGGTACCTTTAAGAACTTAACCATTAGGATTTTTTATCGACAAGTGTGCACGGGTCTTTGATTTAGAAGTCAGTCCCTCCTGTGAATACTCGGCAACATGTAAGAATGAAGCCCTTTGTGTCAGTAAAAAATTGCAAATTTGCAACTTTCAGTGGAGGATGGGTTCAGAATGTGATGTGCCTGAGTCTTATTTTTTAAATGAATAAGCCTCCATAATTTTAGTATTCATATTGATATAGATACTGCAATTTGTACTTCAATGTGTAAGCTATAATATTTTGCATCTCTACAAGATTCCATGGCTGTAGTGTTTACTGAATTCTGCATGTAGTGGTGGATGTCTAGGAAATTTCACCCGCAATTATCTCATCTGGAGTTCCAAAAAATGAAAATAATCATAAGCTGAGATGGAAGACAAAGAATTAATGCCTTAGTGGTCTGGAGAACTGCAGGAGATTCAATGCAGAGAGCTAATTCTTCAAATGGCATAAACACAACTGATCGCTGATTTATCCCCAGTGCATCAAAGGCCCTAGCCAATACTACTGTTGTTTTCCTTGAAGTTCTGAATCTTCTCCAGCATCTGAAGTTCCAAAAAATGAAAATAATCATAAGCTGCAGATAGAAGACAAAGAATTAATTGGAAATTTCAGAATGTGCTATGAGATGTACCTTGCCAATTTTCTTGAAAGAAATACTCCATTTTTAACTGAACTGCTGTGCATAGAACTGTGAGGATTTCCCCGCTGCTTCAAATAGTCAGCCCTCTGATGCTCTGCCTATTTTGGCATATGTATAGATGGTTATGACACAAGTTAAAGAGCTAAAACAATTACATCGATGCTCGACTGTTTCTGTCTACTTTAAATTTTTTATTGTCAATAACAACTGAGCATAGGCCAGTTCTATTGTTTCTATCTACTTATCTATATTTTTTTACTTATTGTGCTTCAGGTTCTACTCTTGCTTGATTTACTCTTGTATGATTTACTGAAGCATTTGGAGCTGCATTTTCTAGAACAACATTTTTTCTTCCGATCAGTGAGGTCAATCATCCTCTATTGTTATATATTATTACATGTGGTTTATTAATCCATCATAATTAAATATATGTGACTAGATTGTTCTGCTAATAAAGATTTAACATGTCTTGTTATGTCATGAATTCATCACAATTTGACATATGCTTCGATTAGTGGATGTTTAGGGTTTATGATTAAATGGTTGATAAGTAAACACATTAACAGAGAATATACAAATTTGCCATCTCTCTCGGATATTTTGTGGTGCTCTCCAACCAAGTTTTTGACAACTTTTTCATAGAACAACTTTCAGCATTTTACCAGTATCTCTCTGCAGTTGAGGAAAAAAAAGATAGAAATTAGTGCATAGTAGCACAACAAATCAAACATGAAACAAGTGCACTTGGACATTCTTCCATACATCACGTTTCCAAGAAGATGGCCATAACCATCATGTAATAATTTCTCTATTTATTGCTGTTTCAAGATTTCTGGAGCCACTGTCTCTCAAACAGATGTGTCTTCAAAGAACATGTTATCAAGATCTACCTCCTTTCTACAAGTTCTATTGACATCCGTAGAAATCGACTTCGTCAAATCAGATCCTTCATCTATATTGCCTAGACTCTCAGTATTACCTCGCTCTACAAAAAACTACACATTGGAGACCATGCCAACATCTGAAACTGCAGTGAGGATAGTTTAACAGATTCAAACAAAAGGTGAACCATGAACGGAAGGAGAGACCTGATTTGTTGTGAAACTGAAACAGATTTCTCAGTGAACAATAGTTTCAATCTTGTATAACCATTTTGAGTTATTTTTTTCAAACAGTAAAAACATTGGGCTACTTAGATTAACACACCAAATCAATTATTTGTCTCCTGCACAAGTTCATGATATAGAGGCTCTTCGTATCCATGGGAAGTTCAGTACAACTTCAGAGAAATATGAAACAGAACAATACAACAAAATCCAACGGTTCTTCGAAGAGTACTAAAGATGACTCAATTCAAGTGATAAATTTTCATCGATACCACCTCTTGCTGTTCCCTATATTGACCAATCCATGCAATGAATTATATTGAATTACAATTAAAATTTATATACCAACATCCTTTCATTAGAATCTTCTTTTGCATAATAGCCAATCAGTTTACATAAATTGGGATGTTGAAGCGAAGCCAATGTGGTCGCTTGCGTTTTAAACTCCTTCAAACTCTGCAGGTGACAAACAATATATCAATATGTTACATCAACAGAATAATGAGCTAGATAGTAAATATACAACTTAATACATAAAACTTGATTGACACATCAGCAGACCAGCCTACTGTAGAACACGTAATAATGTCCAATTGACCATTTAGAATTTTTAAGTTATAACAACCATTTCAAGTTAGCTCTGCATTTACTCCAAAATATTTCCTGAGTGGGTTATTAGACCAAAGTTCTCTACATCAAGGAAAGACACACATTTAAACCTACATGCAATAGAAGGCATGAGATCTCAAAAACCAATCCAGAACAAACATTAACCAGGCCTGGGTAACATAAGAAATGACTGGAGACAAAGCAAAGAACAAACGAGAAAGAGTACATAAAGCATCTTGTAGTAAATAGTAAAGGCAAGTTCAACTACATGATTGCTTCAGAAACTTGTTACCTAACCTCACAACTGCTGCGGTCCTAATTAGCATTCAAAAAATGTAATGGTATATTAATTATGGGGCTAGCCTAGCATATGTCAGCTAAGTAGGCATTTGATCACATGCCCACAAAATGAATCTTATACTCTAGCCTGAATTCAGATCCTTAACAGAATAATTAATGATGCAAAAATTACAGATGATATGTCCATGAAGTATGAAACTATGTCATAAATACATCAGACACATGTATGAAACTATGTCATAAATATTCAGAGTTCTGCTTGTGGTTACCAAGAGCACTCTGTAGTTCCTGCTGAAGCAGGTGTAGAGCCTGAAACACAATATTAGAGTGACAGGGTGAAGCCCTAAAAGGAACTAGATGCTCAGTATTGAGCTTAACTTTCTAGGATACAGTAGGATGTTTAGGAAAGCAAGAAGGTATCAAAAAGGAATATCTGATAACTAAATATATGCATCAGCTGTTTTTTAAAAAAATATACAGCAACTGTGGGAAATCAGGAAACAAAGGCTTTGAATGCCCAAAATTGGTCACGAAATTTCACCATCAAGACTACAAACTCTGGGCAAAGCATATTCAATACTAAACGCTGCATGCTAAATTTGAGACAGGCCCAAACGAAAAGATTATTTAACAGCCAGTGTTAAAGTAGTATATGATAAAAACAATGACTAAACCAATGTTTAGCTAAAACCATGCAGTATCTAAAATGTGATCCGCACTAAACATACTATCATAGGCCAAGCATCAGTTTTTAAAAGCTCGCTTTTAGAGACTTCAATGATGTAATATCTCAGCAAGCTGATTGGACTGCATTTCGACAATGTACGACGAGTTATATTTGTTGATATTGGAAGCGCTGAAACTACTGATAGCTGATACTCCCTCCGTTTGTTTTTATTTGTTGTTATTGACCCATAATGTGCTTACTTTGTCTGTTACTTTTAATTATTGGCAGAAGGTATATTCTTAGATGTTAGATGTGCACAGTGTTTCCCTGGAAATTTGCCGTAATTCTGAATTGTTGCATTCCCTACTGGTCTATCATGGCACGAACTGAATAAACGATGCCTTATGGTTTGAAAATATGTAAATTAATCATGTAAATATGATATTAATTTAAAGGACCAACCAAACATAAATACTGAAGCAAAAGAGTGTTATACTATACTATTAATTGATCCCTAGGAAAGTTCACTCTGTGATGTACTTATTTACTAAATGCTTCATTAGAAGGTCAACCTTTGAGTATATGAAACTGTTCTTTTTAAAAGCTTGCACCGTGATCCTGGTGTGGAGATTGGATTGGTTTTGGACATCGTCGACGAGATCAACCTCATCGACACCTTCTTCTGCTATCTCGGTGGCAACACACGGTACGTCGAGGTCAAATGTAATTATTATTCTGTACTTCAAAATGCTTTGGTGTATTTTGCTTTTTTGTGTGCCTACAAAATGTTGTTTTCTGTCTACTTATCTATATTTTTGTTGACTTATCATGCTTCAATCCCTCCTTTTGTTTGATTTACTCTTGTTTAATTTACTAAAGCATTTGGAGCTGCATTTTTTAGAACAACATTTTGTGTTTCGATCACTGAGGACAGTCATCCTCTATTGTTATATATTATTGCATGTGGTTTATTAATCCATCATAGTTAAATATATTTGACTAGACTGTTTTGCTAATAAAGATTTAGCATGCCTTGTTATGTCATGAATTAATATCATGATCACGATTTGACATATGTTTTGATTAGTGGATTTTAGGGTATATGATTAAATGGATGATAAGTAAGCACATGAATTATATTGAATTGGAATAAACATTTATATATGCAACAGATTAAGTAATATATAATAATGCCAAACTGATGTGTGGTGGGGGTATTGATTGGGGTATAAAGTTTATACGCATGCGGCCGATATATAGAGGTCGATGCTTTTTTAGATAAAATGGTAGATAGAAGGCTGCTTTTCTGTACGGAACCCCTGCATCCGTACAGAATCCTCTCTCACCCCCTTCTCTTCATTCTTCTATTCTGGATCTACCAATCATGATAAAGCTATTTATTCAAATGAGTAATACAATGAACTGAATGCCTCTTTTACTAAACTGAATTGAAAATGCAAGTTTATCTAACATATTTTCCATAAAAAAGGTTTCGATGGAACCGACTATACTGAACCGTGAAAGAAATGCAGCGGACCGCCAAAAAAGGATGCCTATGTAAGTTATATACGAATAGTTACACAGAATGAAACCTATCAAAGTTGTGACGAATATTCATTTGCGTGTTTAATATAGTTTTAGGTTGTTCGACGACTATCGCGATGAAGATTATTATGTGCTACCACGGAAGTTCAGTATTGTCGCTCGAGTAGAAGTTAAATTCCCCATTGAACCACGTTATCGTGACAGACAACATTTTATTTTGTCTGACATCAATGTAAGTTAACATTCACATAAGTTCCATTTCAAAATTTCAAAAAAAAATATAATCTCCATACCACTGCCTTTTTCTGCTGGAATAATGTTAGGGAGCCAAGATCGAGGCAATGACAAGTTCGTACGAGACAGTCAAGCACTTCAACAATTTGCTACATGAAAAGCATGTATTCAAGATGCACAATGTAGATTTCAGTATTAGTATGGGTGAACATCAGTTTCGACATATAAGTGGTCCAATGGAATTGTATCTCACCAGACAAACTGTCGTGGAGCCGTACACAGTTCCATTTCAAATGTCGTCATTCCCAAAACATATATTCTTGAGTCTTGCAGATATTGCCGAACTACCAAATAGGACTTTAGTTGGTAAGAACGTGAAAATCTTCTGGGTAGCTTACGATACCTTCTACACAAAAAAGTAGTAATCCATTTTTTGTCGTGCTTTTGTAGACATTATGGCTATTGTAGTCCACTTAGATATAATTCATCGCACAATGTGGGGTCCATTCAGAAAGATTGTTGTCATGGATGCCAGGTATATCACGTTAATTATCGATAATATGTAAAACAAGAAATATTCAAAATAGTACTAATTTATTAGTCTCAACATCGATATCCTAGGTGGTCTCTACATGCCATTAAAGTTTGGGGTGACTTGCTAAACAAAAATGCACTTCGCTGGGTGTTGGCTAAGGAGAATTGTAGCATAATAATTGGGACTATGTTTCGACGATTTAGAAGGCAAGGTAATAAAAATATATGTACCAACCGTCTTTCAAACACATCTGTCATTATTTTCTTCTTACAACACTTGCAAATTAATTTTAATGCATATGTTCGATGCAGGTGTTCATTCCAATAAACATAAAAAATTTTCACTGGTACCTGGCGATTGTCAATGCTAAAAAAAATGAGGTACATATACTCGATTCTATGGGACCACAAATAACGGATCGTCGAGACCTTTATACTACAGTGAGTAATTATTCCTTATATATATGTGATTATTTTAGCATTACATTATTTGCTATCTTTCAATCTTAAAATGTTATTTGTTTGCCACATAGTTAAAAGGTCTAGAAAGACAGATTAAAATTGTAGCAGAACATAAAGAACTTAATCGGGATAAGTGGTCAGACATTGATGTTACATCATGGCCAGTTATAGAAAAGATTACAAAGCAAATGCAAACCGATGGGTAAAATTCTTGTGACCATTACTTTACAGAATTGATTGTGTTTGTTTTCATATACATAGAAACTCGCCTATTGTTTTTAAATTATGTTTAGGGTTTCTTGCGGTCTATGGATGGTGAACTATATGGAATATTGGACAGGGTCTTCTCTGTCTAATAACATAACTCAGGTAGATGAGTTGCATTTCATATGAACAATGTTTATTTTGTTCTAATTTATATCATTTGCAGAATGATATAACAAAGTTTAGATTTAAGCTACCTGCAATATTGTGGAACTCAAGATTAAACACAAAGAAAGGACATCAAGAGACTAACCATCATGCAGATGAAGATGGAGGAAGTTCATGTGATGTTGAGATAATCAAGACTCCTTGTGAGTTACCTATATCATTAAATGCATCATCCCAGGTTCAACCATTTATATCGTCATGTGCTCTGCCCGCTACATTAACATCAACAAACACACAAGAACTGATGAGTGCATTATGCACATACATCATGGAGATAGACGACGCCGAATATTTGGAGTAAGTTAATGTTTTTTATAGATATGATAAATATTCAACATCTATGATCTTTCTTTAACTCTGAAAACAAATATTTATTTAATAGGAAACATTGGATTCAGAGCACCAAGCCTTATCCAATTTCTTTAAGTCTTCAACAGCTTAAAAATATATTGGATGTAAATAAACCTATGGATAAGGATTGCTTCAACATAGCTGTTCGGATGATCGCATCCAGTGATGCCTTGTTCTTGTTGGAAAACAAATACCACTACATGGATCTACAGTTCTGTGTATGTTGATTAGTGATTAAACTGTTTTCATATAAATATGATCATTATATTACTATATTTTACTAACATGGCAATAAACAGTCCATAACTAATTATGGTCAAGACCCTCGCCTTCGTGCAAAGCTAGATACCAATGTATTGGCGAATTTATTTGAATGTTGGCCTGACATGGAGTATACTATTTCAGATTGCAGCCAAGTAAGCTATTACTCATTTATATTTTTTGTAATCTTTAATTTTGTTCTCTTAAGATGTTTGTTTAACTTGCAGATTCTATTGCCCTTTTGTTTCTTGGGTCACTTCAGTTTATATGTATTTAACATGAACACCAGAAGCATCTATATAATGGATTCCATGCCTCTACCATCATGGTTTAAGGGTAACAATCCAAGCATGCATTATATTCACAAAATACATAATATTGCCAATAATATGAATGTTGCCATGGAATTGGCTAATCCTACATGGAAGGACGATATTTATATGTGGCGTCGTATAGTACCATCATGGGTTCCAAAAACATTAAACTGGTAATTTCTTATACCTTGAAGACAACTAAATAATTTTGGCTATATATACACGTAAGAACGAGTTATTTTAATTTGTAGGGATTTATCAGGCTTTCTTGTTATCAACTTTATGCACTCGTGGAATGGTAAAAGGTTACCCTGCATTTCCACTGTGAGTAACTGTGTAGTTCTAATTCTTGGTCAATATCATTTTTTTATAACTAATTGTCTTTACTGAATTTAATGTTGTCTTATATCGAATGTACAGACTTCAAGTGTACTGAGGACCAAATTCTTGGTAGAGTTGATGAAGTACCAAGAGAATGAATGTAATGACAATATTCCAGAAGAAATACAAAAGATTATTAAGCGCATCAGTGTTTAGTTGGCTTTAGATATACGTGATTTTATTTGTAAATACTCGAGTTTCTGATAAAAACAAAGATTTAGAATTTTTGCTCACTTGTTATTCCTGTCCTTTTAGTATGAATTTTAATGTATATTCACGTTTGATTGTAAATTGATTTGTATATTTTATAAGATTGTGGTCCATAATATGTTACTTGTTTTTATGTAATCATTGTGCATGAATAATTTGTGTGTCGTCGCAACGCACGGGCACTTGACTAGTTTAAATTGATGCATCACTAAATACCAGATTGATGGATTCTAGTTTCATTCATTGTCCTCTATGTTATATACTCATAATGGTTTTTCTACTTTTACTGGTGCCATGGAAGAGCATTGCGATCAGTATGTTTTCTAGGATGAACTGATACATCTAATTCTAGCAAATGAAAGGTTACATCATCTTCATCCAGATATTATAATAGTTGCTTACAACATTTTATCCTGGATTATGTGAGCTAACGTGAAAGGGTCTCTATCCAAGTTGGTTAGATGGTTTGAGTAGCACTCATCAGGTCTTGGGTTCGACTTCTCGTGAGAGTGAATTTCAGTCTGTGATTAAAAAACCCCTCGTCTATCCGCCCGAATTTTTTGTATTTTAGCCCTTAAACAGAATTAAAATCACGTTTAGACCTAAAAAAATTTTAAATGCAGTTTTGGACCCTTAGCTCGGCGCCACAGGCTATGGCGCCGAGCTAACACAGCTCGGCGCCATAGGCTATGGCACCGAGCTTCGTGACGTGGCAGTCCGCGTGGCACACCTAGCTCGGCGCCACAGATCTTGGCGCCGAGCTAGGTAACTTTACCGTAACCCCCTTTCCTCTTCGTTTGTTCACTGTTTCACTCGACCGACGCCCGCTGCCGCCGTTTCCTACGCCCGCCGCCGCGCCTACCACCGCCGCCGCCGCCAGCGCTCGGCGAGAGCGCCCCGCCCGCCGCCCGCCGAGAGCGCCCCGCCCGACGAGCTCGCCGAGAGCTCCCCGCCAGCCGTGGCCGCCGAGCTCGCCGCCGAGCTCGCCGCGGAGCTCGCCGCGGAGCGCCTGCGCCACCGCCGAGCTCGCCGCGTAGCTCCCTCGCCGCCGCGCCACCTCCCCGGTCCGGCCACCGCCCCGGAGCGCCTGCGCCACCGACCCGGCCCGGCCACCGGCTGCCGCTAGGTATTTTTTTTATTTTTTAGTTACTAAATTGTGCGAAATTCTCGAGATGATCCATCATTCCTGCATTGTTCATGTTTCCACACAAATTGCGCCAACGAACAAGTTATGCCCAACGCTAGACTGCATAGATGAAATCATGTATTGTTCACGTCATTTTTCAAATGTAAGCAATTATCACGTCATTTTTGGTTCTAGGGACTAAAGTTTAGCCCATGTCACATATCGGATATTTGAATGCCTATTACTTAGCATATTGTTAGTGTTTAGTAAATTCTTATTGTTTATATAGTTAGCATTTTGTTTAGCGCATTGATATTACATGTTTTCTGTGTTGGCAACCATCGTGTTGTCGTTTATTCGCAGGTTTTATAAACATCACTTTACAGGGGAGGTGCTGCCAAATTTTTTACTGACAATAGGTTTTTTTGTACGTAGGTGTTCGTCCGACTTGACCTTCTCCACCGTTAGCTGGACTCGTACGCGTTCTCAGGTATACAATAATAATAAGCAATAAGTAACGCATCTTTAGAGTTCTAAATTATTTTTGATACGTAAATACTACATAATAGGCTACAATTCTTCAATCTGAATCACAATCTATGAGTAACTCATCTTCGGAGTCATCCGTCGCGCAATCCTCAACAACAACCTCATTCCACTTGCTGCATTGTCCTGCATCACACTTGTCACCAGTTCTTTTGTAATAATTGGCTTCTGCTTCATCTGCAGCTTGGGAGAATAGCTCATCCTCAGCCTCAGCCTCATCAGCCTTCTTCTTGTAATAAGCTGCCTCTACCTCTGCGGCGGCCTGTGACATAAACTCATCCTCTTCCTCTTGAGCACGTAATCCTGCCTCAGCTAGTGCGATGAGCTCACTCAACCTTGACGTGTCGTCCTCCTCTTCTTCATGTAATCCTGCCTCTGCGAGGGCGATAAGCTCACTCAATCTAGATGTGTCGTCGTCCTCCTCCTCCATCGTTGCCATTTTATCCTGAACATATCTCGCATGCGCCTCATCGGCCAAATAGTTTACGCCGCTTCCAATCTCTGCAAATATAATGAGAAAATTAAGTTAGCAAAGTCAGGATAAATAAATTGTACTAACATAATTATAATATCATTTATCTCACTTACTTCCCTTGAGGCGATCAGCAAGATTATCCAACATCTGTTTCTCGGCTTGAGCCGCTTCCCATTCCCTTGCATCCTGTGCTCTCTTCTCATCAGCCGCCTTCAACCTCCTATACTCTGCACGCTTCGGGCTATCATAAAAGGCAGATTTTGCTTCCCTACGCATGTCGCGTATGCGATCGTTAATGTACGAATCGACGAGCCGAGATCCACAACGCATCTTCTGTCCCATTATTCTCTTGGACTCTATTGTGCGCATCACCTCTCCTTTGTCGTCGTAACTCTCCCAACTGCATTTCCTCGTCTCCTACAAAAAAATAGTAAGTACCGCTATAACATTATATCTCGTGCAAAAAAAAATACCAACCTCATCGTAATCGACCATATGTCCACAAAAATATCCAACACCAAGCTCCGAAGGAACTAATCCATACTTAGCTTCAATACCACATTTGCAGAGTACTGGATCAAATTTGACCTCTTCAGCCGCCCACCCCATGTATCTCTTTTCCTTTACCTCTGGCTCTGGCCAATGGGACAAAGGACCATACAACCACTCTCTGAAACAACACTTACGCCACCCGTATGGCTGCAGGAGAAAAAATTAGTAATTTATTGTAAATAAAAACTAGTTCATACATTTAGCGTAGGAATGGGCTCACATAATCAATGTTCGGACAACAGAACTGCTTGTCATGGTCTTCGTCGATGACAGCACGGTCTCCACAATCGCATCGAGGCGGTGAGTCCATCCGTCTTTCTGTTGCTACCTCCTTCTCCGCATCCGTCATTGGTGGAGGATTCGGGGGAGGAGGTACCCAACGCTTAAAACGCTCATGACTGGTCCTTCCACTCAACCAATTAACGAAAAGAAGATATCGAGGGTCGAATTTATCAGGACCATCGATCCACTGGAAAAAGAAACACCTCTGATGTCCCTAAAATAATGGAAAGATGCACTATTACATATTTACAAAATAATGAATGCGAACAAAATTAAGTGACAAGTCATAAGCTACGTACGTCCAAAGTGCCACAAAGGTAGTAGCAGCGAGCAGCCGTGTCTGGATGTTGTGATTGATGTACCCAAGCCAGTCTGCCACAGTCACAGTTAGGCACAGGGAGTTCAGGAGGAACAGGAGCATCCTTACTAGATACGTCCGGATATAACTCCCGAGGACGACCTCTCTTCTGCCACAACGCCTCTCGGTACATGTCTTTCATCTAATAAACGATTATAATTATCACTTGTACCTATTATGCTTTATAATAAGTTTACACAAACTAATAATCGAAATGATAATATAATAGGTGTCTACAAATTAATAAACTAACAACCTAATATACAAAACGAATCAGTTCGAAATCATACCTTGGTCTACGAAGTGAACCAACTCAAATCTTTGAAACCAGGTGTCACACCCGGTTTTTAGAAGGCAAACCGAATGCGAACCATGTACGTGCCAGGATCAGTTATTCACGTACACAGCAGTTACATAACATGGACATCATCACACAGTGCTCAAATAGTATTAAAAAGGGGAAATAATAGTCGATTACATCATACGTCTGAGACGTCCATATAGTTCTTACAATAAATCAAAGTGCGGAAAAGAAACGTAGATAACGCGGCCTTCACAGGCAGCCGACTGGGGGTTGCCGCTAACCCACACCTAGAACTCGTCGTAGTCTTGAAACTCCTGGAAATCTCCTTCCACAGCTTCATCTTCTCCTGAGCAGTGGTTGCAATGCTGACAACCTGGGGGGGGGGGGATTGGTGTGTAGAGCAAGGGTGAGTACACATCAACATACTCAGCAAGTATCCCGTTTGGCTGTAGTGGACTAGCTTTATGTGGGGATAAGTCAAGCAGTTGTTTTTAGTTGGTCAGGTTATTACTTACTAGTAGAAAGCCAGGTTTTAACATTAACCCAAGTTATTAGCCCAATGTATCCTTTCCAAACGGAAAGAATACCACTTACCAGCACCATAATCAAAATCAGAACCATCAATCTCATTGCCACCTGTACCAAAATATCTCTGATCAAGTATCACTAATCTCTGGAGCTCCCTTGGCCGCTCATAACCGCGAGCACGGCTGATATATCAGTTTCATAACACTCTGCAGAGGTTGCGCACTTTACCCATAAGCCGTGATTCCCTCTCTAGCCCGGGCTTGCAAGACCCTTATTCACTCCCAAGGTGAATGGCTAGGGATTCACTACGAAGCCTTTACAAAGATTCCCCGAGGCTGTAGCCGCCCGTTAGGTTTCCTAAATGTACCGCACTCCTCCCCAAGGGACAAATCAACCTTGGCGGAGCGAGCCGCATACACCGAGCCCCATTGACGGCACAACGGCTAAGCGGACTACACCCCGGTTCCTCTAATTATTCAGCTAAGGGCGTCCCATTCCACCCTCATGGTTGCACTGTTTTCCCGGGCGGTCATCCATTGAACAGGTCCTTACGGAGAGGCACTCGAGAAACCGCTCGAGTCCCCTTAAATGCCACAAGTATGATCATAAATAAGAAGGGAAAACAGCGTATCATAGATAATCACATCATGTTCATTGATTAGAGTTGAGCAATAGCATCAGACTAAGCAGTAATAATCCGACCCAAATAGGTAAACAAGGATATGGATAACAAAAGCTAGTCAATCCTTAGGCATGAATGTGTAATGCGGGAGGTGAATTAAAGAATGAATAGGACAGAAATAGGTCAAAGGACACTTGCCTCCACCAACCGACTGCTGCTCAGGGGCTTCTCCTGCGAATTCCTCGGGCTCTTCGACCGGATCGTTCTCTATGCGAGCGCAAACATACATACATCCACATATTTAATACAAAAGAACAATACACCATACAAGGGAACATGTAAAACGAATATGCATCAAGTATGACATTTGACATCGCATTTGTTATGGTTAGAAAGAAATGGGAAAGGTCTCGCAGGGGGGTTAAAGTTTATGCACTAATGATCAGTTACAATTGGTTCTTAGCAAAAGAATTCTGTTATATATATGTACAAATGGAAACCTAATCATTTTTAGTTGATCAACATTGCACGGGTTAAACAATTAACTACGTGAATCAATAGCATAACGGAATTTTAAATTAAACTTCCTATTTTCCATAGCATGAACAATGATCAGTCTACCTAAAATAAAGTAACCATGATCACAGAAAGTAAATAAAATAAAAAAACAGAGGGGGGGGGCGGTTGAACCGGCCCTAGGGGCGGTTGAACCGGCCCTGGGCTGGGCGGCCGAGCTGGGGCGGGCGCGCGGGGAGGGCGGCCGAGCTGGGGCCGGGGCGGCTGAGCCGGCCGGTTGAACCGGCGGCCAGGCGGCTGAACCGGTCCGGGGCAGGGGGCGCGGCCAGGGGGCCAGGGCGGCCGAGGGCGGGCTGGGGGCGGCCAGCGGCCGGGCTGGGGGCGGCAGCGGCCGGCCGGGGCCGAGCAGGGGGCGGCCGGGGCGCGGCTGGGCGCGGCCGGGCGGCCGGGCGGCGCGGCCAGGCGGCCGGGCGCGGCCAGGGGCCAGCGGCTGGGGGCGCCAGGGCGGGGGAGGAAGAGGGGAGGAAGGGGAGAGGGAGAGAGGAGGGAGAGAGGGGGAGGGGCTCACCGGCGGGGGGGGTGGCCGATCCGGCAGGGGGCGGCGGCCGGCGCTAGGGCAGGGGCGGGTAGGGGTAGGGCGGCGGCTTAGGTGGGGAGGGAGAGAAAATGAGAGGGAGAGGGAGAGGATTAGGGGAAAAAGGGAGAGAGGGGGGGGGGCGGCTGGGCCTTGCCAAGGCCCAAGAGGGGGGGCGCGCAGGGGCTTGGGCCGGCCGGGGTCGGCCCAGGGCGCGGGAGAGAGAGAGAAAGAGGAGAGAGAAAGAGAGAGAAAGAAGAAGAAAGAAAGAAAAGGTTTTCCGCTTATTCTCGAAATCCGATCTTTCCACATGAATGCATTTGCACTTTCAAAGCAATCAAAAAAATGCAAGGTTCGGCATGGTGCATCAAACAACACAAAGTATTTTTAGAGTTTTCTTACACGGGAAATCCAAACCGAGTCCCGCTAAAACTTTGGAAAAGGTCAAGGTTTAGCGAGGGGAAAAGAAAAAGAAAAGGTAACGCCCGAATTTTGGCGAGTAAAGAAAAGAAAAAAATTCAACTGCAAAATTCGGGGCGTTACAAACCTATACCCCTTAAAAGAATCTCGCCCTCGAGATTCAGGGCTGGCTAGCAAAGAGCTCTGGGTACTTGGCCATCAAATCATCTTCACGCTCCCAAGTTGCTTCTTCCTCAGAGTGGTGACTCCATCTGACTTTGCACATTCTGATGGTCTTCCTTCGGGTGACTCTATCTGCAACCTCAAGGATCTGAGCTGGCTTCTCAACATAGGTCAAGTCCTCCTGGACTTCCAGACCTTCCACTGGCAACTGCTCTTCTGGCACACGCAAGCACTTCTTCAACTGAGACACATGAAAGACATCATGCACAGCTGACAAATTCTCTGGCAGACTGAGCTGATAAGCCACTTCTCCACGCTTTGCAAGAATCTGATACGGACCAATGTAGCGGGGTGCTAGCTTGCCTTTGATTCCGAACCTTTTGACTCCTCTGATCGGTGACACTTTCAGATAGACAAAGTCTCCGACTTCAAAACTCAGCTCTCTTCTTCTTGTGTCTGCATAGCTTCGCTGCCTCGATTGCGCTATCTTCAGATTCTCTCGGACCATCTTGATGTTCTCTTCAGCTTCGAGCAAAATATCTGGCCCAAACACTTGCTTCTCTCCAGGCTGATCCCATTGCAACGGAGTTCTACAACTCCTTCCATAGAGCGCTTGAAATGGTGACATCTTCAAACTGGCCTGATAACTGTTGTTATAAGAAAACTCTGCATAAGGCAATCGCTTGTCCCATCCGGACTGGTCTTGCAACGCACAGGCTCTCAACATATCTTCAAGAATTTGATTGGTCCTTTCGGTCTGGCCATCTGTCTGCGGATGATAAGCTGAACTGAAATTCAGATGCGTGCCCAAGGCTTCATGCAACTGCTGCCAGAAATGAGAGGTGAACTGCGTTCCTCTGTCTGACACTATCTTCTTTGGCACACCATGAAGACAAACGATCCGAGACATATACAACTCTGCCAATACTGCACTGCTGTAGGTGGTCTTGACTGGTATGAAGTGGGCTGACTTGGTCAAACGGTCCACTACTACCCAAATAGAATCGTAGCCGGCTCGAGTGCGAGGCAATCCGACTATGAAATCCATACCAATTTCATCCCATTTCCACTGAGGGATCTGCAACGGTTGCAACAATCCAGCAGGTCTCTGATGTTCGGCCTTGATTCTTTGACAACTATCGCACATAGCCACATGCTCTGCGATTTCCCTCTTCATTCCATACCACCAGAATTTCTTCTTCAGATCCTGATACATCTTCTCACTGCCAGGGTGAATCGAATAAGCTGTCTCATGAGCTTCCTTGAGAATCAACTCCCGAATAGACTGGACATTGGGAACACACAAGCGGTCTTTGAACCATATCACACCTTCAGCATCTTCTCGAAAATCTTTGCCTCTGCCATCTAGAATCAGTCGCCGAATCTCACTGATCTTTTCATCATTCTTCTGCGCTTCTTTGATTTCTCGCTCCAAGGTAGGTTCCAATTCAACTGTGACTCCTCGCGAACTGTTCAGAAATCCGAGACTCAACCTGTCGAACTCCTTGGCCAACTCATAAGGCATCGGACGAGCGACCATCAGATTGACTTGACTCTTTCTGCTCAAAGCATCTGCCACTACGTTTGCTTTGCCTGGATGGTAATGGATCTCCAACTCATAGTCTTTGATCAACTCTAACCATCTTCTTTGCCTCATGTTCAATTCTGACTGAGTGAATATGTACTTCAGACTCTTGTGATCTGTGTAAACATCGCATTTCTGTCCATACAGATAGTGCCTCCATGTCTTCAGTGCGTGAACCACTGCTGCCAACTCTAGATCATGGATTGGGTAATTCTTCTCATGAACCTTCAGCTGTCGGGACGAGTAAGCCACAACTCTTCCCTCTTGCATCAACACGCATCCCAAACCTGTGTAACAAGCATCACAGTACACCGAGAAGGGCTTGTGCACATCAGGCAAGACTAAGACAGGCGCTGTTGTCAACTTCTCTTTCAGCGCTTCAAAGGCTTCTTGACATTTCTGGGTCCACTTGAACTCAACCTTGTTGCCTAGCAACGCTGTCATTGGTTTCGCAATCTTCGAAAACCCTTCAATGAATCGCCGATAATATCCGGCCATTCCAATGAAGCTCTTGATTCCTCAAGCATCCGTTGGCGCTTTCCAGTTCAGAATGTCTACCACTTTCTTCGGATCCACAGCCAATCCTTCTTTGTTGATTATGTGACCCAAGAACAGGACTTCACTGATCCAGAACTCACACTTGCTCAACTTTGCATACAACTGGTGCTCTCGCAATCTCTGCAATACCATCCTCAAATGATCTGCATGCTCTTCTTCACTTTGAGAATAAACTAGGATGTCATCAATGAATACCACCACAAACTTATCAAGGTAATCCATGAATACACTGTTCATCAAGTTCATAAAGAACGCTGGTGCATTGGTCAAACCAAAAGACATCACTGTGAACTCATACAAACCATACTTGGTAATGAATGCCGTCTTCGGAATGTCCGAAGGTCGGATCCTGAGCTGATGATAACCTGACCTCAGATCAATCTTGGAGAACACACTGGCTCCTCTCAACTGGTCAAACAGATCTTCTATTCTGGGCAAGGGATACTTGTTCTTGATCGTGACTTCATTCAAAGCTCGATAATCGATACACATCCTCTTTGTGCCATCTTTCTTCTCCACAAACAGGACAGGGGCGGCCCAAGGCGAGGTGCTTGGCCGGATGTAACCTTTCTCTGACAGCTCATCAATCTGCTTCTTAAGCTCAACCAACTCTGGTCCAGATATTCTGTAAGCTCTCTTAAAGATAGGGGCGGTTCCAGGAAGAAGCTCTATGGCAAACTCAACTTTCCGCTCTGGTGGCATACCCGGTAAGTCCTTTGGAAACACATCCGGGAATTCAGACACAACCTTGATACTCTCGATTGGGTCTGCTTCACTGCTATCGACAGCCATCTGATAACAACTTCCTTTCTTCGGCTCAGGCGGGACTAACTCGGTCACCACTTCCTCTCCTAGTGGGGACACCAACTTGATTGTCCTTTTATCACAACTGATAACTGCCTGATACTTATCTAGCCAATTCATCCCTAGGATGACATCTATTCCCTGAGTACCCATTACTATAAGGTTAGCGGGAAACGCTATCCCCCTTATTTCCACACTTACATTCAAACATATGCTATCAGCTCGAATTCTACCACCGGCTGAGTCAATTTGAATGGGGGTTGACATGGTAGTAATTGGAAGATTATGTGCTTCTACCCATGATGCAGTAATAAAAGAATGCGTTGCTCCAGTATCAAATAACACTTCTGCAATATGGGAATCGACTGGGAACATACCTACTGTCATGCCGGGGGTCTCCTGAACTGCTTCAGCCTCCAAGTGATTCAATCTTCCATGATTATAGCGCTGCTGAGGGCGGTTGCCTGATCCAGGCTGGGACACATTCTGCTTTGCTGGGGCATTGGGGCCTGACTGCTGCTGGGCTGCCTTCTTCGGACATTGCATCACCCAGTGGCCTTGCTCTCCACAGTGGAAACATGCTCTGTTTCCAACCTGAGCTGGTGCTGCCTGATTGTTCTGCTGATTTGCTGGGGCAGGAAGACGAGGTGTCTGCTGATTCTGCCTCTGAAACTGACCTCCTGACTGATTGCTCTGACGGTTCTGGTACTGGTGCTGAGGATACTGCCTTTGGAACTGCTGATACTGCTGACGCTGCTGATGCTGCTGAGGTGGACGCTGGTTCTGCCTGAACTGCTGAGTTTGATTGCCTGAAAAACGAGGACGGCTGCTGCTTCCAGGCTGGGGTCCACTGATCTTGCGCTTACGATCTTCCATCTCCTTACGCTTCCTTTCTGTCATGATTGCTCTGTCAATCAGGTGCTGGAATGTCGGGAAGGTGTGATTCATCAGTTGGTACTGCAGAGGGTCAACCAAGCCTCTCAGAAAACGGTACTGTCGCTTGGCGTCGGTGTTGACATCCTCGGGAGCATAGCGAGACAACTGCAGAAACCTGTCTCGATACTCACTGACAGATGATGACCCTTGCTTAAGGGCCAGGAACTCCTCCTTCTTCACTGTCATCAGACCTGCAGGCACATGGTACTGACGAAAGCTACCTCTGAACTCTTCCCAGGTGATGGCATCGGGGTTGGCATGGGTGGCGAGGTAAGACTCCCACCATGATTGGGCTGCTCCTCTCAACAGACGGGGACCATACAAGACTTTCTCCCTGTCATCACACTGAGCGGTATGCAACTCCCGCTCCACAGTGCGCAGCCAATCTTCAGCATCCATGGGGTCAGAAGAGTGAGCGAACGTTGGGGGATGACCTCTCATGAATTCAGCACGCTTGTCTCTAGGCATCTGAGGCATCTGAGGCTGGGGTGGAGCCTGCTGCTGCTGCTGCTGAATGGCGGCCAGAGTCTGACCGATGGCCTGAACTGCCTGAGTCTGCATCAGAAACATCTGCTCGATCGACATCGGGGGCGGGGGTGGCAGGTGCTGCTGCTGAGGCACCTCATCCTGCGGGGCGGCTTGCTCCTGCTGAGCACGCCTTCCTCCTCTGCGCCTGTTCTCTGACATCTGCAGAACGCAACCACACATCAGAACTGATCTGGCAAATCTTGCAGCATAAGAAAAGGGTATAGAATTCTCCAACAGCACTGAACAGATGAGCATCTTCACTGATCTCCAACACAGACCACACAGCTTCTCAGATAAAGAGGAAAGTAGAATAAAGGGTTTCCCAGCTATATAACTCCATTAACATAATATGTAAACCAAAATGCAGGGGATACCCACACTCTGGTGACAGTCATTACAAAGATCCAAACCAAACATAGTTCATCATGACAAACATAAATGCACAGGATATAGCAAACTACCCTGTCTAACTAAGACTAACTAAGACCGAGATTAACGCTAAGACTGAAGCTTCTATGTATATATATTTTGTATTAATTACAAGATCCAACTCTAACGATCTATGGTTCTAGATTTATCTTGGTCTTGCAGTCGGGATTGCCATAAGACTGGAGTCCACGCCGAGGTGAGCGGTACGGGTGCTGAGTCCCGACGGGGGCGGGGGAACCATCATCCAAGTGACGACGCTCCGCGCGCTCAGCCCGCAGCAGGGCGATCTCAGCACGAGCCCTACTCAGCTCGTCTAATGCATGGTCCAGCTCCGTGTTTAGCACGGCGGCTAGGTTGACTGTGCTGCTCAACCTAGGATTGTCCTCACCAGCAGGTGAAACAATCACGCCTCCTGTGCTGGCAGATGGACGGCGGGGGTAATACTTCAGGTCGAGACCGTCAGCTACCCCACCGAGAACCGAGCAGTAGTGCGAAAGCGCACGCCGTGCAGCATCCTGCATGGCTGCCTCAGCTGAGTCCCGCTCAGAGATAGAATAGTGCTCTGAGCAAGCCTCCGCGCCCTGGAGACTGTTCTCCGGACGGCGCACCAAGCAGGTCGCCTCCCAGCGGTCCGGGTAGACCCCGCGACTATGCTGGTAGACCACACAGCGATACTCGATGGACCAAGTACGCCGGTCAAGTGCCCGACGTAGCAGGGTGTCGAGCGCGTCGTGGAAGTGACACCCGCGAGCAGCGTCGCGAGTGATGGGTCGAGCAACCCATCCTTCCGGCTCATGGCTAGAGAGGTCGAGGTCGGTGTCGTGGCTCGGGCTGTCGTCGCCACCTCCGTCGTCTGGGTCTCCTCCAGCAGCTACTCCAGAAGCTGGGACGCCCAGTGGTGGTGCAGGGGGCGCCTCCAGGGGAAGCACAGGGGAGCAGCTCCTCACAGACTCTATCTCCTGTTGGAGCGAGAAGGAAGAGCCCTGCTGCTCCTGTCGTCGACGTTCCTGCTCCTCATGCAGGCGGTGGTGCAGTCTCTCCAAGTGGCTGGACTGTCCGGCCACGGGACGGCGAAGCGGACGCTCAGCAAGGCGGGAGGGTAAGAAGGGGATGACGGACTTTCGTGCAGTGTGTCTAAGTCGAGCCATCTACAAAAGACATCGCAAGCAAAAGGGTGAGAACAGAATTAATATGACCAGCAAATAATGAATCATAAATAAATGAAGGATCAGAATAAAACAAAATTTTCAGCAAGGTATAATATATAGTAGAACATAGATTTGGTCAGTAGGACCAACTTTTGAAGGGGTACCAAAGTCAAGGCAGGGACAGAGGTCTATAGTCCTTAGAACGACCATTCTACTCTAGGTTAGCGGTCCTACAGTCAGCACGGCTTTGATACCACTTATGTCACACCCGGTTTTTAGAAGGCAAACCGAATGCGAACCATGTACGTGCCAGGATCAGTTATTCACGTACACAGCAGTTACATAACATGGACATCATCACACAGTGCTCAAATAGTATTAAAAAGGGGAAATAATAGTCGATTACATCATACGTCTGAGACGTCCATATAGTTCTTACAATAAATCAAAGTGCGGAAAAGAAATGTAGATAACGCGGCCTTCACAGGCAGCCGACTGGGGGTTGCCGCTAACCCACACCTAAAACTCGTCGTAGTCTTGAAACTCCTGGAAATCTCCTTCCACAGCTTCATCTTCTCCTGAGCAGTGGTTGCAATGCTGACAACCTGGGGGGGGGGGGATTGGTGTGTAGAGCAAGGGTGAGTACACATCAACATACTCAGCAAGTATCCCGTTTGGCTGTAGTGGACTAGCTTTATGTGGGGATAAGTCAAGCAGTTGTTTTTAGTTGGTCAGGTTATTACTTACTAGTAGAAAGCCAGGTTTTAACATTAACCCAAGTTATTAGCCCAATGTATCCTTTCCAAACGGAAAGAATACCACTTACCAGCACCATAATCAAAATCAGAACCATCAATCTCATTGCCACCTGTACCAAAATATCTCTGATCAAGTATCACTAATCTCTGGAGCTCCCTTGGCCGCTCATAACCGCGAGCACGGCTGATATATCAGTTTCATAACACTCTGCAGAGGTTGCGCACTTTACCCATAAGCCGTGATTCCCTCTCTAGCCCGGGCTTGCAAGACCCTTATTCACTCCCAAGGTGAATGGCTAGGGATTCACTACGAAGCCTTTACAAAGATTCCCCGAGGCTGTAGCCGCCCGTTAGGTTTCCTAAATGTACCGCACTCCTCCCCAAGGGACAAATCAACCTTGGCGGAGCGAGCCGCATACACCGAGCCCCATTGACGGCACAACGGCTAAGCGGACTACACCCCGGTTCCTCTAATTATTCAGCTAAGGGCGTCCCATTCCACCCTCATGGTTGCACTGTTTTCCCGGGCGGTCATCCATTGAACAGGTCCTTACGGAGAGGCACTCGAGAAACCGCTCGAGTCCCCTTAAATGCCACAAGTATGATCATAAATAAGAAGGGAAAACAGCGTATCATAGATAATCACATCATGTTCATTGATTAGAGTTGAGCAATAGCATCAGACTAAGCAGTAATAATCCGACCCAAATAGGTAAACAAGGATATGGATAACAAAAGCTAGTCAATCCTTAGGCATGAATGTGTAATGCGGGAGGTGAATTAAAGAATGAATAGGACAGAAATAGGTCAAAGGACACTTGCCTCCACCAACCGACTGCTGCTCAGGGGCTTCTCCTGCGAATTCCTCGGGCTCTTCGACCGGATCGTTCTCTATGCGAGCGCAAACATACATACATCCACATATTTAATACAAAAGAACAATACACCATACAAGGGAACAGGTAAAACGAATATGCATCAAGTATGACATTTGACATCGCATTTGTTATGGTTAGAAAGAAATGGGAAAGGTCTCGCAGGGGGGTTAAAGTTTATGCACTAATGATCAGTTACAATTGGTTCTTAGCAAAAGAATTCTGTTATATATATGTACAAATGGAAACCTAATCATTTTTAGTTGATCAACATTGCACGGGTTAAACAATTAACTACGTGAATCAATAGCATAACGGAATTTTAAATTAAACTTCCTATTTTCCATAGCATGAACAATGATCAGTCTACCTAAAATAAAGTAACCATGATCACAGAAAGTAAATAAAATAAAAAAACAGAGGGGGGGGGCGGTTGAACCGGCCCTAGGGGCGGTTGAACCGGCCCTGGGCTGGGCGGCCGAGCTGGGGCGGGCGCGCGGGGAGGGCGGCCGAGCTGGGGCCGGGGCGGCTGAGCCGGCCGGTTGAACCGGCGGCCAGGCGGCTGAACCGGTCCGGGGCAGGGGGCGCGGCCAGGGGGCCAGGGCGGCCGAGGGCGGGCTGGGGGCGGCCAGCGGCCGGGCTGGGGGCGGCAGCGGCCGGCCGGGGCCGAGCAGGGGGCGGCCGGGGCGCGGCTGGGCGCGGCCGGGCGGCCGGGCGGCGCGGCCAGGCGGCCGGGCGGCGCGGCCAGGCGGCCGGGCGCGGCCAGGGGCCAGCGGCTGGGGGCGCCAGGGCGGGGGACGAAGAGGGGAGGAAGGGGAGAGGGAGAGAGGAGGGAGAGAGGGGGAGGGGCTCACCGGCGGGGGGGGGGTGGCCGATCCGGCAGGGGGCGGCGGCCGGCGCTAGGGCAGGGGCGGGTAGGGGTAGGGCGGCGGCTTAGGTGGGGAGGGAGAGAAAATGAGAGGGAGAGGGAGAGGATTAGGGGAAAAAGGGAGAGAGGGGGGGGCGGCTGGGCCTTGCCAAGGCCCAAGAGGGGGGGCGCGCAGGGGCTTGGGCCGGCCGGGGTCGGCCCAGGGCGCGGGAGAGAGAGAGAAAGAGGAGAGAGAAAGAGAGAGAAAGAAGAAGAAAGAAAGAAAAGGTTTTCCGCTTATTCTCGAAATCCGATCTTTCCACATGAATGCATTTGCACTTTCAAAGCAATCAAAAAAATGCAAGGTTCGGCATGGTGCATCAAACAACACAAAGTATTTTTAGAGTTTTCTTACACGGGAAATCCAAACCGAGTCCCGCTAAAACTTTGGAAAAGGTCAAGGTTTAGCGAGGGGAAAAGAAAAAGAAAAGGTAACGCCCGAATTTTGGCGAGTAAAGAAAAGAAAAAAATTCAACTGCAAAATTCGGGGCGTTACACCAGGAGATTTTTACGAAGTTTGGAAATGGGATGAAATGAGCTGCTCTCGGCCAGCCGCGCGGGCGTTTTTATAGGACTTCGTAGCTCGGCGCCAAGATCTGTGGCGCCGAGCTACGAGGCCGCGCCGCCACCACGTCAGCGCCAGGTCAGCCCTGGACGCAGCTAGCCGTTGCGGCCACGTCACAGCTCGGCGCCATAGGCTGTGGCGCCGAGCTGTGTTAGCTCGGCGCCACAACCTATGGCGCCGAGCTAAGGGTCCAAACGTGCAAATTAAATTTCTGGGGGTCCAAACGTAAATTTTTGTCTCCTAAGGGGCTAAAAAACAAAAAATTCGGCCTATCCACACCAAAGCACAGATCTAAGGCTTAGTCCTGGTCCCGGTCGTGTTCTCACATGGGCTGCAATGTCGCTGTGTATCCTGGATTATGTGAGCTAACGTGAAAGGGTCTCTATCCAAGTTGGTTAGATGGTTTGAGTAGCACTCATCAGGTCTTGGGTTCGACTTCTCGTGAGAGTGAATTTCAGTCTGTGATTAAAAAACCCCTCGTCTATCCACACCAAAGCACAGATCTAAGGCTTAGTCCTGGTCCCGGTCGTGTTCTCACATGGGCTGCAATGTCGCTGTGTATGGGTGGAATACAGGTTCGGGGGTTTTCTCGACGTCTTACCCCTAGATCAATACCAAAACAGATCATACCTTCGATCCAATCGGTACCATGTTAGTTGGTGAAACTTTGCGCTAGAGCAGACGGTCGGGGAAGCGAGCTCAATGCCGGTGACGGACTTCTCATTACTG
Source organism: Zea luxurians (assembly GCA_029449295.1). Classification (NCBI taxonomy): domain Eukaryota; kingdom Viridiplantae; phylum Streptophyta; class Magnoliopsida; order Poales; family Poaceae; genus Zea; species Zea luxurians. The sequence goes on along the minus strand of JAOPSE010000023.1, from coordinate 15,626,121 downwards.
ACAGCCTCCCTCTAGATCGGTCTAGGGTTTGAGGTGGGGAATCGGGATCCTAACTACTGTGAACCTGGTACTGAGCCGTCAACCCCCATCTCTCTATTTATAAACTGCGCAATAGAGGCCCACCAATCTCGTCTTTGGCTGGACATGATCGGGTGCGAGGTCAAGGGCCCAGTTAGCCGTTCGACCAACTAATGGAGATCAATTCTAATACCAACACCAACCACTCAAGGTGGATTAGGATTCAACTACTGGGTCTATCATTCTGTTCCAGAAAATATGGTTGTGGTATCTTGAAAATGTTCCTGAACAAGAATGTAGCATGAATAAGGTTATTAGAGTATTAGTAAGCAGTAACCAGAATATGCTCTCATATGTTGAAACTCAACCAATCCATATCAGGACGCAAGTCTTCCGTTGAGATAATTCTTATTTTAGGAGCGTGCTCTGTTGGTTCTGTCGATGATGATTTGATCATAGCTTCTTTGTTGCTGAAAATTATCAAACTAATTACTTTCACAACAAGCGAGGCTCGTATCTCAACTTCATGGGCAATGAACTTGCACATCCAGAAAGAGTTGAATTTCCTATACCAAGCAATGACTGTTCCTTCCAGTTAGCTAATCGGCAGTGGGGACAGAGGTTTTCATAAACATATATTTAACTTTGACAAGGATGTCATGAGCTTGGATGAAAAATGAAAGGATAATTTCTGGAGGTTCGCCCAACATTCTTCACTGTGATGGATGGTCATATATTGTTGTTGTAACTCCCTGGAATTGGCACTCCCATTCCCATCTAGGAGAGCTCAGGTTTACAAGTTAGTGCGGATTATGAGAAATCAGCATGTCAGCAATATAAGTAGCATCTGGTGATAAGATGGCAAACACAGATGGATTGTAGGCACCTTACTGGTATGACTTCAGGGATACCTTTGGACATTGAGGACCCTTCAGTTTTGCCTTTCATGTCCAAAAAAACAGGATTATTGGATTGATGACCAACAAACAGGACAGTGGAGAAGTATGGCGCATCCGCACATTCTGATGACCAATTGTTTCATGATTTACGGGCTACGGTGATTGTCTTTCATGTCGCTGACTCTTTGCACTTCTTCTCTACTCTCGATGACAGATGGCGGCTCCTCACTTCATCAGAATTTTACCCAGACAGCCTCACTGGAAGTATGCATATTCTAATGGCTTTAAAATTCCACCAAAAATGTCATTGGCATATGTGAGTGCTTGTCTATGTTTCATTTTCCACAAAGTCAAATACAGTATTGGCTATGCATATCACACTCTGTTATCACCCTTCATGTGAGAGTACATCCAATTTCTTCTTCACCGAGACTACGATGGCTTCAGGTTAGGTTTGCATCGGGTTAATCTTTCAGTTGAGGTGGATATAAAACCCCACACCTTTGGATTCCTGGGTGAAAATAGTGGCATTCTGGAAAAGTACAATTTTTTTACTGACATGGGAAATTGGGAATTCAATACTTTTCTATTTTCACAAAATTCATGTGCCCTCTCGGTGAAAATAGAGTGCCGTTTTGAAAAAAAAAACTGAAGTACTTATTGGTCTCTGTAACATTGCAACAAAACATGTGTTTCGAAGACATCCCCATCAAATACATTTGTCAACCTAATGAAACACATATCAAACAAACGAATACTCGAGTTTCAAAAATATTTGTTGTAACAATGGACATCACCGCTTCGCTCAGTACCGCTTGGACAGCCATGCTAATGTATTTCTCTCTCAAATAAACAGAGAATTGGATATTTGACATTACAAAGAATGGTATTCATAAATTTGCCATCAATCCTATATTGCGGATGAACTCACAATTCAGGAAAACGTTCTAAGAGGTAAAATACCGATTATTCCCATAATGAATACAGCAGCAGCCGCGGTAGCCCTGCCCCGAAAGGCAGCCGAACTATCATCCCGTTAGGTATTTTCCCATTTGTATCATTGTATTGTACTTTCTCTGTTCTAAAATATAATTTGTTTTAAACTAATTATATATTTATTAAGTAACATATAAATATAATTTATATGTATGTGGACAGAAAATAGTAGATGAGATAAGATATATTTATTATTATATTTGAATGAATGTGGACTGAAAAAAGTGACTAGAAAGACTATATTTAGAACGAGGAAGTATATAGTTAACAGCAGGAATTTATTTAGAAGGCTGCAAGACCCTTGTGACCTTGAGCCAACCATACATGCTGAACATTTTAGGCAATACTGGTGCTGTGGCTGTCTCCAACAGCTATCCTATCTCATCCACTATTTTAAACTTCACTTTATAAACAGTATAATCTACAATATAAATTCTCGGACAATCTTACAACGGTAGAATTGCGCCGTCACGCCTAGTAGATCAGATGCATTTTCTACACCACAACTGAGCACATGGGAATCTGCCCTAACTGTCAATGACTAGGCCTGATTTTGATTATAAACCACAGAAACAGAAGCCCTCTCTATTAGAACGGAGAAACCAGAATAGTAGGCTGGGCAGCTGTATATAATATAATCTGCCAGGTATGTCAATAACTGCCCAGTTTTTACGTATCCAGCAGATTCTGGCCTGGTGCAGGCTTCCAAACAAAATGCAGATCTTAAACTGCATATCTTCGAACATAACATACAAAAGTGCAGTTCACCATCATCATAACGAATCTGTAAGTGTAGCATGCATCTTCCATTACAAAGTGTAGCATCGGTTCTCCTGGTTTTTGCCTTAATAACTTATCAAGACAAGAAGTATCACAGACGACTCACAATTCATATCATACATTGAATATAAAGTAACGTGTCTAATCCACAGGAGGCAGGTATCTACACCAACTACGGCATGAGAAAAGCAATTGACTACAGACTTTCTTCGAAAACAAGGCAAGTGGTACTACTATCTGATCTTCTTGTTCATGTTGCCGGCGAGCTGGCGCATCTGGAACCTCCAGAACATGAAGATGGTGAGGGCGACGCCAACGAAGACGAGCACCACCACCATCTCCCCTTCCGACTCCGATTTCCACGAGGCCTCCTCGATCCGCCACGTGTTGCCCCCGTCCATCGCCGCCGCCCCAACCAGCGCGTACACCCGTCGCCGCTCCCGCACCGCCACCGCGGCCACGGGGCCGTCGGGCGCGGGCGCGGCCTCGTCCCGCACCCCGCACGACGCCCACCCGTCGTTGCTCACGACGAGGCGCAGCCCCGCGGCCCCGCCCACCGCCACCGCCCCATCGGTCCGGACCGCCACGGCGGTCGGCGTGAGGGCGCAGGACACGGTCCTCGTGGCGCCGTCCTCCATGTCGACGCGGAGGACGCTGCCCGAGCTGGGCTGGCCCACGAGCAGGAAGCCTCGGCTCACGTGTGCGGTGAGCGAGGCTAGGGGCACGGAGCCGAGCGCCGGCGCGGATCCGAGCGTGGCGAGCTCGCCCTCTACGGATAGCTTGTAGATTCGAGCGCCCACAGTGAGGAAGGCGTTCCCGGTGTGCGGGTCCACAGCGATGCCGCCCGGAGGGGCGGGGTCCGCAACAGGCGTCGAGAGGATGAGGCGGTGCGGGCGCGGGGAGCGGAGATCGAACGCGGAGACGGATCCCGGGGAAGCGACGAGGAGGCGGCGTCGCCGGTCGTCGACGGCGACGCAAGAGGCGCCAGAGGAGACGATCGATTCGGTTACCCCAGCGTCTGAGACGGAAAGGACGGCATCGCCGCCGCCGGCGACGACAAAGTGCTGCGCCGTAGGGTCCCAAGCGAGGGACGCGGGATTGACCGCGCGTGAGGGGGCGAAAGTAATGATGTGGCGCGCGTTGGAGGGGATCGGCGCGACGGCGGCGAGGACAAGGAGGAGGAACAGCGTGGCGGGGTGGAAGGCCATTGGTAAGGGGATATCCCGCTGTTCGTCTGCAATTGGAGGAAGACGAACACGATTTCGTCTAGAGCGTATAGAGATCTCGAGCCTATAGTATACAACCCGCGGCGAGGGCAAAACGAAAATTGTGTAGAAAGGAGATATATTGTGTTTAATACGTGCAGGGTGGGATGTATTGTATTGAGTTTTTGGGATTAATATATTAGGATTATATGGTTTGGAGATAAGGAAGGTCATCCAATCAATTCTAAATCAACCATATCAAAAATTATCTAATATACTCTGATAAATAAAAGATAATTGTATATTTAGATATACATTGACAAATAAGAGATAATTGTATATTTAGAACTCTAAACATTGTGCTTCACAATAATGCCACTCAAAATATTTGCATCGAAAAAAAGATTACAAACATGTTCTAATTGATTAAGCTGCTATTTAATGTGTCCTCTTCCTTTTCTAATCTAATCTCGTGTACTTTGTTCCTAACAAGATAATTTTACCCCTTTATTAATTATACGCTAACATAGATGGCCACGATCACGAATACGAACAGCGTTAGGCTATTCACAATGGAGGTTTCATGGGGTGTTTCATGTATTAATTAGTCTGCCACATCAGCTATTTTGATGACATGTCACATCATTTAAGAAGGAAGAATTTTATGGAGTTTCATGGGGATGAAACCATGTTAACTCGTTTCCAATGTCTTGGAAACTGTGTGAAACCTCTACTGAGAGTGTTTTGTTTTATCTTCATTTAATTGAGTAAATCCTATTGGTTATTTACATGCAGCATTTAAGAAGTATGTTGACATATGAAATAGTGAGATGAAACTCTCTATTGAGAGAGGGTATTTCATTCATCCATAAATCTGATGTGGCATTTTTGGAAACAGAGACATGAAATCCTCATTGTGAGTAGCCTTATGGTCACGGATAGGAACAGGATGCAAACAGTAGCATGAACCTCCTCGCCGAGCGTGGCTGTCGGTGCAGCCTTGGCCAGCGCGTCCTCCTCCAGCACACGGCAACACAAACGGACAGCTGGAGAACAATGGAGATATTCTCGTAGTCGGAACGCGGGTGCGAATATTATGATTGGAATAGCTCATGCATTTGTGCCGATAATATTGAGATAGCCGAGTGCAAAGGTGCGGAGCCGTTGTCGAGGTGTCGTGCGTCGATAGTTGTGGTCGATGTATCTGTCGAGGATGCCGAAGAAGCCAAACTACACAAGTCGTGGGCACAGCACATGGGAAGGCCTACAGCGAGTCAAGAGACACCAAGTTGACGGTGGCATAGAAGGAGGGCGTCGTAGATGAAGACGGTAACACAGTCGCGGTAAAGGAGAAGCAGACGCAGAGGACGATGTTGTCAAACCACCATGGACAAGGCGTACTCCAGGTTCGCCAGATCTAGAAACGTGTCGTGGACAAAGGAACGTGCTGGTGTTGCCAATATCGGACGTACAAGGGAGAGGGTCCCAACCATGTGTCAACGCCTAAAGGGGCTAGCAAAGAAGACCTCCACAACGGTTGTGATGCGGTATCGCGGGAGTGCCATCACAATTTGTTAGAGTAGAGTAAACAAAGTAGTCGAGGATGAGATGGTGATACTAGCAACAAGGTTGTGCTGGACGAAGACAAAGAGATAGACGTGGCCACACATCGAGTTTCCTGGAGTTGCCAGTGAGAGAGCCACGACACATAGGAAGAAGGTCCTCGACAGCGCAATGGTGGTGCTTGAAGTTGGCGAAGAACTCGAATAGCTGAAGACCATGCACGAGAGACGTGCACTGTGTGCTTATTTCTAAATTCAGGACTATTGGAGGCAATAAATCTATCTCCGAAGCAGACACGTGCCACGGTCATAGAATCAACCACAAGAGCAGGGGTCTCTCCTACAACATGCACCAATGTACAAGAATAAATTCACGGCAATGAAATGAGTAAAGTGCTCATGTCCCAAAATGAACATGTGATGCCAATGAATCTTACTGCAAGTGATCTGTGCCAAAGGGATACCCGCAGGAGATTCTGTCTGTAGGTTATAAGTCCCGCATTCATCTCCTGGCTGACTTAATGGGATCAAATTAAGGTCAGATTGAGCGTCATGCACGTTTGGCACATCATCCACAACACGATCATAGTCTTCAGAGGGACAGTGTACGACAACCCGTCGCACCATAACCTTCATGACTTTCAGCTGGGTCTTCATAGCCGAAATGACATAATTCTCCCACTCTAGTTGAGAATCAATTGGGATGACACGTCTTATGATGTTTGGTGGATGACCAACATTAAGCACTTCATCAACCGCAATGTCATCATCTTCATGGTAACCTGGCTTTTGTTTTGCCTTTGTAAACACCTCACTCAAGGAGGGTCTACCAGCGAATAGCACGGACACGTGCTGCATGTCAATGAACTTAGCATTTTCGTATGGATCTTCTTCCATATTGCCTCCATGGTATATGCTCAAAAAATTGTCCATCTATTTGAAACATGAATTAAACATTCAATGTCCATTATGGATGGTTATTGCCTAACCACCACCCACTAATAATTAGCTAGGTACTAACTAATAACAAAGATCTAACTAATAACTAAATACTAACCACCTAATAACTAATAATGAATTACTTAAAATAACTAACTACTAAATAACTATTAATTAATAACGAATTACTAACAATAGCACTATTTACATTCATCACATGCAAAACAAAACATAGCACTAAATATAAATTTTGACAGCACCCCCTACACGGGGAGGATACTAAAACCTGTAGATTCAACTCGCATTCATCACATTCAACACATTCATCATCTAACAACGTTCATCAACTAAATCACATTCACGTTTATCACATTCGATCAAATTCTCATTTGTCACATTCATATTCAGTTATTCACGATAATCACAATCAACCAACAACTAATTATATAGCAATTGGCTAATTTAATACCTCGAACTCGGAGGCCGACGACGATCGCGGGTATGGCGGCTAGCCGGGGGCGACCGGGGACGGCGAGGGTGAGAGCGGCGAGGCCAGCGCCGCGAGCGCGGGGTTGGGGGTGGCAGGGCCAGGCGGCCTAGGGCGGGCGCGGCCGGGGCGAGGTCGGCGAGGGTGGTCGACGAAGAGAGTGAATTGGAGAGAGAGAGAGGGTCGGCAATCGGTATATAGGGGGTCGTCGTCAAGATCCATGGCGCCTGTCGGGGACCATAATTAGGGGTACCCTCAAGGCTCCTAATTCTCAGCTGGTAACCCCCATCAGCATAAAGCTGCAAAGGCCTGATGGGTGCGATTAAGTCAGGGATCGGTCCATACGAGGGACTCGATCACGCCTCGCCCGAGCCTAGCCTCGGACAAGGGCAGCCGACCCAGGAGGATCCCCGTCTCGCCCGAGGCCCCCCCTCCAATGGCGAATGTGTTCCCGGCTCGCCCGAGGCCCTGCCTTCGCTAAGAAGCAACCCTGACCAAATCGCCGCACTGACCGACCAAGTCGCAGGAGCATTTAATGCAAAGGTGGCCTAACACCTTTATCCTGACGCGTGCCCCCAGCTGGCACAGCCGAAGTGACCGCCGTCACTTCGCCGCTCCACTGACCGGCCTGACAGAAGGACAGCGCCGCCTGCGCCACTCCGGCTGCGGTGCCACTTGACAGAGTGAGACTGACAGGCAGTCAGGCCCGGCCGAAGGCTCCATAGGAAACTCCGCTCCGCCCGACCCAGGGCTCGGACACGGGCTAAGACCCGGAAGACGGCGAACTCCGCTCCGCCCGACCTAGGGCTCGGACACGGGCTAAGACCCGGAAGACGGTGAACTCCGCTCCGCCCGACCCAGGGCTCGGACACGGGTTAAGACCCAGAAGACGGCGAACTCCGCTCCGCCCGACCCAGGGCTCGGACACGGGCTAAGTCCCGGAAGACGGTGAACTCCGCTCCGCCCGACCCAGGGCTCAGACACGGGCTAAGTCCCGAAAGACGGCGAACTCCGCTCCGCCCGACCCAGGGCTCGGACACGGGCTAAGTCCCAGAAGACGGCGAACACCGCTCCGCCCGACCTAAGGCTCGGACACGGGCTAAATCCCGGAAGACGACGAACCCCGCTTCGCCCGACCCCAGGGCTCGGACTACGCCCTGGCCTCAGCCGACGGTCTCCGCCTCGCCCGACCCGGGGGCTCGGACTCGACCTCGGCCACGGAAGACAGACTCGACCCCGGCTTCGGAGGAGCTTCCACATCGCCCAACCTAGGGCGCAGACTAGCCACGTCAACAGGAGGCGCCATCATCACCCTACCCCGAGCTGACTCGGGCCACAGGGGACAAGACCGGCGTCCCATCTGGCTCGCTCCGCCAGATAGGCAATGATGGTGCCCCGCATACTCTGTGACGACGGCGGCTCTCAGCCCCCTTACGGAAGCAAGAGGACGTCAGCAAGGACTCAACCGCTCCGACAGCTGTCCCTCCGCCAGGCTCCATCGCTCCTCCGACAGCCACGACATCACACCAGCTGGGTGCCAAGATCTCTCCGGCTGCCACGACGGCATGTACTTAGGGCGCTAGCTCTCCTCCGCTAGAACGTAGCACTCTACTATACCCCCCATTGTACACCTGGATCCTCTCCTTACGCCTATAAAAGGAAGGACTAGGGCCCTCTTAGAGAAGGTTGGCCGCGCGGGGACGAGGACGAGATACGCGCTCGCTCGAGGCCGCTGGCTCCCTCTCCCGCGTGGACGCTTGTAACCCCCTACTGCAAGCGCACCCGACCTGGGCGCGGGACGAACACGAAGGCCGCGGGATTCCCACCTCTCTCACGCCGGTCTCCGGCCGCCTCGCTCTCCTCCCTTCGCGCTCGCCCTCGCGCTCGACCCATCTGGGCTGGGGCACGCGGCGACATTCACTCGTCGGCTCAGGGACCCCCCGGTCTCGGAACGCCGACAGTTGGCGCGCCAGGTAGGGGCCTGCTGCGTGTTGACGAACAGCTTCCCGTCAAGCTCCAGATGGGCAGTCTCCAGCGACCTCTCCAACCCGGGACGGTGCTCCGTTTCGGGAGTCTTGAGTTCATATCCCTCGACGGCAGCTACGACATGATACTCCTTCCACCGCCGCGTGACAACGACAGTGGCGACCGACAGCCCGCCCGCTGGCGGCGGAATCGACGACGTCTTCCCCGCATGGTGGAAGAACAACCTTCGAGCTCATCTTGCCCTCTTCCCCGCCGACGGAGGGGAAGACGGGTCAACCAAGGCCAAGCAGGAGGCAGCGCCTCGTCAGCTATCGAGCAAGTCGATCGCGCCGGCACCCCAACGGGGGGCGCACCGGGTATCGACTTCGTGCTTGAGACGAAGACGAGCGCCGTCTCCCCGCGACACGCCAAACCCAAGCAAGCGGATGACGCCAGCACGCTCGCGAAAAGCTTGCCGGACGTCACCCTCGTACCTGAGACGACGGTGCAGTCAGCCCCCGACATGACATTATCGCCGCTCGTCGACCAAAAGGTACCGACCGATTCCCATCCCACGTCTTTCGGATTCAGCCTCGACCCGCCTAGCGGCCCCGCTTTGGCGGGCGCTCTTGTAGAGGTGAGTCCAAACCCTCTGGGGTTTCGTATGCGGTCACCTTGGGACCGGCTGACGGACGTCTCGACCTATGGGCCCTCTGGGTCCGAGGAAGACGGCGAACCCAGCATCTGTTGGGATTTCTCTGGCCTTGGCAACCCCAGTGCCATGCGGGACTTTATGACCGCATGCGACTACTGCCTTTCCGACTGTTCCGACGGTAGCCGTAGCCTCGGCGACGGGGACTGCGGCCCAAGTCGTGAATGCTTCCACGTCGATCTAGGGGGTCCCTCCGAAGGCAACCACCTCGGCATGCCGGAGGACGGTGACCTCCCTAGGCCGGTGCCTCGCGTTGACATCCCACGGGAGCTAGCTGTGGTCCCCGTTCAGGCGGGGGGCCATGACCCACAGCTCGAGCAAATCCACGGGGTGCAGGCCAGGCTCGACGAGGGAGCAGGAGCGCTTGAGCCGATCCGTCGGGACGTCGGGCAGGCATGGGCGAGCCAACCTCCGGCCGGGGAAATACGTCATCTACCCCAGGGCTTCCAGCACCGCGTCGCCGACGACGTCAGAGTCAGGCCACCACCCGCATCCAGTGGGGTCGGCCAGAACCTAGCGGCAGCAGCAATGCTTCTTCGCGCGATGCCGGAGCCATCAACCACCGAGGGGCGGCGAATCCGGGGAGAGCTCAAGAATCTCCTGGAAGGCGCCGCGGTCCGACGGGCCAAGAGCTCTGCCTCCCGAAGGCAGGGGTACCCCTCGGAACCTCATGCCGCGACTTCCCGATTCATGCGGGGAAGCCTCGGTCTACACCGGGCGCACGCGCAACACAGCGCCTGCGGCCCCGGGTCGCCTCGGCAACGAGCACCATCACCGCGACCGTCGGGCCCACCTCGATGAGTGGGTGCGCCGAGGCTACCACCCCAGGCGTGGGGGACGCTACGACAGCGGGGAGGATCGGAGTCCCTCGCCCGAACCACCCGGTCCGCAGGCCTTCAGCCGGGCCATACGACGGGCGCCGTTCCCGACCCGGTTCCGACCCCCGACTACTATCACAAAGTACTCGGGGGAGACAAGACCGGAACTGTGGCTCGCGGACTACCGTCTGGCCTGCCAACTGGGTGGAACGGACGATGACAACCTCATCATCCGCAACCTCCCCCTATTCCTCTCCGACACTGCTCGCGCCTGGTTGGAGCACCTGCCTCCGGGGCAGATCTCCAACTGGGACGACCTAGTTCAAGCTTTCGCCGGCAATTTCCAGGGCACTTACGTGTGCCCTAGGAATTCCTAGGACCTCCGAAGCTGCCGACAGCAGCCGGGAGAGTCTCTCCGAGACTACATCCGGCGATTCTCGAAGCAGCGCACTGAGCTACCCAACATCACCGACTCGGATGTCATCGGCGCGTTCCTCGCTGGCACCACCTGCCGCGACCTGGTGAGCAAGCTGGGTCGCAAGACCCCCACCAGGGCGAGTGAGCTGATGGACATCGCCACCAAGTTCGCCTCTGGCCAGGAGGCGGTCGAGGCTATATTCCGAAAGGACAAGCAGCCCCAGGGCCGCCCATCGGAAGATGCTCCCGAGGCGTCAACTCAGCGCGGCGCCAAGAAGAAGGGCAAGAAGAAGTTGCAAGCGAAACGCGACGCCACCGACGTGGACCTTGTCGCCGCCGCCGAGTACAAGAACCCTCGGAAACCCCCCGGAGGTGCCAACCTCTTCGACAAGATGCTCAAAGAGTCGTGCCCCTATCACCAGGGGCCCGTCAAGCACACCCTTGAGGAGTGCGTCATGCTTCGGCGCCACTTCCACAGGGCCAGGCCACCCGCGGAGGGTGGCAGGGCCCGCGACGACGATAAGAAGGAAGATCACCAAGCAGGAGAGTTCCCCGAGGTCCGCGACTGCTTCATGATCTACGGTGGGCAAGCGGCGAATGCCTCGGCTCGGCACCGCAAGCAAGAGCGCCGGGAGGTCTGCTCGGTGAAGGTGGCGGCGCCAGTCTATCTAGACTGGTTCGACAAGCCCATCACCTTCGACCGAGCCGATCACCCCGACCATGTGCCGAGCCCGGGGAAATACCTGCTCGTCGTCGACCCCGTCATCGGCGACGTCAGGCTCACCAAGGTCCTCATGGACGGAGGCAGCAGCCTCAACATCATCTACGCCGAGACCCTCGGACTCCTGCGTGTCGATCTGTCCTCCGTCCGAGCAGGCGCTGCGCCCTTCCATGGGATCATTCCCGGGAAGCGCGTCCAGCCCCTCGGACAACTCGACCTTCCCGTCTGCTTCGGAACACCCTCCAACTTCTGAAGGGAGACCCTGACGTTCGAGGTGGTCGGGTTTCGAGGAACCTACCACGCGGTACTGGGAAGACCATGCTACGCGAAGTTCATGGCCGTCCCCAACTACACCTACCTGAAGCTCAAGATGCCAGGCCCCAACGGGGTCATCACCGTCGGCCCCACGTACAAACACGCGTTCGAATGCGACGTGGAGTGCGCGGAGTACGCCGAGGCCCTCATCGCCGACCTGGAAAGCCTCTCTAAGGAGGTGTCAGACGTGAAGCGTCACACCGGCAACTTTGAGCCAGCGGAGACGGTTAAGTCCGTCCCCCTCGACCCCAGCGGCGACGCCTCCAAGCAGATCCGGATCGGCTCCGGGCTCGATCCCAAATAGGAAGCAGTGCTCGTCGACTTTCTCCGCGCGAACGCCGACGTCTTCGCGTGGAGTCCCTCGGACATGCCCGGCATACCGAGGGATGTCGCCGAGCACTCGCTGGACATCTGAGCCAGAGCCCGACCCGTCAAGCAGCCACTGCGCCGATTCGACGAGGAGAAGCGCAGAGCCATAGGCGAGGAGATCCGCAAGCTAATGGCGGCAGGGTTCATCAAAGAGGTATTCCATCCCGAATGGCTTGCCAACCCTGTGCTTATGAGAAAGAAAGGGGGGAAATGGCGGATGTGTGTAGACTACACTGGTCTCAACAAAGCATGTCCGAAGGTTCCCTACCCTCTGCCTCGCATCGATCAAATCGTGGATTCCACTGCTGGGTGCGAAACCCTGTCTTTCCTCGATGCCTACTCAGGGTATCATCAAATCAGGATGAAAGAGTCCGACCAGCTCGCGACTTCTTTCATCACACCCTTCGGCATGTACTGCTATGTCACCATGCCGTTCGGCTTGAGGAATGCGGGCGCGACGTACCAGCGATGCATGAACCATGTGTTCGGCGAACACATTGGCCGCACGGTCGAGGCCTACGTCGATGACATCGTAGTCAAGACGAGGAAAGCTTCCGACCTCCTTTCCGACCTTGAAGTGACATTCCGATGTCTCAAGGCGAAAGGCGTCAAGCTAAATCCCGAGAAGTGTGTCTTCGGGGTGCCCCGAGGCATGCTCTTGGGGTTCATCGTTGTGGGGGATAGATATCCCCCGGGTCCACTAAAAGAGTAATGGACCTCACGAAAGGCCCAAGGGCCCAATAAATCGTAAGGTTATTCTTTCGTGGGCCTGGGAGAAACAACCAGCAAAGCAGAGCGACGTGAGGCCGGATTGGTGCAAACCTGGACGGCCCATAGCGTCGAACGAGTGGCCGCAACGGAGATCCGACTTTCCCGCGCTGGAGTCCCCATGCAGCGAGGCCACGTGAGGATAAGTTGGCGAGGATTACGTAAAGGATAATCTCAAGAAGTTCACTATCTTTTAGCCACTTGTTGTTATCTTATCCATGTGTACTGCCCCACGGTCGAGTATATAAGGCCTAGGGGGCACCCCTTCAGATCGATCGACCCATTCTTTAGCCACCCACATCAACTCTCTGTATCCTCAATCCAGAGAGCTCTCTTGTAACCATATACACCAAGCATACTCATCAGGACGTAGGGTGTTACGCATCACTAAGCGGCCCGAACCTGTAAACCTTGTCTACCGTCTCTCGTGCGATCGGCACGAACCATTTTGCTACAGTTGTCGACACCTTCCTACTCCTAAAACACCTTGAGGGGCAACCCCAGGTGTGCGGTCGGACCCAAAACACCGACAGCTGGCGCGCCAGGTAGGGGGTGTGTCGACAATCCAAGCTAGTTCAATGGCCATCTCCTTCTACAGCAAGATCACCCAACGCCCCGGATCTATGTTCTGCTTCGGAACAATCTCATTCGTAGCAGACGAAGAAGGAATTCTGCACCGTATCGCGGATCCGCCGGAAAAGGAATCTTCCCCAACAAACTCCGAAAATACCGGAGAAGCGCAACTTCCGGCTCTCCGAAAGAAGATCACTGCGACGGCAGCACCGTTCTACCCCGACGTCCTCTTCATCGGAAGAGCGGAATCGCTCGCCATCTCCGACAACGAGCCGACTGTACCCAGGGAGGAACCGCCTCAGCGAGAGTCCCGTCGACGGAGGAACCGGCGCAGGAACGTTCGACGACATCACGCAGCCGGAGAGCGGAATCCAGAACAACCTGTCTCGCGAGACGAGGTCTCGGAGGTAGGGGAAACCCCGGAAGAACGTGTCTTCAGAGAGCGAAGGAACTCCCGACGACGTGATCGCCGACGAGCTCAGGAACAGGCTGAGCAGGATGCAAGGCAACGTCAAGAGAATCCATTCTTCGGGCGCAACCTGAACCCCGACTTCGCCCGAGCCATGAACACGCCGAGTGAAGTCGGAGGGGTGCTGGCTCGGATAGCTGAAGGACTTCCTCGGACTCCTGACGCCGACGGCTACCGACGACTGCTCACCCAGGCGGCCAACCATCTTCTACCGCTTGCCCACCCGCCGAACGATCTACGACACGCCATCAACAGTCGCCGAGACGCGCGGAGCTCCATCAATGCTTCACGGGAACGGCGGCATGAGAACGAAATTCGTCGTCGAGAGGAGTACGACAGGGATCATGGCGCCCCGACTCAGAGCCAAGCTACCAGGACCGAGTCGGCAACGGCTTCAACTGGCGGAACCACCCGGGGACGGTCGAGGAATCACAATCACAACTCCCCTCCCCGGGACAGACATCGACCCCGACGACAGGAGGACACGTGCGGAGTGTCCGCCCTTACTCCGCGCCTTAGGGCCATCCAATGGCCTCCCAACTTCAAGGTATCCAATGTTGACAAATATGAACCTAAGCAGGATCCATGGGGTTGGCTAGCCGTCTACACCACCACTGCTCGAGCTGCTGGAGCGTCCGAAGACGTGATGACCGCGTACTTACCCATTGTCCTTGGGCAAGACGCGCTGCAATGGCTACGACATCTACCCCGACACTGCATCGACGTCTGGGGCGACTTCAGTCGACGTTTCACCGCCAACTTTCAGTCCCTCTCCGACAAGCCGGCACAACCGTGGGACCTCAAATCCATCAAGCGCCGGGGGGACGAAACTCTCCGGTCGTACCTCAAGAGGTTTCAAACCATGAGAAATCGTATCCCCGAGGTCACGGAGGCGGCCGTGATCGAGGACTTCTACCGAGGATCCAATGATTCGGCTTTCGTCCGAGCTATACTACAGAAGGCACCGTGAAAGGGAATTAGGCTTACACCTAGTTCCTAAATAATTTTGGTGGTTGAATTGCCCGACACAAACATTAGACTAACTAGTTTACTCTAGTGCATAAGTTATACAGGTGCAAAAGGTTCACAATCAGCCAATAAAAAGACCAAGTGTTGGATTCAACAAAGGAGCAGCAAGGCAACCGAGGGCTCCTCTGGCCGGAGGCACCGGACTGTCCGGTGTGCACCGGACTGTCCGGTGCGGCCAGAGGACTTCGGCTCCAAACTCTTCGCCCTCGGGAATTCTCGGAAGCCGGCGCGCTAAAATTCACCGGACTGTCCGGTGTGCACCGGACATGTCCGGTGCTCCAAGGAGACGCGGCCTCCGGAACTCGTCAGCCTCGGGTTCGCTCGGCAGCCACTCCGCTAAAATTCACCGGACTGTCCGGTGTGCACCGGACTGTCCGGTGTACCAGCGGAGCAACGGCTCCCTGCGGCGCCAACGGCTCCCTGCGGTGCATTAAATGCGCGCGCAGCGCGCGCAGTCGTCAGGCACGCCCATGCCGGTGCACCGGACATCAAACAGTACATGTCCGGTGTGCACCGGACACCCAGGAGGGCCCACAAGTCAGAAGCTCCAACGGTCAGAATCCAACGGCACTGGTGACGTGGCAGGGGCACCGGACTGTCCGGTGTGCACCGGACTGTCCGGTGCGCCATCGAACAGAGGAGTTCCAGCAACGGTCACTTTTGGTGGTTGGGGCTATAAATACCCCAACCACCCCACATTCATTGCCATCCAAGTTTTCCAACTCTCAACCACTTACAAGAGCTAGGCATTCAATTCTAGACACATACAAAGAGATCAAATCCTCTCCAATTCCACTCAAACCCTTAGCGACTAGCGAGAGAGATTTGCCGTGTTCTTTTGAGCTCTTGCGCTTGGATTGCTTTCTTTCTTTCTCATTTGTTCTTAAGATCATCACTCAATTGTAACCAAGGCAAGAGGCACCAATTGTGTGGTGACCCTTGCGGGGAAGTTTTGTTCCCGGTTGATTGAGAAGAAGAGAAAGCTCACTCGATCCGTGGGATCGTTTGAGAGAGGGAAGGGTTGAAAGAGACCCGGCCTTTGTGGCCTCCTCAACGGGGAGTAGGTTTGCGAGAACCGAACCTCGGTAAAACAAATCCTTGTGTCACACTCTTATTTGCTTGCGATTTGTTTTGCGCCCTCTCTCGCGGACTCGTTTCGTTATTACTAACGCTAACCCGGCTTGTAGTTGTGATCATTTTTGTAAATTTCAGTTTCGCCCTATTCACCCCCCCTCTAGGCGACTATCAATTGGTATCAGAGCCCGGTACTTCATTAGAGCCTAACCGCTCGAAGTGATGTCGGGAGATCCCGCCAAGAAGGAGATGGAGACCGGCGATAACAAGCCCACTACAAGCCAAGGGAGCACCTCATCTTCATCGGAAGAGTCCCGCACCAAGAGAAGGGAAAAGAAGAAGAGATCCTCCAAGCGGAAGGAGAAAAGATCTTCCTCTTCTCACCACAAAGAGAAGAAGGAAAAATCTTCTTCTCACAAGCCGCATCGGAGTGGGGACAAGCACAAAAGGATGAGGAAGGTGGTCTTCTACGAGACCGACACTTCATCGACCTCCACCTCCGGCTCCGACGCGGCGTCCGTCACTTCTAAACGCCAAGAGCGTAAGAAGTATAGTAAGATTCCCCTACGCTACCCTCGCATTCCTAAACATACACCTTTACTTTCCGTCCCATTAGGCAAACCACCAACTTTTAATGGTGAGGATTATGCTATGTGGAGTAATTTAATGCGATTTCATCTAACCTCTCTCCACAAAAGTATATGGGATGTTGTTGAGCATGGTGTACAGGTACCATCCGTAGGGGATGAAGACTACGACACGGACGAAGTGGCCCAAATCGAGCACTTCAACTCCCAGGCCACAACCATTCTCCTTGCCTCACTAAGCAAGGAGGAATACAACAAAGTACAAGGGTTGAAGAACGCCAAGGAGATTTGGGACCTACTCAAGACGGCACACGAGGGTGATGAACTCACCAAGATCACCAAGCGGGAAACGATCGAGGGGGAGCTCGGTCGCTTCCGTCTTCGCCAAGGGGAGGAGCCACAAGACATGTACAACCGGCTCAAGACCTTGGTGAACCAAGTGCGCAACCTCGGGAGCGCAAAATGGGATGACCACGAAGTGGTTAAGGTTATTCTAAGAGCCCTTATTTTCCTTAACCCTACTCAAGTACAATTAATTCGTGGCAATCCTAGATATACACAAATGACCCCCGAGGAAGTCATCGGGAATTTTGTTAGTTTTGAATGCATGATTAAGGGCTCCAAGAAGATCAACGAGGTTGATGAGCCTTCCACATCCGAGGCGCAACCCGTGGCCTTCAAGGCAACGGAGGAGAAGAAGGAGGAGTCTACACCAAGTAGACAACCAATTGACGCCTCCAAGCTCGACAACGAGGAGATGGCCCTAATCATCAAAAGCTTCCGGCAAATCCTCAAGCAACGAAAGGGGAAGGACTACAAATCCCGTTCCAAGAAGGTTTGCTACAAGTGTGGTAAGCCCGGTCACTTTATTGCTAAATGTCCATTATCAAGTGATAGTGACAGGGACAACGACAAGAAGGGCAAGAGGAAGGAGAAGAAGAAGTACTACAAGAAGAAGGGCGGCGATGCCCATGTTTGTCGGGAGTGGGACTCCGACGAAAGCTCAAGCGACTCCTCCGACGACGAGGACGCCGCCAACATCGCCGTCACCAAGGGCCTCCTCTTCCCCAACGTCGGCCACAAGTGCCTCATGGCCAAGGACGGCAAAAAGAAGGTAAAATCAAAGTTCTCCACTAAATATGAAACATCTAGTGATGAGGATGATGATAAAAATGAAGAGGATAATTTGCGTATTCTTTTTGCCAACCTTAACATGGAACAAAAAGAAAAATTAAATGAATTGATTAGTGCCATCCATGAAAAGGATGATCTCTTGGACTCCCAAGAGGACTTCCTAATCAAGGAAAACAAAAAACATGTCAAGGTTAAAAATGCTTATGCTCTAGAAAGAGAAAAATGTGAAAAATTGTCTAGTGAGCTAAGTATTTGCCATGAGACTTTAGACAACCTTAGAAATGAAAATGCAAATTTGTTAGCTAAGGTTGACTCTCATGTTTGCATTGATCCTAGAAATGATGATGTTGATTTGCTTGCTAGGATTGATGAATTAAATGCTTCCATCACTAGCCTTAGAAATGAGAATGAGAAATTAATTGCTAAGGCTAAGGATTTTGATGTTTGCAATGCTACTATTTCCGACCTTAGAACTAAAAATGATATGTTGCATGCTAAGGTTGTTGAACTTAAATCTTGCAAACCCTCTACATCTAATGTTGAGCATGTTTCCATTTGTACTAGATGTAGAGATATTAATGTTGATGCTATCCATGATCACCTAGCCTTAATTAAGAAACAGAATGATCATATAGCACAACTTAATGCCAAGATTAGAGAGCATGACTTAGAAAATGAAAAATTTAAACTTGCTAGAAGCATGCTCTATAATGGGAGACGCCCGGGCATTAAGGACGGCATTGGCTTCCAAAGGGGAGACAATGTCAAAATTAATGCCCCTCCTAAGAACTTGTCTAACTTTGTTAAGGGCAAGGCTCCCATGCCTCAGGATAACAAGGGTTACATTTTGTACCCTGCCGGGTATCCTGAGAGTAAAATTAAGAAAATTCATTCTAGGAAGTCTCACTCTGGCCCTAATTATGCTTTTATGTATAAAGGTGAGACATCTAGATCTAGGCAACCAACCCATGCCAAGTTGCCTAGAAAGAAAATTCCAAATGCATCAAATGATCATGCTATTTCATTTAAGACTTTTGATGCATCTTATGTTTTGACTAGCAAATCCGGCAAGGTAGTTGCCAAAATTGTTGGGGGCAAACACAAGGGCTCCAAGACTTGTGTTTGGGTACCCAAAGTTCTTGTATCTAATGCCAAAGGACCCAAAACCGTTTGGGTACCTAAAACAAAGAACTAAACTTGTTTTGTAGGTTTATGCATCCGGGGGCACAAGTTGGATACTCGACAGCGGGTGCACAAACCACATGACAGGGGAGAAAAGGATGTTCTCCTCATATGAGAAAAACCAAGATCCCCAACGAGCTATCACATTCGGGGATGGAAATCAAGGTTTGGTCAAAGGTTTGGGTAAAATTGCTATATCTACTGACCATTCTATTTCCAATGTTTTTCTTGTAGATTCATTAGATTACAATTTGCTTTCCGTATCCCAATTATGTCAAATGGGCTACAACTGTCTTTTTACTGATACAGGTGTTACTGTCTTTAGAAGGAGTGATGATTCAATAGCATTTAAGGGTGTGTTAGAGGGTCAGCTATACTTAGTAGATTTTGAAAGAGCTGAACTCGACACATGCTTAATTGCTAAGACTAACTTGGGTTGGCTATGGCACCGTCGACTAGCCCATGTTGGAATGAAGAATCTTCACAAACTTCTAAAAGGAGAACACATTTTGGGACTAACCGATGTTCATTTTGAGAAAGACAGGATTTGTAGCGCTTGCCAAGCCGGGAAGCAAGTTGGTGTCCATCATCCACACAAAAACATCATGACTACCGACAGGCCACTGGAGCTCCTTCACATGGATTTGTTCGGCCCGATCGCTTACATAAGCATCGGCGGTAGTAAGTATTGCCTTGTAATTGTGGATGACTATTCTCGCTTCACTTGGGTATTCTTTTTGCAGGAAAAATCACAAACCCAAGAGACCTTAAAGGGATTCTTGAGACGGGCTCAAAATGAGTTCGGCTTAAGGATCAAGAAAATTAGAAGCGACAATGGAACGGAGTTCAAGAACTCTCAAATAGAAGGCTTTCTTGAGGATGAGGGCATCAAGCATGAGTTCTCTTCTCCCTACACTCCTCAACAAAATGGTGTAGTGGAGAGGAAGAATCGAACTCTATTAGACATGGCAAGAACCATGCTTGATGAGTACAAGACACCGGACCGGTTTTGGGCCGAGGCGGTCAACACCGCCTGCTACGCCATCAACCGGTTATATCTTCATCGAATCCTCAAGAAGACATCTTATGAACTCCTAACCGGTAAAAAGCCCAATATTTCATATTTTAGAGTTTTTGGTAGCAAATGTTTTATACTTGTTAAAAGAGGTAGAAAATCTAAATTTGCTCCTAAAACTGTAGAAGGCTTTTTACTAGGATATGACTCAAACACAAGGGCATATAGAGTCTTTAACAAGTCCTCAGGACTTGTTGAAGTTTCTTGTGACGTTGTGTTTGATGAGACTAACGGCTCTCAAGTAGAGCAAGTTGATCTTGATGATGTAGGTGAAGAACAGGCTCCATGCATAGCGCTAAGGAACATGTCCATCGGGGATGTGTGTCCTAAGGAATCCGAAGAGCCTCCAAATGCACAAGATCAACCATCATCCTCCATGCAAGCATCTCCACCAACTCAAAGTGAGGATGAGGCTCAAGATGTTGAACAAGAAAATCAAGAAGATGAGCCACCTCAAAATGACGGCAACGATCAAGGGGGAGATTCAAATAATGAAGACAAGGAGGATGAACAACCAAGGCCGCCACACCCAAGAGTCCACCAAGCAATACAACGAAATCACCCCGTCGACACTATCCTTGGCGATATTCATAAGGGGGTAACTACTCGATCTCGTGTTGCTCATTTTTGTGAACATTACTCGTTTGTTTCCTCTATTGAGCCAACCAGGGTAGAGGAAGCACTACAAGATTCGGATTGGGTGATGGCAATGCAAGAGGAGCTCAACAATTTCACAAGGAACGAGGTATGGCACTTAGTTCCACGTCCTAATCAAAATGTTGTAGGAACCAAGTGGGTCTTCCGCAACAAGCAAGACGAGCATGGTGTGGTGACTAGGAACAAAGCTCGACTCGTGGCCAAGGGGTATTCACAAGTCGAAGGTTTGGATTTTGGTGAAACCTATGCACCCGTAGCTAGGCTTGAGTCAATTCATATATTATTAGCCTATGCTACTTACCATGGCTTCAAGCTCTACCAAATGGACGTGAAGAGTGCTTTTCTCAATGGACCAATCAAGGAGGAGGTCTATGTTGAGCAACCTCCCGGCTTTGAAGATAGTGAGTACCCTAACCATGTTTATAGGCTCTCTAAGGCGCTTTATGGGCTCAAGCAAGCCCCAAGAGCATGGTATGAATGCCTTAGAGATTTCCTTATTGCTAATGGCTTCAAAGTCGGCAAAGCCGATCCTACTTTATTCACTAAGACTCTTGATAATGATTTGTTTGTATGCCAAATTTATGTTGATGATATCATATTTGGGTCTACTAACAAATCTACATGTGAAGAATTTAGTAGGATCATGACACAAAAATTCGAGATGTCGATGATGGGGGAGTTGAAGTATTTCCTAGGATTCCAAGTCAAGCAACTCCAAGAGGGCACCTTCATTAGCCAAACGAAGTATACTCAAGATATCCTAAGCAAGTTTGGAATGAAGGATGCCAAACCCATCAAGTCACCCATGGGAACTAATGGGCATCTCGACCTCGACACGGGAGGTAAGTCCGTGGATCAAAAGGTATACCGGTCAATGATTGGTTCATTGCTTTATTTATGTGCATCTCGACCGGATATTATGCTTTCCGTTTGCATGTGTGCAAGATTCCAAGCCGACCCTAAGGAATCACACCTTACGGCCGTGAAACGAATCTTGAGATATTTGGCTTTTACTCCTAAGTTTGGGCTTTGGTACCCTCGGGGATCCACTTTTGATTTGATTGGATATTCGGATGCCGATTGGGCGGGGTGTCGAATTAATAGGAAGAGCACATCGGGGACTTGCCAGTTCTTGGGAAGATCCTTGGTGTCATGGGCTTCAAAGAAGCAAAATTCGGTCGCTCTTTCCACCGCCGAAGCCGAGTATATTGCCGCAGGCCATTGTTGCGCGCAATTGCTTTGGATGAGGCAAACCCTGCGGGACTACGGTTACAAATTAACCAAAGTCCCTTTGCTATGTGACAATGAGAGTGCCATCAAAATGGCCGACAATCCCGTCGAGCACAGCCGCACTAAGCACATAGCCATTCGGTATCATTTTCTTCGGGATCACCAACAAAAGGGGGATATCGAGATTTCTTATATTAATACTAAAGATCAATTGGCCGATATCTTTACCAAACCACTTGATGAACAATCTTTTACCCGACTTAGGCATGAGCTTAATATTCTTGATTCTAGGAATTTCTTTTGCTAAGTCTTGCACGCATAGCACATGAATATACCTTTGATCATGCCTCTTTTATATATGCTATGACTAATGTGTGTTCAAGTGTATTTCAACCAAGTCATAGGTGTATTGAAAGGGAATTAGAGTCTTCGGCGAAGACAAAGGCTTCCACTCCGTTCTACTACTCATCCTTCGCCGTCGCTCCGCATCATCTCTCCAACGTTGGTATAACATTCACTCATGTATTTCATGACCAAAGGGGGAGAATGTACTTCATTGGGCTCTAATGATTCCGTTTTTGGCGATTCATGCCAAAGGGGGAGAAAATATGAGCCCAAAGCAAAAGGACCGCACCACCACCACCACCTAATTTCATAAATTTGATAATTTTTTATTATGAGCCCAAAGCA
This sequence comes from Zea luxurians, assembly GCA_029449295.1. Taxonomy (NCBI): domain Eukaryota; kingdom Viridiplantae; phylum Streptophyta; class Magnoliopsida; order Poales; family Poaceae; genus Zea; species Zea luxurians. The sequence continues at coordinate 15,603,450 of JAOPSE010000023.1, read as the reverse complement.
AAAGGACCGCACCACCACCACCACCTAATTTCATAAATTTGATAATTTTTTATTGGTAAATTTCAAAATTGGTATCTCTTTGTGTTCTAAGAAGGGAGTAACAAGTATTTTCAAAATTGATGTCTTAAAACCCTCTTGAACACTAAGAGGAGACCTTATTTGAGGGGGAGTTTTGCTTAGTCAAAGGAAAAGCTTTGGAAATAGAGGGAGAAAATTCCATATCTTGAAAATGCTTTGCAAAATCTTTCTCACTTACCCTTGACTATCTTGCAAAAAGTACTTTGAAAAGAATTTACAAAAGAATTTGCAAAAACAAAACTCGTGGTGCAAATATGGTCCAATATGTCAAAAACAAAGAAACCATCCATGCGCATCATATAAGTTTATATTGGCTCAATTCCAAGCAACCTTTGCACTTACTTTATGTAAACTAGTTCAATTATGCACTTCTATATTTGCTTTGGTTTGTGTTGGCATCAATCACCAAAAAGGGGGAGATTGAAAGGGAATTAGGCTTACACCTAGTTCCTAAATAATTTTGGTGGTTGAATTGCCCGACACAAACATTAGACTAACTAGTTTACTCTAGTGCATAAGTTATACAGGTGCAAAAGGTTCACAATCAGCCAATAAAAAGACCAAGTGTTGGATTCAACAAAGGAGCAGCAAGGCAACCGAGGGCTCCTCTGGCCGGAGGCACCGGACTGTCCGGTGTGCACCGGACTGTCCGGTGCGGCCAGAGGACTTCGGCTCCAAACTCTTCGCCCTCGGGAATTCTCGGAAGCCGGCGCGCTAAAATTCACCGGACTGTCCGGTGTGCACCGGACATGTCCGGTGCTCCAAGGAGACGCGGCCTCCGGAACTCGTCAGCCTCGGGTTCGCTCGGCAGCCACTCCGCTAAAATTCACCGGACTGTCCGGTGTGCACCGGACTGTCCGGTGTACCAGCGGAGCAACGGCTCCCTGCGGCGCCAACGGCTCCCTGCGGTGCATTAAATGCGCGCGCAGCGCGCGCAGTCGTCAGGCACGCCCATGCCGGTGCACCGGACATCAAACAGTACATGTCCGGTGTGCACCGGACACCCAGGAGGGCCCACAAGTCAGAAGCTCCAACGGTCAGAATCCAACGGCACTGGTGACGTGGCAGGGGCACCGGACTGTCCGGTGTGCACCGGACTGTCCGGTGTGCACCGGACTGTCCGGTGCGCCATCGAACAGAGGAGTTCCAGCAACGGTCACTTTTGGTGGTTGGGGCTATAAATACCCCAACCACCCCACATTCATTGCCATCCAAGTTTTCCAACTCTCAACCACTTACAAGAGCTAGGCATTCAATTCTAGACACATACAAAGAGATCAAATCCTCTCCAATTCCACTCAAACCCTTAGCGACTAGCGAGAGAGATTTGCCGTGTTCTTTTGAGCTCTTGCGCTTGGATTGCTTTCTTTCTTTCTCATTTGTTCTTAAGATCATCACTCAATTGTAACCAAGGCAAGAGGCACCAATTGTGTGGTGACCCTTGCGGGGAAGTTTTGTTCCCGGTTGATTGAGAAGAAGAGAAAGCTCACTCGATCCGTGGGATCGTTTGAGAGAGGGAAGGGTTGAAAGAGACCCGGCCTTTGTGGCCTCCTCAACGGGGAGTAGGTTTGCGAGAACCGAACCTCGGTAAAACAAATCCTTGTGTCACACTCTTATTTGCTTGCGATTTGTTTTGCGCCCTCTCTCGCGGACTCGTTTCGTTATTACTAACGCTAACCCGGCTTGTAGTTGTGATCATTTTTGTAAATTTCAGTTTCGCCCTATTCACCCCCCCTCTAGGCGACTATCACACCGACTACCTCCGAGGAGCTATTCCGGGAAGCCGACCTCTACATCACCGCCGACGAGCGAGCCCAGGATCTCATCGGAGGAGCAAAACCCGCACCGGCAGCACCACGATGTGACGCGAACCAGCAACCTGACAAGCGGTGGGAGAAGAGGCCACGCGAAGAAGTGCACGCCGCCGGACCACCTGCCTCTCGCGCTCGAGGAGGACCTCGTGGAGGCGAACGTACGCTGGACGACATCCTCGACGCCCAGTGCCCGTACCACAAGGACATGCGCCACACTCTTCGTAACTGCCGAGACTTCAAGCACTCCGTCGGACACGGCCGACCCTTCCAACCTCTACCTCCTCCTCCGCCGAGGGGAGGACCAGATGAACCACGACAACCCCATCGGCAGGAGGAGGGAGGAGGAGGAGGAGCTTTTCCACGCGTTGACAGGGAGGTCAACGTCATCTTCGGCGGACACGGATCACAGGAGAGCAGGAGACAGCAAAAGCTCAACAATCGCCAGATACTGGTGGCGACCACCGGCCCTCCCGCCCCATACCGGTGGTCGGAGCACCCGATCACCTTCACTCGGGCAGATCAATGGCTCAACTTCGACCATCTGGGCAAATACCCGCTTCTCGTCGATCCGGTGATCCGAGAGAGCCGGGTAAAGAAAGTGTTAGTGGACGGGGGAAGCAGCATCAACGTCACCTTCCCCCGGACACTCCAAGGCTTGGGAGTTCACCTCAAAGAGCTCCACGAGTCGGACACTCCTTTCTTCGGCATCGTGCCGACGGAAGGGGAATACCCGCTGGGTCACATCTACATGCCAGTCACCTTCGGAACTCCGGAGAACTACAGAACCGAGTTCCTGAGGTTTGAAGTGGCGAACTTCGACTGCGGGTACAACGCCATCATCGGGAGGCCGGGATTGGCCAAGTTCATGGCCATTCCGCATTACACCTACATGATACTGAAGATGCCAGGACCACAAGGGATCATAACTGTGCGCGCCGACTTCCAAGGCGCCGCAGAGTGTTTCCGAGTGGCAATTCAAGCAGCCCTCACCGCCAAGCCGTCGATGGCCCCCTCTACTTTGGCGAACTCTAAGCCTGAGGAGGACCTCGCAATACCGGCGAATGAAGCTCAGACCGCGACCTCTATGCGGCCGACTGAAGAAACCAAGAGAATCAACCTGGGGTTCGCTGATGAGCGCAAGACGGCCATCATCAGCTCCAGTTTGGATGACAAATAGGAAAGCGCGCTCGTCCGGTTTCTGCAAGATAACCGAGATGTATTCGCATGGCAACCTGCGGATATGCCGGGAGTCCCGAGAGAACTGGCCGAGCACAAACTGAAGGTCTTTCCCCAGGCGAGGCCGATCCGACAGAAATTACGTCGTTTCACGCCTGATAAGAGGGAAGCCATTCGCGCCGAGTTAGCTCGCTTGGTTGCGGCTGGATTCATTAGAGAAGTATTACATCCCGAGTGGTTAGCCAATCCTGTTCTTGTACTCAAAAAGAATAAAGTGGACTGGCGCATGTGTGTTGATTATACTGATCTCAACAAACACTGTCCGAAGGATCCTTTCGGGCTCCCGAGGATAGATCAGGTGGTGGACTCCACCGCTGGATGTTCTATGCTGTCCTTCCTGGATTGTTATTCTGGATATCATCAGATTAGTCTGGCGAAGGAAGATGAAGAAAAAACGGCATTCATTACTCCATTTGGTGCTTTCTGTTATACCTCCATGCCGTTTGGCCTCAAAAACGCTGGAGCGACTTACCAGAGAGCTATTCAAACATGCTTAGACGATCACTGGGGCAAGCGTGTGGAGGCTTATGTGGATGATGTGGTGATCAAAACACAGGACTCAAAAGACTTCATCGAAGATTTGCAACTGGTTTTCAACAGCCTGAGGCGGTATAGATGGAAGCTTAATCCCGAAAAATGTGTTTTTGGGGTACCAGCCGGAAAGTTGCTTGGATTTATTGTCAGCCATCGGGGAATTGAGGCTAATCCGGATAAGATTGAAGCTATCATGAAGATGGAAGCACCTCGATCGCAGAAGAAGGTTCAGCGACTTACAGGATGCATGGCAGCTTTAAGCAGATTTATATCCCGGCTGGGAGAGAAAGGTCTGCCATTTTATAAGTTACTCAAGAAGGTGGATAAATTCCAGTGGACTTCAGAAGCACAAGAAGCTGTGGATGCTCTGAAAAAATTCTTGACAACATCACCAGTACTGAAACCACCTCGGCGAGCTACATCAACTCAACCAGCTGAAGATTTGCTATTGTACATCTCTTGCACGACTCACGTGGTAAGCACCGCGTTGGTAGTCGAGCGAGTAGAAGAAGGGCACACCTATCCAATACAACATCCTGTCTACTTCATTAGTGAAGTCCTTGGCCCCTCAAAGAAAAAGTATCCTCAAGTTCAGAAACTATTGTATGCAGTACTTCTAACTGCCCGCAAGCTGCGTCACTACTTTGACGACCACAAAGTCATAGTAGTCACAAGTTTTCCAATAGGGGATATTCTTCACAACAAGGAAGCCATTGGTCGAATAGCCAAGTGGGCTTGCGAGCTGGGATCTCATGACATCGAGTTCCGACCTCGCACCGCCATCAAAACTCAGGCACTGGTTGATTTTGTATCGGAGTGGACTGAACAACAAGTACCAGACAACCCGGAGACTGCAGAAGTATGGCGAATGTATTTTGATGGCTCACTAAAGCTGCAGGGAGCAGGAGCGGGGATTCTCTTCACTGCACCTGGAGGCGAACACCTCAAGTACGCCCTCCAGTTGCTATTCCCGGCCTCCAACAATGCAGCCGAATATGAAGCTTTGATCCATGGATTGAATATTGCCATATCATTGGGCATCAAAAGATTAATGGTATATGGGGATTCTCTGGTAGTCATCAGCCAGATAAATAAGGAGTGGGATTGCTCAAACGATTCGATGGGAAGATACTGCACTGCCGTCCGAAAGCTGGAGGATAAATTCGAGGGTCTAGAATTTCATCATGTGGAAAGAGATCGGAACACGGCAGCCGATGTACTGTCCAAGCTAGGGTCCAGTCGAACTCAGGTCCCGCCCGGGGTTTTTGTGCAAGAAATTCTGCAGCCAAGTATCTCAATGGATCAAATGGAAGAGTGCAACATCATAGATCAACCCGAGTCAGATCCCGATGACTGGAGAAAGCCAATCATTAAGTACATAAGGAATGAAGAAGAACCAGACGATAAGAACTCGGCAGAGCGCATTGCAAGACAGTCAGCTCACTATACACTTATTGGGGAGACATTATACAGAAGGGGTGCATCAGGCGTTTTCATGAAGTGCATTCTCCCATCCACTGGAAAGCAACTTCTGGAGGAAGTCCATGCTGGGCAGTGTGGAATACATGCAGCCTCCAGAACACTAGTCGGGAAGGTCTTCAGGTCAGGATTCTATTGGCCAACAGCAAAGAATGATGCAGCCGAGTTAGTTCAGAGGTGCGAAGCCTGCCAATACTTGTCAAAGCAACAACACCTGCCAGCACAGCAGCTGCAGACCATACCAGTAACTTGGCCTTTTGCATGCTGGGGGCTGGATATGATTGGACCTTTCAAGAAAGCTCAAGGGGGATACACTCATGTATTGGTAGCAATTGACAAGTTCACTAAATGGATAGAATTCAAGCCCATTGCCTCCTTAACTTCTGCTAAGGCCGTGGAATTCATACAAGACATAATATTCAGATTCGGGATACCAAACAGCATCATAACTGATTTAGGATCCAACTTCACGAGTTTAGAATTCTTTGACTTCTGCAAGCAAAAGAGCATTCAGATCAAGTATGCATCTGTAGCCCATCCAAGAGCCAACGGGCAAGTTGAGCGAGCCAACGGGATGATATTGGATGCACTCAGGAAAAAGATTTTTGATAAGAACGAAAAATTCGCAGGAAAGTGGATAAGGGAATTACCTTATGTTGTTTGGAGCCTAAGAACCCAACCTAGCCGAGCTTTGCATGGAAACACTCCTTTCTTCATGGTCTATGGGTCGGAGGCAGTGCTGCCTGCTGATCTCAAGTTTGAGGCGCCAAGGCTGATCTTTGAAAGTATAGCAGAAGCTGAGACCACCAGACTGGAGGACATAGACGTACTCGAGGAAGAACGGTTAAACGCAGTAATCCAATCAGCAAGATACCAGCAGACTCTAAGGCGCTATCATGACAAGGCTGTGCGGCAACGATTCTTCTCAGTAGGGGAGCTCGTCCTTCGCCGAATTCTAACGGGAGAAGGACGACACAAGTTATCACCCTTATGGGAAGGACCCTTCATAGTAGCAGAAGTCACTCGGCCCGGATCATATCGCCTCACTCAGATGGACGGCACAGAAGTTGGGAACTCCTGGAACATAGAACACCTGAGAAAGTTTTATCCTTAGCCGTACCTCAAAACTGCTGGGATAACGGTGATGTACTCTGTAAAGTGGAAATATGTCATCAATAAAGAAAAGGTCTCAAGGATACTCAATTTATTTACGATTGACTTGCATTCTCACTTAACTCGGGGTGACCACTATGCCCTGCTAACGGAGCAATCGGCTTAAGTCGGCAACGACTTAAGGCGGTGCAACATGCTCACGCTTACTTAACTCGGGGTGACCACTATGCCCTGCTAACGGAGCAATCGGCTTAAGTCGGCAACGACTTAAGGCGGTGCAACATGCTCACGCTTACCTAACTCGGGGTGACCACTATGCCCTGCTAACGGAGCAATCGGCTTAAGTCGGCAACGACTTAAGGCGGTGCAACATGCTCACGCTCACTTAACACGGGGTGACCACTATGCCCTGCTAACGGAGCAATCAACTTAAGTTGGCGGCAACTTAAGACCAATGCAACATGCTCGCGCCTATATAATTCAGGGGATGATTTCCATATCCCACAAACAAAATTCATAGTCATCATGCGTCATTACTACCAAACTCATTAACTAAAAAATTCTGATACAATGAGAGAGTAACTATGTCATTCAAATAAACCGGTGTCCTCTAACAAATATTCAATCATGCAAGCTGCGCGCTTGGAGCACGCGAAATGTTTTCTCTATTTTGCAATGTCTTTTCCAGGAGCAATTGACGAAGAAGGACGACTCGAGGAATCAGGGGCAGCGTTCACGTCAGCCCTTATATCTTCAGGAATGACTACGCCAGGTCTCCTCATCAGGATGCGTCCCGCTCGAATGGCCTTATCCATGGCCCTATCGCGCTGGGCTCTCAGAGTATTGGAAGTCTCTTCAGCAACTTTGACAGCCAACTGGGCAGCCTCTAGCTCCTGGGTAACAGATTTCTTGGAAGCACGCAGATTCTTGATGACAACGTCTTTAGCCGATATCAACTCCCTAAGGCGAATCACATCATCCAAGGACTCCTGCAGCTTATAGCGAAGATTGTCTAACTCCTCCATGGAAAAGCGATGACTCCTCTCCAGGATGGTCAGCGAGTTGCTAGAATCACGATACAACCTATCAAGATTGTCACGAGAAGCGGCAAGGATACGTTTTTCTTCCTGCAAGCACAAATCAGTTCCTTCAGAAAACCAGGCAAATAATAGGAGTACAGCAAGGCGAAAGCGCAGTTTCGTATATCACCTTTTCAGAGTCAAGCTGAGCATGCAGGGAAGAACTCAACGCACTGGCATCATCTAAGGCGGCAGAGACCTGACTCAGCTCAATCTGACCTTGAGAGTACTTTTCCTCAAGATCAGTGCATCGCTGAGACAGTTCAGCCCGATCTTGAGAATGTTTTTCCTCAAGAAGTGCAATCTGTCGAGTCATTCCTAGCAAAAGATAACCAAACAAAACGAGGTCAGAAGGTAAAACAGTCCACAACAAGCGCGAAGAAAAGAAAAAAGGGCACTAACCAGCGTTAGTCGCCTCCAACTCGGATACACGACGATGAAGTGACACTGGATTCCAACACGAAAAAGACGAAGCCACTTCTGGGATAGGAGCACCATGCAATTTCAGCTGGCTGGTCATCCCATCCACCAAAACCTGATGAGAAGAACAGATGAGCATAGTGGCAAAAGTTCATGCAATGTAAAAATCAAGCTAAGAAACAGCACAGTACCTGGAGGTTGGAGAAGAACGAAGGGATCCCCAAATCAGGAGAAATCAGATGATAACCAGGCGCAAGGTCATCACCCGAAGCAGCTTGCAACGGAACAGTGGGAATCAGTTCAGCACCTTCAACAGAGCCGGATACCCGATCAGCGGGGACGCTGTCCTCCAAAGCGACGCCCCGGTCCAAAGTTTGGGCCACCACCATGCAGCCAGAGTGTGGAGGTGACCCTGCGTGAACGTCCATGGAAGTGCCGGAAGGAGACCCTGTTTGGGCACCCTCGGGGACTGGGCCATAGTTGGCACTGCCCACTTGAGCTGGATTATCCCCGGCAGCACCCTCGGGGGCTGGGCAGTAGCTCGCACTCTTCGCCCGAGTTAAGTCATCCCCGACGACACCCTCGGGGGCTGGACATGTGTCAACACCATCCTTGAGGTCCAAACTTTCAGCAGTAACCACCTCTAAGGTTGATGGGCCCTCGGCTACTTCCATGGAATCAGGACAATCCAAGTTAGCATCCCGACCCTCGAGATCGCGCTCTAAGGTTGACGAGGCACGGGATGACCTCAACCCAGCGTCCGGCACGGCACCACAAGCTTCCGTTACATCATCATCCACTGGCCCTGATAACAAGTCCTCTGGGACCATATCCTCAAGAGTTTGATCAAAGTCGGCCAGGGATATGTTTTGCAGACCAACAAGGGCAGATAAAGCAGGAGAAGGAACTCCACTACTTCCCCCACTGGCAAGGAATTGCCGACTGTTCTTCCGAGTCAGAGGGACCTCATTCTCTTCCTCTCCGTCGTCTTCATCAGCAACACTGGCAACACCCCCATTGGGATCAACGACGGATGGAGTACACCCATTGGGATCAGCGTCAGTAGATTCAGGCACAGGAACATCCTCATCGGCAGGAACCGAGGGACCAGCATCCTGATCCAAACTAGATACTCGCCGAATACGTCTCTTCTTCTTTTTCTGCTCATCAACAGAAAGATCAGTTTGATTGGTTCGGCGGGGACGCCTCGAGCGAGCACGGACAGGTCTCTGAACATCCAAGGTTATACCGACCTCTGGGAGAGGTGCCACTGCCAATGTCTCAGCAGGAGTAGCATCAGAAGAATCTTCAGCCAACATATCAAGCATAGCATTCATTTCTGCGTCATTAGGATCCAAAGGCACCTCGAAATGGACTTGTCGTCCATCATCAGGAATTTTCCCAAGTGAGGCAACCAAAGCATTGACTTCTTCATCAGAGGGCCGCGTCCTGAGGCCCAAATTGCCATCAGTTGCAGGTGGGTTTGACACGAAAAGAGTGAAGGCTTTGGCAGGAGGCAGATTCCAGGCCGAGTACGCCACCGGAGCACCAACATTGGATACTTTGCCTCTGAGAATCATCTCCAGTCGGCTCACCAAATCTGCAGAAGGGATTCTTCTATTGGTAACTCGAGTTGAGTCGGCTAGCCCTTGATACAGATAAGCCGGGTGGACCCTATCTTTCAGTGGCTGAATGTTTTTGAAAACGAAGTCAGCAACTACAGCTTCAGCAGTTAAACCTCTCTCTTTCAATAGTCCAACTTCAGCTAGCAGCACACTGGCTTCGGCTACCTCCTCGTCTGTGGGCGACTCGGTCCAGCTTGGGGTGCGAACATCTGGCTGTCTTCCCGACCGGGGGGGGAGAGAATTTCCATAGTTATCAACTATAAACCACTCCAGACGCCATCCCTTAATGCTGTCTTTAAGGGGAATCTCAAGATATTCAGTTTTCCGTCCCCGGCGCATCTCCAAACTGGCACCTCCAACCAACTGATGTTGTCCCCCGGCCATCCCAGGGCGACAATGATACAGGTGTTTCCACAAGCCAAAATGCGGCAGCACGCCAAGAAAGGCTTCACATAAGTGGACGAAGATAGAAATTTGCAGAATTGAGTTAGGGTTCAGATGGGTTAGGTTGATGTGGTAGAAATCAAGAAGACCACGGAAAAAGGGAGAAATAGGAAGGCCAAGGCCGCGGAGAAGAAAAGGTGCGTAAACCACGGACTCGTGGGTATCCTCCGTCGGGACCGTAGTCCCGTGGCAAATCCGCCAAGAACAGAGTTCCCGTGGAGGAAGAACCCCGATGGACACGAGGTGGAGGAGTTCGGCTTCAGAGATGATGGACATGTGGTTACCTGCAAAGGGCAACTGGCTATTGGGATCAATTGGAGGAATGACCACAGCGGAAGAGCTCGCGATTTTCCTCTTGGGAGCCATCTCGATTTCACCAGTGAGCAGATTGGAGGCGAGCGCAGAGAGGATTTGGAAGCAGGAATGCAAGAACTAGGGCGCGGAAAGCAAAGGCGGCTAAAAGTGCAGCTCTTATGGGATATTCTCGGACCAGATACCGTTTCAAAAAGTGCCCAGTCATCACCCGGCAGTTATTTCCAAAAACTGGTGGGCCATCTCTTCACTCGGGTGTTAATCCTCAAAATAACTCGGCGTTGCCTCTAAAATGCCGACGTCACTACTCAGTCACTCGGCGTTACCTCTAAAACGTCGATCTTGAGCTCAATCGCTCGGCATTACTTCTAAAATGCCGACAACGACCCTTAATAACTCGGCGTTGCCTCTAAAACGCTGATCTCGAGTTCAATAACTCGGCGTTGCCTCTAAAATGCCGACGTCACTGCTCAGTCACTCGGCGTTGCCTCTAAAACGCTGATCTTGAGTTCAATCGTTCGGCATTACTTCTAAAATGCCAACGTTGACCTTCAATCACTCGGCGTTGCTTCTAAAACGCTAATCTCGAGTTCAATAACTCGGCGTTGCCTTTAAAATGCCGACGTCACTACTCAGCTACTCGGCGTTGCCTCTAAAACGAAGATCTCAAGCTCAATCGCTCGGCATTACTTCTAAAATGCTGACAACAACCTTTAATCACTCGGCGTTGCCTCTAAAACGCTGATCTCGAGTTCAATAACTCGGCGTTGCCTCTAAAACGCTGATCTCGAGTTCAATAACTCGGTGTTGCCTCTAAAATGCCGACGTTACTACTCAGTCACTCGGCGTTGCCTCTAAAACGTTGATCTCGAGTTCAATCGTTCGGCATTACTTCTAAAATGCCAACATTGACCTTCAATCGCTCAGCATTACTTCTAAAAACATTGATACAGACTGCAATATTGCTCGGCGACTACTTCTGGAAGCGTCAGTATAATGATCAAGCTGTTTGTCTATGGTCTCAAAAGAATCAGATTTATAGTCAAACAAAACGAGTCATCAAGAGGAAACCAAATTCATTCTTCATTTAAGGGAAGTGGCAATACTTACAAATCAACTCGTTATGAGTTGATACTTCCTTACTGCTACTACTACTACTACGCTACACTATACTACTCTACATTACTAATACTACTACATTATTTCACTATACTATTTCTAATCTATACTAATATCTAAAAAGACCAGTGGCATCTAGCCACTGGCCCTGCCCCTGCCGCCGCCGCCGCCCCTGGTGCTGCCCCTGCTGCCGCTGCTCCTGGTGCTGCCCCTGCTGCCGCCGCCCCTGGTGCTGCCCCTGCTGCTGCCGCCCTTGGTGCTGCCCTTGCTGCTGCCGTTGCTGCTGCCGTTGCCGCCGCCCCCGCCACTGCCGCTGCCGTCGTCGTCGCCGTCGTCGTCGTCGTCGTCGTCCCCGCCCTCGCCGCCGCCGTCCGAGTCCTCCTCATCCGAGGAGTACTCAGACTCATCCGAGCCCTCGAGCCCGGAGCGCTCGACGGCCCGGATGTACGTCCAGACCTCCGCGGCTATCCCCTGGGAGTCGTCCGAGTCATCGGACGACGCCGGGGGAGAGACGGGAGCCGGAGTCCCCTCAGACTCGGAGGAGAACTCCTCCGAGTATTCCGAGTCGCCGAAGTCCTCCGATGGAGGAGTCGGCTCGCGCTTGCGCTTGTTGTTTTTTCCCATAGTGGAAGAAAGCGGGAAAGAAGAGAAGGAAGCAGTAAGGAATAGCGAAGAGATGTGAAGATACCAGAGGGACAACAGCGTTATTTATAGAAGAGAAAGGCAACTGCTCACCTCCAACCGCGGTCACTGAACAGTCGCAAAGCATTCAATATGCACATCCACCCGTCCGAAGACACGTCAGGCGGCTGACGCCGTTTCATGCAGCACTACACCCATTGGGACTCCAGTCAACAGCGCAAAGGGTATGATTACACTCGCCGTCCCATCACATTACAACTCAGAAGCAGCCGGCTAAAACACTCAGCGTACCAAGCCGTCCCTTGCCCACACCCATTGGGGGGGGACGCCCAGGAATTGTCAGTATATTTTTCAAAATGGTCACATCTGTGCAGAGCATGCAGTAAATGCCTCAAGACAAAAATAAGATATCAACAAGAGTTAGAGGGAAGCCAAGTATAGCCAGCAGAGTGCAAAATATGGTCGACAGGCATGACTTGAAGATTAGACAGAGAACGTCCATCGAATGTCCAATCAGTTGCAGAGCAAATAAATTACGCTACCCAGCAAGATATGGAAGGATTGCAAACTTGGCTGCAAAAGACAAAATACATGCTGACCACTGAAGCATAATATTGATGACATAGCACGGATGACATCATGTCGACCTTTTTATAAGCAGAAAGAGTAATCTTCAGCAAAAGGACACAAAAAGAAGACCTTCAAGCGAATTATCCTCAAAAAATCCACTTGAAGGTCGGGGGCTACACCCATTGGGTGCACCTTCGGTGCACCCCATGGATTATTATTCTAAGCCGAGATCATGTTGATTTCTAAGAGCATGGGACAAGATCAAAAAGCCAATCTTCAACCGAAGTGAAGGAACACAAATGGAAATAATCTCCACTGGAGACCTTCGAGTAGATTATTTTCTAAAATCTACTCGAAGCTCGGGGGCTACACCCATTGGGTGCACCTCCGGTGCACCCAATGAAATTCAGAATCCTACAAATGGGAATGCCGATCTCTAAGGCACAAACACGAAACTAGGTTTTGGTCATCAAGTGATCGAAGCAGGAGAGAACAACAGGAAGCCATCTTTCTTCAAATCACCTGCAAGCTGGACCTGGGATCTTCGGGTTGATTACCTCTAAATTAACCCAAAGATCGGGGGCTTGTGGGGGATAGATATCCCCCGGGTCCACTAAAAGAGTAATGGACCTCACGAAAGGCCCAAGGGCCCAATAAATCGTAAGGTTATTCTTTCGTGGGCCTGGGAGAAACAACTAGCAAAGCAGAGCGACGTGAGGCCGGATTGGTGCAAACCTGGACGGCCCATAGCGTCGAACGAGTGGCCGCAACGGAGATCCGACTTTCCCGCGCTGGAGTCCCCATGCAGCGAGGCCACGTGAGGATAAGTCAGCGAGGATTACGTAAAGGATAATCTCAAGAAGTTCACTATCTTTTAGCCACTTGTTGTTATCTTATCCATGTGTACTGCCCCACGGTCGAGTATATAAGGCCTAGGGGGCACCCCTTCAGATCGATCGACCCATTCTTTAGCCACCCACATCAACTCTCTGTATCCTCAATCCAGAGAGCTCTCTTGTAACCATATACACCAAGCATACTCATCAGGACGTAGGGTGTTACGCATCACTAAGCGGCCCGAACCTGTAAACCTTGTCTACCGTCTCTCGTGCGATCGGCACGAACCATTTTGCTACAGTTGTCGACACCTTCCTACTCCTAAAACACCTTGAGGGGCAACCCCAGGTGTGCGGTCGGACCCAAAACACCGACAATCGTCTCCGAGCGGGGCATCGAAGCCAACCCGGAGAAGATCGCAGCCATCACCAGCATGGGGCCCATCAAGGACTTGAAAGGCGTACAAAGGGTCATGGGATGTCTCGCGGCTCTGAGCCGCTTCATCTCACACCTCGGCGAAAGAGGTCTACCTCTGTACCGCCTCTTGAGGAAGGCCGAGTGCTTCACTTGGACCCCTAAGGCCGAGGAAGCCCTCGGGAACCTAAAGGCGCTCATCACGAAGGCGCCTATCTTGGTGCCCCCAGCTGCCGGAGAAGCCCTCTTGGTCTACGTCGCCGCGACCACTCAGGTGGTTAGCGCCGCGATTGTGGTCGAGAGGCAAGAAGGGGGGCATGCATTGCCCGTTCAGAGGCCAGTCTACTTCGTCAGCGAGGTACTGTCCGAGACCAAAATCCGCTACCCACAGGTGCAGAAACTGCTGTATGCGGTGATCCTGACACGGCGAAAGTTGCGACACTACTTCGAGTCTCATCCAGTAACTGTGGTGTCATCCTTCCCCCTGGGGGAGATCATCCAGTGCCATGAGGCCTCGGGTAGGATTGCAAAGTGGGCGGTGGAAATCATGGGCGAAACAATCTCGTTCGCTCCTCGGAAGGCCATCAAGTCCCAGGTCTTGGCGGACTTCATGGCTGAATGGGTCGACACCCAGCTCCCAACAGTTCCGATCCAGCCGGAACTCTGGACTATGTTCTTCGATGGGTCGCTGATGAAGACAGGAGCCGGCGCAGGCCTACTCTTCATCTCGCCCCTCGGGAAGCACCTACGCTATGTGCTTCGCCTCCATTTCCCGGCGTCCAACAATGTGGCCGAGTATGAGGCTCTGGTCAACGGGTTGCGGATCGCCATCGAGCTAGGGGTCTGACGCCTCGACGCTCGTGGTGACTCGCAGCTCGTCATCGACCAAGTCATGAAGAACTCCCATTCCCGCGACCCGAAGATGGAGGCCTACTGCGATGAGGTTCGGCGCCTGGAAGACAAGTTCTACGGGCTCGAGCTCAACCACATCGCCCGGCGCTACAACGAGACTGCGGACGAGCTGGCTAAAATAGCCTCAGGGCGAACAACGGTTCCCCCGGACGTCTTCTCCCGAGACCTGCATCAACCCTCCGTCAAGATCGACGACACGTCCGAGCCCGAGGTACCCTCAGCTCAGTCCGAGGTACCCTCGGCTCAGTCCGAGGCACCCTCGGCTCAACCCGAGGCGCCCTCGGCTCAGTCCAAGGCACCCTCGGCTCAACCTGAGGCACCCTCAGCTCGGCCCGAGGCACCCTCGGTTCAGTCCGAGGTACCCTCGGCCCCCGAGGGTGAGGCACTGCGCGTCGAGGAGGAGCGAAGCGGGGTCACGCCTAATCGAAACTGGCAGACCCCGTACCTGCAATATCTCCACCGAGGAGAGCTACCCCTCGACCGAGCCGAGGCTCGGCGGTTGGCGCGGCGCGCCAAGTCGTTCGTCTTGCTGGGAGATGGAAAGGAGCTCTATCACTGCAGCCCCTCCGGCATCCTCCAGCGATGCATCTCCATCGCCGAAGGTCAGGAACTCCTGCGAGAGATACACTCGGGGGCTTGCGGCCATCACGCAGCGCCTCGAGCCCTTGTCGGAAATGCTTTCCGGCAAGGCTTCTACTGGCCAACGGCGGTGGCCGACGCCACTAGAATTGTCCGCACCTGCGAAGGGTGTCAGTTCTACGCAAGGCAGACCCACCTGCCCGCTCAGGCTCTGCAGACGATACCCATCACCTGGTCTTTTGCTGTGTGGGGTCTGGATCTCGTCGGCCCCTTACAGAAGGCGCCCGGGGGCTACACGCACCTGCTGGTCGCCATCGACAAATTCTCCAAGTGGGTCGAGGTCCGACCCCTGAACAACATCAGGTCCGAGCAGGCGGTGGCGTTCTTCACCAACATCATCCATCGCTTCGGGGTCCCGAACTCCATCATCACCGACAACGGCACCCAGTTCACCGGCAGAAAGTTTCTGGACTTCTGCGAGGATCACCACATTCGGGTGGACTGGGCCGCCGTAGCTCATCCCATGACGAATGGGTAGGTAGAGCGTGCCAACGACACGATTCTACAAGGGCTCAAGCCTCGGATCTACAACGACCTCAACAAGTTCGGCAAGCGGTGGATGAAGGAACTCCCCTCGGTGGTCTGGAGTCTGAGGACAACGCCGAGCCGAGCCACGGGCTTCACGCCGTTCTTTCTAGTCTATGGGGTCGAGGCCATCTTGCCCACAGACTTAGAATATGGTTCCCCGAGGACGAGGGCCTACACCGACCAAAGCAACCAAGTTAGCCGAGAAGACTCGCTGGATCAGCTGGAGGAGGCTCGGGACAAGGCCTTGCTACACTCGGCGCGGTACCAGCAGTCCCTGCGACGCTACCACGTCCGAGGGGTCCGGTCCCGAGACCTCCAGGTGGGCGACCTGGTGCTTCGGCTGCGACAAGACGCCCGTGGGCGGCACAAGCTCACGCCCCCCTGGGAGGGGCCATTCGTCATCGCCAAGGTTCTGAAGCCCGGAACGTACAAGCTGGCCAACAGTCAAGGCGAGGTCTACGGCAACGCCTGGAACATCCAACAGCTACGTCGCTTCTACCCTTAAGATGTTTTCAAGTTGATCATATACCTTGCACCCACGCAAAGTTTAGTCATCAAGGAAGGGTCGACCTCGTCTCGGCAAAGCCTGACCCTCCCTCAGGGGCTAAAAGGGGGGGGAACCCCCTCTGCGTCGAAATTTTCCTCGAAAATAGATCTCTTCTGCCAGAAGGTCCTTCGCGCTTTTTGGCTACTTCGAAAGTGGATCCTGAAAACGACGGAGTACACGTAAGCAGCCAAGGCTGACCGAGCCGAGGGACTCCTACGCCTCCGGGATACGGATACCTCACTCATCACCTTCTGCGATAAGTAACTCACGTTCGGATAAGTGATTCTGCGGACCGAACAAGTCTTCACGTTCGAAAGCTCTTCTTCCGAAGCGATCCTTCGAGCCTTCTCGACTGCGTCGGTGACAGAGCCCCATGGACGGGTAAGAGTGCGCGTAAGCGGCAAGGCCGACCGAGTCGAGGGACTCCTACGCCTCCGGGATACGGATACCTCACTCATCACCTTCCGCGAGAAGCAACTCTCGCTCGCACGAACATTTCTGTTACCGACAAAAAAGTCCAGATACTCGAAACAAGAGGAAAAGAGACGCAGCTTTACAACACGGCGAGGGTGTGTTTAGGCCTCGGCGGCCGCAGAAAACACACGCTACAAGATAATCCGATCCTGCAGGCTCGGATCTTGACGGCTAAAGGGAGCAGCAGCACCCTCGGCATCGACGACACCTTCGGCGAGGTCCGACCTAGCCTCGGACGGTGACGCGGTCCGAGGATCTCCACTCTGAAGGACGACGTCATCGCCACGCCCGGGCCATCGCTGCCAGGGTCTTCTCTGGGAATCCGGCCCGAGCAGGCGGCTCGGCCGGTCACCCCGGGGCCTCGGCCAGTTGCCCTCCAAGGACGTCAGCCCGACCCGAGGCCTCGGCTGGTCAACTCCGGCGTCGGTCCCGCTAACGGACGACCCGGCCAGGCTCCGGCCGACCTAGTCTTCTTTTCGAGCCAACTCCGCCGCTGTTCATGCTGACACCGCTACCCCTGGCCTCGGCTCATCGGAGAGCGACCGAGGGGTTCCTTTAACTAAGCTAGAAAAGCCTCGGACAACAAGGCCGACCGAGCCGAGGGACTCCTACGCCTCCGGGATACAGATACCTCGCTCGTCACCTTTACACGGGGCGACTCACGCTTGGTGAAGCGGTTCGGACAACCAACAGGCGAGTCTTAGTGCTTGAAAAGGAGGAAAAAAACACGGCTCCGTGCCAAAATTACATACATGTTCAGGCCCCGACAGCCACAATGAACAAAAACACTGGCATTCAAAGTGCCATTACAAACGGAACTCCGGTTCCACCTCCGCAGGTACAAACAACCCCACTCGATGGGGGGCCTGCGGAGCAACAGAAGACTGACGAACGGCGCGCCGTCGCCCGCTCCAGTAGCGGCGACGACGACGACTTCTGCTCCGGGGGGCCGAACAGCGGCAGCGCTGACCTCAGGGCGGATGCTGCTGCCAAGAGGCCCCCGCCCATGCCCAAACTCGTGAGGCAAGGACGGGCGGAAGGCCGTAGAGTTGGAGGTCAGTCCGTGGGCGGCCCTGGCTATCTCGTCGGCGGAAGAACCTCTTCCAGCTGCCGTGGCAGACGCCGGCGCCGGGAGCGGCTCCGAAGCCACTCGCGTCCGAGAGCCAGGCACGCTGCAGCTTCCGGCGCCACGGACGACGACCGCCCTTTCCCTCCGATCACTGAGGGAAGGAGCGGGCCACCGCCCACGCAGGGGCCGACCCCAACTCGGCTCACTCCCCTCCCCAGCCCTGGTGATGAAAATCCTTGAGGCTGAGGGAGGGGCAGAGGCCGCAGCCCAGCTCGCTTTCCCCCACCATCAAGCTGGAGGTCACCGTCTTGGGTGACCGCCGGCGGAGGGGTGCAGCCGGGCTGCATGATGAAAATCCTTGAAGCCGAACGATGGCTGAAAGGTACCAACTCCCGCAGAGTTGCGTTCCTCCAACGACGAGGCGGAAAGACGGCGGATATCCCCCATCCGGGGGCTTGGAAGGTGGAAAGACACGATGCATAAGGGAGCGCGAAGACATGGTCGCCTCCCAAGGGGGTCACCCTCCTTTTAAAGGTGGCTCTCCCTACTTGCGTCCCCAGCCGTCATGGGCTGAGTCTTCTCCAACACACTCCAAGGTCCTCCCCTACGGCGCGGGGGCCGGGTCCCACACGTCATGCAAGCCGACTCAGAGCAGAAGAAGCCAAACCGCCGCGCGCGGTGCGTACAACCGCCCAGCGGTTACAAGCGACTCTCCACTTTTGCCCAAACCAACGGGCGAAAGGGCGGGCAGCCGTGCAGGCGGCATGCAACCGCGCCAAGTGGGCGCACTTCTCCGACTCCCAACACGCCCAGCATGGAGGCCCAGGCCCACGCGTCATGCAACCGGTGCGCCGAATGCTTCGTGCATGCAACTGCACCGCCACTTGCGCCACCACCGCGCCTCCTCGACTGCGGAACCAATACCGCGACTCGAGGCGACCCAGCGCACGACCCAGTGACTCCAACCTGGCGCGACGGTCAATGCGGCCGAAGATGGGCCGGCAGTAATGGCGGTGGCAGGCGGGCAGGAGCAGCGGCCACGTCGTCAGCCAAGCTCACGTCCCGTCCGGGGGCAGCGAGAGAACCCTCTCGCACAGCGTGAAGACAGCGCGCCCGTGTTCCGTTCCTCGAACGGCTCGCGCACGCGCAACGGCCGCCCCACGAACCACTCGCCCCGTCGCATTAACTCCGCGGCGGGACAGGCAGCGCCTCTGGCAGGAGAAGTGGGCGACGCTTCGCCTTCGCCATAATGACCGCGTCAAAAAAGGTACGCCGCGCCGTTCGATTTCGTATCCTTTTCCTTTTTTCCTCTTTCTCTCTCTCGCAACAGGGACCGGGAAAGGGGGATACCCCGAAAAGGATCCTTCCCCGTGAAGGAACCAGGCCCTGAGCCTCCCTACTGATCAGAGGTTCGAAGGCTGGCCCCTCGGAAGGGTTCGACAGCCGCCTCAGATCACGTGGGCCCTACACCCACTACTGGTCAGAGGTTCGAAGGCCAGCCCCTCGGAAGGGTTCAACGACCGCCTCAGGCCACTCGGGCTCCGCGCCCACTACTGATCAGGGGTTCGAAGGCTGGCCCCCGAAGGGTTCACAGCCGCCTCAGACGCCGAGCGAGGGATGACCATGGGTACGTTCGATACATAACCAAGGCTCGGGCTGCGCTCCTGAGGTACCCTAGGACATTTCCGAGACCGGCGGGAACGATCTTGTAACGGAATCCCATCAGAGGGAGGCATCGAGCCCTCGGACCCCGTCGCCAGGGGACAGGGTCCGGCAGATCACCCGCAGGTACTTTTGGGCGTGCCTCTGGGCCCCTAGCCGACCCCTAACGAACGGGGCACGGACGTCCACTCGGATCACCCGCTTGCAGCTCACCGGAGACACCATGTTCGGCGCCCATCGAGGGCAACATGGCGCTTTCCCCCCCCCCCCTCCTCCTTGCGGAAAGGCGACGCATGGGCGTATGTAAAAAAGCCGAGTCTGTCCCTGATCGCCCTCTCGCCCTGTGCAGAGGCTCGGGGGCTGCTCTCGCAAACCCGGCTCCGGCCGAACCGTTGACAGCGTCAACATACCAGCCCGAGAACTTGGGACCCGACCGTACACCCGGGCTACGGCCAGCTCGCATGAGGAAACGACCAGACCAGCCGAAGCGTTACGTGAGGCATTAAGACCTCGAAGGAGTGAAACCACTCCTCCGAGGCCTCGGGGGCTACACCCGGCGGGTGCGCTCGCGCGCACCCACCGGAACAAAACACAACCGAGAAAGGCTGGTCCCCTTGCAAAAAAGTGCGACTAAAGCCTCCAAGCGAGTGCTAACACTCCCTTTGAGGCTCGGGGGCTACTGTCGGGGACCATAATTAGGGGTACCCTCAAGGCTCCTAATTCTCAGCTGGTAACCCCCATCAGCATAAAGCTGCAAAGGCCTGATGGGTGCGATTAAGTCAGGGATCGGTCCATACGAGGGACTCGATCACGCCTCGCCTGAGCCTAGCCTCGGACAAGGGCAGCCGACCCCGGAGGATCTCCGTCTCGCCCGAGGCCCCCCTCCAACGGCGAATGTGTTCCCGGCTTGCCCGAGGCCCTGCCTTCGCTAAGAAGCAACCCTGACCAAATCGCCGCACCGACCGACCAAGTCGCATGAGCATTTAATGCAAAGGTGGCCTGACACCTTTATCCTGACGCGCGCCCCCCAGCCGGCAGAGCCGAAGTGACCGCCGTCACTTCGCCGCTCCACTGACCGGCCTGACAGAAGGACAGCGCCGCCTGCGCCACTCCGGCTGCGGTGCCACTTGACAGAGTGAGACTGACAGGCAGTCAGGCCCGGCCGAAGGCTCCATAGGAAACTCCGCTCCGCCCGACCCAGGGCTCGGACACGGGCTAAGACCCGGAAGACGGCGAACTCCGCTCCGCCCGACCCAGGGCTCGGACACGGGCTAAGACCCGGAAGACGGCGAACTCCGCTCCGCCCGACCCAGGGCTCGGACACGGGCTAAGTCCCGGAAGACGGCGAACTCCGCTCCGCCCGACCCAGGGCTCGGACACGGGCTAAGACCCGGAAGACGGCGAACTCCGCTCCGCCCGACCCAGGGCTCGGACACGGGCTAAGTCCCGGAAGACGGCGAACACCGCTCCGCCCGACCTAGGGCTCGGACACGGGCTAAATCCCGGAAGACGACGAACCCCGCTTCGCCCGACCCCAGGGCTCGGACTACGCCTTGGCCTCAGCCGACGGTCTCCGCCTCGCCCGACCCGGGGGCTCGGACTCGACCTCGGCCACGGAAGACAGACTCGACCCCGGCTTCGGAGGAGCTTCCACATCGCCCAACCTAGGGCGCAGACCAGCCACGTCAACAGGAGGCGCCATCATCACCCTACCCCGAGCTTACTCGGGCCGCAGGGGACAAGACCGGCGTCCCATCTGGCTCGCTCCGCCAGATAGGCAATGATGGCGCCCCGCATACTCTGTGACGACGGCGGCTCTCAGCCCCCTTACGGAAGCAAGAGGACGTCAGCAAGAACTCAACCGCTCCGACAGCTGTCCCTCCGCCAGGCTCCATCGCTCCTCCGACGGCCACGACATCACACCAGCTGGGTGCCAAGATCTCTCCGGCTGCCATGACGGCATATACTTAGGGCGCTAGCTCTCCTCCGCTAGACACGTAGCACTCTGCTATACCTCCCATTGTACACCTGGATCCTCTCCTTACGCTTATAAAAGGAAGGACCAGGGCCCTCTTAGAGAAGGTTGGTCGCGCGGGGACGAGGACGAGATACGCGCTCGCTCGAGGCAGCTGGCTCCCTCTCCCGCGTGGACGCTTGTAACCTCCTACTGCAAGCGCACCCGACCTGGGCGCGGGACGAACACGAAGGCCGCGGGATTCCCACCTCTCTCACGCCGGTCTCCGGCCGCCTCGCTCTCCCCCCTTCGCGCTCGCCCTCGCGCTCGACCCATCTGGGCTGGGGCACGCGGCGACATTCACTCGTCGGCTTAGGGACCCGCCGGTCTCGGAACGCCGACAGCGCCGACCCCCCAACATCGACCGCCGAGCTGCTGCCACGTTAGGTCAACGCTGACTTCGATTCTAACATGTGTATGTTAAAATAATTGGTGCCGACACGTGGTAGCTCGACGTCAATTGTAACAGCGTTGATCTAAGGGTCTATTTTTTGAAATGAAACTAGAAATAACGTATTTGTGAAAGTAAAATCCAAATGCAACTAAAATGTACAAAAGACGAGGCCTATAATTTTGGCCTGCCTGCCCCACGTATCAACCATGGTCCATGAAGATCACCATTCATCATCAGTGACTGAGAAGCGCCCAGATGATTCGGCAAAAACTGAAGTGGTTATTAGATGGTCCGGCCTCCTCTCTATCTCTCCCGCCGTTCGTTCCCTATTATTATTCTGAACCCGCCTAGCCGCGTGTCAATCCGAAGGGGATGCCCGCACAGATGGAGGTGCCGTGCAGCAGACACGTACGCGGCGGCGGACTACGGTCACACGCCGGCCGCCGTTCCGCACACGCGCTCAACCGCTCTTCGTCATCCGCCCGTTCTGTCCGCACCAACCTCCCGGTCCCGGAGACGAGACCGGCCTGAAACGTGGACAGGGAGGATGGCACGAGAAGGAGACGTACGGCTGTTTGTCTCCACCGGCGGCCGTCGTCGTGTTTGCCCATTCATTCAGCAGAAAGCTCCCGAACTTGATTTCCGCGACGTAACTTACGTGGAACGGTGGAAGTATCCACATCCAAGGCTCTCTCCGACGGTGTCCTTTCACTCACTCCTGTCCTGACGCAATCCGGTGAACAATGCTCGCTCCACGTTCGTTCCAATCGTGCACCCTCGTGAGGGAGAGAAAAGAATCCCACCCTGCGTATGGGGAGTTTAAATCTCTCTCTATTTCGTTAAACAGTGTTTAAACTGCGAAATTAATTATTCTTTAGCATATTTACTAGATAACAACGTGTAATACGATACTATACATATAGTAGTATTTTTTTTAAAAAGAAAACTCTAATTTCTAATGTATAACAAATCAAATAGCCTAATTAAAAGGTAGAGGGGACCTGAATAAAAACAATGGTCAGAGAAGTGGAGAAATAGGGGAAAGAATGGTTGAAAGAGAGGTATTTAAATATGAATAGAAATTATAAATCAGATAATTTGAGAGGAAGAATGGTTGGAGATAACTAAAAAAAAAGCAAAATCACACCCCCCCCCCCAACCCAACTTCCAGTCCAGCAGCGAGTAGAGTACGTATAGAGACGCCCGTCCCGTAGGTGTTAGATCCATCGATCGCGATCGCTGGGTCGACAGATTCACGTGGCGGATTGACTAGGTGCGGCCTGCGGGTAGATTCCAAGGCCGAGCCCACGCGCCCACGACAGGGCCACCGGAGCCACACAAACCATGGACCGCTCAAAATATCTCGGCCAGCCCACGGAACAACGCGGCAGGATGGTGGGCTCGAGAACGTTCCGGACGCAAGATATTTTTTGGGCTCCGCTCCGTTGCCCCCCTCCCCTCTCTGCGCTTCGCAAGGCTTCGTCTATCCTCTCCTCCTTTCTCCCCGTCTCTGTCCGCCGAGATATTTTCTTCTCTCTCCTGTGCGGCCACTGCCACCCGCCCCGTTCGTTATTATATATATATATATATATATATATATATATATATATATATATATATACAGGCTGCCAGTCTGCCTCGTTGACATCGGTTCACCGTCCGCCCGGGTACCTTCCGTACGTACAAGAGGCGGTCGCGACGCTCTAGCTTGCACCAGCGCGCAGGTGGAAAGCGCCCAGAGAGATCTCGAGAGAGAGGCTGGTCGGCACAGACTAGTTCATTCCGTTCGGATAGAACACAACGTGAGGAGCGGGAGGATGCAGCCGCAGGGTCAGGCGCATCATCACCGTCAGTCGTACTACGCGGTGCTCGGCGTGCAGCCGGGCGCCACCGCCGCCGAGATCCGCGCCGCCTACCACCGCCTCGCCATGGTGAGTAGTACTCGAGTACCGTACCGACCGACTCCCTGCAGTCGGTAACAAACAAACAATCGCTTTGGTGTATATATGTGCCATTGGCCCGCGTGTGGAAACAGATCATGACATATACTTCCTCTGACGGCGACGCAGAGGTGGCACCCGGACAAGATCGCCAGCGGCGGCGGCGGCGCCGATCCGGCGCGCGCGGAGGAGGCCAAGAGCAGGTTCCAGCAGATACACGAGGCGTACCAAGGTAAGCATCCAAATCAGCCTCCCGCATTCCCTGGCTGGATGCCGAGCTGATGGCCCATCGCGTTTGCTTGTGTCGCCCGCAGTGCTGTCGGATGACAAGAGGAGGGCGCTGTACGACGCCGGCATGTACGACGACGACGACCAGGAGGACGTCGAGGTAAAGCAGCTCGTCGATTTACTTGTGTGCCTATTTCGAATGATATATATGCTGATGTTATTTATGTGTGCTTTGATGGTTTCAGGGATTCCACGACTTCGTGCAGGAGATGGTCTCGCTCATGGCCAGAGAGGTAACTATCAGCAGCTAGCTAGCTAGCTACCTCATGTTCATGCCAATCAAGGTGCAAAATGTCGTGCGCTGCTTCAGCAATCGATGATTGATTAATATCTCGCGTGTTATTACTGCGGGTGCAGGAGCCCGTGTACAGCTTGGCCGAGCTGCAATCCATGCTGGACGGGATGATCAAGGATTTCACCGCGCCACAGCCTTGGCCTAGCGGCTTCTTCTACACTGGTGGCGGTGGCGGTGGCGGTGGCGGTGGGGCGTCGTCGCCGTCGCCGCTCGGCAAACCAAGCAGCCAAGAGCAGAGTACGGCTTCGTCACGCTTGCATCCCTACGGGTTCGGGGACGCGCCTTGCTTCAGCCGCACGGCGTTCTCACAATGATGCTGATGATGAATAAATTGATACATGGATCGAGCTTTTATCCTTCTGGTTCTGGCAGCAATGGGGGTTTTCTCGCTCGTGCTCGTGGAGATGGAGAGTAGGACGAACCCGTGAAAGCCATCGTCCCCCAGGGTCAGAACTCTGATTTGCTGTTGCGATTGCTTTGGACTGCGGGGATGAAAGAAGGTGAGCTGGGAAGATAAACCCACAAGGAGCACGTAGTCGCCTAGAATCGCCACCCATCAGCAAAAGAAGGGGTGTTTCTTTGTACTCTGTTTGGTTTGGTTTTCGTCTGTTCCATGCCGTGGTAGAGATGAGTTATGCCAGAGAATTTGTATACAAGTGTATGCCATCAAGAATAAGTTACGTCAATACAATTTGTACATAAATAAGAGCCAACTTTGTTCTCTATCCCTAAATCGAAAATTTAGGTAATAGCTAAACTAAAAACTACACTCCAACATCCTTCTAAATAAATTTTCTAAATTTGACACTACTTATCTAATCTTATTTTCTCTATATCTAGCAACCATCTACTAACTCCCTAAACAAAAAATTGGTGGTAATTTTTTATTTCGGTGCTTTTTTCCTCTGTAATAAAGAGATATTAACAATTACAACAACTAGTCAGCTAAAAATTAAACATCGATAATGTTGTACATACAATTATGACAACTAGTCAACTAAAGATTTCAACTAAAAATTAAACAATTAATAATGAAACAACCGCACCTACATACGTCGAATAACTGCACTTGTAGAAATAAACGAATAAATAATTGAAACAGCAAACTAAAAGACAACACAGTTCACTCAGTTGAATTTATTGTCGCTGTCCATGTCCCGATTTTAACAAGTAAAAAATGGTCTCACTAAATTGGTGAAGTGTTGACATACTTAGGATATTTAAAACCTACTTCTAAATTAATCTACTTCTAAATTAAAAGGTTCAATTTTTCTGCTGCTACTTTAAAAAATAACTTTTTCGTAGTGTAAATTTAAAAGCAACTTAGACCTGTTGCTTTTTTAAATTTATTATATTAGTAAAGACACAATAAAATGAAATTGATAAATAAAATAGAAATATTTTTTATAAAAAATACTACAAATGGAATTAAAAGTAAAAATAACAGAAACACGAATATAAAATCGGCGGATTTGTAATTAGAAATATTGATTAAGAGATATAGTTAAACAGAGCGTATATAAACAATGTTTAAAGTAGACAACTCATATCAATTTGAACCAAACAACTTTTCTCGCAATAGTTTCTTCAAAGCAAAAAGCTGACAACGAATTTTTTTTACAGTTTATAGTTAAACCAAATAACTTTTTTCTCGCTCACAACAGCTTTTTTACATCTCATAGTTAAACCAAACATACCTTTAGAAAATAATATATATAGAGAAACATTGCAGAACATAAGATTTTTTGTTTCCTATAGTATTTGAGAGCTTGCTAAATATAGGGTTTAGTTATTATAATTATATGTAACGTTCGAGGGTATACCGTGCGGCAGCACTATATAAGACATAAAATTACAGTTGATGTACTTATTTTGTGTTTACTCCTCTTTACAAATAAAGGGCAAATTTGCTTATTTAGCTGATATATGTTACCGCCTGCCAAAATAAACAATGAGAACTCCTCTTGTAAAAAATGAATTATGTCAACGACATTTAGCTTAATAAAAGGTGTTACAGGTTAGTTGGAAAATAGGCATATGTACGACGCTCGAATGCTGTAACAACGCTCGTTGAAATTGTTGTTGTACATATGGCTGTTTTCCAGCTTACCTGTAGCACCTTTTCTAGAACTGAATGTCGTGGAAATAATTCATATTTTTTACAAAAGGAATTATCATTATTTTGATTGTTCTGCTATAGGCTCAAGCAAATAAGGGAAAGGGCGCTGACAAGATTTCTAGCAAGGCTGATTAGCCCATCCATCAGTCATTGACTACTGCAGATGGATTCAGCAAGCAAGGAAGGGAATGACTCTGAGAAGATCGCTAGCAAATTTGATTGGCCCATCGATCCGCCATTGCCTACCGCAGCTGGATCACTCACTCTGCTGCCTGCTTGATTCATACATTTGCTTATTTTCTGTGGCTCTTTATATGCTCGAGCATTTTCAAAACATAGTCTGATAAGGTTTTTCTGATAACATATAAAGTTGCAACTTTATTCTCTCTCTTCTACATCCGGCCATTGAAGTATATAAATGTCTCATCAGATTATAGGGAACGTCCAAATTAGGAATTGTGCTTGAAATCAATAGCTTTGATACACCAGCCTATTGTATAATTTGCGAAGCCATAGAAAGCTCTGAATTTTCAGCAACTATCGCTGTGAAATAAATGTGAATTTCTGACCACTTTGATTTGAAAAGCAGCATTCTCGAATAGAAGAGATATGTATCATTAATTATATTAAAATAAGAGGAAAAAAAAGGCTTGAGGCCTAAAACAAAACAGGAAACCACTCAAACACACACCAGACTCACACCCCTACGCACACTAGACGCACCTAGCACTCCAACACCTCACAAAGAAGAGGTACACCATCCTCTAACCAGAATCAAAAAGAGAACATAAGTTCTTGCCACCTGCCAAAAACCAAAGCTGCAGTTCCTCTCTAAACCCATACTATAAGGAAGTCAGGCAGGGCCAAGCTCCATAAAAAATACACCTATTTCTATGCTTCCAAAAACTCCAAAAAACTCAAAGTTCCAAGAATGACAACACTATTAAACCCCTTTTTGTGCTTTTAGGAATCTTAGCTAGTGCTTTCCTCCACCATTAAGCAAAACAGAGATCTCTTCTCTTAGGAACCACAGCGGACAACCCAATTGGAGCTAAGATATTATGCCAAAACTGCCTTGCAAAGACACAATTTGTTAGAATATGCTGCACAGTTTCATCTTCTTGATCACACAGAGCGCAATTTTCAGGATAATCCAGTCCTCTCTTTTGCAACTTGTCTCATGTCCAACATTTATTGTTGATAGCAAGCCAAGTAAGACCTTACACTTAGGGGTTTGCCCAGCTCCTCCGGATCCTTTTCCATGGCTCAAAGGTTTTAGCTCCAATGAAGAAGGCCCTGTAAGCTAATTTGGATCTAAACAAACCATTACTGCTAAGTCTCCACACATGTTTGTCATTATCATTTTGTAGCTGGAAATTGTCAAGAACTTCCCACAGCTATAGATATTGCTCAATATCGAACAGAGAAAGATTTCCCTGGATATCTTGTACCCAATTAAAAGAGGCAAGTGCCTGTTGAACATTCCTTACATCTCTATACTTCTATGACACAATAGCAAAAATGAGGGGAGCTATATCCTTGATGCATCATCCATGAATCCACCTATCCTTCCAAAAAAAGGTGGTAGAACCATTGCCAATATTGCTAGTCACCGCAACATGGAAACCAACTCTAGCCTAGGGAGAAATTTTAAGATCTAAACCACTCCAAGGCTTGGCAGGAGCAGTTTTCTGGAGCCAAAGCCATCGAATTTGTATGACCCAGTTCATGGTGAAGAGATTAGGAATTCCAAGGCCTAGTGACTTTATCACAAGATATAAGATAATTACCTCTCTAGCTTTCTTTCTTTCTATAAAAAACTCCTTCTAATTTTATTAATGGCTTTGATAACCCATTTAGGAACACTGAGGCAATGAACAAATAAATCAGTATGGTAGAGAGGACAGATTTTATTAGAGTGATTCTCCCATAAAGGTTTAAAAGGCCAGCTTTCCAGCCTGGAAGTTTATCAGCAATTTTTCAATCCAAGGAACAAGATCTCCAACACTAAGTTTTTTGTTGCTCATGTGGAGGCCAAGATATGTTGTAGGAAAGCTTTTAGAGGCACATCCCAAAGTATGGACAGCCAACTCAATACTTTCAATGTCACAACGAATTGGGTATGAGAAACTTTTATGAAAATTAGTTTGGAGACTAGAGGCACCACCAAAGCCTTTGTAATTAGACTATATTTAATGGGAAAATATCTTATGCAATCACTTATATTGGTGCAAGCGTGCAATCAAGCGGTTTGGTGCATCTAATCTAGATCTAATGATGACTGTTATTTTATATTTAACCCCTTCCACCTAAAACATAGTACCTATTTTACTTTTAACTCCTTCCATATGAAACCGTTGGATCTAGATTGGATGCTCTGGATAGTTTGATTGCACGCTTGCACCAAAATGAGTGATTGCACAGGCTATGTCCTCATATTTAATACTTCTAATAGCATCAAAACATCTTAGGGACTAAAGTTTAATTTTTGGATCCAAACACCCACAAAAAATTGGTCGAGGTAGATCTCACCTAAAAAATTATTTGGTAAGATTATACAGACCTATGCAACTAGTACTCAAACAATCTGAATGCTTCAATATATACTAGTGAGAAAAGGGCACAAAGACTAAACGTACTAGCATTGCTTAACTTGCAAAGCTACACAAGCTAAACTAGAGAGGTAAACCATTTAACTTTACAATTGAAGTAGAGCCATTAAGCTACACAAACTAACTAGCACAAGAGACTAATTACTTTACTACACAATTAAATTAGTTATAAGAAGAACAATAAACACTAGTTCAAGTATAAACAAGAATGAACAAGCTAGTGATATGGAGTTGTAAACAAACTAGTAGACAAAAGTTAACACGATGATTTTTCTTCTATGGTTTGCTAACCACTTGCTCCCTATTGAGGCAATCCCAAGGTTGTCGTCGATCCTCTTGTTAGTGGTGACTCACAAGTCACACTCCCTCATGTGGAGTTGAAAGGGAAATGTGCCCTTGGGAAATTTCTATAAGTATTTTGGTGATTAGATGCCCAACACATATTAATTGAGTCCTCATGTGCTAAATGTGTGAAAAGTGCAAATCAAGGTACAAGGTACGTTTCTAGACTTAGTACATTGTTTTTGAGTACTAACATGGTTATCTAAGTGCTAGAAACAGTGCTGAGAAGA
The DNA here is from genome assembly GCA_029449295.1 of Zea luxurians. NCBI lineage: Eukaryota > Viridiplantae > Streptophyta > Magnoliopsida > Poales > Poaceae > Zea > Zea luxurians. Next base: position 15,573,669 of record JAOPSE010000023.1, on the reverse strand, counting down.
GAAGAAACGAATTGGAAAAGAGTTGTACAGCCAACTCCAGCTCGGCCTGACACACCGGACTATCCGGTGGTGCACCGGACAGTGTCCGGTGCCCCAGGCTGGCCGATGGTGAATCGGCTGCTCTCGGGAATTGACGGAGTCGTACGACTATAATTCACCGAACTGTCCGGTGGTGCACCCGACTGTCCGGTGAGTCATCCGCGACGAACTCATCGCTCTCGGGAAAAGGAAAAAAGCGACGTGGCTATAATTCACCGGATTGTCCGGTGGTGCAACGGACTGTCCGGTGAGCCAACGGCGCCAGCGCCAACGGTCGTCCGCGCGATCAACGCGCGACACGTGGCCTGCTCCAACGGTCGGCTGGTGCACCGGACTGTCCGATGTGCACCAGACAGTGTCCGGTGCGCCACCTAGCCCGGAGGAGCAACGATCGGCTGCGCCTGATATGGAAGGGGATCATGCACCAGACATGCTACAGTGGCTGTCCAATGGCGCACTGGACTATCCAGTGCGCCACTCGACAGAAGGCAAGGATAGCCTTCCATGTTGGTCTCCAACGGCTCCTAGCTGCTTTGGGGCTATAAAAGGGACCCCTAGGCGCATGGAGCAGTACACCAAGCCTTCAAGAAACATTATAAGACTCCCAGACTCCGTCTCCACGCATTTGATTCGCTGTGTTAGTGATTTGAGCTCTGTTTGAGTTGCAAACTCCCTGTGCTGTGTTTCGAGCTCAAGTCTTGGCTTGTGTGCTTGATTGTGCTGCGGATTTGAGTCTTGCGTGTGTTGCTCTCCTATCCTTACTCTTGTGCTTTCTTTGTGATCATAACTTTGTAAGGGCGAGAGGCTCCAACTTGTGGAAATTCCTCGCAAACGGGAAGAGTACTCTAAAGATAAAAAACTGTGGTATTCAAGTTGATCATTGGATCACTTGAAAGGGGTTGAGTGCAACACTCGTCCATTGGGACGCCACAACGTGGAAGTAGGAAAGTGTTACTTGGCCAAACCACAGGATAAAAATTGTGTGTCTCGTATGTTGCTTCTTGTGATTGCTTTATTTGCACGAGCGTGTTCCATAGCCACTTGATTTTACTGACTCCTTAACAATCAAGTTGTGGCTATTTAGTGTTTAATTTTACAGGATCACCTATTCACCACCCTCTAGGTGCTCTCAGAAGTGCTCACACTCGAGCTCTAGCAATTGATCTGGTCAGACAACTTGGCGCACGTCTCCCATGGGTTAAGCATGGTATTTCTTATAAAGCCTTCTCAAAAGCCATGCATAACCTTCATGTGGGCTTCATGACAGAGATCACAATCCACCAAGCTATTTAGGAGGTGGAAACTTCCAAGAGTAATAAGGACCACCAACTTATAACTCGGTCATTTGATACCACTCGATGCAATCTCTTGACACAAAGCACTAGAAATCACTCTCACATACTTGTAGGTGGGCGGAGATGGTTATATGCAAAATGGAGTTAGGGTTGAAATGAACAAACTCGATATGATAGTAATGAAGCACGTCTTGGAAGAACTATGATGCAGGAGTCCAAACCCGTGCATCAGGAAGGAGAAAAAACAACAGCTTCATCAACATCAAGCATGTGATAGGTTTCCTTACTAGGGATTTTCCACTAGATTATTTTCTTCTCTTGAAGCACACATGCCATAATCATAGCACACATGTCTTTGGACTCGATGGTGCAGGCTTCAAACTCGTGCGAGTGAGAAGTGGTCATAGTGACTAGAGATGTCAATGGGGCCCTGAAACCCGATTACCCGTGGGGAATTCCTCTATTAGGGTTAGGGTATGGGTTAAAACAAATCCCCATGGGTATAGATTTGGGAGAAATTCCTTACCCATCGGGTATGGCGGGTACGGGTTTGGGAGGGCTAAACCCGAACCCGATTACCCATGGGGAGAAATACCCGGTACAATATAGCATCCAGGATTCTTTATCCACCATCCATCGTCCAACAGTCTGTCATTTACTTGTGGGCTGCCGACCAACTATGGGCTAGAATTCCAACCACCGCGGCCCAAAGCAAAGAAGCAACAAAGTAAAAAACCCTAAACTAATTAGCCAGCCGCCGCTTGCTCTGGGAAAGTGTGACTGTGCGCCGCACCACTGTTTCCCCTCCATCTCATCGTTGCTTGATTGCCCTACCCTACGCGATGTGCCATTGCCAACACCTAGTACCTGTGCGCGTGTGCCGCGTCGCCAGTTCGTCTAAGTGTGTTGATGGTTTGCGTGAGATGACTATACTCGGGTTCGGGTATGGATCCCCATGGGTATTTTGTACCTGGTCGGAGATGGGTATGGATGGAATTTTGTACCCGAAGTCGGGTTCGGGTATGGGGATGGGTCTATGTTCATGGGTACGGGTCTAGGGAGTCAATCCCGACGGGGAATTCCCCATTGACATCTCTAATAGTGACAGTTTGAGATCTAGCAATGGCAACGAAAAATAGGGCAAGGAAGCTCTCTGGAAGACGAAGCATCAGAGGCAACAAGTGTTGGAAAACAAGCTTGCAAACAGATGGCCATGGAAGTTTAAGCATCATGGGCGATTCTTTTGTTCCAGTCTGTGAAAATCTGAAGCGGGTATTTTCCTTTATGAAGCAGCTAAGGAAGTAGAAGCGACATAGAATGGCGCATTTGAAGTGCCGCTCTAGAAAAGTGACTGATCCTTAATACTAGGTCAAGTTTATAGGTTTGGAGGCTGCACAAAAACGTGGGACTTAGCTAGATGACATAAAAATTTAGACACGGTAAGATGAAGATAATTGAGGAGAATCAAGAATGTTGGGGCGAAGGCAAAGACGCCACCCTTCGCTCGGGGCCTTCGCCGTTAACGCTGGCCCAACGGAGACAAGACAACGGGCAGGGACACCCTTCGCCCCATACGACATCGGACGAAGACCCGTGGCGAGGTCATCCCACCGTGCGGCCTCGTCCAGCGCGGAAGCCCACGTGTGATCCGGCCCATTGTGACGGGCCCTGCGTGGCCGCTGCGTGTTACGGGCCTAAATTATAAAGGCGTCCCTGTAATTACAGTCTGTAACCCCGCTTTATGGGAATATTCCGGGGATAACCTAGGTGTCTGAGGGCACATGCGTCCTTAACACGGGACACTGGGTACCCGGACACCTATAAATACCCCCGCACAGTGCCCTTGAGAGGCTAGATGAAAAAAGCTTCTGACATCTCGTGCTAAACCCTGTTTGCGCTATTACTCCCCCCCCCCCCGTTGGATCAACTTGCGCCTGTGAGCAAGTTCCAACATTTGGCGCCCACCGTTCGTGCTACGAAAAAACCACCCGCGATGGCACCCAAGAAAGCTAGCTCGAAGGCTGACGAAGCTGCGAAGGCAGCACTGCTGGCCGCAAGAAAGGGCAAGGCCCTCGCACTCACCCACTCCACTCACCAAGAGGCTGCTGAAGACGACGCCCTCCGCACCTGCGACCCTGAAGGACAACCGCAGCCTCCCCCAGGCTTCGCCCCACCGGAAGGCGCGGACCTCGCCGAGGACGGTGAAGTCCTCGGCTTCGCCCCACCGGAGGGCGCGGACCTCACTGAGGACGGTGAAGTCCTCGGCGTTTCAGCGGAAGAACAGCTACAGCTGCGCGCACTGCGCCTCAAGAACCGCAATCTCCAGAGGCAAAAAAAGAGATACTGGAGGCCAAGCGCCAGCGTGTGTCTGCACTAGCCAAGGTGCGGCAAATGATACGCGACGAAGAGCAGAAGGCCCAGGACCTCGAGCGGGAGATCACGCTGATGCAGCGCGAAGGCCACCTCGGCCTGCAGCACGGGCCACCCCTGCAACAGCGCGCACAAGTGGAAGACATACGCGAAGGCCGCCTCGGCCTGCAGCACGGGCCACCCCTGCAACACCGCGCGTAAGTGGAAGACCCGCTCTTCCCCCAGCGCGACTACGCCTTCCCACACGCCGTGCCATTTCAAGGGGTCAACTACCTCGACGAGCGAAGTCCCCTGGCGCCACATCTGCAAGTGACACCCTGGCCTGCCAACTTCCGGGCAGGGACCTATCCCAAGTACAACGGCAGCACGGACCTAGCTCAGTACATCATGAGTTATCAGGTCGCCGTCGCATCTTCTGGAGGGGACGACGCCACAATGGCCAAGTCTTTCATCATCGCCCTCGAAGGCCCAGTTCTCACCTGGTTCACCAAGTTACCCCCGCTGTCCATTGATTCCTGGAGAAGCCTAAGGGACAAATTCCTGCTCAACTTCCAAGGGTACCGCCCAGACACCGACGCCTTGGCCGAACTCTCACTCTGCAAGCAACTGGAAAAAGAGACTCTGCGGGAGTATTACCACAAGTTTCTAACACTCAAGTCATAGCTACCCTCAGTTGATGACCAGATCGCCATTCACTACGCCATCAGTGGCCTCCGCGCCGGCGTCCTTTACAGCCATTGCATCAGGGACCCGCCCAAGAACCTCCAGGAATTATATCAACTATTTGAAAAATATGCCAAATCCGAAGAGCTCCACCAGCGCAAGGTTGAGTCCCAGAGGAAACCCAAAGACGCTCCACAGTCCAGCCGCACGTGGACGAGGACTCCACAGCCAGACTCCGGCCGAGACGGCCGTAATCAGCAGCAGGTGCACAACATTGCCAACCAGCACCCCGCGGGTGATGCCCCTCGCCGCCAGGAATATCCCCCCCAGGGCCGCGGAAGTGGAACTCGCGGTAGGGGCCGGGGACATGCGCAGCCGCCGCGCCGATTTTACTGTCTCTTCCATGGCGAAGACTGCGCCCACCAAACCAAAGACTGCCCAGAGACGAAGGCCACCAGAGACAGGATGGCACGGGCGCAAACGGCCGACAACCTAAGAGTCGTCGCGCACACTTATCAGCAACACCCTCCACCATATATCCACGCCCCCGCCCCGCATCCACCGCACCACGCTTACCAACACCATCAGGAAGTACAAATCGTACCTCCCCCACCCCCACCTCCACACCAGCAACAACAAAACATCCCCCACCCCCACGCCCCCAAGCAAGAAGACTTCGCCGATCAGCCGTATCGCGGAGTCATTCATATGATCACTGGGGGGTCCAGTGTCGACTTCGACACCAAGCGACAGAAGCGGGACCACTACCGCAGCATCAACCACGTCGCCATCACCGGTCCAGTCGTGCAGACGAAGTGGTCCCATGTACCGCTAACTTTCGACGCCCGAGACGTCAACCTGCGCAGCGCCCCCATGTCGACGCCATGGTCATCAACTGCAGCGTGGCAGGCTGGGACCTGCACAAAGTCCTCGTTGATAATGGCAGTCAGGCAGATATCATTTTTCTCCATGCCTTCGATCGCATGGGCATAAGCCACAGCTTGCTCAAGCCTTCGGACAATCCGTTGTACGGCTTCGGCGGCAAGGGCACTTTTCCTATCGGCAAAATAGAGTTGCCTCTCTCCTTCGGTGTAGCGCCCAATGCCCGAAGTGAGCAAATAACCTTTGACATCGTCGACATGGTGTATCCGTATAACGCCATCATGGGCCGGGGCTCCATCAACAAGTTTGAAGCAGCCATTCACGGATTGTACCTGTGCATGAAGATACCAGGTCCGTTAGGCGCCATCTCGGTCTACGGCAATCAGCAGACTGCGCGCAATATAGAGCGGGACTTCGTCCCCGGGCAAAGAAATGTCCACTGCCTTACCGCCCAGCGCGAGGTCCCAGCGCCCGCCAGCCCAACTGAAAAGCAACACAAGGCACAGATGCAAAGCAACGACGGAACCAAGACTGTTCCCCTCGACCAGGCCACGCCCAAGCAAACAGTCATGATCAGCGAAGACCTCACTTCGCATGACGAGGAAAAACTCCTGTGCTGCTTATCCAAGAACAAGGATGTCTTCGCTTGGTCAGCCCTCGACCTGGTCGGGGTCAGCCGATCCTTAATTGAGCACAGCTTGGGAATCGACCCCTCGGTGAGACCGAAAAAACAACGACTTCGCAAAATGTCCGACGAAAAGACAGAAGCCGCCAAGGCAGAGGTACACCGCCTCCTGGAAGCCAAATTTATCGAGCCAGTGGCTTACCCCACGTGGCTCTCCAACATGGTAATGGTGCAGAAAAAGAGCGGCAAGTGGCGAATGTGCATAGACTTCACCAGCCTCAACAAGGCATGCCCAAAGGACAACTTCCCATTACCCCGGATCGACAAAATAGTCGATAGCGCGGCCGGGTGCGAGGTCATGTCACTCCTCGACTGCTTCTCCGGTTATCATCAAATATACATGAAGGAGGAGGACAAGGCCAGCACCAGCTTCATACCACCCTTCGGCACATATTGCTTCATCAGAATGCCGGAGGGACTCAAGAACGCCGGGTCCACCTTCTCCCGGCTCACTAGAACAGTGCTCAAAGGGCAAGTCGGCAGAAACGTATTCACATACATGGATGACATTGTCGTCGCCAGCAGGAATAAAGAGGACCATCTCGCAGACCTCGCCGAGACATTCGCGAACATGCGGGACGCACGACTTCGCCTGAACCCCGATAAGTGCGTCTTCGGTGTTCGACAGGGTAAAATATTGGGTTATCTGGTATCACACCGCGGCATCGAGGCCAACCCAACCAAAATCCAGGCCATTATCAATATGAAGCCCCCACAGTCAGCCAGAGAGGTCCAGCGTCTGACGGGCAGAATGGCCGCCCTCAACAGGTTCATTTCCAAGTCTGCCGAACGAAGTCTTCCCTTCCTCAAAACACTCTGCGACGCAAAAGACTTCGTTTGGGGACCAGAGCAGGCGGCGGCCTTCGCCTCACTAAAACAGTACCTGATGGAGTTGGCCGTTCTTACGAGCCCCGACTCTTCGCTACCACTATTGCTTTACGTTGCGGCTTCGCCGCACGCGGTCAGTGCGGCACTGGTTCAGGAGAAGACAGTAGAGGGCGTGATCAGGCAGTGCCCAGTATATTATGTCTCCGAAGTGCTCACACTGTCAAAATGTAACATGACGGAGCTCGAAAAGATTGCATATGCAGTTGTTATGTCTTCGCGCAAATTGCGCCACTACTTTGAAGCATTCAAGGTCCGCGTCACCTCGGACAGGGGAGTCGGCGAATTATTCAGAAACCTGGAGGCATCAGTACGGATCGCCAAATGGGCGGCCGAACTCTCCGGCTACCACATCACTTTCGAGCCCAGGACAGCGATCAAGTCACAAGTTCTAGCAGACTTCATCGTCGACTGGACCGGGCCAATAACACGACCGGAGCCATCCGCAGAGAAGGTTTGGACAATCCACTGCGACGGCGCTTGGTGCCATGCGGGGGCAGGCGCTGCAGCAGTCATCACCTCGCCCGCCGGGGTCAGGCACAGATACGCGGCACGCTTAAGCTTCGCTCTGGAATCTGACAGATGCACGAACAACATAGCAGAATACGAAGCTGTCATCCTCGGCCTCCGCAAATTAAGAGCCCTCGGCGTCACCACCTGTATAGTCCGAACAGACTCCAAGGTAGTCACCGGCCAAGTCGAGAAAGACTATGCAGCAAAGGACCCCGCACTTATGTAGTACCTCGCGGCCATCCAGAGTCTCGAGAAACAATTCAAGGGATTCACGTTGCAGCACGTGGACCGGGCCAAGAATGAAGAAGCTGATGCATTGGCCAAGGCAGCCGCCAGGGGTGAAGCCCTACCCTCCGACGTGTTCTATCACGTCATCGGCACGCCAGCCGTCCGCAGCCCTGAAGGGCTCCAAATAACCAACGACAGCGAGGGCCACCGCATGATCAATCTTATCATGACCGAAGACTGGCGGGCGCCAATAACCCTGTACCTCTAGGGGTACTATCACCCACTCGACAGCAACGAGGCCAAGCGCCTCCACCACCAAAGTCGGGACTTCGCATTGATCGAGGGACAACTGTACAAGAAGGGGGTCAGTCAGCCGATGCTTAAGTGCGTCACCGAGACCGAAGGCGTCCAAATCCTGCGCGAAGTCCACAGGGGGACCTGCGGCTCCCACGCAGGCCCTAGGGCCCTAGCGGCAAAGGTGATACGCCAAGGTTTCTACTGGCCCGCCATCATCTACGCCGCAAATCGAGTTGTCAGATCCTGCGAGGCCTGTCAGAAATTTTCCCCACGCTCGGGACGCCCCTCGCAGTTCACGAAGGTATCGCCCACACGTGGCCCCTTCAGCGCTGGGGCCTAGACATTGTCGGGCCCCTGCCCACGGCTCAGGGGAACCTCAAGTTCACCTTTGTAGCCGTCGAATACTTCACCAAATGGATTGAAGCGAGGGTAGTATCCACCATCACATCAAAGACGGCCCAGAAATTCTTCTGGCAAAATATTGTTTGCCGCTTCGGAGTACCATCCGAACTCACGGTCGACAACGGCAAGCAGTTCGACAACCAAGATTTCAAAGACTTCTACTTCTCCATCGGCACCAAGCTTGCCTTCGCCTCCGTGTACCACCCCCAGTCCAACGGAGTCGTGGAGCGCGCCAACGGCAAAATTTTCACAGCCGTCAAGAAAATGCTCCTCGACGACAAAAATGGCAAGTGGTCTGACCTGTTACCCGAAGTGGTCTGGGCACTGAATACAACTGAGTGCCGGGCGACTGGGTTTACCCCCTTCCGCTTACTCTACGGATCGGAGGCCATGACTCCGCAAGAAATAAAGCATGGGTCGCCTCGGACAGCCGCGTCGGCCGTCCCAGACGTAGATGAGCTGACTTCGAAGGATCTCATCGACGGAGACTGCGTCTTCGCCCTATAGGCTCTGAACAAGTACCAAGCACAGACAAAAGCATGGCGCGACCAGGCAGTCATCCCAAGGGAATTCAGCGAAGGGGACCTCGTCCTCGTCCGGACAACTCGAACGGAGTCTAGAGGCAAGCTGGAGCCCATGTGGGAAGGCCCTTACATTGTCAAGTCGAAGGCCTCCCCTAGCGCATACAGGCTTGCAACGCCAAACGGCGAAGACTTAGAGCATTCCTGGAACATTGATAATCTGCGCAAATTTTTTGTTTGACTCATCAGGGCCAGCTCGCCCTTGTAATTTGCAAAAACAATTTTGTTCTGGCCCGCACTCTTTTCCTCCCGGGGGGTGAGGTTTTTAACGAGGCGGAGTCATGTAATATACAAGAGAAAAATCCCCCGCAAAATCCACGTTGAAACAAGACCGCACAGACGGTCTTCGACATTCGACCAATACAAGGTCACCGCGAGGTCCAGCGGCAGCCGCCCTCGCGTGCGACAACTCCGCGCAGAAGTCGCCTAAGGGTGCAGCCGGACTAGCACAACAAGTGCGAAAAATCGAAGTCTTCCGTGAAGACTATCCGCGCAGAAGTCGCCTAAGGGTGCAGCCGGACTAGCACAACAAGTGCGAAAAATTGAAGTCTCCCGCGAAGACTATTCGCGCAGAAGTCGCCTAAGGGTGCAGCCGGACTAGCACAACAAGTGCAAAAAATCGAAGTCTTCCGCGAAGACTATCCGCGCAGAAGTCGCCTAAGGGTGCAGCCGGACTAGCACAACAAGTGCGAAAAATCGAAGTCTTCCACGAAGACTATCCGCACAGAAGTCGCCTAAGGGTGCCGCCGGATTAGCACTACAAATACGAAAAATCGAGGTCTTCCGCGAAGACTACCCGGACAACAATCGCCTAAGGGTGCAGACGGGCTAGCACAATAAGTGCGAAAAATTCTAGTTTGCCGCGAACACTATCCCTGCAGAAGTCGCCTCAGGGTCCAGCAGGAACAGCGCAACAAGTCCGACGAACCGATTACAATGGTACAGCCGGACGAAGCCTAACAAGTGCAAAAATGGCTACACCAAACTGTCCGCACAAAGGCCGACTACATGCGCACCAGACCAACATAACAAATACACCAGACCAAGCACTTAACGCCCTCGCGAACATAGCCGAGTGTGCGAAGGCACACAACCTCATCATACAAGCCATTACACATGTACAAGCGAGGGCATCGCATTCTACATCGGCTCAACCTTCGGAATAATTCACATCTCCCTATAGTTAAATAACATTATCTTAAGCTCCTCACCCGCAAAAGACTTCGCAACTCCCCCTCACCTGCACTCACAGCGGCCGGCAAGGACAACAGTTCCTGCCTGCCAGCCCCACTCACACGAAGCCGACCAACGTCCGCTCCACTCACTCTACGCTTCGCAACCGCCCTTCGCCGCCTACGCCTAGTACTCGGACCAGACACAACATCAGCATCCGCAGCTTGCGATGAAGCCTCCGCTGCTGCCACATCCAAGGCCGCAAAGTAGTCCAAATCCTCATCCGACGACTCTTCGGTCCACTCAACAGAGCTCCCAGAGTCACCGAACCCGGAAAATTTAGATGCAGACTCATCCGATTTATTCCCATCATCCACGGTCGAAGCCGCCAAAAAATTAGCAGTAGCGGTTGCGTGCGCAGGCCCAAAATCTTGAACCTGCGCAGCAACCAAGGTTTAGCAACAATATCCAAAATTTCCTAACTACCCACACCCACTAGGCCACCTGCGAAGACCCAGCCGTCGCGGGAGCCTCCGCTGTCGCCTCCGCAGCCACCGTCACAGGATCCTCAACCCTCGGCGCAGCAGTTGGCGACGGGTCTCCGCCGGCCGCAGCGGCTACAGGGGCATCAGGAACGCCTTCGGCGGTTTCCGGGGGCGGCCTCGGGCACAGCCGCCGCCGGGTTCGGCTCCGGGTCAGGCAGCGCGCTGTTCAAAGCCCTGAAGTCATCCACCCTCTCGCCACGCGCCGCCTGAGACAGCACACAGACTCAGCAAACCCACATTAAACAAACACCAAACAAAAGCCAAACATTACCTGACTCCTCGCCGTCTCAGCCCGCTCCTTGACCACCTCTCGACCGTGGGGGCCCCACATCCGGTCGTAGAGGGCTCCGGTGGATTCCTTCACTATAGGGTCCTCAACCTTGTAGATATCACGCTCCAAATCTTCATCAGCTTGGTCGAAGACCTCATAGTGCCGGCACCCTTCGCGAGAGAGCGCGTTCATCGCCCCCTCGCAGGTGACCAGGGAGGCATAAGACATAAACCCCTCCACGATGGTGGGGAGCGCCTGCAGCTCCTCCTATACCCACTCAAGACAGCGAAGTCCGGGCTCTCGGTCCGGCACCTCAAATTCAGCGGTCCGCGCGCCCAGCTCACGGTATGAATCCATAAGCTGTTTGCGCGTCCGCTCAGCCTCCGTGCGCGTCGAGGCCTCGGCCCTCTCCACACGGCTCTACAGCGCGCTGAGCCGCTCCTCCAGCTGCTCGGCGCGCTGCCTGGCAAGGCTGCCCTCCGCCCGCGCCAAATTGGCCTCCGCCTGCGCAGCCTGCGCCTTGGCGAGGGCCTCATTAGCCTCCTCCCTCTCCGCCGCAAGTTGGCGCCGGAGGTCAGCCTTCTCACCCTCCAGCACAGCCACCTTGTCCGCCAGCTTGCGGCACTTACTGTCGGCGGCCGACTTTTCCCGGACGGCGTCAGCATGTTGCGTCCGAAGTCTCTCGACTTCGGCAGACACAACTGCCGTCAAGGCCCCCGACGCCGTGCGGTTTGCGAAGTCAGCCGCCTACAAGACACACATAAGACCATAGCCCCGGCGAAGCCGGTAAAAAAAACCCGAGGCCTAGCTAACGTACCTGACTTAGTGCCTCCTTCATCTCCTCCAGCCGGCGGGACACAGCACCCGCCTCGTCCCTGACGACAGTGAGTGCCGGTATCTCGCCGCCGGCACAAAGAGCACTGCCCTTCGCCCTTGGCACCACGGCAGCCGCCGTGGCCGCCGCGGCAGGCGGAACAACAACAAGTTGGTCTTCGTCCGACCCTGCGACGTATCAACAAATTAAAAAAAATCTCGAGTCAACGACTTACCAACAAGATAATCGTCCACACTAATGTCGGTGGTGAAGTCAGCAACGCGCTTGCCCGGGGGTGGCAACCCTCGAGCCGCCTTCGCAGCCTCCGGCACCCCGCTGGACGAAGGGGCAGCCTTCGCAGACTTGGGACCACCGGCGACAGCCGCCTTCGCAGCCTCTGGCGCCCTACTGGACGCAGGGACGGCCGACTTAGCCGCCAGCGGCGGCTGGCCTCCGCCGGGGGCAGTAGTCTTCGCAGCCCCCCACTGCCTCTTCGGCCTGGCTTCATGAAGCCTGACGACCGCCTGGCGCTTCTGTGCAGCTCCCTGGCGATCCTTGTCCATCACTGCCGACACAACAGCAGCAATATTCCGCCCGTAAGGAAACACTTTCCAATCACGAACCATGCGAGATGTAAAAAAGTCTTCGCCGGCCGCGCGGGGGACAGGAACATTCTTAGGCCACCAACCCCCGGTAACCCTCAGCATCCGCGCCGAAGACTCCCGGAGCTCGGGCGAAGACATCCTTCCCCCCGGGGCCGCGCATGTCCTCATCAATTCTCTAGCAAAACCATCAGAAACCCCAAGTCCTCCCACAGCAGTACCTAGTTTCCTCTTCTTAGAGGACGGGGCGGCCGCCGGCGCGGGGTCGTCTACAGACTCTACCACCGGTTTCTTCCCGCGATGATCCACATCGTCTTGGCCGGGATAACCGCCATACGGCAGACGATTCAACTCAAAAACCCTGTTCAAGCGGTCATTTGACCCGCGAATGTCCCAGCTACGCTGGCCCTTTGTCCTCGGCACATACCGACCAACGATTCGCACCGCCCCATCTTCCGCCTCACGCACAAAGGCGGCCGAATCGCGGCTATGCAGATCCAGCGCGAAGGCAGGACTTCGCACCAGCTTCCCATCATGGGAAGGCATCTGGCGAGGGCACACTTCGCCCAGCGCCCAGCCATGCGCCAAAGGCCATACCCCGTACGCCACAAACTCCTCAACCAAGTCGCGCCCGCTGCTCAGGCTGGCGGCGCACCGAAGGGCCCCTTCGTCCGCATCCTCCTCCGCCACTTCAAAAGGCGGGTATGCTGAGTAAAAATGCGAGCACATCTCGGACACGGGGAGCCCCGGATGGTCTTCGACTGTACCCTCCGCGACGTAGAACCAAAAATCATGCCAATTGCCCCACTTGTTGCGGGCGCAAGGAACCAACTCAACTACCTCCATCGTGGTCTTGCCGGTCTTCGGCGTAAATGTACAGGACCCAAACTGAGCAAATTCATTTCCAATCATCCTCTTCTGCCAGTGCAGGCAATAGTACTTCGCGAAGACTTCGACTGATGGCTGTCCGCCGTACGAAGTCGTCGCCCAGACATACTTCGACAAAGCCACCACGGCATTCGGAGTCGGCTGATGGATCTAAACGTTAAATCTGCGCAGGACTTCTCCAACAAATCGGTGCGCAGGCAGGCGGAGACCAGCGGCAAAGAACGCCTCGAACACAACCAACTCGCCTTCCGGCTCGGGGACTTCCTCCGTCCCCGGGACACGAGCGACTCCGCCGTCAAAGTAACCAAGCCGCTGCATATCTTGCACGCGGGCCGACGACATCCGCGACACACCAAAATCCACTGTATCGCCGGCGCGCAACTCCTCCGCCGCCACAGTACTCAGCGTTTCCTCAGATGACGCGTCGGCCGGCGGCGTAGCGGCAGCAGAAGAAGAAGAGGTCGGCATCGCTACGTACCGTCGGCGGCGGCGGGCGGTCTGCTTCACTCGGGCCAGATCTCCGGCGAGCAAGAGCAAGGAGGGCAGACGAGCAGCAGAGACGGTGGAGAAAGCGGCTAGGGTTTTCACGGAGCGCGGAAGGATGAAGTTCAAAACGCGCCGCCCCCCGCCCCCTTTTATACACAGGGCGCGGCGCTTCGGGAAACCCGCAGTCCAACAGTACGGCGTCAATCAACGGTCATGTCAAAAACCCCCACGGAACCACTTCGAGCGAGGGCAGCGTCTCCGCCATCTAGCGATGTCTTCGGCACCAGATGACTTAGTCGAACTGGTCCCTCGGAGGGCAAATGTTGGGGTGAAGGCAAAGACGCCACCCTACGCTCGGGGCCTTCGCCGTTAACGCTGGCCCAACGGAGACAAGACAACGGGCAGGGACACCCTTCGCCCCATACGACATCGGACGAAGGCCCGTGGCGAGGTCATCCCACCGTGCGGCCTCGTCCAGCGCGGAAGCCCACGTGTGATCCGGCCCATTGTGACGGGCCCTGCGTGGCCGCTGCATGTTACGGGCCTAATTTATAAAGGCGTCCCTGTAATTACAGTCTATAACCCCGCTTTATGGGAATATTCCGGGGATAACCTAGGTGTCTGAGGGCACATGCGTCCTTAACACGGGACGCTGGGTACCCGGACACCTATAAATACCCCCGCACAGTGCCCTTGAGAGGCTAGATGAAAAAAGCTTCTGCCATCTCGTGCTAAACCCTGTTTGCGCTATTACTCCCCCCCCCCCGTTGGATCAACTTGCCCCTGTGAGCAAGTTCCAACAAAGAATAAGAGTATTATCTGCCTTATTCAATGACTCGTCCAAATATGACTCAAGAGCTACTATCGATAACATGCATCATGGGTACCCAGATCAAGTTTCTATAAGATAAAGACCATAACAAATAGATCCATGGACTTAGTTGAGATCCCAAGAACTCGAACGACAAGATCAAAAAGAATGCCTACTATGATGAAGATTCTAGGAGGATAAACATGGCAAATATCTCATTAAACTGAGAGATGTGATCTAGACTCCGATAGATATGGAAACTTGCGAAAGGATCTCTAGCCGAGTTAGTTATATGGTCTCAGTAACACTTTTCAGGTCATGGGTTCGACTCCCCGTGGAAGTGAATTTTAGTTGTGGTTAAAAAATTCCTCCTGGGTTCGACTCCCCGTGTGAGTGAATTTTAGTTGTGGTTAAAAAATCCTTTCGTCTGTTCCAAGCCAAAGCACATGACTAAGACCTAATCCCGGTCACGGTCGTTTCTCACATGTGATACGGTGCCGTCGTGTATGAGTGGAGCAGAGATTCGGGGATTTTCTCGATCTACATGGGGCCTGTTTGGTTCAGCTTTTTTTCTGACCAGCTTTTTTGAAAATCTGGCTGTGGGGAGAATCTAAGTATCATTACGATTACGTGTGGAGGAAGATAAAGTTGTTCATAGGGCTCCGAATCTAGAAAGTGATAGATTCCTACTATTACAACAACTCAACTGATTATGTGTTTATGTTGATTTTGGATGGTTTTTGCCCCCAACGAATTTTATAGAAGCTGGCTGAAAACCTGAGCGTTTGTCAGTCCGCAACAGCTTTTGGTGGCCAGAAGCTGCCAGACGCCGAAACAAACAGACCCATGAGAAGGTTATAATGTCTAGGTGTTGTCTTACCTCCCGCATGTCGAGTTCTTTTAGATATGGTAACTTGGAAAGGTAGGGTTCGATTTCCCGCGAAATCGAGCCAGACTCAGATACACTCTTTATTATGTAACCGACTAAGGTATACTTTTTTTTTAAACCACCGCCTCTCCTTGACTCAGTCCAGGGTGTCTTATGAGGACGAATTATATCATCAAATTAGAATATGGACACGAGCAACAAATATGATATATTGTATTATCTCGTCTCGAGAGCTCAAATATGTATAAATCATCGTGCATCTCATACTTTTTATCTTTAACTTTAGATTACGTGACATATCCCATAAATTAATTATCAAATAATCTTCGACGTTACGTGTTGAACGTTGATACGTGTACGTGTAACTTTTAGAAAATATTGTCTCTTTAGTTGTGTTTGGTTTCTATAGACTAATTTTTAATCTTCTATTCTGTCGGGGACCATAATTAGGGGTACCCCCAAGACTCCTAATCTCAGCTGGTAAACCCCATCAGCACAAAGCTGCGAAGGCCTGATGGGCGCGATTCAGGCCAAGGCTCCGCTCAAGGGACACGATCCCGCCTCGTCCGAGCCCGACCTCGGGCAAAGACAGCCGACCCCGGAAGATTCACGCCTCGCCCGAGGGTCCCCTCAGGCAACGGACGCACCATCGACTCGCCCGAGGCTCAGCTCGGGTAGGCTTCGCGGAGAAGCAACCTTGGCCAGATCGCCACGCCAACCGACCGTATCGCAGGAGCATTTAATGCAAGGATCGCCTGACACCTTATCCTGACGTGCGCTCTTCAGTCGACAGAGCCGAAGTGACCGCAGTCACTTCGCCGCTCTACTGACCGACCTGACAAGAAAATAGCGTCGTCTGCCACGCTCCGACTGTGCCACTCGCCAGAGTGAGGTCGACAGCGGCTAAGTCCAGCCTCGGGCGACATAGGAAGCTCCGCCTCGCCCGACCCCAGGGTTCGGCCCCCGTCTCGGCCTCGGAAGATGGACTTCGCCTCGCCCGACCCCAGGGCTCGGACTCAACCACGACTTAGAAGACGACGAACTCCGCCTCGCCCGACCCCAGGGCTCGGACTCAGCCTCGGCTCCGGAAGACGACAAACTCCGCCTCGCCCGACCCCAGGGCTCGGACTCAGCCTCGGCTCCGGAAGACGACGAACTCCGCCTCGCCCGACCCCAGGGCTCGGACTCAGCCTCGGCTCCGGAAGACGACGAACTCCGCCTCGCTCGACCCCAGGGCCCGGTCTCAGCCTCGGCTCCGGAAGACGATGGACTCCGCCTCACCTGACCCCAGGGCTCGGACTCAACCTCGACCTCAGAGGAATCGCCACCTCGCCCAAACTCGGGTCCGGACCGGCCACGTCGCCAGGGGGCCATCATTACCCTGCCCCTAGCTAGCTCAGGCTACGGGGGACAAGACCGGCGTCCCATCTGGCTCGCCCCAGCAAGCAAGTAATGATGACACCTCGCACGCTCCATGACGACGGCAGCTCCCAGCCCCTTACGTCAGCTAGGAGACGTCAGCAAGGATCCGACAGCCCCGACAGCTGTACTTCCACAGGGCTCCAGCGCTCCTCCGACAGCCACGACATCACATGAACAGGGTGCCAAAACCTCTTCGACTGCCACGACGGCATGTACTTAGGGCTCTAGCTCCTCTCTGCTAGACACGTTAGCACACTGCTACACCCCCCATTGTACACCTGGACCCTCTCCTTACGCCTATAAAAGGAAGGTCCAGGGCTCTCGTACGAGAAGGTTGGCCGCGCGGGAGAACGGGCCGACGCATAAGGCTCTCGCTCTCTCTCTCTCTCTCTCTCTCTCCCACGCGAACGCTTGTAACCCCCTACTGCAAGCGCATCCATCCGCCCTGGGCGCAGGACAACACGAAGGCCGCGGTTTCCCCTTACTGTTCTCCCCCTTTGTGTCTCGTCTCGCGCCGACCCATCTGGGCTGGGACACGCAGCGACAATTTACTCGTCGGTCCAGGGACCCCCCGGGGTCGAAACGCCGACAGTTGGCGCGCCAGGTAGGGGCCTGCTGCGTGTTGACGAACAGCTTCCCGTCAAGCTCCAGATGGGTAGTCTCCAGCAGCCTTTCCAACCCGGGACGATGCTCCGTTTCGTGAGTCTTGAGTTCATGTCCCTCGACGGCAGCTACGACATGATACTCCTTCCTCCGCCGCGCGACAGCGACAATGGAGGCCGTCAGCCCGCCCGCTGGCGGCGGAATCAACGACGTCTTCCCCACATGGCGGAAGAACAACATCCGGGTTTGTCCCGTCACCTCCCCCACCGACGGAGGAGGAGGCGGGGCAACAATGGCCAAGCAGGAAGCGGCACCTCGTCGGCTGTTGAGCAAGTCGACGGCGCCGGTGCCCCAGCGGGGGACACGTCGGGCTTCGACCTTGCGTCTAAGACGAAGATGAGCGTCATTTCCCCGCAACACGCCAACCCCAAGCAGATGAACGATGCCAGCACGCTCGCGAAAGACTTGCTGGGCGTCGCCCTCGTACCTGAGACAATGGTGCAGTCCGCCCCTGATGCGACTTCGTCACCGCCCGTCGACCAAGAGGTACCGACCGATTCCCATCTCGTGCCTTTTGGATTCAGCTTCGACCCACCAAGCGACCTCGCTTCGGTGGAAACCTCCATAGAGGCATGTACCAACCCTCCAGGGTACCATATGCGGTCGCCCTGGGACAAACTGACGGTCGTCTCGACCTACGGACCCTCGGGTTTCGAGGAAGATAACGAGCCCGACTTTTGTTGGGATTTCTCTGGGCTCGGTAACCCCAGTGCCATGCGGGACTTCATGACCGCATGCGACTACTGCCTCTCCGATTGTTCCGATGGTAGCCGCAGCTTCGGCGATGAGGACTGTGGCCCAAGTTGTGAATGTTTCCACGTCGATCTAGGGGGTCCCGGCGAAGGCAACCATCTTGGTATGCCGGAAAACGGCGATCCCCCTAGGCCTGCGCCTCGCGTTGACATCCTTCGGGAGCTAGCTGTGGTCCCAGTCCCTGCGGGGGGTCAGGACGCACAGCTCGAGCAAATCCGCGAGATGCAGGTCAGGCTCGACGAGGGAGCAGGAACACTTGAGCAGTTCCGGCGGAACACCGGGCAGGAATGGGCAGACCAAGCTCCGGCCGGAGAAGCGCGTCATCTACCCCAGGGCATCTAGCACCGCATTGCCGACGACGTTAGGGCAAGGCCGCCACCGGCTTCCAGTGGGGTCGGCCAGAACCTGGCTGCAGCAGCAATACTACTCCGCGTGATGCCGGAACCATCGACCACCGAAGGGCGGCGTATCCAACGAGAGCTCAAGAATCTCCTGGAGGATGTCGCGGTCCGACGGGCCGAAAGCTCTGCCTCCCGAAGGCAGAGGTACCCCTCGGAGCATCGCGCCGCGACTTCCCGATTCGTGCGGGAAGCCTCGGTCCACACCGGGCGCACGCGCAACACGGCACCTGCGGCCCCGGGTCGCCTCGGCAACGACCACCACCACCGCAACCATCGAGCCCACCTCGACGAGAGGGTGCGCCGAGGCTACCACCCCAGGCGTGGGGGACGCTACGACAGCGGGGTGGATCGGAGCCCCTCGCCCGAACCACCCGGTCCGCAGGCTTTCAGCCGGGCCATACGACGGGCGCCGTTCCCGACCCGGTTCCGAACCCCGACTACCATCACAAAGTACTCGGGAGAGACGAGGCCGGAACTGTGGCTCGCGGACTACCGACTGGCCTGCCAGCTGGGTGGAACGAACGATGACAACCTCATCATCCGCAACCTCCCCCTGTTCCTCTCCGACACCGCTCGAGCCTGGCTAGAGCATCTGCCTCCGGGGCAGATCTCCAACTTGGACGACCTAGTCCAATCCTTCGCCGGCAACTTCCAGGGCACATACGTGCGCCCTGGGAACTCTTGGGATCTCCGAAGCTGCCACCAGCAGCCGGGAGAGTCTCTCCGGGACTACATCCGGCGATTCTCGAAGCAGCGCACCAAGCTGCCCCACGTCACCGACTCGGACGTCATCGGCGCGTTCCTCGCCGGCACCACCTGCCGCGACCTGGTGAGCAAGCTGGGTCGCAAGACCCCCACCAGGGCGAGCGAGCTGATGGACATCGCCACCAAGTTTGCCTCTGGCCAGGTGGCGGTTGAGGCCATCTTCCGAAAGGACAAGCAGCCCCAGAGCCGCCAGCCGGAAGACGTCCCCGAGGCGTCCGCTCAGCGCGGCACTAAGAAGAAGAACAAGAAGAAGTCGCAAGCGAAACGCGACACCACCGACGCGGACCTTGTTGCCGCCGCTGAGTACAAGAACCCTCGGAAACCTCCTGGAAGTGCCAATCTCTTCGATAAGATGCTCAAGGAGCCGTGCCCCTATCATCAGGGGCCCGTCAAGCACACCCTTGAGGAGTGCGTCATGCTTCGGCGCCACTTTCACAAGGCCGGGCCACCTGCGGAAGGTGGCAGGGCCCACAACAACGACAATAAGGAGGATCACAAGGCAGAGGAGTTTCCCGAGGTCCACGACTGCTTCATGATCTATGGTGGGCAAGTGGCGAACGCCTCGGCTCGGCACCGCAAGCAAGAGCGTCGGGAGGTCTGCTCGGTAAAGGTGGCGGCGCTAGTCTACCTAGACTGGTCCGACAAGCCCATCACCTTCGACCAGGGCGACCACCCCGACCGCGTGCCGAGCCCGGGGAAATATCCGCTCGTTGTCGACCCTGTCATCGGCAACGTCAGGCTCACCAAGGTCCTCATGGACGGGGGTAGCAGCCTCAACATCATCTACGCTGAGACCCTCGAGCTCCTGCAGATCGATCTGTCCTCGATCCGGATAGGCGCGGCGCCTTTTCACGGGATCATCCCCGGGAAACGCGTCCAACCCCTTGGACAACTCGATCTGCCCGTCTGCTTCAGGACTCCCTCCAACTTCCGAAGGGAAACCCTCACGTTCGAGGTGGTCGGGTTCCGAGGAACCTACCACGCAGTACTGGGGAGGCCATGCTACGCCAAGTTCATGGTCGTCCCCAACTACACCTACCTCAAGCTCAAAATGTCGGGCCCCAACGGGGTCATCACCGTCGGCCCCACGTACCGACACGCGTACGAATGCGACGTGGAGTGCGTGGAGTACGCCGAGGCCCTCGCCGAATCTGAGGCCCTCATCGCCGACCTGGAGAGCCTCTCCAAGGAGGCGCCAGATGCGAAGCGCCACGCCGGCAACTTCGAACCAGTAGAGGTGGTTAAGTCCGTCCCTCTCGACCTCAGCAACGACACCTCCAAGCAGATACAGATCGGCTCCGAGCTCGACCCCAAATAGGAAGCAGTGCTCGTCGACTTTCTCCGCGCGAACGTCGAAGTCTTTGCGTGGAGTCCCTCGGACATGCCTGGCATACCGAGGGATGTCGCCGAGCACTCGCTGGATATCCGAGCTGGAGCCCGACCCGTGAAGCAGCCTCTGCGCCGATTCAACGAAGAAAAGCGCAGAGCTATAGGCGAGGAGATCCACAAGCTGATGGCCGCAGGGTTCATCAAAGAGGTATTCCATCCCGAATGGCTTGCCAACCCTATGCTTGTGAGAAAGAAAGGAGGGAAATGGCGAATGTGTGTAGACTACACTGGTCTAAACAAAGCATGTCCGAAGGTTCCCTACCCTCTACCTCGCATCGATCAAATCATGGATTCCACTGCTGGGTGCGAAACCCTGTCTTTCCTCGATGCCTACTCAGGGTATCACCAAATCAGGATGAAAGAGTCCGACCAGCTCGCGACTTCTTTTATCACACCTTTTGGCATGTACTGCTACGTTACTATGCCATTTGGTTTGAGGAATGCAGGTGCGACATACCAAAGGTGCATGAACCACGTGTTCGGAGAGCACATTGGTCGGACCGTCGAGGCTTACGTCGACGACATCATAGTCAAGACGAGGAAAGCCTCTGACCACCTCTTCGACCTTGAAACGACATTCAAGTGTCTCAAGGCGAAGGGCGTAAAACTCAATCCCGAGAAGTGCGTCTTCGGAGTCCCCCGAGGCATGCTCTTGGGGTTCATCGTCTCCGAGCGGGGCATCGAAGCCAACCCAGAGAAAATCGCGGCCATCACCAACATGGGGCCCATCAAGGACTTGAAAGGCGTACAGAGGGTCATGGGATGCCTTGTGGCTCTGAGCCGCTTCATCTCGCGCCTCGGCGAAAGAGGCCTACCTCTGTATTGCCTCTTAAGAAAGAACGAGTGCTTCACTTGGACCCCCGAGGCCGAGGAAGCCCTCGGGAACCTAAAGGCGCTCCTTACGAACGCACCCATCCTGGTGCCTCCCGCTGCCGGAGAAGCCCTCTTAATCTACGTCGCCGCTACCACTCAGGTGGTCAGCGCCGCGATCGTGGTCGAAAGGCGAGAAGAAGGGCATGCATTGCCCGTCCAGAGGCCGGTCTACTTCATCAGTGAGGTACTGTCCGAGACCAAGATCCGCTACCCACAAATTCAGAAGCTGCTATACGCGGTGATTCTGACGCGGCGGAAGTTGCGACACTACTTTGAGTCTCACCCGGTGACTGTGGTGTCATCCTTCCCCCTGGGGGAGATCATCCAGTGCCGAGAGGCCTCGGGTAGGATTGCAAAGTGGGCGGTGGAAATCATGGGCGAGACAATCTCGTTCGCCCCTCAGAAGGCCATCAAGTCCCAAGTCTTGGCGGACTTTGTGGCTGAATGGGTCGACACCTAGCTCCCGGCAGCTCCGATCCAACCGGAACTCTGGACCATGTTTTTCGACGGGTCACTGATGAAAACAGGGGCAGGCACGGGCCTGCTCTTCATCTCGCCCCTCGGGAAGCACCTCCGCTACGTTCTACGCCTCCATTTCCTGGCGTCCAACAACGTGGCTGAGTACGAGGCTATGGTCAACGGGTTGCGCATCGCCATCGAGCTAGGGGTCCGATGCCTCGACGCTCGCGGTGACTCGTAGCTTATCATCGACCAAGTCATAAAGAACTCCCACTGCCGCGACCCGAAGATGGAAGCCTACTGCGACGAGGTTCGGTGCCTGGAGGACAAGTTCTACGGGCTCGAGGTCAACCACATCGCCCGGCGGTACAACGAGACTGCGGACGAGCTGGCGAAGATAGCTTCGGCGCGAACAACGGTTCCCCTGAACGTCTTCTCCCGGGACCTACATCAACCCTCAGTCAAGACCAACGACACGCCCGAGCCCGAGAAGGTCTCGGCCCTGCCTGAGGCGCCCTCGGCTCAGCCCGAGGCACCCTCGGCCCCCGAGGGTGAGGCACTGCGCGTCGAGGGAGAGCGGAATGGGGTCCCGCCTAATCGAGACTGGCAGACCCCGTACCTGCAATATCTCCACCGAGGAGAGCTGCCCCTCGACCGAGCCAAAGCTCGGCGACTGGCGTGGCGCGCCAAGTCATTCGTCTTGCTGGGTGACGGGAAGGAGCTCTACCACCGTAGCCCCTCCGGCATCCTCCAGCGATGCATATCCATCACCGAAGGCTAGGAGCTCTTACAAGAAATACACTCGGAGGCTTGCGGTCATCACGCAACGCCTCGAGCCCTTGTTGGAAATGCTTTCCGACAAGGTTTCTACTGGCCAACCGCGGTGGCCGACGCCACTAGAATTGTCCGCACCTGCCAAGGGTGTCAATTCTACGCAAGGCAGACGCACCTACCCGCTCAGGCTCTGCAAACAATACCCATCACTTGGTCGTTTGTTGTGTGGGGTCTGGACCTCGTCGGACCCTTGCAGAAGGCACCCAGGGGCTACACGCACCTACTGGTTGCCATCGACAAATTCTCCAAGTGGATCGAGGTCCGACCCCTAAACAGCATCAGGTCCGAACAGGCGGTGGCATTCTTCACCAACATCATCCATCGCTTCGGGGTCCCGAACTCCATCATCACCGACAACGGCACCCAGTTCACTGGCAGAAAGTTCCTAGACTTCTGCGAGGATCACCACATCCGGGTGGACTGGGCCGCCGTGGCACACCCCATGACGAATGGGCAGGTAGAACGTGCCAACGGCATGATTCTGCAAGGACTCAAGCCGAGGATCTACAACGACCTCCACAAGTTCGGCAGACGGTGGATGAAGGAACTCCCCTCGGTGGTCTGGAGTCTGAGGATGACACCAAGCCGAGCCATGGGCTTCACGCCGTTTTTTCTAGTCTATGGGGCCGAGGCCATCTTGCCCACAGATTTAGAATACGGTTCCCCAAGGACGAGGGCCTATGACGACTGACGCAACCAGACCAACCGAGAAGACTCACTGGACCAGCTAGAAGAGGCTCGGGACATGGCCTTACTACACTCGGCGCGGTATCAGCAGTCCCTGCGACGCTACCACGCCCGAGGGGTTCGGTCCCGAGACCTCCAGGTGGGCGACTTGGTGCTTCGGCTGCGACAAGACGCCCGAGGGCGCCACAAGCTCATGCCCCCCTGGGAAGGGCCATTCATCATCGCCAAGATTTTGAAGCCCGGAACATACAAGCTGGCCAACAGTCAAGGCGAGGTCTACAACAACGCTTGGAACATCCGACAGCTACGTCGCTTCTACCCTTAAGATGTTTTCAAGTCGTTCATACACCTCGTTTACATACGCCGATAAAGTCTAACCATCAAGGAAGGGTCAGCCTTGCCTCGGCAAAGCCCGACCCTCCCTCGGGGGCTAGAAGGGGGGAACCCCCTCCGCGTCAAAATTTTCCTCGAAAAAAGTCTTCCATCAAAACGACTTTCGCGTCTCCCGGCTATATCAGTAACAGGACCCCAAGAAACGAATAAGAGTGCATGTAAGTGGCAAGGCCGACCGAGCCGAGGGACTCCTACGCCTCTGGGATACGGATACCTCACTCGTCGCCTACCGCGAAAAATAACTCTTACTTGGGTAAGCAATCCTGCTACTGACGAACGAGTCCGGATACGCAAAACAGGAGGAAAAGAGACACAACCTTATATTACGATGATAAAGTGTTCAGGCCCGACAGCCACAATGAACAAGACACCGGCACTCAAGGTGCCATTACAAACGGAACTCCGGTTCCATTCCCGCAGGTACGAACAACCCCCCACATTGGAGGGCCTGCGGGACAACGAAACGCCGACAGGTGGTGCACCGCCGCCCACTCCGGCAGCAGCGACAACGACCTCCGCTCCGGGCGGCCAAACAGCAGCAGCGATGACCTCAGGGCAGACACTGCTGCGACAAGGCCCTCGCCCACAGCCCCACTCGAGGGCAAGGACAAGCTACCAAGGCCGTGGAGCCGGAGGTTAGTCCGCGGGTGGCGCCGACTATCTCGTCGGCAGAGAAACCTCTTCTGGCTACCTCGGTGGGAGGTGGCGCCGGAAGCAGTGCCGAAACCGCTCAGGCCAGAGAGCCAGACATGCGGCAGCTGCCAGCGCCACGAACGGCGAACGCCCTTCCCCCCGATCACTGAGGGAAGGAGCGGGCCGCTGCCCGCGCGGAGGCAGGCCCCAACTCGGCGCACTCCGCCCCAGCAAGGATGATGAAGATCCTTGAAGCTGAGGGCGAGGCAGAGGCCGCAGCCCGGCTCGCTTCTCCCCACCATCGAACTGGTGGTCACCGTCTTGGGTGACCACCGGCGAGGGGATGCAGCCGGGCTGCCTGATGAAAACCCTTGAAGCCGAACGATGGCTGAAAGGTACCAACTTCCGCGAAGTTGCGTTCCTCCAATGACATCAAGACGAAAGCAACGCGAGCGCTCCCCATTCGGGGGCTCGGAAGGTGGAAGGGCGCGATGCATGAGGAGAGTGCGAAGACATGGTTGCCGTCCAAGGGGGTCGCCCTCCTTTTAAAGGCGACTCTCCCCACTTGCGTCCTCAGCCGGCGCGGACTGAGTCTTCACCAACATGCTCCAAAGTCCTCCCCCCACGACACGGGGGTTGGGTCCCACGCGTCATGCAAGCTGGCCCAAGATGGAAGAGGCCAAACCGCCGCACGCGGAGCGCACAACAGCCCAGCGGTTACAAGCATTCCTCCACTATCACCCGGACCAGCGGGTGAAAGGGCGGACTGCCATGCAGGTGGCATGCAACCACACCAAGGGGGCGCACCCCTTCGACTTCGACGCGTCCAGCTTGGAGGTCCAGGCCCACACGTCATGTAACCAGCGCGCCGGTTACTACGTGCGAGAAACTGCACCGCCACTCGCGCCAGTACCACGCCTTCTCGACTGTGGAACCGGTGTCGCGACTTGAGGCGACCCTGCGCATGGCCCAACAGTGCCAACCGAGCACATCGGTCACGGGTCAGTCAGCCGCGGGAGAAGGCGCGACGGTCGATACGGCCAGAAATGGGCCGGCAGTAATGGCGGTGGCAGGCGGGCGGGAGCAGCAGTCAAATCGCCTGCAGGCTCGCGTCCCCTCCTAGGACAGCAAGAGAGCCCTCTCCCACGGCGTGAAGACGACGCGCCCGTGTTCCGTTCCTCGAATGGCTCGCGCACGCACAACGGCTGCCCCGTGAACCACTCGTCCTGTCGCATTAACTCTGCGGTAGGGCAGGCGGCACCTTTGGCAGGCGAAGCAGGCGACGCTTCACCTCCGCCATAATGATCGCGTCAAAAAAGGTGTGCCACGTCGCTCAATTTCGTATCCTTTTCCTCTTCCCCTTTCTCTCTCTTGCTATAGGGACCGGGAAAGGGGATACTCCAAAAGGGATCCTTCTCCGCGAAGGAAGCGGGCTCCGAGCCCCCCTACTGATCAGAGGTTCGAAGGCTGGCCCCTCGGAAGGGTTCAACAGCCGCCTCAGAGCACTCGGGCTCCGCGCCCACTACTGGTCAGAGGTTTGAAGGCTGGCCCCTCGGAAGGGTTCAACGGCCGCCTCAGGCCACTCGGGCTCCGCGCCCACTACTGATCAGGGGTTCGTAGGCTGGCCCCCGAAGGGTTCGACAGCCGCCTCAGAGCACGCAGAGCAAGGGATGACCCTGGGTACGTTCGATACATAACCAAGGCTCAGGCTACGCTCCCGAGGTACCCTAGGACATTTCCGAGACCGAGGGGAACGATTTTGTAACGGAATCCCACCAGAGGGAGGCATCGAGCCCTCAGACCCCGTCAAAAGGGGACCGGGTCCGGCGAATCACCCGCAGGTACTTTTGGAGCGCGCCTCCGGGCCACTAGCCGACCCCTAACGAATGGGGCACGGGCGTCCACTCGGATTACCCATTAGCAACTCACTGGAGACACCATGTTCGACGCCCTCCGAGGGCAACATGGCGCTTTCCCCCCTCCTCCTTGTGGAAAGGCGACGCAGGGGCGTATGAAAAAAGCCGAGTCTGTCCTTGACTGTCCTCTCACTCTGTGCGGAGGCTCAGGGGCTGCTCTCGCAAACCCGGCTCCAGCCAAACCGTTGACAGCGTCAACATAACAGCCCGAGAACTTGGGACCTGACTAAGCACCCGGGCAACGACCAGTTCGCATGAGGGAACAACCAAACCGGCCAAGCCATCACGAAAGGCACTAAGACCTCGAAGGAGTCAAAACACTCCTCTGAGGCCTCGGGGGCTACACCCGGCGGGTGCGCTCGCGCGCACCCACCAGAACAAAATGCAACCGAGAAAGGTCGGTCCCCTTGCAAAAAAGTGCGACAAAAGCCTCCAAGCAAGTGCCAACACTCCCTTTGAGGCTCGGGGGCTACTGTCGGGGACCATAATTAGGGCTACCCCCAAGACTCTTAATCTCAGCTGGTAAACCCCATCAGCACAAAGCTGCGAAGGCCTGATGGGCGCGATTCAGGCCAAGGCTCCGCTCAAGGGACACGATCCCGCCTCGCCCGAGCCCGACCTCGGGCAAAGACAGCCGACCCCGAAAGATTCACGCCTCGCCCGAGGGTCCCCTCAAGCAACGGACGCACCATCGACTCGCCCGAGGCTCAGCTCGGGTAGGCTTCGCGGAGAAGCAACCTTGGCCAGATCGCCACACCAACCGACCGTATCGCAGGAGCATTTAATGCAAGGATCGCCTGACACCTTATCCTGACGTGCGCTCTTCAGTCGACAGAGCCGAAGTGACTGCAGTCACTTCGCCGCTCCACTGACCGACCTGACAAGAAAACAGCGCCGCCTGCCACGTTCCGACTGCCGTGCCATTCGCCAGAGTGAGGTCGACAGCGGCTAAGTCCAGCCTCGGGCGACATAGGAAGCTTCGCCTCGCCCGACCCCAGGGTTCGGCCCCCCGTCTCGGCCTCGGAAGATGGACTTCGCCTCGCTCGACCCCAGGGCTCGGACTCAACCACGACTTAGAAGACGACGAACTCCGCCTCGCCCGACCCCAGGGCTCGGACTCAGCCTCGGCTCCGGAAGACGACGAACTCCGCCTCGCCCGACCCCAGGGCTCGGACTCAGCCTCGGCTCCGGAAGACGACGAACTCCGCCTCGCCCGACCCCAGGGCTCGGTCTCAGCCTCGGCTCCGGAAGACGATGGACTCCACCTCGCCCGACCCCAGGGCTCAGACTCAACCTCGACCTCGGAGGAATCGTCACCTCGCCCAAACTCGGGTCCGGACCGGCCACGTCGCTAGGGGGGCCATCATTACCCTGCCCCTAGCTAGCTCAGGCTACGTGGGACAAGACCGGCATCCCATCTGGCTCGCCCCAGCAAGCAAGTAATGATGACACCCCCGCACGCTCCATGACGACGGCAGCTCCCAGCCCCTTACGTCAGCCAGGAGACGTCAGCAAGGATCCGACAGCCCCGACAGCTGTACTTCCGCAGGGCTCCAGCGCTCCTCCGACGGCCACGACATCACATGAACAGGGTGCCAAAACCTCTCCGACTGCCACGACGACATGTACTTAGGGCTCTAGCTTCTCTCTGCTAGACACGTTAGCACACTGCTACACCCCCCATTGTACACCTGGACCCTCTCCTTACGCCTATAAAAGGAAGGTCCAGGGCTCTCGTACGAGAAGGTTGGCCGCGCGGGAGAACGGGCCGACGCATAAGGCTCTCGCTCTCTCTCTCTCCCACGCGAACGCTTGTAACCCCCTACTGCAAGCGCATCCATCCGCCCTGGGCGCAGGACAACACGAAGGCCGCGATTTCTCCTTACTGTTCTCCCCCCTTTGTGTCTCGTCTCGCGCCGACCCATCTGGGCTGGGACACGCAGCGACAATTTACTCATCGGTCCAAGAACCCCCCGGGGTCGAAACGCCGACATATTCTATTTAATTTTAGTTCCTAAATTACTAAATACGAAAACTAATTTAGAGACTAAAATAGAATAAAATAGATGAACTAAAAATTAGTCTCTAGAAACCAAATACCTCTTACTATTATACTAGTACTATAATAGATTTATCCAAATGAAATTAGTGCTTCAAGATCAACATGCTGAAGTATTTTATGGGCGAGTGCAGTATGGAAGATGTTCCGGCTGGGGGACATTCAATCTTCATCAGTTGCAGGCTTGTGGCATCGTGCCATGCGTGCGCCTGTATCAGTCATTTACAAGCTACTGATAGATCTAGGGCCGGAATTAGTCATCGATATTGTTCCAATCACACGGCACTGCTGCCTGATACTCCATGCGGTTGCATCTCTGCTGTCTCGGCTTTAATGGTCGGTCGATAATCCATCGAGAGAGAGAGAGAGAAAAAAAAACGAGTCAACAGAGGTGATTAAATTAAGCACCATCTCAAAGCGACGACAAAAAAGAAATCACTCTGCGTTAATTTGGTTTGGTATCTGAACCAGAACACCGCGAACCCCAGAAACGAGCA
Source organism: Zea luxurians (assembly GCA_029449295.1). Taxonomy (NCBI): domain Eukaryota; kingdom Viridiplantae; phylum Streptophyta; class Magnoliopsida; order Poales; family Poaceae; genus Zea; species Zea luxurians. The sequence continues at coordinate 15,544,606 of JAOPSE010000023.1, read as the reverse complement.
GTCGTTCCACCTGTCCCTGCAACACGAAAAACTACGCCATGCAGATGCACCAGCACACATGCTTTCCAAAGTCAGTTATATACCCATGGTTTGGATTCCCGGTTCAGTAGTGATCGCTCACTGACTGAACCAGTTGGAAGAAGAAAGGTAGCACGAGAAACCCGGAATGCTGCTGCCGCTGCAGGTAGCGGTCGTGGTCACCATGCTCGCGTCCCCGGCGGCGGTGCTGGGCATCGCCACCGACGAGGACTGCAAGTGCTTCATGTGCGTCTGCGACCTGGACCCGTATCCGCCCCCGCCGGAGGCGCCGACCCACCACCCACCGCCGGCGCAGCCGCAGCCGCATCCGGTCCCCTCGCCGCCCCCGCCGCCGGCGCTCCCCGCGTACTACCCGCCGCATCAGCCCAAGGCCTTCTCTGTGTGGTAGTGGAGCTTCAACATCTCCTGTGTCATGTGTCGCGGTCAGCCGCTTTACCTTACCTTGGTGCACAGGGTCAGGGTCGGGGTCGAGCGATGCGTGGCGCGGACGCCTAGCGAAATCAACTCTACCCGGTACCCCGCACCCGCAGTGGCCATCTGGATTTTCTGTCATGTCATCAGCTGATCAGCGTAATTGGCCGGCCCGGCACTCGGTCTTACCCACCGGCCCCGTCAGGCAACGGCAACGGCAACGGCAACCGGGTCGGGTCAATCCCCGCTCAGCAGCTTGCACGAATGGACGGGATCACGGGACCCAGAAGCAGCTCGACCGCGCGCGCACTTGTGTCACACACACTAATTCCCCATTCTACGAGCTCAACGTTTCATTCTAGATAGTCAATTAAATGGAGTACGCACGTCACACTCCCACGCTACAAAAATGCCCCCCAAGAACACACACACAACAACTAACTCACCCTACTTTTTTTTGCGTGCCGTTGCTGCGGTCTGTTGCAAACAAGATGGAGGAGGTGGAGGAGGGGTTCATCGGGGCGCGCAGGAGGAGCTGCAACGGCTACCAGCGGCTGCGGGCACCGCCGACGACGACGACCCCAGGCAGAGGGACCTGCAGGCTCGGACGGCGAGCGGTCCTCGGCTCGGGAGGCTGGAGGTTCGTCCGGCTACGCTGCCGCCGCCGCCGCCGCCGCTGTACCAGCGCGCCGCGGTGGTCGTCGCCGCTGCAGCTGTTCAGCCGGATCCTCGACACGTACGTCACCTCCATGCTGTCGCAGCCACCACTGAACATCTTGAAGCCACTGAACATGCCGCCGCCGAAGCTGCGCCGTGATGCTTCTTCACCGGGGACGGGGTCGTCGAGGCGCCGCGATGCCGGCGGGAGCGGGAGAGGCGTCTTGCTCAACATCTGCGTGGCCGAGGTGCTCATACGGCGGACCACGTCGGAGGTCAGGCGGTCGCCGTTGCAGCCAACGAAGGACGCGCGGCGCCGCAGCGTCCGTGCATAGAGACGACCTCCCTACCTCGCTCGTTCCGCCAGCGACGTTTCTGCTTACAGGGTCAAATGTTTTTCCTCTGCAATCAGATGCCAATAAGCCACGATGTTCGAGATAGCTGCCACATGCTCACCCATGTATGTGTGCATTTTTCGGGTGTTCGAGATAGCTGCAAGTGTTCTACACGAAGGAAAAAACAGCTATAGACTATAGAGTGTTGTGGATATGAGTCATGCTTTTTAGGCTAGTACAGTCATGTCCAATCAGGAGTCCAAAGCAAGATCTAACATGAAGTTGTATGGACAGGCTAGCATTATTCGGAGGCAGTACTGGACCGAACCTTAATTTTCAGGTTATCGTGCCTTTAGTACGGCCTGCATAGTCGTGCTTGTTGGGTCGGCCCAGCCCGTTGAAGCTCATAGTGTTTAGTTTCTGTAAGTTATGTATTTTATGTGTTTGTAATATTTGGACTTTATGTGGTTTAAATATGTGTGTCGTGTTTAGGCTGGTATGGTCCGATAAATACCTAATGTGCTTTAGGGCCGGGATGAGTCACTGTCTTTACTTTTTGGGCTGGCACGACTCAATTTGTTTAAACTTCTCAGCATGAGCCTATTTGACCAGAACTACAATAGGACCATGTCGTGCCAGTCCAACACGATCCAATTCCCAACGCTAGCTATAAACACTACTTTTTAATTAAACGCCTTAAATTTATTCAATTTGAAACATCTAAAATACATATCTAGAAATATCAATCTAAATAAAGATATGTGGTTTTTTGGAGCACCTAAAAGGATGCTTTTAAAAACTCAAGTATCCCATGTCAATTAACCCATGGAAAACATATATTAAACAAAATGAGAGGTGCATCACTTGAATGAGTAACTTGTTATAAATAATACAAATACATACAATATATAATTAACAAAAACAAAAACACACCACTAGATAATAATAATAATAATATAGCTTCACTATGTCATAAACGAAATCTAGGTATAATGTATTACAAAGAAAATCATACAAATACAGAATAAGATATTCCCGGGCACCGGGAACGGGGTGCCCAAAGAAAGCCTAAGAAACTCCTTAAAACGACACACCGATCAAGAGTAATCCCGCGAGGCGGAATGGATGACCAACCCTCTGCCGAGCAAACTCGTAAGGTGGGGCAAACGACCAGGTCACGTGCCTAGCTAACCCGTGAAAAGGAAGAACCGATCCAATGCTATTGACCCGCGGCAGCATGACAAGACACGTCACCACCAAACCACGTCCGGACCACGAGTACGGTGCCAAAAAGTCCTTGTCAAACACAACCGTACGACGTCAAGGCGAGCCTTCACTGGTGTATGGGGACAATCAAGCTCAGTCGTAGAGACCTCCGCATCGGAGTCTCTACAGTGACTCACATACATGAAAGGACGAGACAATATGCCATGCCGGTTTATGACCCTGAACTGCACCATAACTCTACCATATATCGTACATCAATATTGAACTTGCTACAGGGATCCGTATGTCAAACGAACGAGGCGGTACACCATACCATAAGCATGGCAATGTACAACCTAACAGACGACGTCAGAATGACTACACCATCCAAGGGCAACCCCCGGGACACCTCTCAATGGAATTCAAGCCCCCAGTATAAAGTCCTACCCTTGAGCTATAAAAGGGTAGAGCCACTTTCTTTCTAGACACACAAGCATACAAGTTATAACACGCCCTCAGCAATACTACGATCAACACTAATCTAGACTAGGGCGCAAGCCTGAACCAAGTATAACCTCGTATCTTAGATTTCTCCATGAGTCCTAGTGACTTATCATTCGGAGTGAGTCCGCACTAGCATCCCCTGACAAACACAAATCTTATTGTCTTCCGGTTTCCGAAACCACGACATATATGTTTTCTGTCTCTTCTAGCATAGATTTAGTCCGACATCATCCAAAACTTGAAAAGAGAGCAAAGTAAAGTTGGGAGAACGCATAGCAATCCTTACGATGTCATCCTTCAAGAAATACAAGATAAAAATTCTAGAGCTCCAGGCCTCCAACCTCATCAAAATGAATAGGAAAGCTCATGGAGAAAAAAAAGAAAGAAGTGATTAGGGGTTTGATTTTATAGCCACAAATTAACGGAGTAGAACATCCTAAGGCTGACCATCTATTAATGGAGCTATTAACGGAGAAAGTTTCATGGTAGCATTATCTATATTAATAGGTTACTAGATATGTGCTCGTGCGTTGCCACGGAAGTAAAAAATAGTATAAAACATATATACGAAACAACAAGCATCACTATAATATGCAAAATCCATGTGAAAAAATATCATCGTAACACTAATATCATATTGACGATATAAATATATAATATTATTATAAATACATGGCGGTGGCAGGACGGAAAGGAGACAAAAAAACAACGAGGGTTGTTCGAAGGTACTCCTTTGCCTCCTCTGCTAAGTCGACTTCAATCTCTCTCGTTGGTGTCTTATTCATCAATAGTTATGTACCCATGCGTTGGTACCGTTTCTATATATCACATAGTTAAACCTTATTTAAATGGAATATATGCAATAATTCAACAATCTAAAAACAATAAAAATGATATGATGTTTTGTGCTGAAGGCAACAAAACAGAGATCACTCTAAACCATAACATGGAAGATGCCCAAGAAGAAGAAAATGTGCAGCTGATGCATGTCGTCGACCACCATGCCCTGTCACCATCATTTGGACATTTGGATTAGCACAGATGAACAACATCGTCTAAAACTGTCTGACGTCTCTCGTCAGATAAGCCAAATCCGGACAATAGGATAATAGACTTCATGTTTACCCTTACAGACCACCAGCGAACAACCCGTGCGCCACGGCTCGGCCTCGGGCCCCTCTTCAATGCGCGCAACGTGCCGTATTGCGCCTTTCTCTCTCGCATTTGGCGTTTGAATCATTCCATTTTCCGGTCTGCACTCTCCAGTCTCTTCCACTTCTTCTCCTCGTCCCATTTCTTAACTCCTCGAGCCCCCAAAATCACGCACCCAGAGAGGGAGAGGTGGAGTGACGGGGGAGAGGCGGAGGCCACGCCCCAAACCCTAGCCACACGCGACGCCAATGGGATGCGCGTAGGGCAAGTGCTGCCTGTCGCGGCACCTGAGGAGGGGATCCGCCACCGTCGGTGGGCGTGACAGCGCCACGCTTGGCCGCGCCGCGGTGCCCGGGGCCGGGCTGGTGCTGGAGTACGCCGCATTGGCCGTGGCGGGGCTCTACCCGGACTCCCCGGCCAGGGAGTCCCAGGACACGCACCTCGTCGCCACGCGCTTCGCGGGGGATCCTGACCTCCACCTCTTCGCCGTCTTCGACGGCCACGGCACTGCCGGAGCCTCCTGCGCCGGGTTCACGCGGAACGCGCTCCCGCGCCTCCTCCTCGCCTCGCTCGCCGTGTTCCGGGACACCATGCTTGCTGCCAACGCCGAGATGCACGCGGCGCCCGGCGTCGACGACTCCATGAGCGGGACCACCGCCGTGGCCGCCCTCGTCGCCGGAGGCACGCTCCATTTTGCCAACGTCAGCGACTCGCGCGCCGTCGCCGGTGTCTAGCGCGCCGGCCGACTCGTCGTCGAGGACCTCTCCTGGGACCAGACCCCGTTCCGCGCCGACGAGCGCGCGCACGTCAAAGCCTATGGCGCCCACGTCATCTCCGTCGAGCAGGTGGAGGGCATGCGCGATCCCGAGGACGTGGGCTGGACGCCCAACGAGGGGGACCCGCCACGTGTCTAGGCGCGCGACGCACTCTACCCAGGCACCGCCTTCATCCGCAGCCTTGGGGACCTCGCCGGCGAGGCCATCGGGGTCATCGCCGAGCCAGAGGTGAAGAGCGTCGAGATCACTCCATCACACCTCTTCTTCGTTGTCGCCAGCGATGGCGTGTTCGAGTTCCTCTCCAGCCAGGAAGTTGTTGACAGGGTACCCGCTTTATTCTCTGCTCCGTTTTCTTTTTCCTGTTTTGACCCGCTTCGATTAATTCCAGTCTGCATATAGTGGTCTACGGAGTCGGCGTGGATGTCGTGGAGGTTTCGTGGAGGCAGGGCACGCGCGAAGAGGGGAGGCGGGGGCACAGAGATGGTCTACACTATTGTCTTCATAGTTAGTAGAGATTAGCAGAGACAAACAACTTACATCGCTATCTAGTTAAACAAATGATGGAGGTGGTTACATACGATGTCGACCTTTCTTGATGGACTATTAAATTGTCTTATGTCGATCGCCCCTATTAGCCTTTAACCGATGAAAGCACTTAGCATCAAAGCCACTATCTGGCCAGGGCCTACTAGTGATTAATGGAGGGTAAAAGAACCAAACAAATTTGTAGCATCAAAGCCACTATCTGGCCAAAATGGTCAAAGAATAATTGTATTCAAAGAACGGAACAAAAGCTTTGAATGAAATAAAACAAATGTTAAAGTGCAAGACGTAGTGCTAAATCCATATGAGGCCATTACATGAATCCAACAAAGATAACACAGTGATAAACACCATATATTTATTAAGGTGCTGAAGTTCGTCAGGGTCACACCACCCAAAATATATAGACTAGATTCACCCCTTATAAGACACTTATCTTAATTGTAGGCGATGCAACACTAGTTCGACCAATTGGCCATCCGATAGATCCGAAATAGCATTGGACTATGAAATGTATCTTCCAAAATAACATCTACAAAACTATGGGCAACTTCAACAATGTTTTCTACTTTCTATCTCATTGGTCGGTTCCCGATGGCCATCCAAAGTACTGCTTGCCCTGGGTAGTCGAAGGTCACGTGATGCAATCATGCAAACATGTACGAAGCGAAAGCAAATACAGACGACTAGACAACGGAATCAGTGCAAAATAACATGTCATAATTTTTTTAAAAAAAATACGATTTTTTCTTTCACTTGTGAATCCTATCTCTTGTAGAAAAATTAACGTGCCAAGCATGGTGGGTGCTAGTTTTGGTCTTGGATCGAACAAATAAGAGATAAGAGTAGACAGCAATTGAAAGAGTACGAGTGAATCAAGTGCAGATCCCTCCCACCTCTTCTCTGTCCCTTTTTAAAGCTTATTCGGTTAAGAGTAGATTGAAGAGGACTAAAGGAGATTAAATCATTTCTAATTAAAATTAAATAGAAATAAATTTAATCCTCCTTAATCGTATCCAATTCTCATGCAACCGCCTGTTAGAGATTCAAATGACCATAATCATTATTGTACAAACCAATTAACTATGTAATTATATTTTGAACTTATTAATAGAAGTTCCTAACACACAATACAATTCCACACATAAAACTCAAAGCATCTAGCATACAATACCTCGTTCTCGAATATTAATTGCTCATTAGTTTATTTTTTAACTAAAATATGACAAAAAACGGAGGGAGTATCAAATTATACTAGAACATCAGGCGCCCCTTTGGACGCCCTACCGTGATTGAAGACAGAAGCTAATGGGTAGTAAATTGAACAATCCATATAATAAGTAGAAACACCATCAAAGTAGAGAATAGTATGAATTTTAGAATTTAGATCAATGAGACAGTCAAATGTATAGGTCATGGCTCACAAGCGTTTGTCAAATTGAACTCTAAAGCTTGATACAGGACGTATAATATTTGAGGCACCCATTCCCTGACAAAGTAAACAAATTTTAGATAATACAGGAAATCTGTGTATTGGTTATGAAATGAACAGGCTAAGAGTACCAAAAAGATTGATGAACACAATCCATTTCTTAACAACAGGCAAAATATTTTAACAAGTTTATGGTGGCAATACAATATATTGACCAAAATTCAAATTACTAAGGAAAACTTTGTTTCACCATAATTGACAGTTGTCATGGCACAAAATGGAGAACGAGGTTCTAGTGCACTCAAGCATTCCTGATTCTCTGCATAAGTTTAGCCAGTCATTTCCAGTGTTCTGCATTATGGTACAATGGCTTATGAATACCTTCAAACTGAACCCCTTGCTCCAAATTATAGGTCATTTAATCTTGGTTCTAAGTCAGACCTGTCCAATAGAAGTTCTGTTCATTAACCACCTACGAATAAGAGTTCCATAGCTGATGGCAATACTCTAAATAGCAGTACCCGTACTAGAAATGTAATTGAGGGGAACAAACATGAGTATGTAAAAATGTGATTTTAAGAATATTGAATATTGAATGACCAACTGTATTTCTATACAGATTTATTCAGTCTACATGTATGTACTACAATGTAGAATGTGTATTGTTTTGTGTGCCATCTGCATACTCTGGAATAAATAGCCAAAGTAATTTTGTTAGCATAGCCTCCTATTTCATAGAAGTATACCACAGAATATTTTCAAACAAGAGAAGAAATTGGGCACATTCCCAATTAATGAAAGATGACAATCATGCCATCTGTTCAGACTGTGCAACATTTCTTAGATGATCATGTGTGGTAGAAAACTTAAAATATGGGAAAATCCATGATCAGGTTCAAATAACAAAATAAAAACAAGAGGTAATGATATAGGCAACACCAAATTTTAATGAGAAATGTAGAAGGCAATGATCATACCTTCTTTGTCATGCTTGATGGAGAGAAGCTACTTTTGGCACTAGATTTATCCTTATTGGCCGATGAATTGGTGGCTCCAAACTGAAATATCATATGCAGAAGAGTTGGTCAGAATGTGGTGGACAGTACAGTTCAGGCCCAAAGGACAACTATAATCTTTTACCGCATGGATTTATAGACCTCTTCAGCTAATGCAATTAGTTTGGATGGAGCATAGTAATAAAATTTTAAAAATAAATCAGGGCCTCATTTCTCACAAACTATTATTTACAATTAGTATGAGGAATAAAGCCACTCATCTAAATTTTAGAGTGAGCTCATGATGCATCACCTCTATTCAAAATTGTTTGATTCCCTAAACTAAACACTCCATAGACGTATCATATGAGTTTCTTTAGTTTGAACCACCTTATCGATTTTACAATAACAAACACAATGAACATAATGAACACAGAACAAGCCCTTTAGAACTGCTATATACAGTTTCCTTTCTCTCTCTCATACCTTTTCATTATTTAATTTCATTCGCTTAACTGTCAGCTATTTCTATGATGAGTTAAGAATCGAGGACCATAGACAGTTCTACTTAAGTTAATTAAAACATCTGAACAATCTTAGGAACTAAAGCGTGACCTCAATAGAATTATGTAAACAAATTAAATTAGTGTACCTTGATTTCTAGCTATCCCATGATACTTCAACACATGTTTTTGCCTCCAAGGGTCTAAATGTTAAAGTGTATAGGACAAAACTTCAATGTGGCTACAAAATTAGACAAAGAAAGCCATAATGATTGTGGACCAACAGGCTTTAACGAATAAAAATTGATGTACTTGCCTCAACTACTAAACAAATTCAGCAATGAGTATCATTCTTGATTTCTTACCCATCATGTAATCCCATGAATTGGACCTAGATGATAGTTTGAAGCGCAAGACCTTTGAGTATCTATTCAGTGCAAGTGTGTCCCTCCTGTTACATTTTAAAAAAATGGCAAGGTATCTATGGCTAGAAAGATATTACATGTCAATTGCTATATATAATCAATTGGGGGGTGTGTCTCCTGTTTTGTTTAAAAAATCTGGCAATACGATTAAGGCTCAAAAGATGTTACATGTCATTAGGTAAAAAATGGCATGGTTTTGTGCAGTATGGCCAAATTATAGGGTTACATCAACGAAAAATGTATCGAAAAACTACAACACGAACCCAGCATATACACTTCCCACACTATGGGGGCTAAACAGTAGAATAAAATGACCTATGAGATTCTTTTTCTTGGTTTCATGGTAGAAACAAGTGCTAATTCAGAAAGGAATATAAACTCCAGAAGAATCTACAGTTTTAAAAACTATTATTTCACAAAAAAAAAGAATAAACTATCAAACAGAATTTGATTTAATAAATGATGACAAAAAATCAGGGCAGTGTGATGGCTGGACTATTGGATATCACTTAGATAGTTAGATCACTACCTGAAGCCTCCTTGCGTGAGTTCGCTGCTCAACAGCGCCAGATCTAAAGGTGTCACACGCTGCGGCATTACACTGAGGTTATGCTGAAGAAGCCAATAAACAACCTGCTAAGTTCCCAATGCAGACACTGAATGAATATCCCAATGAAAGTTTCTCGTTTTATTTTTATGATAGTGGTGTGGTGTCTGGAAATGCATACCTTTGCAAGATTAGTGGATCTGCCAACTCCATTCACCCCAACAAAAGCAATGGCATGTAGACTCCCATGCTCCTTGGCAGCGTGCACATCCCTCAGTAATGTCAATAGAGCGCTTTGGGGTCAAAATGTGAAGAAGAGCATCCTCCATAGTTGTCTGAAGGAGTAACCATCAAATGAGGCATATTACCAACCTATAAGATGTATAGGTGATATAAGAAGCTGAATATATATCGATGGGAAGATGTGCTAAAACCTAGACTTTAGATGATATTCTTGTGAAAGATCCTAGCCTCTTGGCCTCAAGGCTAGCTGCAATAGATTCACACAACTTCTCTGCAATTTCCTCTGCCTGTGTAAGTAAGGCCAGCCTTCTTTATCCAGATAGAAAAATGATATCTATTAAGTATATCAAATAAACAACTACATAATATACACATACCACATTCTTTCCCATCAGCCTATCTTTGAGAGCTTTGAGCATATGTTGCAGATCATACTTCTCCAATACATTGTTACCAGTAATACTGAGCATAAAAAAGTGCAATGTATTATATTACATGATATGCACACAAATTTGAAGATCATAAAGAAGTTACAGGCATAATACATTATGTTGAAGAGAAACAAAAGCCAGCACATGAGCTGTTTATTTGGTGCTAGAAGCCAAGAAAAAAGAGATAAGGCTAGAAGCTTGCATGTGAAAAAATAGCAACCACCACAAAATCTATGGTCAACATCATGATTGAGCCTAGGATATATTTCCTTATTCATATTTACCAACTACCACTACGATAGACATAATGCTAGGGAAGGACCAAGCAGTTTTCTTGCTTAAAAACCGAGCAGCAGCCTACAGTGAGAAGAAAGGAACAAACATAAGCTTTTATGAGATTTCTCTAGGTTTTATGAGATCTTTCTTGTTCAATACCACCTATCGGGCGCAGTAAGGTGTTAGATGGAATGGCCACGCCAATAACTGTGTTGTAGGTCCACAGAATGGTCGCTGGTGAGTTAATGTCAAAACTGATAGCAATCACAACCTGAAAAGGTCACAATATTTACAAAAAAGCCTATTAGTTCTTGGAAAAAACATAATTGTTGCTGCTGCAACAGCTAGTCACCAATTGACCTAAATTTCAGAAAAAATATTATATAGCAAGATTGCCTACAATCTTAGTGACATCTTGACAGGAGACCGGGCATATGCTTATTCCTTCATGCCAATTCATTTTATCTAACCAATTTCTATATCAAATATTATCTTATAAGTCTGGTATTCCACCACACGTACCAAGAGTCATGAGAAACAATACAGTTGTGGCCTATATTATAGTTTTGAGGTATAAAACCAAAACTTCTCCCAATGTCCTTTCTTACATTATCCAAGTTTACACATTAACAGAACATGTCGTCATAGAAGTCACTTTTTAACACCAGAACAACCTAATCATAATGTACCTAATCATATTGTTCATCTCCTCCTCTAAACCAATACCCAGCAGTTCACTTTCATCACCCAAAATAATCCATACACTATGTCTACACAGATAGGGCAAAAGTGCCAAATCGATGAGAAATAGCAAAACGGAGAGTGAGATCGGCGGCAGCTCACCAGTCAGTAAGGCAGCGCGGGCATGACACCGGAGACAATGAGGTGCCACACCGAGCATACACGCGTCGACGTCGATGAGGAGTAGCAGTGCGGTTGAAGAGCACCCCAGGAGCAGACCGGGGTTTTCGCCGATGTCGCGGCGACCCCCAGCAACGCGAGGCGGCTCTGGTCGGCGCTGATGGCTACCTTGAGCGTGTGCTGTAGACAGTGCGCGAGGCCGGCGCCGAGGCGGACGTCACCACGAACGCGTGCATCGGCGTGGCGATGCGGCGGGAGGACGACGCCGAGGCGAGGCATGAGTGGACTGGACAAGTCCGGGTCGGACCCAACACTCGGCAACGGCAGGGACGCTCGCTTAGCGACGTGGTCGGGAGGAGGCGGTGGTGAAAGGGAAATGTGCCTTTGGGCAATTTCAATAATGTTTTGGTGATTAAGTGCCCAACACATTTAATTAAGTTCTCATGTGCCAAGTAAAGAGAAAAGTGCAAATCAAAGAGAAAGGTACGTTTCTAGACTTAGTATATTGTTTTGAGTACTAATGTGTTTTGTCTGAGTGCTAGAAATAGTGAGAAAATAATTGGGAAAAGAGGTAGCTGTGTGCAGCCAACTTCAGCTCGGCTTGGCACACCAGACAGTGTCCGGTGCGCCAGGCTGGTCCGCGTGAAAAGGCCGCTCTTAGGACTCGACGACGGCGTACGACTATAATTTACCGGACTGTCCGGTGGTGCACCGGACTGTCCGATGAGTCGTCCGCGGCAAACTCGTCGCTCTCGGGAAGAGGATTAGCGGCGTACGGCTAAAATTCACCGGACTGTCTGGTGGGGCACCGGACTGTCCGGTGAGCCAACGGTCGTCTGAGCCAACGGTCGTCTGCGCCAACGGTCGGCCGCGCAATCTTCGCGTGACACGTGGTCGCGCCAATGGTCGATTGGGCACACTGGACTGTCCGGTGCGTACCGGACAGTGTCCGGTGCGTACCGGACAGTGTCCGGTGCGCCAACCGGCCCCGAGGACCAACGATCGGATGCGCCAGAAATGGAAGGAGATCGCGCACCAGACAGCTACAGGGACTGTCCGGTGGTGCACGAGACTGTCCAGTGCACCACCCGAGAGAAGGCAAGTTTGGCCTTCCAAGTTGGCCTCCAACGGCTCCTAGCTGCCTTGGGGCTATAAAAGGGACCCCTAGGCGCATGGAGGAGTTACCCAAGCATTCACTAAGTATTTTAAGTGAAAGGGAAATAGGGTCAAACCTTTTCCAATAAGAATTTTGGTGGTTGAATTGCCCAACATAAATTATTGGACTAACTATTTTGCTCTAGATTATAAGTTTTACAGGTGCCAAAGGTTCACAATAGACCAATAAAAAGACCAAGAAAGGGTTCAAACAAAGAGAGCCAAAGACAACCGAAGTGTGCCCTGGTGTGGCGCATCGGACTATCCGGTGTGCCACCGGACAGTGTCCGGTGCACCAGGGAACTCCACTCCGAACTGCTCACCTTCGGGAATTCTAGGAGCCGCTTCGCTATAATTCACCGGACTGTCCGGTGCACCACCGGACTGTCCGGTGTGCCAACGGAGCAACGACTACTTCACGCCGACGATCGTCTGCAAAACACATTCAATGCGCTACAGTGCGCGACAGAGTCAGAGCAGCGCCAGAAGGCGCACGGATAGTGTACAGTGACTGTCCGGTGCACTACCGGACTGTCCGGTGACCCAGAAGACAGAAGCTCCAACGGTCAAACCCTAACGGCCGGGTGACGTGGCAGGCGCACCGGACAGTGTCCGGTGGCGCACCGGACTGTCCGGTACGCCCGTCGACAGCAGCCTCCACCAACGGCTACTTTGGTGGTTGGGGCTATAAATACCCCAACCACCCACCATTCATTGCATCCAAGTTTTCAGACTTCCTACACCTTACAAGAGCTATAGCATTCAATACAAGACACACCAAAGAGATCAAATCCTCTCCCAAGTCCAAAGATCATTCCAAATCAATTAGTGACTAGTGTGAGAGTGACTTGTGTTCATTTGAGCTCTTGCGCTTAGATTGCTTCTTTTCTTCATTCTTTCTTGTGATCAACTCAATTGTAACGGAGGCAAGAGACACCAATTGTGTGGTGATCCTTGTGGGGACTTTGTGTCCCGTTTGATTGAGAAGAGAAGCTCACTCGCTCTAAGTGACCGTTTGAGAGAGGGAAAGGGTTGAAAGAGACCCGGTCTTTGTGACCACCTCAACGGGGAGTAGGTTTGAAAGAACCGAACCTCAGTAAAACAAATCATCGTGTCTTACTTCCTATTTGCTCATGATTTGTTTTTCGCCCTCTCTCTCGGACTCGTTCATATTTCTAACACTAACTCGGCTTGTAGTTGTGCTTAAGTTTATAAATTTCAGATTTGCCCTATTCACCCTCCCCTCTAGGCGACTTTCAATTGGTATCAAAGCCCGGTGCTTCATGAAAGGGAAATGTGCCCTTGGGCCATTTCTATGTATTTTGGTGATTGAGTGCCAACGCAAGTGCTTAAGTGTTAATCTATGCCAAATGTTGGACAAAGTGCAAATCAAGAGTAAAGGTATGTTTCTAAGACTTAGTACATTGTTTTGGAGACTAATGTTTTGTGTCTAAGTGCTAGAAACAGGAGAAATCAAATTGGAAAAGAGATGGCTTTGTTCAGCCTAAGACAGCTCGGTCTGGGTGCACCGGACTGTCCGGTGGTGCACCGGACAGTGTCCGGTGCGCCAGGCTGGCGATTGTCAACTGGCTGCTCTCGGGAGGCGATCAACGGCGTACGGCTATAAATCACCGGACTGTCCGGTGGTGCACCGGACTGTCCGGTGAGCCACTCACAGGCGAAGTCGTCGCTCTCGGGAAGTGATTAACGGCGTACGGCTATAAATCACCGGACTGTCCGGTGGTGCACCGGACTGTCCGGTGAGCCAACGGTCGGCTGGGCCAACGGTCGGCCGTGTAATCTGCGCGCGACGCGTGGCCGAGCCAACGGTCAGAAGGGGGCACCGGACTGTCCGGTGTGCACCGGACAGTGTCCGGTGCGCCAACGGCTCTGAATCTGCAACGGTCGGCTTCGCCAAATGAGGAAAGGAATCCGCACCGGACAGTGTCCGGTGGTGCACCGGACTGTCCAGTGCGCCAGGCGATAGAAGGCAAGAATTGCCTTCCTGGAATGCTCTCAACGGCTCCTAGCTGCCTTGGGGCTATAAAAGGGGGCCCTAGGCGCGTGGAGGAGTACACCAAGCATCCTTTGAGCATTGTTGATCACTCACACTTCATTCTTGCGCACTTGTTCGACATTCTTAGTGATTTGAGCTCCGTTCTAGTGAGAACCTCGTGATATTCTTTTGAGCTCAAGTCTGGGTCTTGTGTGTGCGTATTTGCTGTGATTTTGTGTCTTGTGTGCGTTGCTCATCCCTCCCTTACTTTGTGCTTCTTTGTGAACATCAAAGTGTAAGGGTGAGAGGCTCCAAGTTGTGGAGATTCCTTGCAAGCGGGATATAGTAAAGTGAAAGCAAAACACCGTGGTATTCAAGTGGGTCTTTGGACCGCTTGAGAGGGGTTGAGTGCAACCCTCGTCCGTTGGGACGCCACAACGTGGAGTAGGCAAGTGTTGGACTTGGCCGAACCACGGGATAAACCACTGTGCCATCTCTGTGTTAATCTCTTTGTGGTTATTGTGTTTTGCTGAGACTTCTCTCTAGCCACTTGGCCTTATTGGTGCTAACTCATAATCAAGTTTTGTGGCATTAAGTTTTAAGTTTTACAGGATCACCTATTCACCCCCCCCCCCCCCCGCCTCTAGGTGCTCTCAATTGGTATCAGAGCCGTTCTCTTCAAAAAAGGGACTAATCACCCGAAGAGATGGATCCTAAGGGCAAGGGGATTGTGATCAATGATAAGGAGAAGGAGTCCTTCGTCAACGAGCCAAAAGATGACAAGCCTACCGACTCAGGCTCGGGCTACAAACGAAAAGATGGGAAGAAGAAGAAGACAAGGCACATCAAGGAGATCGTCTACTACGACGACAGCGACGAGTCCTCTTCTTCCCAAAAGGACAACGACGACAACGACTACGAGAAAAAGAAAACAGTCAATTTGAACTTTTCTTTTGATTACTCTCGTATTCCGCAAAGTACCAATGCTCATTTACTCTCCATTCCACTTGGTAAACCTCCTCACTTTGATGGAGAGGACTATGGATTTTGGAGTCACAAAATGCGTAGTCACTTGTTCTCTCTCCATCCAAGCATATGGGAGATAGTAGAAAGTGGAATGAAATTTGATAGTACTGATAGTCCCATGTTCATTAATGAGCAAATTCACAAAAATGCACAAGCTACTACTGTTCTTCTAGCTTCATTATGCAGGGACGAATACCATAAGGTGAGCGGCTTGGATAACGCCAAGCAGATTTGGGACACCCTCAAGATCTCACATGAGGGGAACGACGTCACCATGCTCACCAAGATGGAGTTGGTGGAAGGCGAACTTGGGAGATTCGCAATGATTAGGGGTGAGGAGCCAACCCAAACGTACAACCGGCTAAAGACCCTCGTCAACAAAATAAGGAGCTATGGAAGCACGCGATGGACGGACCACGACGTCGTCCGCCTAATGCTAAGGTCTTTTACCGTCCTTGATCCTCATCTTGTGAACAATATTCGTGAGAATCCTAGGTACACCAAGATGACGCCCGAGGAGATACTTGGAAAGTTTGTAAGCGGGCGGATGATGATCAAAGAGGCAAGATACGTCGACGATGCATTAAATGGCCCAATCCAAGAGCCTCAAACTATTGCTCTCAAGGCAACGAGGAGCAAGGAGGCGCTACCTAGCAAGGTGGTGCAAGTTGAGGCGGCAGGTATTAATGATGAAGAGATGGCCCTCATCATCAAGCGCTTCAAGACGACGCTAAAGGGTCGTAAGGGGCATCCCAACAAGAACAAGACGAAGGGGAAGCGCTCATGCTTCAAATGTGGTAAGATCGGTCATTTTATTGCTAATTGTCCCGATAATGATAGTGACCAGGAACAAGGGAACAAGAGGGAAAAGAAGAAGTCTTACAAGAAGGCTAAGGGCGAGGCACACCTTGGTAAGGAGTGGGACTCGGATTGTTCGTCGTCCGACTCCGACAACGAAGGACTCGCCGCCACCGCCTTCAACAAGTCATCCCTCTTTCCCAACGAGCATCACACTTGCCTCATGGCAAGGGAAAAGAAGGTAAGCACTCGTAATGCTATACTTACGCTTCCTCAAGTGATGAAGAATCTAGCAATGATGAAATAGACTATTCATGTTTATTCAAGGGCTTAGATAGAACTAAGGTTGATAAGATTAATGAATTGATTGAGGCTTTGAATGATAAGAATAGATTATTAGAAAAGCAATAGGACCTTTTGTATGAAGAACATGATAAGTTTGTAGAGGCTCAAAAATCCCTTGCTTTAGAAATTAAAAGGAATGAAATGCTCTCTTGTGAATTGTCTACATGCCATGACTCTATTTCTAGCTCAAAGAGCATAAATGATGATTTGAATGCTAAGTTAGAAATAGCTAATAAATCAACATCTTGTGTAGAACATGTTGCAATTTGCAATAGGTGTAAAGATTTTAATGTTGATGCTTGTAGTGAACACCTAGATTTAATTTCTAAATTGAATGATGAAGTGGCTAGTCTTAATGCCCATCTTAAGACTAGCAAGAGTGAATTTGACAAAATAAAATTTGCAAGGGATGCCTACACGATTGGTAGACACCCCTCAATTAAGGATGGTCTTGGCTTCAAGAGGGAAGTCAAGAACTTAACAAGCCATAAGGCTTCCATCTCCGCCAAGGAGAAAGGGAAGGCCCCTATGGCTAGTAGTACTCAAAAGAACCATGCCTTCATGTATCATGATAGGAGACATTCTAGGAATGCTTATAGAAGTTATGATGCTTTTGATTCTCATGCAATGTTTGCTTCAAGTTCTTCCTATATGCATGATAGAGGTATGCCTAGGAGAAATGTCATTCATCATATGCCTAGGAAAAATGTTGCTCATGTTCCTAGGAAGATTAATGAACCTTCTACAATTTATCATGCTTGCAATGCTTCCTTTGAAATTTATCGAAAGGATAGAAAGGTGATTGCTAGGAAATTAGGGGCAAAATGCAAGGGAGATAAAACTTGCATTTGGGTCCCTAAGACCATTGTGACTAACCTTGTAGGACCCAACAAGAGTTGGGTACCTAAAACCCAAGCCTAAATTTGCCTTGCAGGTTTATGCATCCGGGGGTACAAGCTGGATTATCGACAGCGGATGCACAAACCACATGACGGGGGAGAAGAAGATGTTCACCTCCTACGTCAAGAACAAGGATTCCCAAGATTCAATCATATTCGGTGATGGGAACCAAGGCAAGGTGAAAGGGTTAGGAAAGATTGCTATTTCATCCGAGCACTCCATTTCTAATGTATTCTTAGTTGAGTCGCTTGGATATAATTTGTTATCTGTTAGTCAATTATGCAATGTGGGATATAATTGTTTATTCACAAACGTAGATGTGTCTGTCTTTAGAAGAAGTGATGGTTCACTAGCTTTTAAGGGTGTATTAGACGGCAAACTCTATTAGTTGATTTTGCAAAAGAGGAAGCCGGTCTAGATGCATGCTTAATTGCTAAGATTAGCATGGGCTGGCTGTGGCATCGCCGTTTAGCTCATGTGGGGATGAAGAACCTTCACAAGCTTCTAAAGGGAGAACACGTGATAGGTCTAACTAATGTAACTTTCGAAAAAGATAGACCTTGTGCAGCTTGTCAAGCAGGTAAACAGGTGGGAAGCTCTCATCATACCAAAAATGTGATGACCACATCAAGACCTTTGGAGTTGCTTCATATGAACCTCTTCGGACCTGTCGCCTATCTAAGCATAGGAGGAAGTAAGTATGGTCTTGTTATAGTTGATGATTTTTCCCGCTTCACTTGGGTATTCTTTTTGCAGAATAAATCTGAAACCCAAGGGACCCTCAAGCGCTTCCTAAGAAGAGCTCAAAATGAGTTTGAGCCCAAGGTGAAGAAGATAAGGAGCGACAACGGGTCCGAATTAAAGAACCTTCAAGTGGAGGAGTACCTTGAGGAGGAAGGGATCAAGCACGAGTTCTCCGCTCCCTATACACCACAACAAAATGGTGTGGTAGAGAGGAAGAACAGGACGCTCATAGATATGGCGAGGACGATGCTTGGAGAGTTCAAAACCCTCGAGCGGTTTTGGTCGGAAGCCGTGAACACGGCTTGCCACGCCATCAACCGGGTCTACCTTCACCGCCTCCTCAAGAAGACTTCATATGAGCTTCTAACCGGTAACAAACCCAATGTGTCTTACTTTCGTATATTTGGGAGCAAATGTTACATTCTAGTAAAGAGAGGTAGGAATTCTAAGTTTGCTCCCAAAGCTGTAGAAGGGTTTTTATTAGGTTATGACTCAAATACAAAGGCATATAGGGTCTTCAACAAATCATCGGGTTTGGTTGAAGTCTCTAGCGACGTTGTATTTGATGAGACTAATGGCTCTCCAAGAGAGCAAGTTGTTGATCTTGATGATGTAGATGAAGAAGACGTTCCAACAGCCGCAATACGCACCATGGCGATTGGCGATGTGCGACCACTGGAACAAAAGGAGCAAGATCAACCTTCTTCCTCAAAAATGGTGCATCCCCCATCTCAAGACGATGAACAGGTTCGTCAAGAAGAGGAGTGTGATCAAGGGGGAGCACAAGATGATCATGTGATGGAGGAAGAAGCACAACCGGCACCTCCAACCCAAGTTCGAGCGACGATTCAAAGGAATCATCCCGTCGACCAAATTTTGGGTGACATTAGCAAGGGAGTAACTACTCGTTCTAGACTAGTTAATTTTTGTGAGCATTACTCCTTTGTCTCTTCTATTGAGCCTTTCAAGGTAGAAGAGGCCTTGCTAGATCCGGACTGGGTGTTGGCCATGCAGGAAGAGCTAAATAATTTCAAGAGAAATGAAGTTTGGACACTGGTGCCTCGTCCCAAGCAAAATGTTGTGGGAACCAAGTGGGTGTTCCGCAACAAACAAGACGAGCACGGGGTGGTGACAAGGAACAAGGCTCGACTTGCGGCAAAAGGTTATGCCCAAGTCGCAGGTTTGGACTTTGAGGAGACTTTTGCTCCTGTGGCTAGGCTAGAGTCCATTCGTATTTTGCTAGCATATGCCGCTCACCATTCTTTCAGGATGTTCCAAATGGATGTGAAGAGCGCTTTCCTCAATGGGCCAATTAAGGAGGAGGTGTACGTGGAGCAACCCCCTGGCTTCGAGGATGAATGGTACCCCGACCACGTATGTAAGCTCTCTAAGGTGCTCTATGGACTTAAGCAAGCCCCAAGAGTATGGTATGAATGCCTTAGAGACTTTCTAATTGCTAATGCTTTCAAGGTTGGGAAAGCCGATCCAACTTTATTCACTAAGACTTGTGATGGTGACTTATTTGTGTGCCAAATTTATGTCGATGACATAATATTTGGTTCTACTAACCAAAAGTCTTGTGAAGAGTTTAGCAGGGTGATGACTCAAAAGTTTGAGATGTCGATGATGGGCGAGTTGAACTACTTCCTTGGGTTCCAAGTGAAGCAACTCAAGGACGGCACCTTCATCTCCCAAACGAAGTACACACAAGACTTGCTAAAGCGGTTTGGGATGAAGGACGCCAAGCCCGCAAAGACTCCGATGGGAACTGACGGACACGTCGACCTCAACAAAGGAGGTAAGTCTGTTGATCAAAAAGCATACCGGTCCATGATATGTTCTTTGCTTATTTATGCGCTAGTAGACCGGATATTATGCTTAGTGTATGCATGTGTGCTAGATTTCAATCCGATCCAAGGGAGTGTCACTTAGTGGCCGTGAAGCGAATTCTTAGATATTTAGTCGCTACGCCTTGCTTCGGGATCTGGTATCCAAAGGGGTCTACCTTTGACTTAATTGGATATTCAGACTCCGATTATGCTGAATGTAAGGTCGATAGGAAGAGTACATCAGGGACGTGCCAATTCTTAGGAAGGTCCCTGGTGTCATGGAGTTCTAAGAAACAAACCTCCGTTGCCCTATCCACCGCTGAGGCCGAGTACGTTGCCGCAGGACAGTGTTGCGCGCAACTACTTTGGATGAGGCAAACCCTCCGGGACTTTGGCTACAATCTGAGCAAAGTCCCACTCCTATGTGACATTGAGAGTGCTATCCGCATAGCGGACAATCCTGTTGAGCACAGCCGCACAAAGCATATTGACATCCGGCATCACTTTTTGAGAGACCACCAGCAAAAGGGAGATATCGAAGTGTTTTATATTAGCACCGAGAACCAGCTAGCCGATATCTTTACCAAGCCTCTAGATGAGAAGACCTTTTGCAGGCTGCGTAGTGAGCTAAATGTCTTAGATTCGCGGAACTTGGATTGATGTGTAGCATACATGTGTTTATGCTTTTGATCATGTTACTTTTATGCATATTGTTGTTTCTTTATGGTGCTCAAGTTGTACTCATGATCCCCGGACCTCACAAGTCCATGTGTGAGTAATGCACATATTTAGGGGGAGATGTGCTACAACTTGACCCTTTGAGACTAACCGTGTGCTTGAGTTTGCTTGATTTAGTCTCAAAGGTGGATTGAAAGGGAAAGGTGGACTTGGACCATGAAAGACTTCCACTGCACTCCGATGAGAGGGTAACTCACTCCAAGTTCATCCCCATCTCCTTATTGCCTTTGTACTCTTATTTGAAGATTTTGGTGAGGCAATGGGGTTTAAGGGCCAAGATTGATCCCTTTTTGGTGCTTAATGCCAAAGGGGGAGAAAATAAGGCCAAAGTAAGAAATGGATCAGCTACCACTTGAGAATTTTGAAAACAGTAGACCACTTGAGAATTTTGAAAACAGTAGAATAGAGCTTTTGTTTTGTCAAAATCCTCTTGTTGTCTCTCTTTGTCAAAAGTTGGTCTCTTGTGGGGAGAATGTTTGATTATGGGAAAAAGGGGGAGTTTTTGAATCTTTGATCAATTTCTCTTGGAATACCTCTCTTTATGTCTCTACAAGTGAATTTGACTTAGAGATAGGAAATTGAGTTTGATTTGCAAAAACAAACCAAGTGGTGGCAAAGAATGATCCAAATATGCCAAATTTGAATCAAAACAAACTTGTGTTCTCATTTACATTAATGTTGCACTTCTTTAGTTGCTTTTTGTTGTGTTGGCATAAATCACCAAAAAGGGGGAGATTGAAAGGGAAATGTGCCCTTGGGCCATTTCTATGTATTTTGGTGATTGAGTGCCAAAACAAGTGCTTAAGTGTTAATCTATGCCAAATGTTGGACAAAGTGCAAATCTGTAACACCCGGATTTTAGGGGTCCAAAACCCGGGCGCTAACATAAACACCAGGTATGCTGGGACCAAGTCTCACACATATGATGTATAGTGGCACAGGATCGAATGTCACAACTTTATACATAACAGGAGTTCTATACAAAATAAATAATTACATTATAAGGAGACAACGGTCCAGCAACCCCAAAGTTGACTGGGAGACGACGACCTAGACCTCTCACGAACACATCGCAGCATCCTCCATGAGCATCATCCTGCGGTACCTGTTCTTGACCTGTGGTGTATGTGAGACAGCAAGAGTGAGCTCACATACGTTCATCGCTCAACAAGTTGTGGGGAATAATGTGCATGAACTCGCTAAAGGTGGGAGCTCACGTGAAGTGTAAAGCTTACCAAAGAAGATGGTTAGAGCTGAGCATTGCTTTTAAAGTTGGTCAAAATTTTATTAGCAGTTACTAAGTATAAGTAAATACCAACCCAGTTATTGGTAGAACAAAAGTAACAACTTCACCTGCGATGCAATGCATATGACAAATTGAGTTTAAGTTCCATAATTTAATCATGTGAGGGTCCGAGCTGCTCTTGACCGTGAGCACGGCTAGTATACCAGTTTTACACTCTGCAGAGGTTGCGCATCTTTACCCACAAGTCGTGTATCCCATGTCGCCAGGGTTTGCAAGGCCCTTAGACACTTCCGAGGTGAATGGCTAGGGATCCACTACGAGGCCTTTACAAAGTTCCACTAGCTTCCGAAAACCCGCTACAGTTTATAGGAAGATCCAGTGCAGGAATCCCTTGCAGGACCGCCATCGCAGCAAAATCCTCCCGAGGGCCTCC
This sequence comes from Zea luxurians, assembly GCA_029449295.1. NCBI lineage: Eukaryota > Viridiplantae > Streptophyta > Magnoliopsida > Poales > Poaceae > Zea > Zea luxurians. Next base: position 15,522,060 of record JAOPSE010000023.1, on the reverse strand, counting down.
CTACACTGACCTCTCCCCTACTGCCCTTGCCCCTTTCGGGTAAGGTAGTCTTCCACTAGCTTTCCTAATTAATCAGCCAAGGGGTCCCATTCCTCCCTTGTGGTAGCACTGTTTTCCCGGGTGGTCGCTCCATGTTCCAATTAACATATTGATCTTATCATGAACAGTAAATAACAACTGATAACAAAAGTGTAATCATGAATAGTGTATCTCCATACCCAAAACCACATATAGCACTAGCAAGTACTACCCAGAAAGTTCAGTGGTAAACAAGGTATAAAGATAGACAAACTAGGGTAACCTATTGGGTCCCATCAAAATTAACCTATGCAGATCATTATGATTAATCAGAACATGGCTGGGTAAAAAGAAGTGATCAAGGGCACAACTTGCCTGGGCCTTGAGATTCCAGGTACCAGGATGATCTTCAGGTGACACGTGACTTCACTGCTAAGCGTAGCAATACAAACAAACAGTGTATAGGCAAAATTAACATTACACCAAACATGTATGCCAAAATACATATTAATAATCTACATATTAAAATAAGATCACAGGAAAAAGAATTATTAATTTTTGAGTTATAGAATTCAAGTTATGAATTTCCTAAGATTTAAGGTGATTATAATAGGATTAGATGATAAATTAATTTCCTAACAGAGTTCATGTCAAAACAGTGATTCCAAATGATAGAGAATAAAATTACAAAATTTTAGAAATTGGAATGGGTCAATTTGGAGCTAAAATGAATTAGTTATGAATTAAATAAGTTTCTGATTTATTTTAACACTAAAAATCATTTTCTAAATCATTTTCTATGATTTTCCTATCCACAGGACTGCGCCTCAATTAAACAGAAGCGCAGGGGGCTCGGCGCAAGAATTCCCAGACTCAGACTACACCCGCGGTGGACGGCGGGTTGTTTTCTTAAAAGGTCGGGGTCTCTTTTACAAAAACAGCTCAGCGAAGGGGTATCAATAGATCTGAGCCGTCCGATCTTGAATCAAGGGACCAGATTAGATCTTTCCCCCGACCGAACCGGTACCGCATCAAGACCGTCGGATCGCCATCCAACGCTCCACATTTTAAATACTAGAGATCCACCCCGATCCATCCGATCGACATCTAACGGTCGCGGGCGAAGGGCTACCCAGATCTAATCCTACGCGTCGGTAAATGATCGAACGGTGGAGATAGGTTCTAGTCAAGTTGGCTCTATCTTTTAATCCTGGCCACACTATTGACATCCGACGGTCGCTGTGCATCTTCCTCCCCACGGCGCCCAACCACCGCCACCCACAGCTCCAGCGCGGTGGTGGCCATGGCCGGCTATGGCCATCCCTCGCCACGGTGTACCAAGCACAGAACCGAATGCCGCAAAATCTCATGGAGGACAAAGCGAAGGTGCCCGGGGACTTTTTACCTGGATATAAGACGCTCACGCATCACGCCCACGGTCCAGTGCAGGATCCCAGCATCCGCCGAGCTCCGGTGGGTCGCTGGCCGAGTCCCGATCGTCCGCACGCCAAATTAGTGCGAGGGTGGCTTGCTTGCACCATCAAGAATCACCAGAGACACCTATCGATGATCCGGTGAAGTCCATTCCGAGAGAACGGCGGCGACGGCATCTACGGCAGGGAACGTAGCACCGAGTCTCCCTGTCGATTGCCGAAGCGCTGCTTGGATGGAACGTCGAGGTGATGAGGCCTGGATTATATAGGGAGACACGCCGGCCCCCCAACGGTCCGCGGCGACCCGCGAGTCCGCATCCCAGGGTGAGGTGCGAGCGCGAGCGGCAAATCCGCGCGGTTGTTACGACGGGGAAGAAGAATATACGGCTGCCAGGTGGGGTCGATGTGTCGGTGAGCCCACGAGTTTGCGCACGACGGGGAGAATGGTCCATGGGTCCCACGTCGCGGTGACCCGCCGTGCGCCTGACCACACGGGCCCGCCGATCAGCCAACGGACGAGCGCGCGAGAGAGGCTGACAACAGGGGAGTGGGCCGCGCGTGAGTAATTCGGAGGTGGGCCGAAAGCTGGTCCGCGGCCCAGGTAAGATCTCTTTCTCTTTTTCTTTTATTTCTACATTTCTTTTCTTTCTTTTCAAATTCCATTTGAATTCAAATTTAATTCAAACCTTTGGGGCTCATCATTACAAACTATATTTATGAGATCAATTATACCCATCTTTAAGAATTTAATTTATTATCTATATTTTTATATCACTTCTCTTCTCCTCTTTTTCAAAACCCAATTTTCGATCTAGGGTTTAAATTCTAATTTGGGTATTATCATATTTATTTTTACCTTAGTTTTATATTATCACAAAATGCACACAAAATAAAAACCCAGCATGATGCATACTTTAGTAGTATAACTTTTTATTAATTATTTGTTTTTGAATATGGTGCTCACATGTGATGATGCCTAAAGGTCAAAAACTCACATAAGGAGAAATTGTTTCTCTATTTATACTATGTCTAACAAATTACAAATTGGGTATTACAAAATCAAGAGTAAAGGTATGTTTCTAAGACTTAGTACATTGTTTTGGAGACTAATGTTTTGTGTCTAAGTGCTGGAAACAGGAGAAATCAAATTGGAAAAGAGATGGCTTTGTTCAGCCTAAGACAGCTCGGTCTGGGTGCACCGGACAGTGTCCGGTGCGCCAGGCTGGCGACTGTCAACTGGCTGCTCTCGGGAGGCAATCAACGGCGTACGGCTATAAATCACCGGACTGTCCGGTGGTGCACCGGACTGTCCGGTGAGCCACTCACAGGCGAAGTCGTCGCTCTCGGGAAGTGATTAACGGCGTACGGCTATAAATCACTGGACTGTCCGGTGCTGCACCGGACTGTCCGGTGAGCCAACGGTCGGCCGGGCCAACGGTCGGCCGCGTAATCTGCACGCGACACGTGGCCGAGCCAACGGTCAGAAGGGGGCACCGGACTGTCCGGTGTGCACCGGACAGTGTCCGGTGCGCCAACGGCTCTGAATCTGCAACGGTCGGCTTCGCCAAATGAGGAAAGAAATCCGCACCGGACAGTGTCCGGTGGTGCACCGGACTGTCCGGTGCGCCAGGCGACAGAAGGCAAGAATTGCCTTCCTGGAATGCTCTCAATGGCTCCTAGCTGCCTTGGGGCTATAAAAGGGGGCCCTAGGCGCGTGGAGGAGTACACCAAGCATCCTTTGAGCATTGTTGATCACTCACACTTCATTCTTGCGCACTTGTTCGACATTCTTAGTGATTTGAGCTCCGTTCTAGTGAGGACCTCGTGATATTCTTTTGAGCTCAAGTCTGGGTCTTGTGTGTGCGTATTTGCTGTGATTTTGTGTCTTGTGTGCGTTGCTCATCCCTCCCTTACTCCGTGCTTCTTTGTGAACATCAAAGTGTAAGGGCGAGAGGCTCTAAGTTGTGGAGATTCCTCGCAAGCGGGATATAGTAAAGTGAAAGCAAAACACCGTGGTATTCAAGTGGGTCTTTGGACCGCTTGAGAGGGGTTGAGTGCAACCCTCGTCCGTTGGGACGCCACAACGTGGAGTAGGCAAGTGTTGGACTTGGCCGAACCACGGGATAAACCACTGTGCCATCTCTATGTTAATCTCTTTGTGGTTATTGTGTTTTGCTGAGACTTCTCTCTAGCTACTTGGCCTTATTGGTGCTAACTCCTAATCAAGTTTTGTGGCATTAAGTTTTAAGTTTTATAGGATCACCTATTCACCCCCCTCTAGGTTCTCTCACTTCATTAGAGCCTAACCGCTCGAAGTGATGTTGGGAGATCACGCCAAGAAGGAGATGGTGACCGGCGACAAGCCCGCTACAAGTCACGGGAAGGCTCCATCGGGAGAGTCCCACAACAAGGGGAATGAGAAGGAATCCCCTTCACACAAGTCGCATCGGAGTGGAGAAAAGAAAAAGAAGATGAGGAAGGTGGTCTACTACGAGACCGACTCGTCATCACCATCCACCTCCGACTCCGACGCGCCGTCCGTAACTTCTAAGCACCATGAGCACAAGAAGTTTAGTAAGATTCCCTACACTACCCTCGCATTTCTAAACGTACTCCATTACTTTCCGTTCCACTAGGCAAACCACCGGTTTTTGACAGTGAAGATTATAACATGTGGAGTGACAAAATGAGGCATCACCTAACCTCACTCCACACTAGTATTTGGAACGTTGTTGAGTTTGGTGTACAGGTACCATCCATAGGGGATGAGGACTATTATTCGGACGAAGTTGCCCAAATCTGGCACTTCAACTCCCAAGCCACCACAATACTCCTCGCCTCTCTAAGTCGAGAGGAGTATAACAAGGTGCAAGGATTGAAAAGCGTCAAGGAGATTTGGGACATCCTCAAAACGGCGCACGAAGGAGATGAGGTGACCAAGATCACCAAAAGGGAGACGATCAAGGGGGAGCTCGGTCGATTCATGCTTCACCAAGGGGAGGAGCCACAAGCAATGTACAACCGGCTCAAGACCTTGGTGAACCAAGTGCGCAACCTCGGGAGCACCAAATGGGATGACCATGAGATGGTCAAGGTTATTCTAAGATCACTAGTTTTTCTTAATCCTACTCAAGTACAATTAATTCGTGGTGATCTAGATACAAACTAATGTCTCCCGAGGAAGTGATAAGTAAATTTGTGAGCTTTGAACTAATGATCAAAGGCTCCAAAAATATCATCGAACAAGGCACATCCTCCTTCGTACCCGAAGCACAACCCGTTGCATTCAAAGCAACGGAGGAGAAGAAGGAAGATTCTACTCCAAGTAGAATCCCCATCGACGCCTCCAAGCTCGATAATGAGGAGATGGCGCTCATCATCAAGAGCTTCCGTCAAATCCTCAAACAAAGGAAGGGGAAAGATTACAAGCTCCGTTCCAAGAAAGTGTGCTACAAATGTGGTAAGCCCGGTCATTTCATTGCTAAATGTCCAATTTCTAGTGATAGTGACAGGGGCGACGACAAGAAAGGAAAGAGGAGAGAAAAGAAGAAGTATTACAAGAAGAAGGGCGGTGATGCCCATGTTTGCCGGGAGTGGGACTCTGACGAGAGCTCCACCGACTCCTCCTCCGACGAGGACGTCGCCAACATCGCCGTCAACAAAGGGCTCCTCTTCCCCAACGTCGGCCATAAGTGCCTCATGGCAAAGGACGACAAAAGGAAGAAGGTAAAATCAAAATCCTCAACTAAATATGCAACATCTAGCGATGAGGCTAATTCTAGTGATAACGAGGATGACTTATTTACTCTTTTTGCCAACTTAAACATGCAACAAAAGGAAAAATTAAATGAATTAATTAGTGCTATTTATGATAAGAATGAACTCTTGGATAGCCAAGAGGACTTCCTAATTAAAGAAAACAAAAAGCATGTTAAAGTAAAAAATGCTTATGCTCTAGAAGTAGAAAAATGTGAAAAATTAACTAGTGAGCTAAGCACTTGCCATGATATTATTTCCAACCTTAGAAATGAGAATGCCAATTTAATTGCTAAGGTTGGAAAGCTTTATGTTTGTGATGATTCAATTGTTAGTCTTAGAAATGATAATACCAATTTAATTGCTAAGATTGACAAATTGAATGCTTCTCTTGCTAGCCTTAAGAATGAAAATAAAAAATTAATTGCTAAGGCTAGAGAATTAGATGTTTGCAATGCTTCTATTTCCAATCTTAGAGATGAGAATGATATTTTGCATGCTAAGATTGTTGAATTAAATACTTGCAAACCCTCTACATCTTCTGTTGAGCATGTTACTATTTGCACTAGATGTAGAGATATTAATGTTGATGCTATTCATGATCACCTAGCCTTAATTAAACAACAAAATGATCACATAGCTCAACTTAGTGCCAAAATAAATGAGCATTACTTAGAAAATGAGAAATTTAAATTTGCTAGAAGCATGCTCTATAGTGGGAGACGCCCTGGTATTAAGGATGGCATTGGCTTCCAACAGGGAGACAATGTCAAGCTTAATGCCCCGCCTAAAAGATTGTCTAATTTTGTTAAGGGCAAGGCTCCCATGGTTCAGGATAACGAGGGTTATATTTTATACCCTGCCGGTTATCCCGAACATAAAATTAGGAGAATTCACTCTAGGAAGTCTCACTCTGGCCCTAATCATGCTTTTATGTATAAGAGTGAGGCATCTAGTTCTAGGCAATCAACCCATGCTAAATTGCCTAAGAAGAAAACTCCTACTGCATCAAATGATCATAATGTTTCATTTAAAACTTTTGATGCATCTTATGTTTTGACTAACAAATCCGGCAAAGTAGTTGCCAAGTATGTTGGGGGCAAACACAAGGGATCAAAGACTTGTGTTTGGGTACCCAAAGTTCTTGTATCTAATGTCAAAGGATCCAAAACTATTTGGGTACCTAAAAACAAGAACTAAATTTGTTTTGTAGGTTTATGCATCCGGGGGGTCAAGTTGGATTATCGACAGCGGGTGCACAAACCATATGACTGGGAAGAAAAAGATGTTCTCCTCCTACGAGAAAAACCAAGATCCCCAACGAGCTATCACATTCGAGGATGGGAATCAAGGTTTGGTCAAAGGATTGGGTAAAATTGCTATATCACCTGACCATTCTATTTCCAATGTTTTTCTTGTATATTCTTTAGATTACAACTTGCTTTCGGTTTCTCAATTATGTAAAATGGGCTACAATTGTCATTTTACGGATACTGGTGTTACTATCTTTAGAACAAGTGATGATTCAGTAGCTTTTAAGGGAGTATTAGAGGGTCAGCTATACTTAGTAGATTTCAATAGAGCTGAACTCGATACTTGTTTAATTGCTAAGACTAACATGGGTTGGCTCTGGCATCGCCGACTAGCCATGTTGGGATGAAGAATCTTCACAAGCTTCTAAAGGGAGAGCACATTTTGGGACTAACAAATGTGTATTTTGAGAAGACAGGATTTGTAGCGCATGCCAAGCAGGGAAGCAAGTTGGTGTTCATCATCCACACAAAAACATCATGACGACTGACAGGCCACTGGAACTACTCCACATAGATTTATTCGGCCCGATAGCTTACATAAGCATCGACGGGAGTAAGTACTGTCTTGTTATTGTGGATGATTATTCTCGCTTCACTTGGGTATTCTTCTTACAGGAAAAATCTCAAACCCAAGAGACTTTGAAAGGATTCTTGAGACGGGCTCAAAATGAGTTCGACTTGAGGATCAAGAAAATAAGAAGCGACAATGGGACGGAGTTCAAGAACTCACAAATAGAAGGCTTCCTTGAGGAGGAGGGCATCAAGCATGAGTTCTCTTCTCCCTACACGCCACAACAAAATGGTGTAGTGGAGAGGAAGAATAGAACTCTATTGGACATGGCAAGGACCATGCTTGATGAGTACAAGACTTCGGATCGGTTTTGGGCCGAGGCGGTCAACACCGCTTGCTACGCCATCAACCGGTTGTATCTACACCGAATCCTCAAGAAGACATCATACGAACTCCTCACTGGTAAAAAGCTAAATATTCCATATTTTAGAGTCTTTGGTAGCAAATGCTTTACTCTTGTTAAAAGAGGTAGAAAATCCAAATTTGCTCCTAAGGCTGTAGAAGGCTTTTTACTAGGATATGATTCAAACACAAGGTCATATAGAGTCTTTAACAAGTCCACTGGACTAGTTGAAGTTTCTTATGACATTGTGTTTGATGAGACTAACGGCTCTCAAGTAGAGCAAGTTGATCTTGATGAATTAGATGATGAAGAGGCTCCGTGCGTCGCGCTAAGAAACATGTCCATTAGGGATGTGTGTCTCAAGGAATCCGAAGAGCCCATTCAAGCACAAGATCAACCATCTTCCTCCATGCAAGCATCTCCACCAACTCAAGATGAGGATGAGGCTCAAGATGATGAAGAAGAAGATCAAGAAGATGAGCCACCTCAAGAGGAGGGCAATGATCAAGGGGGAGATGCCCATGATCAAGACAAGGAAGATGAGCAAGACCCAAGGCCGCCACACCCAAGAGTCCACCAAGCAATTCAACGAGATCACCCCGTGAACACCGTCCTAGGAGATATTCAAAAGGGGGTAACTACTCGATCTCGTATTGCTCATTTTTTGTGAACACTACTCGTTTGTTTCCTCTATTGAGCCACATAGGGTAGAGGAAGCACTTCAAGATTCGGATTGGGTGTTGGTAATGCAAGAGGAGCTCAACAACTTCAAGAGGAATAAGGTATGGCATTTAGTTCCACGTCCTAACCAAAATGTTGTAGGAACCAAGTGGGTTTTCCGCAACAAACAAGATGAGCATGGTGTGGTGACAAGGAACAAGGCACGACTTGTGGCCAAAGGGTATTCACAAGTCGAAGGTTTGGATTTCGGTGAAACCTATGCACCCGTAGCTAGGCTTGAATCAATTCGAATATTACTTGCCTATGCTACTCACCATGACTTTAAGCTTTACCAAATGGACGTGAAGAGTGCTTTCCTCAACGGACCTATCAAGGAAGAGGTCTATGTTGAGCAACCTCCTGGCTTTGTAGATAGTGAATATCCTAACCACGTTTACAAACTCTCTAAGGTGCTTTATGGGCTCAAGCAAGCCCCAAGAGCATGGTATGAATGCCTAAGAGACTTTCTTATCACTAATGGCTTCAAAGTCGGAAAGGTCGATCCTACTTTATTCACTAAAACCATTGAGAATGATTTGTTTGTATGTCAAATTTATGTTGATGATATCATATTTGGGTCTACTAACAAATCTATTTGTGAAGAGTTTAGTAGGATCATGATTCAAAAATTCGAGATTTCTATGATGGGGGAGTTAAAGTATTTTCTAGGATTTCAAGTGAAGCAACTCCAAGAGGGCACCTTCATCAGCCAAACGAAGTACATTCAAGATATTCTTACCAAGTTTGGAATGAAGGATGCCAAGCCCATCAAGACACCCATGGGAACCAATGGGCATCTCGACCTCGACACGGGAGGTAAATCCGTAGATCAAAAGGTATACCGGTCGATGATAGGTTCTTTACTCTATTTATGTGCATCTCGACCGGACATTATGCTTTCTGTATGCATGTGTGCAAGGTTCCAAGACGACCCTAAGGAAGTTCACCTTAGGGCCGTGAAGCGAATCTTGAGATATTTAGTTCAAACATCTAAGTTTGGTCTTTGGTACCCCAAGGGATCCTCATTTGATTTATTAGGATATTCCGATGCTGATTGGGCAGGGTGTAAGATTAATAGGAAGAGCACATCAGGGACTTGTCAGTTTGTGGGAAGATCCCTAGTGTCTTGGGTTTCAAAGAAACAAAACTCAGTGGCTCTTTCTACCGCCGAAGCCGAGTACATTGCCACAGGCCATTGTTGCGCGTAATTGCTTTGGATGAGGCAAACCCTTAGGGACTATGGCTACAAGTTTAGCAAAGTCCCTCTCCTATGTGACAATGAGAGTGCAATCCGCATGGCGGATAATCCCGTTGAACACAGCCGCACTAAGCACATAGCCATTCGATATCACTTTCTAAGAGATCACCAACAAAATTCGATATCACTTTCTAAGAGATCACCAACAAAAGGGGGATATCGAGATAGCCTACATAAACACCAAAGATCAATTGGTTGATATCTTTACCAAACCACTAGATGAGCAATCCTTTACCAAACTTAGGAATGAGCTAAATATTCTTGATTCTAGGAATTTTGATTGATTCTTTGCACACATAGCTCATTTTTATACCTTTGATCATATCTCTTTTATGTCTATGACTAATGTGTTTTCAAGTGTCATCGTATGCTTAGTCATAGATATTGAAAGGGAAATGGAGTTCTCGGCAAAGAAGGCGCTTCCACTAAACTCCATTAATGTTTGCCGGTACTCCGCTTCGTTCTCCACGTTGGTATAATCTTCACTCATATTTTTGCTAAAGAGGGAAAAAGTTTGAACAAAGGGCTTATATATCACTCACAAGTATCCGTTTTTGGCGATTCATGCCAAAGGGGGAGAAATTATGAGCCCAAAGCAAAAGGACCGCACCACCACCGAATTTAAAAATGAAAGTTTTTCAAACTTCAATCTTATTGTGTTCAAAAGGGGGACTTCAAAACTTGCAAAACCCTCTTGAACATTAAGAGGAGAATTTTATTTAGGGGGAGTTTTGTTTTAGTCAAAGGAAAAGCATTTGAAACAGGGGGAGAAAATTTCAAATCTTGAAAATGCTTTCTTCAATCTTATTCATATAACCTTTGACTATTTGCAAAATGATTTTGAAAAGAATTTTACAAAGGATTTGCAAAAACAAAACCCATGGTGCAAATGTCGTCCAAAATTTTAATAAAGTAGAAAACCATCCATGCACATCTATTGAGATAAGTATATTGGTTTCAACTCCAAGCAACCTTTGCACTTACTTTATGCAAACTAGTTCAATTCTGCACTCTTATATTTGCTTTGGTTTGTGTTGGCATCAATCACCAAAAAGGGGGAGATTGAAAGGGAAATAGGGTCAAACCTTTTCCAATAAGAATTTTGGTGGTTGAATTGCCCAACACAAATTATTGGACTAACTAGTTTTCTCTAGATTATAAGTTTTACAGGTGCCAAAGGTTCACAATAGACCAATAAAAAGACCAAGAAAGGGTTCAAACAAAGAGAGCCAAAGACAACCAAAGTGTGCCCTGGTGTGGCGCACCGGACTGTCCGGTACACCACCGGACAGTGTCCGGTGCACCAGGGAACTCCACTCCGAACTGCTCACCTTCAGGAATTCTAGGAGCCGCTTCGCTATAATTCATCGGACTGTCCGGTGCACCACCGGACTGTCCGGTGTGCCAGCGGAGCAACGGCTACTTCGCGCCAACGGTCGTCTGCAAAACGCATTCAATGCGCTACAATGCGTGACAGAGTCAGAGCAGCGCCAGAAGGCGCACCGGACAGTGTACAGTGACTGTCCGGTGCACCACCGGACTGTCCGGTGACCCAGAAGACAGAAGCTCCAACGGTCGAACCCTAACGACCGAGTGACGTGGCAGGCGCACCGGACAGTGTCCGGTGGCGCACCGGACTGTCCGGTGCGCCCGTCGACAACAGCCTCCACCAACGACTACTTTGGTGGTTGGGGCTATAAATACCCCAACCACCCACCATTCATTGCATCCAAGTTTTCAGACTTCCTACACCTTACAAGAGCTATAACATTCAATACAAGACACACCAAAGAGATCAAATCCTCTCCCAAGTCCAAAGATCATTCCAAATCAATTAGTGACTAGTGTGAGAGTGACTTATGTTCATTTGAGCTCTTGCGCTTGGATTGCTTCTTTTCTTCATTCTTTCTTGTGATCAACTCAATTGTAACCGAGGCAAGAGACACCAATTGTGTGGTGATCCTTGTGGGGACTTTGTGTCCCGTTTGATTGAGAAGAGAAGCTCACTCGGTCTAAGTGACCGTTTGAGAGAGGGAAAGGGTTGAAAGAGACCTGGTCTTTGTGACCACCTCAACAGGGAGTAGGTTTGAAAGAACCGAACCTCGGTAAAACAAATCATCGTGTCTTACTTCCTATTTGCTCATGATTTGTTTTTCGCCCTCTCTCTCGGACTCGTTCATATTTCTAACACTAACCCGGCTTGTAGTTGTGCTTAAGTTTATAAATTTCAGATTCGCCCTATTCACCTCCCTCTAGGCGACCTTCACTAAGGCATCCAGACTCTGCTCCCGCGCATTTGCTTCGTTGTGTTAGAGATTTGAGCTCTATTCGAGTCGAGCACTCCCTGTGTTGTCATTTGAGCTCGAGTCTTCACTTGTGTGCGTGGGTGTGCTGCGTATTTGAGTCCTGCGTGTGTTGCTTCTCCCAACCTTACTCTGTGCTTTCTTTGTGATCTCCTTTGTAAGGGCGAGAGACTCCAATTTATGGAGATTCCTCGCAAACGGGAACAATACTCTAAAGGAAAAACCGTGGTATTCAAGTTGATCATCAGATCACTTGAAAGGGGTTGAGTGCAACCCTCGCCCATTAGGACGCCACAATGTGGAAGTAGGCAAGTGTTACTTGGCCGAACCACGGGATAAAAATCGTGTGTCTTGTGTTGCTTTCTCTGTGATTGTTTGTATTCACAAAAACTCGCTTCAAGCCACTTAGCCGTACTAACACTTATAACTAAGTTTTGTGGCTATTAGTGTTTGATTTTTACAGGATCACCTATTCACACCCCCCTCTAGGTGCTCTCAGGTGGCAGGTGCGCAGTCAGGAGGAGGCGGTGGTAGGGTCGTGCTGGGGAGGAGGGCGAGGTCGGTAGGGGCACGGTGGCAGGGAGGCGGCAGATCTGGCATGCGAACCGCATAGATGGCGTGTGTGTGAGGAAGAGGTGGGAAGGGAGAGTGAGGATGAGGACGAGCTACTCGTGGAGCGCGGCGAGTGAGCCGGAGGTGGCGGCGGCCAGAGCAGACGACGTCGAGGAAGGGCCACAGCATGGCGGTAGGGAGCACGGTGGTGGGGAGGGAGAGGGGGAGAAGGTGAGGCGGTGGAGTGAGGACAGGAGACCACGTGCGCGGCGATAGAGGCGGCTTGTGAGGGCACGGACGCACGGTACCGCTCACAACTAAAATGAGTAATTTTTTCGAGTCCAAACCCCTAGGCACGCGTCGGCACGCACGCGACCGAGAGCCCATGAAACACGGGGAGAGCTCGAAATGGCATCAGGTTTTAAGGAACTAGATAATGATATCTCTACTAACTATTAAGAGGCTACTGTAGACTGCCCCCGCCCCCTACGCCCGCCCTCCGCAATCCCCGCTTGCCCGGTGCGCTGCGGTTGGCGCACCGAATCCTCTCCAGCCGCCTCGCCCCCGCGGTCCTCCCCGATGAGCACGTGCTCGCGGAGTCCATCAACCGCCGCCTCGCAGCCTCGGGCCGCACTCTCATTCACTGACCTCCACTCCAAGCTCTCCATCCGCGCCTGCCCAGCGTCGCTGTGGCCGCTCCTCTACCTGCTCTCCTCGCTCTCCTCGCAGTACCGCGCCGTCGTGACTTCGTATACCATTCTCTTCTCACTGGCAGTTTGTTCCTCACGCTCCTCGCTTGCTTCTCGCTGGCAGTTTGTTCCTCGCGCTCCTCACCTTTTGTTCCTTGTTTTTGCAGTTTGCTCATCGGGCTCCTCGCTCTCTCGCAACTGTTTTCTCTCATCTACCGACGGGGAGGAGGCCACGCCGGTGGAGGTTTGTCGGGGGGTGGGGGTGGCAGTTGAAACTTGTGTATTCAGGGATTGCGATCCGGTTGGCCATCTCCAGCGCCCTATCCAAGTGAGGAGGTGGGAGCATTCAGTGAGTGCTTCACTTTTGTAGAAAATGTGACCAACACACTGTTTCCATGTCAGTGCCCACAATATTTCTTTACCTGCACTGTCCCCCCTAGGATGATTTAAAAATAGTTGCCATGAGAAAAAATTGTTGGAGACTCATATTCGACCAACTATTCAAGATGACAGTGGTGACATTGAATATTCGATCCGTGTGTCTTTCCCTTCCTCCCCTTATGTGTGGTCTGATCTGCTGATATGAAGATTTTGGTTTCCTTGCCTTACTAGAACACTATTGAAAGGGAATTAGGCTTACACCTATTTCCTAAATTAATTTTGGTGGTTGAATTGCCCAACACAAATAATTGGACTAACTAGTTTGCTCTAGTTTATAAGTTCTACAGGTGCCAAAGGTTCACAATAAGCCAATAAAAAGACCAAGAGAAAGGGTTCAAACTAAAGAGCAATGGGACAACCGAAGGCACCCTGGTCTGGCGCACCGAACTGTCCGGTGCGCCACCAGACAGTGTCCGGTGCACCACCGGACAGTGTCCGGTGCACCAGGGGACTCCAAGCTGAACTTCGCACCTTCGGGAAAACTCAGAGGCGCCGCACTACAATTCACCGGACAGTGTCCGGTGCTCCAGAGGAGAGCGACTCTGAACTCGCCAGCTTCGGGAATTCGCTCCGCTATAATTCACCGGACATGTCCGGTGCACACCAGACTGTCCGGTGTAACGGCGGAGCAACGGCTAGTCTGCGCCAATGGTCACCTGCTACAGCATTAAATGCGCGCCAGCGCGCGCAGAGGAGCAGACACGCGTGGGTGGCACACCGGACAGCCTACAAGGCATGTCCGGTGCACCACCGGACAGCCAGGCGGGCCCACACGTCAGAGCTCCAACGGTCGAACCCTAACAGCCGGGTGACGTGGCTGGCGCACCGGACACTGTCCGATGGCGCACCGAACTGTCCGGTGCGCCCGTCGATAGCAGCCTCCACCAACGGCTAGTTTGGTGGTTGGGGTTATAAATACCCCCAACCACCCCACATTCAAGTCATCCAAGTTTTCACACTTCTACACCTTACAAGAGCTCTAGCATTCAATTCTAGACACACCAAAGTGATCAAATCCTCTCCAATTCCACACAAGGCTTTAGTGATTAGTGAGAGAGATTTGTTGTGTTCTTTTGAGCTCTTGCGCTTGGATTGCTTCTTTCTTTCTCATTTGTTCTTGTGATCAAAACTCAATTGTAACCAAGGCAAGAGACACCAATTGTGTGGTGGTCCTTGCAGGGAAGTTTTGTTCCCGGTTGATTTGAGAAGAGAAGCTCACTCGGTCCGAGGGACCGTTTGAGAGAGGGAAAGGGTTGAGATAGACCTGGCCTTTGTGGCCTCCTCAACGGGGAGTAGGTTTGCGAGAACCGAACCTCGGTAAAACAAATCCACGTGTCTCACTCTTTATTCGCTCACGATTTGTTTTGCGCCCTCTCTCCCGGACTCATTATTATTTCTAACGCTAACCCGGCTTGTAGTTGTGATTAAGTTCATAAATTTCAGATTCGCCCTATTCACCCCCTCTAGGCGACTTTCAATTGGTATCAAAGCTCGGTGCTTCATTAGAGCCTAACCGCTCGAAGTAATGTCGGGAGATCACACCAAGAGGGAGATGGAGACCGGCGACAAGCCCACTACAAGCCACGGGAAGACTTCATCAGAAGAGTCCCGCAACAAGGGGAAGGGGAAGGGGAAGGAAAAGAAATCCTCTTCCCACGAGTCACATCGGAGTGGCGGCAAGCATAAGAAGATGAGGAAGGTGGTCTACTACGAGACCGACACTTCATCACCATCGACCTCCGGCTCCGACGCGCCGTCCGTAACTTCTAAGCGCCATGAGCGCAAGAAGTATAGTAAGATTCCCCTACGCTATCCCCATATTTCAAAGCGTACTCCTTTGCTTTCCGTTCCATTAGGCAAACCACCGGTTTTTGATGGTGAAGATTATAATATGTGGAGTGACAAAATGAGGCATCATCTAACCTCACTCCACACAAGCATATGGAATGTTGTTGAGTTTGGTGTACAGGTACCATCCGTAGGGGATGAAGACTACGACTCGGATGAAGTGGCCCAAATTCACCACTTTAACTCCCAAGCCACTACTATACTCCTCGCCTCGCTAAGTCGAGAGGAGTATAATAAGGTGCAAGGATTAAAGAGTGCGAAGGAAATTTGGGACGTACTCAAGACCGCGCACGAAGGAGACGAGGTGACAAAAATCACCAAGCGGGAGACGATGAGAGGGAGCTCGGTCGTTTCATGCTTCACCAAGGAGAGGATCCACAAGCTATGTACAACCGCTTGAAGACCTTGGTGAACCAAGTGCGCAACCTCGGGAGCGAAAAATGGGATGACCATGAGATGGTCTAGGTTATTCTTAGATCCCTCGTATTTCTTAACCCTACGCAAGTTCAATTAATTCGAGGTGATCCTAGATATAAGCTAATGTCTCCCGAGGAAGTTATAGGAAAATTTGTGAGCTTTGAGCTAATGATTAAAGGCTCAAAGAAAATCATCGAGCAAGGCACCTCCTCCACGCCCAAAGCACAACCGGTGGCATTTAAGGCGACGGAGGAGAAGAAGGAGGAGTCTACATCAAGTAGACAACCAATCGACGCCTCCAAGCTCGACAATGAGGAAATGACGCTTATCATCAAAAGCTTTCGCCAAATCCTCAAGCAAAGGAGGGGGAAAGACTACAAGTCCCGCTCCAAGAAAGTTTGCTACAAATGTGGTAAGCCCGGTCATTTCATTGCTAAATGTCCATTATCTAGTGATAGTGACAAGGGCGACGACAAGAAGGGGAGAAGAAAGGAGAAGAAGAGGCACTACAAGAAGAGGGACGGCGATGCCCATGTGTGCCGCGAGTGGAATTCCGAGGAAAGCTCCTCCGACTCCTCCTCCGACGAGGACGCCGCCAACATCGTCGTCACCAAGGGACTTCTCTTCCCCAACGTCGGCCACAAGTGCCTCATGGCAAAGGACGGCAAAAAGAAGAAGGTTAAATCCAAATCCTCCGCTAAATATGAATCCTCTAGTGATGATAATGCTAGTGATGAGGAGGATAATTTACGTACCCTTTTTGCCAACCTCAACGTGCAACAAAAGAAAAAACTAAATGAGCTAATTAGTGCCATCAATGAGAAGGATGATCTCTTGGACTCCCAAGAGGACTTCCTAATCAAGGAGAACAAAAAGCATGTTAAGGTTAAAAATGCTTACGCTCTAGAGGTTGAAAAATGTGAAAAATTATCTAGTGAGCTAAGCACATGCCATGACACTATTACCAACCTTAGAAATGAAAATGCCAAATTAATTGCTAAGGTTGATTCTCATGTTTGTAATGTTTCAATTCCCAATCTTAGAGATGATAATGTTGATTTACATGCTAAGATTAAAGAATTGAATGATTCCCTTGCTAGCCTTAGGATTGAAAATGAAAAATTGCTTGCTAAGGCTAAAGATTTTGATGATTGCAATGTTATTATTTCTAACCTTAGAAGTGAAAATGATATATTACATGCTAAGGTTGTAGAATTAAAATCTTGCAAACCCTCTACATCTACCGTTGAACATGTGTCTATTTGTACTAGATGTAGAGATGTTGATATTAATGCTATTCATGATCATATGGCTTTAATTAAACAACAAAATGATCATATAGCAAAATTAGATGCTAAAATTGCCGAGCATAACTTAGAAAATGAAAAGTTTAAATTTGCTAGAAGTATGCTCTATAGTGGGAGACGCCCTGGCATCAAGGATGGCATTGGCTTCTAAAAGGAAGACAATGTCAAACTTAATGCTCCTCCTAAAAGATTGTCTAATTTTGTTAAGGGCAAGGCTCCCATGCCTCAGGATAACGAGGGTTACATTTTGTACCCTGCCGGTTATCCCGAGAGCAAAATTAGGAGAATTCATTCTAGGAAGTCTCACTCTAGCCCTAACCATGCTTTTATGTATAAGGGTGAGACATCTAGCTCTAGGCAACCAACCCATGCTAAGTTGCCTAAAAAGAAAAGTCCTAATGCATCAAATGGTCATGACATTTCATTTAAAACTTTTGATGCATCTTATGTTTTGACTAACAAATCCGGCAAGGTAGTTGCCAAGTTTGTTGGGGGCAAACACAAGGGCTCCAAGACTTGTGTTTGGGTACCCAAAGTTCTTGTGTCTAATGCCAAAGGACCCAAAACCGTTTGGGTACCTAAAGTCAAGAACTAAATTTCTTTTGTAGGTTTATGCATCCGGGGGCTCAAGTTGGATCATCGATAGCGGGTGCACAAACCATATGACAGGGGAGAAGAAGATGTTCTCCTCCTACGAGAAAAACCAAGATCCCCAACGAGCTATCACATTCGGGGATGGAAACCAAGGTTTGGTCAAAGGTTTGGGTAAAATAGCTATATCTCCTGACCATTCCATTTCCAATGTTTTTCTTGTTGATTCATTAGATTACAACTTGCTTTCCGTTTCCCAATTATGTCAAATGGGCTACAACTGTCTATTTACTGATGTAGGTGTCACTGTCTTTAGAAGGAGTGATGATTCAATAGCATTTAAGGGAGTGTTAGAGGGTCAGCTATACTTGGTAGATTTTGATAGAGCTGAACTCGACACTTGCTTAATTGCTAAGACTAACATGGGTTGGCTATGGCACCGCCGACTAGCCCATGTTGGAATGAAGAATCTTCATAAGCTTCTAAAGGGAGAGCACATTTTAGGATTAACAAATGTTCATTTTGAGAAAGACAGGATCTGTAGCGCATGCCAAGCTGGGAAGCAAGTTGGTGTTCATCATCCGCATAAGAACATCATGACGACTGACAGGCCACTGGAGCTCCTACACATGGATTTATTCGGCCCGATCGCTTACATAAGCATCGGCGGGAGTAAGTACTGTCTAGTTATTGTGGATGATTATTCTCGCTTCACTTGGCTTTTTACAGGAAAAATCTCAAACCCAAGAGACCTTAAAGGGATTCTTGAGACAGGCTCAAAATGAGTTCGGCTTAAGGATCAAGAAGATAAGAAGCGACAACGGGACGGAGTTCAAGAACTCTCAAATTGAAGGCTTCCTTGAGGAGGAGGGCATCAAGCATGAGTTCTCTTCTCCCTACACCCCACAACAAAATGGTGTAGTGGAGAGGAAGAATAGAACTCTATTGGACATGGCAAGGACCATGCTTGATGAGTACAAGACGCCGGATCGGTTTTGGGCCGAGGCGGTTAACACCGCTTGCTGCGCCATAAACCGGTTATATCTACACCGAATCCTCAAGAAGACATCATATGAACTCCTAACCGGTAAAAAGCCCAATATTTCATATTTTAGAGTCTTTGGTAGCAAATGCTTTATTCTTGTTAAAAGAGGTAGAAAATCTAAATTTGCTCCTAAGGCTGTAGAAGGCTTTTTACTAGGATATGATTCAAACACAAGGGCATATAGAGTCTTTAACAAGTCCTCAGGACTAGTTGAAGTTTCTTGTGACGTTGTGTTTGATGAAACTAACGGCTCTCAAGTAGAGCAAGTTGATCTTGATGAGATAGGTAATGAAGAGGCCCCGTGCATCGCGCTAAGGAACATGTCCATTGGGGATGTGTGTCCTAAGGAATCCGAAGAGCCCACTCATGCACAAGATCAACCATCCTCCTCCACGCAAGCATCTCCACCAACTCAAAATGAGGATGAGGCTCAAGTTGATGAAGGAGAAAATCAAAATGATGAGCCACCTCAAGATGACGACAATGATCAAGGGGGAGATGCAAATGATCAAGACAAGGAGGATGAAGAACCAAGGCCGCCACACCCAAGAGTCCACCAAGCAATCCAACGAGATCACCCCGTCGACACCATCCTCGGCGACATTCATAAAGGGGTAACCACTAGATCTCGTGTTGCACATTTTTGTGAGCATTACTCTTTTGTTTCCTCTATTGAGCCACACAGGGTAGAGGAAGCACTCCAAGATTCGGATTGGGTGATGGCGATGCAAGAGGAACTCAACAATTTCACTAGGAATGAGGTATGGCATTTAGTTCCACGTCCTAACCAGAATATTGTAGGAACCAAATGGGTCTTCCGCAACAAGCAAGACGAGCATGGTGCGGTGACAAGGAACAAAGCCCGACTTGTGGCCAAGGGATACTCCCAAGTCGAAGGTTTGGATTTCGGTGAAACCTATGCACCCGTAGCTAGGCTTGAGTCCATTCGTATATTATTAGCCTATGCTACTTACCATGGCTTCAAGCTTTACCAAATGGACGTGAAGAGTGCCTTCCTCAATGGACCAATCAAGGAAGAGGTCTATGTTGAGCAACCTCCCGGCTTTAAAGACAGTGAGTACCCTAACCATGTCTATAGGCTCTCTAAGGTGCTTTATGGGCTTAAGCAAGCCCCAAGAGCATGGTATGAATGCCTAAGAGATTTCCTTATAGCTAATGGCTTCAAAGTCGGCAAGGCCGATCCTACTTTATTTACTAAAACTCTTGACAATGATTTGTTTGTATGCCAAATTTATGTTGATGATATTATATTTGGGTCTACTAACGAATCTACATGTGAGGAATTTAGTAGGATCATGACACAGAAATTCGAGATGTCGATGATGGGGGAGTTGAAGTATTTTCTAGGATTCCAAGTCAAGCAACTCCAAGAAGGCACCTTCATTAGCCAAACGAAGTATACTCAAGACATTCTAAACAAGTTTGGGATGAAGGATGTCAAGCCCATCAAGACTCCCATGGTAACAAATGGGCATCTCGACCTCGACACGGGAGGTAAATCCGTCGATCAAAAGGTATACCGGTCGATGATAGGTTCATTACTCTATTTATGTGCATCTCGATCGGACATTATGCTTTCCGTATGCATGTGTGCAAGATTCCAAGCCGACCCTAAGGAATCTCACCTTACGGCCGTAAAACGAATCTTGAGATATTTGGCTTATACTCCTAAGTTTGGGCTTTGGTACCCTCGGGGATCTACATTTGATTTAATTGGTTATTCGGATGCCGATTGGGCGGGGTGCAAAATTAATCGAAAGAGCACATCGGGGACTTGTCAGTTCTTGGGAAGATCCTTGGTGTCTTGGACTTCAAAGAAGCAAAATTCGGTCGCTCTTTCTACCGCCGAAGCCGAGTACATTGCCGCAGGCCACTGTTGCGCGCAATTGCTTTGGATGAGGCAAACCCTGCGGGACTATGGTTACAAATTAACCAAAGTTCTTCTTTTATGTGATAATGAGAGTGCAATCCGCATGGCGGATAATCCCGTTGAGCATAGCCGCACTAAACACATAGCCATTCGGTATCATTTTCTTAGGGATCACCAACAAAAGGGGGATATCGAGATTGCATATACTAACACTAAAGATCAATTAGCCGATATCTTTACCAAGCCATTGGATGAACAAACTTTTACCAAACTTAGGCATGAGTTAAATATTCTTGATTCTAGGAATTTCTTTTGATGTCTTGCACACATAGCTCATAAATATACCTTTGATCATGTCTCTTTATATATGCTATGACTAATGTGTTTTCAAGTGAATTTCAAACCAAGTCATAGGTGTATTGAAAGGGAATTGGAGTCTTCGGCGAAGACAACGGCTTCCACTCTACTCTATCACTCTTCCTTCGTCGTTGCTCCAAGCATCTCTCCGTCTTTGGTATAATCTTCACTCATATGTTTTATTTGCCAAAGGGGAGAAAATAGCTAGCAAAGGGCTTATATTTCACTTTAAGTATCCGTTTTTGGCGATTCATGCCAAAGGGGGAGAAAGTATTAGCCCAAAGCAAAAGGACCGCACCACCACCCTAATTTTTAAAACTTATGATTTTCAATTGGTGAATTTCAAATTGGTATTTTATAGTGTTCAAAAAGGGGAGAAAGTAGTATTTTCAAAATTGATATCTTAAAACCCTCTTGAACACTAAGAGGAGATTTATTGAGGGGGAGTTTTGTTTAGTCAAAGGAAAAGCATTTGAAACAAGGGAAGAAAATGTTAAATCTTGAAAATGCTTCGCAAAATCTTATTCATTTACCTTTGACTATTTTGCAAAAAGACTTTGAAAAGAATTTACAAAAGAATTTGCAAAAAAAAACAAAACCTGTGGTGCAAGCGTGGTCCAAAATATTAAAAATGAAGAAACAATCCATGCATATCTAGTAAGTAATATTTATTGGCTCAATTCTAAGTAACCTTTGCACTTGCATTTTGCAAACTAGTTCAAATTATGCACTTCTATATTTGCTTTGGTTTGTGTTGGCATCAATCACCAAAAAGGGGAGATTGAAAGGGAATTAGGCTTACACCTATTTCCTAAATTAATTTTGGTGGTTGAATTGCCCAACACAAATAATTGGACTAACTAGTTTGCTCTAGTTTATAAGTTCTACAGGTGCCAAAGGTTCACAATAAGCCAATAAAAAGACCAAGAGAAAGGGTTCAAACTAAAGAGCAATGGGACAACCGAAGGCACCCTGGTCTAGCGCACCGGGCTGTCCGGTGCGCCACCGGACAGTGTCCGGTGCACCAGGGGACTCCAAGCTGAACTTCGCACCTTCGGGAAAACTCAGAGGCGCCGCGCTATAATTCACTGGACTGTCCGTGTACACTGGACAGTGTCCGGTGCTCCAGAGGAGAGCGACTCTGAACTCGCCAGCTTCGGGAATTCGCTCCGTTATAATTCACCGGACATGTTCGGTGCACACCGGACTGTCCGGTGTAACGGCGGAGCAATGGCTAGTCTGCGCCAACGGTCACCTGCTACATCATTAAATGCGCGCCAGCGCGCGCAGAGGAGCAGGGCACGCGTGGGTGGCACACCGGACAGCCTACAGGGCATGTCCGGTGCACCACCGGACAGCCAGGCGGGCCCACACGTCAGAGCTCCAACGGTCGAACCCTAACAGCGGGTGACGTGGCTGGCGCACCGGACACTGTCCGATGGCGCACCGGACTGTCCGGTGCGCCCGTCGATAGCAGCCTCCACCAACGGCTAGTTTGGTGGTTGGGGTTATAAATACCCCCAACCACCCCACATTCAAGTCATCCAAGTTTTCACACTTCTACACCTTACAAGAGCTCTAGCATTCAATTCTAGACACACCAAAGTGATCAAATCCTCTCCAATTCCACACAAGGCTTTAGTGATTAGTGAGAGAGATTTGTTGTGTTCTTTTGAGCTCTTGCGCTTGGATTGCTTCTTTCTTTCTCATTTGTTCTTGTGATCAAAACTCAATTGTAACCGAGGCAAGAGACACCAATTGTGTGGTGGTTCTTGCAGGGAAGTTTTGTTCCCGATTGATTTGAGAAGAGAAGCTCACTCGGTCCGAGGGACCGTTTGAGAGAGGGAAAGGGTTGAGATAGACCCGGCCTTTGTGGCCTCCTCAACGGGGAGTAGGTTTGCGAGAACCGAACCTCGGTAAAACAAATCCACGTGTCTCACTCTTTATTCGCTCACGATTTGTTTTGCGCCCTCTCTCTCGGACTCATTATTATTTCTAACGCTAACCCGGCTTGTAGTTGTGATTAAGTTCGTAAATTTCAGATTTGCCCTATTCACCCCCCTCTAGGCGACTTTCAACTATCCTTTCAGAGAAATAGGAACAATTAAGCTTAAAATGCAAGGTGCCTGTAGCGGTTGTTCAAGTTCATCAGTCACATTGAATTCTTGGATAGAAAACATGCTTATGCGCTATGGGCCTGTTAGGCCCAAGCAGCATCCCATGCCATTGATTTTGGATGCCTGATGGATACGATGGAATGCCTGGCAGACATCTGCCTGGGAGGTTGCAATCCAAACATGCCCTATGTGCCTCATGTGATGTGAAGCAATTTAATATGTTCTTTGTTGCTGATATTACCTAATGCCTGTGGTTCAAAAATCAATGTTTTCTATTTGATAACTAGAATGTGAAGTGATTTACTTTGTTCTTGTTGTTGTTCCTCAAAAGATGTTCTCTGTTAGGTAACCAGAATGGTTGTCATTTGGAAAATCAGCTCCTATTGCAATTGTTCTCTATGATGGGTTTTCCTTAATTATCCATCTATTCTACTGGGTGCTTGCGGTTCAAAAAATAATGTTCTCTATTTTATAACTAGAATGCGAATTGATTTAATCTGTTCTTGTTGTTGTTCCTTAATGCCCGTGGCTCAAAAGATGTTCTCTGCTAGATAACTAGAATGGTTGTCATTTGGGAAATAAACTCCTATTGCAATTGTTATCTATGATGAGGTTTCCTTAATTATCCATATATTCTACTGGGTTTTCCTTAATTGTCAATTGATCCAACTATTCTATTCTCATTGGTAGTTCGCAAGTTAGGTGTGGTGTGCACTACGCAAGATCATGGGTGTCGAGCGGTTCGCGCGTGCACCGGCTAGACGTGCTCTAGCACCGCCAGAGTGAGAAGCTGCAACAGCTCGTGGATCGAACAAGGCCTAGAAGGTACGATTTCCCTGCCTGCTTCTCGGTCTCTCTCACTTTTGTTAATTCTCCTCTCGCTTTTGTCAAGATCATGGGTGACTGATGCTTGTTAGTGTGGTGCCTTGGCGAGAGTTTGGCTACCAGGTTAGGATTGATTGCTGCGTTGAGGTGCATACACTATTCAGAAAATAGCAGTATGCTTAATCGCTTGTAAAACAGTTTCATTGTTCGTAAGTAGCATTATGCTCGATCTCTTGTAGTATGATTGTGCAATTTCCCTTTTGCAAAATGGTTGATAGTGACCTACGTGAGTAATTAATTATTTTAAGGGCTCATTTGGAGCGGAGGAATTTTTCCCGTTTCTTGCGTTTTTTCTTGTGAAAATGAACTGATTCCTGTATGATTCCTCTAAAATTCTGTTTAATACTAATTTTTAACTTTCGTGGCAACGCACGAGTACATATCTAGTGTTAAAAGATGTTTGAAAGAAGAAAGAAATGGAAAAAAGAAAAAAAAGATACTTTGGATTATATTTGATGGCCCATCTAAGAGAACATTAATTCAGCCCAAACCCAAGTTTCACCGTACCCACACGTTTCTTTATCGTAACTTTTTCACTGCTCCAGCTCCAGTGAAGGCACAGCCGCCGCCGTTTCTTCTCCCATCATCTTCCTCGCAGCGCCGGCGCTCCATCTCCCGCTCCCTTCCTTACTCGCGCTCGGCACACAGGCGGCGGCGGCGGCGCTCGGGCTCGGACTCTCAGCGACGGAGTCAGCGGCTTACCCTCGCGCCCTCGCCTCCGGTCCTCCGCACACCGGCCGGTGACCCTGCGTGCGTGCCTATCTCTCTCCTCCCGCCTCCGGTGGATCGTCAACGCCACTGGCCCCACCAGCTGCGCCGCGCGCGGCCTGATGGCTGCGGGGAGCCAGCAGCCGCTGCTCCACCAAGGCGTTCGCGCCGCTTTGGTAGCGCTTATGCCCCAAAGCAAAGCGTTACCCGTCCTCCTAGCGCTTCAGCGCGCTGAAGCGTGCGCTTAGTGCTGCCTTTTGGAACCCTGGCCTCTTCGCATTTGCAGGGAGAAGACTCAGTTTATCCCTTGCCCTCCCTTCCCAGACCCCACTCATGTAGAGCCTCCGGCACTGGGTCTGCCCGTTATTACTATGATACTTTTAGTTCTGATTCTGATTTGACAGTTGATCCTGTGGTGCAGTCCAGTGAGGGAAATTATTGGTTGGTTCTCATAGGCTCTCTAACTTATGCCAGTCCTGTTATAGGTTATCAGTTCCTCTGTATATTAGTCATATATATAGCACTTGCCCTTGGGAATGGGAGTGGGGGAGACAAATGTTCAGTTTTATGTACTTATGTGAGAAATCTCATATTACTATATGAGATAAGTCTCTTACTAATTACTATATTAGATAAGCTTCCAACCAGTGTTTATTCATACCATTTTCTCTCTGTCTAATATGTTGTTTAATGAACTCTGTTTCCCCCTTATTAGTGCATGCATGATTGTCCATTCTTATTTTTGTCCATTATTAATTACCTGTTCATTACCATAGGACAACATTGCATCTGAACTGCATTGGATCCTAAGAGATGATGGATGAGTCTTTTCTTGATAGGATGGTTTCCCAACTTCGGTCAACATGCAAGTGAGGATACATTTAATTCGTCATATTGCTGTTATGCCAATTAATTCCAGTATAACAGACCATCATGGATTGTAGAAGAATGTATAACTATTAGTTGATCTTCTAGTTAATTTTCTTAGCTATATTTTTATTATTAGAGAGAAATTTGAGCATGCTTTATTTAATGATGGTTCTCATTTTTCAATTAGATTTAGATAAGATAAGAAGATATTTTTTAAACCTTTTTTTGTTGGTTGCACATGTTGGGTTTCTATTCTAGCCTACCCAAGTTGCTTGACACCGAAAGGCTTGCTCTTGTTATTATATAAGATAAATTCTGAACTCATTTTAGCCTACATATGGTCTTGGCTTATCATATCACATTTCAGTAGTGACAAGTGTGGTTGCCACCTGCCTTTTTACTAAGGTTTAGGAAGGATGTAATGTCTCCGTGTGCACAATTTGCCTGTCATATCGTCTTCAAATCATGCCCTGTGCTGACCTACACCATTGAGAAATTAAATTAGACCACGAATATGCAAAACAATTTCACAGCACCTGAAGTCATGGTAGTTGTAGACCTAAATCTTAAGTAAATTGTCAGCGCACACACAATGCATGAGTTGTCTTGTATATATACTTGTTCTTGGAACTAAACTCTATTTCCCTTTTATTCTATGTAACACTATGCCTTAATGTTATCTCAATCTTGAAAATTACAGGTACTACACTGGATATCCCAAGGACTTAGGGCCATCAAGAATTATACCATTCACATCTGAGCGTCAGTTCGTGCAGCTATTACATGAAGGCAGGCCTGTAGTCGTTGCCTTTACTATTAAGTATACTAACTCTCTTGTATTTTTTTTCTGAAACACTAACTAGATTACTAGAATAACAATTCCTCATGAATTGTCTGTTCTCGCTTCAATTCTGAAAATTGCATTTTGTTAGGTGCACATATACACAGTATCTTGATAAAGTTCTGGAAGAGGCCGCAGCTAAATTTTATCCACATATCAAGTTTGTCCGAGTAAGCTACTATTAATTTTATAGTAACAAGAAAAATTCATTTTACAGTCTTGTGACTTGTGAGATCACTTCTAGTTGATGAAATATTTGGATAATACTTCGAATTTATGATGCTTCACTAAGTACTCGGTGGGTAAATTTAAACTTTGTACATGTTGTAACCTATTATGCCTAAACTGCAATTTTTTCTTGTTGGGTTTAAACAATTATTTATCTGATGAGTGATGATACAGCTATAAACTTTGTTCTTGGTTGTCTCATTAAAATTTTACCAAGTAACTTGATCTAATGTTACCTCTAGCTTTTATCAATAATTTTTAGTGCTCTATTCAACTTCAGAGGAAATTGAGCTCTTCTTAATATGTTTCCTTTTCTAATTTCTGTCTCACTTAGACAAGTAATTTGATACAAAATTAGCTTCGATCTGTGTGCGTGAGGGGGGTCGGTTGTTTTTAGGACTTCAGTATTATCATTCACATAAATACACTTGATTAAGGTATATAAACCTTCGTCACATGGCAAATTGTGCTTGCATCCAACAAGTGGCCATTGAACATTCTTCGTGTCTGCCGTCAGGTTGAGTGCCCGAAGTACCCTGGGTTTTGCCTCACAAGGCAAAGGAACGAATATCCATTTGTTGAAGTATTTTACAACCCAGAACAGGTTATCATTATTTACTTGACATTTGCGGATTTAAATGTTTCAGGTTCTTTGTTTTGGATCTTTCATGCAATTTCGAGTCATTCTCTAGTTACCATTTCATAGATTTTATTTAATTTATGTCCACTGGGATAACATATAATTGCATAGTGATTCAAGGTGCAGTTTAGTAGTGAGTTTGTTGCCTGCTAAGTTACTATGATTGTACTGTGATCATTTGTCTTCTTGATTTTTTTTGTTCTTTATAATCTCCATAGTGTCCATCGCTAGAAGCGAAACATGATTGATACATGAGATGTTCAACAAGCTGGAAATCTTTATGCTCTTGTTTGGTAACAAGTTAAATAATTTCTGATATTGTAGGTATAAACCAACTTCCTGGAAATATTTGCCCTTTATATCAGTCCACTTCATGGATTTTGGGACATCAAAATCTAACTTGGGGACCTATAGTTTTTCACTTCGAGAAAGAGCTCCCTATGCTATCTGCATTTACTGTTCATTTTTTATCTTAAAAATGCTATCAGAAACCTTAATAATTACTTGCTCTGCTGTGTTACTTGCTCTGCTGTGTACAAGTCTAAAATGCTATGACAACTATGAACGTGTTTTCATTTATTGTCTTGGCTATGATTTTTCTATACTTCCTCAGGCTGCAAGCCCAGGAAAGAGCGTGGATCCTAACATCACCAAGTATTCTGTAAAAGTGCTACCGGTAAGCTGGTGCCCTGTCAGTTAAATAGTTGAATTCATGTTATCTTGTTGATCTTACGATGCATGCATTGTGTATCCTGCAGTTCAACTATGACCAAAGCCTGTATGGATTTCGAGAATACTTCAAGAAGCATGGTTTCAAGTATTCTGAAACAAACTAGATCCGTTGTTAAAGATCTGCCTCAAGAGTAGTCCTAGGGACTTGAGTAGCATGTGGAGGCAGTTGTTGTATGGAGTTGAAATGGTGTGAGGCTCTAATGGTGGGGGTGGGGGGGTCTTGACTAGTTCATTCGAGAATGCCTGTCATGTATTCATTTGTATACGGGCTACTGCTCATGCCTAGAGATTTGCTTTTCCATACCTATGAACCATTGGATTTGGTAATGTTTTACCTCTCAAAGCCAGGAGTGAGCAATTTGCATCATTTTTCTCCAGCACTATCGATTTGAGATTTATTTTGACTAGCAAATGTGCTCATGTGTTGCAGTGGAATGTATGAGTTATGGGTTTAAGTCCCATATATACAAATATATGAAGAAAAATAATGGTAGACTAAGGCCTTGTTCCAATAGTTAGAAGTAGGAGGGACAAAAAAATGGTTTACATAGTGTTTGCGGTTAATTCATCAAATGGTTTGCACCAAGCATCAGCGAGTCTTTCGTCGGAGATACCTTGTAGCCTTTGATTTTTCACCGGTTATTACCCTGGTGTAAAAATATTCTACCCCGGCAGCCCGATAGGCTATCTACTGATAAATTGATTGATGATCCAGAAGTGGCCCATCTTAATCAGAAACGTATCTGGTGCAAATCAACTTCTCCGTTCAACCCTCCGTTCAACCGTGCAAATTTCTAATCTGAATCATATGATGTTGATCCAATAGACACATTGACGTGGATAATTTTATACTTAACCATCTGTAGCTAATCATATTTTTTCAAATCCCCCTCGCTCCCCTCGCACGTCCCCTTAGATCAACATCATGTGGTTCAGATTAAAAGTTTGCACGATTACATCGAGGAGTTAGTATGTTCCCATCTTGCTCTGATGATTGCTCCGCTTGTCCAACGCTCCCAACTCGCCCATCGTTTTGATGTAGTGATGTCGTCCTTGCCTTCTCAAAAAAAAAAAAAAAGCTTCTCGCCTCTGTGCTGTCGCGCGCCGCACATCTTGGTATGTCATTATACTAATAATTCAGTTACTCGTCGACTACTGTTTTAATAAGCAGCCAAACTACATTGTGATTTGGCACACATGCTACCGAGGAGTAGTAGGGTGAGAGAGTGAGACGAGATACGACCTGAGATTCGTATCGGGTCCCACGTGCAGTCACAGATCCGGCGGGAATCTCGGGCTGGAGAATTGGCCGCGGCCCCACCAGTCACCCCGTCCGAAATCATCATCGAAAAGACGAGGCGTGGAAACTCGTACAAATAACAACACATGGGGTGGGGGGGGGGGGGGGGGGGGGCTCGGGCCTTGCAGCCGCGGTCCACAAAGACAATTATCTCGTTGTCTGCCGGTGTCAGCTTCCTCCAGATCAAGAAGCGGCAGGTAGAGGTAGAGCAGAGAAGCCAGCTAGCTAGCGAGCTGAGGAGAGATGGAAGCGCAGAACGGCTACAGCCCGCTTCTTGCCGGGGACGACCACGAGGCGTCGGAGGCGGCGATCCACGCCACCGGCGCCGGTGATGAAGGCGACGACGTCAAGCTCAGGCTGCTCGGGTACAAGCAGCAGCTCAAGCGCGACCTCTCGTAAGTTCTTTTACCCTTACCATCCCTGCTCGATCAGCTCTCGCGCCTCTGTTCGTCGGAACTAACGATCGCGCCCTGCTAGCTCGTCAAGTTTCCCCTTCTCTCTCGTTTAATTTCTGCTCTCCCTTGTTAGCTCGTGGGCGCAGCCGCAGATCGACCGATCGCTTTCGCGTGGCCGGCCAGCCGATAAGCTAGTCTCTGTTAGACGACGGCACTAACGAACTCAACATGCTGTCTCTGCATGTTATTCGCATCGCAGGGTGGTAGCCAACTTCTCCGTGAGCTTCTCCATCGTGTCGGTGGTAACGGGCGTGACGACGCTGTTCGGGACGGGCCTCCAGTTCGGTGGGCCGGCGACGATGGTGTACGGCTGGCCCATCGCCGGCGCCTTCACCGCGGCCGTGGGCCTCGCCATGGCCGAGATCTGCTCCGCCTACCCCACCTCCGGCGGCCTCTACTTCTGGAGCGCCAGGCTCTGCACCCACCGCCGCTGGGGACCTTTCGCCGCCTGGCTCACCGGCTGGTAAGTCTACCTGTGCTCGTCTGTGTCCTTGCTTCCCGTCCCGCTACTAGTTGAAGTGTTTTCGGAACAGAACAGACCGCGGATGCGCTGGGTGTAGATGTGCTGCATAGGTCGAGCGAGCGGCCTGGCCCATACGTCGGCAGGCCCAAACAAACCGGCCTTTTTTTTTCTTTCTTTCTTTCTTTTCCAGCCCGCCCATACTGAGGTGCACCCGTTAGAGTTTTTGCGCGTCCCAAAAAAAAAAGAAAAGAAAAACTAGTAATTGAGGAGAAGGAAATCCACACGTACTACAAGATTCGGAGCACACTATCATCGCTTGACCAAATCATACTGCTAATTAATAAAGGCGAGACGAGACGCAAGTGGCGAGCGTGCGGCACGCGCGCGACTGCATTTTTGGTACGCGCTATCAGTCGGTCCTGACCGTTGACATAAAAGCGCCTCCAGCTCCAGGAGAAATATTATATAATATTCCGCTGCAGAATGTGCTGCCGTATCGTCCTAGCAAGATCGCGTCGCGATTTGGTCGATTCATCTTCTTCGTCTTCTTTCCCGAACACGAACACAGCCGTTCACATTAGGCTGTCTTTGCTTGCATTGTGCAGCAATTACTGTAGCTGCTGCCAGGAAAGTCTGTAGAGAATAATCGTTTGGGGAAAAAAAATCGTCGAGACATGTCGCTTACAGTTCAGACTTACATCTGGATAGGCTCTAGCTCAATCTGGTGGATAAGATCTTTATTAATTATAGACCGTATCATTTTATAGTGAATAGCACGTTCTGAAGCTGCCGCCTGCTGGTCTGCTGGACGCCGTGGGCATTATATTTGCTTGCTCTTGCTCTTCTCAACTTTGCGAGCCGCCGGCCCCGTGGTTGGTCGGTACTGCTTGCAGTAGGAACGGCGCCCCACCTTGCCCACGACACACACCGTTGGAAACTCATGCTCGACCTCGACGCCTTTCGTCTCTGCCACTAATCTCTTCTCTCCTCTACACATTACATTATATACAATCAAAAGTCTCAAGCGTCGACGTCTATCTGTCAGGATCAGGATATTTTTTTTTCTCTAAATCTAGCTCACATGAGCATTTTCCACTACAAACGATGAACTGCACACCACACATAAAAACAATCGATGCCAATGTATTTAGTGAGTTGATGCTTCATCGGGTCTTGAGCAATACTAATGACACATGTATTATCAAAGTGCACATGCGTAGAAGTAGTAAGAGAAATCCTAAAGTCAGGTAAGGGCCACCGAAGCCATGTCATCTAGAGATGGCAACGGGTACAAACCCGCTGGGTTTTATCGTCTCAAACCCGTACCCGTAAAAAATATCTATGCCCATTAAAAAACCCGTACCCATGACGGGTTTGAGATTTTGCCCAAACCCGTACCCATCGGGTTAACGGGTACCCATGGGTTACCCGCGGGTTTCATCTCTAATATACTTGTTCTTCTCATAATCAATAAGTATCGTAATGATTAATGATATTATAATCCAAAATCTATGTAATGAACAACGAGTTCATGATTTGGTATAAAAATTATTAGTAGAGAGAATGAAATACAAATAATAAGTTGTATAATTAAGTGACCTTGCACTAAGTTATCCATCCACCACATATATAACGCTAGTAAAAACTATAATATCAAGCAAGCAACACTCTCACCGACTACTGATACATTCACCAATTGATAAAAAATATGAAGTAAATAAGGAATAACAAGTTTGTTGTTCGTTTATAAAATAAAATGACAATATGCACTAGGTTTGGTCGGGTTTAAAAAACCCACGGGTTCACGGGTTTGGGTACTATAGGAACAAACCCGTACCCATAAACCCGCTGGGTATAGATTTATGCCCGTTAACAAACCCATGTGTATGAAAATTGACCCAAACTCATACCCTAATGGGGTAAAAACTCATCGGGTTTCGGGTACCCATTGCCATCTCTAATTGTCATCTCAGCCATTAAATAAGCCAAGGCACGCAACTCAGCCTTAGCACTGGAACGAGCAATAACAGTCTGCTTCTTGGTCTTCCTCCATAAAACCAAGGAGGACCCAATGAAAAAAAAGATACAATACACAGAGATGGACTTGAAATCCCGTGCAGCCACTAGCAACTCGAAACCCAACGGGTACCTGACCCAATGGGTACAGGTAAGGGTGCATATTTTGACACGCGGGTGTAACCCGCACCCGACCCGAAGTTCCGCGGGTGTTTGTGCGGGTTTCAATTTCATCCCGCGAGTAACCCATACCCAACCCGAAATTTGGTTTTCTTTTATTTCGTGCAAAAAATGATTAAAATACAATAGTAATTGTTTTGAATAAGTAACTAAGCTAATAATTCATGAAATGCTTTGTTGTTGCTCAACGTGAAAAGACTTAGAATCCGTAGATATAATTCCTAGGCGGGTTTTCGCTCCACCCAACCTAAACCCGACTCATTGCCATCTTTAGGTGGGATTTGACCGAGGTAATCTATTGTGTGCAGTTAGTGATGTTTCAACTGATGAGTTATATAGGGGTATAGAAACGATAGAAAAAAAAAGTAAATAAAAGAAATGTTATCTCTTTTCCTAATTTACAGCAAAGTAGGTAACTGAACTGACTCAGTGATCGTCGTCAACCAAAACAAGCAACCCCACTCCTTTGTTTCGTGGAAAAAAAGAAATCAAACCGTTGCTGTCATCGGAAAGCCGAAAGCAGTTTCATCTGCCGCCGGAAAGGATCGACAAGTAGGCAGTTTGTGTCCGTTGTTCCCTGTTGCTCGGCGACCTATCCATTTGAAAGAAAGAAAAAAAAGAGCCTTCCTTTCACAAGTGTCCTGAATCATAACAATCTATTTGTCACCGCAGGGCATACGGATGCATTTGTACGTCAAGTAGGCAAACAAACATATATGACACCAAATAAACAACGCTATTACGCTAATGACATCATATTTTATGACGCATCTGGGAATATTAATTTATTATCATAAACATTCATTTTATATAAATTCGATCGAACCTAAAGCAACTCAAGACAGTCAACTCTCAAAATGATTTATATACGAACGAATGGATGGACAATTATACCATTTTGTATATATTCATTGGTGAAGCTTTTCATGGAGCCGAAGCAAAAAAAAAAAAGGAGAGAGACTTAACTGGTGAAGTGGAGACTAATAACGTGTCAAAGCGATTCAGTGGGGCTGGGACATGGCGAAATGGTGGTGTAGAAAAAACAACCTCATCATATACTAATAACATGTCAAAGGCAATTCGTACTAGCGATTTGATGCTTTGAAACCGACGTGGAGGGTGGAGAACAGATAACTGCACGCAAGGTAGTGGTACGGGTGGTAACGTGTTTTACATTTTATACTATAAAATTTAATGATCAAATTAGATTAAAATCGGACTCTATTCTTATTTTTTTAAATTAAAGTTATTTAAGGAACTTAACTTATGTGAAGAAAAATATTTAAAATCGTTATCCATTACTATCTCTAGGTTGGCCTCTTCCACCTCTTGGTTCTCTCTAGTAAAACAAGCAGGATGTATAGGAAGAAGTAAATATGTTATTAAAATAGAGAACATATATTGCACAATTATATTATATATATTGGCAAAAATTAATGGGCTTGCTAAACTAGCTAGCTCTAAAAATACACGTTATGCCTGGACTGCAGACTGCTCCGATCCACGCCATTATCGCAGTCGATAGCTTTCACTATGGAGTCCGGATGCCCTAAGCTAACGGTGCTCCACAAGTCACTCGTGCATATATACTTTCCGTACAAGATCTAGACGCGGCCACGCGCGCGGCGCACGCACCCGGCCGCCGACCTCCCATGCTCCATCTCGGCATCCCGGTTCGGCTGGTACGTCGCCGTCATCTGCCTGCCGATCGATGCCGAGATCTCCTCTCTAGCCTTCTTGTTGCACTCCTATTCGCCACCAGTTTGTCCGGTCGGTCGGTGGAGACGACGATCCTGCTTGCCGACCAGACCAGGCCACAGATGTGTACCGTCTGCGGTTGTGGTGCGCCGATCCGGTTTGCCTCTACGTGATACGCAGGCAACAAGATGGCCACACAGCGGCCATCCGCATCTGCAGCTCAATACTACAGATAATACGACATTTTTTATTGGCTATAATTATGTAGCCAGCTATATAAATCTTCAATCGGTAGTGTTTTGTTGGCGAGGTGTTTCCGACTCAGGAAAATTACATAATTTTTTTTTATAAAAAAAACAAAGTGTAAACAGTGGGCTAAATTAAAGTCAGGGAAGACGGGGCCGGAGAAGGCGCCGCCGCCAGTAGCCGTCACATGGAATCCTTGTTCTTTTTAAAAAGCGCCGGACATAACGACGCAACCTTAAAAAAAAAAAACGCATCGTGTGACACACACCACGCCGTGGTGTGCCTTTTTGGCATGCCGTACGGCCGTGGCAGGCACTCTATCTCTTGGACGTGTCCCTTGTGCGCCACCTGGTGTGTGTGTGTATATATAATATTATGACGTGCGTACCCCCCATATCGTACTCGATCAATTGGTTGATCTCTACTGTGTGGATTATAGATACAAGTTTTGGTCTTTGCAAAAAGGTTGCAGCAGTTGGGAGCCATGTAACGTACTCCATAGTCCTTACAGATGTTCCTGAAACATCTAGAACATCTAAATTAGATGACAAATCTAATATTGTATCATAGATGTATATAGAGTTTAGTCTTAACATTTGAATTCGAATAGTATTCAACTCCAGATTTTATATTAATTATTTTAAAATGAGAATATAAAATTAAATAGCAAATTCTATATCTTATTTATTTATTTAGGATCGAAAAAAAAGAAACCAAAAAAGAATTAACATCCCTACTCGTACGCGTGCCCGACGATGAGGTCATGCCCATCCTCCATTCGGGCAGGGAATCTCGTTGCTGTCGCAGATCCATCGTCCAGTCGGACAGAATCGGAGTTCAACGGACCCATCCCAGCAACCACATCTGGTGCCCGTTTTCTCGGGCCCCGACGCACTTTCGTGTTGACTGCAGCTGCAGCAGCCGCGGAACGCCCAGAGCGGCCACACTTGCATGATTCCATCCCTCCTTCAATTAGCAGCAGCACCGATATAATTTATCCTCCTCCTCCTCCCCTAGCCTCAAGCTCACCGCCGTCTCCTACCGCAGCCGCAGCACACAGCCTCCGCCAGTCACCGAGCTAGCTAGACCCACGCGCCGCGCCATGACGTGGAACAGGTCCGCGGCCGACGGCGGCGGCAGCAGCGCCGGGACGACCGCGGGCGACGACACCGGCCTGGCGCGACTGCGGGAGCTCGGGTACAAGCAGGAGCTGAAGCGCGACCTCTCGTACGTCGTCCTTTCTCCAGTCCCGTCGCCGACCGCCTCCTTTCTTCATCCGTTCGTTCGCTCGGCCGGCGGCGGCCACACTCACACCTACTTGTTTCGTTCCTTGGATCGACCGCGGCGACACGCGCGCTCCACCGCTTGTCTGTCTGTCTGTGACCTGCCAGGGTGCTGTCCAACTTCGCCTTCTCCTTCTCCATCATCTCGGTGCTGACGGGGATCACGACGCTCTACAACACGGGGCTCAACTTCGGCGGGCCCGCCACCATGACCTTCGGCTGGTTCGTGGCCGGCGCCTTCACCATGGCCGTCGGCGCCTCCATGGCCGAGATCTGCTCCTCCTTCCCCACCTCCGGCGGCCTCTACTACTGGAGCGCGCGCCTCTCCGGCAAGCGCTGGGCGCCCTTCGCCTCCTGGATCACCGGATGGTACGCGCTGACTGCCCGTCCGCAGCCACACACACGCACACCATGCATCTCGATCGCGAGCGCTACGTTCTTTTAGGAATTGGGGATTCAAGGACCCGGGTCCCGGGGTGGAATAATGGATCATGTGAAAACATAGCAACGACATGCAACTTGGCATGCTACAGTACTCCTACATACTAAGTCTACACGAGTAGTAGGTTTGCTCTGATTGAGACAAGGACTTTTAGCGATGAACACAGCGACAACTCCCCTGCATTTAGAACCTTGTTGGTGACATGACATCCATTCTCTCTTTAAGTTTCCATCACGTTGCTGATGTACTACTATACATTTGATTATTCCAGCACATTTCTTTTTAGACTCTTAACTTAATGCACATGTTGTTGTTGCTGTTGTTTTTCTGTGACTTTCAGGTTCAATGTTGTCGGACAGGTGAGCCATCGTTTGGCTGCCCTGAACCAAGCGAGTGAGTGACTTTTACTGCTCCCTGGGCTGGCTATATAACTTAGCTAGTGTGTGCCGCTCTATGCAGTGGGCGGTGACCACCAGCGTGGACTACTCCCTGGCGCAGCTGATCCAGGTGATCATCCTGCTCGCCACCGGCGGCAAGAACGGCGGCGGCTACCTGGCGTCCAAGTACATGGTGATCGGCTTCCACGCCGCCATCCTGCTCAGCCACGCCGTCATCAACAGCCTCCCCATCACCTTCCTCTCCTTTTTCGGCCAGTTCGCCGCGGCCTGGAACATGCTAGGTAACCATTCGACTTGTGTTTACGGGTTACGGCGGCGGCGGCGGCGGCTAAGAAGAAGCCAGTGATGCACGCGCATCGCATGGATGCCTAAATATTCCTGCACTGCGCTGCAGGTGTGTTTGTCCTGATGGTTGCCGTGCCGACCGTTGCCACCGAGAGGGCCAGCGCCGAGTTCGTGTTCACCCACTTCAACACCGACAACGGCGCCGGCATCCGCAGCAACTTGTACATCTTTGTCCTGGGCCTGCTCATGAGCCAGTACACGCTCACAGGATACGACGCCTCGGCGCATATGGTACGCGCGCACCAAACAGAGTAGCCTATCTCCAATGCCGCGGCGTCCTCTGTCCTGATGAACCCTGATGCGGTCGAGTGCAGACCGAAGAGACGAAGAACGCGGACAAGAACGGCCCCATCGGCATCATCAGCGCCATCGGCATCTCCATCCTCGTGGGCTGGGGCTACATCCTCGGCGTCACCTTCGCGGTGAAGGACATACCCTACCTGCTGAGCCCCGACAACGACGCCGGCGGCTACGCCATCGCCGAGGTGTTCTACCTCGCCTTCAAGAGCCGCTACGGCAGCGGCGCCGGCGGGATCGTCTGCCTGGGGGTCGTCGCCGTCGCCGTCTACTTCTGCGGCATGAGCTCCGTCACCAGCAACTCCAGGATGGCCTACGCCTTCTCCAGGGACGGCGCCATGCCCTTCTCCTCCGTCTGGCACAAGGTCAACAAGCAGGAGGTGCCCATCAACGCCGTCTGGCTCTCGGCTCTCGTCGCGCTCTGCATGGCGCTGCCGGTATGTAAATTTCGGTTTTTTTTTTTCTTCCACACACGCATCAAGGATTCGGCAGTCATCCATGTGAACCCGCGAACCATATATGCAGTCTCTGGGCAGCCTGGTGGCGTTCCAGGCCATGGTTTCCATCGCGACGATCGGGCTGTACATCTCGTACGCGCTGCCGATCCTGTTCCGGGTGACGCTGGCGCGCAAGTACTTCGTGCCGGGGCCATTCAACCTGGGCCGCTACGGCGTCCTGGTCGGCTGGGTCGCCGTGCTCTGGGTGGCCACCATCACCGTGCTCTTCTCGCTGCCGGTCACGTACCCGGTCACCAAGGACACGCTCAACTACACCCCCGTTGCCGTCGGCGGCCTCTTCTTCCTCGTCCTCGCGTCCTGGCTGCTCAGCGCCAGGCACTGGTTCAAGGGCCCCATCACCAATCTGGACGGATGAATATGTATAATTGGACATGTATAGTAGAGGCTGGCAGAGACGGAAGAGTTGTTGCCAACGACATGTTGTAACTACTTTGTTCCAAAAATTAACTAGCAAGGAAACCGACAGGATGAATTTTCTCGATCGTGAAATGATCATCAAAGCTAGTTGAAGTGTTCTTTGTGAGCACGTGGCCATTGGATCGAAAACCTAGAGTTGGTCCATTTCGCCAACGATGAAGTGGATATGCTCTATGTAAATAGAGGTATCTTAGGAAATGGAAATAACCCTCTGTAAATAGAGAGGAGGGCTATTGTTAAAGCCATCTCTTGGCTGCCATTTTGTTGAGACTTCCCATTGTAGAGCTCCTAGTTTTTTCTCTAGGTAGGCACCTGTTGAGTCGAGGGATCTACAACGATTTTGTAATCGACGACTCTGTTTTTTATCTGCAAGTTTAATCATAGAAAGGGTTGCCAGCATGACCCATAGCGTTCGGTCACTTCTCCATCTCAGTTTTGCATCCTAGCTGAAATTTAGAATTGTTTTGGTCTCTTATTCTTCATTTGCCCTCTCTTGTGTTTCTATGGAAAACCCTTGAATCTCTTGAAAGGATTTGGTTCGGGGGTTTGTTGGTGGGTGAGATATACTTCTAGGATCACTACTTATGCTCTGTTGGTGCAGTTTGTGGTTTGATCTTAGTTGATGTCGTTTTGAGTTTGTTATAGAAAACTACAACAAAACCCCAATCTTATTCGTATTTTTAGATTTGCGGTTCATTCGCATGTCTGATTGGGCTCAAAATTTGTGGATACCATGGAAACATATTTGTACAGGTGTGTATAAAATTTCATCTCAATCGGAGTTCGCTTTCTTTAGTTTCGCATCCGAGAACATAATTTCGTGCTACTGAAATTAACACTTGTTCGTGACACGATTTTGGACCGATTTGGACTTTTTGGTGTCCGATTCACGATTTTTTTTATTTTGCTGGTATGTTTGAATATTAGAAACATTTTGAAATCATGAGACCATCAGTTTGCTGATGTGAGTTTGGATTGAGTGCTTACTTCATTTCAATTGAAGTGAAGTGCTCATTTTCAATGTTTGGTAGCAAAATTTGGATTGGCTCCCATTCACCCTATCTGGTCGCCTCACCGGTCCTTCAGCAACCTCCGCACAATGTGCATATTTTCATGTGCCTCGCTCATGGGGCTTCTTAGGATTAAAACAATTTATTTACTAAATTTTGACTGTATTTTAGAAATTCTAAAATTCCTACTCATCAACAGTTCCCCATCAATTGTAATGGCCATTCTTATTATCAACAACTTTCTTCATCGAGGGGTTAAAACCACAGGTGATGAGAGTGGAACTGGTTGTGATGAACATTTTATGGTAGTGCTTGTTAGCACGTGAACCTATAGGCAAACACATCTCTCGACAATCTAGGGTTAACTAACATGCATTTGTTTGCAATATCAACTTCACGTTAGTTAAAGCAATTAGAAGTCAAAAATATGAACGAACTCTCACACACGAAGGCTCCGCCCCGAAGCTCCACAGAGAAGGCCTAAACCCTAAACCTATGAAGGCTACACATGTGAAGCCTCATCTACGAAGACTACACATGAAGTCAAACATC
Organism: Zea luxurians; assembly: GCA_029449295.1. Classification (NCBI taxonomy): domain Eukaryota; kingdom Viridiplantae; phylum Streptophyta; class Magnoliopsida; order Poales; family Poaceae; genus Zea; species Zea luxurians. Next base: position 15,482,566 of record JAOPSE010000023.1, on the reverse strand, counting down.
CTACGAAGCCTCAATAAAAGAACCACACCAAGTCCTCAAACGATGAAGTCAGAGAATCTTCGCTATATGCATGGCGGTTTTTATATCAAATACTACTTATAGGGTATTTGAATGCACTAGAGCTAATAGTTAGCTCCTAAAATTCTTTGAGGACATCCAAACAGTCTAGCTATTAGCTATTTTTAAGTAAATTAGCTAATAGTTAGCTAGCTAATTTCACTAGTAATTTTTTTAGTCGGCTTAAAAGTCTCCTAGAGTGGTGAAAAGGTGAAACCTGAAAATTATAAACTTTTAACACAAACTTCACCCGGGGTTAGGATTAGAAATAAGTAATAACGAAATCAGAGTGCGGAAGAGAGTTCTTCTTGCTATGAGTTGTTCAATCAATGCGGATGACTTTGGGAGCTAACTCAAAAAGATTGTAAGCAAGAGAACTTAGAGAGAGGGGAGAGGAAGAATCAAATTGTAAGGTAATGATCAACACAAAATGAATACAATGATTTATTTCTCGAGGTTCGGTTCCGAAGAACTTACTCCCCATTGAGGAGGCCACGTAGGTCGGGTCTCTTTCAACCATTTTCTTCTCTCAAACGATCATTTAGACCGGTTGAGTGCTTCTCCTTAATCTCGAGGGTCACTTAGACCCCGCAAAGATCACCACACACTTAGGTGTCTCTTGCTAGCTTTACAAGTCACTTGAGAATTTAGAAGGTGATGAAGAAAGCACGATTTAAAAGCCAAGCAACAAGAGCAATAAGAAAAACATAAGAGCACACTCTCTCATGTCACTAATCTCTAATGATTACTAGTCATAATTATGGCACTTGGAGAGGTTTGGAAGCTTTGAATGTGTCTTGGGATAAAGTGCTTGCTCTTGTATTGAATATAAGTGAATGGAACGCTTGGATGGATTGAATGAAGGTGGTTGGGGTTGTATTTATAGACACCAACTACTTTCTAACTGTTATCTCCTTTCTGGCAACCACGGACGGTCTGTGTCCCTAGTCCGGACATTTCTCCCCTGCACATCAACGACTAAAATCACAACAGTTAGTAGTAGCGGATATATCAACGGCTACAAGTGCATTAAATGTGTTGTCAGATATCAGATAAATCAGTCACGGACGGTCTGGCCGTGCATCCCGGACGGTCCGCGAGGACGCTAAAAATGTATTTTACTGAACCCGTCACATTCGGTTTTTTCTTGTTTTCCAACGAGCGGACGGTCTGCGCCTAAGGCCGAACAGTCCATGCTTGGTTCCGGACGGTGCTCCCTTCTCCTTCGGACAGTCCATAGTGTGAATGTCACATTCGGTTTTTTCTTGTTTTCCAACGAGCGGACGGTCTGCGCCTAAAGCCGAACAGTCCGTGCTTGGTTCCGGACGGTGCTCTCTTCTCCTTCGGACAGTCCATAGTGTGAATGCGAGTGTTGCATAGTTTTTGTTCGAGACACACCTTGATGTCACAGACGGTATGTCGAAAAGGCCCGGATGGTTCAAGCACAGGTGAATTTTTCAGAAACACCTTGATGTCACAGACGGTATGTCGAAAAGGGCCGGATGGTTCAAGCACAGGTGAATTTTTCAGAAAGCTTCTCCTGTCGTTGCAGGTTCTGGTCTACTGCCTGCAAAGTTGGGATATGGTGCAACCGGCAGTGCTGAATCAAGACATGTCGGATCGCTTAATCTGTGCTGATCATCTTCCCAATCCAGACCTTTTGAGTCCATGTAGTTTTACCGGCAATAAAACTATGCTTCAGGCTCAATTACGTTAAAATACAAGGTCAAAAAACAAAATGCAGAATATTTTAGAGAATAAATATTTGCCACTTGTCCGAGGTACAATCTTTCTTCAACCAAAGTTTCTATTACGAGTTACAAGTTACAAGCTTCAGTGGCATACTGAACAGCATACAACGACCACAAAACAAAACACTGTTAGTTCTTGAGCCCACGCGGCTCCAGAGTATCTTGTCAGCAACCTTTTCGTCATGTGGTCATTTTTGGCAGAGTCTTGTTTGTCTATCATCTAACAGCCAGAATACAGAAGTCCAACATGGGTTTCATACAAGTCATTTCCAGAGCTTGAGAGTCCTATCATGGCTTACTGAGGCAACCTTCCCTGTTGCACTGGATGCTGCCAGGGCTGCAACCAAACCGTCATGCGCATTGTTGAAGGTCATGGTGTTCTTCTCCCTTATGTCCCAAAGTTCCAAGGACTGCATAACAAAACATAAAATAGAAGTTAAATCCACCTCCCTGAAAAAGGACTATGATTATGCTCCGGAATTATTAACTAGGTTACAAAAAAACTAGGAAAACTTACCTCGTAACAACCAATCACTAACAAGGATTGATAAGTTGGGTGGAAAACACATGAGTGGAACTGATTTCCACTGCGATTCAATTCGTGCACAAATTCACCATCACGTCCAGAACTGAATGACCATATTCTGACCGAGTCTTCACTGACAGAAGCCAGATATTCACCAGCAGAGTCCCAACAAAGCGATTGAATATTCTTATTGTGCCCCTACACATTTAAGAACAAACCTTTACAGTTAGATACCCAGTTTTGTTGCCAAATGCAAAACTTATCTCATTTTAAATCAGATGAAATTCAGCATCATAAAACTAGCATGGCTAAAAGCTTAGTGCACCAAGCTAGTGGAACTCGAGAACTTTTAATGAACCTATTCTTGTTTCAACACCATGTACCAGAATCTAGAATGGGCAACACAGTTGGTAAATATGTACTATTCCCTCTGTTCCAAATTGTAAGCCGTTTTCTAGGTATATAATTTTTGCTATGTATCTAGATATCTGCTATGTCTGGATATATAGTAAAAAGTTATGTATCTAGAAAGCCAAAACAACTTAAAATTTAGAACTTTAGAACAGAGTACAAAAGAAGTTAATTATGCACGTCATAAATTGCATGTATCTATAGTAAGTTGCATGTAACTATAGTAAGTGGCAGACTTTAGCAGTGATCATTATTAGTAACCAACCTGCAAGGGGCTTCTACAAGCATGTTGTGTCTCCCCATCAAGTATGTAGATTGCTTTCTCTGAGGCAGCTGCTAGATACTTTCCCTTACGAGGTTGAAATCTCATCTGAGTAGCACCTGCCTGGGACGACAAAATACGATTGACGAACAAAATCATGATCAGAGAAAATCTTAATGATTAAGCTTATGACCCCATGAAATATAAAGATAACATCATACCTTAAACACCTTAACACATGTCAAACAGCTACCATTATTTATGCTCCAGCTGCGCACTTCCCCATCACCATCACAGGAGCATATCATATCCTCTTTGTTTGGATGAAAATCAAGTGACATGACAGATGCTGAATGGCCCGTGAAAGTTCGGAGTGAATAGTCAGTCTGCATAAAGAAACAATTAGGCATTAGTGTTCTCAGCTGCGGGACACCTAATGCAATATTGCCAGGTAAAAAGGGGCATACGTTATCTGCATCCCAAACCCGCACAGTTTTGTCGAAGGAGGATGTTGCAAGGCGCGACATGCTTGGGCTAAATCTAACATCAGTGATAAGAAACGAGTGCTCTTCCAGGAAGGATTTAGGCTTCAGAGAATCTGTACACCACAAAGTAACCTGTACAAAGAACAGGTGGGTAATTTAAGCTTTCTCTAAAACTTCTGAAATGATAGTTATGTGGTAGTGATCATACCTTTTTATCATGACCACCAGTAGCAAGCAGCTTACCATCAGCTGAGAAGTGGCAACAGACAACTTTGGCTGCACTTGCACGTGCTTTGGCAACCTCAGAAAAACCAAAACCTAGGACAAACAACTCTTCAGCTATGCATTGAACACAAACAAAAATAGTATAACGACTATGTTTTCTTACATTTTGCCTTTATTTAGCATCCTTTGAAATAATTATGTAAATTTACAAGCAGCAAAGATAATAATACAGTAAATTATTAGGAATAGTAATCTGATAAGGAAATATTTCTCATCTAACCAGTGAACAGATGAATGTCAAACATTTCTCAAAGCAAAAAAAGCAAGATTTTTTCTTAAAAAGAAAGTTAAATATTGATTTATTTACAGCAGGCATAAAACAAAATAGCTATTAGCTATGTCATGGATAAAAACGTGCACTCACAAGGACAAGTCAAAATCAAAACAGGTACAAGGAAACAAAACCACACCTTTACTAGCATCCATGCATCGCCCCAAGTTGTCCCTAGGATCCATGTCATCCTGTGATAGAAAAGATTCAACATTATCATCCAATGAGCCATCTTCCAGCAAACGGTCCACATCATCCTGAAAAGAAAAAGGGTTCTGTTCTGTTATGATATCATCATAAGCAAATTTGACTAAACAAAAAGATATGTATCTCAAAATACACAAATGTGTGTGCTTACCAATGGGTTTGCTGGAGATGTCAAGCTCCCAGTTCCATCAGAGCCAAACATTACCATGGGTTTAGCTGAACCGCCATTCTGCTGCAGCTGTGGCACAGACATTGCATCTCCTGGTGTATGAGTGGAAGGTGTCGAGGGTGCAGAACTTGGAGAGGGACCAGCAGTATTGGCTGTGCCTGAACTATTGGCTCTACCAGAGGATGAGCCTGGCTTCTTTCTCTTTTTCGCTGTCTGAATCAGAAACGGTACAAGTTCACTTTGCCAATCTAAACCAGTGGGAAGTAGTTCTAAGTTCTAAGATGAATGTTGTAACAGTGAGGGTCTGAGGGATACAGTCCCTCGTCAACAAACAATATAATTCCAATGAATATGACAAACCAATTGCAGTGCAAACAACAGAATACAACAATGTGTTGTTGGAACACCACAAATAAATATAAAAACAAGATAGATAATCAGGTCAAGAGCTCTACAAGATAGATAATCACAGAGTTTATCATGAAGGTGCACACATACGATCATTTAACACAGAAGGAACTTAAGCTCATGTGCAATTTCAAACCAAAAGCAATATGAGATGAGCTTCGATGTATTTGACTATTTCCTTTTCCAAGGAAAGTATATTTGATAATCCATTATTCCAGGACAGATGCATAGCAGGTACATTTAAAAAAACAAAAACAATCAACTAGTCCAGATAATATGCATGTTGTAAATAGTATAGTAGAAAGTAAGGTTTGAACAACCATGCAAAATGGAATATAGAAGGCGTCGCAAGTATACAACTCAACTGATACAAACCTGTTCAGCTCCCCCAAATGAGTTTGGTATGCCCCCATCAACAGGCATACTTCCAATTCCTAGTTTTTCTTGTTGAAGATGTTGATTTGAACTTTGAGATTGCTGGCTAGAGACAGCAGGTTGCTGAAGCTGATGTTGCTGTGGGAGCTGTTGGCTATTGCTTTGCTGTTGTAATAGTTGCTGCTGCTGAGCAAGTTTCTTCTACTACACAGAAAATCTGTATAAGAACATGGCAGCAGAAAAGAGCTAGAAAACTAATGTGAAGGAGTCAGGAGTGTATTCATGAAAGGAGGATACTTATGGATGTTGCAGCTTCAGAGGTACATATAATAATAGCAATTCAATCAAGCATTGGTCACATATATGCATAATCACAAGGGAAGTAAGCACATACAATGAGAAACAAACTAAATTTAAAAGGAGATAAACTGTAGACTCGACATTTCAATAACAAAAGCACAGGACCGTTTCACTGGAACTTTAAATAACGACCATTGCTTTGTTATGTCAAAGGAAACTTTGATATTTTAACATTTGCAAAGTGGAAAATATATTCATAAAAAATAAATATGTTCAAATAATAAATACACTTACGGGGCGTTTGGATCCCTTCATTTCAGAGGAATTGGAATTCACCTAATAAAGTAACTTATTTAATTTGGAATTTGACATTCCACCACTTTCCAAAGTTCAGATATAAGCCTATCTCAAATTCATGGGGTGCAGGATGAGAAATGATTTTATGCATTAGTAGAATTTGTTTCTACTCTGTAACCTTTTTTTTCGAACACGCAGGAGAGCTGCGTATCATTGTATTAAGAAGAAGGGTCTAAAAATTAGACCAATTACAAACACAACAGAAAAAATAAATAAAAAGAAAAAGAAAAAGGAGAAGAAAGAAAACAAACAAGGCCATCCTGCCCCCACAATCTAAACTTAACCAACAACCTTCCCTTATGAGGTTAACTACTGAACTCACTCCTACATGACACTCTTCGTCTCACTCCTCTATAGTAAAAATATAGCACATAAATATCTCCGACATCTTGCTAATAATAATATACAAATATATTTTGCAAAAAACTGAATTAGCTTAATTGATATATATCTAAATTACTATTATTAGAATGGAATTCAATTCCAATGATCCAAACGGGGCATTAGACAAACACAACAAAATAACTAACGCTCCATTCTGTACATTGAAGAAGCTAAGACACAGATTTAGTAAAAAAAATACATCAAAGTCAACTATATTCAACTCGGTTCTAGAAAGTAGGATTTGGAAATGAAATTTAGAAAACAAGAAAATAATTGCTGCAACTAGCAACATAACCATTGCAGCACTAAGAAATTTAAACTATATACTTCATCCCAAAATAAGGCATGCACATATTTCAATAGTCACACTGTTATTTTTTACCAACAATTTGTTTAATCATATGAAAAGCTTGCTATAAAAGTGGTTACATTAAATTTACATTTAGAAGTACTCTCTAATGATCAAAGTTGTGTTGCCACAAATGATATATTATAAGAATTAGCAGTCAAAGCATGATCTTGAAGGCCACATCAAGTCAAATCATGGCTTATATTTCAGGATGGGAGTAAAAGAAGTATGCAATATGTTAATTTTGTTCACACTGAAAGAAATTCCACAATGTTCATTTTGATCAGATTGGTACAAAGTGCCATCTTAAGCAAGGGGCCCATGATCCATCCCTACAAGTTTGCTTGTACCGGAAGGTAAGAAGCTAAGAAGGAATGATAAGTATTTACTGCCATATAAATCTAAGTCTAATAGAAGGACAGGCCTGGCGCAGTGGTGAGAACTGAGAAGCCTTCCCACTGAGCCAAGGCCCAAGAGTAGAGATGGAAATGGATGAAGACCCGCTAAGTTTTGCTACCCCAAACCTGTCCCCGTTAGACTAAAAAATCACCGCTCCAATGCCCATACTCATGTGCGGGTACAATTCCACACCCATACCCGGACTCGTCTAGAGTGGCCTGTGCCTGCCCGTCTGACTTGGTTTAGGGCGACTGACGAGCGCCGAGCGACAGCGTTTGACCTTCTGACTTCCAGGTGCGAGCATGTCACGTACCCGCGTGCAACTTGGTCGCTTGGATCGCGCAGTAATGAAAAGTCACATCGCAGACACTTGGAGCCTTGGACATACTTTACTGTTTTGGCTGGCTGGCTGGCTGCCTACCGCTGCCGTATGACCCAAAGCCCATGTAGCATGTACTTGTGCTGAGGAGCCAGGAGCCTAGGACCAATCATTGAGCTGGGCTGAAATTCTAGAGAATTGTTGACTATATACCGGGTATTTTATATCCGTGGGTACACAGGTATGGGAACCCGCTCTACCCGTTGGGTCCTCTTTTTCTCCCATTAATAGACTCGTGGGCATAAAATTGTGACCAAACCCGTCCCCTAATGGAGTAATTACCCGCCGGGTAACGGGTAACAGGGCCCGTTGCCATCTTTACCCAAGAGTCCAAGGTTCGATGCAGCCTCTGAAAAAATGCAGGGGTAAGGCTTGCCTCGGTTATTCCTTCACCAGACCCCACTCAGGGCTTGTTCGGTTAGCTCTCAATCCATGTGGATTGAGTGGGATTGGATGGGTTTGAATCCCAAACAAGTCAAACTTCTTAAGAATTTTTTTCAATCCCATCCAATCCATGTGTATTGGGAATAACCGAACAAGGCCTCATGTGGGAGCTGCCAGCACTGGGTTTGTCCTTTTTTTATAACTCAAAGTCTAATAGTACAAAAGGCTTGCCACCAGTTGGAGAAAATGAAGAGCCAAAAGGCAGAAGTAAAAAAGATATACCTTTATAAGCATATCTATATCTCCGCCACTTTGACTAGGAGAGCCAATATTTGGAATAATATCACTACCACTATTTGTCTGTCCATCCCGGCCAAGAACAGCATTTCTATTTAGCATCATCCTCAATCTTCTGTTGTCGACGTCACTAGATGTTGGTGAAGACATATTTTGCTGAGCCTGCAGCATAAGCTGCTGCTGCTGCTGTGGAGTCAGCATCTGGATTTGCTGGTGCAATTGCTGTTGATTCTGTATAAATGACTTCTGCTGAAGAATTCCTGACCTAAGTTGCTCAAGTCCCTGTAAAAACAATGCACAAAGTGGTCAAAAGATAGTGTGCGGTAGCAAAATCACAATCAAAAGTGACATTAGCTACTATTTTTTCTCGAACACAAAGATCAGTGTATATCTTCATATTAACAAGAGAAAGAAAGTCACATACAACACAATCCCCTTATCTCAGAAGAGAATAGGAAAAGGTTGCCTAAAAGACTAGGAAAAACACCTGAAACAAACTAATATATTTCAAAAGTTCAGGTCTAATGAAAATTCAAGTCAGACAGTTTAAAAAGAAAGCACTTAGGTCTGAGATTTGAACAGGAACATATTTTGTACCCTGCACACAAGGTGATGAAGAAATACAAGGGCAGTATACATTTCACTGTAAAGTAAACAGTACCGTGAGTGGCCATCCTTTCAGAGTCAAATTGTTCCCAGCTTGATTAGATCCTGTTAAGGTCACACCCAGTTTAGCCACAGAAAGACATGTGACAAGGTTGAATATGACCAGCACATTTTTTTTACTGCAAGGATGAGAGCACTAATAAAGTTGAAACCAGAAATAGTTGACAGTTCAGACATTAATTCCAGGGAACAGATCTAACCTTGGACACCTATAAATGACCCTTCTGGGCCTGCACCTCTGGGAGTCAGAACGTGATTAATCTCTGTCTTGATACCCTGATAATAATATGAATACAATAAGATACAATAGTTCACTTCAATCCCAAGTGTGGAGGACACTATGATGTATGATAAAACAAGATAAACCAGGGTACCAAGAAGACTAACCTGAGCAGGCCCAGGAAGTTGGGGGCTCCTGGCCTGAACTTGTTGCAGAGTGCCTGATAAGCCACCAACAGTTCCATGCAAAATTTGCCTATAAAAAAGGACATTTTAACTCTGTAAGAGAATACTTCAATAAAAAGGTGCCATATACAGAAAAAGGTACAATCAATTAAAGCAAAGTTATGAGAAAAAAAGGGGGCCTTGGCACAGTGGTGAAGCTGCTGCCTTGTGACCAGGAGGTCGGGGGTTCTGTTGGATAGAATGGAAACCCCTAACACTAATTAGAGATACCATGTTGGATAGAATGGAAATCCCTAACCCTGATTAGGGTGGGGCTGCTATATTAATAGATGGAATAGTATATGGGCTGGGCCTAAGCCCATTACAGCTGTAACACACATTATTCTAACAGGTTTGAGTCTGTCAGGGCCTAAGGAGACCCACGGAGGGGCTGTGGCAGCAGCAGCCATGGGCCCTCCAAGGGGGATTAGATAAGGATGGTTAGAGATAAGATTAAAAGATTAGTTGAGATTATCTAGGAGATTAGTTGAGATTATCTAGGAAGGTTATCAGTTAGTAGTTGTTGAGAGTTTTTAGAAGATAAGGATCTCTAGCTAGATAGGGGCGACCAGCTGGCCTATTTATGTAATCAATGGATGAGAAATAAAGTAGGCAAGAATTAGAAGGGAGAAACCCTCCTCTTGCTTGGCCGTGGGCAGAGGCCCCCGGCCGACGTTCCTGTCCATCGATACCCCTCCAATTCAAGGTTTTAAAGTCGTCCGACTAATCGCGATTAGTCGGTCTTATCGCTAGAGGGAGCTCGATTAGGATCTCCGACTAATCGCGATTAGTCGTCCGACTAGGTATAGTCGTCGACTAGTTTTCCTTGTTTTGGGCCACTAATCCGGTCTCTGTTTTATGGGCCGGCCCACCATATGTACATCACAAACACTGTTTTGCCCTACTTGTACCAATACGGTGCACGCATTACGCAGCGCACAGTCGCGCTCGCGCGTGCACCCTTCTCCATCGCCGTTGCCCTCCTCTCCTGCCGCCCTGTTGTGCTCCGGCGGCCCTCTGCTCGAGCGTCAGCTATGCCCCCTCCATCACGCAGCGCTGTTTTGCAAAATATAAATAGCATATAGTATATGTATGTATGCAACACTATCTCTACTCTTCAAAACTTCCTCCACGATCTTATCAGACCCATTAGTTTCTGCCTTCCGCAGCTATCCTCCCGACCCACTAGGCCACTACGGCAATGTCCGTACTCCCTAGAACATCTCTTGATCTCGCATACCCAGTCAAGAAATCTTCGGTCCGCAATTGAATCAGTGTGCTGCTGAAATCAGTGTATTGTTGTCCTACTACAACTAGTGTACTGTTGTATTGCAGTCCTGCTACAACTTTATATATTGATATATACATATGGTCTTGTTATAGGTGGACGACTATAGGACGACTAGGAGTCGACTAGACTCGACTAATCGAGCAAATCAACGACTAATTGCGATTAGTCACCTTATCGGTGCTCAGGCGACTAGAGTCGACTAGCCGACTTTAAAACCTTGCTCCAATTCCTCACCAATCTAGCGATCATAACAGAGTCATGGAAACAGCCTCTTGCAAATGCAAGCAAAGGATGTGTACTGTAGACACAAATGGGTCCGACCCTTCCCTGGACCCGCCCAAGCAGGAGCACATCACCAGGCTGTCTTTTTTTAAGGTATGAGAAAATGTTCAAAGCAAAGTACATAATTTATAAAAATAAAGTGCTTAGGAGGTGCAAACTGCAAAGTACCAAATTGCACAAGCACCAAATCCAATAAAAGTGAAGCCTTAGTCCAGTTTATCTCCGGAGCAATTTAAGAAAAATAAAATAAAATCCAAACTTTCAACAAGAAACAACTAAATAAGTTGCATGAAATGGACCATGTGGTGAAAAAGGAGGTATTTTATCGGCATTGATTCATTGAAGATTACATCACCCCATATATACATAACTCGTCAACTGAATAATCCATGGAAGCTTCAGTGCAATTCACTCTGTTTACTGTGGATTAAGATGGTAATTTTAATAACACAGAGGGAGACCCAGTTGCTTCAGTTTATTAACACACTATTTTCTCCTTAATAAATCTCATCAGGTACTGCCAAGTGCTATATCACATGCAGTACAAATACCGTTACAGTATTTTCATTATTCAAAGGATCAGCAAGTACCCTGAGGATTGTGCACTTGAAGCTGCTTTCAACAATGATGCTTCATTTGAATCAAGTAGTTGTCCAGCGTTCTCTCCGTATCTTTGCTGCAACCATACTTTACATGTTACAACAGAATTACCCACCAAAAAGAAAGCTACATGGTAAGGAGTAATCTGAAGGGTACAATGAACCTAGGTATTATCTAATAGTGTACCTTCAATGATGCCTCTTCGAAAGAGTCTCTCTGGGAAGGTACCTTTAACCTTTCCTCATACATTTTTGTTGCCATCACATTTGCAGTACTTTGGTTTTGTCGCATTAAAGGATTGTTTCCAGAAATTCCATTCGCAGAACCATTGAGAAGATGAGAACCATCTCTACGCTGCTGTTGCAGCTGCTGCTGCTGCTGAGGTTGTTGTTGTTGTTGTTGTTGTTGTTGCTGCTGCTGCTGCTGCTGCTGCTGCTGTTGCTGTTGCTGCTGATGCACAGCTCTTTGTAACAGCATTTGTTGCATTTGTATATGCTGTGGTTGCTGCTGCCTCTGTTGAGGTGTTTGTGGCTGCTGTTGCTCCCTGGCCTTCATGAGCTGAGTCTGGAATAATGCAGTTTTTTGTACCTGGGTTAGTATTGCTAGGACAGCAAACCCTGCTAACACTTATGTCTATTGATGCAGCAACGACAGATCAAGATTTATAAATTTCAATCTTTCAGTAACAATATGCCCCTAGGAGAGAGAAAGGTGCAAAACAAAACACGTATAACATAAGAAAATAGATATAAACATATGCCATGAACAATAGAATAGCCAGGATGGACAACAAAGAAACTGAGACACAGACCAAACAGTTGACTAGCAAAAGCCACACCCTCCTTTCATAAAAACATACCATTTAGGACAAGTTTTATAATCAAACTTTAAAACTACAAACATGAAACATCAATAACTTTTAAAAGTTATTTAGTTTGAAAACATGGAAGTCATATGTGTAGAGTTGTATTGAAAATACTCACAAAACTCACGAGCTTGAAGGATTTTTTTCTAGAATACGTGTGTATCATTGAATTAAGAGAGATAAGGGGGATCCGATACAGCCTACACCCCTGCCTCGGACCAAGCAAGGGGCTGCAAAAACACACACAGAAGCTTAGTTACAGGAATAGATACTGGGTAGGACCTTACTACACACCTAAAACAACATAAACTACTGGCCCAAACCCTGAAGGCCTGAACCTGACTTAAGGCTCCCATACACTTCGCTCCAGTGAAACACCACAGATGACACTCATTTTCGAAGGAGTGGAGAGCCGTCTGCAGATTGGGTTGGGTCTTGTCAAAGACTATTGCATTCTTGTGCTTCCAAAGCGCCCAGAATAATCACAGGTTTGAAGGATTTTATGAATGTGTTCTAGAAGAAATTAGTGATAACAAATATGCATCGAAGACTGTGCAAGTCAAATGTGACAAGTATTTTTGGCTGGAGGGAGTACTAAATCTAGAGGAGAGTGTATTAAAGGAATGTCATATATTGAACAAGGGTTCTCTTACAAACAATACCCTTGTGATAATTAATACTAGCTCATTAGGAACAAAGGAAATTCAAACAGAAGAAATAGTTTTTTTTCTCGGAAAATGCAGGAGGACTGCGCATCATTATATCAAGTAGAGGGGAAAAAGAAGTCCAAGCGGACAGATACAAGCATCCTAGGCCACTTAAGGCGGCCAAAAACACAAAAACAGAAACTGATCCATCAGGAGGCACAATAGAAACACGACCACACACTACCCACTAGAACATTCCTGCAGAGCTAAGGGCTGTTGCTAGGCCTAAACTTTCCAGATTCTTGACCCCAGCCATCACCCAACATGCTAGCTCATCAAGCAGGGATCTCTGCACTTTTCCAATGGTAGGAGATTCACCATCAAAGACAGCCTGGTTTCTTTGCATCCATAAGCACCAAGCTCCTAAAATGATGACGCTATTGAATCCCTTTCTCCATTTCTTATGTACTTTGCTGCTCACCTCTTTCCACCAATCAGCAAAAGACGACACATGTGCCCCAGGAGAGGTGCCCCAAACCAAAAGGTGAAAGAATATTGTGCCAGAAATGTCGGGCGAAGACGCAAGAAGCTAGAAGATGTTGAGCGGTTTCTGTTCCTGGTCGCAGAGAGGGCAAGCATCCGGGTGCTCCAGCCCTCTTCTCTCCAGTCTATCAACTGTCCAACCGAAAGATCCATATCTAGATGTACTTTTACAATCACAAAGTAATTTGCTCTTTGTTGAAGGACTTACAAAAAGAAGAAAATGTATCAAACGTGCATGCGTCAAAAAAATTGATCACAAAAAGGACAACGAAATGCACACATACTTACCTCAATATATGAGGCTGCAACATCTGAATGCTTCTCGTTAGTTCTTGCTATGAATATATCCCAGAAAACCGACCACCACTCGAAAAGAAAGCCACCGGGTGCATCAATGGCTGAAAAAAAAGAACAGTTTTTGGGAAGTAAATAATAGTCTTGACAAGCAACAGACAAAACGGACAGGAAGAACTCAAGAAAAGAAAAGTAACTCCACACAACTTGCAGACAAATGCATACCAACTGGATCTGAAGAGACCTTTCCTTCTGCTTGGAAGGCCTTTGCAGTTGCCTGCAAATTTCTCTTCATAAAATAGTCATATATGTAAACATCCAGCCTGTTTCATGAAGTAGCCAAATAGTCAAAAGACAGGATTGAAGGAAATAACCAATCATCCAATCATAAGATGATGTTTCAAGAAGAACATGAGTAGGTAGCTAGTAAGCATATAGAATTATGATAAAAGGAATGCATATTTAATTATTTATATAGTATTACTATATTGGACAGAGAATCAGGAAATTGCCATGTCTTCAAAAATACAGTTATGCTAGATTGGCATAACTAGTTTTATTTATTTGATTTTGCATCTCCTTCGAAGTAGACCCACAGCTAAACTGATCATGAGCATCAGTGTTCCGCCAATCATATTTCCATTCACTGACAATAACCTTTTAATTCAATTAAGAATGCATCATTAGTTCAAATATATGCTTTCCAAAAAAATGTTCAGTATTAGAGACATAGGTGTAGTATAGCACTGGACTAAAACAGGACCATTGTCTATCTGGCTATCTGCGTTATCTGTACTGTCTCCATCTTGCAGTGGCAATAGTAGCTCTAGCATGACGTGGTCGAACACTGAGCCGTGGTCGAACACTGAGCCGTTGTTTGGTTGGACGTACAAGGAGGGATGGAAAGGGGCGGCCACATTTACTATAGTGTTTAGATGAGAGTCACGGGGCAAGGTGAACACTGGAGCAATTTTTGGTGACGGCGTGATCAAAAAATCGAGGGGACGCCCCCGCCTCATCCTACTTTGACATCAAACCAAACACATGTTAAGACTCTGTCAAACCAGGCTATCGAATCTGCACCACCACCATCCGCTCTTACTGAGCCTAAGACTTTCTGTCAAAAAAGGCTAAAAGATTCCTCCGCAAGCGGAGGAACCCACATCCCAGCAAACGAATAGAGATCCTCCCTTCCAGAATGCTTAATTGCTCAACTAGAACTACTACTGAATGTCCATAAATGTCCATAATCTTCGGTTAAAATGTAGATACTGCTAAAAGTGGGCAAATCTGTCAAAACCTGGGGCAACCCTCAAATCAGCTCTCCTCGACCTCGAGAACAAACAAAGGGTTTAGGCCTTGTTTGGCTCATATGAATTGGATAGGATTGGAAAAAAATTATGAAAGAATTTGACTTGTTTGACCAATCCACATGGATTGAGAGCAAAACGAACAAGCGTAAGAAAAAAACAAGGCTGAAATGAAAATAAAAGGAGCTATCGCGGCGAAACCCTAGCTGCCAAACACGACCTCGCACACAATACTGGAGACAGCTGCAACGCGTCCCCACGAACGCGATAACAGCACAGAAAATTCATCAAAAAAGACGCAAAATCACGCCAGCCCAAGCGAACCAAACGATAAACACGTGCACAGAAAGATACTCATGTAGTCATGTGAAATGGTAAACCAAATCCTTACATCTTGTCCGCCTCCCAGTTAGTCTGCGACATGGCCGGTGCTCTTCTCACGGCGCGCCGAACAGGAAGCCTCTCCCTCCGAAGCAAAAAGCCCCGAGGAGGAGAGCCTGCTCAGATGGGCCACCGACACCTCCGCAGTGGACGCCTGGGCGGTGGGAGCGTGGCTCGAGCAAGGCGGGGTGGAGATATCGAGGCGAAACGCTTGCGGCGGGGCCGCGGCGGTGAGCGGCGGAAGGGAGGGCGGATTGGAATCGCTGGTAGCGGCGGGAGCGGGACGGGAGAGTCGGGGGGACGGGGATGTCGAAATGTACGAGGGGGACGGGGAAGGTAATGGAGGCGAGGGCCAATTGGGGAATAGAGACGGAAGGAGTGGGACAAGACACAGGAGTACAGGACAGGAGACAAGACCGGGCGTATTAAAATAATTAAAGAAAATCATTAATAATTATGACTTCTTATGTAATAAAAGATACTTATGAGTTATGAGTTATGACTCGCAGGTTCCTATTTACAACCTCTATTTCTAGATAAAGAGATTTTATTAAGAGTTATCTTAAGTCATTTTCTAAAGTTTTGATCAAATTTCTTGAAAAAACATCAAAATTTACGACATCAATTTAGTATCTTTAGGTATATCATATAACATATGTATTTATGATGTACTCATTTTATATCATAGATATTATTAATTTTTATATGAAGTTAGTTAAATTTAAGGTAGATGGCTTACACGGATTCTAAAAAATAATTTATTTGATGATATAGAGATGACTACGGTCAAAGTCACAGACAAAATTATTAATATTTATATAATACACTAATCCAAATGTCCCAAGATGTTACTGAACTCTTAAACCAACAAACATTAACAAACTAGTAGATAGAAAATATATAAATTTTTAACAGTATCGTTTTTAACTAAAGCAAATCAAGAGCATCACAATATATAAATCAGTTAGAGAACATAACAAAAGCATAATCAATTACAAATTAACTTTATCAAATGTAAGTAAACCATAAATATCATGTCAAAACATTCATCATAATATTTATGGTTGCCATAAAAATAATAGAGTTATTAACATAGATTCTTTAGATGCTGAAGTGAGAATGTGATGCTATTTTCCTTCCAAAAAGTCAAGCATCATAACTTGAAAACAATAAATAAAGCAAGAGTGAGATGAAAATACCTGAGCAAGTAATTGATTAACAAGTCATGTAAACTTCATATTTAAATTATAGAATGGTTAAAATATAGTATAGCTATTCTATTGAATTGGACTACAATCTAATTATAACCATAGGAACCATATGATATGGTAAGAGTTAGAACTCTACAAACACAATAAACATCCACTTCAAATGTCTCACATGAATGCATATGAAAGCAAACTATGCTTTCTTTTGCGCGCATATCCAGAGTCGTATCATGTAGACGTTGTACCGATACAATCAAGTTTTAGGACTTAACAGCTTGAATGCAATAACTTCAGCATCACACTGATACAGTACAAGTATGGTCAAACCATAGGACTTGAATAACTTCGGCGTCACATAGATGCAGTATCGATCGATTAGGAACTGTGGTCCATGATATAACTCTAATGTAATAACAAGGGGGATATTATGCATATGATAGATGCAATAAACCATGTACTTCAATGGTATATCATATTCCTTCCAACCAAAATGGAAATCAATATGAATTCATGATAAAAAAAAAGAAAATGACTCATATATGGATAACAAATATCATCTTTAATAGAATATGACCAGGTTAACTTCAAAACTTAGATATTTCATAAAGTATTTACACACTAAATATTAAGTGATGATAATATATATAAACAGAAACAACAATCGGTTCAGCAAGATAGCAACCATCGCTACAACTATTTTCCTTTAACGAAGAGTCCTTAAGGCACTAGGAACTATTTGAAGCACTAGCACCTGTTTTATAAAAGCACAATTCAGTACAACATTTCATGATGATTCATAATCGAAAACTATGACACAACTTCCACAAACTAGAATTCTAGAGAGATACATATTTCTATATTTTCAAATAGATTTCTGGGCTCGCATACTTTTACTCAAAACTTTCAACTCTCTGTCCCAAATAAGGCAAAAATACATTCTGGAAATTTATAGAAAATTTTCTACAACTTTTATGTTGACCACTCAACCTAATTCTACATTAATAATTCCTAGAAATCGGGATAAACTTCTTACCCAAATTTGTTTCCAGTCTTTAAGACAATAACAATGTTTTTGCAATTACTCCCAAACCACTAATCAGATTGGAACTAAACCAGTGACATTTGAAATATAACAAAGATACCTTCACTTTTGTATTCATGTAATTACCTAATTCGATCTCTTATGTGGTACAAAACGATATTGATCTACTGACATACCAAGCTAAAAAACATGAAACAAGGTTGTACCCCAATAAACAACATTGAACATCGATGAATGACGATGCAAACACCAAATCTTCTCCTTTTCTCTCTTCTATTTCTCTTCCACCCCTTCTTCCTAATGGTATGTAAAATTGAAAGGGAAATATGCCCTTGGACCATTTCTATAAATATTTTGGTGATTAGATGCCCAACACATATTGTTTTGGTTAATATGTGCTAAGTGCTAAAGAAGTGCAAATCAAGAATCAAGGTATGCCTCTAGCCTTGGTGAATTGTTTTTTATACTAACATATTACCCTACAGGAACTGTATCAAAGCAAATGAGAATGGAGTGGAGAAGTTTGGCTGAGTCCAGCCAAACCTGCACCAGCCTTCGGTGCACCGGACTGTCCGGTGTGCACCGGACTGTTTCCGGTGTGCAGGTTGGTTCAGCAGCGAAGTCGCTGCTCTCGGGAATCGGCGAGGGCGATATGGCTAAAAATCATTGGACTATCCGGTGAGCCATCAGCGCCCGCGCTCAATGCTCGGCGACGAACTCGTTGCTCTCGAGAATTCACCGAGGGCGTCGCGGCTAAAATTCACTGGACTGTCTGATGTGCACCGGACTGTCCGGTGAGCCAACGGCGCCCGCGACCAACGGTTGGCAGCGCGATCAATGGGCGACACGTGGCCCGAGCCAACGGTCACTTGGTCGCACCGGACTGTCCGATGTGCACCGGATAGTGTTCGGTGTGCCAAATGGCCCAAAGGTCCAACGGTCGGCTTCGCCAGAAGAGGAAAGAAATCGGGCACTGTTCATGTCCGGTGGTGCACCGGACTGTCCGGTGCACCACCCGATAGAAGGCAAGAATTGCCTATCAAATGGAGGTCCAACGGCTCCTAGCTGCCTCGGGGCTATAAAAGGGACCCCTAGACGCATGAAGCACTACACCAAGCCTCCATTGAACATCTTAAGACGCCTAGACTTCGCAACCATGCAATCGGACCATCGTGTTTGAGATTTGAGCACTTCTTGAGTTGTAATTGTAAACTCCCTGCGCCGTGTTTGTGTGCTCACATCTTGACTTGTGTGCGTGTGATTGCTGCGGTTCTTGTGTGTGTTTCTTTCTCTCCCTTACTCTTGTGCTTTGTGTTGTGATCAACTTTGTAAGGGTGAGAGGCTCCAACTTGTGGAGATTCCTCACAAACGAAAAACATCTCTAAAGAAGAAAACCATGGTATTCAAGTGTATCATTGGATCACTTGAAAGGGGTTGAGTGCAACACTTGTCCATTGGGACGCCACAATGTGGAAGTAGGCAAGTGTTATACTTGGTCGAACCACAGGATAAAATCCCCGTGTCTCTTGTGTCGCTTTTCATTGTGATTGGTTTCTCTTCTTGAGTTCACGCGTAATCACTTGTGCTATTGTTCCAAAGTTCAATACTCACTCTAAAGGAACAATCAAGTGAAGAGTTCTCGCTTTAACAATTTGGTTTCAATCTTTCTAACACTTCATAACCAAGTTGGGATATTTAGTGTTGAATTTTTACAGGATCACCTATTCACCCCCCCCCCCTCTAGGTGCTCTCAATTGGTATCAGAGTCGTACTCTTCATTAAGGGACTAACCGCCCGAAGAGATGGATCCTAAGGGTAAGGGGATGGTGATCAATGACAAGGAGGAGTCCCTCTTCAACGAGCCAAGAGATGACAAGCCCACCGACTCAGGCTCGAGTCACAAGAAGAGGGATGGAAAGAAGAGGCACATTAAGAAGATCATCTACTACGACAGCGACGCTTCCTCCTCTTCACCAAGGGATGACGACGACGAAGACTCTTCGTCGAAAAAGAAAACAGTTAATCAAAATTATTCTTTTGATTATTCTCGCATCCCTTACAATTCGAATGCCCATTTACTCTCTATTCCACATGGAAACCCCCCATACTTCGATGGAGAGGACTACTCATTTTGGAGTCACAAAATGCGTAGTCACTTATTTTCCCTCCATCCTAGCATTTGGGAAATTGTAGAAAATGGAATGCATTTCGATAGCACTGATAATCCTGTATTCATAAATGAGCAAATACATAAAAATACCCAAGCCACTACTGTTTTGCTAGCATCTCTATGCAGGGATGAATACAACAAAGTGAGCGGCTTGGACAATGCCAAGCAAATATGGGATACCTCAAGATCTCTCACGATGGTAATGACGTCACCATGATCACCAAGATGGAACTAGTGGAAGGCGAGCTTGGGAGATTCACCATGATAAGGGGAGAGGAGCCAACACAAACGTACAACAGGCTCAAGACCCTTGTCAACAAAATTCGAAGCTATGGGAGTACAAGATGAACGGATCATGACGTCGTCGACTCATGCTAAGGTCATTTACTGTTATTGATCCTCATCTTGTAAACCTTATTCGTGAGAACCCCAGGTACACCAAGATGACGCCCGAGGAAATCCTCGGAAAATTCGTAAGCGGGCGCATGATGGTGAAGGAAGCAAGGTATGTGGATGATGCGTTAAACAGACCGCTTCCTCCCTATGAGCCACAACCCGTTGCTCTCAAAGCAACTAGCAGCAAGGAGGCGCTACCTAGCAAGGTAGCACAAGTGGAGGTTGCCGGGCTCAACGAAGACGAGATGGCGCTCATCATCAAGCGTTTCAAGACCGTCTTGAAGGGACGTAAGGAGTATCCCAACAAGAACAAATCAAAGGGAAAGCGCTCCTGCTTCAAGTGTGGTAAGTCTGGTCATTTTATAGCACAATATCCCGATAATAATGATGACCCGGCACAAGAGAAGAAAGGGAAGAAGGAAAGAAAGAAGAACTATAGGAAGGCAAAGGCGAGGCGCACATTGGAAAGGAATGGGACTCCGAGTGTTCTTCATCCGACTCCGGTGATGAAGGACTAGCTGCCTCGGCCTTCGACAAATCTTCCCTCTTCCCCAACGAATGCCACACGTGCCTTATGACTAAAGAGAAGAAGGTACGTATTCGAGATACTCCTAAGTATTCTTCTTCTAGCGATGAGGAATCCTCTGATGATGAAATAAATTATAGTGATTTATTTAAAGGGTTAGATAGATCCAAGGTAGACAAAATAAATGAATTAATTGATGCTATTAATGAAAAAGATAGACTTCTAGAAAAGCAAGAAGATATTCTCTATGAGGAACATAATAAGTTCATTAGTGTTCAAAAATCTCTTGCTCTAGAAGTTAAGAAAAATGAAATATTATCCTCTGAACTGTCTACTTGTCATGATTCTATTTCTAGTCTCAAAAGTTTGAATGATGAGTTGAATACTAGGGTAGAAAAATTTAATGTGGCTAGTTCATGTGTAGAGCATGTTGTAATCTGTAATAGATATAAAGATATTGATATTAATGCTTGTAATGAACATGCTTCTACCATTATTAAGTTAAACAATGATGTTGCAAGTCTTAATGCTCAACTTAAGACTTGCAAGGATAAGTATGAGAAACTCAAATTTGCTAGGGATGCCTACACTATTGGTAGACACCCCTCAATTAAGGATGGACTTGGTTTCCGAAAAGAAACCAAGAACTTAACAAGCCAAAGGACTTCTGGTCTCAACAAGGAGAAAGGGAAGGATCCTATGGCTAGTAGCTCATATTCTTCACATGATCAAAAGAACCATGCTTATCTTTATGCTCGTGTCAAGAAAATTTCCAATGTTGCTCATCATGATAAGTGTTATAATCATGCTGCTTTACCTACTTATCATGATTCACATGCTATGTTTGCATCTAGCTCCACACATGCTCATGGTAGAAGTAGACCTAGGCATCATCATGTTGTTTCCCATACGCCTAGGAAAGTATCCATTGGTCCAACTGCTATCTATCAAACATGTGATGCCTCATTTGTATTGTCATGTAAGAATACCAAAGTAGTTGCTAGAAAGTTGGGATCTAAATGCAAGAGAGATAAAATTTGCATTTGGGTTCCAAAATCTGTTGTAACTAACCTTGTAGGACCCAACAAGAGTTGGGTACCTAAAACCTAAGCTTAATTACCTTGCAGGTTTATGCATCCGGGGCTCAAGCTAGATTATTGATAGCGGATGCACAAATATGATGGGGGAGAAGAAAATGTTTACCTTCTACGTCAACAACAGGGATTCCTGAAGCGTCCCCAATCCTCTGGGACTCAAATGTGATACAATTACTAGTCCCAGGAGGCTAGTAAACACATTTATACATCAGATGATACCAAATCTGCTTAAACGAGACAAACCTACAAAGGTGGCGAACAACTTTAAGAGTTGGTCCACAACTCGGGACATATCATCAGAGTGGGGCTGAAGCAGCCCGATATACGCAATGAAGCAAATCAGCGGTCCAACAGCCACAGGCAAGGTTGGGAACAGTCGTAACTCTTACCCGGTCTCCTTTTTCTGAAAAACAACAAATAAGCAAGGGTGAGTACAAACGTACTCAGCAGCCCACCTTCACCCGCGGAATGGGGAAATCAGATATAATGCATGGAATATGTAGAGCTCAGGATATTTGCAGAAATAGCAATATTTTATGCAGGGTTGTTTTGAAAAACATTTTGTATTTTGCAAAGCGCATCCTCTCCAAAAGGAGCAGGAAGTTTTTCCATATTAGAACAAAATCCCCTGGACTAAACCATCCAGGTATCTCAGCAGTTCCCACTGGTTTTCATTTTCAACAACAGCTACTGGACTTCCCGTCCACCATAGCTCACGGCTCAACCGCCGGTCCTTATAAAAACCACTTTTTCTCAAACGCACCTTTTTTTTGAAACAAAACACTAATTGCCATACCACACCAGACTCGTCAATTCCTGTGGACACAGACTATTCGAATAGGTTTTCAAACTCTGCGCAGAGGTGTACACTTTACCCACTAGTCCGGCTCTGCGATCTCATGGCCGATGAGATCCGAATCCGAATCTCTTTCTTTCCTCGCACGTCCTAACCTTAACGGTTATACCGGAAGGAGTCAGGCCACCGCCATGTCCAAACTGGACAAAACATTCCCCCTCCTTATCCTCCCGGTGCTCCCCAGCCTTCATAACCCTGGGGTTGGACCGTACGAGTTCAGATTGAGTGATTGCCCACACAGTCTCGAGTGGTTGTACTTATCATGAGTACAGGTAGTGAAAGATGACAAACTGGTCCTTATAAGAGGGGACAATCCTTCTGCTCACGCCTAAACCAGCTGAGCCATCACCTTAGGCCCTCCCCTAAACCAGGGAGTCCTTGATCATCCCTACTCAAAGGTGATAAGGGTGAAAACCCTTCATCAAACACATTTTGAAAAGCATTTTCTTTTGAAAACTCACACCTTTCCTCAAAATCATTTGTAACAATTATATCAGGGATTGATTGCGGCAAGCGGCTGGGTGGCCATAATAACTTGTCTCAAAATCATATTATGCATAAAATAACAGGTTGAGGGTTGTGGTTGTAAAACATAGGTAATTTATGCATCAAAGGGATCCAGTGAGCTTGCCGTGCTTATTCGGCGAAGGGGGAAGGGGAGCTCGCGGAACTGGCTTCTGGCTCCACTGCGTGGCGTAGACTTACAGATCTGGCCTCCACGAGACGGCATGAACGCTCCGAGAACTATGCAACATGAATAAGCAAACATACAAACAAGCAAGTATACCAACAAATATTTAGTATAGTGGTCAGAATAGCGATATATGGATGGGTAGAGTCTTAAGTAGAATCTGTGTCATGTGGTGTTGTGATATTACTAGTGGTGGAGCGGAGGTGCTTACCAGGAGGGTGGACTGGAGGTGAAGCGACACTATGCGTGTAGCCGGCAGAGCAGAGTAACTGAGTGGGTGGGGTGTTTGCCTTGGCTGAGGGTGTTGAGTGTGTGGAGAGGGAGAGGGTAGCTGGGTGTATGTGGTGTAGCACAGTGAAGTTCACTGTAGGTGAGAATAGTGACGAATGAATCGTCTGACTTAGTATGAACAGGAGAGTTATAGGCAGAATATGGGACGAGAGTATTTTGGGAGTCTTCTGGACCATGGACCATGCTTAAGGGATGACATGGTTGGGTAGGGAATAGTTTGATAAGAATTTGGAAACGAGAATTATTGGAATCTGAGTTTGGAAGCCTGGTTCAAAGGAATCTCAAAGTTAAGCATGCTCAACTTGGAGAAACCTAGGATGGGTGACCAGATGGGAAGTTCCTACTGGAAGGAAAATCACAGTCACCGGAGTTCGTATGACTGGAACATGGGTCTGGCTGGTCTTAGGTGGACTGGACAGCATGATGGATGAGTAGTTGAAATTTGGGATAACTAGATGACCGATGAATAGTAACGATGATTAGTAACGATGAATAGTGGCGATGGAAAAGTAATTATAGATATCATCGATGAATAGTAACGATAATGAATAGTAATGATAAATAGTAACGATGATGAATAGTGTATGTGAATAGTAACGATGAATAGTAATGGTGAATAGTAATGGTAAATAGTGATAGTGAATAGTCGTATGAACGAACGATGAACGATGAATAGGAACTATGAACGATCGGACGAACGAACAAACAAACTAAGAACAGGGGGACGAACGATCGAAGAACGATCGAACGATCCTTGTGCTAGTGTGTGCTTGTGTGGAACATGGAGTGGGTGTGTGTGTGGGGGGGGAAGAGAGTTGCCATGAAATGGCTTGGGGTGGGATGAGAGGAGGCCCTTGCCCCTCTATTTATAGCCATGGTGGGGGGATTAGGGGGAGGGATGAGAGGATTAGTGGGAGGATGAGAGGATTAGTGGGAGATTAGCATGTATTTGTCTTGTATAAGTGAGATTAGCTTGTAGAGCTCACCGTATGACACTGGAGGCATACGTATACGTATGAGCATGAGGGAAGTTATGAAGAAAATATTTATAGGGACTTGAAAAAATGATCCTGAAGGTATTTCTTAAGAGGAAAATACTTGGAGATATATCGGTGGAATATCTGGGCAATATTTCTGGAAAGAACTTGAGGGGGGTTACTGGGGAAATATCTGGGCAGTATTTCTGGAACGAATTTGATGGGGGGGTCACTGAGGAAATATTTGTAGGATATTTTGAGGAGGATTTTGGAGAGAATATAAACCACTATAATTTATTTGCTGATATCAACTCGCAAACAAACATTTTGAAATGAAATTTGAAATTCATTTTGAATTTAGAGCGAGTTTGAGAAAATTCCAAGATTTGAATTTTTGGGATGCTACAAATCTACCCCACTTAAAAGGAATCTCGTCCTCGAGATTTGGCTTAGAAGGGTTATGGGTATAGCTTTACTTCAGCTAGAAATCTTCACTGTGCAGACTCTTCGAGGAGATGGAACTTCAACAAAATTTGGCCCTTGCGGAGCATCCGACTGCTGATTGCAAATGCTGATTCTGGCTACTCAAGATCATCTTCAGGCTTCTAGCTTTCGCTTGGCAACTAGCTTATTGAAGAAGCATCGATGCCAACACGCAAACCTTTCTCTTGCAAACTCCCACATGGATTCCTTCCTTGATTGGTCTTCTGGTGCTTCATCAACAAAACTTGGGTGACCACTTCTCAACCAGAAACTTATATCCTTCGATGATCTGGTTCTCCACAAGTTTGCTACAAGCCTTCTTCTTTTTCTCCATAGCAGGAACTTTATTACGGGAACACTACCCCACTTAAAAAGAATGAGGGTAGAACTCTTGAATCTTGGGGATTTGAACTCCTTGAAGTACCTCATAACAAGGGTGTTACGGGGCCTTCTTCTGATGTTGATGCTTGAGCAGGCTACGGAGAAATGACTGACATAGGGTTGATTCTGGGACAACCTTCTTCTCATCTTCTCTTTGCTATCTTCTTTTCTCTTCTCACTTTTCACTGCCTCTTTCTTTCTCTTTGCTCTTCCCACTCAAGGATTCTATCAAAGAGTATTACTATCATACACTAGAGGAAACCAAAGACTATGAACCATGTGCAACAGTCTTCAACTCAAGAATCACCAAGCATTGTGATCTTAGGGGCGAGGGAGTGGAAAATGGAGTTGCTTGCGATTTAGCAAAGGGGATTTTATCGGGTGTGTGGTTTGCTTTGAGTGAGATGGGAGTTGAGGGAGCTGGTGGGGGGGGGGTTTATAGGCGAGCGGTATGCAAGGGTGTGGAGTGGTGGTGATGGAGCAGGTGCTACGTGGAAGCAAGCGCGATGGAGGGGAAGGGGGCCTGGTGCTGGCGACGATGGCGGCGGTGGGTGCGCTGCAAAGGGGGCGTGGGTGGCGGTAGTGCGCTGCAAAGGGGGGCGTGGGGCGGTGGTTGGAGATGGGACACGCGTGTGGGGGGCACGGGTGAGTGGTGGGGTCAATGACCCTGATGTTTGTGGTCTCTGGTTCCAAGAATCTTTGCCTCTCTGTATGGTAATAACTCCTTCTGTCCTCTTTTCCTGTTTACTTTGACTCAGGGGCAGTGCTTTGATTCTCGCGGCCGGTCCTTTTGACTGAGCGGCTGGACTGGTTTCTTCTGTAGCTTGTTCCAGGCTTCAAGGGTAAGCTTCCCGGTATCTTCTTGGGTAAGGCACTTTTCTCTTGAGATGGGTTAAGATGAGAATGGAAGCATAAGGTGAGGATTAGATCTAATTTGTGATTGATGTTTTTAGAGAAAACCTTTCTTAAAAAGAAAGAAAACACATAAGTTCAACAATGATAAGCACAAACAAATCAAATATTTTAAATAGGGGAAGAATAGAGTTTTTCCAAAGCACGGACTACTCAGATTCGGGGGCTAAGCATAACTACTATTGCTCGGCTCCTGAACTGAGAACTATGCTAAATGCAACTTATGAGCACTAACGTTGAAGCATCACATATGCACTCAAAAGGGGAGAAAACATCAAGCGAAATTCATTTTGAAATGCCCTAGGGGGCCACACAATTAGAGTTTTTCAAAACACGGGACTACACGATTACCTCTCATACATGCAGGGCTCTAGCCAAAGTGAAGAAAAACTTCACTACCCAATGCACGCAGAGGACTGGGTATAACTAACTCAGATCTGGCAGCTTCTCTTCTGGCAAGGCTGGCGCACAACTTCAATGTGAGACATCTCCTGGATGGGTCAACAGGGAGCTGATCTTGATGACTTCTTCTGGCGGTGATTGAGATGGCAACACGGGGTCGAACTCTTCTTCAAGCGGGACTGGCTCTTGTAGCTCCTCAGAGGGCGGCGGTGCTGGCGGGGTGCTTGCAGCTTCTTCTTTGATCTCACGGGACGGTGCTGGAATCTTCTTCATGGTGAGGGGCTCAAACAGCTCTGGCGGGGGATCTTGGGAGGACTCGGGGTGCTCTCGCTTATCCATAGCCTGAGGGAAGACTGGAATTCCTTCCAAGACTATGGCTCCTTCCGGTAGTTCCCAAGCCTTCTTTTCTCCTCTGGTAGAGACCGGGTGACCTTCAAGAATCTGAGGGTCTTCAACTCTGATGGGTTGAACAGGGTTGGATGAAGCGGGCTCTTGGATTCGCAGGGCTCTACGTTGGTTATGGGTGACCAAGTAGGCATCCATCAACTTCTGGACGTGCTCATCCTTGGCTTGCTTCAGGGCTTCAACAGCAATGACTTCACGACTTTCCAATGCAATTGCACGGGCTTGAGCTATGGTGAGATCCACATGCAGCTGACGGTTGCGCTTCTCTGCATCTTCTGCTTGGGCAATCATCTGACGGTGGTGCCGAGCCAATAAATCATACTGTGCATCCCGGGTGAGCAGGTATGCAGTGAGGTACACGACTATGGGGTCATCCTCAAGCAGCTGCTTCCCTTCCAATGCACGCATCCTGGCCATCCAAACTGGACAGTCTCTCTGAAAGGGCGGAAAGAATCTGAGCGGTGTGTTGGCCACTTCTTCTTCATAGATCTGACACAGGGCCCTCAATGCCTTGCGAGCGACGACTTGGCAGGTGTCTTTGAATCTGTGCCCCGCAGCAGTGACACTCCATTCCCCATGGTGCGGACTGGATCCAATGTATACAGTCACGACACACTTCTCTGTGCCATGCTCGACCATCATACTCTAGCTGGCTCCTGGTTCCGAGGCGGACTGTGCATGCTCTCAGCAATTTGGGGAAACCATCTTCATTCTGGCAAAAGCTGGTTTGGCAGCGAACCTCCATCTGACTTCTGAGAGAAGGAAAGGGGGAAAGCATTTTTGAAATGAAGGGATGAGAGCAAGAATTTTTTTAAGAAAATAGTTTTGACTAAAAAAACTTTTGGATCAGGCTAAGGGTTACGTCCTGCGGCCAACCTAACAGCTCTGATACCACCTGAAGCGTCCCCAATCCTCTGGGACTCAAATGTGATACAATTACTAGTCCCAGGAGGCTAGTAAACACATTTATACATCAGATGATACCAAATTTGCTTAAACGAGACAAACCTACAAAGGTGGCGAACAACTTTAAGAGTTGGTCCACAACTCGGGACATATCATCAGAGTGGGGCTGAAGCAGCCCGATATACGCAGCGAAGCAAATCAGCGGTCCAACAGCCACAGGCAAGGTTGGGAACAATCGTAACTCTTACCCGATCTCCTTTTTCTGAAAAACAACAAATAAGCAAGGGTGAGTACAAACATACTCAGCAGCCCACCTTCACCCGCGGAATTGGGAAATCAGATATAATGCATGGAATATGTAGAGCTCAGGATATTTGCAGAAATAGCAATATTTTATGCAGGGTTGTTTTGAAAAACATTTTGTATTTTGCAAAGCGCATCCTCTCCAAAAGGAGCAGGAAGTTTTTCCATATTAGAACAAAATCCCCTGGACTAAACCATCCAGGTATCTCAGCAGTTTCCCACTGGTTTTCATTTTCAACAACAACTACTGGACTTCCCGTCCACCATAGCTCATGGCTCAACCGCCGGTCCTTATAAAAACCACTTTTTCTCAAACGCACCTTTTTTTTGAAACAAAACACTAATTGCCATACCACACCAGACTCGTCCATTCCTGTGGACACAGACTATTCGAATAGGTTTTCAAACTCTGTGAAGAGGTGTACACTTTACCCACTAGTCCGGCTCTGCGATCTCATGGCCGATGTGATCCGAATCCGAATCTATTTCTTTCCTCGCACGTCCTAACCTTAACGGTTATACCGGAAGGAGTCAGGCCACCGCCATGTCCAAACCAGACAAAACATTCCCCCTCCTTATCCTCCCGGTGCTCCCCAGCCTTCATAACCCTGGGGTTGGACCGTACGAGTTCAGATTGAGTGACTGCCCACATAGTCTCGAGTGGTTGTACTTATCATGAGTATAGGTAGTGAAAGATGACAAATCGGTCCTTATAAGAGGGGACAATCCTTCTGCTCACGCCTAAACCAGCTGAGCCATCACCTTAGGCCCTCCCCTAAACCAGGGAGTCCTTGATCATCCCTACTCAAAGGTGATAAGGGTGAAAACCCTTCATCAAACACATTTTGAAAAGCATTTTCTTTTGAAAACTCACACCTTTCCTCAAAATCATTTGTAACAATTATATCAGGGATTGATTGCGGCAAGCGGCTGGGTGGCCATAATAACTTGTCTCAAAATCATATTATGCATAAAATAACAGGTTGAGGGTTGTGGTTGTAAAACATAGGTAATTTATGCATCAAAGGGATCCAGTGAGCTTGCCGTGCTTATTCGGCAAAGGGGGAAGGGGAGCTCGCGGAACTGGCTTCTGGCTCCACTGTGTGGCGTAGACTTACAGATCTGGCCTCCACGAGACGGCATGAACGCTCCGAGAACTATGCAACATGAATAAGCAAACATACAAACAAGCAAGTATACAACAAATATTTAGTATAGTGGTCAGAATAGCGATATATGGATGGATAGAGTCTTGAGTAGAATCTGTGTCATGTGGTGTTGTGATATTACTAGTGGTGGAGCGGAGGTGCTTACCAGGAGGGTGGACTGGAGGTGAAGCGACACTATGCGTGTAGCCGGCAGAGCAGAGTAACTGAGTGGGTGGGGTGTTTGCCTTGGCTGAGGGTGTTGAGTGTGTGGAGAGGGAGAGGGTAGCTGGGTGTATGTGGTGTAGCACAGTGAAGTTCACTGTAGGTGAGAATAGTGACGAATGAATCGTCTGACTTAGTATGAACAGGAGAGTTATAGGCAGAATATGGGATGAGAGTACTTTGGGAGTCTTCTGGACCATGGACCATGCTTAAGGGATGACATGGTTGGGTAGGGAATAGTTTGATAAGAATTTGGAAACGAGAATTATTGGAATCTGAGTTTGGAAGCCTGGTTCAAAGGAATCTCAAAGTTAAGCATGCTCAACTTGGAGAAACCTAGGATGGGTGACCAGATGGGAAGTTCCTACTGGAAGGAAAATCACAGTCACCGGAGTTCGTATGACTGGAACATGGGTCTGGCTGGTCTTAGGTGGACTGGACAGCATGATGGATGAGTAGTTGAAATTTGGGATAACTAGATGACCGATGAATAGTAACGATGATTAGTAACGATGAATAGTGGCGATGGAAAAGTAATTATAGATATCATCGATGAATAGTAACGATAATGAATAGTAATGGTAAATAGTAACGATGATGAATAGTGTATGTGAATAGTAACAATGAATAGTAACGGTGAATAGTAATGGTGAATAGTGATAGTGAATAGTTCGTATGAACGAACGATAAACGATGAATAGGAACTATGAAAGAACGGACGAACGATCGAATGATCGGACGAACGAACGATCGGAATTTCGGCAGCATAACGGCAGGAAAAGATTATTTGGACGAACGAACGGACGAACGATCGAATGATCGGACGAACGAACGATCGGAATTTCGGCAGCATAACGGCAGGACAAAGATTATCTGGAAGAACGATGAATAGGGACTATGAACGAACGATGAACGATGAATAGGGACTATGAACGAACGATGAACGATCGAATGATCGAACAAACGAACGATCGGAATTTCGGCAGCATAACGGCAGGAAAAAGATTATTTGGATGAACGAACGGACGAACGATCGAACGATCGGACGAACGAACCATGAACGATCGGACGAACGATCGAACGATCGGACGAACGAACGAACAAACTAAGAACAGGGGGACGAACGATCGAACGATCCTTGTGCTAGTGTGTGCTTGTGTGGAACATGGAGTGGGTGTGTGTGGGGGGGGGGAAGAGAGTTGCCATGAAATGGCTTGGGGTGGGATGAGAGGAGGCCATTGCCCCTCTATTTATAGCCATGGTGGGGGGATTAGGGGGAGGGATGAGAGGATTAGTGGGAGGATGAGAGGATTAGTGGGAGATTAGCATGTATTTGTCTTGTATAAGTGAGATTAGCTTGTAGAGCTCACCGTATGACACTGGAGGCATACGTATACGTATGAGCATGAGGGAAGTTATAAAGAAAATATTTATAGGGACTTGAAAAAATGATTCTGAAGGTATTTCTTAAGAGGAAAATACTTGGAGATATATCGGTGGAATATCTGGGCAATATTTCTGGAAAGAACTTGAGGGGGGTTACTGGGGAAATATCTGGGCAGTATTTCTGGAATGAATTTGAGGGGGGTCACTGAGGAAATATTTGTAGGATATTTTGAGGAGGATTTTGGAGAGAATATAGACCACTATAATTTATTTGCTGATATCAACTCGCAAACAAACATTTTGAAATGAAATTTGAAATTCATTTTGAATTTAGAGCGAGTTTGAGAAAATTCCAAGATTTGAATTTTTGGGATGCTACAATTCCCAACACACCGTCATCTTTGGAGATGGGAACCAAGGCAAGGTTAAAAGGCTTATGCAAGATAGCCATCACAACCGAGCATTCTATCTCTAATGTATTTCTAGTAGAATTGCTCAGGTTAATTTATTGTCTGTAAGTCAATTGTGTCATATGGGCTATTATTGTTTATTTACAAATATTGATGTATCTGTCTTTAGAAGGAGTGATGGTTCATTAGCCTTTAAGGGTGTATTAGACGACAAGCTCTATTTAGTTGATTTCTCAAAAGAGAATGTCGATCTAGATGCATGCTTAATCGCTAAGGCTAATATGGGCTGGCTTTGGCACCGCTGTCTAGCACATGTTGGGATGAAGAGCCTTCATAAGCTTCTAAAAAGAGATCATGTGTTAGGACTAACCGATGTCTGTTTTGAGAAAGACAGACCTTGCGCAGCGTGCCAAGCAGGGAAACAGGTGGAAAGTACTCATCATAACAAAAAACGTGATGACAACGTCAAGACCATTGGAACTCCTACATATAGATCTCTTCGGGCCCGTTGCCTATCTCAGCATCGGGGGAAGTAAGTATGGTCTTGTTATAGTTGATGATTTTTCCCGCTTCACTTGGGTGTTCTTTTTGTAGGATAAGTCTAAAACCCAAGGAACCCTAAAGCGCTTATTAAGGAGAGCTCAAAACAAATTTGAGCTAAAGGTGAAAAAGATAAGAAGAGATAACGAATCTGAGTTCAAGAATCTTCAAGTCGAAGAATATCTTGAGGAGAAAGGCATCAAGCACGAGTTCTCCGCTCCATACACACCTCAGAAAAATGGTGTGGTAGAGAGGAAGAATATGATGTTAATTGATATGGCAAGGACGATGCTTGGAGAATACAAGACGCCTGAGCGGTTTTCGTCGGAAACTGTGAATACAGCCTGCCATGCCATAAACTGGCTCTATCTGCACCGCCTCCTCAAGAAGACGTCATATGAACTCTTAACTGGTAACAAACCTAATGTTTCCTATTTTCGTGTATTTGGGAGCAAATGCTACATTTTGGTAAAGAAAGGTAGACATTCGAAGTTTGCTCCCAAAGATGTAGAAGGTTTTTTACTAGGGTATGACTCAAATACAAAGGCGTATAGGGTCTTCAACAAATCATCAGGACTAGTTGAAGTCTCTAACGATGTTGTATTTGATGAGACTGATGGCTCTCCAAGAGAGCAAGTTGATCTTGATGATGTAGATGAAGATGAGGTTACGACGGCCGCAATGCGAACAATGGCGATAGGTGATGTGCGACCACATGAACCACAAGAGCAAGATCAACCTTCTTCCTCTACAGTGGTGCATCCCCCAACTCAAGACGATGAATAGGTACCTCAAGAAGAAGGGCAGGATCAAGGGGGAGCACATGAAAAACAGGATAACGAGGAAGAAGCATCATGAGTTCCTCCAACTCAAGTCCGAACAACGATCCAAAGAAATCATCCAGTGGTTCAGATTCTAGGTGATATCAGCAAGGGAGTAACAACTCGCTCACACTTAGCCAATTTCTATGAGCATTACTCGTTTGTTTCTTCTATTGAGCCTTTCAGTGTAGAAGAAGCCTTGCAGGATCCGGACTAGGTGTTGGCCATGCAGGAAGAGCTCAACAACTTCAAAAGAAATGAGGTTTGGAGCCTGGTGCCACGTCCAAAGCAAAACGTTGTGGGAACCAAATAAGTGTTCCGCAATAAGCAAGACGAACATCGAGTGGTGACAAGAAATAAGGCTCGACGTGTGGCAAAAGGTTATGCCCAAGTCGCATATTTGGATTTTGAGAAGACTTTTTGCTCCTGTGGCTAGGCTATAATCAATTAGAATTTTATTAGCCTATGCTACTCAACATTCATTTAAGTTGTTCCAAATGGACGTGAAGAGCACCTTCCTAAATATACCAATCAAGGAGGAAGTGTACATAGAACAACCCCTTGGCTTTGAGGATGACAGGTATCCCGACCATGTCTACAAGCTCTCTAAGGCACTCTATGGACTTAAGCAAGCCCCAAGAGTATGGTATGAATGTCTTAGAGATTTTCTCATTTCTAATGCTTTCAAGGTTGTAACACCCCTGGTGTTACTACCACTAAAACTTGAGCATGACATCATGAGCATTGGCATAACATGTGTTTGTTACAATTAGAGTGCATTCACTAGGCAAAAAATTCAAACAAGTGGTATTGATGTGAGTTGATGTGTGGTTAACTCTAGGGTAGAGTACTTAACCCCAAACTGGGCCTATGAGTAAAAATGAAGCCTAAATAAGTTAAAATCTCAAAACTCATTAGAAATAATCATAAGATATCACATTTAATGGACTTGGGTAGCACCAAAACCCTAAAGTGATAAAAACTATGAAAAGACCCCTGGAAAACCCTAAATTGGAACCCTAGGGGGCTAAGTGTAAAATTTGCACACTTTTGGACCCAAGTGCAAATACCAAGGTAGTACAACATCACAAACTATGTGTTTCTCACATTTGAGGATTTGCAAGCCAAATGATGAAGTTTGGACTTATTTGCAAAAAGGACACCCCCTTCATCCCTATGCCTAATTCTGAAAACCAGTGCATAGAGCCAACTTTGGAACCCTGTATCTTTCAGTTCATGAGGAATTTGCCTATGGTCAACACACCAAACTTGTAGAGCTACTACAGGAGTACAACTTTGCTTATGTGATTAAGCCTTGGTCACATGCAAAATTTGGAGTAAAATGAGCCCAAAGTTAGGCTGTCAGTCAGCCTTAAGTCTGAATTCTGGTTAACAGAGTGTAGGATCAACTTTGGGACCATGTGGAGCTTGATTTAATGGATGTTTAGCTAAAAACTCTGTGACAAAGTTAAAGTTGGTTTGTTAAGCTACAACTTTGATGCAGGGAGTTGGTTAGGTCATTGCATGAAATTTGGAGCAAATCACCCCCAAATAAGCTATGTCAGATCGACTGAATGGCATTGCGATGGTACAATGCACTGAACGAGATCAGGTGCAGTGCACCTCACCGCCGATGACCACGCGCTCGGATTCGTACTGCCGAGGTGATTCGTGCTCATCGGTGCCCGAATAACGTCTCAGGGTGAAAAGATCTTAATCGCGGATGTGCTTGAGCCACTATTCCTCTCCGGCCGTCGTGTCCGCCTGACTCACGGCCGATCTGGATGAACTCACCAGAGTTAGCCACCTAGCAACCATGCGCCACGTGCTTAGGTGCTTTAACCACGTCGCAGTGAGTCACCTTAGCCCACCCGTTCATCGCCGGTGATCTTGCCACGGTAAAGTCCACGAATCGCTTGCGCTAGTAGCTTCTTCCCTCTTCGGCCGCCACCGCGCCAACTCCAAATCACGAGTCACCGACCCCGAATCCTATAAATTGAGCGCACCATCGGCTCCGCCATGTAGTCAAGCACTCAACGCACCCACATGTGCCTCCGATTAGCCACCAGAGAGTCCCAATTTAGGATTTCCCCTAAATCGATCTAGAGCACCGTACTGAGTGAGCTCGCCGTGGCCAGCGTGCTACAGGTCCGTTCATGCCCTCTGTTCTCTTGTTTCAGTACTCTTATGTGCTCCTGATACTCCTTGACCCATCCAATTAATCTAGGACTCGAAGAATCACCAGGAACATCTCGGTTTGTCTGTTGCTCGCGCTGTCACCGTGGGCAGTGTGATTAAGAGCTCAAACCTTGCAATTAAGTGATGGGAAATGGTCGTTTAGGGTTGAATTTGGTGTCAAGCAAAGGAAAGGGATAGTCGTTACCTATTTCAACCAGTACAAGCTTGTCGTAGCTCGGCCTGTCGCCGTTCACCGTCGGGGATCGCGAGTTATAAAGAATAGAAATGGGAGGGGTCTTACTGGAAATGTCAGTGAGACAGAGATACAGTAGGAAGGAGTCTTTACGGGTTATTTGAACAGTCAGAGGTCTATGTGCAAAGACGCCAGTGTAGGCGCGCGCGGGCGCATTCCGTCGATATTGGGCTGGCTCGGGTTGAATTGAGCCCAGTACTGTTGATACCTTTTCCTTTTCTTTTTCTACCAGACCTTGGAAATCCATAGAAAATTCTAGAAAAGGGCTAAAAATGTGAGACCAATTTTGTTAGACTCCTAAATTTCTGCAGTATTTAATAAAAATAGTTTTAGGATTTTTAATCCAAACAGGGAATTATGTAGTATTTTAAAGGGCCAAAACCTATACTCCTGGAATTTTAGAAATTAATTAGTAACTTCAAAAATCATCAAACTTTTTGGATAAGCTTAAAATGATATTTAGAAACCTAGGGTAAAGTTTGACAGGATTTGGACAATGTTTGATACTTAAACCCCAAAACCCTAATCTTTTGAGTAGAGTCTGCCCTTTGAAATAAAATACTGACTCCAAAAACCCTAGATTCCTGGAGTACCGTGAAGGAAAATTGTATTCAAGACCTAATATGATGAACCTTTGTTATCATTGCACTTTCATAAGCATCACATAAGCATTCATGATTATGTATGGTTGTATATAGAGAACGAGGAAGAGGTAATAGTTGAAGAAAAAGGAGTTGCACCACCACCACCACCCAAAGACCCACCTGCCGGGAACTGCTTTTATTTTGATATTTGTGGAGCAGAGCCCGACTCTCCTACAACACAAGGCAAGCCCCGATGCATTTGCCACCTCCTTGCTATTTTAAAATCTTTCTCACTTGCTTGATGCATTATGTGATAGGAGTTATGTGCCAAACAATTGATGCATTTCCTTCCTTGAAAAATTGATTACTTATCCTTGATCACCTGTTTTATGAAAAGGTTTTTCTGATGCTTAGTCTTGCTCTAGAAAACAAAATGTTTTGTTTTGATAAAATATGATGCTTCAAGTGGGATGGGATGTTTTCAAAAAATAAAACTTGATGGTGGATCCATCATGGCCGTGATGGGTTCAACATCAAAAAAGATGTACCTCTTCCAGGTACCAAACTTTGGGTTTGAAATGATAAAGCTGAGACCGGATGGGTGACTTGCACGAGAAGAGAGTCTCGGTGTAGTGTCTCCGTCTGAGTCGATTAAGGACCGTTTCGATGTAGGCTTGAGGATTGAGGACCTTTTAACTGGTCACATGCCTCATCATGGGTAAGCTTTGCCTCGGGCAGACTAATACCAGAATAAGACAACACGCAATGGGAGTGGAGAGATGGCGAGCGTAGCGTGTACCCTCCGTGGCAAGAGGTCGGATGGTGGTGTATCTGTACTCTCGGTTGGCGTGAACCTGATCTGGTCTTAAGAACCCCGGTGGCGAGTTGACATATGCAAGGGTTAAGTGCTACATATGTCGTGTGATTGGAGATCCCCAGCAGGGTATTAATCGATTCGGATCGCCGTTACTTCTCGGACATGAAGACTTGGTCACTGCCCTACACGTAGCATTCCAGTAAATAAGAAGGGTTGATAAAAAGATGGCTAGTATAGACCAAGTGGTTGAACTAGGGTAGAAAGAACTCTAGATTTAGGTAATGACTTAACTTGCTAATAAAAACTGGATTTTAAGGATCCACTATGTGTAAGCATTTCTGCAAACAGAGTCTTCATTTTTGATTAAGCCTTACCTTGACTCCCTCAAACCAGCATATCCTTGAGAGTCTTTTATTTTGACGGGTAAGACTTGCGAAAGTACACTTCGTACTCAGGGTTTTCGAACCCATGTTGTTGTAGATGAGGAAGCAGCAAACTTTTGTTGCTTTTGCTCTAAGGTGGTGGCGAAGGAAGAATCGCAAGAGTGAAGCCTCGAAAGGATGTTGTCCTCCTTTTGAAAAACTTTATATCTGTATGTGGGAGGGGTTTTTGCCTCCCGAGTTTGTAATAATAATACTTCTACACTCATATACTACTGGTCTGTAATAATAACACTCTTTCTATATTTTAATGTAAATTAAATTATTGTAATATCTTTCGCTTATTCTTTCCTCCGATGTGTTGTAATATCTGCATGACGGGTGAAACGCTCTTGGGAAAGGCAAAGGACACAGATACTGAACTTATCGAGTGATTAGAAGCATCTACAGGGTTGCCCGAGGTCCGCTGGACAAGGACAACTGTAGGTGGGCCTAATGACTTGGGAGGTTCCGTCACAAAGGTTGGGAAAGCTGATCATACTCTTTTTACTAAGACTTGCAATGGTGATCTTTTTGTATGCCAAATATATGTCGATGACATTATATTTGGTTCTACTAATCAAAAGTCTTATGAGGAGTTTAGTAGGGTGATGATGCAAATTTCGAGATGTCGATGATGGGCGAGTTGAACTACTTCCTTGGTTTTCAAGTGAAGCAACTCAAGGAAGGAACCTTCATCTCCCAAACAAAGTATACTCAAGACTTGCTCAAGAGGTTTGGGATGAAGGATGCAAAGCCTACAAAGACAACGAAGGGAACGGACGGACATCTGGACCTCAATAAAGGAGGTAAGTCCGTTGATCAAAAGGCATATCAGTCAATGATAGGATTGTTACTTTATCTTTGTGCTAGTAGACCGGATATAATGCTAAGCGTATGCATGTGTGCTAGATTTCAATCCGACCCCAAGGAGTGTCACCTTGTGTCCGTTAAGTGAATTCTTAGATATTTAGTTTATATGCCTTGCTTCGGAATCTGGTATCCAAAGGGGTCTACCTTTGACTTAATCGGATACTCAGACTCCGACTATGTCGGGTGCAAGGTTGATAGGAAGAGCACAACAAGGACTT
The DNA here is from genome assembly GCA_029449295.1 of Zea luxurians. Lineage (NCBI taxonomy): Eukaryota > Viridiplantae > Streptophyta > Magnoliopsida > Poales > Poaceae > Zea > Zea luxurians. Next base: position 15,444,272 of record JAOPSE010000023.1, on the reverse strand, counting down.
GTCAATTTCTGGGAAGGTCCCTGGTGTCTTGGAGCTCTAAGAAATAAACATCTATTGCCCTATCTCCCGCTGAGGCCGAGTATGTTGCTGCAAGACAGTGTTGCGCGCAACTACTTTGGAAGAGGCAAACCCTCCGGGACTTTGGCTACATGTGGCAGAACCGCCCGAATTATTCTAGCTTAAGTGCCTAAGTCACGCCTCGGGGGTCGTAACACACTTAAATCAGAATAACCCGTCAGTCCCTCAGATCTAGTCTGATAAAGCCACTTAACCAGGATCAAATACCACAATCTCACTCGAAGTTGAGTCACAGAAGAAATACAATAAAGCAGGAAAACCTCAAATTAAAGTACTGAATTATTACATAGATCGGAGTTTGTCAAGTAGCGGATAAAAGTTCATAAAATAAGATGCAGCGGATAATCGATATCGTCGATAGAGAGGAATTAGGCAAGGCCTGGCCCACTACTCCTCCTGCTCCTCTCCTGTCGGAGCAGCATCCCACTCGACCGTCCAACCCGGTGGCAGGGTTGTAGGCCAAGTCACACCATCAACCATATCCTGAAGCGTACCTGCAAAAATTATGCCACAAGCAAGGCTGAGTATACTAATACTCAGCTAGGCTTACCCGGTGTGAGGAGTCTACTCCTCTACCTTTAGACCATGCAACTGTTTGGCTGAGGGGTTTGGTTTGCCAAAAGCACTAGCTGAGTCTAAAGATCAAGTTTTAGCTTTTTAGTTTCTAGTACCACTATCTTAGCTAAGTTTGCTCCTTCTAAGCATACATGGTAGCAAGCATTTAGTGCAATCAACAAGTTATCTCATGTAAACCTCATTTCATTTCTTACTCAATGTAGTACAAGGGGTCAAGCAGTCTCATTAGCTGCGAGAAGCAGATGATTCGAATCGAGTTTTAACCTTGCAAGGTAAACCTAAACACACGACATGTCATGGCACTTCGTCCCCACACACGTCAACCATCCCCATCGATTCCCCGTTCGCGGCCAGGGCTCACCGCCTTGGCATACAATGCTCCACTGACCCCGGTTGTCGCCGTGTAGTGACCGCACTTGTATCCACCATAGCTAGCATGGGAGACCCAGTCTCAGGACAAGTGAGGGGAAAAGTCTGTGCCCGGCTTCACTCAGGTACTAGGTTTACCGGTTACCATATTTTCTGGCATGTGTTTAGTACGTTCAAATGCTTGACTCAGGTATCCACACATTAATCCTTAATTCCTCTTCCCGTCTCATGGACAAGCATTGAAAGGGAATTAGGCTTACACCTAGTTCCTAAATAATTTTGGTGGTTGAGTTGCCCAACACAAACATTGGACTAACTAGTTTACTCTAGTGCATAAGTTATACAGGTGCAAAAGGTTCACAATCAGCCAATAAAAAGACCAAGTGTTGGATTCAACTAAGGAGCAATGAGGCAACCGAGGGCACCTCTGGCTGGAGGCACCGGACTGTCCGGTGTGCACCGGACATGTCCGGTGTGGCCAGAGGACTTCGACTCAAACTCTTCGCCCTCGGGAATTCTCGGAAGCCGGCGCGCTAAAATTCACCGGACTGTCCGGTGTGCACCGGACATGTCCGGTGCTCCAAGGAAACGCGGCCTCCGGAACTCGCCAGCCTCGGGTTCGCGCGGCAGCCGCTCCGCTAAAATTCACCGGACTGTCCGGTGTGCACCGGACTGTCCGGTGTGCCAGCGGAGCAACGGCTCTCTGCGGCGCCAACGGCTCCCTGCGGTGCATTTAATGCGCGCGCAGCGCGCGCAGACGTCAGGCTCGCCCATACCGGTGCACCGGACATCAAACAGTACATGTCCGGTGTGCACCGGACACCCAGGAGGGCCCAGAAGTCAGAAGCTCCAACGGTCAGAATCCAACGGCAATGGTGACGTGGCAGGGGCACCGGACTGTCCGGTGTGCACCGGACTGTCCGGTGCGCCATCGAACAGACGCCTCCAGCCAACGGTCAAGTTTGGTGGTTGGGGCTATAAATACCCCAACCACCCCACATTCATTGCCATCCAAGTTTTCCACTTCTCAACTACTACAAGAGCTCTAGCATTCAATTCTAGACACACCAAATAGATCAAGTCCTCTCCAAATTCCACACAACTCCATAGTGACTAGAGAGAGTGATTTGCTTGTGTTCTTTCGAGCTCTTGCGCTTGGATCGCATTCTTTTCTTTCTCACTTGTTCTTGAGATCATCACTCAATTGTAACCAAGTCAAGAGGCACCAATTGTGTGGTGGCCCTTGCGGGGAAGTTTTGTTCCCGGTTGATTGAGAAGAAGAGAAAGCTCACTCGATCCGTGGGATCGTTTGAGAGAGGGAAGGGTTGAAAGAGACCCGGCCTTTGTGGCCTCCTCAACGGGGAGTAGGTTTGCGAGAACCGAACCTCGGTAAAAAAAATCCTCGTGTCACACTCTTATTTGCTTGCGATTTGTTTTGCGCCCTCTCTCGCGGACTCGTTTCTTTATTACTAACGCTAACCCGGCTTGTAGTTGTGATTATTTTTGTAAATTTCAGTTTCGCCCTATTCACCCCCCCTCTAGGCGACTATCAATTGGTATCAGAGCCCGGTGCTTCATTAGAGCCTAACCGCTCGAAGTGATGTCGGGAGATCACACCAAGAGGGAGATGGAGACCGGCGACAAGCCCACTACAAGCCAAGGGAGCACTTCATCTTCATCGGAAGAGTCCCGCACCAAGAGAAGAGAGAAGAAGAAGAACTCCTCCAAGCGGAAGGAGAAAAGATCTTCCTCTTCTCACCACAAGGAGAAGAAGGAAAAATCTTCTTCTCACAAGCCGCATCGGAGTGGGGACAAGCACAAGAGGATGAGGAAGGTGGTCTACTACGAGACCGACACTTCATCGACATCTACCTCCGGCTCCGACGCGGCGTCCGTCACTTCTAAACGCCAAGAGCGTAAGAAGTATAGTAAGATTCCCCTACGCTACCCTCGCATTCCTAAACATACACCTTTACTATCCGTCCCATTAGGCAAGCCACCAACTTTTAATGGTGAAGATTATGCTATGTGGAGTAATTTGATGCGATTTCATCTAACCTCTCTCCACAAAAGATTATGGGATGTTGTTGAGTATGGTGTACAGGTACCATCCGTAGGGGATGAGGACTACGACACGGACGAAGTGGCCCAAATCGAGCACTTCAACTCCCAAGCCACAACCATCCTCCTTGCCTCTCTAAGCAAGGAGGAATACAACAAAGTACAAGGATTGAAGAACGCCAAGGAGATTTGGGACCTACTCAAGACGGCGCACGAGGGTGATGAACTCACCAAGATCACCAAGCGGGAAACGATCGAGGGGGAGCTCGGTCGCTTCCGTCTTCGCCAAGGGGAGGAGCCACAAGACATGTACAACCGGCTCAAGACTTTGGTGAACCAAGTGCGCAACCTCGGAAGCGCAAAATGGGATGACCACGAGGTGGTTAAGGTTATTTTAAGAGCACTTATTTTCCTTAACCCTACTCAAGTTCAATTAATTCGTGGCAATCCTAGATATACACAAATGACCCCCGAAGAAGTCATCGGGAATTTTGTTAGTTTTGAATGCATGATTAAGGGCTCCAAGAAAATCAACGAGCTTGACGAGCCTTCCACATCCGAGGCGCAACCGGTGGCCTTCAAGGTAACGGAGGAGAAAAAGGAGGAGTCTACACCAAGTAGACAACCGATTGACGCCTCCAAGCTCGACAATGAGGAGATGGCCCTAATCATCAAGAGTTTTCGGCAAATCCTCAAGCAACGGAAGGGAAAGGACTACAAATCCCGTTCCAAGAAGGTTTGCTACAAGTGTGGTAAGCCCGGTCACTTTATTGCTAAATGTCCATTATCAAGTGATAGTGACAGGGGCGACGACAAGAAGGGCAAGAGGAAGGAGAAGAAGAGATACTACAAGAAGAAGGGCGGCGATGCCCATGTTTGTCGGGAGTGGGACTCCGACGAAAGCTCAAGCGACTCCTCCGACGACGAGGACGCCGCCAACATCGCCGTCACCAAGGGTCTCCTCTTCCCCAACGTCGGCCACAAGTGCCTCATGGCCAAGGACGGCAAAAAGAAGGTAAAATCAAAGTCCTCCACTAAATATGAAACATCTAGTGATGAGGATGATGATAAAAATGAGGAGGATAATTTGCGTATTCTTTTTGCCAACCTTAACATGGAACAAAAAGAAAAATTAAATGAGCTAATTAGTGCCATCCATGAAAAGGATGATCTCTTGGACTCCCAAGAGGACTTCCTAATCAAGGAAAACAAGAAACATGTTAAGGTTAAAAATGCTTATGCTCTAGAAAGAGAAAAATGTGAAAAATTGTCTAGTGAGCTAAGCACTTGTCATGAGACTTTAGACAACCTTAGAAATGAAAATGCAAATTTGTTAGCTAAGGTTGATTCTCATGTTTGCATTGATCCTAGAAATAATAATGTTGATTTGCTTGCTAGGATTGATGAGTTGAATGTTTCATTTGCTAGCCTTAGAAATGAAAATGAGAAATTAATTGCTAAGGCTAAGGATTTTGATGTTTGCAATGCTACTATTTCCGACCTTAGAACTAAAAATGATATGTTGCATGCTAAGGTTGTTGAACTTAAATCTTGCAAACCCTCTACATCTAATGTTGAGCATATTTCCATTTGTACTAGATGTAGAGATATTAATGTTGATGCTATCCATGATCACCTAGCCTTAATTAAAAAACAAAATGATCACATAGCACAACTTAATGCTAAAATTAGAGAGCATGACTTAGAAAATGAAAAATTTAAATTGGCTAGAAGCATGCTCTATAATGGGAGACGCCCTGGCATTAAGGACGGCATTGGCTTCCAAAGGGGAGACAATGTCAAAATTAATGCCCCTCCAAAGAACTTATCTAACTTCGTTAAGGGCAAGGCTCCCATGCCTCAGGATAACGAGGGTTACATTTTGTACCCTGCCGGCTATCCTGAGAGCAAGATTAGGAAAATTCATTCTAGGAAGTCTCACTCTGGCCCTAATCATGCTTTTATGTATAAGGGTGAGACATCTAGATCTAGGCAACCAACCCATGCCAAGTTGCCTAGAAAGAAAATTCCAAATGCATCAAATGATCATGCCATTTCATTTAAAACTTTTGATGCATCTTATGTTTTGACTAGCAAATCCGGCAAGGTAGTTGCCAAAATTGTTGGGGGCAAACACAAGGGCTCCAAGACTTGTGTTTGGGTACCCAAAGTTCTTGTATCTAATGCCAAAGGACCCAAAACCGTTTGGGTACCTAAAACAAAGAACTAAACTTGTTTTGTAGGTTTATGCATCCGGGGGCTCAAGTTGGATACTCGACAGCGGGTGCACAAACCACATGACAGGGGAGAAAAGGATGTTCTCCTCATATGAGAAAAACCAAGATCCCCAACGAGCTATCACATTCGGGGATGGAAATCAAGGTTTGGTCAAAGGTTTGGGTAAAATTGCTATATCTCCTGACCATACTATTTCCAATGTTTTTCTTGTAGATTCTTTAGATTACAATTTGCTTTCCGTATCCCAGTTATGTCAAATGGGCTACAACTGTCTTTTTACTGATACAGGTGTTACTGTCTTTAGAAGGAGTGATGATTCAATAGCATTTAAGGGTGTGTTAGAGGGTCAACTATACTTAGTAGATTTTGAAAGAGCTGAACTCGACACATGCTTAATCGCTAAGACTAACTTGGGTTGGCTCTGGCACCGTCGACTAGCCCATGTTGGAATGAAGAATCTTCACAAACTTCTAAAGGGAGAACACATTTTGGGACTAACCGATGTTCATTTTGAGAAAGACAGGATTTGTAGCGCTTGCCAAGCCGGGAAGCAAGTTGGTGTCCATCATCCACACAAAAACATCATGACTACCGACAGGCCACTGGAGCTCCTTCACATGGATTTGTTCGGTCCGATCGCTTACATAAGCATCGGCGGTAGTAAGTATTGTCTTGTAATTGTGGATGATTATTCTCGCTTCACTTGGGTGTTCTTTTTACAGGAAAAATCACAAACCCAAGAAACCTTAAAGGGATTCTTGAGACGGGCTCAAAATGAGTTCGGCTTAAGGATCAAGAAAATTAGAAGCGACAATGGGACGAAGTTCAAGAACTCTCAAATTGAAGGCTTTCTTGAGGAGGAGGGCATCAAGCATGAGTTCTCTTCTCCCTACACTCCACAACAAAATGGTGTAGTGGAGAGGAAGAATCGAACTCTATTGGACATGGCAAGAACCATGCTTGATGAGTACAAGACACCGGATCGGTTTTGGGCCGAGGCGGTCAACACCGCCTGCTACGCCATCAACCGGTTATATCTTCATCGAATCCTCAAGAAGACATCTTATGAACTCCTTACCGGTAAAAAGCCCAATATTTCATATTTTAGAGTTTTTGGTAGCAAATGTTTTATTCTTGTCAAAAGAGGTAGAAAATCTAAATTTGCTCCTAAAACTGTAGAAGGCTTTTTACTAGGATATGACTCAAACACAAGGGCATATAGAGTCTTTAACAAGTCCTCAGGACTTGTTGAAGTTTCTTGTGACGTTGTGTTTGATGAGACTAACGGCTCTCAAGTAGAGCAAGTTGATCTTGATGATATAGGTGAAGAACAGGCTCCATGCATAGCACTAAGGAACATGTCCATTGGGGATGTGTGTCCTAAGGAATCCGAAGAGCCTTCAAATGCACAAGATCAACCATCCTCCTCCACGCAAGTATCTCCACCAACTCAAGTTGAGGATGAGGCTTAAGATGTTGAACAAGAAGATCAAGAAGATGAGCCACCTCAAAATGACGGCAACGATCAAGGGGGAGATACAAATGATGAAGACAAGGAGGATGAACAACCAATGCCGCCACACCCAAGAGTCCACCAAGCAATACAACGAGATCACCCCGTCGACACCATCCTCGGCGACATTCATAAGGGGGTAACTACTCGATCTCGTGTTGCTCATTTTTGTGAACATTACTCCTTTGTTTCCTCTATTGAGCCACACAGGGTAGAGGAAGCTCTTCAAGATTCGGATTGGGTGGTGGCAATGCAAGAGGAGCTCAACAATTTCACGAGGAACGAGGTATGGCACTTAGTTCCGCGTCCTAACCAAAATGTTGTAGGAACCAAGTGGGTCTTCCGCAACAAGCAAGACGAGCATGGTGTGGTGACTAGGAACAAAGCTCGACTCGTGGCCAAGGGGTATTCACAAGTCTAAGGTTTGGATTTTGGTGAAACCTATGCACCCGTAGCTAGGCTTGAGTCAATTCGCATATTATTAGCCTATGCTACTTACCATGGCTTCAAGCTCTACCAAATGGACGTGAAGAGTGCCTTCCTAAATGGACCAATCAAGGAAGAGGTCTACGTTGAGCAACCTCCCGGCTTTGAAGACAGTGAGTACCCTAACCATGTTTATAGGCTCTCTAAGGCGCTTTATGGGCTTAAGCAAGCCCCAAGAGCATGGTATGAATGCCTTAGAGATTTCCTTATTGCAAATGGCTTCAAAGTCGGCAAGGCCGATCCTACTTTATTCACTAAGACTCTTGACAATGATTTGTTTGTATGCCAAATTTATGTTGATGATATCATATTTGGGTCTACTAACAAATCTACATGTGAAGAATTTAGTAGGATCATGACACAAAAATTCGAGATGTCAATGATGGGGGAGTTGAAGTATTTTCTAGGATTCCAAGTCAAGCAACTCCAAGAGGGCACCTTCATTAGCCAAACGAAGTATACTCAAGACATTTTAAGCAAGTTTGGAATGAAGGATGCCAAGCCCATCAAGACACCCATGGGAACCAATGGGCATCTCGACCTCGACACAGGAGGTAAGTCCGTGGATCAAAAGGTATACCGGTCGATGATTGGTTCATTGCTTTATTTATGTGCATCTCGACCGGACATTATGCTTTCCGTTTGCATGTGTGCAAGATTCCAAGCCGACCCTAAGAAATCACACCTTACGGCCGTGAAACGAATCTTGAGATATTTGGCTTTTACTCCTAAGTTTGGGCTTTGGTACCCTCGGGGATCCACATTTGATTTGATTGGTTATTCGGATGCCGATTGGGCAGGGTGTAGGATTAATAGGAAGAGCACATCGGGGACTTGCCAGTTCTTGGGAAGATCCTTAGTGTCTTGGGCTTCAAAGAAGCAAAATTCGGTCGCTCTTTCCACCGCCGAAGCCGAGTATATTGCCGCAGGCCATTGTTGCGCGCAATTGCTTTGGATGAGGCAAACCCTGCGGGACTACGGTTACAAATTAACCAAAGTCCCCTTGCTATGTGACAATGAGAGTGCAATCAAAATGGCCGACAATCCCGTCGAGCATAGCCGCACTAAGCACATAGCCATTCGGTATCATTTTCTTCGGGATCACCAACAAAAGGGGGATATCGAGATTTCTTACATTAACACTAAAGATCAATTAGCCGATATCTTTACCAAGCCACTTGATGAACAATCTTTTACCCGACTTAGGCATGAGCTTAATATTCTTGATTCTAGGAATTTCTTTTGCTAAACTTGCACACATAGCACATGAATATACCTTTGATCATGTCTCTTTTATATATGCTATGACTAATGTGTTTTCAAGTGAATTTCAAACCAAGTCATAGGTATATTGAAAGGGAATAGGAGTCTTCGGCGAAGACAAAGGCTTCCACTCCGTTCTACTACTCATCCTTCGCCGTCGCTCCGCATCATCTCTCCAACTTTGGTATAACCGTCACTCATTCATTTCATGACCAAAGGGGGAGAAAGTACCTCATTGGGCTCAAATGATTCCGTTTTTGGCGATTCATGCCAAAGGGGGAGAAAATATGAGCCCAAAGCAAAAGGACCGCACCACCACCTAATTTTTTAAAAATTTGATGATTTTCATTGGTAAATTTCAAAATTGGTATCTCTTTATGTTCTAAAGGGGGAGGAAATAGTATTTCAAAATGATAAATCAAAACCCTCTTGAACACTAAGAGGAGGATCTCATTTAGGGGGAGTTTTGTTTAGTCAAAGGAAAAGCTTTTGAACAAAGGAAGAAAATTTCAAATCTTGAAAATGCTTTGCAAAATCTTATTCATTTACCTTTGACTATCTTGCAAAATGACTTTGAAAAGGATTTACAAAAGAGTTTGCAAAAACAAAACTTATGGTGCAAATGTGGTCCAATATGTCAAAAACAAAGAAACCATCCATGCGCATCACATAAGTATCTATATTGGCTCAATTCCAAGCAACCTTTGCACTTACATTATGTAAACTAGTTCAATTATGCACTTCTATATTTGCTTTGGTTTGTGTTGGCATCAATCACCAAAAAGGGGGAGATTGAAAGGGAATTAGGCTTACACCTAGTTCCTAAATAATTTTGGTGGTTGAGTTGCCCAACACAAACATTGGACTAACTAGTTTACTCTAGTGCATAAGTTATACAGGTGCAAAAGGTTCACAATCAGCCAATAAAAAGACCAAGTGTTGGATTCAACTAAGGAGCAATGAGGCAACCGAGGGCACCTCTGGCTGGAGGCACCGGACTGTCCGGTGTGCACCGGACATGTCCGGTGTGGCCAGAGGACTTCGACTCAAACTCTTCGCCCTCGGGAATTCTCGGAAGCCGGCGCGCTAAAATTCACCGGACTGTCCGGTGTGCACCGGACATGTCCGGTGCTCCAAGGAAACGCGGCCTCCGGAACTCGCCAGCCTCGGGTTCGCGCGGCAGCCGCTCCGCTAAAATTCACCGGACTGTCCGGTGTGCACCGGACTGTCCGGTGTGCCAGCGGAGCAACGGCTCTCTGCGGCGCCAACGGCTCCCTGCGGTGCATTTAATGCGCGCGCAGCGCGCGCAGACGTCAGGCTCGCCCATACCGGTGCACCGGACATCAAACAGTACATGTCCGGTGTGCACCGGACACCCAGGAGGGCCCAGAAGTCAGAAGCTCCAACGGTCAGAATCCAACGGCAATGGTGACGTGGCAGGGGCACCGGACTGTCCGGTGTGCACCGGACTGTCCGGTGCGCCATCGAACAGACGCCTCCAGCCAACGGTCAAGTTTGGTGGTTGGGGCTATAAATACCCCAACCACCCCACATTCATTGCCATCCAAGTTTTCCACTTCTCAACTACTACAAGAGCTCTAGCATTCAATTCTAGACACACCAAATAGATCAAGTCCTCTCCAAATTCCACACAACTCCATAGTGACTAGAGAGAGTGATTTGCTTGTGTTCTTTCGAGCTCTTGCGCTTGGATCGCATTCTTTTCTTTCTCACTTGTTCTTGAGATCATCACTCAATTGTAACCAAGTCAAGAGGCACCAATTGTGTGGTGGCCCTTGCGGGGAAGTTTTGTTCCCGGTTGATTGAGAAGAAGAGAAAGCTCACTCGATCCGTGGGATCGTTTGAGAGAGGGAAGGGTTGAAAGAGACCCGGCCTTTATGGCCTCCTCAACGGGGAGTAGGTTTGCGAGAACCGAACCTCGGTAAAACAAATCCTCGTGTCACACTCTTATTTGCTTGCGATTTGTTTTGCGCCCTCTCTCGCGGACTCGTTTCTTTATTACTAACGCTAACCCGGCTTGTAGTTGTGATTATTTTTGTAAATTTCAGTTTCGCCCTATTCACCCCCCCTCTAGGCGACTATCAAGCATCCCCCTGGATCCAAGTCCATAGACTAACATAAATCCTGTTATCAAAATGAACACAACCAATTCCTGACCTCGCGCGAGTGCTAGAAAAATCACTCGACTTCTACCGAGATCCTGATTAGCATAGCAGCTACTTGACCTAGCATACTAGTATCCATCACAAGGGAAAATCCTGAGTTCATGCAACTAAGGTTTCAGTCAACTCCTACACTTAAGTGCACAGTACAAGCCTACAAACATTAAGTGCAGTAAAATAGCATATATAACGGTTATGCATAAAATTGGGGCTTGCCTTCATATGTTGGGGCTGCGGGGAGATCCTCGATGACAGTCTCGGGAGCTTGCTCCTGATCCTCCTCTTGGATAGCTCCTTACTCGGGGATGGACACATAATCTCCGTCATCTAGATTGTAGTCTAATTAATGCAATGAGTAAGATATATGCATGTCATTATATGGAAGTTAGCATTTAAACTTTAAGGGTGAATGATTAAATTAACGAGGTAGAGCTTAATCTTGCTACTTGAAGGTTCTTGGAGTATACTTAATAATTCGGGGTTAAGCTTAGTTAACTAAGTGGTAAGTCTATTTCAGTGTTCCACTAAATTCCTTTTAATGTCCCAGTAAGAATTTATCTAGATTTCTAGTTGAATTTATTGGAGCGAGGTTTATTATTTTCTTTTCTTCTTCTTGTTCCCTTTATGCTTTTAAAGTGGGTTTGAACTACAAGTTATATAAATAAATTTCAAAAAAATCTGAAAAATTTACAGTGGCTTCTTACTGGTGTAAAATTTTCTGTCTCAAAATTTGGGGTTGAAATAGTGAGGGGTTCTCTCTGTATAAAATTACCAAATATTAGGGTAGAAGGGGTGTTTTGAACTACATCTCCTTTTTAACAGTGAGGTTTTCTCTAAGACATATTTTTGCTGGCATCTAGATGTTATAACATGACTTTGTACAAAGTTTTAGCTATTAATACTCATTAGTTATTTTACCATGATTTTCTAAAGTTTTTAGCCAAAGGGGTGCTTTCTACCACTATATTTGAAAAATATCAAACAACAGATTTCTGATTTTTCCTAGCTTCTTCTTTGCGCAAGAGCAATCATTCTGAAGTTTGGCACCTTTTTGCTTAAGGAAAGGGGTGGTAGGAATTATTTGGATTATATGGCCTTTTCATGAAGTAGTAGCAATGGGTATTATTGGTAGCTTTCAATTGGGGTTTGCATTTTTCTTTGGTGGCCTACTTCATCACTAATCTAGTAAAAATTTATTTGCTCAGTGTTGCACATTTTTAGCTTACTCATGATTTAATCAAAATATGGCTTAATTTCAAGTTCTATTTGTTTACCCTATCTAAAATGATGGGATGGGGTGTTTATTATTTTTGTAGTGGGGTTCTAGTGGTTACAAGTCCACTGGATTTTTATTAGAAATTTTGGATTTGCTTTTATCATTCTAATAATTATTTTCTAGTTGGAATAATGCTAATTAAAATATCTCACTTCGATTCTGTTTTGGTCTAGGGGTCCCTTTATTTTTCCTAGGTTCTCTGTTACTTAAGTAAGTTAGGAAAAATAATTGAAGTCACTAATCATTTCTTTCTAATATATTTCTGAATTTCTTAAGTTTTGGGCAAAAATGGCTTTTATTAGATAACCCTACTTAAACTTTCAATACTGGGGTGTCTAGTATTTTTAAACAGTGTCTAATTGGGGTTTGAACATCTGCAAATTTTCTCAAGTTTAGCATAGAAGTATAACTAATTTTCTTTAATTTAATAAGGTTTGGTCAATTTCTGTAATTAATTTCAAACTCTGAAATTCAAAACAGAAAGCATGAGGTTCAGTATTTTTAATTGATACTCCATAATATTTTGAATCCAGCAAAATTGGTTTGACACTTTTTAGTTAAATATTCCTCAAATTATGAATTTCCTAAGTTCTCTGCTGAAATAAATAAAGATTAATTAGAAATGGTTTAAAGAAAGGTAGTTTCGCGCTGGGGTCCCTGGCTAAAGATTTTGAAGAAATTATGGACAGGTCCCTGGGGCACTATTCATTTGAGTCTGCGGCTCTGCAGAAAACCCCCTAGGGTTTCTAGAAATCGAACCCGCGGTCCCTCCCTAATGGAACAATGGCCGCGGAGAAGAAAAGGGGCGGAGGGGCTTACCGGTGGCGAGGTTGCTCTGGTGAGGTGGTCGAGGATGTAGGGGAGGTCTCGGGGATCACAGCGATGTGCGGGTCGCCGTCGGGGATGGTCGGAGTTGGCCGATCCACGTGCGCAGGCGGAGATGCTTGTCGGCGGCGAGGAATCCGGCCTAACCACGACACGATAGGTCAATTGTACGGGTCAAAGAGCTTCACGGGATGCTAGGGAAGATGTGGGTGCAAGTAATTAGAAAATGACTTACTGGTTAGCTCGGTCCACGCGCGGCGCAGAAGACCGAAGTCCGGCGAAGGTGAACCTACTCCTCCGGTGAGGCAATGCCTCGGCTCAAGCTTGGAGAAGCTTCACGACTTCACGGGGAAGTGATCCAGGGGCTAGGGCAAGGCTGGGGTTCAACAGAAATGGTTGGCCACGATGGTCGGGCTCTAGCAGAGATGGCGGGCGCGGTGCTTGCTTTTCACGGCGAGCTCCGGTGATCTCTGGCTTGGGCGAGGCTCGGGGTGCGCAAGTGCCAACGGCTAAGGCCTCTAGAGGCATTTATAGGCGAGGGCAAGGCATAGACACGCGGGGGCGGGGCGACCACGCGCGGGGCGCGTGCTACCGCGGCCAGTCCACGCTCGGCCGGTCAGGCAAGCGATCGAACACGTGTTCCTTTGCTTCTGCCCGAGTTCAAGCGCTCATAGGTCAAAGATCTTCGCGAATTTGGGCATGATCACTGCGCAAGATTTGCTCCCCCGATAGAACTTTGTCGTTTATGTGTGGAAGTCGAGCGGTTTGGGGCAGTGTATAGAGAGTTGTCGTGTCACAAAGGTGGCAGTGTCACAAGGTTGAGTCCCGAGGTAAAACCATGTCAAGGGCATGTCAAACGGTGGAGAGAGGTTTCCAAACTTTGCCACGACATGTTCAAGGGAATTTGGCGCCACTTTGATATTTGGACTTGTTTGGTTTGAGTTTTGAAAAACAGAGAACGTGATTGATCTTTGGAAAGGGGGCTGAAATTTAGATTCTGAATTTCTGAATTTCCCACTAAGTGCAATAGTTTAGGGGCTGTTTTGGGGATTTTAAAAAGTTCAAATGGCAAAACTTCCTTGCTATACTTTGTTGGTTGATTAGTGAACTAAAACTTTGTAATTTGGTTTTTACCAAAATTGGTATTTTTCTCCCAAGATTTTTCCCAAATACCCTTTTATGCTTAAGTGGTTCACTTTAGAATCAATTAGGGTTTGGGAGTTTTCCTTTCTTAAGATTCATGACAGGATGAAGGAGAGTTGAGAAGACTCATTTTAATTCTTTGTTCTTACTTCAATGTTTACCCCTTCATTTGGTTTACATGTGATAATGATTTGGGTTAGCCTAAGGAAGAAACCCTAAGTGACACTAGGGTGTCACACTACAATATGAGCAAAGTCCCACTCCTATGTGATAACAAGAGTTCAATTCGCTTGGCGGATAATCCTGATGAACACAACCGCACTAAGCACATAGTCATCCGACATCACTTCCTGAGAGACCACCAGCAAAGGGGAGATATCGATATTTATCACATTAGCACCGAGAACCAGCTAGCCGATATCTTCACCAAGCCTTTAGATGAAAAAAGGTTTTGCAGGTTGCGTAGTGAGCTAAATGTCTTAGATTCGCGTAACTTGGATTGATCTATAGCATACATGTGTTCTATGCCTTTGATCATGTTACTTTAAGCTTTATTGTCTTTCATTGCTTATATTTGGTGCTCAAGTTGTACAAGTCATCCCCGGACCTCACAAATCACTATGCAAATGATGCACATGTTTAGGGGGAGATGTGCTACAACTTGACTCCCTTGAGACTAACCTGGTTGTTGAGTATTCTTGAAATAGTCTCAAAGGGATATTGAAAGGGAAAAGTGAACTTGGACATAGAAAGAGCTTTTGCTGCATTCCGGTAAAATGTATCTTGTCCTAAGTTTTTTGTTATGCTCTCATTGTCTTTTTGCTCTTATTTGACATTTTGGTGAGGCAATGGGGTTAGAGGACCAAAAGTTATCCCGTTTTGGTGCTTAATGCCAAAGGGGGAGAAATTAAGGGCCAAAACAAATGGGTCAGCCAACCACTTGTGAAATTTCAAAAAAATGTAGATTGTAGAGCTAGAAGTTTTGTATTTGATCAAAATCCTTATTGTGAAAATTGTTCTCTTATGGGGAGAACTTTTATTATGGGAAAAAGGGGGAGTTTGTTGCATTTGACCAAATTTACTCATGAAATATCTTTCTATTTGTCCAAACAAGTGTGTTTGACTTAGAGATAGGAAAAAGAATTTGTTTTGTGAAAATAAACCAAGTGTTGGCAAAAGTGATCCAAATACGCCAAATTCTAAGTGAAAAAATTTGGTCTTCAATTTGCACCTTTTGAGAATAATGTTGCACTTCAAGTTGCTTTTAAATGTGTTGACATAAATCACCAAAAAGGGGGAGATTGAAAGGGAAATGTGCCCTTGGGCCATTTCTATAAATGTTTTGGTGATTAGATGCCCAACGCATATTGTTTTGGTTAATATGTGCTAAGTGCTAAAGAAGTGTAAATCAAGAATCAAGGTATGTCTCTAGCCTTGGTGAATTGTTTTTGATACTAACATATTTTCCTAAGTGCTAGGAACAGTATCAAAGCAAATGAGAATGGAATGGAGAAGTTTGGCCGAGTCCAGCCAAACCTGCACCAGCCTTCGGCGCACTGGACTGTCCGGTGTGCATGTCCGGTGCACAGGCTGGTTCAGCAGCGAAGTCACTGCTCTCGGGAATCGACGAGGGCGACATGGCTAAAAATCATCGGACTGTCCGGTGATGCACCAGACTGTCCGGTGAGCCATCAGCGCCCGTGCTCAATGCTCGGCGACAAACTCATCGCTCTTGGGAATTCACTGATGGCGCCACGGCTAAAATTCACCAGACTGTCCGGTGAGCCAACGACGCCCGCGACCAAAGGTCGGTAGCGCGATCAACGGGCGACACGTGGCCCGAGCCAACGGTCACTTGGTCGCACCGGACTATCCGGTGTGCACCGAACAGTGTCCGGTGTGCCAAGTGGCCCAAAGGTCCAACAGTCGGCTTTGTCAGAAGAGGAAAGAAATCGGACACTGTTCATGTCCGGTGGTGCACCGGACTGTCCGGTGGTGCACTCGACAGAAGGCAAGAATTGCCTACCAAATGGAGTTCCAACGGCTCCTAGCTGCCTCGAGGCTATAAAAGGGACTCCTAGGTGCATGAAGCACTACACCAAGCCTCCATTGAACATCTTAATACGCCTAGACTCCGCAACCACGCAATCGGATCATCGTGTTTGAGATTTGAGCACTTCTTGAGTTGTAAACTCCCTGCACCGTGTTTGTGTGCTCACGTCTTGAGTTGTGTGTGTGATTGCTGCGATTCTTGCGTGTGTTTCTTTCCCTCCCTTACTCTTGTACTTTGTGTTGTGATCAACTTTGTAAGGGTGAGAGGCTCCAACTTGTGGAGATTCCTCACAAACGAGAAACATCTCTAAAGAAGAAAACCGTGGTATTCAAGTGGATCATTGGATCACTTGAAAGGGGTTGAGTGCAACCCTTGTCCATTGGGACGCCACAACGTGGAAGTAGGCAAGTGTTATACTTGGCCGAACCACGGGATAAAATCACCGTGTCTCTTGTGTCGCTTTTCATTGTGATTGGTTTCTCTTCTTGAGTTCTTGCGTAATCACTTGTGTTATTGTTCCAAAGTTTAATACTCACTCTAAAGGAACAATCAAGTGAAGAGTTCTCGCTTTAACAACTTGGTTTCAATCTTTCTAACACTTCATAACCAAGTTGAGATATTTAGTGTTGAATTTTTATAGGATCACCTATTCACCCCCCTCTAGGTGCTCTCAAAAATGGGGTGCATGTCACACCCAATTCTAAGTACAAAAACCAAATGCACATGTATGTTTGTCTAGGAAGTTTACTCACACATACAACGACATCATTAGTAGTAATAACAATGTTACATATATATAGATTAAAACATTGGTAACTTATTACATATGCACTCATAGGTCAAAATAAAAAGAGACACATATTAGACTATCAAAAACAATAGAACTAGTAGCCTCCACAAGCATCGACCGAGAAGACGGCACGCCTAGACTTTACCTCTATCCTCATCCTCATGCATCCATATGTTACCTTCAGCTGGGCAACAATGTATATGACAAGTTTAAGTACTTATTGTACTCAGAAATTATGGTAAAGAATTTATGTAGGCTGATATTAAGAAAGACTAGACTTTGTTCTTTTGCTAAAAATGCTTTTAGTTCAAATTCATTTATAAAAAACAATTATTTATTCATGTGATTCTCAGCTCAAAATTATACACGCACATAAGGATCATTCAACAAACCACAAACCTATAACCACCACCAAACCAAAACTCATCTAATCGTATGTGAGTCTGTGCCGCTCATAATTGTAAGCACACCTATCATGATAGTTTTATTTCTGTAGAGGTACATTTTTCCATGAGAATTGACTTCATTCCCCGCCATCGGGACTAAGTATCTCCATCCTATCTGTGGTTGCAAGCCACTTGCATACTCCCTTTGGTGTGCAGCCAGGAGACCACTTCAAGTTTTTCGATGGGTTCAACCATGTTGTATGTGCCCACTAAGGTTTCGACTAATAGGAAAGTACTCCTTTCTTGGAAGGCCCCTTTTGTGCCAAATGGATATTAGGAGTACCCCTCCTATCTTCCACATAATACCTCCAACAGATTTGGTGCACCTTGTCATCCACGTACCACTGTTTGTCGTGTACCATAACTAGACTGAGCAAACGATTCACCTAAGAATGTAGCCAATAATCATTTGTACTATTTTGGAGCACTCCCTTGGTTGGAAATGACAAAAAACCAAACATAAACGTCAAACAAACATCCATAAGGGTAACCACAAAATTTGCATCAAACGGAGCCCCCAATGAAGCAACAAGCCAACAACAATATTTTTAGCCAACATATATAACTGGTTGTCATCATTAGCAGAAACAGGGGTCCAAGAAAAACATAGGCAAACCATTGTGAAGCTCCAAGGATACATTAAAATGGCTATTATCATTGGCCAAAAAGTTAGGATATTCCTTCTCGTATACCAAAATAGCTAGGGCTGGCAACGAGGAATTCCTCATCGGGGAATAGCTTTACATCATCATCCCTGTAACAAAAAATTCCTCATGGGGATCCCAACGAACGCTTGCAGGGGACATTTCTTCTCTATCTCTATTCCTCACGAGGATCCCTATCCTCGCTTAAGTTATATTTAGGATGTACTTTCTTTGTTATTAATGCACAACATTGTCACTTATACACGTTGTCAGATATAAGAAATCATTATATGTGTGGATTTGCCAGGGACTATGTGATTTTGCTGAGTTGTATTACAGATTGTCTGAGGTTTGAGCTCGGAAAGTACTGTTTCCTAGGTCACGGATTGTACGTCCTTGTTGGACGGACCGTCCGCCTATGTTAACAGTAGGTGGGAATAGGTCGGGTTCATTAAGTTGCCATGGCTCGGACCGTCTAGCCAGGGTCGATGGACCCTCCGAACCTGCCTTTTCTGACAACTCTGACATGATTCAAACGGGAAATATAGCCATTACATGTACGCGCGGACCGTCTGGCCATAGAGCGCAGACCGTCCACGAGTGCGTAGAAAGGGGCAACTTGTCCGTAACGGCTAGTATTGAATGGGGGAGTATAAATAGAAGTGGTGCTCGTGTATGGCAGCTCTATTGGCCATTCCTAGCATACATTGAGCATATTTGTAATCCTCCAACACTCTCACTCACCCACATTGCTTGGGATTGCATTCTAGTGAGTGTTTGAGTGCATCTAGTGCGTTGCATCGTTTGAGTGATCTTGAGGCACTAGGTGGTACACTAAGCAAGAGTCATCGACTTGTTACTCTTAGAGGTTGCTATATCCTAGATGGCTTGGTGGTGACTCCATCGGTAAGCTCATCGTGAAGGCTGTGAAGAAGCCGTGAAGGAGATTGTGAGGGGTTCATGTCTACCTCGCTGGAGCGGCAAAGGGGACGCTAGTGAAACCGAGTTATTGAGTGTTTCCTTGTCCGCTTAGCTCGAGATCAAGACGTGTCTTGATAGAGGAGCAAATGAGATCTTGGAATCCACCTCAACATGGACTAGGAGTGATTGACAAATCATCGAAACCACGGGAAAAAATCGGGTGTCTCTCCAATTGTTCACTACTTGTTTTCTTGCAATATAATAGCTTGTGATTAGTGAATTGTTGTTCATTACTAGTAGTTTTATTGTTGTTCCTTCTAGGTTTCTTACTTATCATAGCTAGAAAATTTATAACTCTTGTCGTATTGTTTAAATGTGTTTGTGATTTTAGTCAAAATTGTCTGTTCATCCCCCTCTAGCCAGTGTCCTAGATCTTACAATATCTACATAAAAATTTAACATTTGTACAAGAGAGATATCTTTACAAGGTAATTATTTATTTTACATGATAGCATCGTCGCGTGCAAATTTAACTGGTCCTTGCAGGAAACGAGGATGGGTAGGGCTTCCCCGTCTCCATCCCCATTTACTCGTCGGGAGAGATTTTCCCCCGTTTACATCCCCGTAGGGAAAGAAAATTCCCCATCCCCTAATGGATGAATTCCCCATGGGGAATCGGGGGCCGAGACAAGGTTGCCATCTCTAAAAATAACAATATAGAAAGCATAGCAACTAACAAAAAATAGGAAACATATGCCTTACCAGGTTTTGCTCCGAACAAAGACAGAAATAGCCTTGAGCCTGAACCAATGACAAACATGCACCCAAATCTAACGTGTGATGACAAAAACAAGGGAGACCTCGAGCACCTAATTCATCTAGGGAAAAGCTAGGGTAAGAGTCCACTCAACTCATTGAAATCAACGCACAGGTGGAGAGGAAGATAGATGAGAGGGGAGAGGAGAGCTTTAGTGTCGACTACTGAGAGCACCTAGAGGGGGGTGAATAGGTGATCCTGTAAAAACCAAATACTAATAGCCACAAAACTTAGTTATAAGTGTTAGTAGGCTAAGTAGTTTGAAACAAGCTCTTGCGAACACAAATAATCACAGAGAGGAGCAACACAAGAGACACGCGATTTTATCCCATGGTTCGGCCAAGTGACACTTGCCTACTTCCATGTTGTGGTGTCCCAATGGACGAGAGTTGCACTCAACCCCTTTCAAGTGATCCAATGATCAACTCGAATACCACGACTTTCTTGCTTATAGTCTTCTTCCCGTTTGCGAGGAATCTCCACAAGTTGGAGCCTCTCGCCCTTACAAGATTGATCACAAAGAACGCACAAGAGTAAGGTTGGGAAGAACAACACACACAAGACTCAAATACGCAGCACAACCACGCACACAAGTCACGACTTGAGCTCGAAATGCAACACACGGAGTTCACAACTCAAATGGAGCTCAAAACGCTAACACAAAGAATCAAATGCGTGAAGTTGGAGTCTTGGAGTCTTAGGATGCTTAGTGAATGCTTGGGTAGCTCCTCCATGCGCCTAGTGGTCCCTTTTATAGCCCCAAGGCAGCTAGGAGCCGTTGGAGGCCAACAAGGAAGGCTATCCTTGCCTTCTGTCGAGTGGCACACCGGACAGTCCGGTGCGCCACCAGACAGTCACTGTAGACGGTTCGGTGCCGATCTCCTTCCTTTTCTGGCGCAGACAACCGTTGCACCTCCGAGCCAGTTGGCGCACCGGACAGGCCGGTGCCCCCTGCCGACCGTTGGAGCTGCCACGCGTCGCACAAAGATTGCGCGGCCGACCGTTGGCGCAGACGACCGTTGGCTCACTAGACAGTTCGGTGCACCACCGGACAGTCCGGTGAATTTTAGCCGTACGCCGCTGATCCTCTTCCCGAGAGCGACGAGTTCATCGCGGACGACTCACCGGACAGTCCGGTGCACCACCGGACACTCCGGTGAATTATAGTTATACGCCGTCGTCGAGTCCCGAGAGCAGCCTATTCACGCGGACTAGCCTGGCACACCGGACACTGTCCGGTGCACCACCGGACAGTCCGGTGTGCCTGGCCGAGCTGGACTTTGGCTGCATAGAGCCAAGTCTTTTGCAATTCTTTCTTTTCCTGTTTCTAGCACTTAGACAAAATATGTTAGTACTCAAAACAATGTACTAAGTCTAGAAACATACCTCATGTCTTGATTTGCACTTTTCTCTTCATTTAGCACATAAGAACTTAATTAAATGTGTTGAGCACTTAATCACCAAAACATAATAGAAATTGCCCAAGGGCATATTTCCCTTTCAATCTCCCCCTTTTTGGTGATTATGCCAACACATCCAAAAGCAACCAAAAGAAGTGCAACATCAATGCAATTGAGAACAAAATTGTCTTTGCACAAGTTTTGACATATTTGGATCATTCTTTGCCACCACTTGGTTTGTTTTTGCAAATCAAATTCATTTTCCTATCTCTAAGTCAAACTCACTTGTTTGGGCACAAAGAGAGATAATCCAAGAGTGAAATTGATCAAGTGCCAAAAACTCCCCATTTTTCCCATGATAAAAAATTCTCCCCCACAAGAGACTAAATTTTGCAATAAGAGTATTTCGGACAAATCAAAAGTTCTAACTCTATTGTTTTCAAAATTCACAAGTGGTAGCTGATCCATTTGCTTTGGCCTTAATTTCTCCCCCTTTGGCATTAAGCACCAAAATGGGATCATTCTTGGCCCTTTAACCCCATTGCCTCACCAAAACTGTCAATTAAGAGCAAAAAGGCAATAAGAGCATAGGTATGAACAAGTAAATACACCAATACCGGAGTGCATTGGAAGTCTTTGCAACGACCAAGTCCATTTTTCCTTTCAATGCACCTTTAAGACTACATCAAGAATACTCAAACACAAAGGTTAGTCTCAAAGGGTCAAGTTGTAGCACAACTCTCCCTAAATATGTGCATCATTCACACATGGACGTGTGAGGTCCGGGGATCCCTTGCACAACTTGAGCACCATAAATAAGCAACAAATTACATAAATGTATAAAGTAACATGATCAACAACATAGAACACATTTATGCTATAGATCAATCCAAGTTACGTGAATCTAAGACATTTAGCTCACTACGCAACCTGCAAAAGGTTTTCTCATCTAATGGCTTGGTAAAGATATCAGCTAGCTGGTTCTCGGTGCTAACATGGTACACTTCGATATATCCCTTTTGCTGGTGGTCCCTCAGAAAGTGATGCCGGATGTCTATGTGCTTAGTGCGGCTGTGTTCAACAGGATTATCCGCCATGCGGATTGCACTCTTATTGTCACATAGGAGTGGGACTTTGCTCAGATTGTAGCCAAAGTCCCTGAGGGTTTGCCTCATCCAAAGTAGTTGCGCACAACACTGTCCTACGGCAACATACTCGGCCTCAGTGGTGGATAGGGCAACGAATGTTTGTTTCTTTGAACTCTAAGACACGAGGGACCTTCCTAGGAATTGGCACGTCCCTGATGTACTCTTCTTATCAACCTTGCATCCAACATAATCGGAGTCTGAATATCTAATCAAGTCAAAGGTAGACCCCTTTGGATACCAGATCCCAAAGCAAGGCGTAGCGACTAAATACCTAAGAATTCGCTTAACGGCCACAAGGTGACATTCCTTGGGGTCGGATTGAAATCTAGCACACATGCATACACTAAGCATAATGTCCGGTCTACTAGCACATAAATAAAGCAAGGAACCTATCATAGACTGGTATGCCTTTTGATCAACGGACTTACCTCGTTTGTTGAGGTCGACATGCCCGTCGGTTCCCATCGGTGTCTTCGTGGGCTTTGCGTCCTTCATCCCAAACCTCTTGAGAAGGTCTTGAGTGTACTTCATTTGGGAGAGGAAGGTGCCATCCTTGAGTTGCTTCACTTGGAACCCAAGGAAGTAGGTCAACTCGCCCATCATCGACATCTCAAACTTTTGAGTCATCACCCTGCTAAACTCTTCACAAGGCTTTTGGTTAGTAGAACCAAATATTATGTCATCGACATAAATTTGGCACACAAAAAGATCACCATCACAAGTCTTAGTGAAAAGAGTGGGATCGGCTTTCCCAACCTTGAAAGCATTAGCAATTAAGAAATCCCTAAGGCATTCATACCATGCTCTTGGGGCTTGCTTAAGTCCATAGAGCGCCTTAGAGAGCTTAAACACATGGTCGGGGTACCTATCATCCTCAAAGCCATGGGGTTGTTCCACATACACCTCCTCCTTGATTGGCCCATTGAGGAAAGCGCTCTTCACATCCATTTGAAACAACCTAAAAGAGTGGTGAGTGGCATAGGCTAATAATATTCGAATAGACTCTAACCTAGCCACAGGAGCAAAAGTCTCCTCGAAATCCAAACCTATGACTTGGGCATAACCTTTTGCCACAAGTTGAGCCTTGTTTCTTGTCACCACCCCGTGCTCGTCTTGCTTGTTGTGGACACCCACTTGGTTCCCACAACATTTTGCTTTGGACGTGGCACCAGGCTCTAAACTTCATTCCTCTTGAAGTTGTTGAGCTCTTCCTGCATGGCCAACACCCAATCCGGATCCTGCAAGGCCTCTTCTACCCTGAAAGGCTCAATAGAAGAGACAAATGAGTAATGCTCACAAAAATTAGCTAAACGTGAGCGAGTTGTTACTCCCTTGCTTATGTCACCCAAAATCTGATCGACGGGGTGATTTCTTTTGATCGTCGTTCGAACTTGAGTTGCAGGAGCCAGTGGTGCTTCTTCCTCCATAACTTGTTCTTCTTGTGCTCCCCCTTGATCACGCGCTTCTTCTTGAGGAACCTGTCCATCATCTTGAGTTGGGGGATGCACCATTGTTGAGGAAGAAGGCTGATCTTGCTCCTGTTGTTCCTGTGGTCGCACATCTCCAATCGCCATCGTGCACATTGCGGCTGTTGGAATATCATCTTCATCTATGTCATCAAGATCAACTTGCTCTCTTGGAGAGCCATTAGTCTCATCAAATACAACATCGCTAGAGACATCAACCAAACTGGATGATTTGTTGAAGACTCTATACGCCTTTGTATTTGAGTCATACCCTAGTAAAAACCCTTCTACTGCCTTGGGAGCAAATTTAGAATGTCTACCTTTGTTCACCAAAATGTAGCATTTGCTCCCAAATACATGAAAGTAAGAGATGTAACACCCACTGGTGTTACTGTTACTAAAACTTGAGCATAACATCATAAGCATTAGCATTTCATGTGTTTGTCACACTTAGAGTGCATTCACTAGGCAAAAATTTCAAACAAGTTGTATTGATATGACATGTTACTAGTGAAACCCTAGGGTACAATGTTTAATCCTAGATTGGGCTTAAAGGGGTAACCAAAGCCTAAACAAGAGAAACCTTCAAAACTTGGTAATCATGATCATAAAATACTACCATTGATGAAGTTAAGGGATATCCAAGCCCTAGAAGTATCAGAAACTCTAGAAGAAACCCTAGAAAGCCCTAGACTTAAACCCTAGGGGGCTATGTGCAAAATTAGTGCACTTTTGGACTAAAGTGCAAAAACCATGAAAGTAAGACACCTTAAGTACTATGGTTCACAAGAATGTGGATTTGCAACTTAAACCCTAAGTCTTGGGCTTATTTGCAAAAAGCCACATTTGTGCTCCAAGTCTTTAAGTCTGAAATCAGTGGCATTGGCTCAACTTTGAAGCCTCATATCTTCCAAATTATGAAGATTTTGCCCTAGGTCACCACATCAAGTTTGTAGAGCTATCATAGGAGAACAAGTTTACTTAAGCAACTAACCACTGGTGCAGAATGAAAACTGAAGATAAATGAGTCTAAAGTTGGACTGTCAGACCGTTTAGAGTCTGAATTCAGACTGACAGTGGCCTAGAACCAGGTTTGAGAGCCATTTCAACCATGATCCAGTGAGAATCCATCTAGGGATACTATAGCAAAGATGAAGATGGTTTATAGACCTACAACTTTGCTAAAGAGAGATTAATAAGGCATCACATGACAAATCGAGATTCGAGCACTATAAAACGGTCTGTCAGGAGAACTGATCATGCCGCGCCATGGTACAGTGAACCAGGGGAATCAAGTTCAGAACCTCGCCGCCGACGATCGATCTGCGTCATGATTTACGCCGAGGTCGGGCTGAGCTATCGGCGAGCATCTCCTCGCGACGATATTCTTGAAACGGGTAAGATCACCGCGGTGGGGGGGGTTAATTATTCCGGCCGCCACGCGGCCACTGATCCTTCCGGCCATGCTTGGTCACCGACACCGCTCTCCTCCGTCCGTCCACGCCATCACCAATTTGACTGCTTTACTGTCATGGCTGAACGTGGCAAGCTCTAAGAGAAGGGTAGCACTCGATGTCGTCGTTGGTCGCCAGCAAAGTCCGGTGATGGTTATCACCGTGACCGTCGCGATGGCTCACTGGGCCTATAAATTCACCATGCTCTCACTCCCTTCGTCCCAAATCAACCGAGCACAGCTCTTCGTCCCTCAGTTGTGAATCCAACAAATCACTAGCCACCCTGTTCTGTCTGCCATCCTCTGTGATCAACGGAATTCCCTTGAACCGGTTTCTTCCGCCGTCGTGAAGAACCCCCTTCGTGGCCAGCACTTCTCAGGTCTGTATATGCCAAATTACTTCCTGTTCTAGCATGACTCTGGCCTTCTATTGCTCTTAGAGTCAACCAATTAAACTTTACTAAAGCCCACACTCCGGAACACCCAATCATCCCGTAGAATGCCGCCGCAACACCCTCTCTGTCGACCCACGCTCCTATTCTTGTCTAGTCCAAATTCAAGTGCGTGCATCACCTCTGGTGAACCTATGAAGCTAACCCATGCTTCAATTTCAGCAGCCATGCCATTAGTCGTTCGAAACACGATCACCAGGGCTGTCTCGCCGCCATGACCATGAGCAAGCTCCAATATGGGTTGAATCCCTCAAATTGAGCGAGGGTTTTTGACCAAATAGGTTGACACATCACATTTATGTGCTTATTACCTCAGGTTCGAGCCACCTTCACCGTAGAATCGCAGCTCTGGTTTGTTGCTCGCCGCGGCTCAGTCATGGGACTAGAGTGGAGAAGGAATAGAACTTGAGGGACCTTTTTGCACGATGTCAGTGACTCATCAAAAACCTAATGAGGACTCCTTCTTAGATCTTCGAACCAATATGGGCCTTTGTGCAAATATCCATCACGCGGTCGCAAGAGCGCGCGCGGGCGCGTTTCACCTGTGGATGGACCGACTTGGGCCGATTCTGGTCCAGTACTGTTCCTGTTTTTTTCTTTTTCCTTTTCTTCCAGAGCTAAAACAATTTTAGAAAATTGTAGAAAAATCCTAAAAATACCAAACCAATTTTGCTAGGTTTCTAATTTCTTATAGAATTTAATAAAAATAGTTTCATGATTTTTAGTCCAAATAGGAAATTATAGAGCATTTAAAATAGCCAAGAACCATGCTTCTGGATTTTTAGAGATAAATAATAAATCCAAAATTCACTAAATTTTTAGGGTAATCTCTAAATAATATTTAGAAGCCTTGGGTAAAATTTGGTATGTTTTGGACCATGTTTGATACTTAGAACCCAAAACCCTAGCCCCCCTGCCCTGTGAACTTCACTATTGACTCCGGAAACCCTAAGTTCTCGGAGATCCGTGAAGGAAAGTTGTATTCAAGACTTTAGATAATAAACTTTTATTATCTTTGCACTCTCATGAGTGAAAGCTATCTTGTGAGTTTTGGTGTTTGGATGACAACTCAATTAAAGGACTAACAAGTGTACTAAGTGTTGAACAGGTGCTTAAGATAAAGCCTACAGGGTTCAACACAAGTGAACAATTGTGATGGTCCAAGAACTGGATTATGGATACATGATGGACATCACAAGTAAGATGGACATTGCATAAAGTGAGACTCGGGTGCGTAGCTAGGAGACAACTGATCAAGCCAAGGACGGAGGCAAGAAGAGCTTCGAGGTACCAAGTGCATGGGAGAAGGTCAAGGAGGCTGAGGAACCCAAAGCCAAGGGTGAAGAAGAAGGCTTGCAAAGTCAAGGGTGATCGAGTTGAGAACAGCTACGGCACATCAAGGATCACTACATAAGGACGTGACTTACAGCCAATGAGGTAATAGCTACAGTTATGTGGTGTAAGTCATAAGGCTCAAGATCAAGCTCTAAGGAGGAGATCAAGGTCACTAGAAGGTGAACAAGTGTCAAACCAGAACTGGAAGCAGCCCAAAAGAGCTAAGTTCACCTTGATCTCTAGTTTGGTTTGTTCCTATGTTTGGAAATGTTCTATGTGACCTTTACAGGATGTTGGAGCCAAGTAATGTCAATCTAGATCAAGTCAAGCCGACCTGATGATTTATGAGTCCAACATCAAAGCTCAAGCATGTGAAATGCTATAGATTTAATGATTAAGAGAAGGTATGTTTCTAATCCTTAGTACATTGGTTTTGTGTACTAATATACTTGTCTAAGTGTTAGAAACAGAAAGAAGAAGAAAAGAAAAGAGGAGAAAAAGACTTGGCTGAGTGCAGCCAAGACTCAGCTCAGTCTAGCACACCGGACTGTCCGGTGGTGCAACGGACAGTGTCCGGTGCGCCAGGCTGGCTCGGCGTGAAGTAGCCGCTCTCGGGAATTCGCCGACGGCGTTCGGCTAAAATTCACCGGACTGTCCGGTGTGCACCGGACTGTCCGGTGAGCCAACGGTCGGCCAGGCCAACGGTCGGCCGCGCGATCTGCGTGGGACACGTGGCCGAGCCAACGGCTAGATGGAGGCACCGGACTGTCCGGTGTGCACCGGACATGTCCGGTGCGCCAACGGCTCCAAGACTGCCAATGGTCGGCTTCGCCATAAAAGGAAAGAAATCGGGCACCGGACAGTGTCCGGTGTGCACCGGACTATCCGGTGCGCCACCCGACAGAAAGAAAGTATTGCCTTCCAAATGGGATTCCAACGGCTCCTAGGCCCCTTGTGCCTATAAAAGGGACCCCTAGGCGCCTCAAGCATAAGAAGCGCAGCCAACAAGTGTAGACTTTACTCGAATCAATTCTCACTCTCCCTCTTGTGTGTAACTCTATAGTTTGTGTAGAAGGCACAGCTATAAGCCTTAAGAGAGAGGAGAAGTGCTGCTTAGAGCTAGAGCAAGGTCTTGAGCGTATCGTTACTCTGCCGGGGTGCTGCCAAGAAGTTTGTAAGCAGCCGCGGTTCTGTTGTAACCCCACTCAATAGTGAAAGGCTCTATCTGTCATATTGACAGATCTGGGCAAACGGAGGAAGGAGTTGAAATAGACTCCAAGCCCAGGTGTGGCTAACTCCAACGAGGACTAGGCAAGCATTTCAGGCTTGGCCGAACCTCGGGATAAATCCTTGCGTCTGTGTGCTCTATTCTGTATTGTATCCTGACTCTCTGTCTTACTCGCCTTTATATCTGCACTTCAATACTTATATGTGGTATAAGCTTGATTTGAAGTGCAGGACATTTTGAGACAGGATCTTCCATTCCGCTGCAACCTACTCGAAGGATTCTTCACTCCACTGCGATCCTGTCTTCGAGTAGAGTAAGATTTAAGTTTTAAAGTAATAAGTTTTATTCGCCTATTCACCCCCCCCCTCTAGGCGACATCTAGATCCTGTTCCCGGGCCAGAGGGAACTTTCAATTGGTATCAGAGCTAGGCCTCTCCAGTGTGGGCTTAGCCGTCCGGAGATAACGATGTCGTCACAAGAGGATCAAAGAAAAATATTTTGTGGCAAACTGTGATGCTCCTACTCCCTATATTACTTGTGATACTAACCATTCAAAGGGAGAAGAACAAGAACGATGGGCACCCAACGATGAATCCACCTCATCGACAGGTTTTGTGTCCACTAATAATAAGTGTTTTATTGCTAACAATGACGGTGGAGACAAAAGCCATGATGAGGAGGAATATGAGGATGATAGCGAGGATGTATCTTCATCACCTCAAGTTACATTTTCCTATTTGGCTTCCACTGACATTAATAACAGGGAAAATGAGACCGATGATGTGGAAGAAGAGGAGATTCGCCGTTTCTACATCCATCTCAACAAAGAGGACAAGGCACTCTTGGTTAAGCTGTTGAGAAGGAACAAGGAACAAGGCGAGACACTTCTCAGGCTAGAAGAGTCCCTCATCAAAACCAACAATAGCCTGGAAAAGATGACCAAAGAACATGAGGAGCTAAAGTGCTCTCATGATGATTTGGTCCAAAGGTATGAATATGTTTTAATTGAGCAAAGAAATAGTCATGATGCATTATCTAATATTGCTCAACTTAAAACGGAAAATTCTATGCTTAAGAGTCAAGTAGAAACAATGGACTTAGAAAAATATGCTCTAGGTAAAAAGTATGATATGTTGTCATATTCTCATAATAAATTAGTTGATGACCATATCATGCTTAGTGTTGCTCATGAGGTTATAATTGCAAACTTAAATTCATGTGAACCTCATTCTCGCACGTGTGCGAATTTGAATTGTATATCATCATGTACTAACCCCTGTTGCTCAAAAGAAAGCCAATCATTGATTGAGCAACAAGTTTTAGGTTCACAAAAGAAATTCTGTGGGAATAAGAAGCAACGACAACTGAGGAGAAGACACTTAGCTCAACTCTCTCAAGATATCCACGGGCGCGTGGTGAAGAAGCTTGAGAAAGGAAAAACTGCAGCAAGTGTTAAGCTTAATAAGAAGAATGTTCCCAAAGCTCTAAATGAAGAAATCAACATGAACGAGGAAAAAGGTAAAAATTCAATTAGTCATGTTGTTTGTACTAATCATCACTCCATGTCATTCAAGTACACAAAGGGAAAGGGAAAAAGGAGGTGTTTCAAGTGCAAGAAGTTAGGCCACCTCATCGCATCCTGTCCGTACAAAGACAAGGATGAAGGGACAAGAAGTTGCTTTGGATGCAACAATAAGGACCACATGATCACTTCATGTCCGGTCATGAAGAATCAAGGATGTGCATCCTCCAAGATGACCCTCACCAAGGAAAATGACAAACAGCAAGCGTCATATCAGGTTGAGCGACGCTTCTGCTACAAGTGTGGTGAGCAGGGTCATATATCAAAGGCATGTTATAAAGGTAAGATTCCTAAAGAAGTGAATTTGTGTCAATCTCATTCACTTAGGAGACCCAAATCATACACTTGTGCTAGATCTATAATGAGATCACCTAGAACTAGCACAAAGGCCATTTGGGTACCAAAGGCACATTTAGATGATCATTATGGACCCATCCCGAGATGGGTACCAAACTGTGCTAACTAGACCATGCAGATGCCTTGAGATGGACTGGAGACCATGGGAGAGATTAAGACGGTTATCTAAAACTCTATGCCTAAGCTGTTAATTGTTTTGGTGTTTATTGACCCAAGGTTGAATTATTGTGAAACACTAATCCCATGTTCATCTCAAGTAAAATAAGGTGTATAGGTCCTGAATCATTATTGGTGAATCAAGTAAAGGACCCTGATGAGAATCTACAACATGCTCTCCAAAGGACGGTACCCCGTGTATTTTAAGTACATAATTACAATTTAGTATTGCTCTTAAGTTGGCTTGTTGTGCTACCTATCTTTGGAGTAGCTATACTTTATGATTGTCCGTGTTAAATGAATCATAATGATGTTTGCTTAATCATGACTGGTGCTATATAGGATATATCTTTTGAATCATTCATGGGTAGCTATTTCATTTGTTATATCCACAACGATTAACTCTCTTGGTGTATATGGATAAACCTGTAACTTTTTGTAAGTCATGCTATGTGCAAATATGACATTTTGTTTAGTGCATGTTCACATGATTACCCTAGTTTAGTATTGTGTGAATTTCAAATCCATGTCGTGCCCTTTTGAGCTATGAGGTGTGTGAGCAAAAGGAGTCCTGAATTGGTGATAACAAGTGCTCTCATAAAGGCAAAGGTATGGAAAATGAAGCTATGCAATTTCATTAAATATTCTTGAAATTCCATTCATTGTGGTCATAGCTATGTTCTTGTCTTTCAATTGGTAATATCTTGGTTTAGGTAATTTATGCCCTTAAAATGTTGTTTCTTCTGTGCATCTAAGAAACCTTCTTAATCATGACATGCTTAGATATTTCGCCCTATATACATGATTGTGTTGATCTTCAATTGGTATATGCAATGATAGTTAAATATGAAGCATGTACAGGTTGAGTAAATGTTAGACTTCCGTGAGTATTCAATTGGCTTAGGTGTCACTGAAGCGTGCATTGCTGTATTTAGTCAACCTTTCATTTAGCCTTCAATTGGTGTTAAGTGGCGTTTCATTTGATATTCAAATTGACATCTTTGGGTGATGAAAGTGGTAGAGTATGCCTTGACCAAGGTATGTTGTGATCCTCTAGTTCTAAGGAAGCTAGAATGTGCAAAGTGCAAGTCATTCAAATACTTGATGCACAACTTGAGGGGGAGCACACATAACTTGTGTCTTTTGAGACTAACTGTTTCTTGAGTGATCTTGTATAGTCTCTAGGTGGAAAAGAGAAGATGAGCAAGAAATGGAGCAATCTGGACTTGGGTATCTCTGTAAGTCAAGAAATTGGTATCTCAAGTTGTGAGTAAGTGCATATCGTTAGATTGCTCATAATATCTGGTGATAATAGATGCTTAAATATCATGGAGCCATGATAATAAATGAACTTTGCAATTGGTATCTTTCAATTGGTAGCCGTAATAGTTCGCTTCAATTGACATCTTTTGATAATCATGAGAATAGAAGTTTCTTCTTGTGCCCAATACTATAACTTGTTCTAAGTTTGATGTCTTAAGAAAAAGTAAGGATAAAGAATCAGGCACAAGTGTGAAGAAGCTCTTGAGAGATTAGATACTTTCAAGATGGGAAGTACACTACAACATGGTAAAGGTACAAAGGGAGTATTAATCTTTTTGCATATATGTATCGTGCCTAAATGTTGATCGAGCATATGCTCAATAAGTAAGGGGGAGTTTTGATAGTCGTGTTCCTCCTTAACACCCTGCTGTCCCTTGACATCATCATATGTTCTTGCTTGAGTATGGTTTTTTGGTGTTTGATGTCAAAGGGGGAGAATTTGTGTATTAAAGCTTATCTCAACCTGAGAGGAAAGCTTATTCTAATGGGTGATGTGTTAGTTTAAGCTGTGCTAGTGTGTAATCTTATCCTAATGGGTGATGTGTTAGTTTAAGCTGTGCTAGTGTGTAATTCATATGCTTCTTGCAGTATTATATGTGTTGCATCATATGGACTAGTGTTTCCGCTGCGATGAATTATTTGGTTTCTATAGTGTAATAGATAGTCATGTGGTTAATGGTGGTTTTAGACTAAAGGTGCTTTAAATTGGTATCTTAGTTTAAATTGGTATCTTAATGGTGAATAGTGGTAGGTTAATATTCCTGTGATATATCCACTAATTTGAATGGTGTTTAACTCTGATTTTGTGCATTTGTGTGTTATAGCATCATGGTTTGATTCTTGACACAATGCATCCTAAAAAGTGCTAAAGTGTAGAAATGTTTCGAATTGCCTAAGTATGTGCAAATTGGCGTCTGAGGTCAAGATTATGTTTTTGAAGTAAGCACATATTTAGGGGGAGCATTCTATAAACTTAGAATTCAAAATTTGTGCTTCAAATCTTATTCCTATGTAAGCTTTAATTGTGTTGCCATCAATCACCAAAAAGGGGGAGATTGAAAGCTATCTTGTGAGTTTTGGTGTTTGGATGACAACTCAATTAAAGGACTAATAAGTGTACTAAGTGTTGAACAGGTGCTTAAGATAAAGCCTACAGGGTTCAACACAAGTGAACAATTGTGATGGTCCAAGAACTGGATTATGGATACATGATGGACATCACAAGTAAGATGGACATTGCATAAAGTGAGACTCGGGTGCGTAGCTAGGAGACAACTGATCAAGCCAAGGACGGAGGCAAGAAGAGCTTCGAGGTACCAAGTGCATGGGAGAAGGTCAAGGAGGCTGAGGAACCCAAAGCCAAGGGTGAAGAAGAAGGCTTGCAAAGTCAAGGGTGATCGAGTTGAGAACAGCTACGGCACATCAAGGATCACTACATAAGGACGTGACTTACAACCAATGAGGTAATAGCTACAGTTATGTGGTGTAAGTCATAAGGCTCAAGATCAAGCTCTAAGGAGGAGATCAAGGTCACTAGAAGGTGAACAAGTGTCAAAACCAGAACTGGAAGCAGCCCAAAAGAGCTAAGTTCACCTTGATCTCTAGTTTGGTTTGTTCCTATGTTTGGAAATGTTCTATGTGACCTTTACAGGATGTTGGAGCCAAGTAATGTCAATCTAGATCAAGTCAAGCCGACCTGGTGATTTCTGAGTCCAACATCAAAGCTCAAGCATGTGAAATGCTATAGATTTAATGATTAAGAGAAGGTATGTTTCTAATCCTTAGTACATTGGTTTTGTGTACTAATATACTTGTCTAAGTGTTAGAAACAGAAAGAAGAAGAAAAGAAAAGAGGAGAAAAAGACTTGGCTGAGTGCAGCCAAGACTCAGCTCAGTCTGGCACACCGGACTGTCCGGTGGTGCACCGGACAGTGTCCGGTGCGCCAGGCTGGCTCGGCGTGAAGTAGCCGCTCTCGGGAATTCGCCGACGGCGTTCGGCTAAAATTCACCGGACTGTCCGGTGTGCACCGGACTGTCCGGTGAGCCAACGGTCGGCCAGGCCAACGGTCGGCCGCGCGATCTGCGCGGGACACGTGGCCGAGCCAACGGCTAGATGGAGGCACTGGACTGTCCGGTGTGCACCGGACATGTCCGGTGCGCCAACGGCTCCAAGACTGCCAACGGTCGGCTTCGCCATAAAAGGAAAGAAATCGGGCACCGGACAGTGTCCGGTGTGCACCGGACTATCCGGTGCGCCACCCGACAGAAAGAAAGTATTGCCTTCCAAATGGGATTCCAACGGCTCCTAGGCCCCTTGTGCCTATAAAAGGGACCCCTAGGCGCCTCAAGCATAAGAAGCGCAGCCAACAAGTGTAGACTTTACTCGAATCAATTCTCACTCTCCCTCTTGTGTGTAACTCTATAGTTTGTGTAGAAGGCACAGCTATAAGCCTTAAGAGAGAGGAGAAGTGCTGCTTAGAGCTAGAGCAAGGTCTTGAGCGTATCGTTACTCTGCCGGGGTGCTGCCAAGAAGTTTGTAAGCAGCCGCGGTTCTGTTGTAACCCCACTCAATAGTGAAAGGCTCTATCTGTCATATTGACAGATCTGGGCAAACGGAGGAAGGAGTTGAAATAGACTCCAAGCCCAGGTGTGGCTAACTCCAACGAGGACTAGGCAAGCATTTCAGGCTTGGCCGAACCTCGGGATAAATCCTTGCGTCTGTGTGCTCTATTCTGTATTGTATCCTGACTCTCTGTCTTACTCGCCTTTATATCTGCACTTCAATACTTATCTGTGGTATAAGCTTGATTTGAAGTGCAGGACATTTTGAGACAGGATCTTCCATTCCGCTGCAACCTACTCGAAGGATTCTTCACTCCACTGCGATCCTGTCTTCGAGTAGAGTAAGATTTAAGTTTTAAAGTAATAAGTTTTATTCGCCTATTCACCCCCCCCTCTAGGCGACATCTAGATCCTGTTCCCGGGCTAGAGGGAACTTTCAATGAGCATTACATGGGCATTCATTATTATGTATGATTATGTTTAGAAAACGAAGAAGAAGTAGAAGTCGAAGAAGCGAAGACTTCACCACCACCACCTGAGGAACATCAGGCAGGCAACTGTTTTTATTTTGATATCTGCGGAACAGAGCCTGATTCACCAGTAACACAAGGCAAGCCCCGATGCATTTGCCACCTCCTTGTTCCTTTTAAAATCTTTCTCACTTACTTGATGCATTAGGTGATAGGAGTTGTGTGCTAAACTATTGCTGCATCTCCTTCCTTGGACTTGATTATTTCCTAGATCCCTGTTTTACAAAAGGTTTTTCTTATGCTTAGCTTTGCTTTAGAAAAACAAAATGTTTTGTTTTCTCAAAAGATGATGTTGCAAAGTGGGTGGGATGTTTTTGAAAATAAAACTTGATGGAGGATCCATCATGGCCATGATGGATTCAACATCGGAAAAAGATGTACCTCTGTCAGGTACCAAACTTTGGGTTTAAATGATAAAGCTGAGACCGGGTGGGTGACTTGCACGAGAAAGAGAGTCTCGGTGTAGTGTCTCTGTCTGAGTCGATTAAGGACCAAGTCGATGTAGGCTTGCTGATCGAGGACCCTTTAACTGGTCACATGCCTCGTCATGGGTAAGCTTTGCCTTGGGCAGACTAATACCAGAATAAGATACCACACAATGGGAGTGGAGAGATGGCGAGAGTAGCGTGTACCCTCCGTGGCAAGAGGCTGGACGGTGGTGTATCTGTGCTCTCGGTTGGCATGAACCTGATCTAGTCTTAAGAACCCCGGTGGCAAGTTGACATATGCAAGGGTTAAGTGCTACATATGTCGTGTGATTGGAGATCCTCAGCTGAGTATAATCGATTCGGATTGCCGTACTTTGCGGTTATGAAGACTTGGTCACTGCCCTATACGTAGAAATCCAGTGAAGATGAAGGGTGATTAAGAAATTGGCTAGTGCAGGTCCAGTGATTGAACTAGGGTAGAAAGAACTCTAGCTTCAGGTAAACTCACTTAACCTGACAAATAAAACTGGATTTTTAAGGATCCACTCCTAGTAAGCTTTTCTGCAAACAGAGTCATTGATTATTGATAAAGCCTTACCTTGACTTCCTTAAAGCCAGCATATCCTTGAGAGTCTTTTACTTTGTCGGGTAAGTCTTGCGAAAGTACACTTCGTACTCAGGGCTTTGTCCCATGTGGTTTTAGGTGAAGAAGCGGTAACTTTTGCTGCTATTATTCAAAGGTAGTGCCCAAGGAGGAAAACCAGGAGTAAAGCTTCGGGAGAAAAGGATCCTCCGTAAAAACTTTTGTTTAAAACTTATCGGGAAGGGTTTTTACCTCCCATGTTTTGTAATAATACTCAGCACTCCTATATTTGTTTTTGGTCTATAATATTACAACTCTTTCTTACTTTTAATATAAGGTAAGTTATTGTAATTGCTTCCACATTTTCGTACCTCCAATGTATTGTAATGTCTGCATGACGGGTGAAACGCTCTTGAGAAAGGTAAAGAAAGCAGATACCGAACTTGTCAACTGATTTAGGGGCACCTGCAGGGTTGTCTGAGGTCCGTTGGACAAGGACAACAGTAGGTGGGCCTAATGACTTGGAAGGTTTCGTCACAGCTGGTATCGGAGCGAAGCCCATCTCTGCAGATATTATGAGGCATCTTTAAAAAGGAATTTTCAAAGACTTATCTAGAAAATTTCTTTCTTTCTTATCTAGCTTCCTTCTGGAGTACTTATTTAAAGACCAGATGGTAGAGTGCAATGTATAGAAGGTGTGAATCAACTAAGGTTGATTCTGTAATTACACATGCATCATGCTAAAAACTATGCTAATAAGATTTCCCCCCTTAAGAAATGCCGCCGCGCACCAGAAAGACCGTGCGCAAGTCTACTGGGCCGATTGGCGTACCTTGCCATCAACTTGCCCCAAGGCATGAAGACAGTAGCAGTGGTAGCAACGATCCAATCGGGGATCTGGAAGCCCATGTTGATCAGCTTCGATCAGAACTCCGTCGCAGGAACGACATATGGGTCGCAGATGGTGAAAGAATAAACGAATTAAGAACAGACATCCAACACCTGCAAGATCAGCTCGCGGAACGAGATCTAGCTCTCGACTGGGCGGTTAACTCTCATTCGCTTGCTTGGGCTAAGGAAGCTAAAGCTCGAGCCCGCGTGGAGGAGCTTAGCACCGCCATAGACCACTTGCAAGTGTATTGTAATACACTACATGAAGAAGTTCATGTATTGTATTCCCAACTGCACCCCAACGTACCTGCGGATCCTGTTGGGATAGAAGCCGGACCTTCTAGGACAGCGGGAGAAGCCCTTGATAGTGAACTAGACCTTTTCAGGCCTCCTCCCTCTATGAAGTTGATGGATGAATGGTCTCCTACTCCCGACAGCGAGGCTACTAAAAGTGACAAGAAGAAAGAGTCTGTAACATTACCCTTTTTAGTAATGTAAGATGGATGGTTTTCTTTGGCATATTATATTCTTCCAAATGTTTGTTGCCTCAGATGCCTTCCAAGACTCGTGCACAGGATGGAGCCGGGACCTCCCGTGGGAGGGAAGCAACCCTGAACCCACCCCCAGTGCCTCCAACGTTAGCTGAGGCCATCGCTGCCTTGGTTAACGCTACGGCCGACAACACCCGCTTTCTACGGGAAATGGCGGGTCAACAATTACAACAACAAGGCGAGCGAGCATATCAGCAAGGACCCCGCGAAACATCGTATCTGGATTTCTCAGAGACCCGTCCCCCATTGTTTGTCAAGGCAGAAGATCCTCTGGAAGCGGATGAGTGGATCCGCGTTATCGAGCAGAAGTTCGGGCTTCTCCGATGCACGGAGATTCAAAAGCCCTTATTTGCAGCACAATAATTGTGAGGCCCTACTAGTACCTGGTGGGGAAATTTTGTAGCCGTTCAACCAGCTGGTCATCAAATAACCTGGGATGAGTTCAAGTTGGCTTTCCGGGAGCACTATATACCTAAAGGAGTGCTCCACATGAAGCAGGATGAGTTTATGAAGCTGAAACAAGGTGGGGATACTGTCACTCAGTATCTCAATAAATTCAACCACTTGTCTCAATATGCTATCGATCAAGTCAACACGGATTTAAAGAAGAGAAATTGCTTCATGAGAGGCCTTAATGATCGAATGCAAAGGAAGATGGCCACCTGCATTGATCTTTCCTACGGAAGGGCTGTCAGTACTGCACTGGCAGTCGAGGCTAAATATGCAGGGTTCGGAAAATCCAAGGGTTACGGAGGCGACAGGCCCAGTCAGGGGTCTGAGAAAAGACAAAGGTTGGTAATCCGACCTTTTAATCCGAATCGCTCTTCACAGCGTCCACCCTCCTACCCTTTGAAACAACCGGTCTTCATTCGCCCCGCTATTGCCCCCACTCCAACAAATCAGCCGAGTGCCCCTGGTACTCGTTTCCCTGCCCTCCCCAGCTCTTCAACTAGCTGCTTCAACTGTGGAAAGTCCGGACACTTTATCAAGGACTATCCATACCCGAAGCAGAATCGATCAAGTAATCAGCAGAGTTCTGGGAATTCTACTCAAGTCAAGGGAAATGTGGCAAACAATACCGTGGGCAAAAATAAAAGGAAAATGGGACAGATTTATTATACTCAAGTGGCCACAACACCGGAAGGCGAACCGGTTATGATGGGTACGTTCCTCGTGGACAATCACCCCGCAATTATTCTTTTTGATTCTGGTGCTTCACATACATTCATAAGCAAGAAATTTGTGGAGCAACATTGCATCCCATACCATGAATCAAGGGAAGGCTTTAAAATTCATTCGTCGGGGGGACAAATATTTACTAAAGAAGTGGCTTTCCAAGTGCCCGTAACATTGGCTGAACGGGACTTTCCTACTAATATGATTGTTCTGAAAGGCCTAGATATAGATGTAATTCTGGGCATGAATTGGTTGGCCCAACATAAAGCTATTCTCAACACTAATTTGAGAACTGTCAGATCGAGTCATGGCCAAGAAGAGGTTCTCTTGACCCTCCCCGTAGCCATTCCAGCTAAACCATTTGGCAGAGCGTATGAAGCTATCATGCCGGAGATCCAAGATATTCCGGTAGTATGTGAGCTCCCAGACGTCTTTCCAGAAGATTTGCCAGGATTGCCTCCAGAAAGAGATGTAGAATTTGTGCTTGAGTTGAAGCCCGGTACGGCTCCTATTTCTAGAAAGTCGTACCGAATGCCTCCAAATGAATTGGCAGAGCTCAAGACCCAATTACAAGATCTACTGGAGAAGGGATTCATCCGACCAAGTTCATCGCCATGGGGTTATCCAGCCATCTTTGTCAAGAAGAAGGATCAAACACTACAGATGTGCGTGGATTATAGACCCCTTAATGAGGTTACCATCAAAAATAAGTACCCTCTTCCCCGGATTGACATTTTATTTGATCAACTAACTGGAGCGAGGGTATTCTCTAAGATTGACCTTAGACCGGGCTATCATCAGATCCGTATCCGGCCCGAAGATATACCAAAGACCGCATTCACTACGCGGTATGGTTTATTTGAATATCTGGTTATGTCTTTCGGACTAACAAATGCTCCTGCCCACTTCACATATCTTATGAACTTGGTATTCATGCCTAAACTGGATAAGTTTGTGGTGGTATTCATTGATGATATCTTAATATATTCCAAGAATGAAGAGGAGCATGCTCGGCATTTGTGGATCGTGTTGGCGTGCTTAAGAGAGCACCGATTATATGCTAAATTCAGTAAGTGCGCATTCTGGCTGGAAGAAATCCAATTTCTGGGACATGTATTATCTGCTAAGGGGATTGCGGTGGATCCCAGTAAAGTCAAGGATATTTTGGAGTGGAAACCCCCAACCACTATACATCAAGTCCGAAGTTTTCTTGGGCTAGCTGGTTATTACCGCCGATTCATTCCAGATTTTTCTAAGCTTGTGAAACCAATCACAAGTTTATTGAAGAATGATACTAAATTTATTTGGTCGTCAAAGTGTAATGAAGCCTTTGAACAATTGAAGGTATTATTAACCACTGCTCCGGTATTGGCCCAACCGGATATTGAAAAGCCTTTTGATGTGTATTGTGACGCATCAGGCAGTGGTCTCAGCTGTGTTCTAATGCAAGAAGGCCAAGTGATAGCTTATGCTTCAAGGCAGTTGCGCCGGCATGAGGAACATTATCCAACTCATGATCTAGAGTTAGCTGCAGTGGTTCATGCCCTAAAGATCTGGCGTCATTATCTGCTGGGGAATATCTGTCGCATCTATACAGATCATAAAAGCTTGAAGTATATCTTCACCCAGTCAGAGTTGAACATGAGACAGAGGCGATGGCTCGAGCTTATTAAGGACTATGAATTTGAAATTCATTATCACCCAGGCAAGGCCAATGTAGTGGCAGACGCACTCAGCCGCAAGGCTTCCTGTCACTGTCTTACCATGAAGATCTCTGACATTACATTATGCCAGGAGATGGAGAAGTTAAACCTGGGAATAATCCAACATGGAGCCTTAAATCAACTAAAGCTTGAGTCAGTCCTTTTACAAAGGATAATTGATGCTCAAAAGAATGATGAGGGTATGAAATACATCCATGAAGAGATAAAGGCCGGAAGAGCCAAATGTTTCAGAAAAGACGATCAAGGCATTGTATGGTTCAACAACCGCATAGTTGTGCCAAAGGATGAAGAAATCCACCAGTAAATATTAGATGAAGCACATATTAGTCGCTATTCTATTCATCCAGGAAGCACTAAGATGTATCATGATCTGAAACAACATTATTGGTGGACAAAGATGAAGATTGAAATCGCACGCTATGTGGCGAGATGTGACACTTGTAGCCATGTCAAGGCCATACACATGAAAGCTGCTGGTCCATTACAATCTTTACCTGTTCCTACATGGAAATGGGAGGATATTAGTATGAACTTTATTGTGGGGTTACCCAGAACATCAAGAGGGTATGATTCCATCTGGGTTATTGTTGATCGACTTACAAAGATCGCCCACTTCCTTCTAGTCAGGGTAAAGTACATAGTGGTCACATATGCAGAGTTATATATTGCCCGTATTCTCAGTTTGCATGGTGTTCTGAAGACTATAGTGTCGGATCGTGGACCACAATTCGTGTCCAAATTTTGGGAAGAACTTCACAAGGCTTTGGATACTAAGTTGCTCCATAGTTCGACCTATCATCCTCAAACCAGCGGGCAGACTGAGAGGGTGAATAAAATACTTGAGGACATGTTACAGGCTTGTGTTTTGGAATTTCCATAGAAATGGGATGATTGTTTACCATTAGCGGAGTTCTCATATAATAATAGCTATCAAGAAAGCATTAAGATGGCACCCTTTGAAGCTTTGTATGGCCGACGGTGTCGTACTCCATTAAACTGGTCTAAACCAGGTGAAAGAAGTTTCTTCAGGCCAGATATGGTAAAGGAGATCGAAGAAAAAGTTCGGTGAATAATTCATAATTTGAAGAAAGCTCAAGCTCGATAGAAAAGTTATGCAGACAAGCAACGTCAACCCTTGTACTTTCTCGTTGGAGATCATGTCTACCTAAAAGTTTCACCAATGAAGGGGGTAACACGTTTCGGGGTAAAAGGGAAGCTTTCACCTCGGTACATTGGTCCTTTCCCTGTGCTTGAGCAATGTGGACCAGTGGCGTACCGGCTTCAACTACCCGAAACCTTGTCTGTTATACATAATGTGTTCCACGTGTCTCAACTGAAGAAATGTCTTCGGGTTCCCGATCGAACCATTGAAGTAACAGATGTTGCCTTAGAGCCAGACTTGACATATTCAGAACATCCTATCCGAGTCTTGGATCTTGAAAGTTCCCTTTGCCTGGGAACAGGATCTGGATGTCGCCTAGAGGGGGGTGAATAGGCGAATAAAAATTATCACTTTAAAACTTTATTCTTACTCTACTCGAAGACCAGATCGCAGTGGAATGAAATACCCTTCGAGT
The DNA here is from genome assembly GCA_029449295.1 of Zea luxurians. Lineage (NCBI taxonomy): Eukaryota > Viridiplantae > Streptophyta > Magnoliopsida > Poales > Poaceae > Zea > Zea luxurians. Next base: position 15,402,668 of record JAOPSE010000023.1, on the reverse strand, counting down.
AGGTTGCAGCAGAATAGAAGATCCTGTCTCAAAGTGCCCTGCGCTTCAAATATAACTTGTACAACAGATAAGTATTGAAGTGCAGATATAAAGAGTAGATAATGCAGAGAGGTAGCACACAATACAGAGCGAAGCACACAGACACATGGATTTATCCCGAGGTTCGGCCAAGCCTGAAATGCTGGCTTAGTCCTCGTTGGAGTTAGCCACACGTAGGCTTGGAGTCTATTTCAACTCCTTCCTCCATTTGCTCAGATCTGTCAATATGACAGATAGAGCCTTCCACTATGTTGAGTTGGTTACAACAAAACCGCGGCTGCTTACAATCTTCTTGGCAGCACTCCGGCAGAGTAACGATATGCTCAAGACCTTGCTCTAGCTCTTAGCAGCACTTCTCCACTCTCTCAAGGCTTATAGCTTGCCTCTACACAAACTAGAGAGATATACATGAGAGGTAGAGAGAGAATTGATCCTAAGTGATGTCTACAATTGTTGGCTGCACTTGTATCCTTGTTTGAGGCGCCTAGGGGTCCCTTTTATAGCCCCAAACGGCCTAGGAGCCGTTGGAATCCCTTTTGGAAGGCAATATTTGCTTTCTGTCGGGTGGCGCACCGGACAGTCCGATGCACCACCGGACAGGTCCTGTAGCATGTCCGGTGCGTGATCTCCTTCCAAATCGGGCTCAGCTGACCGTTGGAGCAACGGTCGACTTGGCTCACCGGACACTGTCCGGTGCACACCGGACAGTCCGGTGCGCCAACTATCCGTTGGCTCATGCCACGCGTCGCCCGCTGATCGCGCTGCCGACCATTGGCATAGTCGACCGTTGGCTCACCGGACAGTCCGGTGCACCACCGGACAGTCCGGTGCACCACCGGACAGTCCGGTGAATTATAGCCGTACGCCGCCGACTTCTCCCGAGAGCGGCCTGTTCACCGGAGTTCAGTCTGGCGCACCGGACACTGTCCTGTGCACCATCGGACACTGTCCGGTGCACCACTGGACAGTCCGGTATGCCAGACTGAGCTGAGTCTTGGCTATACACAGCCAAGCCTTTTGCATCTCTTTTCTTTTCTTCTTTTCTCTGTTTCTAATACTTAGACAAATATATTAGTACACAAAAACCAATGTACTAAGTTTAGAAACATACCTTCTCTTTGATTTTCACTTCTTTAGCATTTGGCATGCTTGAGATTGATGTTGGACTCATAAATCATCAAGTCAGCTTGACTTGATCTAGATTGACATTTCTGAGCTCCAACATCTTGCAAAGGTCACATAGAATATCTCCAAACATAGGAACAACCCAAACTAAAGGTCAAGGTGCACTTAGCTCTTTTGGGCTGCTTCCAGTTCTGATTTTGACATTGGTTCTCCTTCCGGTGATCTTGTTTACTTCTTGAGCTAGATCTTGAGCCTTATGACTTACACCACATAATTGTGGATGTTACCTCATTGGTTGTAAGTCATGTCCTTATGTAGTGTTCCTTGATGCACCATAACTTTCAACAAGATCAACCTTGACTTTGCAAGTCTTCTTCTTCACCCCTGGCTTTGGGTTCCTGGTCTCCTTGACTTTCTCCCGTGCACTCGGTACCTCGAAGCTCTTCTTGCTTCCATCCTTGGCTTGATCGGTTGTCTCTGAGTTATGCACATCGAGTCTCACTTAAGAAATGTCCATCTTTCTTGTGATGTCCATTATCTATAGATAATTCCGTCTTTGGACCATCACACCTGTTTACTTGTGTTGAACCCTGTTAGCTTTGCATTCAGCACCTGTTCAACACTTAACACACTTGTTAGTCCTTTAATTGGGTTGTCATCCAAACACCAAAACCCACAAGAGAGCTTTCAATCTCCCCCTTTTTGGTGATTGATGGCAACACAATTAAAGCTTACATAAGAATAAGATTAAAGCACAAATTTTGAATTCTAAGTTTATAGAATGCTCCCCCTAAATATGTGCTTACATCAAAAACTTAAATTTGGCCTTATATGCCAAATTGCACATACTTAGGCTAATTCAAAGCATTACTATACCTTAGCACCTGTGGGATGCATTGTGTCATTAATTAAACCGTGATGCGTATGACACATAGATGCACAGAATCAGAATTAAACACCAATTGAATAGATATACCACAGAAATATCAACCTACCACTTTTCACCATTAAGATACCAAATTAAAACAATTTTAAAGCACCAGAACCACATGAATATCTATTACAGGATAAACACAGAAGATACTAAATGATTCATATCAACGGAAGCACTGATTTTGCATTATCACCATATAATACAATAAGAAGCATAAGTAGTACTAACACATTCTTCCCTAAGACTCAAGGAAACCCCTTTAGGATAAGCCTTCCTCTCAGGTTGAAATAAGCTTTAATACACAATTTCTCCCCCTTTGACATCAAACACCAAAACCATATTTAAGCAATAAGGGACAGTAGGGTATTGAGCAGGTAAATTTTAACACACTAACATTACTCCCCCTTACACATTGAACATATGCAACACAAGCATTTGGAGGAAAGTTAAGATACATATACGCAAAAGATCAATACTTCCTTTTGTACCTTTACCATGTTGTGGTGTACTTTCAATCTTGAAAGTTTAATCTCTAGGGAGCTTCTCCACACTTGTGCCTCACCCTTTATCCTAACCTTTTCTTGTTGCTAAGACACCAAGCTTAGAGCAAGTTATAGTATTGTGGCACAAGATAAAGCTTCTATTCCAGTGATTACCAAAATATATCAATTGAAGCAAACTACCATGGCTACCAATTGAAAAATCATTACTGTCATAGCTCCACGATATTTAAAGATAAGCATCTAGTATCACCAAATATTATAGAGCATGAGCAATCTATAAGGATGTAATTACTCACAACTTAAGATACCAAATACTTGCCTTATGGAGATACCCAAGTACTGATTGCTTCATTTCCTACTCATCTTCCCTTTTCCACCTTGAGACTATACAAGATCACTCAAGAAATAATTAGTCTCAAAAGACACAAGTTATGTGTGCTCCCCCTAAAGTTGTGCATCAAGTATTTGAATGACTTGCACTTTGCACATTCTAGCTTCCTCAGAACTAGAGGGGATCACAACATATCTTGGTCAAGGCATACTCTATCAATTTCATCACAAAGAGATACCAATTGAATAGTTGACTTAATACAACAATGCATGCCTCAAGGATTATAACATTTTACAAGCAACCTAGGCATGCTTCATACATGATAATCATTGCACCACATATACCAATTGAAAACGACAAGATCATGCATATAAAGCGCAATGTCTAAGTACACCATGATTAATAAGGTTCCTTAGGTACACCAAAAGAAACAACATTTTAAAGTAAGGAGCACCTAAGCCAAGATACTACCAGTTCAGAGGCAAGAACATAGTTGTGATCACAATCAATGGAACTTCAAGATATGAGATTGCATAGTTCCATTCTCCATACCTCTGCCTTTTACCTGAATACCATGAGATCCATTCTTTTAGGTAGTGTAGAGTGAGAGCACCTGTTATCACCAATTTAGGGCTCCTTTTGCTCATGCACCTCATAACTCAAGAAGGTGCATTAGTGGCACAACATGGATTTGGTATACACACAGTATCAAAATTGGGTAATTATGTGAACATGGACTAAACAAGATGTCATGCTTGCACATAGGTTAATCATTAAAGACAATAGCATGTCTTACAAAAGGATACAGGTTTATCCATTAACACAAAAAGAGTTAATCATAGTGAATATATCGATTGAAAAGCTACCCATTGAATGATTCAAAAGATATAACATATAGAACACACAATCATGATTAAGCAAGCATCATTATGAACCATTGATAACACAGGCAATCTCAAAAGCATAACTACTCCAAGGATAGGTAGCACAACAAACCAACTTAAGAGCAATACTGATTTGCAATAATGTACTTAAGATACCCGGGTACCTTCCTTCGGAGAGCAAGTTGCATATTCTCATCAAGGTCCTTTGCTTGATTCACCAATAATGATTCAAGACCTCTACAACTTATTTAACTTGAGATGAACATGGGATTAGAACTACACAATCATTCAACCTTGGGTCAATGAATAGACAATAAAAATTAACAGCTTAAGCATAGAGTTTGAATTAACCATCTTAAGCTCTCCCATGGTCTCCAGTCCATCTCGAGGCACCTGCATGGTCTAGTTGGCACAGTTTGGTACCCATCTTGGGATGGGTCCATAACAATCATCCAAAAGAGCCTTTGGTACCCAAATAGCAATTGTGCTAGTTCTAGGTGATCTCATTACTGATCTAGCACAAGTGTATGGTTTGGGTCTCCTAAGCGAATAAGATTGAGACAAATTTACTTGCTTAGGAACCTTACCCTTTTTACATACCTTGGATAGATGACCCTGCTCACCACACTTGTAGCAGAAGCGTCGCTTAACCTGACATGACGCTTGATGTTTGTCTTCTTTCTTAGTGGGGGTCATCCCGGAGAGTGCACATGCTTGATTTATCATTAGCGGACAAGAAGTGATCGTATGGTTCTTGTCATTGCATCCGAAGCATCTCCTTATCCCTTCATCCTTGTCGTTGTATGGACACGACGCAATGAGGTGTCCTGACTTATTGCACTTAAAGCACCTCCTTTTCCCTTTTCTCTTTTTGTTCTTGGATGACATAGAGAAATGGTCAGTGCAAACAACATGACTAATTGAATCTTTACCTTTTTTCAAGCTCATGTTGATTTCTTCATTTTTTGCTTTAGGAACATCCTTCTTATGGAGCTTAACACTTGCTGCAGTTTTCCCGTCTTAAGCTTCTTCACCACGCGCCCGTGGATATCTTGAGAAGGTTGAGCAATGTGTCTTCTCCTTAGTTGCTTTGTTTTCTTGTTCCTTTCTTTATTGATGAGCACTTTTTCCTTTGATCCTGTAGCTTGATGCTCATCCAAGAGTTGGCTTTCTTTTGAGCAACCGGGGTTAGCACATGGTGATATATTATCTAGATGTGCACGTGTGCAAGAATGAGGTTCACATGAATTTAGGTTCGCAATTACAACCTCATGAGCAACATCAAGCATGATATGTCTATCCAAGAGATTATTATGATAACAAGACAATAAATCATATTTTTTAGTAAGAGCAAGTTTATCATGACTTAGCAATTCTACTTGCCTCTCTAGCATGGCATTTTCCATTTTAAGTTGAGCAACACAAGATAAAACATCATCATTATTTCTTTGCTCAATTAAAACTGAACCATACCGTTGGACCAAATCATCATGAGAGCACTTTAGCTCCTCATGTTCTTTGGTCATCTTCTCCAGGCTGTCATTGGTTTTGATGAGAGTCTCCTCTAGCCTGAGAAGCGTCTCGCCTTGTTCCTTGTTCCTTCTCAACAACTTAACCAAGAGCGCTTTGTCTTCTTTGTTGAGATGGGTGTAGAAATAGCGAATCTCCTCTTCTTCTACATCGTCGATCTCATTTTCCCTGTCATTATTATCAGTGGAAGCAAAATAGGAAAATGTACCTTGTGATGATGTAGACTCCTCATCCTCATGTTCCTCTACATCATTGCTTTCATCTCCACTCTTATTGTTAGCAACAAGACATGTGTAACTAGTGGGAGATGAACCTGTCGGAGAGGTGGATCCATCGCTTGGTGTCCATCGATCTTGTTCTTCTCCTTTGGACAAGTTAGTACTACCAGCAATAGAGGGAGCAGAAGCAGTGCATATGGACTTAAAAAATTTTAACTTAATTTTGGTCCATGGGTCATGAGCATCAACAAATAAATCATTATCACTACTCATGATTGCAAAATAGGCACTTCTAGAAAGTGAGTCAACTAAGATGTTGCAATCATGGTGATTGAGAGACAGACATTTAGTTCATCATTAGAAGGATTTTGACTAAAATTGGAGGGAAAAATACTTCTACTAAAGATCTGTCTCAAATCAGGATCAACACGCATGAAGGCATTATAAATAGAGACAGACCAAGATTTATAATTAGAGCCATCGCCTAGAAGAAGTTCTACAGTTACCTCTTGTGACGATATCATCATCTCCGAACGGCTAAGCCCACACTGGAGAGGCCTAGCTCCGATACCAATTGAAAGTTCCCTTTGCCCGGGAACAGGATCTGGATGTCGCCTAGAGGGGGGTGAATAGGCGAATAAAAATTATCACTTTAAAACTTGTTCAACACCTGTTCAACACTTGTTCAACACCATCACACCTGTTTACTTGTGTTGAACCCTGTTAGCTTTGCATTCAGCACCTGTTCAACACTTAACACACTTGTTAGTCCTTTAATTGGGTTGTCATCCAAACACCAAAACCCACAAGAGAGCTTTCAGATCTGAAGGATAGAATTACCCAGAGAAGAACTCTCAAGTTTTACAAGATACAGTGGAACCAACATTCAGAAGATGAGGCTACATGGGAAACTCAGGACTTTTTAGAAAAGAATTTCCCAGACTTTTTAGCCTCATGTAATTTGTAAAGTATATACAATTGTTGTAATGAAGGAGTGAGCCCCAAACCACCCCTGCTTTGTACCAAGAATAAGGAAATAAAAATGTGAAGCATTTCCTTTTCCATTACTTGCCCTAGGACTTTTAATCTCGGGACGAGATTCTTTTATGGGGGGAAGGATGTAACACCCTTGGTGTTACTATTACTAAAACTTGAGTATAACATCATAAGCATTGGCATTTCATGTGTTTGTCACACTTAGAGTGCATTCACTAGGCAAAAATTTCAAACAAGTTGTATTGATGTGACATGTTACTAGTGAAACCCTGGGGTACAATGTTTAACCCTAGATTGGGTTTAAAGGGGTAACCAAAGCCTAAACAAGAGAAAACTTCAAAACTTGGTAATCATGATCATAAAATACTACCATTAATGAAGTTAAGGGATATCCAAGCCCTAGAAGTTTCAGAAACTCTAGAAGAAACCCTAGAAAGCCCTATACTTAAACCCTAGGGGGCTAAGTGCAAAATTAGTGCACTTTTGGACTAAAGTGCAAAAACCATGAAAGTAAGACACCTTAAGTACTATGATTCACAAGAATGTGGATTTGCATCTTAAACCTAAGTCTTGGGCTTATTTGTAAAAAGCCACATTTGTGCTCCAAGTCTTTAAGTCTGAAATCAGTGGCATTGGCTCAACTTTGAAGCCTCATATCTTCCAAATTATGAAGATTTTGCCCTAGGTCAACCAATTAAACTTCTATTGCTCTCAGAGTCAACCAATTAAACTTTACTAAAGCCCACACTCCGGAACACCCAATCATCCCGTAGAACGCCGCCGCAACACCCTCTCTGTCGACCCACGCTCCTATTCTTGTCTAGTCCAAATTCAAGTGCGTGCATGAAGCGTCCCCAATCCTCTTGGACTCAAATGTGATACAATTACTAGTTCCAGGAGGCTAGTAAACACATTTATACATCAGATGATTCCAGATCTGCTTAAACGAGACCATCCTATAAAGGTGGCGATCAACTTTAAGAGCTGGTCCACAACTCGGGACATATCATCAGAGTGGGGCCGAAGCAGCCCGATATACGCAGCGAAGCAAATCAGCGGTCCAACAGCCACAGGCAAGGTTGGGAACAGTCGTAACTCTTACCCGATCTCCTTTTTCTGAAAAACAACAAATAAGCAAGGGTGAGTACAAACGTACTCAGCAGCCCACCTTCACCCGCGGAATGGGAAATCAGATATAATGCATGGAATATGTAGAGCTCAGGATATTTGCAGAAATAGCAATATTTTATGCAGGGTTGTTTTGAAAAACATTTTGTATTTTGCAAAGCACATCCTCTCCAAAAGGAGCAGGAAGTTTTTCAATATTAGAACAAAATCCCCTGGACTAAACCATCCAGGTATCTCCGCAGTTTCCCACTGGTTTTCATTTTCAAAAATAGCTACTGGACTTCCCGTCCACCATAGCTCACGGCTCAACCGTCGGTCCTTTTAAAAACCACTTTTCTCAAAACCATCTCTTTTTTTAGAAAACAAAACATTAATTGCCATACCATACCAGACTCGTCCATTCCTGTGGGCACAGACTATTCGAATAGGTTCTCAAACTCTGCGCAGAGGTGTACACTTTACCCACTAGTCCGGCTCTGCGATCTCATGGCCGATGAGACCCGAATCCGACTCTCTTTCTTTCCCCGCACGTCCTAACCTTAACGGTTATCCGGAAGGAGTCGGGCCACCACCATGTCCAAACCGGACAAAACTTTCCCCCTCCTTATCCTCCCGGTGCTCCCCAGCCTTCATAACCCTGGGGTTGGACCGTACGAGTTCAGATTGAGTGACTGCCCACACAGTCTCGAGTGGTTGTACTATTAAAGAGTACAGGTAGTGAAGATGACAAACCGGTCCTTATATGAGGGGACAATCCTTCTGCTCACGCCTAAACCAGCTGAGCCAACACCTTAGGCCCTCCCCTAAACCAGGGAGTCCCTGATTATCCCACTCACAAGGTGATAAGGGTGAAAACCCTTCATCACACACATTTTGAAAAGCATTTTCTTTTGAAAACTCACACCTGTTCTCAAATCATTTGGAACATATATATCAGGGATTGATTGCGGCAAGCGGCTGGGTGGCCATAATAACTTGTCTCAAAATCATATCATGCATAAAATAACAGGCTGAGGGTTGTGGTTGAAAAATCATAGGTAATTTATGCATCAAAGGGATCCAGTGAGCTTGCCGTGCTTATTCGGCGAAGGGGGAAGGGGAGCTCGCTGAACTGGCTTCTGGCTCCACCACCTAGCGTAGACTTGCGGATCTGGCCTCCACGAGATGGCACGAACGCTCCGATAACTATGCAACATGAACAAGCAAACATACAAACGAGCAAGTATACCAACAAATATTTAGTATAGTGGTCAGAATAGTGATACATGGATGGGTAGAGTCTTGAGTAGAATATGTGTCATGTGGTGTTGAGATACTACTAGTGGTGGAGCGGAGGTGCTTACCAGGAGGGTGGACTGGAGGCGAAGCGACACTATGCGTGTAGCCGGCAGAGCAGAGTAACTGAGTGGGTGGGGTGTTTGCCTTGGCTGAGGGTGTTGAGTGTGTGTGGAGAGGGAGAGGGTAGCTGGGTGTATTTATAGCTGGGTGTATGTGGTGTAGCACAGTGAAGTTCACTGTTGGTGAGAATAGTGACGAATGAATCGTCTGACTTAGTATGAACAGGAGAGTTATAGGCAGAATATGGGACAAGAGTATTTTGGGAGTTTTCTGGAATATGGACCATGCTTAAGGGATGACATGGTTGGATAGGGAATAATTTGATAAGAATTTAGAAACAAGAATTATTGGAATCTGAGTTTGGAAGCCTGGTTCAAAGGAATCTCAAAGTTAAGCATGCTCAACATGGAGAAACCTGGGATGGGTGACCAGATGGGAAGTTCCCTACTGGAAGGAAAATCACAGTCACCGGAGTTCGTATGACTGGAACATGGGTCTGGCTAGTCTTAGGTGGACTAGACAGCATGATGGATGAGTCGTTGAAATTTGTGATGACTAGATGACCGATGAATAGTAACGATGATTAGCAACGATGAATAGTGGTGACGGAAAAGTAATTATAGATATCATCGATGAATAGTAACGATGATGAATAGTAATGATAAATAGTAACAATGATGAATAGTATATGTGAATAGTAACGGTGTATAGTAATGATGAATAGTAATGGTGAATAGTGATGGTGAATAGTTCGTATGAACGAACGATGAATAGGAACTATGAACGAATGGACGAACGATCGAATGATTGGACGAACGAACGATCGGAATTTCGGCAGCATAACGGCAGGAAAAGATTATTTGGACGAATGATCGGACGAACGAACGATCGGAATTTCGGCAGCATAACGGCAGGACAAAGATTATCTGGAAGAACGATGAATAGGGACTATGAACAAACGATGAACGATGAATAGGGACTATGAACGAACGATGAACGATCGAATGATCGAACGAACGAACGATCGGAATTTCGGCAACATAACGGCAGGAAAAAGATTATTTGGACGAACGAACGTACGAACGATCGAACGATCGGACGAACGGACGAACGAACCATGAACGATCGGACGAACGATCGAACGATCGGACGAACGAACAAACAAACTAAGAACAGGGGGACGAACGATCGAAGAACGATCGAACGATCCTTGTGCTAGTGTGTGCTTGTGTGGAACATGGAGTGGGTGTGTGGGGGGGAGTTGCCATGAAATGGCTTGGGGTGGGATGAGAGGAGGCCCTTGCCCCTCTATTTATAGCCATGGTGGGGGGATTAGGGGGAGGGATGAGAGGATTAGTGGGAGATTAGCATGTATTTGTCTTGTATAAGTGAGATTAGCTTGTAGAGCTCACCGTATGACACTGGAGGCATACGTATACGTATGAGCATGAGGAAAGTTATGAAGAAAATATTTATAGGGACTTGAAAAATGATTCTGAAGGTATTTCTCAAGAGGAAATTATCTGGAGATATATCGGTGGAATATTTGGACAGTATTTCTGGAAAGAACTTGAAGGGGATCACTAGGGAAATATCTGGGCAGTATTTCTGGAAAGAATTTGAGGGGGATCACTCGGGAAATATTTGTAGGATATTTTGAGGAGGATTTTGGAGATAATATAGACCACTATATTTTATTTGTTGATATCAACTCGCAAACAAACATTTTGAAATGAAACTTGAAATTCATTTTGAATTTAGGGCAAGTTTGAGAAAATTTCAGGATTTGAATTTTTGGGATGCTACAGATCTAACCCACTTAAAAGGAATCTCGTCCTCGAGATTCGGCTTAGAAGGGTTATGGGTATAGCTTTACTTCAGCTACATATCTTCACTTTGCAACTCTTCGAGGAGATGGAACTTCAACAAAATCTGGCCCTGAGGAGCATCTGGTTGCTGATTACAAACGCTGATTCTGGCTACTCTAGATCATCTTCAGGCTTCTTGCTTTCGCTTGGCAGCTAGCTTATTGAAGAAGCATCGATGCCAACACGCAAACCTTTCCCTTGCAAACTCCCATATGGATTCCTTCCTTGATTGGTCCTCTGGTGCTTCATCAACAAAACTTGGATGACCACTTCTCATCCAGAGACTTATATCCTTCGATGATCTGGTACTCCACAAGCTTGCTACAGGCCTTCTTCTTTTTCTCCATAGCAACAACCTTACTGGAACACTACCCCACTTAAAAAGAATGAGGGTAGAACTCTTGAATCTTGGGGATTTGAACTCCTTGAAGTACCTCATAACAAGGGTGTTACAGGGCCTTCTTCTGCTGTTGATGCTTGAGCAGGCTACGGAGAAATGACTGACATAGGGTTGATTCTGGGACAACCTTCTTCTCATCTTCTCTTCGCTATCTTCTTTTCTCTTCTCACTTTTCACTGCCTCTTTCTTTCTCTTTGCTCTTCCCACTCGAGGATTCTATCAAAGAGTATTACTATCATACACTAGAGGAAACCAAAGACTATGAACCATGTGCAACAGTCTTCAACCCAAGAATCACCAAGCATTGTGATCTTAGGGGCGAGGGAGTGGAAAATGGAGTTGCTTGCGATTTAGCAAAGGGTATTTTATCTGGTGTGTGTGCTTTGCTTGGGATGGGAGTTGAGGGAGCTGGGGGGGTTTTATAGGCGAGCGGGGGTGCTCGGGGGGTGTGGAGTGGTAGTGATGTAGCAGGTGACACGAGGCAGCAGGTGCGACAAGGGGGAGGGGGGCCTGTTGCCGGCGACGATGGCGGTGGGTGCGCTGCAAGGGGCGTGGTTGGAAGTAGTGCGCTGCAAAGAGGGCGTGGGCGGTGGTAGTGCGCTGCAAAGGGGGCGTGGGCGGTGGTGCTAGTGCGCATGGAGGCAGGCACGCGTGCGAGGGGCATGGGTGAGTGGTGGGGTCAATGACCCTGATGTTTGTGGTCTCTGGTTCCAAGAATCTTTGCCTCTATGTATGGTAATAACTCCTTCTGTCCTCTTTTCCTATTTACTTTGACTCAGGGGCAGTGCTTTGATTCTCACGGTCGGCCTTTTGACTGAGCAGCTGGACTGGTTCCTTCTGTAACTTATTCTAGGCTTCAAGAGTAAGCTTCTCGGTATCTTCTTGGGTAAGGCACTTTTCTCTTGAGATGGGTTAAGATGAGAATGGAAGCATAAGGTGAGAATTAGCTCTAATTTGTGATCTATGTTTTTAGAGAAAACCTTTCTTAAAAAGAAAGAAAACACACAAGTTCAGCAATGATAAGCACAAACAAATCAAATGTTTTGAACAAGGGAAGAATAGAGTTTTTCCAAAGCACGAACTACTCAGATTCGGGGGCTAAGCATAACTACTATTGCTCGGCTCCTGAACTGAGAACTATGCTAAATGCAACTTATGAGCATTAACGTTGAAGCATCACATATGCACTCAAAAGGGGAGAAAACATCGAGCGAAATCCATTTTGAAATGCCCTAGGGGGCCACATAATTAGAGTTTTGCAAAACACGAGCCTACACGATTACCTCTCATACATGTAGGGTTCTAGCCAAAGTGAAGAAAAACTTCACTACCCAATGCATGCAGAGGACTGGGCATAACTAACTTCAGACCAGGCAACTCTCTTCTGGCAAGGCTTGCACACAACTTCAATCTGAGACATCTCCTGGATGGGTCAAGAGGGAGCTGATGTTGATGACTTCTTCCGGTGGCGACTGAGATGGCAAGATGGGGTCGAACTCTTCTTCAAGTTGGACTGGCTCTTGTAGCTCCTCAGAGGGCGGCGATGCTGGTGGGGTGCTTGCAGCTTCTTCCTTGACTTCAAGGGATGGTGCTGGAATCTTCTTCATGGTAAGGGGCTCAAACAACTCCGGTGGGGGATCTTGGGAGGATTCAGGGTGCTCTTGCTTATCCATAGCCTGAGGGAAGACTGGAATTCCTTCCAAGACTATGGCTCCTTCTGGGAGTTCCCAAGCCTTCTTTTCTCCTCTGGCAGAGACCGGGTGACCTTCAAGAATCTGGGGGTCTTCAGCTCTGATGGGTTGAATAGGGTTGGATGAAGCGGGCTCTTGGATTCGCAGGGCTCTACGTTGGTTGTGGGTTACCAAGTACGCCTCCATCAACTTCTGGACATGCTCATCCTTGGCTTGCTTCATGGCTTCAACAGCAACGACTTCACGACTTTCCAAGGCACTTGCACAGGCTTGAGCTGAGGTGAGATCCACATGGAGCTTACGGTTGCGCTTCTCTGCATCTTCTGCTCGGGCAATCATCTGACGGTGGTGCCGAGCCAAGAAATCATATTGTGCATCCAGGGTGAGCAGGTATGCAGTGAGGTACACGATTGTGGGGTCATCCTCAAGCAGCTGCTTCCCTTCCAATGCACGCATCCTGGCCATCCAAATTGGACGGTCTCTCTGAAAGGGCGGAAAGAATCTGAGCGGTGTGTCGGCCACTTCTTCTTCATAAAGTTGACACAGGGTCCTCAATGCCTTGCGAGCGATGACTTGGCAGGTGTCTTTGAATCTGTGCCCAGCAGTAGTGACACTCCATTCCATATGGTGCGGACTGGATCCAATGTATATAGTCACGACACACTTCTCCGTGCCATGCTCGACGAATTCACGACCATCATACTCTGGCTGGCTCCTGATTCCGAGGCAGACTGTGCATGCTCTCAGCAACTTGGGGAAACCATCTTCATTCTAGCAAAAGCTGGTTTGGCAACGGACCTCCATCTGACTTTTGAGAGAAGGAAAGGGGGAAAGCATTTTCGAAATGAAGGGATGAGAGCAAGAATTTTTTAAGAAAGTAGTTTTGACTCAAAAACTTTTGGATCAGGCTAAGGGTTACGTCCTGCGGCCAACCTAACAGCTCTGATACCACCTGAAGCGTCCCCAATCCTCTTGGACTCAAATGTGATATAATTACTAGTCCCAGGAGGCTAGTAAACACATTTATACATCAGATGATTCTAGATCTGCTTAAACGAGACCAACCTATAAAGGTGGCGATCAACGTTAAGAGCTGGTCCACAACTCGGGACATATCATCAGAGTGGGGCCGAAGCAGCCCGATATACGCAGCGAAGCAAATCAGCGGTCCAACAGCCACAGGCAAGGTTGGGAATAGTCGTAACTCTTACCCGATCTCCTTTTTTGAAAAAACAACAAATAAGCAAGGGTGAGTACAAACGTACTCAGCAGCCCACCTTCACCCGCGGAATGGGGAAATCAGATATAATGCATGGAATATGTAGAGCTCAGGATATTTGCAGAAACAGCAATATTTTATGCAGGGTTGTTTTGAAAAACATTTTGTATTTTGCAAAGCGCATCCTCTCCAAAAGGAGCAGGAAGTTTTTCAATATTAGAACAAAATCCCCTGGACTAAACCATCCAGGTATCTCCGCAGTTTCCCACTGGTTTTCATTTTCAAAAACAGCTACTGAACTTCCCGTCCACCATAGCTCACGGCTCAACCGCCGGTCCTTTTAAAAACCACTTTTCTCAAAACCATCTCTTTTTTTAGAAAACAAAACATTAATTGCCATACCATACCAGACTTGTCCATTCCTGTGGACACAGACTATTCGAATAGGTTCTCAAACTCTGCGCAGAGGTGTACACTTTACCCACTAGTCCGGCTCTGCGATCTCATGGCCGATGAGACCCGAATCCGACTCTCTTTCTTTCCCCGCACGTCCTAACCTTAACGGTTATCCGGAAGGAGTCGGGCCACCACCATGTCCAAACCGGACAAAACTTTCCCCCTCCTTATCCTCCCGGTGCTCCCCAACCTTCATAACCCTAGGGTTGGACCGTACGAGTTCAGATTGAGTGACTGCCCACACAGTCTCGAGTGGTTGTACTATTAAAGAGTACAGGTAGTGAAGATGACAAACCGGTCCTTATATGAGGGGACAATCCTTCTGCTCACGCCTAAACCAGCTGAGCCAACACCTTAGGCCCTCCCCTAAACCAGGGAGTCCCTGATTATCCCACTCACAAGGTGATAAGGGTGAAAACCCTTCATCACACACATTTTGAAAAGCATTTTCTTTTGAAAACTCACACCTGTTCTCAAATCATTTGGAACATATATATCAGGGATTGATTGCGGCAAGTGGCTGGGTGGCCATAATAACTTGTCTCAAAATCATATCATGCATAAAATAACAGGCTGAGGGTTGTGGTTGAAAAATCATAGGTAATTTATGCATCAAAGGGATCCAGTGAGCTTGCCGTGCTTATTCGGCGAAGGGGGAAGGGGAGCTCGCTGAACTGGCTTCTGGCTCCACCGCCTAGCGTAGACTTGCGGATCTGGCCTCCACGAGATGGCACGAATGCTCCGATAACTATGCAACATGAACAAGCAAACATACAAACGAGCAAGTATACCAACAAATATTTAGTATAGTGGTCAGAATAGTGATACATGGATGGGTAGAGTCTTGAGTAGAATATGTGTCATGTGGTGTTGAGATACTACTAGTGGTGGAGCGGAGGTGCTTACCAGGAGGGTGGACTGGAGGCGAAGCGACACTATGCGTGTAGCCGGCAGAGCAGAGTAACTGAGTGGGTGGGGTGTTTGCCTTGGCTGAGGGTGTTGAGTGTGTGTGGAGAGGGAGAGGGTAGCTGGGTGTATTTATAGCTGGGTGTATGTGGTGTAGCACAGTGAAGTTCACTGTTGGTGAGAATAGTGACGAATGAATCGTCTGACTTAGTATGAACAGGAGAGTTATAGGCAGAATATGGGACAAGAGTATTTTGGGAGTTTTCTGGAATATGGACCATGCTTAAGGGATGACATGGTTGGATAGGGAATAATTTGATAAGAATTTAGAAACAAGAATTATTGGAATCTGAGTTTGGAAGCCTGGTTCAAAGGAATCTCAAAGTTAAGCATGCTCAACATGGAGAAACCTGGGATGGGTGACCAGATGGGAAGTTCCATACTGGAAGGAAAATCACAGTCACCGGAGTTCGTATGACTGGAACATGGGTCTGGCTGGTCTTAGGTGGACTGGACAGCATGATGGATGAGTCGTTGAAATTTGGGATGACTAGATGACCGATGAATAGTAACGATGATTAGTAACGATGAATAGTGGTGATGGAAAAGTAATTATAGATATCATCGATGAATAGTAACGATGATGAATAGTAATGATAAATAGTAACGATGATGAATAGTATATGTGAATAGTAACGGTGAATAGTAACAATGAATAGTAACGATGAATGGTAACGATGAATAGTAATGGTGAATAGTGATGGTGAATAGTCGTATGAATGAACGATGAACGATGAATAGGAACTATGAACGAATGGACGGACGATCGAATGATTGGACGAACGAACGATCGGTATTTCGGCAGCATAACGGCAGGAAAAGATTATTTGGACGAATGATCGGACGAACGAACGATCGGAATTTCGGCAGCATAACGGCAGGACAAAGATTATCTGGAAGAACGATGAATAGGGACTATGAACGAACGATGAACGATCGAATGATCGAATGAACGAACGATCGGAATTTCGGCAGCATAACGACAGGAAAAAGATTATTTGGACGAACGAACGGACGAACGATCGAACGATCGGACGAACGGATGAACGAACCATGAACGATCGGACGATCGGACGAACGAACAAACAAACTAAGAACAGGGGGACGAACGATCGAAGAACGATCGAACAATCCTTGTGCTTGTGTGGAACATGGAGTGGGTGTGTGGGGGGGGGAGTTGCCATGAAATGGCTTGGGGTGGGATGAGAGGAGGCCCTTGCCCCTCTATTTATAGCCATGGTGGGGGGATTAGGGGGAGGGATGAGAGGATTAGTGGGAGATTAGCATGTATTTGTCTTGTATAAGTGAGATTAGCTTGTAGAGCTCACCGTATGACACTGGAGGCATACGTATACGTATGAGCATGAGGAAAGTTATGAAGAAAATATTTATAGGGACTTGAAAAATGATTCTGAAGGTATTTCTCAAGAGGAAATTATCTGGAGATATATCGGTGGAATATTTGGACAGTATTTCTGGAAAGAACTTGAAGGGGATCACTAGGGAAATATCTGGGCAGTATTTCTGGAAAGAATTTGAGGGGGATCACTCGGGAAATATTTGTAGGATATTTTGGGGAGGATTTTGGAGATAATATAGACCACTATATTTTATTTGTTGATATCAACTCGCAAACAAACATTTTGAAATGAAACTTGAAATTCATTTTGAATTTAGGGCAAGTTTGAGAAAATTTCAGGATTTGAATTTTTGGGATGCTACAGTGCATCACCTCTGGTGAACCTATGAAGCTAACCCATGCTTCAATTTCAGCAGCCATGCCGTTAGTCGTTCGGAACGCGATCACCAGGGTCGTCTCGCCGCCATGACCATGAGCAAGCTCCGATATGGGTTGAATCCCTCAAATTGAACGAGGGTTTTTGACCAAATAGGTTGACACATCACATTTATGTGCTTATTACCTCAGGTTTGGGCCACCTTCACCGTAGAATCGCAGCTCCGGTTTGTTGCTCGCCGCGGCTCAGACATGGGACTAGAGTGGAGAAGGAATAGAACTTGAGGGACCTTTTTGCACGATGTCAGTGATTCATCAAAAACCTGACGAGGACTCCTTCTTAGATCTTCGAACCAATAGGGGCCTTTGCGCAAATATCCGTCACGCGGTCGCAAGAGCGCGCGCGGGCGCGTTTCACCTGTGGATGGGCCGACTTGGGCCGATTCTGGTCCATTATTGTTCCTGTTTTTTTCTTTTTCCATTTCTTCCAGAGCTAAAACAATTTTAAAAAATTGTAGAAAACTCCTAAAATTACCAAACCAATTTTGCTAGGTTTCTAATTTCTTATAGAATTTAATAAAAATAGTTTCATGATTTTTAGTCCAAATAGGAAATTATAGAGCATTTAAAATAGCCAAGAACCATGCTTCTAGATTTTTAGAGATAAATAATAAATCCAAAATTCACTAAATTTTTAGGATAATCTCTAAATAATATTTAGAAGCCTTGGGTAAAATTTGGTATGTTTTGGACCATGTTTGATACTTAGAACTCAAAACCCTAGCCCCCTGCCCTGTGAACTTCACTATTGACTCCGGAAACCCTAAGTTCTCGGAGATCCATAAAGGAAAGTTGTATTCATGACTTTAGATAATAAACTTTTATTATCTTTGCACTCTCATGAGCATTACATGGGCATTCATTATTATGTATGATTATATTTAGAAAACGAAGAAGAAGTAGAAGTCGAAGAAGCGAAGACTTCACCACTACCACCTGAGGAACATCAGGCAGGCAACTGTTTTTATTTTGATATCTGCGAAACAGAGCCTGATTCACCAGTAACACAAGGCAAGCCCCGGTGCATTTGCCACCTTCTTGTTCCTTTTAAAATCTTTCTCACTTACTTGATGCATTAGGTGATAGGAGTTGTGTGCTAAACTATTGCTGCATCTCCTTCCTTGGACTTGATTATTTCCTAGATCCCTATTTTACAAAAGGTTTTTCTTATGCTTAGCTTTGCTTTAGAAAAACAAAATGTTTTGTTTTCTCAAAAGATGATGTTGCAAAGTGGCTGGGATGTTTTCAAAAATAAAACTTGATGGAGGATCCATCATGGCCATGATGGATTCAACATCTGAAAAAGATGTACCTCTGCTACGTACCAAACTTTGGGTTTAAATGATAAAGCTGAGACCGGGCGGGTGACTTGCACGAGAAAGAGAGTCTCAGTGTAGTGTCTCCGTCTGAGTCGATTAAGGACCGTGTCGATGTAGGCTTGCTGACCGAGGACCCTTTAACTGGTCACATGCCTCGTCATGGGTAAGCTTTGCCTTGGACAGACTAATACCAGAATAAGATACCACACAATGGGAGTGGAGAGATGGCGAGAGTAGCGTGTACCCTCCGTGGCAAGAGGCTGGACAGTGGTGTATCTGTGCTCTCGGTTGGCGTGAACCTGATCTGGTCTTAAGAACCCCGGTGGCGAGTTGACATATGCAAGGGTTAAGTGCTACATATGTCATGTGATTGGAGATCCTCAGCTGAGTATAATCGATTCGGATCGCCGTACCTTCGCGGTTATGAAGACTTGGTCACTGCCCTATACGTAGAAATCCAGTGAAGATGAAGGGTGATTAAGAAACTGGCTAGTGCAGGTCCAGTGATTGAACTAGGGTAGAAAGAACTCTAGCTTCAGGTAATCTCACTTAACCTGACAAATAAAACTGGATTTTTAAGGATCCACTCCTAGTAAGCTTTTCTGCAAACAGAGTCATTGATTATTGATAAAGCCTTACCTTGACTTCCTTAAAGCCAGCATATCCTTTAGAGTCTTTTACTTTGTTGGGTAAGTCTTGCGAAAGTACACTTCGTACTCAGGGCTTTGTCCCATGTGGTTTTAGGTGAAGAAGCGGCAAACTTTTGCTGCTTCTGTTCAAAGGTGGTGCCCAAGGAGGAAAACCAGGAGTAAAGCTTCAGGAGGAAAGGATCCTTCGTAAAAACTTTTGTTTAAAACTTATTAGGAGGGGTTTTTGCCTCCCATGTTTTGTAATAATACTCAGCACTCCTATATTTGTTTCTGGTCTTTAATATTATAACTCTTTCTTACTTTTAATATAAGGTAAGTTATTGTAATTGTTTCCGCATTTTTGTACCTCTGATGTATTGTAATGTCTGCATGACGGGTGAAACGCTCTTGGGAAAGGTAAAGAAAGCAGATACCGAACTTGTCAAGTGATTCAGGGGCACCTGTAGGGTTGTCTGAGGTCCGTTGGACAAGGACAACTGTAAGTGGGCCTAATGACTTGGAAGGTTTTGTCACAAGAGACATTGGGTTTGTTACCGGTAAGAAGTTCGTAGGAGGTCTTCTTGAGGAGGCGACGCAGATATAGCCGATTTATGGTGTGGCAGGCTATGTTCACAGCTTCCGACCAAAACCGCTCGGGTGTCTTGAACTCTCCAAGCATCATCCTCGCCATGTCGATAAGCGTCCTGTTCTTCCTCTCTACCACACCGTTTTGCTGTGGTGTGTAGGGAGCGGAGAACTCGTGCTTGATGCCTTCCTCTTCAAGATACTCCTCAACTTGTAGGTTCTTGAACTCAGACCTGTTGTCGCTTCTTATCTTTTTCACCTTGAGCTCAAATTCATTTTGAGCCCTCTTTAGAAAGCGCTTGAGGGTCCCTTGGGTTTCTGATTTATCCTACAAAAAGAATACCCAAGTGAAGCGGGAAAATCATCAACAATTACTAGACCATACTTACTTCCCCGATGCTAAGGTAGGCGACGGGTCCGAAGAGGTCCATGTGAAGAAGCTCCAGTGGTCTTGATGTTGTCATCACATTCTTGTTGTGATGAGTGCTTCCCACCTGTTTTCCTGCCTGACAAGCTGCACAAGGTCTATCTTTTTCGAAACATACATTGGTTAGTCCTAACACATGTTCTCCCTTTAGAAGTTTATGAAGGTTCTTCATCCCAACATGTGCTAGATGGCGATGCCACATCCAGCCCATACTAGTCTTAGCTATTAAGCATGCATCTAGATCGGCCTCCTCTTTCGAAAAATCAACTAAATAGAGTTTGCCGTCTAATACACCCTTAAATGCTAATGAACCATCACTCCTTCTAAAGACAGAAACATCAACATTTGTAAATAGACAATTATAACACATGTTACATAATTGACTCACAGACAATAAGTTGTACCCGAGCGATTCAACTAAGAACACATTGGATATAGAATGCTCGGATGAAATGGCTATCTTACCCAATCCTTTAACCTCGCCTTGGTTCCTATCTCCAAAGATGATTGAATCTTGGGAATCCTTGTTCTTGACGTAGGAGGTGAACATCTTCTTCTCCCCCGTCATGTGGTTTGTGCATCCGCTGTCGATAATCTAGCTTGAGCCCCCGGATGCATAAACCTGCAAGGCAATTTACACTTGGGTTTTATGTACCCAACTCTTGTTGGGTCCTACAAGGTTAGTCACAATAGCCTTTGGAACCCAAATATAAGTCTTGTCTACCTTGCATTTGGATCCCAACTTTCTAGCAACTACTTTTTCATTCTTACATAAGAGCGCAAATGAAGTATTACAAGCATGGTAAATAGTGGAAGGTTTATTACACACTCTCCTAGGCACATGATGCACAACATGACTTCCCTAGGCCTACTTCTACCATGCACAAAAGTAGAGCTAGAGGCAAAAATAGCATGTGAATCAAAAGCATTATGATCATAACTCCTATGAGCATTCCTAGAATATTTTCTATCATAAATGTAGGCATGACACTTTTGAGAACTACTAGCCATAGGAGCCTTCCCTTTCTCCTTGTTGAGAATGGGAGCCTTTTGGCTTGTTAAGTTCTTGGTTTTCTTTTGAAAACCAAGTCCATCCTTGATAGAGGGGTGTCTACCAATTGTGTAGGCATCCCTAGCAAATTTTAACTTACCAAAATCATTTTTGCAAGTCTTAAGTTGAGCATTAAGACTTGCCACTTCATCATTCAATTTTGTAATAGCAATAAGATGTTCATTACAAGCATTAACATCAAAGTCCTTACATCTATTGCAAATACTAACATGCTCTACACATGAACTAGATTTATTAGCTTCCTCTAGCTTAGCATTCAAATCATCATTTAAACTCTTTAAGCTAGATACAGTTTCATGGCAAGCAGATAACTCAGAAGATAGCATTTCACTCCTTTTAATTTCTAAAGCAAGAGATTTTTGCACACTAACAAATTTATCATGCTCCTCATATAAAATATCCTCTTGCTTTTATAAAAGTCTATTCTTTTCATTTAAAGCATCAATTAATTCATTAATCTTTTCTACTTTAGCTCTATCTAATCCTTTAGATACACTAGAGTAATCTACTTCATCATCGGAGGAATCCTCATCACTAGAAGTAGAGTACTTAGGGGAATATCGAACACTCACCTTCTTCTCCTTGGCTATGAGGCAAGTGTGGCGTCCATTGGGGAAGAGCGAAGACTTGTTGAAGGCCGAGGCTGCCAGTCCTTCATCTTCGGAGTCGGATGGAGAGCAGTCTGAATCCCATTCTTTGCCAAGGTGCGCCTCGCCCTTCGCCTTCTTGTAAACCTTCTTCTTTTCCCTCTTCTCATGCTTTTCTTGTTCCTGGTCATTATCATTATCGGGGCATTGTGCTATAAAATGACCAGTCTTACCGCATTTGAAACAGGAGCGCTTCCCCTTTGCTTTGTTCTTGTTGGGGTACTCCTTGCGTCCTTTTAGTGTGGTCTTGAAGCGTTTGATGATTAGGGTCATCTCCTCTTCGTTTAGCCCGGCAGCCTCAACTTGTGCTACCTTGCTTGGTAGCGCCTCCCTGCTGCTTGTTGCTTTGAGAGCAACGGGTTGAGGCTCGTAGATGGGTAGAGGGCCATTAAGAGCATCATCCACATATCGCGCTTCCTTTACCATCATACGCCTGCTCACAAATTTTCCGAGTATCTCCTCGGGCGTCATTTTGGTGTACCTAGGATTTTCACGAATAAGGTTTACAAGATGGGGGTCAATTACCGTGAATGACCTTAGCATAAGTCGGACGATGTCGTGGTCCGTCCATCTTGTGCTTCCATAGCTTCTAATTTTGTTGACCAGGGTCTTGAGCCTGTTGTAGGTTTGCGTTGGCTCTTCTCCCCTGATCATCGCAAATCTCCCTAGCTCGCCTTCCACCAACTCCATCTAGGTGATCATGGTGGCGTCGTTTCCCTCATGTGATATCTTGAGGGTATCTCAAATTTGCTTGGTGTTGTCCAAGTCGCTCACTTTGTTGTATTCATCCCTGCACAAAGATGCTAGCAAAACAGTGGTAGCTTGTGCATTCTTATGAATTTGCTCATTTATGAAAACGAGGTTGTCAGTATTATCAAAATGCATTCCGTTTTCAACTATCTCCCAAATACTAGGATGGAGAGAAAATAGGTGACTACGCATTTTGTGACTCCAAAATGAGTAGTCTTCTCCATCAAAGTGCGGAGGTTTCCCAAGTGGAGTTGATAGTAAATGAGCATTAGAATTGAATGGAATACGAGAATAATCAAATGAATAATTTTGATTAACCATTTTCTTTTTCGATGATGAGTCGTCGTCGTCTCTTGGTGAACATGAAGAGGCATCGTTGTAGTAGACGATTTTCTTGATGCGCCTCTTCTTCTTCCCATCCCTCTTCTTGTGACTTGAGCCTGAGTCGGTAGGCTTGTCGTCTCTAGGCTCATTGAGGAAGGACTCCTTCTCCTTGTCGTTGACCACCATCCCCTTTCCCTTTGGATCCATCTCTTTGGGTGATTAGTCCCTTACGTGAAGAGAACGGCTCCGATACCAATTGAGAGCACCTAGAGGGGGGTGAATAGGTGATCCTGTAAAAACCAAATACTAATAGCCACAAAACTTAGTTATAAGTGTTAGGATAGCTAAGTAGTTTGAAACGAGCTCTTGCGAATACAAATAATCACAGAGAGGAGCAACACAAGAGACATGCGATTTTATCCCGTGGTTCGGCCAAGTGACACTTGCCTACTTCCACGTTGTGGCGTCCCAATGGACGAGGGTTGCACTCAACCCCTTTCAAGTGATCCAATGATCAACTTGAATACCATGGCTTTCTTGCTTATAGTCTTCTTCCCGTTTGCGAGGAATCTCCACAAGTTGGAGCCTCTCGCCCTTACAAGATTGATCACAAAGAACGCACAAGAGTAAGGTTGGGAAGAGCAACACACACAAGACTCAAATACGCAGCACAACCACGCACACAAGTCACTACTTGAGCTCGAAATGCAACACACGGAGTTCACAACTCAAATGGAGCTCAAAACGCTAACACAAAGAATCAAATGCGTGAAGTTGGAGCCTTGGAGTCTTAGGATGCTTAGTGAATGCTTGGGTAGCTCCTCCATGCGCCTAGGGGTCCCTTTTATAGCCCCAAGGCAGCTAGGAGCCGTTGGAGGCCAACAAGGAAGGCCATCCTTGCCTTCTGTCGAGTGGCGCACTGGACAGTCCGGTGCGCCACCGGACAGTCACTGTAGATGGTCCGGTGCCGATCTCCTTCCTTTTCTGGCATAGACAACCGTTGCACCTCCGGGCCAGTTGGCGCACCAGACAGTCCGGTGCCCCCCGCCGACCGTTGGAGCTGCCACACGTCTCGCGAAGATTGCGCGGTCGACCGTTGGCGCAGACGACCATTGGCTCACCGGACAGTCCGGTGCACCACCGGACAGTCCGGTGAATTTTAGCCGTACGCCGCTGATCTTCTTCCCGAGAGCGACGAGTTCACCGCGGACGACTCATCGGACAGTCCGGTGCACCACCGGACAGTCCGATGAATTATAGTCGTACGCCACTGTTGAACCACGAGAGCAGCCTGTTCACGCGGACTAGCCTAGCGCACCGGACACTGTCCGGTGCACCACCGGATAGTCCGGTGTGCCAGACCGAGCTAGACTTTGGCTGCAGACAGCCAAGTCTTTTGCAATTCTTTCTTTTCCTGTTTCTAGCACTTAGACAAAATATGTTAGTACTTAAAACAATGTACTAAGTCTAGAAACATACCTCATGTCTTGATTTGCACTTTTCTCTTCATTTAGCACATAAGAACTTAATTAAATGTGTTGAGCACTTAATCACCAAAACATAATAGATATTGCCCAAGGGCACATTTCCCTTTCAACTACGAGGAGGTCGAGGCGACGAGGGAGACGAGAGAGATGAGTGGCCAACCTAAGCTCTTGGGTGGCCACAGGGAGAATCCAAAGGGGCTCCATGAGGTTGAAATGGGTCTGGTTGAAGAAAAACGATCGTTCCGAGCGTGCCCACGGAACCAGGCTAAGGGACTCAAGTTGTGCCCATGAGGCTAGGCCCTAGAGGTCGGCCAAGCAACCAAACACACCTGATTGCATTGTTGTGGTGTGCAACCAAGAGAGCGTAGGCTACCAAACATGACCTTAGCAGCATACACGGTGATGATGGCGAGCATGGTGGAGTTGGAAAGCAGGAGCTCAAAGTCGAGCACATCGGGTGATAAAGCAAGCACGTCCTTACGCCTAGTGGCAGCAGGTATAAGGAACACCTTTCCTTTATGGTGACAAGGTCCCATGTGACGAGGGTCAGCATGTCGACATAGGCCATGACACTGCACTCGAGCTCTGACGTCGTCCTGGCAGATGTCGTGGCCTCAAAGTGAGAGCAACTAGAGGGGGTGAATAGGTGATCCTGCAAAAATCAATACTAATAACACAAACTTGGTTTATAATATGTTAGTTAGATTAAACCAAGTGGTTATAAAGCGAGTTCTTGAGATGGAATCAATCACACAGAAAAGCAACACAAGAGACACACTGTTTTTATCCCGTGGTTCGACCAAGTAACACTTGCCTACTTCCACATTGTGGTGTCCCAATGGACGAGGGTTGCACTCAACCCCTCTCAAGTGATCCAACGATCAACTTGAATACCACGGTCTTTTCTTTTTAGAGTTCTCTTCCTGTTTGCGAGGAATCTCCACAAGTTGGAGCCTCTTGCCCTTACAATGTTGATCACACAAGAAGCACAAAAGTAAGGAAGGGAAAGCAACACACGCAAGACTCAAATCGTAGCAAACACACGCACAAAAGCCAAGACGTGAGCACGAGATCACAGCGCAGGGAGTTTACAACTCGAACGGTGCTCAAATCTCTAACACTATGAACCGATTGCGTGATTGCGGAGTCTGGGAGTCTTAGGATGTTTAGTGAATACTTGGTGTTCTGCTCCATGCGCCTAGGAATCCCTTTTATAGCCCCAAGATAGCTAGGAGCCGTTGGAGATCAACATAGAAGGCAATTCTTGCCTTCTGTCGGGTGGCGCACTGGACAGTCCGGTGCACCACCGGACATGAACAGTGGCTGTCCGGTGCCTGATCTCCTTCCTTTTCTAGCGAAGCCGATCGTTGGATCTTTGGATCTGTTGGTGCACCGAACACAGTCCGGTGTGACCATCCGACCGTTGGCTCTGCCACGTGTCGTCCGTTGATCGCGCAGACGACCATTGGCCGCGGACGTCGTTGGCTCACCAGACAGTCCGGTGCACCACCGGACAGTCCGGTGATTTTTAGCCGCGGCGCCTTCTCCTTTTCCCGAGAGCGACGAGTTCGTCACTGGAGTCTTGGGCGCAGGCGCTGATGTACCATCGGACAGTCCGGTGCACCACCGGACAGTCCGGTGATTTATAGCCACATCGCCCCGCCGATTCCCGAGAGCAGCGACTCGCCGTCGGGCCAGCCTGGGCACCAGACACTGTCCGGTGCACCACCAGATAGTCCGATGTGCCAGGCTAGTGCTGCTTTGGCTGATCGCAGCCACTTCTTCTTCAACCCTTTTTCTCTTTTCTTGGCCATGTCTCTAGCACTTAGATAAACAAGTTAGTACCCAAAAACAATTTACTAAGTCCGGAGACATACCTTGTTCCTTGATTTGCATCTTAGCACTTATAAACTTAAAACAATGTGTTGGGCATCTAATCACCAAAACAATTATAGAAATGGCACAAGGGCACATTTCCCTTTCAATCTCCCCATTTTTGGTGATTTATGCCAACACATTAAAAAACAACTAAGAAGTGCAATTTTAAGACCAAATTTTTCTTCACTTAATATTTAGCATATTTGGATCACTTTTGCCACCACTTGGTTTGTTTTTGTAAATCAAATTCTTTTTCCTATTTCTAAGTCAAACACACTTGTTTGGAAAAATAGAGAGATATTCCAAGAGTAAAATTGATCAGGTGCCAAAAACTCCCCCATTTTCCCATAATCAAAATTCTCCCCCATAAGAGACCAAATTTTGCTATAATAGGATTTTGGACAAAATACAAATTCTGACTCTACTATTTTCAAAATTCACAAGTGGTTGGCTGATCCATTTGCTTTGGCCTTAATTTCTCCCCCTTTGGCATCAAGCACCAAAATGGGTAACTTTTGGCCCTTTAACCCCATTGCCTCACCAAAATGTCAAATGGAAGCGAAAAGGCAATGAGGACACAAAATGGAACTTAGGACAAGATACATTTTACCGGAATGCAGTGGAAGCTCTTTCCTTGTCCAAGTTCACTTTCCCTTTCAATTGTTCCTTTGATACTACTTCAAGTGCACTCAAACAAATAGGTTAGTCTCAAAAGAGTCAAGTTGTAACTCATCCTCCCCCTAAATATGTGCATCAATTGCATAGGGACTTGTGAGGTCCGGGGATGACTTGTACAACTTGAGCACCACATATAAGCAATTAAAGACATTAAAGCTGAAAGTAACATGATCAAAGGCATAGAATACATGTGTTGGACACCAAAATGAGCGGACGGTCCGGCCCTTAGGCTCGGACGGTCCGCGTGTCCCGAGATAAGATTAACTCGGATGTTTATCCTTATCTCGTGCGTGGTTATCCATCTAATCACGTGGGAGTTTGTTGGCTATCTCTTAGGAAAAGGTCCAGACCTCCTCCCCTATAAATATAAAGGGGTACGGCCGATTGAGAACCCCCGAACACATTCCAATCGAACCAATTACCTTATTTACTTTTCCTGCCCTAGGAGTAGATGTAGCATAGTTCTAGTTGTAGCCTTCCGCATATCCACATCCACCCCTATTCGACTCTACGTCGTCTAGATCCGTCTTGGGGGGCCTGCCGATCCCAATATGACCCTAGGATCTCACCCCTCCCGGGGGGCAAGATCTAGTTGTCCGCTCGAGACCTCTTCCTCGAATTGATCTCTTAATTCCTAGGCGACTCCATGTCGTCTGGTGACGCCCCGGGTGACCTATCGACCCGGAGCACCTTAAGATCTTTTCCCCTAGGGGACGAGATCTAGATTCCAGCAAGGAGGAGGAAGACGACCCTATCGCTAGGTCGCGGACCGTCCGACCCAGAGCTGCGGACCGTCCGGTGTGACGCAGGGAAGACACCGCTCCTGCGCCCAGGTCGCGGACCGTCCGGCCCAAGGCCACGGATCGTCCGCGCCGCCGTAGAGGGCACTATCAGGCAACCCGGTGACCTGTCGCAGGCCGCCACCACTGTTCACCTCGCGGAGCCGAACCCAAGGTATTGCTCATCACGAGAAGGTCATAGGGTTCGTTGCTATTTGGTCCTAAATAGGTGGTGACCATCATAGAGGTGTTGCCCCACATTTAGGATAACCACTTTATTTGACCCTACATCATCTAAAGGTGCCAATTACCGCCAAGCGGTTCATTATAGTGTTTGGTGACCAAAAAGGCACCAACAACATGTATGCTATAGATCAATCCAAGTTACACGAATCTAAGATATTTAGCTCACTATACAACCTGCAAAACCTTTTCTCATATAAAGGCTTGGTGAAGATATCAGCTAGCTGATTCTCGGTGCTAATATGGTAAATGTCGATATCTCCCTTTTGCTGGTGGTCTCTCAGGAAGTGATGCCAGATGTCTATGTGCTTAGTGCGGCTGTGTTCAACAGGATAATCCGCCAAGCGGATTGCGCTCTCATTGTCACATAGGAGTGGGACTTTGCTCAGATTGTAGCCTAAGTCCCGGAGGGTTTGCCTCATCCAAAGCAGTTGCGCGCAACACTGTCCTGCGGCAACATACTCGGCCTCAGCGGTAGATAGGGCAACGGATGTTTATTTCTTGGAGCTCCAGAACACCAGGGACCTTCCTAGAAACTGGCACGTACCTGATGTGCTCTTCCTATCAACCTTGCACCCAGCATAGTCGGAATCTAAGTATCCGATTAAGTCAAAGGTAGACCCCTTTGGATATCAGATCCTGAAGCAAGGCGTAGAAACTAAATACCTAAGAATTCGCTTAACGGCCACAAGGTGACACTCCTTGGGGTCGGATTGAAATCTAGCACACATGCATACACTAAGCATAATGTCCGGTCTACTAACACAAAGATAAAGTAATGAACCTATCATTGACCGGTATGCCTTTTGATCAACGGACTTACCTCCTTTGTTGAGGTCAAGATGTCCGTTAGTTCCCATCGATGTCATCGCGGGCTTAGCATCCTTCATCCCAAACCTCTTGAGAAGATCTTGAGTGTACTTCGTTTGGGAGATGAAGGTGTCGTCCTTGAGTTGATTCACTAGGAATCCAAGGAAGTAGGTCAACTCACCCATCATCAACATCTCGAACTTTTGCATCATTACCCTGCTAAAATCCTCACAAGACTTTTGGTTAGTAGAACCAAATATTATGTCACTGACATAAATTTGGCAAACAAAAAGATCACCATTACAAGTCTTCGTGAAAAGAGTGGGATCGGCTTTCCCAACCTTGAAAGCATTAGAAATAAGAAAATCTCTAAGACATTCATACCATGCTCTTGGGGCTTGCTTAAATCCATATAGCGCCTTAGAGAGCTTATATACATGGTCGGGATACCTGTCATCCTCAAAGTCAAGGGGTTGTTCCACATATACCTCCTCCTTGATTGGTCCATTTAGGAAAGCGCTCTTCACGTCCATTTAGAACAACTTAAAGGAATGGTGAGCGGCATAGGCTAATAAAATCCGAATTGATTCTAACCTAGCCACAGGAGCAAAAGTCTCCTCAAAATCCAAACCTGCTACTTGGGCATAACCTTTTGCCACAAGTCGAGCCTTGTTTCTTGTCACCACTTCGTGCTCGTCTTGCTTGTTGCGGAACACCCACTTGGTTCCCACAATGTTTTGCTTTGGACGTGGCACCAGGCTCCAAACTTCATTCCTTTTGAAGTTGTTGAGCTCTTCCTGCATGGTCAACACCTAGTCCGGATCCTACAAGGCCTCTTCTACCCCGAAAGGCTCAATAGAAGTGACAAACGAGTAATGCTCACAAAAATTAGCTAATCGTGAGCGAGTGGTTACTCCCTTGCTGATGTCACCCAAAATCTGATCAACGAGGTGATTTCTTTGGATCGTTGCTCAGTCTTGAGTTGGAGGGGCCCGTTGTGCTTCTTCCTCCATAACCTGTTCTTCCTGTGCTCCCCCTTGATCATGCCCCTCTTCTTGAGGTACCTATTCATCATCTTGAGTTGGGGGATGCACCATTGTCGAGGAAAAAGGTCGATCTTGTTCCTATAGTTCCTGTGGTCGCACATCTCCTATTGCCATAGTTCGCATTGCGACCGTCGGAACCTCATCTTCATCTATATCATCAAGATCAACTTGCTATCTTGGAGAGCCATTAGTCTCATCAAATACAACGTCGCTAGAGACTTCGACTAACCCTGATGATTTGTTGAAGACCCTATACGCCTTTGTATTTGAGTCATATCCTAGTAAAAACCCTTCTACTGCCTTGGGAGTAAATTTCGAATGTCTACCTTTCTTCACCAGAATGTAGTATTTGCTCCCAAATACATGAAAATAAGAAACATTGGGTTTGTTACCAGTTAGGAGTTTGTAGGAGGTCTTCTTGAGGAGACAGTGTAGATAGAGCCGGATTATGGCATGGCAAGCTGTGTTCACAGCTTCCGACCAAAACCGCTCACGCGTCTTGTACTCTCCAAGCATCGTTCTCGCCATGTCGATTAGCGTCATGTTCTTCCTCTCTACCACACCATTTTGTTGTGGTGTGTAGGGAGCGGAGAACTCGTGCTTGATGCCTTCCTCCTCAAGAAACTCTTCAACTTGAAGATTCTTGAACTTGGACCCATTATCGCTTCTTATCTTCTTCACCTTTAGCTCAAACTCATTTTGAGCTCTCCTTAAGAAGCGCTTAAGGGTTCCTTGGATTTTGGATTTGTCCTGCAAAAAGAATACCCAAGTGAAGCGGGAAAAATCATCAACTATCACAAGACCATACTTACTTCTCTTGATGTTGAGATAGGCAACGGTGCCAAAGAGATCCATGTGAAGGAGTTCCAGTGGTCTCAACATCGTCATCACATTCTTGCTGTGATGAGTGCTTCCCACCTGTTTCCCTACTTGGCATGCTGCACAAGGTCTGTCTTTCTCAAAACAGACATCGGTTAGTCCTAACACATGATCTCCCTTTAGAATCTTATGAAGGTTCTTCATCCCAACATGTGCTAGACGGTGATGCCAAAGCCAACCCATATTATTCTTAGCTATTAAGCATGCATCTAGATCGGTATTCTCTTTCGAAAAATCAACTAAATAGAGTTTGTCGTCTAATACACCCTTAAAGGCTAATGAACCATCACTCCTTCTAAAGACAGATACATCAATATTTGTAAATAAACAATTGTAGCCCATATGACACAATTGACTTACAGACATCAAGTTGTACCCGAGCGACTCTACTAAAAACACATTTGAAATCGAGTGCTCGTTCATGATGGCAATCTTGCCCAGTCCTTTAACCTTGCCTTGGTTCCCATCTCCTAAGATAATAGTATCCTGGGAATCCCTGTTCTTGATGTATGAGGTGAACATTTTCTTCTCCCCTGTCATATGGTCTGTGCATCCGCTATCGATAATCCAGCTTGAGCCCCCGGATGCATAAACCTGCAAGGAATTTAAGCTTGGGTTTTAGGTACCCAACTCTTGTTGGATCCTACAAGGTTAGTCACAACAATTTTTGGAACCCAAATGCAAGTCTTGTCTCCCTTGCATTTAAATCCCAACTTTCTAGCAACTACTTTGGCATTTTTACATGAAAGCATAAACAAAGTATTGCAGGCATGATAAACAGTAGTAGGACCATTGCAAACTTTCCTAGGTGCATGGGACATAGCATTATTATGCCTAGGCCTATTTCTACCATAAGCATAAGTAGAGCTGGAAGCAACCATAGCATGAGAATTATGATAAACAGGTAAAACAGCATGATCATAACTCCTATCATGATGAGAAACTTTCTTAACATGAGTATAAATATAAGCATGGTTCTTTTGATCATGTGAAGAACTACTAGCCATAGGAGCCTTCCCTTTCTCCTTGTTAAGACTGGAGGTCCTTTGGTTTGTAAGTTCTTGGTTTCCTTTCGAAAACCAAGTCCATCCATAATTGAGGGGTGTCTACCAACGGTTTAGGCATCCCTAGCAAATTTTAGTTTATCATAATCATCTTTGCAAGTCTTAAGTTGAGCATTAAGACTTGCAACCTCATTGTTTAATTTAACAATAGTAGTAGTATGTTCATCAAGGTCAATATCTTTACATCTATTACAAATAACCACATGCTCTACACATGCACTAGTTGCATTTACTCCCTGTAGTTTAGCATTTAATTCATCATTTAAATTCTTTAAGGTAGAGATAGATTCATGACTAGTAGACAACTCAGAGGATAGCATTTCATTTCTCTTAATTTCTAGAGCAAGAGATTTTTAAACATTAATAAATTTGTCATGCTCCTCATACAAAATATCTTCTTGCTTTTCTAGTAATCTATCCTCTTCATTAAGAGCATCAATTAATTCATTTATTTTGTCTACTTTAGTTCTATCTAATCCCTTAAACAAATCAGTGTAGTTTATTTCATCATTAGATGACTCTTCATCACTAGAAGAAGTATACTTGGGAGTGTCCCGAATACATACCTTCTTCTCCTTAGCCATAAGGCACGTATGGCGTTCGTTGGGGAAGAGTGAAGACTTGTTGAAGGCCGAGGCAGCTAGTCCTTCATCTTTGGATTTGGAAGATGAACAGTCAGAGTCCCATTCCTTCCCGATGTGCGCCTCGCCCTTGGCCTTCCTGTAGTTCATTTTCTTCTCCATCTTCCCGTGCTTTTCTTGTGCCTGGTCATTATCATTATCGGGACATTGAGCTATAAAATGACCAGTCTTACCGTACTTGAAGCAGGAGCGTTTTCCCCTTGTTTTGCTCTTGTTGGGGTATTCCTTGCGTCCTCTGAAGGCGATTTTGAAGCGCTTGATGATGAGCGCCATTTCATCCTCGTTGAGCCCGGCAGTCTCCACTTATGCTACCTTGCTAGGTAGCGCCTCCCTGCTGTTGGTTTCTTTTAGTGCAACGGGCTATGGCTCGTAGACGGGTAATGGACCGTTTAATGCATCGTCCACGTATCGTGCTTCTTTCATCATCATACGTCTGCTTACAAATTTTCTGAGTATTTCCTCAGGCGTCATCTTGGTGTACCTGAGATTCTCACGAATAAGATTTACAAGATGGGGGTCAATAACTGTAAATGACCTAAGCATGAGTCTGACGATGTCATGATCCGTCCATCTTGTACTTCCATAGCTTCAGATTTTATTGACTAGGGTTTTGAGCCTGTTGTAGGTCTGTGTCGGCTCCTCTCCCCTGATCATCGCGAACCTCCCTAGCTCGCCTTCCACCAGTTCCATCTTGGTAATCATGGTGGTGTCATTACCCTTATGTGATATCTTGAGAGTATCCTAGATTTGCTTAGCGTTGTCCAAGCCGCTCACTTTATTGTATTCATCCCTGCAAAGAGACGCTAACAAAATAGTAGTAGCTTGGGCATTTTTGTGTATTTGTTCATAATGAATACAGGGTTATCAGTGCTATCAAAGTGCATTCCATTTTTTACAATCTCCCAGATACTAGGATGGAGGGAGAACAAATGACTACGCACTTTATGACTCTAAAAAGAATAATCTTCTCCATCAAAGTGTGGAGGTTTTCCAAGTGAAATTGATAGTAAATGCGCATTTGAATTGTAAGGAATGCGAGAATAGTCAAAAGAGTAATTCTGATTAACCGTTTTCTTTTTCGACGAGGAGTCGTCGCATCCCTTGGTGAAGAAGAGAATGTGTCGCTGTCATAGTAGATGATCTTCTTGATGCGCCTCTTCTTCTTCCCGTCCCTCTTTTAGTGACTCAAGCCTGAGTCAGTGGGCTTGTCGTCTCTTGGCTCGTTGAAGAGGGACTCCTTCTCCTTGTTGTTGATCACCATCCCCTTGCCCTTAGGATCCATCTCTTCGGGCGGTTAGTCCCTAAGATGAAGAGTACGACTCTAATACCAATTGAGAGCAATTAGAGGGGGGTAAATAGGTGATCCTGCAAAATTCAATACTAATAACACAAACTTGGTTTATAATATGTTAGTTAGATTAAACCAGGTGGTTATAAAGCAAGTTCTTGAGATGGAATCAATCACACAGAAAAGCAACACAAGAGACACACTATTTTTATCCCGTGGTTCGGCTAAGTAACACTTGCCTACTTTCACGTTGTGGCGTCCCAATGGACGAGGGTTGCACCCAACCCCTCTTAAGTGATCCAATGATCAACTTGAATACCACTATCTTTTCTTTTTAGAGTTCTCTTCCCGTTTGCGAGGAATCTCCACAAGTTGGAGCCTCTCGCCCTTACAATGTTGATCACACAAGAAGCACAGAAGTAAGGGAGGGAAAGCAACACACGCAAGACTCAAATCGCAGCAAACACACGCACAAAAGCCAAGACGTGAGCACGAGATCACGGCGCAGGGAGTTTACAACTCGAACGATGCTCAAATCTCTAACACTATGAACCGATTGCGTGATTGCGGAGTCTGGGAGTCTTAGGATGTTTAGTGAATGCTTGGTGTTCTGCTCCATGTGCCTAGGGGGTCCCTTTTATAGCCCTAAGGCAGCTAGGAGCCATTGGAGAATAACTTAGAAGGCAATTCTTGCCTTCTGTCGGGTGGCGCACCGGACAGTCTGGTGCACCACCGGACATGAACAATGGCTGTCTGGTGCCCGATCTCCTTCCTTTTCTGGCGAAACCGACCGTTGGATCTTCGGATTCGTTGGCGCACCGAACACTGTCCGGTGCACACCGGAGAGTCCAGTGTGACCATCCGACCGTTGGCTCTGCCACGTGTCGCCCGTTGATCGCGCAGACGATCATTGGCCGCGGGCGCCGTTGGCTCATCGGACAGTCCAGTGCACCACCGAACAGTTCGGTGATTTTTAGCTGCGGCGCCTTCTCCTTTTCCCGAGAGCGACGAGATCAACGCCGGAGTCTTGGACGTGGGCGCTGATGACTCACCGGATAGTCCGGTGATTTATAGCCACGTCGCCCCACCGATTTCCGAGAGCAGCGACTTCACCGCCGAACCAGCCTGGGCACCGGACAGTCCGGTGTGCCAGGCTGGTGCTGGTTTGGCTGATCACAGTCACTTCTTTTTCAACCCTTTTTCTCTTTTCTTGGCCATGTCTCTAGCACTTAGATAAACATGTTAGTACCCAAAAACAATTTACTAAGTCTGGAGACATACCTTGTTCCTTGATTTGCATCTTGGCACTTATAAACTTAAAACAATGTGTTGGGTATCTAATCATAAAAACAATTATAGAAATGGCCCAAGGGCACATTTCCCTTTCACAAAGGCGTCACTCGGGAGCGACCAGCTCTATGAGACATCGCACTCAGACCACACAAAGGCGTTGGGGGCACTAGCACCAGAGGCGAAGCTAGGTTATCTCTAATGGGTGCAAATGCGCCCAAAAATGCAAATCCTATAGATTTAGTTAAAATTTCACCATGTATGCATTCCTAGAAAAATTCTTATGCACCCACAAGGCCGATTGCACCTCTTCAATTTTGCTATAGCTTCGTCATTTACTAGCACCGATGTGTCGTGCCCGATGACGAAAGAAATAGTGGAAGAAAACTTGGAGCACGCTCGCGGTGGTGGCCAGGTGAAACAACTACTTTTGCGACACCACATTTGTGAAGATCTGCACCGCACATGAGCATGTCTTGTTGTAATAGTTGGGCACCACCTTCCTGCGGTCAGGGTCGCAGCCACGGCAGGAGGAAGGGCTACAACTAGGGATGTAAACGGACGAAATTGGTCGGGATAAATCCTTTCTTGTTTTCACTTTGACATTTTAATTCAAAAATGGATTCTGAATCGGAATTGTCAAAAACGGGATCGAACACGGGATATGCAAGATAATGCGGACGAAAATGCATCGATATAATAGTAAAAAATCGGAAAGATAAAATGAAAACATTGTCCATATCATACATAGGGGAGTTTGGTTCCCACCTCCTAAATTTTAGTTTTAGTCCCTAAATTGCCAAACAATGTAACTAAAGGAGGCCTTCCAAACAACAATTTTAGGGACTAATGTTTAGTTCCTAAAGTTTATGAGGGTGACTAAAGGAACCAAACATCCTCGTAATCTTATCAATAAACAACAATATGGTAATAATATATAAATATGAGTAACATAATTACATAACAATAGATTGTAATAAACCTATAAAAACGTGTAACAAGTCAATATCAATGCATAATTAATAAAGTAGACACATGTTTGCACAAAGCACACTAATAGTTCATAAAAGTCAACCACAAATGACATAGTAACTCAAGTTGAAAATAATACCCTATAACTACAGTTCAATGCTCAGTATGGTTACCCATGACATTAGGATGATCACTGTCAATATATTTGTTTTCTTTAACATTATAATTATGGTCCTTGCTCTCTATGTTCTTGTCATTCTTTAATTTTGCATAAATAAATACGAGTTACAATTTTGTATATGAAAATATGAGATATGTCATATGGACAGGACAGTGGACCAGTAACACCATAAAAACGGGATACACCATATTTAAATACGGTATAATCCCGAATTAATACGGGATACACGAAAACGATCCGGATATGGCCTAAACGGCTAAACCGTTTTCGTTTTTCTCATCTTATTTTCTTGTATCTTTTTTACGTTTGTCTAAAAATACGAATTCAAGCAAGATAAATATTAAAATTGATGCAGAACGAATGAAACATGATTTTTTCGACCGTCCGCATTCCAATACACACTAGTTAGTATACGTTACTAACTTACTATGGTTTTTATATATTATATAGGTAAATTTTGCTTAAATGAAATAGTTATTTAAATATAATTCAAACTTATAGATTCTCATATCACGCCAAAGGGAGACAACCAACGTACGACAATATGCTTGGAGGGTCAGATCGTATGGCTCTGGCTGTATCTCATGGTGCATATAGTATTTTGCCCTAGAGAGTCGGGTGGCGATGTAGCGAGAAAATAGGCAGACATGCAATGAGATATGTGGTGAGACGAGATAAAGTTTTTTCTCTCATTTTTTTCACGCTCGTGAGATTAGGGACGACGAGGGACCCGAGGCACCGATGAATTAATAGTGTCGTTGTCTGGTCTGAGAACCATGTCTTGCCTGAGTCTTTTCAGTCCACAGTGCCAGACCGTTCCAGTACAATTATATTTTTTATTAAATATCAAGTGCTTTGTATTGAACATGTTCCATTTGTATTGAACAGCCAGGGTTTGAACCCCTTAAGTTCCATTTTTTGTTTATTCTCCCAAATCCCAATGTACCATCCATGCAGATTTGCATGCGTTCGCGAGGGAATTGCATGCATGCAGATTTGCATGCGGGTGAAAGAGGCGGCCATGTATATTTGCATGCATGCAGATTTGTACGCGAATTGCATGCGTACGCGAGTGGAGTGGAGACTGGAGAGGCGACTCGAGTCAAAATGCTACATTGCTGCTGCTTTACATTATATTAGACGGTTGCCCGTTACGACGGGTCACAACAATACACATGTAAACTATCTACCAAAAAGGATCTTAAAATTTTTTATTGATTGTCTTCGCTCTCCGTATAATATTTTTTTATTTAACTAAATAATGTTATTGTTTACTCCATCTCATATGTCTTGGTACAACACGACCAATGAAGGGAGCGGTTAGAATAGAATTCACAACGACTAAATGAACGAATAGAGATTATAGAATGACATAATTCCATCATACAACGACCAAATAAGAGGAAGCTTGTGAGTTAAGTTTCTAAAATAAGTCACATGAACTCAAACTTATAAAAAATATTGATCAAACTATAGAGTGGTTGCTAAACTGGACGCGCTCCATACAAATTATTGTACTTCGTAGCAATTACTAACGTTTAAAACCAACAAATAACCTTTCATTTTACTGTTAGTGTGACAAATCATTGTTTCTCCATCCAATTCAGCAACCTCAAACACTATGAAGTCCATTGCGTCAATGTGGTATAAAAAACGACCTAATGCTTGCAAAAACCAAGAATGTTGTGACGTGCTTGGACTGTAGCCTCGACCCGTATTGCTCGCCCGCCCGACACGATTATATTTTTTATTTTACAAAAAACGTATATACATATATAATTTATATTCAATATTAAAACATCTGAACATGATGTTCTACTTGTTAGATAACTCACCGAGTGTCTCCCACCATTCTTCCATCAGGGCATGAGTTCAATTCCCACCTTTTGCATCGTTTTTTAATATTTTACGCTCATTTAATCAAATGAGCCGACGGGCTGGCCCGACACAGTCAGCATGACATGCCTGGGCCATAGCTAGCCAGAGCTATGGCCCGCGTGCGTCTAGCCCGTGCCGGACGCCATTTAGCCATCTATAAACGTGCAACGAGTTAATTTAAAATAGCTGTGAGAGATTATTTATAAAAAATGATACAAAACGATTATTGAAACTGGTGCTTTAAGTATAGTAAAAAAAGTACAGATGTGTCTAACGATGGGCCTTCGTAATAAGGCCATGTTCAGTTTGAGTGGGATTGATGGGAATTAAGAGGATTAAATTGTATTTATATTTAAAATTAAATAGAAAGGGATTTAACCTTCCTCGATCCTCCTCAATCTACCCCTAACCAAACAAGGCTTAAGACTCTTTTCGTTTTTATCAAACTCATGAAGGATAAACTCAAAACCACTCTCATTCCAATCCAATCTCCCTCAATCTCCATGACTAGAGATGAAATGAACAAAACCTACTTTGTTTGGATACTCCAATATTTACCTCAATTCTAGTATTCAACTCAAACCACATGTATTGAGTTGAATTAAGTATAAATTAAACTAGTTTACACCCTATCTACCTTAATACACATAGATTGGAATAAATATAGCCAAACAAGCCTAAGTGGGAGGTCAAATTATAATAGCAGTTCTCTAAATAGATGAATTGTAACAAAGTATCACCCGGCATGGATAAACAAACAAAGAAATAAGGGAAGCACATTACTGACAACTATTTGAATAGTTTGCGCATGCCACAGTCGCAAATCAACCTAGGAGATCAGATCAGCTGCCCTTTCGCTTTTGCCACGACACTGGAAATGAGAATGACACACAGACAAGCGTTGCTGTGTTCAGTGTCACCTCCAGAGCTTAACGAGCTGATCATGACTCACTGATGCAACCAGCCCCGATGCACTTGACGCGGCTAGGGCAGCAACCATGCCGTCATGAGCGTTGCTGATTGTCACCGTGTTCTTCTCCCTTATGTCCCAAAGCTCTAGGGACTGCATGATGTGAAAGATACAAGCAAATGCAATGAGAAAGGTGGA
Source organism: Zea luxurians (assembly GCA_029449295.1). Lineage (NCBI taxonomy): Eukaryota > Viridiplantae > Streptophyta > Magnoliopsida > Poales > Poaceae > Zea > Zea luxurians. The sequence continues at coordinate 15,363,272 of JAOPSE010000023.1, read as the reverse complement.
TATTATAAAAACGATTAGCTTAGGCCTCTGACAAGATAAGGGAGAACTTGCCTCATAACAACCGATTATAAGCAAATTCGGGTAATTTGGGTGAAAAACGCACGAATGGAACTTGTTCCCGCTGCAGATCAGCTCATGTATGCATTCGATGTAGTTCCCTGAGGTAAATGACCACACCCTGACAGAATCTTCACTGACAGACGCCAGATAGTTGCCCGCGGCATCCCAACATACTGACTGAATAATCTGTACGTGGCCCTACACAAAAAAACAAACATACAGTGAAGTTAACTTAGAATAGCCGCTAAGTTGCATACCTACACTTACCGCAATTTAGGAATGACATGGACCTCAAGGAACTGATTATAATTCAGGAAAGAAACAAAATTTCAGCCTGGATGGTGATTTTTTTTCTCGAAAACGCAGGAGAGCTGCGTATCAATATATTAAGTATAAACATATTATACCTGATCAAATGCTCATCAAATGGTGAAATTTTGATCCTTGCCTGGATGGTGATGAGCTGATCAAATGCTCATTATACCACAAGAGTTCTCATCATACCATAATAAGTATAAACATACACTCATCTGTATGTTGTATCTCAATAATCTAGTACTCCCTCCATTCCAAATTATAAGGCAATTTTGCTTTTCTAGTTATATTACTTTTACTATATATCTAGACATAGTGCGTATCTAAGGGGGGTGTTTTATTGCACTAGAGAAGTAGAGCTAATAGTTAGTTGGCTAAAAAATAGCTAGTGGAATTAGCTAGATAACAAATATCTAGCTAACTAATAGCTAATTTGCTAAAATAGCTAATAGTTGAACTATTAGCTAGACTGTTTGGATGTCTTCAGTTAATTTTAGTAGCCAACTATTAGCTCTAGTGCATTCAAACATGGCCTAAGTACATAGCAAAAGCTATGTATCTAGAAAAGCCAAAGCATCTTACTATAATTTAGAACAGAAGGAGTAGAACATTACATGTAACTACTCTTGCTAATTTTGGTGCCATTTCAAGTAACTGACCAAGAAAATGATACTATTCTGAGCGCACAGCACAGAATCAAAGGGTATAATTTCTCAGCTATATGTTTGTTTAATCAAACCAAATGTATACGTGGGTGGGTGGGAGTGGGGGTCGTTGTTTAGCATAGACTGCACATAAGGAATAATGAAAGCCTCACCAGCGGATACTGGATGTGATATCTAGTTACCAACCTGCAAAGGAGTTCTACAAACTTGTAACGTCTCCGCATCCAGTATGGATATTCCCTTTTCTGAGGCAGCTGCCAGATATTTACCCTGGCGAGGTTGAAATCTTAACCGAGTAGCTCCTCCCTGCAAAGAAAAAAATACAAATAGTAACAGGGGCACATTTTACTACATTAGCATGGTACAAACACACCATATGTGAATCAGAGAAAATGAGTGTTGCATACATTGAAAACCCTAACGCAGGTCACACAACTACCATTATTTATGCTCCAACACCGCACTTCACCATCACTATCACACGAACAAACGATGTCTTCTTTGTTCGGATGGAAATCAAGTGACATGACAGATGCTGAATGGCCTGTAAAAGTACGGAGCGAATAATCTGGCTGCACACAGAAAGCAAATTAGTCATTGGATTCGAAAGTACAATATCTAAAGGTAGCTAATGAAAAAGCATATACATTGTCAGCGTCCCAAACCCGCACGGTTTTGTCAAAGGAAGATGTGGCAAGGCGGGTCATGCCAGGGCTGAATCGAACATCTGTAATTAGGGAAGAGTGCTCTTCTAATGCAGATTTACGTTTTAGCACATCTGTAAACCATAAAACGACCTGAAAAAAAACATGTAGCATGAAATTTCTTTAGCGCGTAAAGGCAAATTCGTTTCATCTTGGCATCCACACCTTTTTATCATGCCCTCCGGTGGCAAGAAGTTTCCCATCCAATGAGAAATGGCAACAAACAACTTTGTTTGTACTCGCACGGGCTTTTGCAACCTCAGTAAAACCCAACCCTGCTACAAAGAGAGATTAACAAGTTGGCATTGCATCCAACCCCTCAAAATAGTTGCAGTCATGCAGAAAAAAACTATTAGCAAACTTATTGACTTATAAAAATAAGATGAATGATGAACATGATTTTAAAACAAATACATAAGCTCTAGAGTATATTGCTAGCTCACTGTAAAAGACAAAGTGGCAAGTTTTAACAGCATGGATATTCTGTGTTCAAGAAAAAAAACATGAATATTCATATTCCAAACCAAAAGGCATGAGAAAAATAATAATAGCTATTATCCGACTGACTCAAGAAGAGCAAGGCATCAGTGGGAAATAGTAACAAACCTTTACTAGAATCCATGCAGCGTCCCATTGTTTCTCGAGGATCCATGTCATCTTGCGATAAAAAGGATTCTACATTTTCATCCAAGGAACCATCTTCCAACAAACGTTCAACATCACCCTGAAGGTGAGAGTTTTTGTTATCTTGCTGGCAAAGCAATGTGTTAAATGACGCTATGAAAGAGAATGTTTGGACCAGCATGTAAATACCAGCGGGTTTGCTGGAGAAGTCAAGCTTCCAGTGCCATCAGAGCCAAACATCATCAATGGTTTTGAAGGGCCACCATTATACTGCAGCTGTGGAATGGACATTGCATCTCCTGGCGTGTGAGTAGATGGTGTTGAGGGTGCAGAGCTAGGAGATGGCCCAGCAGTGTTCGCTGTTCCTGAACTATTAGCTCTACCAGAGGATGAGACAGGTTTCTTTCTCTTCTTTGATCCCTGAACAACGAAAGGAAAATCATAAGTGATTGAATTAGAAATCAAATCATTCTCTTGCTAATATGAAGCATTTGGAATCAGTGCTGCAAATTTTTAACAATAGATAAAATCGAGATTAAGCAAGGGGCATAGTACTATTTAGGCCCGGTTTGTTTGAACTTCTGGGTAGCTTCTTAGCATGAAAAGCTAGAAGCTGAAATAAACAGCTAGCTTTTCGGTTTAGCTTCTGGAAAGTAAGAAGCTCAGAAAAGTTGAGTTTATATGAAAAACCGAAAAGCCTGATTTTATGGGGTTTCTATAGCTTACTGAGTTTAGGAAGCTAATAACATTATCGAAAAGCTATCACTGACTTCTCAGGATAAAAAAACCATCAGCAGCTTTTCAGAAAAGCTCCAAAAGCTGCAGCTCAAACAAACATGCCCTTAGGAAACATAGACCTCTGGATACATATAGGGTAAGTAATGCTAAAAGCAAGTCTTCAAATCTATAATCAAACTGCAGCTCCAGCTTTATGAAAGAAAAGCAGCTTATTAATGGCTTTGCAACAATATAATTGTAAATGGTAACTCAAAAAGGCATTCATAGAACCCCATATATATAAGCAGTAGCAGGTAATCATATGAGGTAAAGTTAATAAATAAAACCAAGATGATCTACATGATTCATTATAGATAGTTATAGATACTTCAGTTGTGACAAATTACAACTGTTTGCAGATTGAAATTATTTCTCTGGTTGTAGGTTGCACCATATATCATTCATTAATACCAAAACCAGCATGAAAACACTAGTCGTATCAGACATACTTGTTCAGGAAATCCAAAAGAGTTTGGCAAGTTTCCATCAATAGGCAAGCTCCCAACTCCTGGTTTTCCATGCTGATGGAGAAGCTGGTTTGAACTTTGAGATTGCTGTCCAGAGAGCGCAGGCTGCTGAAGCTGCTGCTGCTGGTTATGACTTTGCTGCTGCTGCTGCTGTAGAAGAGCAAATTTCTTCTACTATATTGAAATACCAATATAAGTACATGCTCGTATCAGAAGTAAAAAAGATGTTAGAAGACTAGTGTAAAGGGAGGAATTTGTCTGTTAAAATAGGTTGTTAGGCACACAACTACACATGTATCAGCCAAGAATAATTGAAGGAAACTATAAGACCAGTCTAACTCTCATTTCATACAGTTCCACAGATTAGCTGCATAGTATGAAAAACTCAACCCGCGGGGGTATGACAGCCTCCGGGCATTATATTAAGAAGACCTTCTCACGCAGGTCGAGAAAACCTCCCGAACCCAACCCCTGCCCCACCCATACACAGCGGCACCGTATCCCATGTGAGAAACAACAGCGACCGAGCCTTAGACCTGTGCTTTGGCGTGGGACAGACGAGAGGATTTTTTTAACCACAGCCTGAAATTCGCTCTCACGGGGAGTCGAACCCAGGACCTAAGAAGTGCTACCCAGACCACCTGACCAACTCAGCTAGAGGCCCTTTCGCAGCTGCACTTAGACATGTGCTTTGGTGTGGGACAGACGAGGGGATTTTTTTAACCACAGCCTGAAATTCGCTCTCACGGGGAGTCGAACCCAGGACCTGAGGAGTGCTACCTAGACCACCTGACCAACTCAGCTAGAGGCCCTTTCGCAGCTGCATAGTATGAAGCAGGCTAATTATTCAAGAGTTAAAAGCAGGTTAATCATTCAAGAGCTAAATGCACGAGTGGCCCCAAACTTGTCATTATGGATGTGCAGTGCACTTAACGAGTTTAGGGATGGTCGTTATGGATGATGTCCAGAAATGGACCTGCGAGTTTAGGGATGTGCAGTGCACCACTTAACAAGTTAATTAGGATTTAGGAACCCATAAATATATTTTCAAAGTTCGTGGACCTAAGTGGCATCTCTTGACAACTTCAAGGACCACTGATGCATTTAACTCATTATTCAATTAGGAAAGCAGTGAGCACCATGACAGAAGTAGCTAGAATACAATTATGGAAACAAGTACAGGTAGGGATGAAAGTGGTAATCTGAACTGCAAGAACAAATTTAATATTTTAAAATAGATATGTATAAAATTTGATGTTGATCTTTTCTTATGTTATCTAGCACATTAGTATAAATATTAATAAAATATTACATAAAATTTTGTATGTATTATTTGCTCCCTACAACACAAAAAGTTGAAAAAATTACCGAATTTGTTTCTGAATCCATACCGAAGTTTATATCTATTATTTGAGAAAATATAGGATGAATTTGATGTTTACTTTTTTATGAATCTTTACAAGCTAGATGTTAAAAACAAGAATACAAATTTGTATTATAGATTCTATATCCTATTTATTCGCAATCAAAGAAAAACGACTAAAAACTGATTACCGAATAAATACCGTTTCCGACCGTTTTCATCCCTAAGTACAGGCACAAACTATGCCTAAATTTAGAAACTATCACAAAGTTCCAAAGATTAAGAGGGTCTTGAGGAAAGTAAACAAATGGTGAATATATTACAATAAAATCAGATTAAGGCAGAAGTACGACTTTGTCTCGATATTCCTCCATCCACCCTACTCATCATCTCACCAAAATGGGCATGCAACCTCTGTATACTAAGCTAATGGCATGGTATCTGATATGACCTTTAACAAACTAGATATGATTACTTCACAAAGAAAATCATATATCTTGTATGAACTTTGAAAAATGAGTGACTTAGAGGTAGAGATCTGTAGGGATACCTTTATTAGTATATCTATATCATTACGCGATCCACCACTTTGCCCTGGCGAACCAATATTTGGGATAATATCACCGCCGCTATTTGTCTGTCCATCCTGTCCAAGGACCACATTCCTGTTGTTAAGAAGCATCCTTAATCTCCTGGTATCAACATCGCTTGACATCGAGGACGACAGATTTTGCTGAGCGTGCAGCAAAAGCTGCTGCTGCTGCTGTGGGGTCAGAAACTGGAGCTGCTGAAATTGCTGTGGAGATTGCATAAATGGCTTCTGCTGCAGAATTCCAGAGCGAAAATGATCAAGTCCCTAAGAAGATAAAAGAAGCTGCATGTTAAAACAGAATTTTGACACAGAACATCTATAGTAGCACCAATCACATGATGTGTATTATACTTCCAAACTACATAAAACTGCTGAATGCAGACATTCATTCTGTCACACCGCAGAACTAAATATACTACGAAGTCTGTCGTGGAACTATAAGATACAAGGGCATTATATGTGGCAGAACAAATGTGAGGCTGTTGCAAAGCAACACGCCACTACTTCAGGGTACAATGGAGATGGCAACTTCAGTCCAGATGATCACCAGGTTTCGGCTCCTGCATAGAGAGCCGAAGAACCAGACGAAGTCGCATTAGGTGATTAGGGGAATCCACTAGTTTCCAAGTATGGAGCCTACCTTGGTCAACACCGCCATCGCCAAAATTTCACCAGGACAATGAATCGTGAAGCAGCAGCACGATGCCCATGGATCCGGCACCAACCTCCTTGCAGCCACCTCATAGGAAAGAGGATGCTGTGCCATGCCCACAAGCCCTCTGCTCCACCGCTACTGAGCCATGCCCTGCACCAAACTAGCTCTGGTGCGCCCTCAGCTATGCCGCCACCATCAGCAGCATGCCCTCTGCTGCGCCATCACTGAGTCCACCCACCACCGCGCACGCCTCCGCTGCACCACCGCCGGTCCCACATGTCACCCCTGCGGACATGTGGCTTGGATCTCCAGAAACTGGGGGTGTGGAGAGAGAGCACAAGGGCAAGAGCAGTAGAGCACTTGGGAAGGGATGAGCTAGAAAAGGACGGATTGGCCTTAATTAGTTAAGGTCCCACACAAATAAGTGATTACTTTGTGTTGTGTGGTTTCTAAAGGAAGACTCTTGCTATGGAAACTAGAGGATAGTTTCAGCATTGGGACTGCACTAAGATTTTAGTATACATATCTAATGCTAATAGCCTAATGTCTAATAGATATGGCAGATATACATATAGCAAGTGTCAAGTGATCAAAAACAAAGGAATTTTTATGTGCAGTATAGCCACACCACATACCATGGAGAAAATGAAATATGTGATACTGTCTAGTTTCTAAAGGAAGATTCTTGCTATGGAAACCAGACGATAGTTTCAGCATTGGGACTGGCCTAAGCTTTTAGTATTCAATATCATAATGCCAATAGCCTATAGCCTAATAGTCTAATAGATATAACAGATATCCATATGTCCATATAGCAAGAGATCATAAAGAGAATTTTTACATGCGATATAGCCACACCACATACCATGGAGACAGTAAAATGTGATGTTGGCGAGTTAAATGCTTCTATTATAGGTAGAGGGACACGCTTGCAGTTCAGTAAACAGTAACCATATATTTTGGAAATATAAATATGCTCCTCAAATATGCAACCACAGGGAATGAGCTGAAGTAAGTGTTTAGTCCACAAAACAGAAACAGAATGTAACCTAAATCAAAATCCAGAATATGGGCACGCGTCATAAATGAAGCACATGCAAAGAGAAACACATTCAATCAGATAGTAGAGCTTACCGTGAGCGGCCAGCCTTTCAGAGTTAAATTGTTTCCAGCCTGATTAGATCCTGCTAAAATGAGACGGGAGCTTAACTTCATAAAACTACCTACTAGAGTAGTAAGTATTACATGACATGATGCTATGTCAAAAGATTCAACAGGAATGATGTGGCAGCATAATCATGGTTTCAAAGGCGACTAGGCGTCCAATTGAGTGCTGGATCCACCTGGACGCTTAGGCACCACTATTTCCCAAGGCAAGCTGGGTATAACTGGATGCCTTTGAAACAGGGGGCCATAATTAACCAGAGAACAATGAGTCTAGTGAACATAATATATGACTGTTACCTTGGATACCAATCAATGAACCCTCAGTGCCTGCTGCTCTTGGTGTCAACACTGGATTGATCTCGGTCCTGATATTCTGCAAAAAAATATATATGATCATTGATGGGAATGTTAATAACACATCCCCCTCTTATTTTTTTCCTCATTCTTTTTTGCCCATGGAAGTGAGTGGCAAACATTTTGATATCATAGGTAACCTGTTCTGCTGTAGGTGGTTGTTGTGGGCTTCTTGCCTGAACTTGTTGCGGAGTACCTGACAAACCACTAGCAGTCCCATGCAAAATTTGCCTATGAAAGATAGCATGTCAACATTCATGAAAGCAAGACTAAGGACACCTAGAAAGTTACCCACTCCATTCTAAATTGTAGGTTGTTTTAGTTTTGTCGCAATTCAAACTTCTCTAACTTTGACCAAGTTTATAGATGGATCAACATCTAGTATATCAAAGAGAAGTTTGACTTAGGGCAAAACTAAAAGAGCCAACAATTTGGAACAGAGGGAATAATTGCTACATAATCCAGATGAAACCATAACCAACACCTCATTCCTGCAAAATGCAAAAGACTATTTGTCTCTCACACCAATATTTCAAGCATACTAATGACCACAAAAACCTATAGCCTAAATAGATGAGTAAAGTTTTTTTGACCAAGAATACATGAGTAAAGTTGGTGTTTAATCACTTTAATGATCAATAGACAGTCAATGGATGACAAGCAACTGCCAATTGTACTTCAGAAATCCAAACAAGAAACAATTACTGTCATGGAATTAAATAAAAAAGGAAATACAAGCAATATTTCCAATAAGTGTAATCTAAATGTACCAAAAAGTTAACAAAATACTTTATGCATGAATGTGCCTTATGAGTTATGATTAACATGTTAAGACTATCAATTGATTGCAAGGGTGTGAACTGAAATACAGAGAAGACTAGAGGAAAGAAAACTAGCTAGAAACAGTCCAACTCCATGACATTCCAGATACGGGACTTTTGCCACAGCATTCTAATAGGAGAATAGAAATGAAGGCTAATAATCATTGTTTGCCTAAATGGCCTTTTAGTCCATTTAAACAGTAAACAAAGGTTTACCATGTTATTTAGGGCCTGTTTGTTTCAGCTTATAAATTATATAATCTAGATTATAATCTAGACTATATAATCCAGATTACAATTTGTCTAGATTATAATTTATATGTAGCTGTTTGGTAGTCTAGATTATACAACTGCAGATTATTATTATCTAATACACAATATCCCTCTCACTCCATCTCACTTACGTACAGGCCAACATGGCATCTCCTTCCTCTGTTCTCTCCCTAGTCCTTTTCCTGGATACGTCATGTGTAAGGCTGGTGAGGACGACGAGTGCCTGCAAAGCAGCAAGGCCGACAAGCCATGCTAATGCCTACGTAGCAGCATGGATGAGCGTAGTCGCGACACGACAGCTGGAGAAGAAAGTGGGCCGCGTGGTGGCCGGCTGCCTACTCGCCCGGAGGAGGCACAACAGACATTGTGTGGTCGGCCGCCTACTCACCCAGCGGCGGCGCAGCAGCAGCCCCCACGGCCCGTGCCATGCTCCAAGGGCAGGGGGCTGCAGGATGGAGATGCGCAGGGCAGGAGCGGGGAGAGAATGGGCAGGAAAGGGAGCAGCGGGATGGAGAGAATGGGGAAGGGGAATGGCGATCTTATAGAAAAGAAGACGATGCCAGATTCTGTAATTTACATTTACATAACCATGGATAGTGGGTCTTTTACCAAAAATAATCTGAAATAAGCTACTCTTGAGGAGATTATGAGATTATCATAATCTGGCATTAGATTATATAATCTGGACCTATAATCTAGGTGTTTGTTTGCCCGTCGGGTTATTTACGCTGGATTATATAATCTCGCCAGATTATAATCTAAAACAAACAGGGCGGCCCTAAATGGTTGGACAGTTTTAAACCATTAAAAACCATCTAAACATAATCGGGTTAAATGTGATTAAATGAGCTAAATGGGCATTTAATTCACCATTTAGTCAATACAAGGACTACAATTGCCAACATTGGCACCCAGCTAGTTAACATCGTAAGTATATGAGGTGGAGTGGAATGTAGTTTTCTTCCAATAAAACTATTTGATAGAATTCTTATTTTTTTACATGCCTAAATACGCACACTTTCTAGCATATTTGAACTTTACATACATAAATATGTACTCCCTCCGTTCCAAAATAGTAGTCATTTTAGCACTTTGTTTAAATGTCTATATTCAAATGAATGATGATGAATCTAGACACATATACAAGACACATACATCAAGTATTGTATGAATTCTCTAATTTCCTAAAATGAATTTTATTTTGGAGCGGAGGAAGTATATTTTTATGTTAAAGCACTTCCAAGAGTTCCCAAAATCATTGAGTTTTCCAAGTCGCCAAAAATAATTGGGAGCAGCAAAGAAGGGTCTTTCCAGCAGTTTCACAAAAGTAACTCATAAAATATATAAAAAATAGATCCAAGGGAAATTTTCTTGGCAGCACGTGGGTATTTTCGCTACAGTGACGACATCAAGCAGTGCGCAGAGTGTCCTCGCCAGTGGCCCAGACAATGTCCTTGAGTGCCGGCCGAAGCTCCTAACTACAGAACAATTGGTACTCTATCATGTCGCCACTGTCCTTCATGTCCACCAGGAGCACCAAAGGTGTCACGCTGAAGATCTCCACGACCACGGCTAGCCACGCCCCTGTGCGCACAAGCGAAGCGGCCTCCCACACGCACACCCCATGAGTGCTTTTTGTCATGCGCATGTTTCTACCACGGCTAGTGATCAACGACTCCATACAGGTGTTACTGATGCATTTGTAGGCTGCAAGTACCAGAGGCGCAGGCGCCAGGATCCAGCAGCAGAATCAAACAAGGAAAGTGATCAGAAAAAGGGCTAGCAATCGGGTTAGTAGGCAAGTTTTTATTACAGGGAGATATGCATTAGTTTGTTTCCAGAATAAAGGATATGCATTAGTTTACTTCCAGTTTCAGTTATTTAGTTCCTTTTGAAGGGTCGCCTCATACTATAAAGGCAGACCCGTAGTTTGTATTAGGATCATCGAGGAATAAAGTCTCCCTGCAGTTGGGCGGGACTATCTCGATCATCGTGGCTCGGCAAGCTGCCAGCCGCGGTGACGACGCCCGCCTACCTAGCCACCGTTCTTACCCTCTCAGGTCTGTCCCTGGTTCTAGCCTCCTCCTCCTCTCACCTCTAAGGTCGCCCAAGAGGCCCTCCAGAGGGGGCCGCATCAATTTGGTATCAAAGGCCAGTGGAGCATCGACACCTCTGTCCGGCTCCATGGGGAACGTTCCTGAGGATTCCATTGAAGAGAAGCTGGACCGCCTGCTCGCTCAAGTCTCCACGCTCAACACGCACATGGCGCTGCACGATCAACGGCTCGCGCGTATGGAGCAGCTCGTCCTGCCGGGGACCAATACCGCGGCCGGCCTTCACGGCACCCAGCAGAGCGCGGGCGGCGGTCACACCGACAAGGGGGGCGCCGCCAAGATCGACGCGGATCCTCTACAGGAGTCTGATGGATCCCCCTTGCCGCTCGACCGTCGTCTCCACGATCGTCGTCGCGCCACGGAGGCGCCTTCTGATGACAACGACGGCAGCGCCACCGACGACTCCCTCAACACCGATTGGCGGGAAGACCGCCGCATCTCCAAGGGCCGGCGGGGCGCTGGACGGGAGGACTTCCGTCCGGAAGACAGGCGCAGTGGGCATTTCCGTCAAGAGGACCGGCGCGGTGGGCGCGATTTTGCTCGGGGCGCTTTCCAACGGCGCCGCAACTGGCGACCAGAGGGCCGGGACCGGCGTCGGCGGGACGATTTCTACGACCGTGATCGCTACGAGGATCACAATCAACGGCCCAAACTGAAGTTTCCATCGTTCGACGGTGAATCCGATCCCCTTCCATGGCTCAACAAGTGTGAAACTTATTTTAGGGGGATGCGCACACTCGACGATGACAGAGTATGGGTGGCGTCCCTGCACTTGGACGGTGCAGCACTGGATTGGTACTTCGGCTTCGAGCTCGACTACGGCCTGGTGCCGTGGCGCCGCTTTGCCAAGTACATCAACATGCGGTTCGGGCCTCCGCTGCGACACAACAGCTTGGCGGAACTGAAGGACTTGTATCGCACCGGCACCGTGGAGGACTACCAGCGACAGTTCTCCCAGCTCCTGTGTCGTGCGCAAGACGTCACGCCGCACCAGCAGGTCGAGCTCTTTACTGCAGGCCTGGGGGAACCCTTGCGAACGGAGGTCGAGCTGAAGCGACCACCGAACCTCCAAACAGCCATGAGCTTGGCCCAGGCTCACGAGCGTCGGCTTACCCACGCGGCACTACCAGCCGGCCGATCGTCCGCAAAGGCCCTCCCTCCGGCGACCACGTCCAAGCAGGGGGGTGCACCACGCCCTCGCATGAAGCGACTATCGTCAGAGGAGCTGGCAGCCAAGCGCGCCAATGGTGAGTGCTATCACTGCACCGAGAAATATACGACAGACCACAAGTGTGCAGGCAAGGGCGTTTTCCTCATTGAGATGGACGACGACGCCGACGCGGAGTCCGTCCAAGAAGAGCTGGGGATCTCCCTGCACGCCTTAACAGGGATCGACGTGGGCAACACGATGAAACTCCCAGTCGTCATCAACGGAGTCTCCCTGGTCGCCTTGGTGGACTCGGGATCGACTCATACCTTCATCCAGGAGGGACTGGTGTCCAAACTGGGGCTCATGGTGGAACGTCGGACCGGCCTCTCCGTCAAGGTGGCGAACGGCGATCGTGTCCCCAGCGCGGGCGTATGCCGCCAGGTGGCTATCTCCATCGACAAGGACACCTTCGACATCTCCTGCTACACACTCGCGATGGATGGCTTCGACGTCGTTAGGGATGGCAATGGGTACCCGAAACCCGAAACCCGATGGGTAAAAACCCTATTAGGGCACGGGTATGGCGGATTTTGATACCCATGGGTATTTTATTGGGTCATTTGTTATGCCCATTGGGTACGGTGGGCGTGGGTATGTTCTCTGTTGCCCCATACCCGCTACCCGATGGGGAACCCGCTAATATATGACACGTGGGTCCAGATTTATATGTCTCATATAAAATGAATTTGCTCTCGCTATTTGCTAACCCTAAGAATCAATGCTATGTTTTGTGTGATTTGAAGGCATGATGTTGCCATTTAATGTTGAATATTGTTGAACCTGTGATAAAATTATGTTGGGTTCAATACATTTGTTATGCTGGTACTTATTATTGCGATTCAAATGATCATGTCTATCGTAATGTTAATGGGTATGGGTACCCGATGGGTACCCGCTACCCATGGTGGGTATGGGTATGGCGTAATTTTGTACCCATGATGGGTAGTGGGTATGGGTATGGGTCAATTTTTTGCTAGTGGGTATGGGTATGGCTTCGTGTGCCCACTGGGTACCTTACCCACTGCCATCCCTAGACGTCGTCCTCGGGGTACAATGGCTGCGTACCCTGGGGCCGATCTTGTGGAACTTCGCCGACCTCACCATGGCGTTCTGGCACAAGGCACGGGCTGTCCACTGGTCCGGAATCGGGGGCCCTCGGCCGCAGCTCGCTGCGCTGGCCGTCACAAGGGATCTCCTAACGACCCTGCTCGACGCCTTCACCGACATCTTCGACGAACCGCGCGGCCTCCCACCCCCGCGACGCCATGACCATCGCATCACACTTCTGCCAGGTACAACACCAGTTGCGGTCAAACCATATCGTTACCCGCAGCTGCTGAAGGATGAGATCGAGAAACAATGCGAGGCTATGCTGCAGCAAGGCATCATCCGGGAATGCTCATCGGCATACTCCTCCCCGGTTCTCCTGGTCCGGAAATCGGATGGGTCATGGCGGTTCTGCATCGACTACCGTGAGCTCAACAGCAAAACGGTAAAGGACTCCTTCCCTATCCCAGTAGTCGATGAACTATTGGATGAACTCCGCGGTGCGAGGTTCTTCACCAAGCTTGACCTCCGCAGCGGATATCATCAAGTTCGCATGAGTCCGGACGACATCAACAAGACAGCTTTCCGCACACACCGCGGAAAATTTGAGTTCCTCGTCATGCCCTTTGGGTTGACCAACGCACCCTCCACCTTTCAGTCCTTGATGAATGACGTCCTCAAAGCTTATATTCGGAAGTTTGTCCTGGTCTTTTTTGATGACATACTGATTTTCAGCAAAACATGGGCAGAACATTTGCAGCATGTGAAACAGGTCTTCCAAGTTCTACGCGACAACAAGTTATTCCTGAAGCGCTCCAAGTGTTTCTTCGGGGAAGAAACAGTGTCTTATCTAGGACACATCATTTCCAAGGCCGGCGTCGCCATGGATCCCGCAAAGGTCGAGGCGGTGGAAGCATGGCCTCGCCCGCAGTCTCTCCGGGCGCTGCGGGGCTTCCTTGGCCTCACCGGCTACTACCGCAAATTCATCGCTGGCTATGGCGAGGTGGCTGCCCCGCTGACAGCCCTCTTGAAGAAAGAGGCCTTTCGGTGGTCGGACGCTGCGGATGCAGCCTTCCTACAACTTAAACATTCATTGATGACAGCACCACTCCTCCAAATGCCGGACTTCTCCAAGCGCTTCATGGTGGACTGCGATGCCTCAGGAGCAGGGTTCGGCGCTGTGCTCCATCAAGGTGATGGTGCGATTGCCTTCTTCAGCCGGGCAGTTGCGCCCCATCACCAGAAATTGCCCGCTTATGAGCGGGAACTGATCGGGTTGGTAAAGGTCGTCCGCAACTGGCGCCCATATCTCTGGGGACGTGCATTTACAGTCAGGACGGATCATTACAGTTTGAAGTTCATCTTGGACCAGCGGCTCTCCACCATTCCCCAACACACATGGGTCAGTAAATTATTTGGCTATGATTTGACTGTTGAATATCGTCCGGGCAAATTGAATGGTGCTGCAGATGCTTTATCTCGGCGGGAAGAACCAATGGGCACTGTGCACAGCATATCACTTCCCATATTCTCGCTGTTTGACAACTTGCGAGATGAGGCGGCCACTAATTCCCAGGTGCAGGCTATCCGTGCTCAGTTGGAAGCAGGAACAGCCAAAGAAGGCTGGACTGAAGTAGATGGGTTGCTGCTGTTTAAAGGCAAGATCTTCGTTCCAGATGCATCAACTATGTGGCCACTCCTCTTGGCCGATGCCCATGATGGGGCACATGAAGGTGTGGAGAAGACGGTGCACCGTTGGCGGGCTACATTTTATAATCCTCATGCCCTCCAACGAATCAGAGAATATGTGAAGGGCTGCTCCGTATGTCAACGCAACAAATCTGTCCACTTACATCCTGCCGGGCTACTGCAACCATTACCAATCCCAGCAGGCATTTGGAGTGATATTTCCATGGATTTTGTGGAAGGTTTTTCCAAGGTGGGCGGTAAATCAGTAATTCTCACAGTGGTGGACAGATTTTCCAAAATGGCGCACTTCATCCCATTAGGCCACCCATACACAGCAGCCTCAGTCGCCAAGGCCTTCTTTGATGGCATTGTCCGGCTTCATGGTTTTCCTTGCTCCATTGTTAGTGATCGGGACACGGTTTTCACTAGTGCTTTTTGGACCGAGCTGTTTCGCTTAGCGGGGGTCAAACTGCACATGAGTTCCGCCTTTCATCCTCAATCTGATGGCCAATCGGAAGTGGTCAATCGGATCATTATCATGTATCTTCGCTGCCTAGCCGGCGACCGTCCAAGAACTTGGTTACAGTGGTTACCATGGGCAGAATTTTGTTACAACACTTCGTACCACTCCGCCCTCAAATGTTCTCCTTTTCGGGTAGTTTATGGCCGGGAGCCACCAACATTGTTAGCTTACCATCCTGGTGTCGCAAAGGTGGCAGCGGTAGATCAGCAGCTCCAGGAACGAGATGAATTTCTGACTGAAATCAAGGAAAGACTGGTACAGGCACAACTTGTGATGAAAACATATCAAGATCAGTCACGACGAGAGGTCGAATTCCAAGAAGGCGATTGGGTATGGCTCCGTTTACAACAGCGAACAGCAGTGGGTGTCACCGCGGCTGCTCCGTCAAAATTGGGTCCTCGCTTCTTTGGGCCATACCAGGTAACAAGTCGCATTGGGAAAGTCTCTTATAAGTTGCAGCTGCCAGCACGGGCCCGGATCCACGACGTCTTCCATGTATCCTTGTTAAAAAAGTTTGAAGGCACAGCACCAACCGCCATCGTTCCATTACCAGAAATTCTGCATGGCAGAGTTATTCCAACTCCAGACAAGGTCCTCAAGGCTCGGCTGAATAGAGGAGTTTGGGAACTCTTAGTCCATTGGGTGGGTCGGCCAGCTTCAGATGCCTCTTGGGAGCAATTGGAAGACTTCACACAGAAGTATCCTCTGTTTAAGCTCGCGGACGAGCTGTTTCTTGCGGAGGGAAGAAATGTTACTGATGCATTTGTAGGCTGCAAGTACCAGAGGCGCAGGCGCCAGGATCCAGCAGCAGAATCAAACAAGGAAAGTGATCAGAAAAAGGGCTAGCAATCGGGTTAGTAGGCAAGTTTTTATTACAGGGAGATATGCATTAGTTTGTTTCCAGAATAAAGGATATGCATTAGTTTACTTCCAGTTTCAGTTATTTAGTTCCTTTTGAAGGGTCGCCTCATACTATAAAGGCAGACCCGTAGTTTGTATTAGGATCATCGAGGAATAAAGTCTCCCTGCAGTTGGGCGGGACTATCTCGATCATCGTGGCTCGGCAAGCTGCCAGCCGCGGTGACGACGCCCGCCTACCTAGCCACCGTTCTTACCCTCTCAGGTCTGTCCCTGGTTCTAGCCTCCTCCTCCTCTCACCTCTAAGGTCGCCCAAGAGGCCCTCCAGAGGGGGCCGCATCAACAGGAGACCACGTTGTTGGCGGCCTTGTATCGCGATAGGGATGCTGCCCACAAAGGCCTGAAAACCTGGCACGGGGAGGATACACAGAAGCGACTGTGCGGATTTTTCCACACGGGGGCTTAATTTTCCCAAGTGCCAAAAGATTGTGAGCTGGGGTTGGGAGCTGTTGATGTGTTTTACACAACCATTTAGGTCATTTAACTCCATTTAAACAAACACTGCTGTATATATATCAGTTCATTATTCAATATAATACTAATAGATCATGAGTTTCTGTGCTGTTCTGCACTCATGGTATCTGGAATTCTAGATAGTTAGACAAATAGCTGCCAACTGTAGTAGGATTTTTTTACCATCACAGTCCAAAAGGACGCTTCCTACAGAATCTTTCGTCTAAATAGAAAATAAATAAGAGCTTTTGGAAATCCATCATCATTCCGAAAGAAGCCTATGTATTCATGTCTGCCATATGATGTAACTTGTAGCAATGAAATATGCAATGCACACGCAACTTAAAATTTTGCACATACCCAGAGGATTGTCCAGCTGTAGCTGCTTTCAATAGTGCTTGGTTCGGATCAATTACTTGTCCCACATTTTCTCCATATCTTTGCTGCAACTGATGTTTTCATGACACGATGTGATAAGAGTAAACTAAAAGATAAGAACGGGCAGATCTAGCAAGGTGTGGTACCTTTATTGACGCCTCATCCAGAGAATCCCGCTGGGGAGGGAGCTTTAACCTCTCTTCATACATTTTTGCTGCCATCGAATTCGCATTAGCTGGATTTTGTCGGATTAAAGGATCATTCCCAGAAAATCCACTTGCAGTACCATTGAGAAGAGAACCATCTCTACGCTGCTGCTGTTGCTGCTGCTGTGCAGCTCTATGTAACAGCATTTGTTGCATTTGTATTTGCTGCTGCTGTTGCTGCTGTTGAGGTGGCTGTTGGTGTTGTTGTTCCCTTGCTTTAATTAGCTGAGTCTGGAAATATACAGGAAATGAGGAAAGTACAGCTAAATTAGCACCGTCAATTCAGTAGTCATCTCCCATGTCCAAAAAAACAATTAAAAGCAAAAACAGTTACAGTGGCAAAAACTAGTACAGGAGAAGCTCAATAATGATTTGTGCAGAAACAATAGAATCAAGCGTAAACTGATGGCATATCTAAACGAGGCCACTAACAAGCAAATCTTGGATTCACATCTCAGATAGATGGTTCTTTGCAATCTACAGAGGTATCGGTACATAGGTGAATCCTAAGGCATGTCTAAAATAAGGGAGGGGTACACCAAACCAATGTTATTAAAAAGTCGCTTAAGCGCCTTTTAAGCGCAAAACACTGCTAAGTGCGTAAAGTGCTACAATGTTTCACGAGAAAGCGTAAAGCGCTACAATGTTTCACGAGAAAGCGTAAAGCGCTCATTTTAAGCGCTAAAGTGCCCGTTTTAAGCGCCAAAGCGTCTGTTTTTGGTGTTTAAACGCTATGGGCTGTAAAAAGGGCACGCTTTAACGCTTTATGGAACTCTAGCCCAGCCCACGATTGAAAAAAAAAACTAACCCTAAAACCGTCAGGCCTCAGGCATCGCCACATACGCCTCCGCCTTTGCGTCCTGCTCTTCTTAGCCGCCTCCCCGCGCTTTGCCCACCTGGTGCCTGCCCTCCTCGCCTGCTGCCCTGCTCTCAGCTCAACGACGATGAGCTCGTCCGCCGCCTCCCTGCTCCCCCCCCCCCCCCCCGCTCGGCTCCGCGTCCCCTGCTCCCCCTGCTTAGCTCCGCTACCTGCGCCCATCGCTCCTACTTGCCTCCTCCGCCAGGCGTCGGCCAGTGCCCACCACCCATGCTCTCAAGAAGATGCTCATCTCCCATAGTCCCCTGCAGCGCTCTCATCCTCCTCCCCTCCCTTGCTTAGTTGCACTTGTGTTATTCTGCTGATGTGGTTGTGGACATGTCATTTTGCACAATATTATTATGTGAACTTATGTTATTGTCTGAAATTATGTTATTTAACTTCATCTTATTGTCTGAAATTATGATATATTGATATTTTCTTATGTTGTTTAAAACTATGTTTAAACTTCGTTTAAAACATTTAAAAATCAAAACTCCACCCATGAACATTTCAACATTTTGTCGTTTTAATAACCTTGCACCAAACATGGCATAGGATGATAGGAGGCAGTGGTACAAGTGAACTTGAGTGCAATAAATACCCAGAAACTTGTCCATAGATAAGAGCACGTGAAAATTAACTATCCACATACCTAAACCACGAGTAGTCTTTAGATCCCCTAGAATAATATAGTTTTTAGGTTTTTATTCTTGAGAAAAATGGGGTTTCAGCTCTAGCTTACCCCAACTTGCATAGCAAAGTCTTTGTTGTTGGCGTTGTTGCCGCTGCTGCTACAGAGGATTTGTTGTAAATATATAGAATGTAGAGGGTACCACGCCCCATTAAGAAAAATAAGTTAAGGCAGATTATTTCTGTAACTCCATTTGAAAACTGGCTGTAACAGGCAAGAATGAAAAGCATGGTTTAGCATGTCCACGTGCATACCTCGATATATGATGCTGCAACATCTGAATGCTTCTCGTTTGTTCTTGCTATGAATATATCCCAGAATACAGACCACCACTCAAAGAGAAAGCCACCAGGAGCATCAATAGCTACAAGAAAGATAAGCTCAAAACCATGGCAGGACAAAAATGAAATCAGGCTAAAAAAGACTCCATTGTGACTGTTCAAGAGGCGTACCAACTGGATCTGATGAGACCTTGCCTTCTGCTTGGAAGGCCTTTGCGGTTGCCTGCAGGTTTCTCTTGACAAAATAGTCATATATGTAGACATCCAGCCTGTTTCGTCATTAAGTAATATAAAAGATCATTCAGTTCTTCTGAGGAGGGTCGAAACAAACATGCGTCTAATTTATATAGCTACATCACCATCACAAACTGGATGGAAACAAAAAAAAACATTCGGAACGGTACCACATTTATTTGTCCTATTACCTACAAGGAGTCAAGAAGTCAATGACTTGAGAATACAAGGAACTAGCAACATCTTTTATTGTAATGGTTGTCGATTCTCGATTGTAAGGCATCATCTGTAGGCCTATACCAAACTACCAACCCGCCCATGCAATCACAGCGACACCACACGGTAGCCCCAAGAATGTCCCAATCTCCCAAAAATATTCCTTCTAACTCCATACATGTAGTTTATCCCCAAAGAGAGTCAGGCTCAATGAACCCTGAGGAGGAATCAACAGACAGCTTTGTCTGTCCAGCAAGGCAACTGTAGAACGGCAAACGCGAACATCGGAACGGCGAGATAAAAAAACAACCCGTTTCAAAAAGAGAGAGAAAAAAACATCTTAAACCATCGGGAAACAACAGACAATGCACGCTCACATCTTATCCGCCTCCCAGTTCGTCTGCGACATGATTGCCGTTCCTCGTGGGGCACACTGGCTGACCGACCGCGTCCACACCCAAGCAGTGTCGCCGGCCACGCTCAACCACCTGAGAGCGAGCCCGCGTCTAGCGGCGCCGACCGCCGGGTGGTCGGTCGGTGCGTGCGCGGTACCCGATGCGCGGCGTAAACCCTAGATTTCGCAGCGAAGGCGAAGGCGAAGGCGAAGGCGACGGCTCAGGGAGAGGGACGGGGGTTGGGGCTGGAGCTGCAAGCTGTAACGGCGGGAGGCGAGAGGGAAGAGCAGAGGAGTGGGGCAGCCGGGCAAGGAGAGTTGGAGAGATGGGAAAGAACAGGGGGTGCTATCGAGGGGACATGGGCGGGTCGACGCCGCGGCTCTGTGTGCGCTAGACGGCAAGAGGCATCGATTTTTCGGTGGTATCTGACTTGGATAGTGAATGACAGGTGGGAACGAGAGAGACGACGTCCAGTGGGGACAACTGTCAGTGACCAGCGCTTGTACCGGAGGAGTGAGGGGCGTTGTGCAGCCTGCAGGGCACAAGGAACGTATGGTGGGGCCCTGGTGTGAAGTACTCTACTGCTGCGCCGTTTCCACCTTTCGATTCGATTGGCGGTTTCCCGGTTTGCATCTGTGTGTTCCTGGGAAAAAAATGAACTGTTGGCGCTTGGTCACATACCAACTGCAGTGGAATGTGAATTGGGGAATGTCCATTTTGCAAAATCGGGAAGAACGAAATTGCTGCTTGATCGAGTCAAAATCGCTAACCACGGTGTGATAAATATTGTCATTCATGCGGCGTTACTTTAGACAACGGCATAATAGATTGTCATGGTTGGTGTTGAGCAATTAATTTGGCAGCACTGCTGCACAATCTGATGGATAAACCCAGATATTTCACTGTCTAGGTCCGAATAGTTCGTGCACAATCTGATGGATAAATCCGGATAGTTCAGTGTCCAGGTCCGAATAGTTCGTCACGTTATAGACTGTGTACAACAGTTTACCTATATGGTTACCAAAAACACTATTTTGTAATGTAGAGTTGTCGATGTTTAGAACTTTCTTTCAACAAGTAAATTTATTGTACATATTCTAGGCTCGCGGTGGGCGCAAGATTTATATTGGTTCAGACAGAACGTCTATAAATTAGAGTCGTCCTAGACTCAGACGGTGGTCAAGAGGGTGGCCGAGGAACTCTAGAATGTACAATGTCTTTATGCCAAGAAACAAATGTCACTGATTTCTAGCACATTTTAGACGTCATCTTGTTACGACGATTCTCATTAATTCCAAGTATAATTTGATGTGGGGCCAGTTGGGTTGGAAAGCTTATGTTCTTAGCTTTTCAGAAATATCTAAAACGTCGAAAATGGAGTTTTTATGCAGTCTGGGCGGCCGTTTTCGTGAGGATCATTCATGCGATCTGGTTCGCGAACAAACTAGACTTGAACTCCCCTTTAGCTTTGGACTCTAATTGGGTCTTCACCGTATAGTTGACGTCCTTGTACTCGTCATTCTCTCATTCTTGGTTTTGATTCGTCCTCGACTCAAAGTCGTTGGTGACTGCAAAAGGTGTTGATGTACTGCTTGATGTCGTCTAACCTTACTCCCCTTCTTAAAGTTAACCATGTTGTTATAAAACATACAAAGAAGGATAAGTGGAACTGAACGTGATATGATTAGCTTTAGCATAACCCTTTAATTGATCATATTGTTTCATGATAAAAATGAGATTTCATATTTGAACAAATTATACTCGATATACTATGTATTATCCTTTCCAATTATATATTTCAATAACATGATATGTATGTTTAGATTTACCATGGCAAATCAACACTAAAACAAAGTTTCTTCTTTAAATTATTTAGAATACATAGAACATCAAATTAAATATAGCGCAAAGTATTTAAAGAAGATAGTAATTTCAGTTCATCATGGACACTACAATTGGATGTTCTAATTTTGGCACAATTAATAGAATCAGAAGCAACAACACCAAGTTTATTCTCTAGTTGTGGCAAAGAAATAATAGTAGTA
Source organism: Zea luxurians (assembly GCA_029449295.1). Lineage (NCBI taxonomy): Eukaryota > Viridiplantae > Streptophyta > Magnoliopsida > Poales > Poaceae > Zea > Zea luxurians. The sequence goes on along the minus strand of JAOPSE010000023.1, from coordinate 15,341,176 downwards.
GTATTATCACAACTCTTTTATATCACAAGTAACAACAATCTCTTATAACAAAGGCAGCTCAGATTTATTTGAAGTCATGACATGAGTAGAATTACTCAAATTATTTTTAGTATCATCCATAGAAACAAATTGGTCTCTCATAAGTGCTTTCACATCTGTCCAAGTTTGTGGTTTCTCATAGTCATGCAAATTATTCCACCAGACTAATGCATCATTCGTTAAATTTCTATCCACAATTTTAATTTTTCGCATATCGCCACGTATACGATGTCATGCAAAAATCTTATCCATTGATACTTCCAATTCACTATACTCATTTGCAATATTTTCATCAAAAGAAGAGAAAGATGGATATATCGAGCCTGAGGGAGACGAATTAGCATCAATGGCGTGGCTCTCAAAGGCTTTAGTCAATGTGCGCATCATATCGTTCAATTTTATATACGAGACACACTCACCATTAGTAGGCTTAGGGCTCTTATCATTATCCATTTAGGTCTTTGGTCTTGTCATTGTTAGTACAAAACGGAGACACAAGGCAACAAACAAACAACGTTTGTGGAACAAAAGTTATAAAAGTGTTTTATCCCACTCTTACATGTTTCTACCAGCACTACAGCTGATAAACGGTGGACGGTGTTACAATCCAAAAAGTATGGATGTGATTGAAAGGAGTATCTGTTCTGCCCAAGTGAGAGCTGGAGCTTTCGGAAGGCTCTCTCTGATATGACCATGCCATTAAGCAATACATTACAACCCCCAAGGCATACTACATCAACTCAAGTACAACCAACATCATCACCAACCCAAGCATTTGATGGACCAATTACATGTAGCCGAGCTAAGAAGCTACAACAAGAGGTACACGCGCTACTTTATGAATTTCAATTAAACACTAATGAGAACTTTATGCTACCTAAGTCGTGTATGTTTATATTACTTAGGTTCACCAAAGAGGAAGGACAAAACATATCAAGGACGAGTCAACAAGAAGAGCTATGTCCGAGTCAGTCCAGCGCAACAGAACCGTCCATAAAAAACAGTCATATCTTTTGATTCCCAAAAGCTATGAAGGCCCATAAGTACTTTTTGGAAAGCTCTTGAAGTCTAGTTTCCAATGCTTCTAAAGCCGACTTAATCAAATCTACTAGAAAGGCAGCCGACCTACTTTAGTGCTGACTGGTCAGAAGGTCAACAGTCTGCTTGATGACCAAGTTTTCGTATTAAACTGCATCATTCTACGAAGTTTCATTAAGCATGCTATATATGGTGAGAAAGCTTATCAAGTTAGCTTTCTAATGCAACCAGTCCCACGTCATTTGAAGATTCCTAGAAGAAGTTATTGTCAAAATACTGAAGGCTGCGCAGAAGTCAAACAGCCACACGGAAATCAGCTCTGCAGATCTCCCGAAGAGGCTCCTTCACATTAGCACGTGAAAATAGTTTTGTTTCGTGTTTATACCTCGCTAAGGCTAGTTGTTACTAGTATAAATACCCCCCTATGTCTATGATGTAAGGCCGCTTATGATAATCTAAAACAGAACCCTTTTGTTCAACTGTGTGCTAACAAATATTGAGAGTGATCTCTACCCCTTTGCTCTTGTGAATTCCTTCGCGGGATTGCAGAAGCGACGGCTTCATCCGCTCCTAATTGGTGCTCCTACTCCCTTCGAGGTCTCCTCGATTGATTGTAGGCTGTGTTGGTTGGTTCTTTGAGAGTGTGGTTGGGCGAATCCTCGATTCAGGCTACCAGTTAAAGACGATGGTTGGCTTCGAGTTTTATTTGTCAGGTTGCACTAGTTATCGCTGCTTGCAGCAAGTTATCTTGGCTTATTCGAAGCTAGTTATCTGAAGATTGATCCTACGTGGTGAAGATCAGGCATCGTGACGCATCATCTGGTATCAAAGCCTCAGTTGCCATGGTAGAATTCTTTACCCTTAGCTACATATATTTTGTGTTCGTCCTATCCACCAAAAAGCCATAAAATATTTTGTCATAGCCCTTTGTTTCAATATGTTGTTCCAGTGAGTTTTGTTAAGTTTCAGTCCTTAGAGTCTTTGTTTAGTTGCTGGTCACTCTATCCTTTGTGTTCCCTTTGAGCCTCTTATATATATCTGAAAATATCCACAAAAAGAAAAATCTGAAAACCCTCATCATTTCCTTCGCGTTAACTTTGATCCTATTTAAGTTATAGCTGCTGGTTGAGTTCTTTGTTAATTATTATAAAGTGTGCAATATCATATCAGATCTCTGTGTTTAGTTCTATAAAAAAGAGTATCAAAAAAAGAGAAGAAAGAAAAGTACCCAAAAAAAGTGTTGAGCAATATTGTGAAAGAAAAGAAGAACGATCGGTTTGTTTATGTGCACAAGTGCTGAAAGTTCATCAAGTTGTTCAACCAGTTTGTTATTGTCTTTTGGTGCAAAATTTTGGTTGGGTCTGATCGCAACACTTGCATTCCAATCATACTCCTTGATTTGCATCAAATCTGAAATTTCTTTGCGCGTGTGTTTGATCTACTTCCATCACTCGAATCTTGTGGTCAGCACTAGGCAGTGAACTTCTAGTTGGATTGTTATTTAACTTTACAACAACTTGGATTCAGATTGCATTCCTTGTTTACTATTCCCCCACCAAGCTCCACATATAAGCCATCGTAATCGGTACTCTGGTCTTGTATTCGCTTAACCATCACTTTCTTGTTACCACCACACATTTTTCTTGCAACCCGCAGGGACCTCATAAGAGCTTTGGTTGGTAAGAGTGGTGAGGTTGTGAGATTCTATATAGCTTCATATTCCACCTATATTTGTTGCCTTGTCACCACTAATTTCGCAGGAAGATGGATCCCAACGTTGAGATTGAAGACTGTGTCACCATGATACAATTCAATGAGCTCAAACAAAGCATAGAAGCCAAGCAAGAACTGTTGGCACAAGATCTTTAGACACTTATGGCTGAAATCAGAGGTCGTCGTCGACTCCCTGATGGTGCAAGAAACCTTGATGAAGATGGGGAAGAAGGTGAAGGAAATTATTCTAGAAGAGCAAGTGAACATGGGAGGAGAAATCAAGGTGCTGCACATGGTAGAGGAAGAGGCCGGAATCGAAGAAATAATGACAATGAAGAATCTGAATTTGGGGATGATGATCAGTCCCAATGTCGCTATCGTCGTCATCATAGAGGCGTCAACCAAGAAGAGAGATTTGGGAAACTTAAGTTTACCATGCCAAAATTTGATGGTAGATCTGATCCTGAAGATTGTTTCACATGGGGATTGAAGGTGGAGAAAATCTTCCGCCTACATAATTATTCAGAGGAGAAGAAACTTGCAATGGCATCTCTTGAGTTTGAAGGATATGCTCTGATTTGGTGGGAGCAACTTCTTCGTGATCGTAAAGAAGATGGAGAGGACCCTATTGTTACATGGCAAGAGATGAAGCGAGAAATGAGAATTCGTTTTGTGCCGAAGCATTATCGACGTGATCTTTTTGATAAATTGCAGAATTTGAGGCAAGGAAGTTTCTCTGTTGAGGAGTATTATAAGAAGATGGAGAAGGCCATGATTAGAGCCAATGTATATGAAGACAAAGAGCAAACCATTGCACGTTTCATGGCTGGGTTACACCGCAACATTCAGCGTATTGTTGAGTTTCAGCTGTACCAAAGTCTTATTGATTTGGTACATCAAGCCACCAAAGCTGAACGCCAACTGCAACAAGATGCTAAGAGCAGCAAGCCCTTATCATATGGTGTACGAACCATGACTGGAGGAAGCAAATCGATCTCAAGGTTTACTGCTGCATCCTCAGCGACAAAAGGTTCAACTGGAATCTTGCGATCCAATATTCAAGGCAATTCAAGTGGAAAGAACGGTGCTGCTCCAAACACGAGTTATAAACCAGCAGCATCTACTTCAACATCAGTGGGTTCAACAGCCAAGTGTAGTGGTATTCAGTGCTTCAAGTGTGGAGGTCGTGGTCATGTCATAAAGGAGTGTCCAAATAATCGTGTGATCCTTGTGACTGATGATGGAGAATATACGTCAGCTAGTGAAGAGGAAGCTGAAGCAGGAAATGAAGATGACATTGATAAATCTGAAGAACATACGGGATGTGAATTTGAGCATGGTACTACTCTTGTGGTTACACAAATCTTGAGTGTTCAAATGAAAGAAGCTGAAATTGGACAACGACATAATCTTTTTCAAACGCGAGCCAAAGTGCAAGACAAAGTAGTAAAAGTGATCATTGGTGGAGGGAGTTGCCATAATCTTGCAAGTCGTGAGATGGTTGACAAGCTTGGTTTGAAGTTGCAGCGACACCCTCATCCATATCATGTCCAATGGTTGAATGAATCAGGAGATATCAAGATTGGTTATAAGGTGAAAGTTCCGTTCAAGATTAGAGAGTATGTTGACACAGTGGAGTGCGATGTTGCACCCATGTCTGTGTGTCACATGCTGCTAGGAAGACCCTAGCAATATGACCGATATTCTCAGCATTATGGAAGAACAAATCAATACATGCTAGATCTGAAAGGGAGAAAGTTTGTACTCAAGCCTATGACCCCTCAACAAATCATGGCTGAACACTTACAAAAGAAAACTGAAATTAGTACAGCAAGTAGAGGAGGAGAAGAGCAAAATAAATTGAGTGACATCCACAATTCGGTGAGTGAGTGCTACAAGCCAAATTCAAGAGATAAAAGGAAGGAAGAGGGAGAACATCTAGTTATGCTAGCCACAAAATCTGAGCTGAGAGAAGTGAGGAACAACCCATATCAAGTACTCTTTGTACTTGTGAACAAAGATGTTTTGATTTCTGCTAACGACATAACATCTCTTCCTATTGTTGTGGCTGATCTTTTGCAGGACTTTGAAGACGTGTTTCCACAAGAAACACCGGCTGGACTACCTCCAATTCGAGGGATTGAGCATCAAATCGATCTTATTCCAGGGGCTGCACTTTCTAACCGTCCACCATATCGAACCAATCTTGAAGAAACTAAGGAAATACAAAGGCAAGTATAAGAACTTCTTGATAAAGGTTTTGTTCGTGAAAGCTTAAGCCCTTGTGTTGTTCCTGTGATTTTAGTACCTAAGAAAGATGGATCTTGGAGGATGTGTGTTGATTGTAGAGCTATAAATAATATTACCATTCGCTATCGCCATCCTATTCCACGGCTAGATGATATGCTTGATGAATTAAGTGGTTCCACAATTTTTACTAAAATTGATTTGAGAAGTGGATACCATCAAATAAGAATGAAAACTGGAGATGAATGGAAGACTGCATTTAAAACAAAATTTGGGTTGTATGAATGGTTAGTGATGCCCTTTGGGTTAACTAATGCTCCTAGTACCTTTATGAGATTAATGAACCATGTTTTAAGAACTTTCATTGGAAAATTTGTTGTTGTCTACTTTGACGATATTCTAATTTACAGCAAGTCTTTTGATGAACATGTGAAACACATTCGACAAGTTTTAGATGAGCTAAGAAAGGAGAAATTATTTGCTAATCTTGAGAAGTGCAGTTTTTGCACAGACCATGTTGTGTTCCTTGGTTTTGTTGTTTCAGCAAAAGGAATAGAGGTGGATGAATCCAAGGTGAAAGCCATCAAGGATTGGCCAGCTCCAACGAATGTAAGTCAAGAGTCACATGGAGGAGGTCTAACAGGTCATTTTGGACAAAAGAAGACTTATGACATGCTCAGTGATAATTTCTATTGGCCCAAGATGAGGAGAGACGTCATCAGATTTGTGGAGCGTTGTGTCACCTGTCACAAAGCTAAGTCAAAACTGAACCCTCATGGTTTATATACTCCTTTACCCGCTCCTAAAATTCCTTGGGAAGACATAAGCATGGATTTTATTTTAGGGCTGCCGAAGACTCAAAAAAAGAGAGATTCTATTTTTGTTGTGGTTGATAGATTTTCAAAAATGACTCATTTTATTCCATGCAACAAGAGCGATGATGCTTCACATGTTGCTAATTTGTTTTTCAGAGAAATCGTGAGACTACATGGAGTGCCCAAGACCATCGTATCTGACCGTGATGTGAAGTTTGTGAGCTATTTTTGGAAGACATTGTGGGCAAAGCTTGGGACTAAACTTTTGTTCTCCACCACATGCCACCCCCAAACTGATGGCCAAACTGAAGTGGTGAATCGTATATTGTCAATGCTGCTGCGAACAATGGTAAAGAAGAACTTGAAGGATTGGGAGGAATGTTTTCCACACGTGGAGTTTGCTTATAACAGGGCAGTACATTCTACAACTAATTTATGCCCCTTCGAAATTGTATATGGGTTCAAACCTATTGCTCCCATAGATTTGTTGCCCCTTCCAGTGCAGGAAAGAACCAATATGGAAGCTTCCAAGCGTGCTGCATATATAAAAAAGATACATGAGAAGACCACGGAAGCAATTGAGCTCAAAGCAGTGTGCAAGGCTGCAAGTATGAACCAGCATAGGAAGAAAGTGTTATTTGAACCGGGGGACTTGGTCTGGATTCACTTGTGCAAGGAGCGTTTTCCTGATCAGCGCAAATCCAAATTGATGCCACGAGGGGATGGTCCATTTCGTGTTCTTGCCAAGATCAATGATAATGCATACAAGATAGATCTTCCACCAAGCTATGGCGTGAACAACACGTTCAATGTTGCTGACCTCTTACCATATACAAGTGAAGACACTTCAGAGTCGAGGACGACTCCTTTTCAAGGGGAGGAGGATGATATGACCATGCCATTAAGCAATACGTTACAACCCCAAGGCATACTACATCAACTCAAGTACAACCAACATCATCACCAACCCAAGCATTTGATGGACCAATTACACGTAGCCGAGCTAAGAAGCTACATCAAGAGGTGCACGCGCTACTTTATGAATTTCAATTAAACACTAATGAGAACTTTATGCTACCTAAGTCGTATATGTTTATATTACTTAGGTTCACCAAAGAGGAAGGACAAAACATATCAAGGACGAGTCAACAAGATGAGCTATGTCCGAGTCAGTCCAGCGCAACAGAACCGTCCAGAAGAAACATTCATATCTTTTGATTCCCAAAAGTTATGAAGGCCCATAAGTACTTTTTTGGAAATCTCTTGAAGTCTAGTTTCCAATGCTTCTAAAGCCGACTTAATCAAATCTACCAGAAAGGCAGCCGACCTACTTTAGTGCTGACTGGTCAGAAGGTCAACAGTCTGCTTGATGACCAAGTTTTCGTATTAAACTGCATCATTCTACTAAGTTTCATTAAGCATGCTATATATGGTGAGAAAGCTTATCAAGTTAGCTTTCCAATGCAACCAGTCCCACGTCATTTGAAGATTCCTAGAAGAAGTTATTGTCAAAATACTGAAGGCTGCGCAGAAGTCAAACAGCCACACGGAAATCAGCTCTGCAGATCTCCCGAAGAGGCTCCTTCACATTAGCACATGAAAATAGTTTTGTTTCGTGTTTATACCTCGCTAAGGCTGGTTGTTACTAGTATAAATACCTCCCTATGTCTATGATGTAAGGCAGCTTATGATAATCTAAAACAGAACCCTTTTGTTCAGTTGTGTGCTAACAAATATTGAGAGTGATATCTACCCCTTTGCTCTTGTGAATTCCATCGCGGGATTGCAGAAGCGGCGGCTTCATCCACTCCCAATTGGTGCTCCTACTCCCTTCGAGGTCTCCTCGATTGATTGTAGGCTGTGTTGGTTGGTTCTTTGAGAGTGTGGTTGGGCGAATCCTCGATTCAGGCTACCGGTTAAAGACGGTGGTTGGCTTCGAGTTTTATTTGTCAGGTTGCACTAGTTATTGCTGCTTGCAGCAAGTTATCTTGGCTTCTTCGAAGCTAGTTATCTGAAGATTGATCCTACGTCGTGAAGATCGAGCATCATGGCGCATCACTCTCTCTATATATAAAGTGGAGCATGGGTGTCATCTGATTCAGTGGCACCACGTCTGGGCGTCTATAAAATGAACCCCAGGCCGCTAGGCTTCATTTTTTGACGCCCCATCCCGACGCATGAGCGACGACGCCCCCCTTCCACGGCACCGTTACCCGATGCATGAGCGGTGAAGACAGTCCGAGATGCGCGAGCGGCGATGGCGCGGCCCTGGAGGTGTGAGCGACGACGCCCCTTCGCGCGGCAGCGGCGGTTCCCCGATGAGCGAGCGGTGACGATGACCCCGGAGGCACGAGCACCAACTGTGGCCCAGGGAGCCATGGGCGGCCAGAGCTCGTGCGGCGGCGGCGACCAAAGGGGCGCGCGATGGTGGAGGTTCCCCAAGCGCGCACGGGCAGCGACGACCCCATCCATAGGTCGCACGAGGTGGTACCGTCTCCAGCAGCGATGGCCACACGAGGCGTGTGTGGCTCCAACAACGTCGGCGGTCGCGCAAGGCGCATGCTGCGAGGGGCTACGGTCCCCATGATGGTTCAGACGTCCTTCAGTCACCAACTCCTCCGATCTAGTGGCCTCGGTTACGTCCTTCGGCGACAATCCTTTGTTTTATACATGCGGTTGTTGGTTGATCACATACTAGGACTTTTTCATTAATTATGATGTACGGTGTAAGTATTTATGCAGCTTTCTATAACGATTTATGTCTTGCACGATATTAGCATCCAACTTTTGCGTGTATGCTGTGGGAACGAAAATGTTATTTAAATTTTTGTGCGCATGCAATGGAAACTCTCAAGACCTATCATAATTTTCGAATGCGCATAAAAATAGGAACCACATGCATGTGCCTAGTGGTTGCCATATTGTTCAGATCTGCCATAAAAATAGCAATGCATGCATGCGTCTGATGAGGGACCCACGTAAATGCATGTTCCTGGTTGAGGGACGACATACATTTGCGTACATATTTTTATGTCACTTTGTATGTATATCTATGCCAACATCAATAGGTTTCCAACGACTTTCATGTTGGATCAGTATTTATGCTCATAACTGTCAGTTTTTATGCTCAAGATTTATGGTTTTACGCTCAAATATGGAGATGTGTCCACTAATGAACCACATGCCAGATTTTTATGCAGTGTACCACATTGTAAAAATACCTACCTCGTGTAGCTTAATTAGTATCAATATATATCATAAATTGGTTCTAACGAGTCTAAATGCATGGCTATTAGAACGATCGTATATTTATAAAGAAAATAAATCATTTAAATAAGATTTTTTGTTTACATTCATGCCAATTTATTTCCTTTCATCACACATTACTACCATTCTAAATTTTTGCGCATGCAACAGGAACCAAATTTTCACGAAGTGTACCGAATTGCATAAATAAATATCTACACTATGTAGAATACTTAGTATATGTATATATAATAAACTGGATATAACGAGCTTGGCTGCATAGCTGTTTGAGCGATCCTATATTTATGGAGCTATCCATTTTTCGCGCATATCATACTTAGTATATGAAGTGATTAAGAGGATTGGTCAAGCCAAAGTGAATAAGATATGAGGAATCGTGAATTTGCTTGACCATATTACTATCAGTCCATATATGATTCTATGAGAATCAAACTAGAGCTTGATTGATCTTAACAGTCATATCTAGAAGGCATTCAAGCAAGGTTCACAATATTGAAGAAATAATTCTCTCAATGGATGCTCAATATGATGTGTGTCGGAGATGCGATTCTCCGGTCGGGTGGCGGAGTGCACCCGCCCTAAGTCCTAAGATGCGGAGGGGGCTTAAGTGTTTTGCCTGTTGAAGATTAGAGGGATGAACCCAAGAACACACAAGGGTTTAGAGTGGTTCGGGCCGCCGGAGCATAATACCCTACTCCACTGTGTGATGTATTGAGCTTGAGAGCTTGTATGAACTTGTGAGCCTGAGCTGGGTCTAAGTGTGTATGTCCTTGTTTACGTCGCATGCCTCCCCTTTTATAGCTTAAGGGGGCATGTACAAGGGTTCTGAGCCCCAACACATGGGCCCAGGGACAAATGGAAGGGTGGAACTATTGCTTGCCATGCCCGTGTAATCTCCGTGTGCCCTAACACCCGAGATCTGCGTCGACTCGGCGCGTAGGGGAAAGCTTCTCGTATAAGGGACGAGTATAGTGCACCATGTAGCACGGGCGCACTGTTTCGTCAACGGACTAGACAGGTACACTATCTGCAGGGTGGCCCTGGCGCCGCCTGCTAGCGGAATAGACAGGACGTAATAAATGTCGTGGAAGCACATCATCTGCCAGAAGGGTGGTCAGGCGGCGCGTCCTCTCCGCAATAAATGCGGAGGCCACGCGGCCCAGAACCCTTACGTCATGCTCCACCCATCGGCCCACGTCACGGACAACAAGCCATATGGCTGCATTAGATCCTTGGTCGAGCAGGGGGGCAGAGCCATGGATAGAGTCAGGACATGTGTCAACCGCGGACCTATGCCCAGGTCATGACACTTCCTTTCCCGGGCCCTTGTTATGGGTGGTCCGGAGCTCACTTGGTGGGGTCTGAACCTTATCAAATGGTTTCGGGCTGCTTTACCTCGGGGGTCCGGGCTGTGCGCATAGGGGTCCCTAAAAATCGCCTAGAGGGGGGTGAATAGGGCGAAACTGAAATTTACAAAGTTAATCACAACTACAAGCCGGGTTAGCGTTAGAAATATAACCGAGTCCGAGAGAGAGAGAGGGTGGAAAACAAATCGCAAGCAAATAAAGAGTGAGACACAAGGATTTGTTTTACTGAGGTTCGGTTCTTGCAAACCTACTCCCCATTGAGGTGGTCACAAAGACAGGGTTTCTTTCAACCCTTTCCCTCTCTCAAATGGTCACTTAGACCGAGTGAGCTTCTCTTCTCAATCACATGGGACACTAAGTCCCCGCAAGGACCGCCACACAATTGGTGTCTCTTGCCTTGGTTACAATTGAGTGTTCACAAGAAAGAATGAGAAAGAAAAGAAGCAATCCAAGCGCAAGAGCTCAAATGAACACAAATGTCGCTCTCTCTAGTCACTATTTGATTTGGAGTGATTCCGGACTTGGGAGAGGATTTGATCTCTTTGGTTGTGTCTAGAATTGAATGTTATAGCTCTTGTAAGTAGTTGGAAGCTGAAAAACTTGGATTGCAATGAATGGTGGGGTGGTTGGGGTATTTATAGCCCCAACCACCAAACTAGCCGTTTGGTGGAGGCTGCTGTCGCATGGCATACCGGACAGTCCGGTGCGCCAGCCACGTCACCCGGCAGTTAGGGTTCGACCGTTGGAGCTCTGACAGGTGGGGTCTTCTGGCTGTCCGGTGGTGCACCGGACAAGTCCTGTAGACTGTCCGGTGCGCCTGTTGCGCGTGCTCTGACCTCTGCGCGCGCAGGCGCGCATTAAATGCGTTGCAGTCGACCGTTGCGCGTGAAGTAGTCGTTGCTCCGCTGACACACCGGACAGTCCGGTGAATTATAACGGAGCGGCCTCCATTTTCCTGAAGGTAGCGAGTTCAGCGTCGAGTTCCCTGGTGCACCGGACAGTCCGGTGCGCCAGACCAGGGCACACTTCGGTTGTCTTTGGCTCTCTTTGTTTGAACCCTTTCTTGGTCTTTTTATTGGTCTATTATGAACCTTTGGCACCTGTAAAACTTATAATCTAGAGCAAACTAGTTAGTCCAATTATTTGTGTTGGGCAATTCAACCACCAAAATCAATTAGGAAAAGGTGTAAGCCTATTTCCCTTTCAATCTCCCCCTTTTTGGTGATTGATGCCAACACAAACCAAAGCAAATATAGAAGTGCAGAATTGAACTAGTTTGCATAATGTAAGTGCAAAGGTTGCTTGGAATGAAACCAATAAATATTACTTACTAGATGCGCATGGATGGCTTTTCTTTTTATTAACATTTTGGACCACGCTTGCACCACATGTTTTGTTTTGCAAAATGTTTTGGAAATTCTTTTCAAAGTTCTTTTGCAAATAGTCAAAGGTAAATGAATAAGATTTTGAGAAGCATTTTCAAGTTTTGAAATTTTCTCCCCCTGGTTCAAATGCTTTTCCTTTGACTAAACAAAAAAACTCCCCCTTAATGAAATCCTCCTCTTAGTGTTCAAGAGGGTTTTAGATATTAATTTTGAAGAGGGTATACCAATTTGAAATTGTATCAAAATAAGATACCAATTGAAAAACTTCTTTTAATACCAATTGAAAGACTATATTTTTGAAATTGGTGGTGGTGCGGTCCTTTTGCTTTGGGCTAATACTCTCTCCCCCTTTGGCATGAATCGCCAAAAACGGATGCTTGAGTGAAATATAAGCCCTTTTAAACTACTCTCTCCCCCTTTGGATGGAAGTAAAGAAGTGAAGATTATACCAAAGTTGGAAAGTTAGTGCAGAGCGACGGCGAAGGATGAATGATTTGATGGAGCGAAGTGGAAGCCTTGTGTTCGCCGAAGACTCCTTTTCCCTTTCAATCTATGACTCAGCATGAAATGGACTTGAAAGAACACATTAGTCATAGCACATGAAAGAGATGATCAAAGGTATATTTATGAGCTATGTATGCAAAATATCATTCAAAATTCCTAGAATCAAGAATATTTAGTTCATGCCTAAGTTTGGTAAAAGTTTGTTCATCCAATGGCTTGGTAAAAATATCGGCTAATTGTTCTTTGGTGCTAACATATGCAATCACGATATCCCCCTTTTGTTGGTGATCCCTTAGAAAATGATACTGAATGGCTATGTGTTTAGTGCGGCTATGCTCAACGGGATTATCCGCCAAGCGGATTGCACTCTCATTATCACATAGAAGAGGAACTTTGGTTAATTTGTAACCATAGTCCCTGAGGGTTTGCCTCATCCAAAGCAATTGCGCACAACAATGGCCTGCGGCAATATACTCGGCTTCGGCGGTTGAAAGAGCCACATAATTTTGCTTCTTTGAAGCCCAAGACACCAGAGATCTTCCCAAGAACTGGCAAGTTCCCGATGTGCTCTTTCTATTAATTTTGCACCCTGCCCAATCGGCATCGGAATAACCAATTAAATCAAATGTGGATCCCCTGGGGTACCAAAGGCCAAACTTAAGAGTATAAACTAAATATCTCAAGATTCGTTTTACGGCCCTGAGGTGAGCTTCCTTAGGATCGGCTTGGAATCTTGCACACATGCATACGGAAAGCATAATATCCGGTCGTGAAGCACATAAATAGAGTAAGGAACCTATCATCGACCGGTATACCTTTTGATCTACGGATTTACCTCCCGTGTCGAGGTCGAGATGCCCATTAGTTCCCATGGGTGTCTTGATGGGCTTGGCATCCTTCATCCCAAACTTGTTTAGAATGTCTTGAATGTACTTCGTTTGGCTAATGAAGGTGCCCTCTTGGAGTCTCTTGACTTGGAATCCTAGAAAATACTTCAACTCCCCCATCATAGACATCTCGAATTTTTGTGTCATGATCCTACTAAACTCTTCACATGTAGATTCGTTAGTAGACCCAAATATGATATCATCAACATAAATTTGGCATACAAACAAATCATTTGCAAGTGTTTTAGTAAAGAGTGTAGGATCGGCTTTTCTGACTTTGAAGCCATTAGCAATAAGAAAATCTCTTAGGCATTCATACCATGCTCTTGGGGCTTGCTTGAGCCCATAAAGCGCCTTACAGAGTCTATAAACATGGTTAGGATACTCACTGTTTTCAAAGCCGGGAGGTTGCTCAACATAGATCTCTTCCTTGATTGGTCCATTGAGGAAGGCACTTTTCACGTCCATTTGATAAAGCTTGAAGCCATGGTAAGTAGCATAGACAAGTAAAATGCGAATTGATTCAAGCCTAGCTACGGGTGCATAGGTTTCACCGAAATCCAAACCTTCGACTTGTGAATATCCCTTGGCCACAAGTCGGGCTTTGTTCCTTGTCACCACACCATGCTCGTCTTGTTTGTTGCGGAAGACCCACTTGGTTCCTACAACATTTTGGTTAGGACGTGGAACTAAATGCCATACCTCATTCCTCGTGAAGTTGTTGAGCTCCTCTTGCATCGCCATCACCCAATCCGAATCTTGAAGTGCTTCCTCTACCCTATGCGGCTCAATAGAGGAAACAAAAGAGTAATGCTCACAAAAATGTGCAACACGAGATCTAGTGGTTACCCCCTTATGAATGTCGCCGAGGATGGTGTTCACGGGGTGATCTCGTGGGATTGCTTGGTGAACTCTTGGGTGTGGCGGCCTTGCAACTTGCTCATCCTCCTTGTCTTGAACATTTGCATCTCCCCCTTGATCATTGCCATCTTCTTGAGGTGGCTCATCTTCTTGATCTTCTTCTTCATCATCTTGAGCCTCATCCTCATCTTGAGTTGGTGGAGATGCTTGCATGGAGGAGGATGGTTGATCTTGTGCTTGAATGAGCTCTTCGGATTCCTTAGGACACACATCCCCAATGGACATGTTCCTTAGCGCGACGCATGGAGCCTCTCATCATCTAATTCATCAAGATCAACTTGCTCTACTTGAGAGCCATTAGTCTCATCAAACACAATGTCACAAGAAACTTCAACTAGTCCAGTGGACTTGTTAAAGACTCTATATGCCCTTGTGTTTGAATCATATCCTAGTAAAAAGCCTTCTACAGCCTTAGGAGCAAATTTGGACTTTCTACCTCTTTTAACAAGTATAAAACATTTGCTACCAAAGACTCTAAAATATGAAACATTGGGCTTTTTATCGGTGAGGAGTTCGTAGGATGTCTTCTTGAGGATTCGGTGTAGATACAACCGGTTGATGGCGTAGCACGCGGTGTTGACCGCCTCGGCCCAAAACCGATCCGAAGTCTTGTACTCATCAAGCATGGTTCTTGCCATGTCCAGTAGAGTTCTATTCTTCCTTTCCACTACACCATTTTGTTGTGGCGTGTAGGGAGAAGAGAACTCATGCTTGATGCCCTCCTCCTCAAGGAAGCCTTCAATTTGTGAATTCTTGAACTCCGTCCCATTATCGCTTCTAATTTTCTTGATCCTTAAGCCGAACTCATTTTGAGGCCGTCTCAAGAATCCCTTCACGGTCTCTTGGGTTTGAGATTTTTCCTGTAAAAAGAATACCCAAGTGAAGCGAGAATAGTCATCCACAATAACAAGACAGTACTTACTCCCGCCGATGCTTATGTAAGCGATCAGGCCGAAGATGTTCTTATGTGGATGGTAAACACCAACTTGCTTCCCTGCTTGGCATGCGCTACAGATCCTGTCTTTCTCAAAATGCACATTTGTTAGTCCCAAAATGTGCTCTTCCTTTAGAAGCTTGTGAAGATTCTTCATCCCAACATGGGCTAGTCGGCGATGCCAGAGCCAACCCATGTTAGTCTTAGCAATTAAGCAAGTATCGAGTTTAGCTCTATTGAAATCAACTAAGTATAGCTGTCCCTCTAATACTCCCTTAAAAGCTACTGAATCATCACTTCTTCTAAAGACAGTAACACCAGTATCCGTAAAAAGACAGTTGTAGCCCATTTTACATAATTGGGAAACAGAAAGCAAGTTGTAATCTAAAGAATCTACAAAAAAACATTGAAAATAGAATGGTCAGGTGATATAGCAATTTTACCCAATCCTTTGACCAAACCTTGATTTCCATCCCCGAATGTGATAGCTCGTAGGGATCTTGGTTTTTCTCGTAGGAGGAGAACATCCTTTTCTCCCCTGTCATGTGGTTTGTGCACCCACTATCGATGATCCAACTTGAGCCCCCGGATGCATAAACCTACAAAACAAATTTAGTTCTTGATTTTAGGTACCCAAACAGTTTGGGTCCTTTGACATTAGATACAATAACTTTGGGTACCCAAACACAAGTCTTTGATCCCTTATGTTTGTCCCCAACATACTTGGCAACTACTTTGCCAGATCTGTTAGTCAAAACATAACATGCATCAAAAGTTTTAAATGAAATGCTAGGTTCATTTGATGCACTAGGAGTTTTCTTCTTAGGCAATTTAGCACGAGTTGATTGCCTAGAACTAGATGTCTCACCCTTATACATAAAAGCATGATTAGGGCCAGAGTGAGACTTCCTAGAATGAATTCTCCTAATCTTATTCTCGGGATAACCGGTAGGGTAAAAAATGTAACCCTCGTTATCCTGAGGCATGGGAGCCTTGCCCTTAACAAAGTTAGATAATTTTTTAGGAGGGGCATTAAGTTTGACATTGTCTCCCTTTTGGAAGCCAATGCCATCCTTGATGCCAGGGTGTCTCCCACTATAAAGCATACTACAAGCAAATTTAAAATTTTCATTTTCTAGCTCATGCTTGGCAATTTTAGCATCTAATTTTGCTATATGATCATTTTGTTGTTTAATTAAAATCATGTGATCATGAATAGCATCAATGTCAACATCTCTACACCTAGTGCAATAGAAACATGCTCAACGGTAGATGTAGAGGGTTTGCAAGTTTTTAGTTCAACAATCTTAGCATGTAGAATGTCATTTTCATTTCTAAGATCGGAAATGGAAGCATTGCAAACATCTAAATCTTTAGCCTTAGCAATCAATTTTTCATTTTCAATCTTAAGGCTAGCAAGAGAGGCATTCAATTTTTCAATCTTAGCAATAGAAATAGCATGATCATTTCTAAGATTGGCATATATTCATCACAAACATTTGAATCAACCTTAGCAATTAATCTAGCATTTTCATTTCTAAGGTTGGTAATAACATCATGGCAAGTGCTTAGCTCACTAGTTAATTTTTCATATTTTTCCATCTCTAGAGCATAAGCATTCTTGACCTTAACATGCTTCTTATTTTCCTTAATTAGGAAGTCCTCTTGGCTATCCAAGAGATCATCCTTATCATGAATAGTGCTAATCAATTCATTTAACTTCTCCTTTTGTTGCATGTTAAGGTTGGCAAAAAGAGTAAATAAATCATCCTCATCATCATTAGAATTTGCCTCATCACTAGAGGTGGCATATTTAGTGGAGGATTTAGATTTAACCTTCTTCTGTTTGTTGTCCTTTGCCATGAGGCACTTGTGGCCGACGTTGGGGAAGAGAAGTCCCTTGTTGACGGCGATGTTGGCAGCGTCCTCGTCGGAGGAGGAGTCGGTGGAGCTCTCGTCGGAGTCCCACTCGCGGCACACATGGGCATCGCCGCCCTTCTTCTTGTGGTACCTCTTCTTTTCCTTTCTTCTCCCCTTCTTGTCGTCGCCCCTGTCACTGTCACTAGAAATAGGACATTTTGCAATAAAGTGACCGGGCTTACCACACTTGTAGCAAACCTTCTTGGAGCGGGGCTTGTAGTCCTTCCCCTCCTTTGCTTGAGGATTTGTCGAAAGCTATTGATGATTAAAGCCATCTCCTCATTGTCGAGCTTTGAGGCGTCGATGGGGAGCCTACTTGGTGTAGACTCTTCCTTCTTCTCCTCCGTTGCCTTGAATGCGACGGGTTGTGCCTCAGGCGTGGAGGAGGTGCCTTGCTCGATGATTTTCTTTGAGCCTTTAATCATTAGCTCAAAGCTTACGAACTTCCCTATAACCTCCCTGGGAGACATTAGCTTGTATCTAGGATCACCTCGAATTAATTGAACTTGCATAGGGTTAAGAAAGACGAGGGATCTAAGAATAACCTTGACCATCTCATGGTCATCCCATTTGGTGCTCCCGAGGTTGCGCACTTGGTTCACCAAGGTCTTCAAGCGGTTGTACATGGCTTGCGGATCTTCTCCTTGGTGAAGCATGAAGCGACCGAGCTCCCCCTCGATCGTCTCCCGCTTGGTGATCTTGGTCACCTCGTCTCCTTCGTGCGCGGTCTTGAGCACGTCCCAAATTTCCTTTGCGCTCTTCAACCCTTGCACCTTATTATACTCCTCTCGACTTAGAGAGGCAAGGAGTATAGTATTGGCTTGGGAGTTGAAGTGATGAATTTGGGCCACTTCATCCGAATCATAGTCTTCATCCCCTACGGATGGTACCTGTACACCAAACTCAACAACATTCCAAATTCTTGTGTGGAGTGAGGTTAGATGATGCCTCATTTTGTCACTCCACATATTATAATCTTCGCCGTCAAAAACCGGTGGTTTGCCTAATGGAACGGAGAGTAAAGGAGTACGCTTTGAAATACGAGGGTAGCGTAGGGGAATCTTACTATACTTCTTGCGCTCATGGCGCTTAGAAGTTATGGACGGCGCGTCGGAGCCGGAGGTGGATGGAGATGAAGAATCGGTCTCGTAGTAGACCACCTTCCTCATCTTCTTTTTCTTGTCCCCACTCCGATGTGACTTGTGGGAAGAGGATTCCTTCTCCTTCCCTTTGTTGCAGGACTCTCCCGATGGAGCCTTCCAGTGGCTTGTAGCGGGCTTGTCGCCGGTCACCATCTCCTTCTTGGCGTGATCTCCTGACATCACTTCGAGCGGTTAGGCTCTAATGAAGCACTGGCTCTGATACCAATTGAAAGTCGCCTAGAGGGGGGGTGAATAGGGCGAAACTGAAATTTACAAAGTCAATCACAACTACAAGCCAGGTTAGCGTTAGAAATATAAACGAGTCCGAGAGAGAGGGTGGAAAACAAATCGCAAGCAAATAAAGAGTGAGACACAAGGATTTGTTTTACCGAGGTTCGGTTCTTGCAAACCTACTCCCCGTTGAGGTGGTCACAAAGACCGGGTCTCTTTCAACCCTTTCCCTCTCTCAAACGGTCACTTAGACCGAGTGAGCTTCTCTTCTCAATCACACGGGACACTAAGTCCCCGCAAGGACCACCACACAATTGGTGTCTCTTGCCTTGGTTACAATTGAGTGTTCACAAGAAAGAATGAGAAAGAAAAGAAGCAATCCAAGCGCAAGAGCTCAAATGAACACAAATGTCGCTCTCTCTAGTCACTATTTGATTTGGAGTGATTTCGGACTTGGGAGAGGATTTGATCTCTTTGGTTGTGTCTAGAATTGAATGTTATAGCTCTTGTAAGTAGTTGGAAGCTAAAAAACTTGGATTGCAATGAATAGTGGGGTGGTTGGGGTATTTATAGCCCCAACCACCAAACTAGCCGTTTGGTGGAGGCTGCTGTCGCATGGCGCACCGGACAGTCCGGTGCGCCACCGGACACTGTCCGGTGCGCCAGCCACGTCACCCGGCCGTTAGGGTTCGACCGTTGGAGCTCTGACAGGTGGGGTCTTCTGGCTGTCCGGTGGTGCACCGGACAAGTCCTGTAGACTGTCTGGTGCGCCTGTTGCGCGTGCTCTGACCTCTGCGCGCGCAGGCGCGCATTAAATGCGTTGCAGTCGACCGTTGCGCGCGAAGTAGCCGTTGCTCCGCTGACACACCGGACAGTCCGGTGAATTATAGCGGAGCGGCCTCCATTTTCCCGAAGGTAGCGAGTTCAACGTCGAGTTCCCTGGTGCACCAGACACTGTCCGGTGGTGCACCGGACACTGTCCGATGGCACACCGGACACTGTCCGATGGCACACCGGACAGTCCGGTGCGCCAGACCATGGCACACTTCGGTTGTCTTTGGCTCTCTTTATTTGAACCTTTTCTTGGTCTTTTTATTGGTCTATTGTGAACCTTTGGCACTTGTAAAACTTATAATCTAGAGAAACTAGTTAGTCCAATTATTTGTGTTGGGCAATTCAACCACCAAAATCAATTAGGAATAAGTGTAAGCATATTTCCCTTTCAGTCCCAAGCCTACTAGTGTTGGGGGCTTGTTCTCAAATGCTAAGAATTAAGAACAAGACAACATAGAAAATGTTAAGTGTTAAAGTCCTTCGTCCTTCAAAACATTATACCCCTTCAGGATATAAAGAATTTCGGACGAAGGTTACGAAGGACGTACCTTCGTAAGCATAATAACAAGGGACGAAGTATTCATACAAATCATGAGGTAAAAAATAAACATTTAAATATTATTATAGAATCATCTCCATTTTTATTATCATGAACGAATATAAATGACTTCAAATTACAAATGTACCTTCGGTCCTGAGGAAAGCAAAAGTACAGGTGTGATGCGAAAGCAAATGTCAAGTTCGCGTGAACAGTACAGGGGTACTGTTCATCTATTTATAGACACAGGACACAGCCTGTGACGAATTACAATTATGCCCCTTACAAAAGTTTACAACATTGACTTAGACCTCTATGGATAAAAGGTCATTCTATCTCTATGTCGGTTTACAACGCCGAAGCTCCATGAAAAGGAACCTTCGGCCATCTCCTGGGGACAACTTCAGCCGAAGCTGCTTCTTCGTGTAAGACCTTCGGCGCAACGAAGCATGGCCCCAACAGTAGCCCCTTTCGCGGCGCTAGATCGTTTTTCGTAACGAGCTTGATCCGTGAAAAAAACCTCTTAAGCTTCGGGAAGCCGAAGGTCTAAAAAACACCTTCCCTGAGCTCGTTGCCGAGAAACGATTCAATTTCCGAGCTCGTGTCGGACCCACCTTGCAGAGTTACTGTTTGATCTTTGCGGTCCACTGCGCAGCGAGTACAAGTGACTGCCCGCCTGGTGTAAAAATCCTGCCGCTTCGCCTTCTTACCTGCAGCACTATATAAACAGACGAGTAGGTGTGAAGTTACCACAGCATTCATTGCTATTTACACTGTTTTGCTGCCAAAATTTTTAACTATAGCCGAAGCTTGATTCTCAGAATCGAACGAAGGTCCATCTCGAAGTCTGCTTCGTCAGAAAGAAAGGCTTCGGGAGAAAAGGAAAAAGAAAAAAGTGTTTAACTTCCCCAAACTCAGAATCAAATGGCCAGAGTGCGATCTACTGCCAGAGTTGAACGTGAAGGAGACGAAGCTGAAGGTTCGGAGACTGTGCCCATCTCCGAAGCAATGCGACGTTCCGGACTGGTGACTGCAGAAGAAGTGCCCGCTGCTGAAGCAGACCCGACAACTGCCGAAGGAGAAGGAGAGAACATTGAAGAAACTGATCCCGAAGATGACTATCGCATTGCCATGCCCAGCAAGCCCAGTCACTTGGACTTCGGGAAATCGACTGTTTCAAAGGCTGATCTTTCCAAGATGGTGAAGGCAGGTTATTTCAGTGAAAATCAGAAGAAGCTACTTCGCTTCGGGGGAGAAGAAACTACCCCGAAGCCAGAGAAGGACGAGATTGTCATCTTCAAGAGCTTTTTAAAGGCTGGGCTGAGATTCCCTCTTCATGGAATTATTGCAGATGTACTGAAAAAGTTTGGTATTTACTTTCATCAATTGACTCCTAACGCTATCGTTAGGCTTAATGTCTATATCTGGGCCCTCCGAAGCCAGGCTGTGGAACCGTTTGCCGACAGTTTTTGTCGAGTTCATGAGTTACATTACCAAACAAAGGCCAGAAAAGATGGGCTTCATGATAACTTCGGTTGCTACAATTTTGCCTACCGGAAGACAACAAAGTGTCCTGTTATCAGCTACCGAAGCAAATGGCCAGCAGGCTGGAAATCTGAGTGGTTTTACGTGAAGGTTGACGAAGATGAAGAGAAGTTGGTACAAAGCCCCCTTGAACTAATCTTCGGAGAGACAAGGCCGCGATGCCACATGAAATTAGAAGGTCCCACCTGGGCTGCACTGGGTGAGTTTGAAATTATTTCAGAGCATATCGGTACCAGGGATCTGGTGCAAGAGTTCTTGGCGTTCAGAGTTTTCCTTATTCTAAAAGAATGGGAGATGCCAAAGCTAGAGGGAGAGAAGAAGAAGGGGGAACTTGTCCGGCTTCCTTACCATTTCAAATTCAAGAAATACTTTAAAAAACCATGCAAAGAGTGGCTGGACACAGTTGAGGTAATGTGTAATGAAATTCTTGGGAATTATTCGAAAAAAGAAGATCAGCTGATGACCGCGGCCTTCGGCACCCGACCGAAGCGAAGGTTGAACCGAGTATTTGATGCCCTGGGCTTCGAGTACCCTGACTATGAACGGCTGAACAAGGGTGCTGAGGGCCAAAAAAGGAAAAGAGTGGCCGAAACTTTGAACAAGGATGAAGAAAAACCAGCAAAAGAGAAGAAAATTCCCAAGAAGAGAAAAATATCAACTCCAAAGCGAAAATTATCCGATGAAGAGGGGACCCCCGCACCACCTTCTACCAGCGACGTAGAGGAAATCTTAAAGGTAATGACTGAAACCCTGCCCACGAAGCTAAGTCCATTAAGGCCTCAACTGACGAAGCTTTTTCGAAAGGTGGAAGAGCCAGAAAAAACGAAGATAACCAAAACAAAGAGGCAGAGAATTATTGCAGTGACCGAAGTTATTGACAAGACGCCACCGAGGGCGTCAATTCAAAAAACGCCAGCTGTTGAGGGCACAACGAATGTCGAAGTTGCACCTTCGGAGATCGCGGCTACCGAAGCCGCTTCAGCCGAAGATGTGAACTTAGAAACTACCATTGAAGACATCGACAAAATTTTATTAGACATGGCTGCAGAAGAAGCTGCCACCGCTGCTGAAGAAACCACGGCCACAGTGCCTGGGAAGGGAAAAGAAATAGCCGAAGACACTTCGGAAGACGAAGCCTACATATTTCAAAATTTAGTTGGGCAAAAACTGTCGAAGGACGAAATAGAAGAGCTTAAAGACTATGCCAAATCTTGCGGATACAGGCCAGGAGCTCTTCTTTTCGGAGGTGTGGACGATGAAAAACTAGGCTGCATCCGAGACCAAACTGGAGCTAAGGTCATCGGTACTCTATCAAAGAGTATCGGTTTTCCGAAGCTAGAGACAGATATCAGCCGCTACCGACGACAACATATCGTCGGCAGCTTATTTTATTCCAATTTCAAGGTAAACAACTTTCTCTCTGACTCCTATTGTTTTTTAATAATGGAAATATCCCTGACGAAGGTTGTTTATTTGCAGAGCATGCTACTAAGCAAAGCTTTGAAGATGCAGCAAGATTTAGAAGATAAAAAACACGAAGCTATAATTGAAAATTTAGAGAGCAAGATAAAAGAACAATCAGCTATTATTGAAAAGAAAGACTTCGAACTCCAATCAACCGAAGGCTTGCTGGCAGAGACTGAAGCTAAAGTATCAGAATTGAATTCGAAGCTTATCTGCCAATCAAAACAATTTGAACAGGAGAAGCTAGAGCTTAATTCGAAACTTGAAGCCGAAGTCCAGACCAACTCAGACTTGAAGAAATCATTAACAAGCCTTCAAGACAAGTGCTTGAAATTTAGCAATAACTGTATTGAACAATTAAAAAAGGTCTTTTACTCAGTTGGAGCCAGCAGCGGGAAGTTTAACCCTTCAGCTGAAAATTTACCAAAAGCCTTCGATAATATTGAAGCTGAAATTGAAGAACTTGACGAAGTTATAGCCGGGCATGGTGACTTCTGTGCCTGGGTAGCTTCTCGGGGTACCGCTGCAGCGTTCCTGAAGGCCGGCTGCGAGCATGGAAAAATCGTCAACAGGCCCAACTTCACCCTGTCTCCATCAATTCTGGACGATATTCCTGACCTCGCCCGAAGCATCTCAAATAGATTTATAAAAATGATATGGACAAAAGGCGGGCGAGAGAAGGCTGGAGACGAAGCTCGAAGTCATCTTGATCCAGTAAGAAATCATACTTTGTACTTACCTTCTCCTTCACACTTGATTTTGACTCGCGATACCTTGATTCATGTAGGATAACGAAGCTGAAGATGATGCTTAAAATATGTCGCCGAAGCTGAAGCTTAGTGAAGATCAGTAGGAGTATACTATAGAAAAAACTCAGGAGACTTTTGTAACAACTTTTGTAAATACAATTAAACTGTTCTCAAGGAACTTTGTACATACCTTGTAATGTATTCTTACCCTTCTATTGAGGCGCTTTGATGTGGACGAAATTAGTATTTTGAGCCGAAGGCGAAAAAAACACCTTCCCTTCTTTTCGTACACAACGAAGCATAAAAGACCGCTTTTTCTTTTTGCCGAAGCTTTTCTTTTTCGTACACAACGAAGCATAAAAGACCGCTTCTTCTTTTTGCCGAAGCAACCACTTAGGAACGCAAATGCTATGAATGAATGCTTATGAATGCAAATGCTATGATGTAATGTAATGTGCGAATGAATGTCCAAAACATGTATCCGAAGCCACACTCTCAGCCATTATTTCCTTAGAAACAACCACACATCAGCTCTGCATTCCCTTAGGAACGACTTTGGAGCTTCTTCGCCTTTTACTTAGGCGGTATCAGCGTTGACTTTTCGCTGTAAGCTCTGCATCCCCTTAAGGACGTCTTTGGAGCTTCTTCGCCTTTTACTTTCGGCGGAATCAGCGTTGACTTTTCGCTGTGAGCTCTGCATCCCCTTAGGGACGTCTTTGGAGCTTCTTCGCTTTTTCAGTTTCGGCACTCGATGGTGCGTTCTCAGTTTTTACATTTACATTTTTTGGGGGATTTTGCTCTTATAAGACTAAAAAGGAAATTACACATGATGGCCCCATTAAAAACCTTTCTCCCCCTTTAGAAAGGAAAAGGGTGCCATGAAAAAGAAAAGAAAAAACATAAAAAGTTACATCAAGTTATACATAATATCGCCGAAGCTCATCCGCATTCCAAGATCTTGGAACTTCGTTGCCATCCATGTCCTTCAATCTGTACGAACCAGGCCTTGACGAAGATACTACTAAGAAAGGTCCTTCCCATTTCAACTGTAGCTTGCCCACTGTATCTGGGTTGGCTACTCTCCGAAGCACCAAGTGTCCCGGCTCAATATTTTTTAGCCGGACCTTTCTATCTCGCCATTTGACTGTTTCAGCTTGGTATTTATTGATATTCTCCACAGCTTGAAGCCTGATCCCTTCTAAAGCATCTTTTTCCACAAGACAAGCATCTTGAGGACCTGATTCTGCTGAAGCTACTACTCTTATTGATCCAGCTTTGGCTTCTTCCGGAGTTATTGCTTCGTCACCGAATAATAACTTGAATGGGGTAAAGCCTGTAGACCTTGATGTTGTTGTATTGTGGCTCCACACCACTTTGGTTAACAAATCCGGCCACTTTCGCCTGGGTTGATTGAAGATTAACTTCATTATTCCTGTCATTATAATGCCGTTGGCCCTTTCAACGAGTCCATTTGACTCAGGATGCCTGACTGATGCAAAATGGATCTTTGTACCAATTTGATCACAGAAATTTCTGAAAGCTTCGGAGTCGAATTGTGCTCCATTATCTACAGTGATGGCCTTCGGTACCCCGAAGCGACAGACAATATTCTGCCAGAAAAACTTTTGGACAGTGGCCGAAGTTATTGTGGCTAATGGCTTCGCCTCAATCCATTTAGAAAAATACTCCACGGCCACTATAACATATTTTAGATTCCCTTGAGCCGGTGGTAATGGACCTAACAAGTCAAGGCCCCACCTTTGCAATGGCCAGATGGGTTGTATTAGCTGTGTCAAAGACGAAGGTTGCTTTTGATCTCTTGCACATTTCTGACAACCTTCGCACTTTTGAACTAACTCCGCTGCATCCGAAGCTGCCTTCGGCCAATAAAACCCTTGACGGAAGACTTTTCCAAGTAACGACCTAGATCCGATGTGGGATCCACACAGGCCTGCATGTATTTCTTTCATCAACTCTATACCTTCGGTTCTAGATAAGCATTTGAGCAGCGGAGCGCAAACTCCATGTTTGTATAACTCCCCTTCTATCATGACATACGGACGAGCTCTTGCCTCTATCCTTTTATTATAAGCTTCGTCATCTGATAGGAAGTTACCCTGAAGGTAAGAGATGATTTCAGTTCTCCAATCTTCGCTGTAAACAGGAGATATGTTGAGGACTGCTCTTTCGAGAAGCTCCACTGAAGGTGCCTTTATTGTTTCGAAGAACACATCCGAAGGTAACGACAGCCCCTGTGCTGCAGACTTGGCTAGCAAATCGGCATGCTCATTTTGCCCTCGAGGGATATTCTTGACAGAAAATCCCTCGAAGGAGGCTTCGATCCTTCGGACCGTGTCTAGATATTTTTCAAGCTTCGGATCTTTAGCCTTGCAACTTTTGTCAATATGACCCGAAACGACCTGGGAATCAGTTTTAAGAATCGCCCTTCTGATTCCCATTGCCTTTAATTTCCGAAGGCCCAGGAGCAGGGCTTCGTACTCAGTAATATTGTTTGTACAGCTGAAATCAAGTCTTGCTGCATAACAAGTTTTAACCTTGGATGGTGAAACCAACACAGCGGCTGCACCTGCTCCGAAGGTTCCCCAAGAGCCATCACAAAACACTGTCCACACTTCGGCATCTTTATTTGCTTCTTCATCCTGAGCCCCTGGCGTCCAGTCGGCAATGAAATCTGCCAATGCTTGAGACTGGATCGAAGATCTATGCACATAATCAATATAAAATTCATTGAGCTCTGCAGCCCATTTTCCAATCCGTCCAGTAGCTTCTCTATTTCTCATGATATCCTTCAACGGCTGCGAAGAAGGAACAATAATGTTGTATGCCTGAAAATAATGTCGAAGCTTCCTGGATGCCATTAAAACGGCATACAATACCTTCTCCAGCTCTGTATAATTTTTCTTTGATACACTAAGGACTTCAGATACAAAATACACTGGAACTTGCTTCTTGACTTGGCCAACAAGCTTCTCCTGGACAAGTGCCGCACTTACTGCTGAGTGCGAAGCTGCCACATATAACAACAGAGGAGCCCCTGGTGTTGGCGGAGTTAATGTTGTTAGATCTATCAAATATTGCTTCAGCTCTTCGAAGGCTTTTTGTTGACTTGGGCCCCATTGAAAGACTTCAGCTGACTTCAGCACTTCGAAGAATGGTAAATTTCTTTCTGCTGATCTGGATATGAATCTGTTGAGAGATGCCAGCCTTCCTGTCAATCTTTGGGCCCCCTTTCTTGTAGTTGGTGGCTCCATTCGAAGTATAGCTTCGATTTTATTTGGATTAGCTTCAATTCCCTTTGTTGAAACCAAGCATCCGAGAAATTTCCCCTTCTTCACTCCGAAGACACATTTTTCTGGGTTCAGCTTCAAACCAGCTTGTCTGAAACTGGCGAAGGTCTCCTGCAAATCAGCAATATGATTTTCCTGCTTCGTGCTTTTTACAATAATGTCATCAACATAGGTCAACACATTTCTGCCTATCTGAGACTGGAGAACCTTCGCAGTCATTCTGCTGAAACTCCCTCCAGCATTCTTGAGCCCCTCAGGCATCCGAAGATAGCAATATGTGCCACTTGGGGTTATGAAGCTAGTCTTCGGCTCATCTTCCTTCTTCATCCAAATTTGATGATAGCCTGAGTAGCAGTCTAGGAGACTCATGAGCTCTAAAGAAGCTGCTGCATCGACTAAAGAGTCTATCCTTGGCAGCGGGAATTCGTCCTTCGGACAAGCCTTGTTGAGATCTGTGAAATCGATACACATTCTCCACTTGCCATTGGCCTTCTTCACCATAACAGTGTTAGCTAGCCACTCTGAATACTTTACTTCTCTGATAACTCCTGCACTGAGGAGTCTTTTTACTTCATTGCGAGCCCCTTCGGCTTTGTCATCCGACATCTTCCGAAGCCTCTGCTTTCGGGGTCTGAAGGATGGGTCAACATTGAGCGAATGTTCAATAACATCCCGATTTACTCCACAGAGATCATTAGCTGACCATGCAAAAACATCTTTGTTGTTGAATAAAAACCTTATTAAGGTTTTCTCCTGGTCTTCAGATAATTGCGAGCCCAACAGCACCTTCTGCTCTGCTATGTCCTCACACAATAGCATGGGCTTCGGCTGATCTGTTGAAGCTGCTTTCTCCCTTCTGAATTTGTACTGTTCACAAGCTTCAGCTCCATCTATGTTATGGATTGCTTTGGAGTCAGTCCAGCTTCCTTCGGCCCTTCTAGCAGCTTCCTGGCTTCCATGAATAGCAATAGGCCCTTGGTCCGAAGGTATCTTCATGCAGAGATAAGCTGGGTGAAGAATTGCTTCGAAGGCATTAAGAGTACCGCGACCAATGATAGCATTGTAAGGATACTCCATGTCAACAATATCAAACACAATTTGCTCAGTCCTTGTGTTGTTAACAAATCCGAAGGTTACCGGCATGGTAATCTTCCCAAGTGCTACAATCTGCCGCCCTCCGAAGCCACAAAGAGGGTGCGTAGCATCATGAATCTTGTCTTCGGGCTCTTGCATTTGTCTGAAGGCTTTAGCAAATATAATATCAGCTGCACTGCCTGTATCAACTAAGACATTGTGGACCAGAAATCCTTTGATCACGCAAGAGATAACCATGGCATCATTGTGAGGATAATCCTTAAGCTGAAGGTCTTCCTGAGAGAAAGTAATTGGAATGTGGGACCATTTTGACTTGATGAAGGGTCCCTGCACTCCAACATGCTGCACCCTTCTCTGAGCCTCCTTCTTCTGCTTCTTGTTAGCCGGCTCTGAGCAAGAACCGCCTGTTATCGGGAGCACCAGCTTCGAAGCCGAAGCAGCTCCAGCTTGATTGTTGAACGAAGCCATCAGCTCAGAAAAGTGGAAGTGAGTTCACCGGAGGTGGGCGCCAATGTTGGGGGCTTGTTCTCAAATGCTAAGAATTAAGAACAAGACAACATAGAAAATGTTAAGTGTTAAAGTCCTTCGTCCTTCAAAACATTATACCCCTTCAGGATATAAAGAATTTCGGACGAAGGTTACGAAGGACGTACCTTCGTAAGCATAATAACAAGGGACGAAGTATTCATACAAATCATGAGGTAAAAAATAAACATCTAAATATTATTATAGAATCATCTCCATTTTTATTATCATGAACGAATATAAATGACTTCAAATTACAAATGTACCTTCGGTCCTGAGGAAAGCAAAAGTACAGGTGTGATGCGAAAGCAAATGTCAAGTTCGCGTGAACAGTACAGGGGTACTGTTCATCTATTTATAGACACAGGACACAGCCTGTGACGAATTACAATTATGCCCCTTACAAAAGTTTACAACATTGACTCAGACCTCTATGGATAAAAAGGTCATTCTATCTCTATGTCGGTTTACAACGCCGAAGCTCCATGAAAAGGAACCTTCGGCCATCTCCTGGGGACAACTTCAGCCGAAGCTGCTTCTTCGTGTAAGACCTTCGGCGCAACGAAGCATGGCCCCAACAACTAGGCCCGAGGGCGTTGTCTCTGAGAGCGCCACCTTAACTGCCCACGAGACACCCCTGGGGCTGTTCTCCGTGCGGCTAAGGGTAGCCGCACAGGCATCGAGCCTTCATACCGCAGTAAGGGGTACCCCTAATCCAGGGTACTGACAGTGGCCCCCGGGCCTGCCTCAGGGAAGGATGCGAGCCTGCAGGCGGGCCTAGAGTTTGGCTGATGACTGGCTCGCCGCTCCTGCACGCCCGTTGATGCAGTTACTGCCAGCCCGCTTATGGTCACGCCGACTGCCATGCCTCCCCCCGAGGCTAATTGGCTCGTGACCTCCGTACTTAATGCCTTTGTTGTGCCATGCGCGGGGTGCCTCGAGTCGCTGCATCGGTTCCTTGGAAATTTATCTTCTTGGTCCTGTGGAGGCACGGTATTGGCGCGAGCGGCAGTGCAACTTTCCTGTATCCAGGGACCGGTGCGCCGGGTGTGTGACATGTGGGCCTGGGCCCTCATGCCAGAGGTTGTACCACCAGTTGCAGCAACCGTAGGGTGGTTGCATGCTCCTTGTGCGGCGGTTCGCCTTCTTGACCGCTGGTTGCGGTGGAGATGAAAGGGCGTATAACCGCAGGGCGGTTGCGCGCTCCTTGTGTGGCGGTTCGCCTTCTTGACCGCTGGTCATGATGAAGATGGAAGGGCGCATAACTGCAGGGCGGTTGCACGCGAGTTATGCAGGGTCGGGCCCCCATGCCATAGGATGAGTGCCTTGGTGTGCGTTGGGGGAGACTTGCCCGTGACGCTTCAGGGCACGAGCGGGGAATTCAGTCTTTAAAAAGGGGCTCCCCCTGGGCAGTAGCCATGCCTCGCATTTCTTGCATTCACCGCGCCCTTCCACCTTCCGAGCCCCTGGATGGGGCGCGCCGGTGTTCAGTGGGGGAATCCGCGTCAGGGTCACCCCCCAGCGGTCTTATTGCCGGGGATCTTGCGCTCTTCGGTTCCTGCGCGGTGGTGCTATCGATCTTGTCTTCTTCTTGTTGCTGTTGGAGTGGCGCGACCTCATGGGGGTTGGCGCTCTTCTGCCATCGCTCAACTTCAAGGATTTTCATCATGCAGCCCGGCTGTAGTCCCCCGCCAGTGGCCATCTACAAGGATGACCACCAGCCTCGTGGTGGAGAGAAGCGAGCCGAGCTACGGCCTCCCCCTGCCCTCAGCTTCAAGGATGTTCATCATCCTTGCTGGGGTGGAAGGCGAGCCCAGTCGGGGCCCTACCCTCCGCATGGGCTGGTGACCCGCTTCTTCCTCCAGCATTTAGAGGAGAAGGATGTTCACCAGCCTTGCAGAGGAGGCGAACCTCAGCTACGCGGGGCTGGTCGGCTGCAGGTGCCGTCAGCTGCAGTGTGTCTGGCCTTTTGGGCTGGATGGCTTTGGTGCCGCCTCCAACGCCGCCTCCTGCCGCCAAGCGGGGCGGAGCTGTCCGTCTACCGCACGGGTGACGGTTGCGCCGTGCGCAGGTCTGCCGCACCCGTAGCATCCCTTGCGCTGCCGGCCACGCTGTTTCGACGCCACCCGGGGGCTGTACAAGACGTTGTATGCCGTGGAGGTGGCGGCCACGTTCTTAGATGGTCTTGTCCTCACCCTTGCAAGGGGACGGGGGCAAGGATCTTTCTGCACGCGCCGAGGCGTCCTTTGTCGCCGGTAAGCCACCAGTGCAGAGGTGGCTGCTGTCGTCGGTGCTGAGGTGGTCGCCTCCACTGGCGGGACTACCCATTGCAGAGGTGGTCGTTGCCGCTGGTGAGGCTGCCCAGTGTAGAGGTGGTTGCCTCCGCTGGCGAGACCACCAGCGCCACCTGTCGCCGAGCCTCCAACTCTTTGGCTTTAATGGCCTCGTTGTCGCCCCCTGTAGGAGGACGAGGGCGAGGACCTCTTCGCAACGGCACACGCATTGAGGCATCCCTTAGCGCTGTTACGCCGTCTTTGGGGGTTCCGCAAGGACAGCGGACGCGAACTTCCAACGCGACTTCATTGGCATCTGGTAGTTTATACCTGCAGAGTAGAAATGGAACTAGGATTCCGCTTGAAGGCGGATGTAATACTTTTGCTTTTTGTAAGGTACTTTTGAGTACTACTTAAGCAGCGTTAGCACTTGCATGTTCTTGCTGTGTGTGATGCTGTTGACTCCTCCCCGGTACTTGGCCCCCCGCCTGGGATGCAGGCTTGATGTGTCGAGGCTGGATACCAGCGTATCTGAAAGGGTTGTCAACAACTCCCGAGAAGCAGCCTCAGCCGGGACCCGGACCTGTACACAGCTTTAGCTACGGAGCATTAGTAGTACACCCATAGGGTCCCTTGTTTGATATTAGCCATCCTTTGATTCATGCTCGAGACTCGTAGGGTTTAGTCTGGGTGGCCAAGTTGCGTGTCTGGACCCCCTTAGGTCGCGACTCTAGATACTAGGACTCTCGTCGCAGGGTGGTTGAGTGTGTAGGCTTACGGTACAGGACCAGGCTAAGCAGCTACACGGTTCTGGACCACCCCAGGAGACAAGTGCCCATTCTCCTGAGCCGGACCCTAGGTTGTTAGACCCGCAGAGCTATAACTCCAAATACTAAGGGATCCATCCCAGAATGGTGGGCTGTGCAGGCTTACGGTACGGGACCAGGCTAAGCGGCTACGCTGCGCCAAACCACTCCATGGAATGGGCCCCTGTTCTTTGGAACCGGCCCCCAGGCTGTCGGACTCCCCAGCTTTCGTAAAGGAGTTCCTAAACTGCAAGCCTGACTGCTCAATTCGGATGTCATCATGTCAAAGCAAATGGGAACCGTGCGGGTTGGTTAGATAAAAGTATTATCTGGAAAACTGCAAGGTAAAACTATGGAGTAGCTAGGTGGAACTATCATAGGGGCACACCTGAGGGGGTAATTCTTTCCCTTATAACTTATCATGCATGTGTGCAGACCAGTAGGCCAGGTTTATGGGGACGGACCTCACCAGGTTGGTGTACATGTATGCGTTACCTAGTTACAAAAGGGAAATAAACTCGACCCCTCAGACTTGCTCCTATCGATAGAACTTATAGAGATACTCCAGCACCAGGGGAAGGCACTCCTTCAATCGTAGCTAGACGGTCACCCTTGGGTCGGCATATTCCCGTTACCTTGAAGGGTCCTTCCTAGCTGGGGGAAAGTTGTGGAGCCCTTTTTGGTTTGGTACTTGCCGTAGGACTAGGTCCCGACCCTGGGTTCCCATCTGCATTTGACGAGGGAGCCCTTGTCTCTGGTTGTGGCCATTTCTGCATGGACCTGTCGGAAGTCTGGACCCGCGTGGAGTCTAGAAGGGTTTCCGGGGGAAGGCAGGCTTCGGCCCCGTAGACTGGGGAGCACGGGGTCCCGCTGAGGGTCCATCTAGTTATCTCCACCGAAGTAGGAACCTCTGGTGAAGACATCCTTCAGGTCCCCCTCGGGTGACTGATACCCGAGGTCTCGTTCCGTTGTGGCCACCTCACCGTCGTCAGCCTTTTCTTTGCCAGGCCGGCGACGAGGTGGGGAGCCGTCCTTGGAAGACTGCTCACGCCGCTCGCTAACTCGTTTCGCGAGATCAATGATCTTGCGACACTCTATGGCGCTGTGGCGACTGTTGGGGTGCACAGGGCATGGGCCGCTGTTACCCCTCTGCGATCGTGGGCGCTTGTTGCGGTCGCCCCGGCCCCCGGTTGCGGCTGCAATGACTAGAGCGGTGGATCGCGATATCTGGAAGTCGCGGTCCTTCTTCTTTTTCTTCTTAACGTCCCGGGGGCGGCACCCGAGCCTCCCGACTGGGCAACCCCGGTTTGCGGGGCCGAGTGCCATGCACGGCCCTCGGCGGCTCTGGCGCATTTGTCGGCCAGAGCAAAGAGCGTGGGGACAGTCTCCACATCATGCGTGGCCAACTTCTCCAGCATTTTCTCATCACGTACTCTCTGCCGGAATGACGTGATGATGGAAGCATCGGAAATGCGAGGTATAGTACCTCGCACCTTGGTGAAGCGGGAGATGAACGTTCGGAGGGTCTCCCCGGGCTCCTGCCTCACCGCATGGAGGTGAGCCTCCACACCGTGCTGCTGGTAAGCACTGGCGAAGTTCGCAACGAACCGCGCGCAAAGCTCTTCCCAAGAGTAGACTGACCTAGGGCGAGGTTCATGAGCCAAGTTCGGGCAGGTCCAGACAAGGCGACATGAAAATATGTCGCCATCACAGTGGTGTTTCCACCTGTTGTCGTGATGGCGGTGACGTACACCTGCAGGAACTCCGACGGGTTCGACGTCCCATCGTATTTTTCCGACAGGTGTGGTCAGAACTTGGGCGGCCATGATGCTGCGCGGAGATGATCCGCGAGAGCGGCGTAGCCCACACTGACTAAGGGGACACCCACTTGGGATCGAGTGCCCATTGGTCTTTGCGGTGCTACTGCAGCGAAGTCCTGATCAAGGTTGCGGCCCTTGATGTTCTGGCGGCGCTCACGCGCCCTCTCCAGAGAGACTCGAGCATCATCATGACCCTCGAAGTTATGTCGATGCTCCCGCGCCCTCTCCAGAGATACCCGGGCGTCCTCTCCCGCACGCCTGCGGTTGAGCTCCGCTCGGAGGTCGTTGGTCTGTGCGCCCCACACTGAAGGTGAGCGCACAGACGTCGACGCTTCATGTTGGCGCCGGGAGGACCGTGGCCTCGACCTGGTCATGGTAGAATGTGCCATACTGAGCAACCGATCAACGTTGTCCCGCCATTGCTTCATGGCACCTGGTGAGTGAAAGTCGCCTAGAGGTGGGGTGAATAGGTGAAATCTGAAAATTATAAATTTAAGCACAACTACAAGCCGGGGTTAGCGTTAGAAATATAATCGAGTCCGAAAGAGAGGGCGAAAACAAATCACAAGCAAATGAAGAGTGTGACACAATGATTTGTTTTACCGAGGTTCGGTTCTTGCAAACCTACTCCCTGTTGAGGTGGTCACAAAGACCAGGTCTCTTTCAACCCTTTCCCCCTCTCAAACGGTCACCTAGACCGAGTGAGCTTCTCTTCTCAATCACTTGGGACACAAAGTCCTCACAAGGACCACCACACAATTGGTGTCTCTTGCCTTGATTACAATTGAGTTGGGAACAAGAAAGAAGGAAGAAGAAAAGCGATCCAAGCGCAAGAACTCAAATGAACACAAATATCACTCTCTCACTAGTCACTATTTGATTGGAATGATCTTTGGACTTGGGAGAGGATTTGATCTTTTGTTTGTGTCTTGGAGTGAAGTCTAGAGCTCTTGTATTGAATGCAATGGCTGAAAACTTGGATGCCCTGAAGTGTTGGTGGTTGGGGGTATTTATAGCCCCAACCACCAAAGTGGTCGTTGGGGATGGCTACTGTCGTATGGCGCACCGGACAGTCCGGTGCGCCAGCCACGTCACCCAACCGTTAGGGTTCGACCGTTGGAGCTCTTACATGTGGGGCCACCGGACAGTCCGGTGGTGCACCGGACAGGTCCTGTTCACTGTCCGGTGCGCCTTCTGGCGCCTGCTCTGATTCTGCGCGTAGTTGCACTGTTCACGTTCACTGTAGCCTTTTGCAGACGACCGTTGGCGCAGATAGCCGTTGCTCCGCTGGCACACCGGACAGTCCGGTGAATTATAGCGGAGTGGCTCCCCAAATTCCCGAAGCTGAGCGGTTCAGAGAGGATCTCCGTGGTGCACCGGACACTGTCCGGTGAGGGCACCTTTCGGTTGTCTTTTACTCTTTTTATTTGAACCCTTTCTTGGACTTTTTATTGGTTTGTGTTGAACCTTTGGCACCTGTAGAACTCATAATCTAGAGCAAACTAGTTAGTCCAATTATTTGTGTTGGGCAATTCAACCACCAAAATTCATATAGGAAAAGGTTTGACCCTATTTCCCTTTCAATCTCCTCCTTTTTGGTGATTGATGCCAACGAAAACCAAAGCAAATATGAAAGTGTATAATTGAACTAGTTTGCATGAGGTAAGTGCAAAGGTTGCTAGGAATGAAACCAATAATTACTTCTACTAGATATGCATGGATGGTTTTCTTCTTATTTAAAATTTTGGACCATGCTTGCACCACAAGTTTTGTTTTGCAAATTCTTTTCAAAATCCTTTTGCAAATAGTCAAAGGTATATGAATAAGATTGAAAGAAGCATTTTCAAAGTTTGAAATTTTCTCCTCCTGTTTCAAATGCTTTTCCTTTGACTTAAACAAAACTCCCCCTCAAAGAAATTCTCCTCTTAGTGTTCAAGAGGGTTTTACAAATTTTTGAAGATACTAGTACTTTCTCCCCCTTTCGAACACAATAAGATACCAATTTGAAAACTTCATTTTTAAAATTCGGTGGTGGTGCGGTCCTTTTGCTTTGGGCTAATACTTTCTCCCCCTTTGGCATGAATCACCAAAAACGGATACTTGTGAGTGAAATATAAGCCCTTTGACTTTCTCCCCAATGGCAAACAAATAAATATGAGTGAAGATTATACCAAAGTGGAGAATGATGCGGAATACCGGCAAAGATTAGATAATACCGATGGAGTCGAGTGGAAGCGTCGTCTTTGCCGAATACTCCATTTCCCTTTCAATTCTATGACTAAGCATAACATTACACTTGAAAACACATTAGTCATAGACATAAAAGAGATATGATCAAAGGTATATAAATGAGCTATGTGTGCAAAGTATCAATCAAAATTTCAAGAATCAAGAATGTTTAGCTCATTCCTAAGTTTGGTAAAGGTTTTCTCATCTAAAGGCTTGGTAAAGATATCGGCCAATTGATCTTTGGTGTTAATATAGGCTATCTCGATATCCCCCTTTGTTGGTGATCTCTCAAAAAGTGATACCGAATGGCTATGTACTTAGTGCGGTTGTGCTCAACGGGATTATCCGCCATGCGGATTGCACTCTCATTATCACATAGGAGAGGGACTTAGCTAAATTTGTAGCCATAGTCACTAAGGGTTTGTCTCATCCAAAGCAATTGCGCGCAACAATGGCCTGCGGCAATATACTCGGCTTCAGTGGTAGAAAGAGCTACTGAGTTTTGTTTCTTTGAAGCCCAAGACACCAGGGATATCCCTAGAAACTGATAAGTCCCTGATGTGCTCTTCCTATCAATTTTGCACCCTGCCTAATCAGCATCTGAATATCCTAATAAATCAAAAGAGGATCCCTTGGGGTACCAAAGACCAAACTTAGGTGTATGAACTAAATATCTCAAGATTATCTTTACGGCCCTAAGGTGAACTTTATTAGGATTGGCTTGGAATCTTCCACACATGCATACGGAAAGCATAATGTCCGGTCGAGATGCACATAAATAGAGTAAAGATCCTACCATCGACCGGTATACCTTTTGATCTATGGATTTACCTCTCGTGTCGAGGTCGAGATGCCCATTGGTTCCCATGGGTGTCTTGATGGGATTGGCATCCTTCATCCCAAATTTGTTGAGTATGTCTTGAGTGTACCTCGTTTGGCTAATGAAGGTGCCCTCTTGGAGTTGCTTGACTTAAAATCCTAGAAAATACTTCAACTCCTCCATCATAGACATCTCGAATTTTTGTATCATGATCCTACTAAACTCTTCACAAATAGATTAGTTAGTAGACCCAAATATGATATCATCAACATAAATTTGGCATACAAACAAATCATTTTCAATTATTTTAGTAAAGAGAGTAGGATCGGCCTTGCCGACTTTGAAGCCATTAGTGATAAGAAAACCTCTTAGGCATTCATACCATGCTCTTAGGGCTTGCTTGAGCCCATAAAGCGCCTTAGAGAGTTTATACACATGGTTAGGATACTCACTATCTTCAAAGCCTGGAGGTTGCTCAACATAGACCTCTTCCTTGATTGGTCCATTGAGGAAGGCACTCTTCACGTCCATTTGATATAACTTAAAGCCATGGTGAGTAGCATAGGCAAGTAATATACGAATTGACTCAAGCCTAGCTACGGGTGCATAGGTTTCACCAAAATCCAAACCTTCAACTTGTGAATATCCCTTGGCCACAAGTCGTGCTTTGTTCCTTATCACCACACCATGCTCATCTTGCTTGTTGCGGAAGACCCATTTGGTTCCTACAACATTTTGGTTAGGACGTGGAACTAAATGCCATACCTCGTTCATCGTGAAGTTGTTGAGCTCCTCTTGCATCGCCAGCACCCAATCCGAATCTTTAAGTGCATCCTCTACCCTATGTGGCTCAATAGAGGAGACAAAAGAGTAATGTTCACAAAAATGAGCGACTCGAGATTGAGTTGTTACCCCCTTATGAATATCGCCGAGGATGGTGTTCACGAGGTGATCTCTTTGAATCGCTTGGTGGACTCTTGGGTGTGATGGCCTTGGATCTTGTTCATCTTCCTTGTCTTGATCATTGGCATCTCCCCCTTGATCATTGCCCTCCTCTTGAGGTGGCTCATCCTCTTGATCTTCATTTTCATCCTCTTGAGCTTGATCCTCATCTTGGGTTGGTGGAGATGCTTGCATGGAGGAAGATGAAGGTTGATCTTGTGCTTGTGGAGGCTCTTCGAATTCCTTAAGACACACATCCCCAATGGACATGTTCCTTAGCGCGACGCACGGAGCCTCTTTATCATCTAGCTCATCAAGATCAACTTGCTCTACTTGAGAGCCGTTAGTCTCATCAAACACAATGTCACAAGAAACTTCAACTAGTCCAGTGGACTTATTAAAGACTCTATATGCCCTTGTGTTTGAATCATAACCAAGTAAAAAGCCTTCTACAGCCTTAGGAGCAAATTTAGATTTTCTACCTCTTTTAACAAGAATAAAACATTTGCTACCAAAGACTCTAAAATATGAAACATTGGGCTTTTTACCGGTGAGGAGTTCATATGATGTCTTCTTGAGGATTCGGTGAAGATATAACTGGTTGATGGCGTAGCAAGCGGTGTTGACCGCCTCGGCCCAAAATCAATCCAAAGTCTTGTATTCATCAAGCATGGTCCTTGCCATGTCCAATAGAGTTCTATTCTTCCTCTCCACTACACCATTTTGTTGTGGCATGTAGGCAGAAGAGAACTCATGCTTGATGCCCTCCTCCTCAAGAAAGCCTTCTATTTGTGAGTTCTTGAACTCCGTCCCATTGTTGCTTCTTATTTTCTTGATCCTCAAGACGAACTCATTTTGAGCCCGTCTCAAGAATCCCTTTAAGGTCTCTTGGGTTTGTGATTTTTCCTGCAAAAAGAACACCCATGTGAAGCGAGAATAATCATCCACAATAACTAGACAGTACTTACTCCTACCGATGCTTATGTAAGCTATTGGGCCGAATAGATCCATGTGGAGTAGCTCAAGCGGCCTGTCAGTCGTCATGATGTTCTTGTATGGATGATGAACACCAACTTGCTTCCCTGCTTGACATGCGCTACATATCCTGTCTTTCTCAAAATGAACATTTGTTAGTCCCAAAATGTGTTCTCCCTTTAGAAGCTTATGAAGATTCTTTATCCCAATGTGGGCTAGTCGGCGATGCCAGAGCCAACCCATGTTAGTCTTAGCAATTAAGTAAGTGTCGAGTTCAGCTCTATTGAAATCAACTAAGTATAGCTGACCCTCTAACACTCCCTTAAAAGCTATTGAATCATCACTTTTTCTAAAGACAGTAACACCTACATCCGTAAAAAGATAGTTGTAACCCATTTTACATAATTGTGAAACTGAAAGCAAGTTATAATCTAAAGAATCTACAAGAAAAACATTGGAAATAGAATGGTCAGGTGATATAGCAATTTTACCAAGTCCTTTGACCAAACCTTGATTTCCATCCCCGAATGTGATAGCTCTTTGGGGATCTTGGTTTTTCTCATAGGAGGAGAACATCCTTTTCTCCCCAGTCATGTGGTTTGTGCACCCGCTATCAATGATCAAACTTGAGCCCTCGGATGTATAAACCTACAAAACAAATTTAGGCCTTGTTCTTAGGTACCCAAACGGTCTTGGGTCCTTTGACATTAGAAACAAGCACCTTGGGTACCCAAACACAAGTCTTGGAGCCCTTGTGTTTGCCCCCAACATATTTGGCAACTACTTTGCCTAATTTGTTAGTAAGCACATATGATGCATCAAAAGTCTTAAATGAAATGTTTGGTTCATTTGATGCAATAGGAGATTTCTTCTTAGGCATTTTAACATGTGTAGAATGCCTAGAGCTAGAAGCCTCATTCTTATAAATAAAAGCATGGTGAGAAACAGAATGAGTCTTCTTAGCATGAATTCTCCTAATCTTATCCTCAAGATAACCAACAGGATATAAAATATAGCCCTCATTATCCTGAGGCATGGGAGCCTTGCCCTTAACAAAATTAGACAATCTTTTAGCATGGGCATTAAGCATGACATTGTCTCCCTGTTGGAAGCCAATGCCATCCTTAATGCTAGGGCGTCTCCCCACTATAAAGCATGATACGAGCAAATTTAAATTTCTCATTTTCTATTTCATGCTCGGCAATTTTAGCATCTAGTTTAACTATATGATCATTTTGTTGTTTAATCATAACAAGGTGATCATGAATAGCATCAACATTAATATCTCTACATCTAGTACAAATAGTAACATGCTCAACGGTAGATGTAGAGGTTTTGCAAACATTTAATTCATCAATCTTAGCATGTAAAATAGCATTCTCATCTCTAAGATTGGAAATAACATCATTGCAAACATTTAAATCTTTAGCCTTAGCAATTAATTTTTCGTTCTCAATTTAAGGCTAGCAAGAGAGGCATTCAATTTATCAATCTTAGCAATCAAACTAGCATTATCGTTTCTAAGATTGGAAATTGAATCATCACATACATTTGATTTTTCAACCTTAGCAATCAAATTAGCATTCTCAATTCTAAGGTTAGAAATGATGTCATGGCAAGTGCTAAGCTCACTAGTTAATTTTTCATTTTTCTCTACCTCCTGAGCATAAGCATTTTTAACCTTAACATGCTTTTTGTTTTCCTTAATAAGGAAGTCCTCTTGGCTATCCAAGAGTTCATCCTTCTCATGAATAGCACTAATCAATTCATTCAATTTCTCTTTTTGTTGCATGTTAAGATTGGCAAAAAGAGTAAGCAAGTTATCCTCATCATCACTAGAATTATCCTCATCACTAGAAGTTGCATACTTAGTGGAGGATCTAGATTTTACCTTCTTCTTCTTGCCGTTCTTTGCCATGAGGCACTTATGGCCGACGTTGGGAAAGAGAAGACCTTTGTTGATGGCGATGTTGGCGGCGTCCTCGTCGTCGGAGGAGTCGGTGGAGCTCTCGTCGGAGTCCCACTCCCGGCAAACATGGGCATCGCCACCCTTCTTCTTATAGTACCTCTTCTTCTCCTTCTTCTTCCCCCTCTTGTCATCGCCTGTGTCACTATCACTAGAAATAGGACATTTTGCTATAAAGTGACCGGGCTTACTGAAAGTCGCCTAGAGGGGGGGTGAATAGGGCAAAACTGAAATTCTCAAAAATAATCACAACTACAAGCCGGGTTAGCGTTAGAAATATAATAGAGTCCGCAAGAGAGGGTGCAAAACAAATCGCAAGCGAATAATGAAGTGAGACACATGGATTTGTTTTACCGAGGTTCGGTTCTCTCAAACCTACTCCCCGTTGAGGAGGCCACAAAGGCCGGGTCTCTTTCAACCCTTACCCTCTCTCAAACGGTCCCTCGGACCGAGTGAGCTTTCTCTTCTCAATCACTTGGAACACAAAGTTCCCACAAGGACCACAAGTTTGGTGTCTCTTGCCTCAATTACAAGTGAGTTTGATCGCAATGAAAGAATCAAGAAAGAAGAAAGCAATCCAAGCGCAAGAGCTCGAAATAACGCAAGCAAATCTCTCCCTCTAATCACTAGGGCGTTGTGTGGAATTTGGAGAGGATTTGATCTCTTTGGTGTGTCTAGAATTGAATGCTAGAGCTCTTGTAAGTAGTTGGGAAGTGGAAAACTTGGATGCCATGAATGGTGGGTGGTTGGGGGTATTTATAGCCCCAACCACCAAACTAGCCGTTTGGTGAGGCTGTCTGTTCGATGGCGCACCGCACAGTCCGGTGCACACCGGACATGTCCGGTGCGACAGCCACGTCACCAAAGTCGTTGGGTCCCGACCGTTGGAGCTCTGTCTTCTGGGCCCGCCTGGATGTCCGGTGGCGCACCGGACATGCACTGTAGAGTGTCCGGTGCGCCAGCATGGGCGTGCTTGACCTCTGCGCGCGCAGCGCGCGCATTTAATGCGTCGCAGGTAGCCGTTGGCGCCGAAATAGTCGTTGCCCCGCTGTTGCACCGGACAATCCGGTGTACACCGGACAGTCCGGTGAATTTTAGTGGAGCAGCTGGAACGAATTCCCGAGGCTGGCGAGTTCCGGAGGCCGCTCTTCCTTGGAGCACCGGACATGTCCGGTGTACACCGGACAGTCCGGTGATTTATAGCGGAGTTGACGAGTTTGGAGTTGGAGTCCTCTGGTGCACCGGACATGTCCGGTGGCACACCGGACAGTCCGGTGCGCCAGACCAGAGGTGCCTTCGGTTGTCCCTTTGCTCTTTGGTTGAACCCAATACTTTGTCTTTTTATTGGCTAAGTGTGAACCTTTGGCACCTGTATAACTTATACACTAGAGCAAACTAGTTAGTCCAAATATTTGTGTTGGGCAATTCAACCACCAAAATTAATTAGGGACTAGGTGTAAGCCTAATTCCCTTTCAATCTCCCCCTTTTTGATGATTGATGCCAACACAAACCAAAGCAAATATAAAAGTGCATGATTGAACTAGTTTGCATAATGTAAGTGCAAAGGTTGCTTGGAATTGAGCCAATATAAATACTTACATGATGTGCATGGATTGTTTCTTTGTTTTTTTAACATATTGGACCACACTTGCACCACATGTTTTGTTTTGCAAATTCTTTTGTAAATTCTTTTCAAAGACTTTTTGCAAGATAGTCAAAGGTAAATGAGTAAGATTTTTGCGAAGCATTTTCAAGATTGAAAGTTTCTCCCTTTGTTTCAAATGCTTTTCCTTTGACTAAACAAAACTCCCCCTCAAATAAATTCTCCTCTTAGTGTTCAAGAGGGTTTTAAGATATCAAGTTTTAAAAATACTACTTGCTCCCCCTTTAGAACACAAAGAGATACCAATTTGAAAATTTTCAATTGAAAATCATTAATTTTAAAATTATGGTGGTGGTGCGGTCCTTTTGCTTTGGGCCAATACTTTCTCCCCCTTTGGCATGAATCGCCAAAAACGGATACTTGGAATGAAATATAGGCCCTTTTCCTAACTATTTTCTCCCCTTTGGCAAATAAAACATATGAGTGAAGATTATACCAAAGATGGAGAGTGATGCGGAGCGACGGCGAAGGATGAGTAGTAGAGTGGAGTGGAAGCCTTTGTCTTCGCCGAAGACTCCAATTCCCTTTCAATATACCTATGACTTGGTTTGAAATACACTTGAAAACACATTAGTCATAGCATATATAAAAGAGACATGATCAAAGGTATACTTATGAGCTATGTGTGCAAGTTTAGCAAAAGAAGTTCCTAGAATCAAGAATATTGAGCTCATGCCTAAGTTTGGTAAAAGTTTGTTCATCAAGAGGCTTGGTAAAGATATCGGCTAATTGATCTTTAGTGTTAATGTATGAAATCTCGATATCCCCCTTTTGTTGGTGATCGCGAAGAAAGTGATACCGAATGGCTATGTGCTTAGTGCGGCTATGCTCAACGGGATTATCCGCCGTGCGGATTGCACTCTCATTATCACATAGAAGAGGAACTTTGGTTAATTTGTAACTGTAGTCCCGCACGGTTTGCCTCATCCAAATTAACTGCGCGCAACAATGTCCTGCGGCAATGTACTCGGCTTCGGCGGTAGAAAGAGCGACTGAATTTTGCTTCTTTGAAGCCCAAGACACCAAGGATCTTCCCAAGAACTGGCAAGTCCCCGATGTGCTCTTCCTATTAATCTTACACCCCGCCCAATCGGCATCCGAATAACCAATCAAATCAAATGTGGATCCCCGAGGGTACCAAAGCCCAAACTTAGGAGTATAAGCCAAATATCTCAAGATTCGTTTTACGGCCGTAAGGTGAGATTCCTTAGGGTCGGATTGGAATCTTGCACACATGCATACGGAAAGCATAATGTCCGGTCGAGATGCACATAGATAAAGCAATGAACCAATCATCGACCGGTATACCTTTTGATCCACGGACTTACCTCCCGTGTCGAGGTCGAGATGCCCATTTGTTCCCATGGGTGTCTTGATGGGCTTGGCATCCTTCATTCCAAACTTGCTTAGAATGTCTTG
Organism: Zea luxurians; assembly: GCA_029449295.1. NCBI lineage: Eukaryota > Viridiplantae > Streptophyta > Magnoliopsida > Poales > Poaceae > Zea > Zea luxurians. The sequence goes on along the minus strand of JAOPSE010000023.1, from coordinate 15,297,794 downwards.
AGTATACTTCGTTTGGCTAATGAAGGTGCCCTCTTGGAGTTGCTTGACGTGGAATCCTAGAAAATACTTCAACTCCCCCATCATAGACATCTCAAATTTTTGTGTCATGATCCTACTAAATTCTTCACAAGTAGATTCGTTAGTAGACCCAAATATGATATCATCAACATAAATTTGGCATACAAACAAATCATTGTCAATAGTTTTAGTGAATAAAGTAGGATCGGCCTTGCCGACTTTGAAGCCATTAGCAATAAGGAAATTTCTAAGGCATTCATACCATGCTCTTGGGGCTTGCTTGAGCCCATAAAGCGCCTTAGAGAGCCTATAGACATGGTTAGGATACTCACTATCTTCAAAGCTGGGAGGTTGCTCAACGTAGACCTCCTCCTTGATTGGTCCGTTGAGGAAGGCACTCTTTACGTCCATTTGGTAGAGCTTGAAGCCATGGTAAGTAGCATAGGCCAATAATATACGAATTGACTCAAGCCTAGCTACGGGTGCATAGGTTTCACCAAAATCCAAACCTTCGACTTGTGAATACCCCTTGGCCACGAGTCGAGCTTTGTTCCTTGTCACCACACCATGCTCATCTTGTTTGTTACGGAAGACCCACTTGGTTCCTACAACATTTTGGTTAGGTCGTGGAACTAAATGCCATACCTCGTTCCTCGTGAAGTTGTTGAGCTCCTCTTGCATTGCCATCACCCAATCCGAATCTTGAAGTGCTTCCTCTACCCTGTGGGGCTCAATAGAGGAAACAAAAGAGTAATGCTCACAAAAATGTGCAACACGAGATCGAGTGGTTACCCCCTTATGAATGTCGCCGAGGATGGTGTCGACGGGGTGATCTCGTTGGATTGCTTGGTGGACTCTTGGGTGTGGCGGCCTTGGCTCTTCATCCTCCTTGTCTTGATCATTTGCATCTCCCCCTTGATCGTTGCCGTCATCTTGAGGTGGCTCATCTCTTTGATCTTGTCTTTCATCAACTTGAGCTTCGTCCTCATTTTGAGTTGGTGGAGATGCTTGCGTGGAGGAGGATGGTTGATCTTGTGCATGTGGAGGCTCTTCGGATTCCTTAGGACACACATCCCCAATGGACATGTTCCTTAGCGCTATGCATGGAGCCTGTTCTTCACCTATCTCATCAAGATCAACTTGCTCTACTTGAGAGCCGTTAGTTTCATCAAACACAACGTCACAAGAAACTTCAACTAGTCCTGAGGACTTGTTAAAGACTCTATATGCCCTTGTGTTTGAGTCATATCCTAGTAAAAATCCTTCTACAGTTTTAGGAGCAAATTTAGATTTTCTACCTCTCTTAACAAGAATAAAGCATTTGCTACCAAAAACTCTAAAATATGAAATATTGGGCTTTTTACCAGTTAGGAGTTCATAGGATGTCTTCTTGAGGATTCGGTGTAGATATAACCGGTTGATGGCGTAGCAAGCGGTGTTGACCGCCTCGGCCCAAAACCGATCCGGTGTCTTGTACTCATCAAGCATGGTTCTTGCCATGTCCAAGAGAGTTCGATTCTTCCTCTCCACTACACCATTTTGTTGTGGGGTGTAGGGAGAAGAGAACTCATGCTTGATGCCCTCCTCCTCAAGGAAGCCTTCAATTTGAGAGTTCTTGAACTCCGTCCCGTTGTCGCTTCTAATTTTCTTGATCCTTAAGCCGAACTCATTTTGAACCCGTCTCAAGAATCCCTTTAAGGTCTCTTGGGTATGAGATTTTTCCTGCAAAAAGAACACCCAAGTGAAGCGAGAATAATCATCCACAATAACTAGACAGTACTTACTCCCGCCGATGCTTATGTAAGCGATCGGGCCGAATAGGTCCCTGTGTAGGAGCTCCAGTGGCCTGTCACTTGTCATGATGTTCTTGTGTGGATGATGAGTGCCAACTTGCTTTCCTGCTTGGCATGCGCTACAAATCCTGTCTTTCTCAAAATGAACATTTGTTAGTCCTAAAATGTGCTCTCCCTTTAGAAGCTTATGAAGATTCTTCATTCCAACATGGGCTAGTCGGCGGTGCCAGAGCCAACCCATGTTAGTCTTAGCAATCAAGCATGTGTCGAGTTCAGCTCTATCAAAATCTACCAAGTATAGTTGACCCTCTAACACACCCTTAAATGCTATTGAATCATCACTTCTTCTAAAGACAGTGACACCTACATCAGTAAAGAGACAGTTGTAGCCCATTTGACATAATTGAGATACAGAAAGCAAATTGTAATCTAAAGAATCTACAAGAAAAACATTGGAAATAGTATGGTCAGGTGATATAGAAATTTTACCCAATCCCTTGACCAAACCTTGATTTCCATCCCCGAATGTGATAGCTCGTTGGGGATCTTGGTTTTTCTCATATGAGGAGAACATCTTCTTCTCCCCTGTCATGTGGTTTGTGCATCCGCTGTCGAGTATCCAACTTGAGCCCCCGGATGCATAAACCTACAAAACAATTTTAGTTCTTGACTTTAGGTACCCAAACGGTTTTGGGTCCTTTGGCATTAGAAACAAGAACTTTGGGTACCCAAACATAAGTCTTGGAGCCCTTGTGTTTGCCCCCAACAAACTTGGCAACTACCTTGCCGGATTTGTTAGTCAAAACATAAGATGCATCAAAAGTTTTGAATGAAATGCTATGATCATTTGATGCAATAGGAGTTTTCTTTCTAGGCAACTTAGCACGGGTTGGTTGCCTAGAGCTAGATGTCTCACCCTTATACATAAAAGCATGGTTAGGGCCAGAGTGAGACTTCCTAGAATGAATTTTCTTAATTTTGCTCTCGGGATAACCGGCAGGGTACAAAATGTAACCCTCGTTATCCTGAGGCATGGGAGCCTTGCCCTTAACAAAGTTAGACAAGTTTTTAGGAGGGGCATTAAGTTTGACATTGTCTCCCCTTTGGAAGCCAATGCCATCCTTGATGCCAGGGCGTCTCCCATTATAGAGCATACTTCTAGCAAATTTAAACTTTTCATTTTCTAAGTTATGCTCGGCAATTTTAGCATCTAATAATGCTATATGATCATTTTGTTGTTTAATTAAAGCCATGTGATCACGAATAGCATTAACATCAATATCTCTACATCTAGTACAAATAGAAACATGCTCAACATTAGATGTAGAGGGTTTGCAAGATTTTAATTCAACAACCTTAGCATGTAGTATATCATTCTCCCTTCTAAGGTTGGAAATAGTAACATTGCAAACATCAAAATCCTTAGCCTTAGCAATCAAATTTTCATTTTCTACTCTAAGGCTAGCAAGAGAATCATTCAATTCCTTAATCTTAGTAAGCAAATCATCATTATCATTTCTAAGATTGGGAATTGAAGCATCACAAACATGAGAATCAACCTTAGCAATTAATCTAGCATTTTCATTTCTAAGGTTGTCTATAGTCTCATGGCAAGCGCTTAGCTCACTAGACAATTTTTCACATTTTTCAACTTGTTGAGCATAAGCATTTTTAACCTTAACATGCTTTTTATTTTCCTTGATTAGGAAGTCCTCTTGGGAGTCCAAGAGATCATCCTTCTCATGGATGGCACTAATTAATTCATTTAATTTTTCTTTTTGTTGCATGTTTAGGTCGGCAAAAAGGGTTCGCAAATTATTTTCCTCATCGCTATCATTATCATCACTAGAGGATTCATATTTAGTGAAGGATTTAGATTTAACCTTCTTCCTTTTGCCGTCCTTTGCCATGAGGCACTTGTGGTCGACGTTGGGGAAGAGGAGTCCCTTGGTGACGGCGACGTTGGCGGCGTCCTCGTCGGAGGAGGACTCGGTGGAGCTCTCGTCGGAGTCCCACTCCCGGCAAACATGGGCATCACCGCCCTTCTTCTTGTAGTACTTCTTCTTTTCTCTCCTCTTTCCCTTCTTGTCGTCGCCCCTGTCATTGTCACTAGATATAGGACATTTTGCAATAAAATGACCAGGCTTACCACATTTGTAACACACTTTCTTGGAGCGGGGTTTGTAGTCCTTCCCCCTCCGTTGCTTGAGGATTTGGCGAAAGCTTTTGATGATTAAAGCCATCTCCTCATTGTCGAGCTTGGAGGCGTCAATGGGTTGTCTACCCGATGTAGACTCCTCCTTCTTCTCCTCCGTCGCCTTGAATGCCACCGGTTGTGCTTCGGACGTGGAGGGTTCATCAAGCTCGTTGATCTTCTTTGAGCCCTTGATCATACATTCAAAGCTCACAAAATTCCCGATTACTTCCTCGGGAGTCATTAGTGTGTATCTAGGATTACCACGAATTAATTGAACTTGAGTGGGGTTAAGGAAAATAAGTGATCTCAAAATAACCTTAACCACCTCGTGGTCATCCCATTTCTTGCTCCCGAGGTTGCGCACTTGGTTCACCAAGGTTTTGAGCCGGTTGTACATATCTTGTGGCTCCTCCCCTTGGCGAAGACGGAAGCGACCGAGCTCCCCCTCGATCGTTTCCCGCTTGGTGATCTTGGTGAGTTCATCACCCTCATGCGCGGTCTTGAGTAGGTCCCAAATCTCCTTTGCATTCTTCAACCCTTGTACCTTGTTGTATTCATCCTTGCTTAGAGAGGCGAGGAGTATGGTTGTAGCTTGGGAGTTGAAGTGCTCGATTTGGGCCACTTCGTCCGTATCATAGTCTTCATCCCCTATAGATGGTACCTGTGCTCCAAACTCAACAACATTCCATATACTTTTGTGGAGTGAGGTTAGATGAAATTTCATTAAATCACTCCACCTAGCATAATCTTCGCCATCAAAAGTTGGCGGTTTGCCTAATGGAACGGAAAGTAATGGAGTATGTCTAGATGTACGAGGATAGTGTAAGGGGATCTTACTAAACTTCTTGCGCTCTTGGCGCTTAGAAGTTACGGACGGCGCATCGGAGTCGGAGGTCGATGTTGATGAAGTGTCGGTCTAGCACTACACCAAAAACATACACTTCCTACGGTTTTTTAACTTCCTACAGCTTTTATAACAAACCGTAGGAAATAAATAACTTCCGAGAGGCAACTGGTAGCTCTAGGAAATAAACATAACTTCCTACGGTATTTTATAAAAGCTGTAGGAAGTTAACTTTCACACGCTGATCCATGTGTGTGGTCAAGCGAGCCGCTAACTTCCTACGGCCGACTCTAGGAAGTTACCATGGGCAGCTAACTTCCTACGGCCTCCTTTAGGAAGTTAGCTTTCAGTTGCTGATCTACGGATGCGATAAAACGAGCCACTAACTTCCTACGACCGCCTCTAGGAAGTTAGCTTTCAGCTTTTGACCAGTCAAACGAAAAGCTAACTTTCTACGGCCGCCTCTAGGAAGTTCGCTGCCCATGCTAACTTCCTACGACCTCCTCTAGGAAGTTAGCTTTCAGCTTTTGACCAGTCAAACGAAAAGCTAACTTCCTACGGCCTGCTCTAGGAAGTTAATTAACTTCCTAGAATACATGTACAACCTCTAGGAAGTTACGTAACTTCCTACGGATTTACTCTAGGAAGTTATATTTTTATATTAACCCGCGAATCAACCTTATCTTCTCTCACTTTCGTCTCTCCCGTTTCACCTTATCTTCTCTCACTTTCCTTTCTCTCCCGTTTCTTCCACCTACCATAGAGCGTGCCCGAGGCTCCATCCGCCGGAGCGCGCGCCCTCGGCCTAGCCCACCGCGCCCGTCGGAGCTCCCGCCCCCGACCGCGCCCGCCCTCGGCCCCGGCCGCCGCGCCCGCCGGAGCGTGTGCCCCCGGCCCGCCCGCCCCCAGCCCCGGCCGCCACGCCCGCCGGAGCGCCCGCCCTCGGCCCCGCCCGCCGCGCCCCTAACATCACAAAAGACATAATTTCTGCTAGAAATCATCATGTTAGTATTATTTTTTCTCCCACCTATGGTTTATTTTGCCCAAGTCTATTTAATCTGCTTATTGTCATCACGAATATTTATGTGCTGAGTCTGTGTACTGGCTTTGAGCATCTGGCAATTTGCGGTCTCTAGGCAACTTCCATGTGACTTTACTTGCTTGTATTTAGGAGGATCGCCCAACAAGGTCAGAGCCAACACTACCTTTTAGTACTAGTTGTGGCCAAAGTAACCGTGCTTTTATCTTCCTTTATTTTTGTTTTTTTTGTCCAACCCTTTACAACAATATTTTAGTAGTTGTAAACAATAATTTCGCAGTGCTCGTCTCTTAGGTGTAACTGTTGTCAATCAACTGTTTCCCAGCTGACTAGTCAGTAATTTGTCTAATTCCCTCGACTTCATACCAGGCCGAACAATAACCCAACTGTTCTTCAATTTGGCAGCCTGCTGTATCATGTTTGTCTTGTTTTGTTCCTTGGATAGATTATCGGTCTAGTGTTCTGAATTCTTCATTGCTTTGCCATTGGAACGCAGAATTAATTCATCTAGTTGAGTCCCATGCATGTGTCTGGTTGCTACAATCGGAAATGCATAGGCCCTCAAAGTCCAATAACAAACGTGTAGTGGGCTGGTAATGATGTTTTTTTTCATTGATCCCGAATTCTCGTCAAATAGTGAAAATCGGCTTAATTATGAGGCAGGAGATTGCTTACTGTATTCTAGGGATCACTGTCTTGCGTTCTGAATCTTGTGTGTGCTACACACAGCAGGCTCTGGGTCAACTTTTGACCTAGATTAATACCAACATAATTTCCAATATATCCCCTAACATCTATTTCCTTATCTTTCAGGTATGCCATCACAAAAGCTTTTGTTATAGCTTTTGTGATGACTTTCTTCTCAGTGTTTGACGTTCCTATCTTCTGGCCTATACTCCTCTGCTACTGGATTGTTCTCTTTGTCCTTACAATGAAGCGCCAGATTATACATATGATCAAATACAAATATGTGCCTTTCAGTATCGGGAAGCAGGTCAGTACCTACCACTAAACTCATTGTTTTTTGTTTATTCACTGAATGGTCATGCGTTTGACGCCAACTGCTGTGGGTATCATGGGAGTTGATTGTCTAAGTAACACTCGGACCAAAGTTATGAAGTTGTCTTGTCAATCCTAGTCGTCATGGGACATACTACGTAACTGCTGTGGGTATCAATTGTTTGAATATTAATTATGAGCATTAAATATAAATTTAATTAGGTTTAATAGATCCGTCTCATCTTTTAGTCTTCATATGTATAATTAGTATTATAATTAATTTATATTTAATACCCAAAATTATCATCCAAGCATTCGATGTGACATAGACTAAATTTTAGTTGGGTGAAACCAAACAACCCTATATATATCAGAACTATTATACTAGATGTTCTAGAGTACAAATCAAGAATGAAGATAACTCTAGGGTGGTGGTTTCATGTAGGGTGCAAATTGGGCTGAAAAACATGAACCTGAGTGAAGCCATCCTAGATGCAACCCGTGTCCTCAGCTGCCCAGAAATTCCATTCTCCTGATTGTGTGACTAATCGTTATTAGTTGATGACTAATCGGATGACCATAAAACTAATTCCATTCTCCTTCTGTTTGTCTGAAAAATCGTGATTAGTTGATGACTAATTGGATGACTAGACAACTAATAGGCCTAATTGAGTCGTATTCCCTATTTGGGTCCAGGATGCCAACTAGGACAACTATTCACAATTAATCAGATGACCTAATAACACTGTCATAGACACTATTTTTCTCTTCCAGTTTATTAACGTTTGCTTTTATTAAACGCCATTAGATGTGGTCCATGGATCAATTTTACCCGTATTTTGTGACGTTAAAGAAATGCTTGTGTAGTTGACACATAATATTATGTATTTTCTGAAGTGCCTATTGTTTCATTTCTCATGATTTGCCCCAATTGTGATGCCAGAAATATGGTGGGAAGAAGAGTGTCATGAGCACCAGTTCCTCAAAAGACTGATTTCGAACCTGCCCCAGTAGGAACTTGTCAGGGGAACAAGATACGGTGGATGATGATGTTTGATGTGCTCAATACCAAGTGTAATACTTCATTCATATCTAGGAGGTAGACGGATTTTCGCTCCTGTTTCTGACTCTAGGCTCACTGTTTAATTCCATGTTGTGCTTAGGTTGCTTCCTCTTATGCTTGTATAACGAGTTTGCGTCTCGGATAAATTATTTCGTTTTAGTTACTACGTATCTGGGCCCTAAAACAATAAGCTCTATGCTCTCAGCAAGTTTGGTATGAGATATTGTCTCTTATTAGTATTGGATGAGATGTGTCTTATTATGATTATGGATAAGACTTTTGTGATGTAATTGATGAAACTATGGATTTAAATATTGTTATGTGATTGTGTGAGAGATGTTTTATGTGAAAATATATTGTGCTATATAGCTGTTGATATATTTGTTATGTTGTGTAATGTGGTGTAAAATAAAAACAAACAACATTTGTAATGCTGGTCAAATTAACTTCCTAGAGGCCAATTGGGTCGTAGGAAGTTAGCTAGCTAGCTAACTTCCTAGGGGCTACAGTCAGTCGTAGGAAGTTAGCCAGCTAACTTCCTAGGGGTACAGTCAGCCGTAGGAAGTTAATCAGCTGACGGCGCTGACGGCGTGAAGCTACTAACTTCCGAGAACCTAGTAACTTCCGAGAGGTTTCTTTGGCTCTAGGAAGTTAGCTAACTTCCTAGAGGGCTCTAGGAAGTTAAGCTAACTTCCGACAAAAAATTTCCGAGAGCCAAACTTCCGACGGGATGGCTTAACTTTCGAGAGTTTAGCTAACTTCCTAGAGTTTAGGTCTAACTTCCTAGGGTTTAGGCTCTAGGAAGTTCACTATTTTGGTGTAGTGAGTAGACCACCTTCCTCATCCTCTTGTGCCTGTCGCCTTTCCGATGCGACTTGTGGGAAGAAGATTTTTCCTTCTTCTCTTTGTGGTGTGAGGAAGAAGATCTTTTCTCCTTCCGTTTGGAGGGGTCCTTCTTCTTCTCCTTCCTCTTGGTGCGGGACTCTTCCGATGAAGTGCTCCCTTGGCTCGTAGTGGGCTTGTCGCCGGTCTCCATCTCCCGACATCACTTCGAGTGGTTAGGCTCTAATGAAGCACCTGGCTCCGATACCAATTGAAAGTCGCCTAGAGGGGGGTGAATAGGGCGAAACTGAAATTCTCAAAAATAATCACAACTACAAGCCGGGTTAGTGTTAGAAATATAATAGAGTCTGCAAGATAAATCGCAAGCGAATAATGAAGTGAGACACGCGGATTTGTTTTACCGAGGTTCGGTTCTCTCAAACCTACTCCCTGTTGAGGAGGCCACAAAGGCCGGGTCTCTTTCAACCCTTACCCTCTCTCAAACGGTCCCTCGGACCGAGTGAGCTTTCTCTTCTCAATCACTTGGAACACAAAGTTCCCACAAGGACCACCACAAGTTTGGTGTCTCTTGCCTCAATTACAAGTGAGTTTGATCGCAATGAAAGAATCAAGAAAGAAGAAAGCAATCCAAGCGCAAGAGCTCGAAATAACACAAGCAAATCTCTCTCTCTAATCACTAGGGCGTTGTGTGGAATTTGGAGAGGATTTGATCTCTTTGGTGTGTCTAGAATTGAATGCTAGAGCTCTTGTAAGTAGTTGGGAAGTGGAAAACTTGGATGCCATGAATGGTGGGTGGTTGGGGGTATTTATAGCCCTAACCACCAAACTAGCCGTTTGGTGAGACTGTCTGTTCGATGGCGCACCGGACAGTCCGGTGCACACCGGACATGTCCGGTGCGACAGCCACGTCACCAAAGCCGTTGGGTCCCGACCGTTGGAGCTCTGTCTTCTGGGCCCGCCTGGATGTCCGGTGGCGCACCGGACATGCACTGTAGAGTGTCCGGTGCGCCAGCATGGGCGTGCCTGACCTCTGCGCGTGCAGCGTGCGCATTTAATGCGTCGCAGGTAGCCGTTGGCGCCGAAATAGTTGTTGCCCCGCTGTTGCACCGGACAGTCCGGTGTACACCGGACAGTCCGGTGAATTTTAGTGGAGCAGCTAGAACGAATTCCCGAGGCTGGCGAGTTCCGGAGGCCGCTCTTCCTTGGAGCACCGGACATGTCCGGTGTACACCGGACAGTCCGGTGATTTATAGCGGAGTTGCCTCTGGAATTTCCCGAAGGTGACGAGTTTGGAGTTGGAGTCCTCTGGTGCACCGGACATGTCCGGTGGCACACCGGACAGTCCGGTGCGCTAGACCAGAGGTGCCTTCGGTTGTCCCTTTGCTCTTTTGTTGAACCCAATACTTTGTCTTTTTATTGGCTAAGTGTGAACCTTTGGCACCTGTATAACTTATACACTAGAGCAAACTAGTAAGTCCAAATATTTGTGTTGGGCAATTCAACCACCAAAATTAATTAGGGACTAGGTGTAAGCCTAATTCCCTTTCACTTACCACACTTGTAGCAAACTTTCTTGGAGCGGGGCTTGTAGTCTTTCCCCCTCCTTTGCTTGAGGATTTGGCGGAAGCTCTTAATGATGAGCGCCATTTCCTCGTTGTCGAGCTTGGAGGCGTCAATGGGGAGCCTACTTGATGTAGACTCTTCTTTCTTCTCCTCCGCCGCCTTGAATGCGACGGGTTGTGCCTCGGGTGTGGAGGAGGCGCCTTGCTCGATGATTTTCTTAGAGCCTTTGATCATCAATTCAAAGCTCATAAATTTTCCTATCACTTCCTCGGGAGACAATAGTTTATATCTAGGATCACCACGAATTAATTGAACTTGAGTAGGGTTAATAAAAACAAGTGATATAAGAATAACCTTGACCATTTCATGGTCATCCCATTTTGTACTCCCGAGATTGCGCACTTGGTTCACCAAGGTATTTAGCCGGTTGTACATGGCTTGCGGGTCTTCTCCTTGGTTGAGCATAAAACGACCGAGCTCCCCCTTGATCGTTTCCCTCTTGGTGATCTTGGTCACCTCGTCTCCTTCGTGCGCGGTCTTGAGCACGTCCCAAATTTCTTTGGCGCTCTTCAACCCTTGCACCTTATTATACTCCTCTCGACTTAGAGAGGCGAGGAGTATAGTAGTGGCTTGGGAGTTGAAGTGCCAAATTTGGGCAACCTCGTCCGAATCATAATCTTCATCCCCCAGCGATGGTACCTGCACTCCAAACTCAACAACGTCCCAAATACTAGCGTGGAGTGAGGTTAGATGATGCCTCATTTTATCACTCCACATGTTATAATCTTTACCCTCAAAGACGGGTGGTTTGCCTAGTGGGACAGAAAGCAAAGGAGTACATTTTGAAATGCAAGGATAGCGTAGGGGGATCTTACTAAACTTCTTGCGCTCATGGCGCTTAGAAGTTACGGACGGCGCGTCGGAGCCGGAGGTGGATGGCGACGAAGAATCGGTCTCGTAGTAGACCACCTTCTTCATCTTCTTTTTCTTGTCGCCACTCCGATGCGACTTGTGAGGAGGTGATTCCTCCTTCTTCTTGTTGCGGGACTCTCCCGATGGAGCCTTCCTGTGGCTTGTGGCGGGCATCTCGCCGGTCACCATCTCCTTCTTGGCGTGATCTCCCGACATCACTTCGAGCGGTTAGACTCTAATGAAGTACCGTGCTTTGATACCAATTGAAAGTCGCCTAGAGGGGGGTGAATAGGCAGAATCTAAAAATTATAAATTTAAGCACAACTACAAGCCGGGGTTAGCGTTAGAAATATAATCGAGTCTGAAAGAGAGGGCGAAAACAAATCACAAGCAAATGAAGAGTGTGACACGGTGATTTGTTTTACCGAGGTTCGGTTCTTGCAAACCTACTACCCGTTGAGGTGGTGACAAAGACCGGGTCTCTTTCAACCCTTTCCCTCTCTCAAACGGTCACCTAGACCGAGTGAGCTTCTCTTCTCAATCACTTGGGACACTAAGTCCCCATAAGGACCACCACACAATTGGTGTCTCTTGCCTTAATTACAATTGAGTTGGGAACAAGAAAGAAGGAAGAAGAAAAGTGATCCAAGCGCAAGAACTCAAATGAACACAAATATCACTCTCTCACTAGTCACTATTTGATTGGAATAATCTTTGGACTTGGGAGAGGATTTGATCTACTGTTGGCGTAGATAGCCTTTGCTCCACTGGCACACCGGACAGTCTGGTGTCACACCGGACAGTCCGGTGAATTATAGCGAAGAGGCTCCCCAAATTCCCGAAGCTGAGCAGTTCAGAGAGGATCTCCCTGGTGCACCGAACACTGTCCGGTGGCACACCGGACAGTCCGGTGCGCCAGACCAGGGCAGCTTTCAGTTGTCTTTTGCTCTTTTTATTTGAACCCTTTCTTGGACTTTTTATTAGTTTGTGTTGAACCTTTGGCACCTATAGAACTCATAATCTAGAGCAAACTAGTTAGTCCAATTATTTGTGTTGGGCAATTCAACCACCAAAATTCATATAGGAAAAGGTTTGACCCTATTTCCCTTTCAGCGAGGCCGTGGAGCTAGGAGGGTGTCGCAACAACTCCCTGGCTGCTGACAACGCTCCTGGAGCCGCCCTTGACGGAGTTCGAGACGTTTACGCAGTTGTATGCTGCTGCGCGGTGTGTATAGCAGCAGTGCCCGACACAGGGCGGTTGGGAGCCTATGGTGTGGAAGAAGCAGCTTCTTCCTCCACCACAAAGTCCACTGAGGTCTCGGCACGGTGCTCCACGATTTGCACCATCATGCTGAGTGAGAAAACAAACAAAAACTTCAAACCTAGCCCCCTACCTGGCGCGCCAAATGTTGGAGATGCGATTCTTCGGCTGGGTGGCAGAGTGCACCTGCCCTAAGTCCTAAGATGCGGAGGGGGCTTAAGCGTTTTGCCTGTTGAAGATTAGAGGGATGAACTCAAGAACACACAAGGGTTTAGTGTGGTTCAGGCTGCCGGAGCGTAATACCCTACTCCACTATGTGATGTATTGAGCTTGAGAGCTTATATGAACTTGTGAGCCTGAGCTGGGTCTAAGTGTGTCTGTCCGTGTTTACGTCGCATGCCTCCCCTTTTATAGCTCAAGGGGGGCATGTACAAGGGTTCTGAGCCCCGACACATGGGCCCAGGGACAAATGGAAGGGTGGAACTACTGCTTGCCATGCCCGTGTAATCTCCGTGTGCCCTGACACCCGAGATCTGCGTCGACTCGGTGCACAGGGGGAAGCTTCTCGTATAAGGGACGATTATAGTGCACTGTGTAGCATGGGCGCACTGTTTCATCAACGGACTGGACAGGTACGCTGTCTGCAGGGTGGCCCTGGCGCCGTCTGCTAGCGAAATAGACAGGACGCAATAAATGCCATGGAGGCACATCATCTGCCAGAAGGGTGGTCAGGCGGCGCGTCCTCTCCGCAATAAATGCGGAGGCCGCGCGGCCCAGAACCCTTACATCATGCTCCGCCCATCAGCCCACGTCACGGACAATAAGCCATATGGCTGCATTAGATCCTTGGGCGAGCAGGGGGGCGGAGGAGCCATGGATAGAGTCAGGACACGTGTCAACCCCGGACCTATGCTCAGGTCATGACACTTCCTTTCCCGGGCCCTTGTTATGGGTGGTCCAGAGCTCACTTGGTGGGGTCCGAACCTTATCAAATGGTTTCGTGCTGCTTTACCTCGAGGGTCCAAGCTGTGCGCACAGGGGTCCCGATCCTACTGGGCCCGAGGGCGTTGTCTCTGAGAGCGCCACCTTAACTGCCCACGAGACACCCCTGGGGTTGTTTTCCGTGCGGCTAAGGGTAGCCGCACAGGCATCGAGCCTTCATACCGCAGTAAGGGGTACCCCTAATCCAGGGTACCGACAATGTGACTCAAGAATGGCTTGATAGGGTGAAGATAGCAAGGAAAGGGCTTCGAGGAACTAAGTGAAGGTGAAGGCCAAGCGACGGCTTATGGACCGAGGTACCATGGCTAAGGTGAAGAAGAGAGTACTTGCACTAAGTCGATTAACTAATCAGCTATGAAAAGTTATAATACGTTGATGCATCAGTAAGGTGACTTGAAGCCATGATTTGAACTCATATATGGTGAAATGGTACAAGTCACAGGGTTTGATTTGTGTTTGCTTCAAAAGGTGAGACAAAGATGTTTGTGATCCTTATGAAGCAACGTCGTGGAGAAATCACACACGAGACACCAATTACTCAAGGAGTTTACTTAATTATATTTTATTTAACGTGAGTATAGAAATCATCATACTATCAAGGCGGATCCAAAAAGAAGGTTGGTGTTTGCCAAAGCTCAAGCCTCTATATTCAAAAGCTATTTCGAAAAACCAAAATCCCTTGGACACTCTATGTATGACTGTTGTTAGGATTGAGAAACCGAGAGTATTCCTGTTGAAAAGCAGTTGAGCTTTTTCAGTTGAGGTGAACTTCAGCTGAGTTGCTTTTTAGCTACAGTTGAGCTTTTTTAGCTGAGTTGAACTTCTTCAACTACAGTTGGGCTTTTTCAGTTGCTGTTGAGATTTCTCAACTGCAGGTGAACTTCAACTTCAACTGTGAACCTCTTTGACCATACACCAGTTGAACCTGCCTCCGGGCCAGCTGAATTGGGGTTTTCTCTCCTAAACTTTCTGGTCAAGACCAGTTGAACTAGTCCCCATGGGTGGTTCAACCGGTCTCTGATCCCTCTGGCCAGACTACACAGCAGTCTGCCTGTCAGACTGGCTGACAGGTCTACCAGGGGCGGTTCAATCACCCCCCCTAGAGAGGTTCAACCGGTTTTGGCCAACTTGACCAGATTACGTAGCAGTCTGCCAGTTAGACTGGCTGACGGGTGTGCCAGGGGCGGTTCAACCGCCCCCTAGAGAGGTTCAACCACCCCAGAGTGGTTCAACCGGTTTTTGGTCAACTTGACCAGACTACGCAGCAGTCTGCTAGTCAGACTGGCAGACAGACTGACAGTCAGACTAGGGGCGGTTCAACCGGTCCTTCCCAGAAAATTCAGCCCAACGGCTAGTTTTGAAGCCCCACCTATATATACTCACTCCTACCTCTCTCCGCATACGGGAGCATGATTTGAACTCCATTTCTAACACGAGAAACACCTCTCACTCTCTCACACACATCTCTTGCCTCTCCCATTTCAAATCTTCAGAGAGAAATCTTTGAGCAAGTTTGAGAGCTACGGTTTTTGTGCTTCATCTCTAAATCCCTCTTGCTCTTCTCTATTTGAGCTTTGGTACTACATCGAGTTCTTTGTGGATTCATTACTGTTGGAGCTTCTAGCTCCTAGACGGCTAGGTGTCGCTTGTGAGTCTCCAAATCTTGTGGAAGACCACAAGAAAGTTTGTATTACCCGTTCGTTTGAGCAAAGATTAGTGTGTGAGCTTAACTTTTGTGGTCGGCGAAGGGAGGAATAGGGTTGAAAGAGACCCAGCTCTTTATGGGCGCCTCAACGAGGAAGTAGAGCACCTTTTGTGGTGTGATCAAACCTCGAGATAAATCTTGTGTCTCTTGTATTCTTGTTCATTGTATTTGTTCGTGTTCTTCGTTCTCTCACCATTCCATGAAAGAATTGTTCATATCTTTTTGGTGTGTGGATTGTGAGAAGTGCCCTTCTCAGATCTACTAATTTGAACCCTGTGTATCATCTAGGACATCTCATTTCCAAAGATAACTGGGTGAATTTCGAGATCAATTCAGTTTTATATCTCATCATTAAGTTGAGCTCGTGCAAACCCGTTGTTGGGGGCATGCTTCATCGCCGAAGGTCCTCCTAAAAGCAACGCCGAAGCTACCACTCATGAAGCTTCGGCATTATGGAATGTCTCAAGACGAAGGGTGAAACCGACTTAAAGATGAAATGACTGTTTAGTCCATGAAGGTATATGTCATAGTTGTAATCTTTTGTAAAGGGCATGGTTGTAATATTTCATAGGTTGCGTCCTGTGCCTATAAATAGATGAACAGTACCCCTGTACTGTTCACGCTGACTTGTTATCTTGCTTTTGCGTCACACTTGTACTTTTACCTTCTTTCGAGCCGAAGGTACATTTGTAATCTGAACTCATTTCTATTTTTCCATAGTAATAAAATAGAAATGAGTTGATATATAATTGTTTATGTTATCTTTTACATTTCATATGATTCTTTCTTTATTATTATATGTTGCATCGATGAAGGTATGTCCTTCATAACCTTCGTCCAAAGATCATTATATCCTAAGGGAAATAATGCCTCGAAGGACGAAGGGCTTTAACATTTAACGTTTTTGTGTTGTCTTGTTCTTAACTCATAGCAGTTGAGAACAAGTCCCCAACATTGGTGCCCACGTCCGGTGAACTCACTTCCACTTTCGAGCTGATGGCCTCGTTCAACAATCAAGCTGAAGCTGCTTCGGCGACAAAGCTGGTACTCCCGATAACAGGCGGTTCATGCTCAGAGCCGACCAATAAGAAGCAGAAGAAGGAGGCCCAGAGAAGGGTACAGCATGTCGGCGTGCAGGGACCCTTCATCAAGTCAAAATGGTCCCATATCCCAATTACCTTCTCCCAGGAGGACGTTCAGCTCAAGGATTATCCTCACAACGATGCTATGGTCATTTCTTGTGTCATCAAGGGCTTTCTGGTCCACAATGTTCTGGTTGATACAGGCAGTGCAGCGGACATCATATTTGCCAAGGCCTTCAGACAGATGCAAGAGCTAGAGGATAAGATTCATGATGCTACGCACCCACTTTGTGGCTTCGGAGGAAGGCAGATTGTAGCACTTAGTAAAATCACAATGCCAGTGACCTTCAGATTTGTCCACAATACGAGGACTGAACAGGTTGTGTTTGATATTGTTGACATGGAATACCCCTACAATGCAATCATTGGTCGTGGGACACTCAACACTTTCGAAGCAATTCTTCACCCAGCATATCTATGCATGAAGATACCTTCGAAACAAGGACCTATTGCTATTCATGGAAGTCAGGAAGCTACCAGAAAGGCTGAAGGAAATTGGACAGATTCAAAAGCAATCCATAATATAGATGGAACCGAAGCTTGTGAACAGTACAAGTATAGAAAGGAGAAGGCTGCTTCGGCTGATCAGCCGAAACCCATGCTTCTGTGTGAAGACATAGCAGAGCAGAAAGTATTGCTGGGATCTCAATTATCTGAGGAGCAGGAAAAAACTCTAGTAAGGTTTTTGTTCAACAATAAAGTTGTCTTTGCATGGTCAGCCAACGATCTATGTGGTGTCAACGGGGACGTCATTGAACATTCACTCAATGTCGATCCATCCTTCAGACCCAGAAAGCAGAGGCTTCAGAAAATGTCTGATGATAAAGCCGAAGGTGCTCGAAATGAGGTAAAAAGACTTCTCAGTGCTGGTGTCATCAGACAAGTAAAATACCCAGAGTGGCTAGCCAACACTGTTAAGGTGAAGAAGGCCAATGGCAAATGGAGAATGTGCATCGATTTTACGGATCTCAACAAGGCTTGTCCAAAGGATGAGTTCTCATTACCAAGAATAGATTCTCTAGTAGATGTAGCAGCTTCATCAGAACTCATGAGTCTACTAGATTGT
This sequence comes from Zea luxurians, assembly GCA_029449295.1. Classification (NCBI taxonomy): domain Eukaryota; kingdom Viridiplantae; phylum Streptophyta; class Magnoliopsida; order Poales; family Poaceae; genus Zea; species Zea luxurians. The sequence continues at coordinate 15,280,347 of JAOPSE010000023.1, read as the reverse complement.
TATTCAGACTACCACCAAATCTGGATGAAGAAGGAAGATGAGCCAAAAACTAGCTTCATAACCCCCAGTGGCACATATTGTTATCTTCGGATGCCTAAGGGGCTCAAGAATGCTGGAGGAAGCTTCAGTAGGATGACAGCCAAAGTCCTTCATTCTCAGATAGACAGAAATGTGCTAACTTATGTAGATGATATCATAGTAAAAAGCACGAAGCAAGAAAATCGCATTGCTGATCTCCAGGAGACATTCGCTAACTTTAGGCAAGCTGGCCTGAAGTTGAATCCAGAAAAGTGTGTCTTCGGAGTAAAGAAGGGGAAATTCCTTGGTTGTTTAGTTTCAACAAAAGGGATCAAAGCTAATCCAAATAAAATCGAAGCTATTCTTCGGATGGAGCCGCCAAGCACAAAGAAGGGAGCTCAACGGCTGACAGGAAGACTGGCATCTCTGAATTGATTCATATCTAGATCAGCAGAGAGAAATTTACCATTCTTTGAAGTGCTGAAGTCGGCCGAAGTCTTTCAATGGGGATCAGCTCAGCAGAAAGCCTTCGAAGAGCTGAAGCAGTACCTGATAGACCTAACAACGTTAACTCCACCTACGCCAGGGGCTCCTCTATTATTATATGTGGTAGCTTCGCATTCTGGAGTAAGCGCAGCGCTTGTGCAGGAAAAGCTTGAAGGACAAATCAAAAAGCAAGCCCCAGTATACTTCATCTCCGAAGTCCTCAGCTTATCAAAGAAAATCTATACAGAACTGGAGAAAGTGCTATATGCTGTCTTAATGGCCTCCAGGAAGCTTCGGCATTACTTTAAAGCATTCCATATAATTGTTCCTTCATCACAGCCTTTGAAGGATATTATGAGGAACAGAGAAGCTACTGGAAGGATTGGAAAGTGGGTTGCGGAACTCAACGAATTCAGCATTGATTATGTGCATAGATCCTCGATCCAGTCCCAGGCGTTAGCAGACTTCATCGCTGACTGGACGCCAGGGGCTCAGGAAGAAGAAGCAAGTAAAGATGCCGAAGCTTGGACAGTGTTCTGCGACGGTTCTTGGGGAACCTTCGGGGCAGGTGCAGCTGCTGTTTTAGTTGCACCTTCCAAAGTCAGAACATGCTATGCAGTGAAACTTGATTTCAGCTGCACAAATAATATTGCTGAATACAAAGCTTTGCTTTTGGGGCTTCGGAAGTTAAAGGCAATGGGGATAAGAAGGGCGGTTCTTAAAACCGATTCCCAAGTTATTTCTGGTCATATTGACAAGAGTTGTAAAGCAAGAGACCCGAAGCTTGAGAAATACTTGGATACAGTTCGAAGGCTTGAAGCTTCTTTCGAAGGGTTTTCTGTCAAGAATATTCCACGAGGAGAAAATGAGCACACTGATCTGCTAGCCAAGTCAATAAGAGCACCTTCGGAAGTATTCTTTGAGACAATAAGAGCACCTTCGGTGGAACTTCTTGAAAGAGCAGTGCTCAATATATCTCCTGTTCATAGTGAAGATTGGAGAACTGAGATTATATCCTTTCTCTAGGGCAATTGCCTTTCAAATGATGAAGCTTATAATAAGAGAATAGAGGCAAGAGCCCGACCATATGTAATAATAGAAGGGGAGTTATACAAACATGGAGTCTGCTCTCCATTGCTCAAATGTTTATCCAGAGCTGAAGGTATAGAATTGATGAAGGAAATACACGCGGGTCTGTGTGGATCTCACATCAGATCTAGGCCCTTGCTGGGAAAAGTCTTTCGTCAAGGATTTTATTGGCCGAAGGCAGCTTCGGATGCAGCAGAATTAGTCCAAAAGTGTGAAGGTTGTCAAACATGTGCAAGAGATCAAAAATAGCCTTCATCTCTGACTCAGCTAATACAGCCCACTTGGCCGTTGCAAAGGTGGGGTCTTGATTTGTGTCGGGGACCATAATTAGGGGTACCCTCATTGCTCCTAATTCTCAGCTGGTAACCCCCATCAGCACAAAGCTGCAAAGGCCTGATGGGTGCGATTAAGTCAGGGATCAGTCCATTCGAGGGACTCGATCACGCCTCGCCCGAGCCTAGCCTCGGACAAGGGCAGCCGACCCCGGAGGGTTTCCGTCTCGCCCGAGGCCCCCCTTCAGCGGCGAACATATTTCCGGCTCGCCCGAGGCCCTGCCTTCGCCAAGAAGCAACCCTGACCAAATCGCCGCACCGACCGACCAAATCGCAGGGGCATTTAATGCAAAGGTGGCCTGACACCTTTATCCTGACGCGCGCCCCCCAGCCAGTAGAGCCGAAGTGACCGCCGTCACTTTGCCGCTCCACTGACCGGCCTGACAGAAGGACAGCGCCGCCTGCGCCACTCCGACTGCGGTGCCACTTGACAGAGTGAGACTGACAGACAGCCAGGCCCTGCCGAAGGCACCATAGGAAGCTCCGCTTCGCCCGACCCAGGGCTCGGACTCAGGCTAAGTCCCGGAAGACGGCGAACTCCGCCCGACCCAGGGCTCGGACTCGGGCTAAGTCCCAGAAGACGACGATCTCCGCCTCGCCCGACCTAGGGCTTAGACTTGGGCTCGGCCCCAGAAGACGACGAACTCCGCTTCACCCGACCCCAGGGCTCGGACTCCGCCCCGGCACCAGCCGGCGATCTCCGCCTCGCCCGAACCTGGGGCTCAGACCCGACCTCGGCCACGGAAGACAGACTCGACCTCGGCTTCGGAGGAGCTTCCACATCGCCCAACCTAGGGCGCAGACCAGCCACGTCAACAGGAGGCGCCATCATCACCCTACCCCGAGCTGACTCGGGCCACATGGAACAAGACCGGCGTCCCATCTGGCTCGCTCCGCCAGATAGGCAATGATGGTGCCCTACATACTCTGTGACGACGGCGGCTCTCAGCCCCCTTACGGAAGCAAGAGGACGTCAGCAAGGATTCAACCGCTCCGACATCTGTCCCTCCGCCAGGCTCTATCGCTCCTCCGACGGCCACGACATCACACCAGCTGGGTGCCAAAATCTCTCCGGCTGCCACAACGACATGTACTTAGGGCGCTAGCTCTCCTCCGCTAGACACGTAGCACTCTGCTACACCCCCCATTGTACACCTGGATCCTCTCCTTGCGCCTATAAAAGGGAGGACCAGTGCCCTCTTAGAGAGGGTTGGCCGCGCGGGGACGAGGACGAGACAGGCGCTCGCTGGAGGCCGCTCGCTCCCTCTCCCGCGTGGACGCTTGTAACCCCCTACTACAAGCGCACCCGACCTGGGCGCGGGACGAACACGAAGGCTGCGGGATTCTCACCTCTCTCACGCCGGTCTCCGGCCGCCTCGCTCTCCCCCCTTCACGCTCGCCCTCGCGCTCGACCCATCTGGGCTGGGGCACGCGGCGACATTCACTTGTCGGCTCAGGGACCCCCCGGTCTCGGAACGCCGACAGTTGGCGCGCCAGGTAGGGGCCTGCTGCGTGTTGACGAACAGCTTCCCGTCAAGCTCCAGATGGACAGTCTCCAGCAACCTCTCCAACCCGGGACGGTGCTCCGTTTCGGGAGTCTTGAGTTCATGTCCCTCGACGGCAGCTACGACGTGATACTCCTTCCACCGTCGTGCGACAACGACAGTGGCGGCCGACAACCCGCCCGCCGGCGGCGGAATCGGCGACGTCTTCCCCGCATGGTGGAAGAACAACCTTCGAGCTCACCCCATCCTCTCCCCCGCCGACGGAGGAGGAGGCGGGACAACCAAGGCCAAGCAGGAGACAGCGCCTCGTCGGTTGTCGAGCGAGTCAACGGCCCCACGCCCCAACGGGGGGCGCACCGGGCGTCGACCTCGCGTTTGAGACGAAGGCGAGCGCCGTCCCCCCGCGACACGCCAATCTCGAGCAAGCGGACGATGCCAGCACGCTCGCGGAAAGCTTGCTGGACGTCACCCTCGTACCTGAGATGACGGCGCAGTCAGTCCCCGACGTGACCTCATCGCCGCCCGTCGACCAAAAGGTACCGACCGATTCCCATCCCATGTCTTTCGGATTCAGCCTCGACCCGCCTAGCGGCCCCGCTTTGGCGGGCGCTCTTGTAGAGGCAAGTCAAAACCCTCTGGGGTTTCGTATGCGGTCACCTTGGGACCGGCTGATGGACGTCTCGACCTACGGGCCCTCTGGGTCCGAGGAAGACGGCGAACCTAGCATCTGTTGGGATTTCTATGGACTTGGCAACCCCAGTGCCATGCGGGACTTCATGACCGCATGCGACTACTGCCTTTCCGACTGTTCCGACGGTAGCCGTAGCCTCGGCGACGAGGACTGCGGCCCAAGTCACGAATGCTTCCACGTCGATCTAGGGGGTCCCTCTGAAGGCAACCATCTCGGCATGCCGGAGGACGGTGACCTCCCTAGGCCGGTGCCTCGCATTGACATCCCACGGGAGCTAGCTGTGGTCCCCATTCAGGCGGGGGGCCATGACCCATAGCTCGAGCAAATCCGCGGGGTGCAGGCCAGGCTCGACGAGGGAGCAGGAGCGCTTGAGCCGATCCGTCGGGACGTCGGGCAGGCATGGGCGGGCCAACCTCCGGCCGGAGAAATACGTCATCTACCCCAGGGCTTCCAGCACCGCATCACCGACGACGTCAGGGTCAGGCCACCACCCGCATCCAGTGGGGTCGGCCAGAACCTGGCGACAGCAGCAATGCTTCTTCACGCGATGCCGGAGCCATCAACCACCGAGGGGCGGCGAATCCAGGGAGAGCTCAAGAATCTCCTGGAAGGCGCCGCGGTCCGACGGGCCGAGAGCTCCGCCTCCCGAAGGCAGGGGTACCCCTCGGAACCTCATGTCGCGACCTCCCGATTCATGCGGGAAGCCTCGGTCTACACCGGGCGCACGCGCAACACCGCGCCTGCGGCCCCGGGTCGCCTCGGCAACGAGCACCATCACCGCGACCGTTGGGCCCACCTCGATGAGAGGGTGTGCCGAGGCTACCACCCCAGGCGTGGGGGACGCTATGACAGCGGGGAGGATCGGAGTCCCTCGCCCGAACCACCCGGTCCGCAAGCCTTCAGCCGAGCCATCCGACGGGCGTCGTTCCCGACCCGGTTCTGACCCCCGACTACTATCACAAAGTACTCGGGGGAGACGAGACCGGAACTGTGGCTCGCGGACTACCGTCTGGCCTGCCAACTGGGTGGAACGGACGATGACAACCTCATCATCCGCAACCTCCCCCTGTTCCTCTCCGACACCGCTCGCGCCTGGTTGGAGCACCTGCCTCCGGGGCAGATCTCCAACTGGGACGAACTAGTCCAAGCTTTCGCCGGCAATTTCCAGGGCACGTACGTGCGCCCCGGGAATTCCTGGGACCTCCGAAGCTGCCGACAGCATCCGAGAGAGTCTGTCCGAGACTACATCCGGCGATTCTCGAAGCAGCGCACCGAGCTGCCCAACATCACCGACTCGGATGTCATCGACGCGTTCCTCGCTGGCACCACCTGCCGCGACCTGGTGAGCAAGCTGGGTCGCAAGACCCCCACCAGGGCGAGCGAGCTGATGGACATCGCCACCAAGTTCGCCTCTGGCCAGGAGGCGGTCGAGGCTATCTTCCGAAAGGATAAGCAGCCCCAGGGCCGCCCATCGGAAGATACTCCCGAGGCGTCAACTCAGCGTGGCGCCAAGAAAATGGCAAGAAGAAGTCGCAAGCGAAATGCGACGCCGCCGACGCGGACCTTGTCGCCGCCGCCGAGTACAAGAACCCTCGGAAGCCCCCCGGAGGTGCCAACCTCTTCGACAAGATGCTCAAGGAGCCGTGCCCCTATCACCAGGGGCCCGTCAAGCACACCCTTGAGGAGTGCGTCATGCTCCGGCGCCACTTCCACAGGGCCGGGCCACCCGCGGAGGGTGGCAAGGCCCGCGACGACGACAAGAAGGAAGATCACCAGGCAGGAGAGTTCCCCGAGGTCCGCGACTGCTTCATGATCTATGGTGGGCAAGCAGCGAACGCCTCGGCTCGGCACCGCAAGCAAGAGCGCCGGGAGGTCTGCTCGGTGAAGGTGGCGGCGCCAGTCTATCTAGACTGGTCCGACAAGTCCATCACCTTCGACCGAGACGATCACCCCGACCATGCGCCGAGCCCGGGGAAATACCCGCTCGTCGTCGACCCCGTCATCGGCGACGTCAGGCTCACCAAGGTCCTCATGGATGGAGGCAGCATCCTCAACATCATCTACGCCGACACCCTCGGGCTCCTGCGTGTCGATCTGTCCTCCATCCGGGCAGGCGCTGCGCCCTTCCATGGGATCATTCCCGGGAAGCGCGTCCAGCCCCTCGGACGGCTCGACCTTCCCGTCTGCTTCGGAACACCCTCCAACTTCCGAAGGGAGACCCTGACGTTCGAGGTGGTTGGGTTCCGAGGAACCTACCACGCGGTACTGGGGAGGCCATGCTACGCGAAGTTCATGGCCGTCCCCAACTACACCTACCTGAAGCTCAAGATGCCGGGTCCCAACGGGGTCATCACCGTCGGCCCCACGTACAAACACGCGTTCGAATGCGACGTGGAGTGCGTGGAGTACGCCGAGGCCCTCGCCGAGTCCGAGGCCCTCATCGCCGACCTGGAGAGCCTCTCTAAGGAGGTGCCAGACGTGAAGCGTCATGCCGGCAACTTTGAGCCAGCGGAGACGGTTAAGTCCGTCCCCCTCGACCCCAGTGGCGACGCCTCCAAGCAGATCCGGATCGGCTCCGGGCTCGATCCCAAATAGGAAGCAGTGCTCGTCGACTTTCTCCGTGCGAACGCCGACGTCTTCGCGTGGAGTCCCTCGGACATGCCCGGCATACCGAGGGATGTCGTCGAGCACTCGCTGGACATCCGAGCCAGAGCCCGACCCGTCAAGCAGCCACTGCGCCGACTCGACGAGGAGAAGCGCAGAGCCATAGGCGAGGAGATCCACAAGCTAATGGCGGCAGGGTTCATCAAAGAGGTATTCCATCCCGAATGGCTTGCCAACCCTGTGCTTGTGAGAAAGAAAGGGGGGAAATGGCGGATGTGTGTAGACTACACTGGTCTCAACAAAGCATGTCCGAAGGTTCCCTACCCTCTGCCTCGCATCGACCAAATCGTGGATTCCACTGCTGGGTGCGAAACCCTGTCTTTCCTTGATTCCTACTCAGGGTATCATCAAATCAGGATGAAAGAGTCCAACCAGCTCGCGACTTCTTTCATCACACCCTTCGGCATGTACTGCTATGTCACCATGCCGTTCGGCTTGAGGAACGCGGGCGCGACGTACCAGCGGTGCATGAACCATGTGTTCGGCGAACACATTGGCCGCACGGTCGAGGCCTACGTCGATGACATCATAGTCAAGACGAGGAAAGCCTCCGACCTCCTTTCTGATCTTGAAGCGACATTCCGATGTCTCAAGGCGAAAGGCGTCAAGCTCAATCCCGAAAAGTGTGTTTTCGGGGTACCCCGAGGCATGCTCTTGGGATTCATCGTCTCCGAGCGGGGCATCGAAGCCAACCCGGAGAAGATCGCAGCCATCACCAGCATGGGGCCCATCAAGGACTTGAAAGGCGTACAGAGGGTCATGGGATGCCTCGCGGCTCTGAGCCGTTTCATCTCACGCCTCGGCGAAAGAGGTCTACCTCTGTACCGCCTCTTAAGGAAGGCCGAGTGCTTCACTTGGACCCCTGAGGCCGAGGAAGCCCTCGGGAACCTGAAGGCGCTCCTCACAAAGGCGCCTATCTTGGTGCCCCTAGCTGCCGGAGAAGCCATCCTGGTCTACGTCGCCGCGACCACTCAGGTGGTTAGCGCCGCGATTGTGGTCGAGAGGCAAGAAGAGGGGCATGCATTGCCCGTTCAGAGGCCAGTCTACTTCGTCAGCGAGGTACTGTCCGAAACCAAGATCCGCTACCCACAAGTTCAGAAGCTGCTGTACGCGGTGATCCTAACGCGGCGGAAGCTGCGACACTACTTCGAGTCTCATCCGGTAACTGTGGTGTCATCTTTCCCCCTGGGGGAGATCATCCAGTGCCTAGAGGCCTCGGGTAGGATTGCAAAGTGGGCGGTGGAAATCATGGGCGAGACAATCTCGTTCGCTCCTCGAAAGGCCATCAAGTCCCAGGTCTTGGCGGACTTCGTAGCTGAATGGGTCGACACCTAGCTACCGACGGCTCCGATCCAACCGGAGCTCTGGACCATGTTCTTCGACGGGTCGCTGATGAAGACAGGAGCCAGCGCAGGCCTACTCTTCATCTAGCCCCTCGGGAAGCACCTACGCTACGTGCTACGCCTCCATTTCCCGGCATCCAACAATGTGGCTGAGTACGAAGCTCTGGTCAACGGGTTGCGGATCGCCATCGAGCTAGGGGTCCGATGCCTCGACGCTCACGGTGACTCACAGCTCGTCATCGACCAAGTCATGAAGAACTCCCACTGCCGCGACCCGAAGATGGAGGCCTACTGCGATGAGGTTCGGCGCCTGGAAGACAAGTTCTACATGCTCGAGCTCAACCACATCGTTCGGCGCTACAACGAGACTGCGGACGAGCTGGCTAAAATAGCCTCGGGGCGAACGACGGTTCCCCCGGACGTCTTCTCCCGAGATCTGCATCAACCCTCCGTCAAGATCGACAACATGCCCGAGCCTGAGGCACCCTCGGCCCAGCCCGAGGCACCCTCGGCCCAGCCCGAGGTACCCTCGGATCATTCCGAGGCACCCTCGGCTCGGCCCGAGGTATCCTCGGTTCAACCCGAGGTACCCTCGGCCCCCGAGGGCAAGATGCTGCACGTCGAGGGGGAGCAAAGCGGGGTCACGCCTGATCAAAACTGGCAGACCACGTGCCTGCAATATCTCCACCTAGGAGAGCTACCCCTCGACCGAGCCGAGGCTCGGCGGGTGGCGCGGCGCGCCAAGTCGTTCGTCTTGCTAGGTGATGAGAAGGAGCTCTACCACCGCAGCCCCTCCGGCATCCTCCAGCGATGCATCTCCATCGCCGAAGGTCAGGAACTCCTGCGAGAGATACACTCGGGGGCTTGCGGCCATCACGCAACGCCTCGAGCCCTTGTCGGGAATGCTTTCCGGCAAGGCTTCTACTGGCCGACGGCGGTGGCCGACGCCACTAGAATTGTCCGCACCTGCGAAGGGTGTCAGTTCTACGCAAGGCAGACCCACCTGCCCGCTCAGGCTCTGCAGACGATACCCATCACCTGGCCTTTTGCTGTGTGGGGTCTAGATCTCGTCGGCCCCTTGCAGAAGGCACCCGGGGGCTACATGCACCAGCTGGTCGCCATCGACAAATTCTCCAAGTGGATCGAGGTCCAACCCATGAACAGCATCAGGTCCGAGCAGGCGGTGGCGTTCTTCACCAACATCATCCATCGCTTCGGGGTCCCAAACTCCATCATCACCGACAACGGCACCCAGTTCACCGGCAGAAAGTTCCTGGACTTCTGCGAGGACCACCACATCCGGATGGACTGGGCCGCCGTGGCTCACCCCATGTCAAATGGGCAAGTAGAGCGTGCCAACGGCATGATTCTACAAGGGCTCAAGCCTCGGATCTACAATGACCTCAACAAGTTTGGCAAGCGATAGATGAAGGAACTCCCCTCGGTGGACTGGAGTCTGAGGACAACGCCGAGCCGAGCCACGGGCTTCACGCCGTTCTTCCTAGTCTACGGGGCCAAGGCCATCTTGCCCACAGACTTAGAATACGGTTCCCCGAGGACGAGGGCCTACACCGACCAAAGCAACCAAGCAAGCCGAGAAGACTCGCTGGACCAGCTGGAGGAGGCTCGGGACAAGGCCTTACTACACTCGGCGCGGTACCAGCAGTCCCTGCGACGCTACCACGCCCTGAGGGGTCCGGTCCCGAGACCTCCAGGTGGGCGACCTGGTGCTTCGGCTGCGACAAGACGCCCGAGGGCGGCACAAGCTCACGCCCCCCTGGGAGGGGCCGTTTGTCATCGCCAAAGTTCTGAAGCCCGAAACGTACAAGCTGGCCAACAGTCAAGGCGAGGTCTACGGCAACGCTTGGAACATCCAACACCTACGTCGCTTCTACCCTTAAGATGTTTTCAAGTTGTTCATATACCTCGTGCCCAGCAAAAGTTTAGTCATCAAGGAAGGGTCGGCCTCGCCTCGGCAAAGCCCGACCCTCCCTCGGGGGCTAAAAGGGGGGGACCCCCTCTGCGTCGAAATTTTCCTCGAAAAAAGATCTTTTCTGCCAGAAGGTCTTTCGGGCTGTTTGACTACTTCGAAAGTGGATCCTGAAAACGACGGAGTACATGTAAGCAGCCAAGGCTGACCGAGCCGAGGGACTCCTACGCCTCCGGGATACGGATACCTCACTCATCACCTTCTGCGATAAGTAACTCACGTTCGGATAAGTGATCCCACGGACCGAACAAGTCTACACGTTCGGAAGCTCTTCTGCCGAAGCGATCCTTCGAGCCTTCTCGACTGCGTCGGTGACAGAGCCCCATGGACGGGTAAGAGTGCGCGTAAGCGGCAACGCCGACCGAGCCGAGGGACTCCTACGCCTCCGGGATACGGATACCTCACTCATCACCTTCCTCGAACGGCTCGCGCACGCACAACGGCTGCCCCGCCAACCACTCGCCCCGTCGCATTAACTCCGCGGCGGGATAGGCGGCGCCTCTGGCAGGAGAAGCGGGCGACGCTTCGCCTTTGCCATAATGACCGCGTCAAAAAGGTACGCCGCGTCGTTTGATTTCGTATCCTTTTCCTTTTTTCCTCTTTCTCTCTCTTGCAACAGGGACCGGGAAAGGGGGATACCCCGAAAAGGATCCTTCCCCGAGAAGGAACCAGGCTCCGAGCCCCCCTACTGATCAGAGGTTCGAAGGCTGGCCCCCCGGAAGGGTTCGACAGCCGCCTCAGATCGCGTGGGCCCTACACCCACTACTGGTCAGAGGTTCGAAGGCCGGCCCCTCGAAAGGGTTCCACGGCCGCCTCAGGCTACTCGGGCTCCGCGCCCATTACTGATCAGGGGTTCGAAGGCTGGCCCCCGAAAGGTTCACAGCCGCCTCAGACGCCGAGCGAGGGATGACCATGGGTACGTTCAATACATAACCAAGGCTCGGGCTGCGCTCCCGAGGTACCCTAGGACATTTCCAAGACCAACGGGAACGATCTTGTAACGGAATCCCATCAGAGGGAGGCATCGAGCCCTCAGACCCCGTCGCCAGGGGACCGGGTCCGGCAGATCACCCGCAGGTACTTTTGGGCGTGCCTCTGGGCCCCTAGCCGACCCCTAACGAACGGGGCACGGACGTCCACTCGGATTACCCGCTTGCAGCTTATCGGAGACACCATGTTCGGCGCCCATCGAGGGCAACATGGCGCTTCCCCCCCTCCTCCTTGCGGAAAGGCGACGCAGGGGCATATGTAAAAAAGCCGAGTCTGCCCCTGACCGCCCTCTCGCTCTGTGCAGAGGCTCGGGGGCTGCTCTCGCAAACCTGGCTCCGGCCGAACCGTTGACAGCGTCAACATACCGGCCCGAGAACTTGGGACCCGACCGTACACCTGGGCTACGGCCAGCTCGCATGAGGGAACGACCAGACCAGCCGAAGCATTACGCGAGGCATTAAGACCTCGAAGGAGTGAAACCACTCCTCCGAGGCCTCGGGGGCTACACCCGGCGGGTGCGCTCGCGCGCACCCACCGGAACAAAACGCAACCGAGAAAGGCTGGTCCCTTGCAAAAAAGTGCGACAAAAGCCTCCAAGCGAGTGCAAACACTCCCTTCGAGGCTCGGGGGCTACTGTCGGGGACCATAATTAGGGGTACCCTCATTGCTCCTAATTCTCAGCTGGTAACCCCCATCAGCACAAAGCTGCAAAGGCCTGATGGGTGCGATTAAGTCAGGGATCAGTCCATTCGAGGGACTCGATCACGCCTCGCCTGAGCCTAGCCTCGGACAAGGGCAGCCTACCCCGGAGGGTTTCTGTCTCGCCCGAGGCCCCCCTTCAGCGGCGAACATATTTCCGGCTCGCCCGAGGCCCTGCCTTCGCCAAGAAGCAACCCTGACCAAATCGCCGCACCGACCGACCAAATCGCAGGGGCATTTAATGCAAAGGTGGCCTGACACCTTTATCCTAACGCGCGCCCCCCAGCCGGCAGAGCCAAAGTGACCGCCGTCACTTCGCCGCTCCACTGACCGGCCTGACAGAAGGACAGCGCCGCCTGCGCCACTCCGACTGCGGTGCCACTTGACAGAGTGAGACTGACAGGCAGCCAGGCCCTGCCGAAGGCACCATAGGAAGCTCCGCTTCGCCCGACCCAGGGCTCGAACTCGGGCTAAGTCCCGGAAGACGGCGAACTCCGCCCGACCCAGGGCTCGGACTCGGGCTAAGTCCCAGAAGACGACGATCTCCGCCTCGCCCGACCCAGGGCTCGGACTTGGGCTCGGCCCCAGAAGACGATGAACTCCGCTTCACCCGACCCCAGGGCTCGGACTCCGCCCCGGCACCAGCCGGCGATCTCCGCCTCGCCCGAACCTGGGGCTCGAACCCGACCTCGGCCACGGAAGACATACTCGACCTCGGCTTCGGAGGAGCTTCCACATCGCCCAACCTAGGGTGCAGACCAGCCACGTCAATAGGAGGCGCCATCATCACCCTACCCCGAGCTGACTCGGGCCACAGGGAACAAGACCGGCGTCCCATCTGGCTCGCTCCGCCAGATAGGCAATGATGGCGCCCTACATACTCTGTGACGACGGCGGCTCTCAGCCCCCTTACGGAAGCAAGAGGACGTCAGCAAGGATTCAACCGCTCCGACAGCTGTCCCTCCGCCAGGCTCCATCGCTCCTCCGACGGCCACGACATCACACCAGCTGGGTGCCAAAATCTCTCCGGCTGCCACAACGGCATGTACTTAGGGCGCTAGCTCTCCTCCGCAAGACACGTAGCACTCTGCTACACCCCCCATTGTACACCTAGATCCTCTCCTTGTGCCTATAAAAGGGAGGACCAGGGCCCTCTTAGAGAGGGTTGGCCGCGCGGGGACGAGGACGAGACAGACGCTCGCTGGAGGCCGCTCGCTCCCTCTCCCGCGTGGACGCTTGTAACCCCCTACTGCAAGCGCACCCGACCTGGGCGCGGGACGAACACGAAGGCCGCAGGATTCCCACCTCTCTCACGCCGGTCTCCGGCCGCCTCGCTCTCCCCCCTTCGCGCTCGCCCTCACGCTCGACCCATCTGGGCTGGGGCACGCGACGACATTCACTCGTCGGCTCAGGGACCCCCCGGTCTTGGAACGCCGACAGTTTGTTAGGCCCACTTCCACCAGCACAAGGAAATTTAAAATATGTTGTGGTGGCGGTAGAATATTTTTCCAAATGGATTGAGGCGAAGCCTTTAGCCACAATAACTTCGGTCGCTGTTCAGAAATTTTTCTGGCAAAATATTGTTTGTCGCTTTGGAGTGCCGAAGGCTATTACTGTGGACAACGGAACACAGTTTGATGCCGAAGCTTTCAAAGAGTTCTGTGAACAAATTGGTACGAAAATCCATTTTGCATCGGTTAGACATCCGGAGTCAAATGAACTTGTCGAAAGAGCTAACGGCATTATAATGACGGGAATAATGAAGTTAATCTTCAATCAGCCCAGGGGAAAGTGGCCAGATGAATTGATTAAAGTGGTGTGGAGCCACAACACAACAATGTCAAGGTCAACAAGTTTTACACCATTCAAATTATTGTTTGGTGACGAAGCAATAACCCCGGAAGAAGCTAAAGCAGGATCAATAAGAACAGTGGCTTCGGTAGAGGACGAAGCTGATTATTCTGTGGCAAAAGATGCTATAGAAGGGATCAGGCTTTAGGCTGTGGAGAACATCAATAAATACCAAGCCGAAACAATAAAATGGCGTGACAGAAAAGTTCGGTTAAAAAATATCAGGCCAGGGCACTTGGTACTTCGGAGAGTTGCTAACCCAGATACAGTAGGCAAACTACAGTTGAAGTGGGAAGGACCTTTTCTGGTAGTATCTTCGTCAAGACCCGGTTCCTACAGATTGAAGGATATGGACGACAACGACATTCCTAGATCTTGGAATGTGGATGAGCTTCGGCGATATTATGTGTAGCTTAATATAATCTTTTTATTTTTTCCTATGGCACCCTTTTCCTTTCCAAAGGGGGAGAAAGGTTTTTAATGGGGCCATAGCATGTAATTTCTCTTTTTCTTATTTCAGCTCTACAAGAGCAATATCCCTCAATGATGTAAATGTAAAAGCTGAGCACGCACCATTGAGTGCAAAGAGAAAAGAAAAAGCAGGGAGAAGCTCGAAAGACGTCCCTAAGGGGATGCAGAGCACGACGAAGCTACAAAAAGCGGTTCCTAAGTGAGCGCAGTGTAAGTTTTCTGCTCAAAAGTCGTTCCTAAGGGAATGCAGAGCTTACAGCGAAAAGTCAACACTGATTCCGCCGAAATATAAGGCGAAGCGCGAAAAGTCAATGCGATACCGCCGAAATAGAAGGCGAAGAAGTTCAAAAGACATTCCTAAGGGAATGCAGAACTTACAGCGAAAAGTCAGCGCTGATACACCGAAAAATAAACGGTGAAGCCGAAAAATAAACGGCAAAGAGACTTTGATTATTCCTAAGGGAATGAAGGCTATGGTTGTGGCTTCGTATGTGCGTGTTTGGATATTCATTTGCACAAGCTCATTACATCATAACATTTGCATTCATAAACATTCATTTAGACATACATAGGATCATCATCATATCATACAGATGCTTTGGTCAAAAGGATAAGGCTTCGGCGAAAATAAAGAAAAAGGGGGAAAGTAGTTTTATGCTTTGTTGTGAACAAAAAGAAGGGAAGGTGTTTTTTCGCTTTCGGCTCAAAAAATATAAAAGTTTCGTCCACAGCAAAGCAGTTCATAAATGGACAAAGAGGTAAATTATATTACAAGGTACACACGAATTTATAGAGTTAGTATCTAGTTTTTAAAATAACAATGAGATTACAAAATTTCTCTAAGAATCTTTTGTAGCAAGATATCCAGTTTTGACTAAGCTTTGGATCGTCTGAGCTTTGGAAGGACCATTTGAGCTTCGGAACATTTGTCAAGCTTCGGCTCATTTTTCCTCGGCTTCGTCATCCTATACATGTTAAAACGGTATGAGACAACTGCAAGGTTCAAAGAGAAGGCAAGGTAATATAAGTTATTTTTACCCGCTTAAGATGACTTCGAGCTTCGTCGCCAGCTATTTTTCGACCGCCTTTTATCCAAACTTGAGTTATAAATCTGCTTCCTATGCTTCGAGCTAAGATAGGAATATCAAGTAAATCTGCCGGTGACAAGCTAAATTTTGGTCTGTTGACAAATTTCCCGTATGTACAGCCAGATTTTATGAAAGCAACAGCTGTGCCCCGAAAAGCTAGCAAAGCACAAAAATCGGCGTGACCAGCTATAACTTCGTCGAGAGCATCAACTTTGCCCTCAATATGATCGAAGGTTTCTGGCAGGTTTTCAACTGAGGGTTTGAATTTCTCGGAACTTGCTCCAATTGAGTTAAAAATTTGTTTCAATCGCTGCATACATTGGGTGCCGAAGCTCAGACACTTTTCTTGAAGTTCTCTCAGTAATTTCTGTAAATTCGAATTCTTCTCAATTTCAGCTTCGGGTCTGACTTCAAATTTTTTCCTTTCTAAGCATAGTTCACTCTTCAATTTAGCAATTTCAACCTGAGCATCTACCAGTGAACCTTCCATAGTCTGAAGTTCGAAGTCCTTTTTCTCCAAAACAGCTTCATGATCTTTGACTTTCTTCTCTAGATCTTCAATTGTAGCTTCGTTCTTTTTGTCCTCTACGTCTTGTTGCATTCTCAAGACTTTGCTTAAAAGTAAACTCTGGCAAAGTAATCTTCATCAGAGAACATCTTCATATAAAAATAAAAAAACAAACAGAAAAGGAGAAAAGCATCAAGAATGTAACCTTAAAATTAGCATAGAAAAGGCTACCGGCGATATGCTGTCGCCGGTATCTGCAAAGGTCCGCCTCGATCTTCGGAAAGCCAACACTCTTTGATAAAGTGCCGACCACCTTAGCTCCAGTCCGATCCCGAATACATCCTATCCTCCCTTCGTTGACTCCACCAAAAAGTAGAGCTCCCGGTTTGTATCCACAAGATATAGCATATTTCTTCAGTTCTTCTTTTTCATCTTTTGATAACTCTTGCCCAAGTATATCTTGAAAATTAAACTCCTCCTCTTCAGAAATGTCTTCGGCTTTACCTTTTCCTTTTTCAGTAGCTGCGGCAGTTTCTTCTGCGGTCGCACCCAGAAGCATGGTATCAATTTCAGCAAGTGCGGCCTCCAGATTCACATCTTCGGCACCTTCAGCTTCGGCACCTCCAGCTTCGGTTGCTGTGGCTTCGGAGGCAGCAGTGCTAACAATAACTGGTATCTTCGGCGCCGACGCCTGCGGAGGTGTCTGCTGAATGACTTCGGCCACCTGAATAATCCTTCGTTTTTTCCGCCCAGCAGGTTTCTCCAATGACGAAGGCTCCTTTTCCTTCTGAAAAAGCTTCGTCAAATGTGGCCCTAGCGGACTAAGCTTGATAGGCAAGGATTCAGTCATTACCTGTAAAATTTCTTCCACATCGGCAGCAGGAGGTGTTGCAGGAGCTTCTTCCTCTGTATCAGTTGTTTTCTGTTTCGGAGCCGTAGCTTTCCTCTTCTTTGAAGCAGCTGCCTTTGGCTCAGGGCTTAACTTTCTCTTCTTCAAAATTTCTTCGTCCTTTTTCACTAACTTAGCAGCTTCCCTATCAAGGACGTTGGCAACTCTTTTTCTTTTTTGCCCTTCGGCACCTTTATCCAGTCTCTCAAAATCAGGATAATCGAAATTCAAGGCATCCATCACTCGGTTCAATCTTCGCTTCGAACGAGTGCTAAAGGCCGCAGTCATTAACTGATCTTCTTTTTTAGAATAGTTGCCAAGGATCTCGTTGCACATAACTTCGATAGTATCCAACCATTCCTGGCAAGGTTCTTTGAAATGCTTCTTGAATTTATAATAGTAAGGTAGCCGAACAAAAGCTCTTTCTTCTTCTTCTCCCCTTTTAGCTTTGGCATGTCCCATTCCTTCAAAGTTGGAAATACTCTGAAGGCTAAGAATTCTTGCACCAGATCCCTAGTGCCAATATGCTCCGCAATAACCCAAAATTCACCAACTGCAATTTGGCATGGACTATCTGGATTCATGTCACACTGGGGCCTAGTCTCTCCGAAGGTTAAACTCAAAGGGCTTTGAACCAGCTTCTCCTTCTTCTCATCTACTTTGACATAAAACCATTCGGTCTTCCAGCCAGCTGGCCATTTGGTACGATAGCTGATGACTAGATACTTCGCGTCTTTGCGGTAAGCAAAATTATAACAGCTGAAGTTATCATGCAGACCATCTTCTCTAGCTTTGGTCTGATAATGGAGCTCGTGTGCCCGGCAAAATCCTTCGGCAAGCGGTTCTGTCTCCTGGCTTCAGAGAGCCCAGATGTAGATACTAAGCCTAACGATGGCATTAGGAGTTAGCTGGTGGAGATAAATCCCGAACCTCTCTAAAACATCTACGATCATATCATGTAAAGGAAATCTCAATCCTGCTTTGAAAAAGCTTTTTAAAACCACCACTTCATCTTTTTCTGGCTTCGGGGTAATTTCCTCCCCGCCGAAACGAATCAGCTTCTTTATGGCTTCACTGAAATAACCTAGCTTCAGCAACTTAGGCACATCACCTTCAGTAATACTAGACTTCCCAAATTCCAGGTGGCTTGGCTTAGATGGCGTAGCATCATACTCGTCTTCATATTCATCTTCTCCAGCATCGACCTGTTCAGTTTTGGCAGCAGGTGCAACTTTGTCGGAAGCTTCCTCTGGTACTACCAGCCCTGACCGCTTCTGTAACACCTCAGGTGTTACTATGGCTAGAGCACACC
The DNA here is from genome assembly GCA_029449295.1 of Zea luxurians. Taxonomy (NCBI): domain Eukaryota; kingdom Viridiplantae; phylum Streptophyta; class Magnoliopsida; order Poales; family Poaceae; genus Zea; species Zea luxurians. The sequence goes on along the minus strand of JAOPSE010000023.1, from coordinate 15,262,421 downwards.
TTGACACTCAGGACTGTGATCACATGTGGTAAAGGCTTAGGGAATCACATAAGGACTTTGAGATCATGTGTTAATCAAAATTTGTTAATGACCTAAGAAGCATTACTCAATTCTCTGTACCTTTACTACCTTGGAAGGGAGAGGAGGGAAGAACCCTAGACTAGACCTCTCTTAAACCCTATCTTCCAAAACCCTGGTTAAAAGGGGAAAGAGAGTGAACAAGTGTGCAAAGCAAGAGTAATTTTTACCCAAACCTTAACTAGCTTTACAACCATCAATTAGAGGGGGGGAAATATTGCAAAAAGACCCCTGGAGAAACCCCTATTCAAATCTCCAAGTGGAGAGAGAGAGCTAGAGCTCTCTATTTCTCTCTAAGTCCAATTTTTAACCCTAATCTAAAGATCAACCATGTTCACTTTGAAGATGGCACCAAAACCACTTAGGATCTATACAAAAAATGTGGCATACCACCTAAGGCACCCCCTGGAAAAAGTGGACACCGAGACTTGGACGTTTGATAGGATTTGGCATCAGTTTTGTCGCGGTGTGGGCAGTGAGACAAGCCAGATTTGGCGCTCGTCTATCTCCTGATCTAGGGCGTATCCTCCATTGGAACTCACACTTGTGAGATAGCCCTAGGTGCCAGGAAGAGGCCTGCGCCGGATTCATGGCAAGATTCGCACGTTTGCGATCTCTGGAGACGTTTGAACAATGGAAGAAACACACCTCCACGTGTTCGACGCTTCCTGCCCTCGCCAGAGCACGCTCGCGCGCGCCCCCGCATGCCCAGCGCCGCGCCCGAGCCAAGCCAGCGCCATGGCCCGCGCCCGCGCCTATAAAACCCTCCCAGACTTCGACTGTACTCTTCCGCGCACACTCAAACTTCACCGGAGCTCAGCTCGCCGCCGTTTGCCCGTGCGCAGCGTGTCCGCGGCCGCCCGATCCCCCTGCCACCGTAGACCGGCCAGTAGACCCCTTCCCAACCCCGGCCAGCCCTCGGAGAAGACTGAGCACACCCCGGTGAAGCTCCCCGAGCGAGGAATTGAAGTTTGCTTCGCCGGAGAGGCCGGCCCACGGTCATCGGAGCTCTCAACCCCGCCGGAGTACGTGGACCGGGTAATCCACTCAACCATCCTTCGATTCCTTGTGCATACAATCGCTACGTTACCCCGTAAAGCTCACCATGCCCTTGGATTGAACCAGTTCGCCGTAGTTTGGCCGGTACACTCGCCACCGACGAGAACACCCGCCTGCACGCGTGGACCGGGCGATTCCGGCCATCCCCGACGTCAAGTCGTACCTCGACGTGACCGCCAGAGTCTCCCCGAGCCAACCCCACCCTTCGCCGGACCTCCCTCGCCGCCGGTAAGCCGCGCCACCCTTTTCTTTCCCGCGGTTACTGTTTGCGTAAGGGGAAGGACTGCGGGTGAGAGGGAGAGAAGGTCAGGGGGTCTTGTGAAATGTCAGAGACACAGGGGAATAGTGGCGCGAGGGTAGATTTGCGAAGGTTGATTTAGTTTAAACCCAGGGACCTCGGTGTAAACTGTTTTCCAGAAAACCTTTACTAAATCTGTTTTTAATTTGAACAGAAACTTTGAAAATCCATAGCTTCTGTTTCACTCATCCAAATTTGGTCAAACCAATTTTGTCAGACTCTAAATAATGTAACCTACTTAAGAAAAATATAAAACCCCCTATGTACTATAGAAAACTTTAAAGCTCTGATTTAATTATAGTTTTGGCCAAAAGCTCAATAATAGAAAGAAAAATAGTTATATTATTTGATTAGGGTTAAGAAAAATTGGAGAAGTTTGTATCTACCTACTGACCTGTTTAAAAATGTTAAACCTCTCTGTCCACTCCATTAAGTTAGTTTTTACCACTTATTTTACAATATGCTTAAGGTTAGGAAAAATAGAAAATGTAATTTAAACAATGAACCAGAGAGCACCTCTATTTTTGTTAGGATACTTGTTTAATGTAGTTCACTGGAAAAATATATCATACCCTGGTTTAGTAAAAAAATAAGTAGGAAACCTTTTATTTTAATAAACTAAGGATAACTTAGAAAAACCCTACAAAAATAACTCTAAGGTGAAAACCCCTCAAACCTTAGGATAACTAATATTTGGTTATTATGAACATAGGAAAAATACAAAATCTGTTGTTTGATATTTTTCAAATGACAAGTTAGTTATAAGCACCTTTTTGACATTAAACTTAAGAAAATCATAACTAAATAACCACCCCTTAGTTTTCTGTGATTTTTAGCACAGGAGCCTATTACTACTATGGGATGCCAGCAAAAATGACCTTTAGGACAGAACCTACCCTGACTAAGAGATGTAGTGTAAAGTGGCCCCCTTTTTCATAACTCTTGTTATTTTTGTTTAAAGCCTAGCCTTGTACTTTAAGCCTCAAATTCTTAAAACAAGCTAGAATAGCAAATGACAACCCACTGTAATTTTTATAGATTTTTTGGAAATTATTAAAACACTGTCGTAGTTCAAACCTACACTAGAAACCCTAAATGGGAGTTAAAGTAAGGAAAATGAATAATGTAAATTAATGTCATCCTAAAACCTTTGTAATCTGTCCACTAAAATGTATCAAGACAATACCAATCCACTATGTTATCTTCACTAAAAACCCAAGCCTAAAGAGTAATAAGCCTAACCCACTGGAAGCCCCGCAAGACTAAGAAACCCTAAGTTACTTCTTAACTCAGTTCTCTTTAGCATAATATTATTAAATCCTGCATAATCATGACATACATGTTCATTGCATTTCGATAGACTGTAACCTTGCTGACGGAGAGTACATCCTCGTGCCGGAGCAAGGAGCTGCTCAGGAGGTAGCCCCAGATCCAGCACCCGAGTCTGCACCAGAGGATCTGCCTGCCACAGCCTTGGAAGGCAAGCCCCGGTTTATGCATAACCTGTTATTTATGCTATTTTACTTCACTTAATGATTGTAGGATTGACTGTGCACTTAGGTGTAGGAGTTGATTGAAACCCTAGTTGCATGAACTCAAGATTCCTTTTTGAGATGGATACTAGTATGCTAGGTCGAGTAGCTGCTTTACTAATTAGGGATCTCGGTAGAAGTCGAGTGATTTTTCTAGCACACGCGCGAGGTCAGGAATTGGTTGTACCCACTTTTCTTATCACATTGATAGTTGGTTGGTGGACACGGATCCATGGGGATACGTGGTCTATGAGGTAAAATGGGAATAAGGATTAACGTGCGGATACCTGTGTCAAGCGTTTGAACGTACTAAACATATGCCGAGAAATATGGTAAATCGGTAAGCCTAGTACCTGATTGAACCTGGCAGTGGACTTTACCCCTCACGCGACCTGAGACGTAGTCTCCCATTCCGGTTATGGTGGGTACAAGTGCGGTCACTGCACGACGGCCAGTCGGGGTCAGTGGGGCATTGTACGCCAAGGCGGTGAGCCCTGATCTGCTGACGGGGAATCGATGGGGACGGTTGATGTGTGTGGGGACGGAGTGCCTCGCCACGTCGTGTGTTTAGGTTTACCTTGCAAGGATAAAAACTCGATTCAAATCGTCTGCTTCTCGCAGCTAATGAGACTGCTTGATCCATTGTACTGCATTGAGTAACAAGTGGAAATATGATGAGTTGGTAAGATGTTGATTGCTAATAATGCTTGCTACTATGTATGAGTAGATAGTACACTTTTAGCCTTAAGAGAGTCACACTTAATTTTGACAAAGTTAAAAACTTGATTTAGAAACTCAGCTAGTGCTTTTGGCAACCAAACCCCACAGCCAAACAGCTGCATGTCTAGAGGTAGAGGAGTAGACTCCTCACACCGGGTAAGTCTAGCTGAGTATTAGTATACTCAGCCTTGCTTGTGGCATAATTTTACAGGTTCTCTGGAGGACATGGTTGCTGGAGTGACTTGGTCGTCCACCTTACCACCGGGTTGGACTGTCGAGTGGGACCCTGCCTCGGCTGAGGAGGAGCATGAGGAGTGATGGGACAGGCTTCCCCATCTCTCTGTTTATTTACCATTAGTTTATTTCCGCTGCACTTCGAACAATGATGGTTACTTTTGCAAAAAACTCCGATGACGATGATGTAATAATCTAATGCTCTCACATGCATGGTTTTATGCTTTATTGTATTTGCTCTGTGACTCACCATCGAGTGAGATTGTGGTACTTGATCCTGTCAGTGGCCGTGTCGGACTAGATCCGAGGGATTGACGGGTTATTCCCATTTAAGTGTGGTCTAGCCTCTTAGGCAGGGCTTAGGCACTTAAGTTGGAATAATTCGGGCAGTTCCGCCACAGCTTCATCACTTCAGAAATCGGAGCGGTCTCAGCAGCTTCGGCCTCATCTCCCTCGCGATCAACCTGGCAGTAGGGCGTACTCTTGCCATTTGATGACGAATTCCTTACAATTTTGTGCGAAGTTGTTGACTTTTTTGATTCTCCCGAAGCTCTTCCTCTTGGGATGAAGCAGAACCAAAAGCGATGCTTCGTTTGAGCCCGATGAACAAGCTTCGGCTATGTTTAATTTTTTGGCAGCAAAATAGTGCAATAGCAATGAATGTTGTGGTAACTTTACACCTACCCGTCTGTTTATATAGTACCGCAGGTGGGAGGGTGAATCGACAAGTCTTCCGCACTGGACGAACATTCGCCCGCACCCACTAAGCAGTGGACCACAAAGCCCGAGAAGGTGAATCGCCAGGACGTGTGTACCCGCTGCGTGGCGAGATCCTTTCGCGCTTGGAGAATTTATATCGTTTCTCAACAATGAGCCTGGGAAGGTGTTTTCTCGGACCTTCGGCTTCCATAGTAATAAAATAGAAATGAGTTGATATATAATTGTTTATGTTATCTTTTACATTTCATATGATTCTTTCTTCATTATTATATGTTGCATCGATGAAGGTATGTCCTTCATAACCTTCGTCCGAAGATCATTATATCCTAAGGGAAATAATGTCTCGAAGGACGAAGGGCTTTAACATTTAACGTTTTTGTGTTGTCTTGTTCTTAACTCATAGCAGTTGAGAACAAGTCCCCAACACCCGTTGAACTGGTTTTGGCACCGGTTGGACCGGTTTTACCCAGTCTGTTTATTGTTTTTTGTTGAAAAAGTTTTAACTTGCCTATTCACCCCCCTCTAGGCAACTTTCACCTAGGACACAAACTCAACACAATGGAATCTGAAACCAAATTGTGCAAATGCTAAGGTGAAGTCTGTAGGTCATGATACACTAATGGTTTTTAAAGATATGACCTAAAGTTATGACTCTTTTCTCTTTGGCTTTTTCGTGGGTTATGGAACGAAAAAACGAATCTAAAGGTAGGATTATACCTCACGGGCAACCTGAATCTTGATACCACTTGATAGAATGCAAGGCCCGATCTTCCGTGAGGTAGGATAACTTGATTGGGTGGAGATCTCAACGTTGATGATCTAAGGCTCTGAGCGAAAGAATCCTCGCAATAACTACACCACTACTCCATTGGGTATCACCCGTGATGCACGAGTGACCTCACCACGAAGACTTATTCTTCCAAGCACAATCAAGAATACAAGCAAGAACGGGAAGAACACAACCAAAATAGTATTGATCACAAGATAGGGTCTCAAAAACCGATGAACGACAACACAGTTCGATAATATAACATTTAGGGGTCTACAAGTCCTCTAGATGCACCTCTAATGGGCTCCAACACGATACACGGGCCAATAACCCGAAAGACGGTGTTGTAGCACCAAAATCAAATCTGGACACTTACTGGTTTTGACAATTCCCGTTGACTCCAAAGAGATTTTAAGTTGGTTCCTTTTGGGTTGAAAATATTATCGCCTTAGCTTTCCATCCATATAAAGTTTGACCTAGTTGAAGTTTCGATGCATCCTGGGTGTCCATTTTAGTGTAGACTGGTCCTCGACTCCGAGGTGGAGACGAAATTGAGTCAGACTTGGCTCCCTCTTGTCACGAACGTCCTAGATTATTCTCCTTGACATCTTGGCCTTTCCCAAGTCCTTGCTGGTTCTCTCCAAGGTTTTTAATCATCAAAACATCCATGGAACCAAGCGTAAGCTCTAAAACACAAATGACTAGGTTAGAACGGACCTAGAGATTCAACTGACATGCACGTGCTCGTGTTATCGACCCATGCGTTGTATGTATGGGAGCGATGTCCTCATCATCCTCTCCCTCTTGAATTGGAGTCTTTCTCGACTAAGATGGTGGCCAAAGGGGTTGGTCGAGCAACCTTAGAGTGTACAAGACCTTCAGGCTCAAAAAATAGACGACGTTGATTTCTGGCAGATTCTGGATGTCATTTTGTTACGATGATTCCCGTCAGCTCCGAGCATATTTTGATATGGTACCAGCTGGGTTGGAAAGCTTATCTTCTTAGCTTTCCAATAGTATCTATAATGTAAAAAATGAAGTCCTTATGTGTCTTGGGCGTCCATTTTTGTGAGACCCACTCCTGCGGTCCGAACCTGATTCGCGAATAAACTGGACTTCAACTCCCCTCGAGCTTAAGACTCTATCTTTTGTTTGGCACATGACCGTGTAGACGTGCAGTTGACATCCATGTACTCATCATTCTCCCCTTCTTGGTATTGAGTCGTCCTCAACTCAAAGTTGTTGGTGCTTACATAAGGTTTTGTTGTAGGTCTTGACATCGTCCAACCTTGCTCCCCTTCTTGAAGTTGACCCTATTGTTGCAAAACATACAGAGAATGAAAAAGTAGAACTAGGCGTGATATGGTTAGCTTTAATGCAACCCTCTAGTTAATCATATTGTTTCATGACAAAAAGAGAATTCATATTTGAACAAATATATACTCGACGTACCATATGTTCTCCTTTCCAATTATATCTTCCAATAAAATGATATGTAGGCTTATATATATTTGTGAACACGATGATTTATTTTACCGAGGTTCGGCTCCAAAGAACACGATGATTTGTTTTACCGAGGTTCGGTTCCAAAGCGAGTGAACACGATGATTTGTTTTACCGAGGTTCGGTTCCAAAGAACCTAGTCCCCGTTGAGAAGGTCACAAAGACTGGGTCTATTTCAACCCTTTCCCTCTCTCAAACGGTCACTTAGACCGAGTGAGCCTTTTCCTTAATCTCACGAGTCACTTAGACCTCGCAAGGACCACTACACACTTAGGTGTCTCTTGCTTCGATTACAAGTCTCTTGAGAATAAGAAGGGAAAAGAAAAGGCCAAACCAAGCGACAAGAGCAACAAAAGAACACAATTGATCCTCTCACAAGCCCTAATGCCCTAGAGTTAATTTTGGGGACTTTGAGCGGATTGATTGCTTTGACTGTGTCTTGGACTGTTGGGCTTTTGCTCTTGCAATGAATGAAGATTTCAGAAGACTTAGATAGGAGCGAATGAGGTGGTTGGAGGTATTTATAGCCTCCCAACGACTTCTAGCCGTTGGCTGATTTCTGCTAGCGATGGGCGCACCGGACAGTCCGGTGCGCGCCATGTCAGCGCAACCATTAGTGTTATGAGCAGTTGACCGCTAGGGCGCCTTGTCGTCTTGCTGCATCGGACAGTCTGGTGCCACACCGGACACTCCGGTGACCTCTGACTTCTGCGCTCTTACTTCTGTTGCGGCACTGTAGTGTACTGTTCCTCTACGCAGAAAGATGTTGGCGTGTAGAGAGTCGTTGCTCCACTGGCTCTCCGGATAGTCCGGTGGCACACCGGACAACCCGGTGAATTATAGCGGAGCGCGCCTCCAATTTCCCGAGAGTGGCTGGTTCAAGTCTGTACGGCCCTGTCCGGTGCGCCAAAAACAGCACACTAAGGTCCTTTTGCTCTAATTAAATTGTGTCCCCTAACAGAATTCTTTTCTTGGTTTGTGTTGAACCTTATGCACCTGTAATAGATGATATCTAGATAAACTAGTTAGTCCATGTATTTGTGTTGGTCGTCAACCACCAAAATCAATTATAGGAAATGGTTAACCATATTTCCCTTTCAGTAAGAAAATGAATTTGTACCACAAAAATAAACGAAGTAGTGGCAAGATGATCCAAATATGCCAAATGCTGTGTTATTTCAATTAGTTTTTAGTTTGACTTCAATTTGCAAATTTTGGCTCACATTTGGTTATGATAATGTATTTTGTGTTGCTTTTGATGTGTTGGCATAAATCGCCAAAAATTGGAGATTGGAAGGGAAATATGCCCTTGGGCTATTTCTAAGTGTTTTGGTGATTAAGTGCCCAAACACATCACTTTGATCTAGCATACCTACTATGTGTATGAGCACATCGCAAATCCTATTGAAATGGAGATTCAAAGGTATGAATCTAGCACTTAGTCAATTGTTTTAGTTGCTAACTATGTTCATCTAAGTGCTAGCAAACTTCTCAAGTAAAGCAAAATTGGAGTTAAGAAGCTTGGCTTAGTTTGGCCAAGATTTGACGTGTCTAGGAAGCACCGGACTGTACGGTGAGCACTGGAAAGTGTCTAGTGTGCCAGACTGCACGATGACTAAACTGGCCACCCTCGAGAATTTGTCCAAGCGCTCTAGCTATAATTCACCGGACTATCTGGTGTGCACCGGACTGTCCGGTGAGCTAGGCGGCCAACGACTCTCACTAGCACCAATGATCGACACGTAATCATCGATGGACACGTGGCAACACCGACATGTCCGGTGCGCCACCGGATTGTCCGGTGTGGTAGGCAGTCGAAGGATGCAACGGCTAACTCAACGGTCTGTGTGGCGAGGATGGAAAGAAATCGTGCACTTTTCACTGTTCGGTGTGCACCAGACAAAAGGGAACCAGGGCCTTCCAAACAAAGAAGAAACGACTCCTTTGGCCCTTGGGGCTATAAAAGGACCCCTAGGCACATGGAGCTGTCACCCAAGCATACTAAGAGCACACCGAAACTCCGATTCAACGCAACCACGCTTACGATTCATTCTAGATAGAATTGAGCGTGTTCTTGAGAGAAACTTTGCCGTTTTGATTCTTGTGTTCTCTCCTTTGCTTGTATCCGTGGTGTTGCTGCTCTTGTAATTTCGTATGTGTTTCTACTCCCTCTCTACTCTCGTGCTTTGATTGAGATCATTCGTGTAAGGGGTGAGAGACTCCAACTTGTGGAGATTCCTCACAAAGGGATTTTTGATATAAAGAAGAATAATGTGGCACTCAAGTTTGATCTTTGGATCACTCTAGAGGGGTTGAGTGCAACCCTTGACCGAAGAAGGTCACCACAACATGGAGTAGGCATTGACCGAACCACGAGATAAAAACGCCGTGTCCCTTGTGCATTTTCTTTATTGCAATTGTTGTCTTCCAAGAGTTCTCATATTTCACTTGTATTGTTGTTCCTATGTTTAACACACATTGAAAATTCCCTTTGCCCGGGAACAGGATCTGGATGTCGCCTAGAGGGGGGGTGAATAGGCGGATAAAAATTATCACTTTGAAAACTAAAATTCTTACTCTACTCGAAGGCTGGATCGCAGTGGAATGAAAGACCCTTCGAGTAGGTTGCAGCGGAATAGAAGATCCTGTCTCAAAATGTCCTGCACTTCAAATATAACTTGTACCATAGATAAGTATTGAAGTGCAGATATAAAGAGTAGATACGACAGAGAGACAACACACAATACAGAGCGAAGCACACAGACACAGGGATTTATCCCGAGGTTCGGCCAAGCCTAAAATGCTTGCCTAGTCCTCGTTGGAGTTAGCCACACCTGGGCTTGGAGTCTATTTCAACTCCTTCCTCCGTTTGCTCAGATCTGTCAGTATGACAGATAGAGCCTTCCACTATGTTGAGTTGGGTTACAAAAAAGCCGCGGCTGCTTACAATCTTTTTGACAGCACTCCGACAGAGTAACGATACGCTCAAGACTATGCTCTAGCTCTTAGCAGCACTCCTCCGCTCTCTAAAGGCTTATAGCTTTGCCTTCTACACAAACTAGAGAGATTCACACAAGAGGGAGAGTGAGAATTGATCCGAGTGATGTATGCTATTGTTGGCTGCCCTTGTGTCCTTGTTGGAGGCGCCTAGGAGTCCCTTTTATAGACCCAAGGGGTCTAGGAGCCGTTGGAATCCCATTTGGAAGGCAATATTTGCTTTCTATCGGGTGGCGCACCGGACAGTCCGGTGCACCACCGGACAGGTCCTGTAGCCTGTCCGGTGCGCGATCTCCTTCCAAATCGGGCTCTGCTGACCGTTGGAGCAATGGTTGTCTTGGCTCACCGGACACTGTCCGATGCACACCGGACAGTCCGGTGTGCCAACTATCCGTTGGCCCAGGCCACGCGTCACCCGCTGATCGCGCTGCCGACCATTGGCGAATTCGACTGTTGGCTCACCGGACAGTCCGGTGCACCATCGGACAGTCCGGTGAATTATAGCCGTACACCGCCAAACTATCCCAAGAGTGGCCTGTTCACCGGAGTTCAGCCTATAGCGCACCGGACACTGTCCGGTGCACCACCGGACAGTCCGGTGTGCCAGACTGGGCTGAGTCTTGGCTGTACACAGCCAAGCCTTTTGCATCTCTTTTCTTTTCTTCTTCTTTCTGTTTCTAACACTTAGACAAATATATTAGTACACAAAAACCAATGTACTAAGTCTAGAAACATACCTTCTCTTTGATTCTCACTTTTTTTAACATTTGGCATGATTGAGAATGATGTTGGACTCATAAACCATCAAGTCAACCTGACTTGATCTAGATTGACATTTCTGAGCTCCAACATCCTGCAAAGGTCACATAGAATATCTCCAAGCATAGGAACAGCCCAAACTAAAGGTCAAGGTGTACTTAGCTCTTTTGGGCTGCTTCTAGTCCTGATTTTGACATTGGTTCTCCTTTCCGTGACCTTGTTCACTTTTTGAGCTTGGTCTTGAGCCTTATGACTTACACCACACAATTGTAGATGTTACCTCATTGGTTGTAAGTCATGTCCTTATGTAGTGTTCCTCGATGTACCATAACTCTTCTTAACTCGATCAACCTTGATTCCGCAAGTCTTCTTCTTCACCCCTGGCTTTGGGTTCCTGGTCTCCTTGACTTTCTCCCGTGCACTCGGTACCTCGAAGCTCTTCTTGCTTCCATCCTTGGTCTGATTGGTTGTCTCCAAGTTATGCACATCAAGTCTCACTTTAGCAATGTCCATCTTTCTTGTGATGTCCATTATCTATAGATAATTCCGTCTTTGGACCATCACACTTGTTTACTTGTGTTGAACCCTGTTAGCTTTGCATTCAGCACCTGTTCAACACCTAACACACTTGTTAGTCCTTTAATTGGGTTGTCATCCAAACACCAAAACCCACAAGAGAGCTTTCAATCTCCCCCTTTTTGGTGATTGATGGCAACACAATTAAAGCTTACATAAGAATAAGATTTAAAGCACAAATTTTGAATACTAAGTTTATAGAATGCTCCCCCTAAATATGTGCTTACATCAAAATCTTAATTTTGGCCTTATATGCCAAATTGCACATACTTAGGCTAACTCGAAGCATTACTACACCTTAGCACCTATGGGATGCATTGTGTCACTAATTAAACCGTGATGCATATGACACATAGATGCATAGAATCAGAGCTAAACACCAATTGAATAGATATTCCACAGAAATATCAACCTACCACTTTTCACCATTAAGATACCAAATTAAAACAATTTTAAAGCACCAGAACCACATGAATATCTATTACAGGATAAACACAGAAGATACTAAATGGCACCAGAACCACATGAATATCTATTACAGGATAAACACAGAAGAGTCTAAACGATTCATATCAACGGAAACACTGATTTTGCATTATCACTATATAATACAATAAGAAGCATAAGTAGTATCAACAAAACTAACACATTCTTCCCTAAGACTCAAGGAAACCCCTTTAGGATAACCCCTTTAGGATAAGTTTTCCTCTCAGGTTGAGATAAGCTTTAATGCACAATTTCTCCCCTTTGACATCAAACACCAAAACCATATTCAAGCAAGAACATAGAATGATGTCAAGGGACAGCAGGGTATTGAGCAGGTAAATTTTAACACACTAACATTACTCCCCCTTACACATTGAACATATGCAACACAAGCATTTGGAGGAAAGTTAAGATACATATACGCAAAAGATCAATACTTCCTTTTGTACCTTTACCATGTTGTGGTGTACTTTCCATCTTGAAAGTTTAATCTCTAGGGAGCTTCTCCACTCTTGTGCCTCACCCTTTATCCTAACCTTTTCTTGTTGCTAAGACACCAAGCTTAGAGCAAGTTATAGTATTGTGGTACAAGATGAAGCTTCTATTCTAGTGATTACTAAAAGATATCAATTGAAGCAAACTACCATGACTACCAATTGAAAAATCATTACTGTTATAGTTCCATGATATTTAAAGATAAGCATCTAGTATCACCTAAATATTATGGAGCATGAGCAATCTATAAGGATGTAATTACTCACAACTTAAGATACCAAATACTTGTCTTATGGAGATACCCAAGTCCTGATTGCTTCATTTCCTGCTCATCTTCCCTTTTCCACCTTGAGACTATACAAGATCACTCAAGAAACAATTAGTCTCAAAAGACACAAGTTATGTGTGCTCCCCCTAAAGTTGTGCATCAAGTATTTGAATGACTTGCACTTTGCACATTCTAGTTTCCTCAGAACTAGAGGGGATCACAACATATCTTTGTCAAGGCATACTCTATCAATTTCATCACAAAGAGATACCAATTGAATAGTTGACTTAATACAACAATGCATGCCTCAAGGAGTATAACATTTTACAAGCAACCTAGGCATGCTTCATACATGATAATCATTGCACCACATATACCAATTGAAAACGACAAGATCATGCATATAAAGCGCAATGTCTAAGTACACCAAGATTAAGAAGAATTTTCTTAGGTACACTGAGGGAAACAACATTTTAAGGCATAAGGCACCTACGCCAAGATACTACCAGTTGAAAGGCAAGAACATAGCTATGATCATAATCAACGGAACTTCAAAATTTTCAATGAAATTGCACAGTTCCATTCTCCATACCTTTGCCTTTTCCTGAATTGCCATGAGAGCATCAGTTGTCACCAATTTGGTGCTCCTTTTGCTCATGTACCTCATAACTCAGGAAGGTGCATTAGTGGCACAACATGGATTTGGTATACACACATTATCATAATAGGGTAATTATTTGAACATGGACTAAACAAGATGTCATGCTTGCACACATAGGTTACTCATTAAACACCATATAGCATGACTTAAAAAGATACAGGTTTATCCATTAACACAAAAGAGTTAATCATAGTGAATATATCGATTGAAAAGCTACCCATTGAATGATTCAAAAGATATAACATATAGAACACACAATCATGATTAAGCAAGCATCAATGTGATCTTTGAAATCATGAATCAATGATCAAAAAGTATTCAACACAAGCAATCTCAAAAGCATAACTACTCCGAGGACAGATACAACAATCAAACTTCAGCGCAATACTGATTTGCAATAATGTATTTAAAATACACGGGTATCGTCCTTTGGAGAGCACGTTGGCCGATTCTCATCAAGGTCCTTTGCTTGATTCACCAATAATGATTAAGGACCTCTACAACTTATTTCACTTGAGATGAACATGGGATTAGTATTGCACAATAATTCAACCTTGGGTCAATGAATAGACAATAAAAAATTAGCAGCTTAAGCATAGAGTTTGAATTAACCATCTTAAGCTCTACCATGGTCTCCAGTCTATCTCGAGGCACCTGCATGGTCTAGTTAGCACAGTTTGGTACCCATCTCGGGATGGGTCCATAACGATCATCCAAAAAAGCCTTTGGTACCCAAATAGCCTTTGTGCTAGTTCTAGGATATCTCATTATTGATCTAGCACAAGTGTATGATTTGGGTCTCCTAAGTGAATAAGATTGAGATAGATTTACTTGCTTAGGAACCTTACCCTTTTTACATACCTTGGATAAATGACCCTGCTCACCACACTTGTAGCAGAAGCGTCGCTTAACCTGACATGACGCTTGCTGTTTATCTTCTTTCTTAGTGAGGGTCATCCCGGAGAGTGCACGTGCTTGATTTGTCATTAGCAGACAAGAACTGATCATATGGTTCTTGTCATTGCATCCGAAGCATCTCCTTATCCCTTCATCCTTGTTGTTGTATGGACACGACACAATGAGGTGTCCTGACTTATTGCACTTAAAGCACCTCCTTTTCCCTTTTCTCTTTTTGTTCTTGGATGACATAGAGAAATGGTCAGTGCAAACAGCATGACTAATTGAATCTTTACCTTTTTCCAAGTTCATGTTGATTTCTTCATTTTTTGCTTTAGGAACATCCTTCTTATGGAGCTTAACACTTGTTGCAGTTTTTCCCGTCTCAAGCTCTTCACCACGCGCCCGTGGATATCTTAAGAAGGTTGAGCAATGTGTTTTCTCCTTAGTTGCTTTGTTTTCTTGTTCCTTTCTTTATTGACGAGCACTTTTTCCTTTGATCCTGTAGCTTGATGCTCATCCAAGAGTTGGCTTTCTTTTGAGCAACCGGGGTTAGCACATGGTGATATATTATCTAGATGTGCATGTGTGCAAGAATGAGGTTCACATGGATTTAGGTTCGCAATTACAACCTCATGAGCAACATCAAGCATGATATATCTATCCAAGAGATTATTATGATAACAAGATAATAAATCATATTTTTTAGTAAGAGCAAGTTTATCATGACTTAGCAATTCTACTTGCCTCTCTAGCATGGCATTTTCCATTTTAAGTTGAGCAACACAAGATAAAACATCATCATTATTTATTTGCTCAATAAAAACTGAATCATACCGTTGGACCAAATCATCATGAGAGCACTTTAGCTCCTCATGTTCTTTGGTCATCTTCTCCAGGCTGTCGTTGGTTTTGATGAGAGTCTCTTCTAGCCTGAAAAGCGTCTCGCCTTGTTCCTTGTTCCTTCTCAATAGCTTAATCAAGAACGCTTTGTCTTCTTTGTTGAGATGGGTGTAGAAACGACGAATCTCCTCTTCTTCACATCGCCGGTCTCATTTTCCCTGTCATTAATATCAGTGGAAGCAATACAGGAAAATGTACCTTGTGGTGATGAAGATTCATCCTCGCTATCATCCTCATACTCCTCCTCATCATTGCTTTCGTATCCACTATCATTGTTAGCAATAAGACATTTATAACTAGTGGAAGACGAACCTTTCGATAAGGTAGATTCATCATTTGGTTGCCATCGTTTTTGTTCTTCTCCCTTGGACAAGTTAGTATCATAGGCAATAGAGGGTGCAGAAGCAGTGCATATGGACTTAAAAAATTTCAACTTAATTTTAGTCCATAGATCATGAGCATTAACAAATAAATCACTATCACTACTCATGATGGCAAAATAGGCACCTCTAGAAAGAGACTCAACTAAGATGTTGCAAGCATGGTGATTAAGAGATAGACATCTTAGTTCATCATTAGAAGGATTTTGACTAATATTAGAGGAAAAAATACTTCTACTAAAGATCTGTCTCAAATCAGGATCACTATGCATGAAAGCATTATAAATAGAGACAGACCAAGATTTATAATTAGAACCATCTCCTAGAAGAAGTTCTAGAGTTACCTCTTGTGACGATATTGTCATCTCTGGACGGCTAAGCCCACACTGGAGAGGCCTAGCTCTAATACCAATTGAAAGTTCCCTTTGCCCAGGAACAGGATCTAGATGTCGCCTAGAGGGGGGTGAATAGGCGGATAAAAATTATCACTTTGAAAACTGAAATTCTTACTCTACTCGAAGGTTGGATCGCAGTGGAATGAAAGACCCTTCGAGTAGGTTGCAGTAGAATAGAATATCCTGTCTCAAAATGTCTTGTACTTCAAATATAACTTGTACCATAGATAAGTATTGAAGTGCAGATATAAAGAGTAGATACGACAGAGAGACAACACACAATACAGAGCGAAGCACACAGACACAGGGATTTATCCCGAGGTTCGGCCAAGCCTGAAATGCTTGCCTAGTCCTCGTTGGAGTTAGCCACACCTGGGCTTGAAGTCTATTTCAACTCCTTCCTCCGTTTGCTCGGATCTGTCAGTATGACAGATAGAGCCTTCCACTATGTTGAGTTGGGTTACAACAAAGCCGCGGCTGCTTACAATCTTTTTGACAGCACTCCGACAGAGTAACGATACGCTCAAGACTATGCTCTAGCTCTTAGCAGCACTCCTCCGCTCTCTAAAGGCTTATAGCTTTGCCTTCTACACAAACTAGAGAGATTCACACAAGAGGGAGAGTGAGAATTGATCAGAGTGATGTATGCTATTGTTGGCTGCCCTTGTGTCCTTGTTGGAGGCGCCTAGGAGTCCCTTTTACAGACCCAAGGGGCCTAGGAGCCGTTGGAATCCCATTTAGAAGGCAATACTTGCTTTCTGTCGGGTGGCGCACCGGACAGTCCGGTGCACCACCGGACAGGTCTATAGCCTGTCCGGTGCGCGATCTCCTTCCAAATCGGGCTCTGCTGACTGTTGGAGCAACAGTCGTCTTGGCTCACCGGACACTGTCCGGTGCACACCGGACAGTCCGGTGTGCCAACTATCCGTTGGCCCAGGCCACGCGTCGCCCGCTGATCGCGCTGCCGACCGTTGGCGAATTCGACTGTTGGCTCACCGGACAGTCCTGTGCACCACCGGACAGTCCGGTGAATTATAGCCGTACACCGCTAAACTATCCCGAGAGTGGCCTATTCACCGGAGTTCAGCCTGGCGCACCGGACACTGTCCGGTGCACCACCGGACAGTCCGGTGTGCCAGACTAGGCTGAGTCTTGGCTATACACAGACAAGCCTTTTGCATCTCTTCTCTTTTCTTCTTCTTTCTGTTTCTAATACTTAGACAAATATATTAGTACACAAAAACCAATGTACTAAGTCTAGAAACATACCTTCTCTTTGATTCTCACTTTTTTTTAACATTTGGCATGATTGAGAATGATGTTGGACTCATAAACCATCAAGTCAACCTGACTTGATCTAGATTGATATTTCTGAGCTCCAACATCCTGCAAAGGTCACATAGAATATCTCCAAGCATAGGAACAGCCCAAACTAAAGGTCAAGGTGCACTTAGCTCTTTTGGGCTGCTTCTAGTCCTGATTTTGACATTGGTTCTCCTTCCAGTGACCTTGTTCACTTTTTGAGCTTGGTCTTGAGCCTTATGACTTACACCACACAATTGTAGATGTTACCTCATTGGTTGTAAGTCATGTCCTTATGTAGTGTTCCTCAATGTACCATAACTCTTCTTAACTCGATCAACCTTGATTCTGCAAGTCTTCTTCTTCACCCCTGGCTTTGGGTTCCTGGTCTCCTTGACTTTCTCCCGTACACTCGGTACCTTGAAGCTCTTCTTGCTTCCATCCTTGGTCTGATCGGTTGTCTCCAAGTTATGCACATCAAGTCTCACTTTAGCAATGTCCATCTTTCTTGTGATGTCCATTATCTATAGATAATTCCGTCTTTGGACCATCACACTTGTTTACTTGTGTTGAACCCTGTTAGCTTTGCATTCAGCACCTGTTCAACACTTAACACACTTGTTAGTCCTTTAATTGGGTTGTCATCCAAACACCAAAACCCACAAGAGAGCTTTCACATATTCAAGGGACAATGAAGTGAAGAGTTCTCTTCTCTCCACCTCTACTCATGATAACTTGGTTTTAGTTTAACACACATAGTTTGAATAATGATATACACGCATGTAAAAGCACAATCAATCTACAATAATAAGTTCACAAATTCATACACACTTACGCATAATTATATATGCACAAATTGATAATTAACAATGACGTGAGTGCATGACACATGAAAGTTCTGGTAATCCGGGTGTTTCGGTTACCCGATTGTGGTGCCCGAATTACCTAAAATAGTTATATAGTATGAGTCAGTTGTCGCGTTTTCAACGGAGTTTACTCTAACACCTATTTGGATTTTTGCAATTAAATTTATTATAACAATTATAATTTAGGCGTAGACTGGTTAATCTAATATGGTTATATATAAAAAATATTTATACGTAATCAAGTAAAAAAAGGCCTGTTATAAATTATAGAGTAGAAACATAACATTGTGATTTACAGAATCAATTTTCATCCTACACGCTACAAATTTAAAATAGGCTTGTATGCTAACTCGAGGAAGTTACGAAATGACAAATTCCAAACTAGATAGTTTAATCTATAAAGTCGATTGCAAATTTTTTTTTAAAAAAAAAATAAAAGAATCTAAATGACCACTAATAGAGGCGGGATGACAAACGAAAACGAAATTAACGTTGAGAAGCAGAAGGAAGCGGTGTGTCGACACGATCCATAGGATTGCTTCATAAGCAACATGATTGGGTATCTTGACATCCTGTGGCCCGCGGAGCTGGGCCTGTGTCACTTAGCGGCCTGTGGAGAAAGCGTCAGGTGCTTCACTAGTACGCAGCGTCTCCCGTGCCCTTTGGGATAGTTTTGTCTTGTGGTCCGTCCGTCCAAGTCCAGGAGGCACTGCCGCATTACACTGACTGATGTTGATTGATAATAGGAGTACAGCAGTGAGCTAACGATATTTTCTCAAAATTTTGGCCGGAAGAGCGAGCGGCACATCAGAGTCTTGGGCCGCAGCGGGTACAGTACAGAGTGCTTTCGATTTGACAACTGAGGCCCGCGGCGCCAGCACACAGACACACAGTGATTCTCATCTCCTGATCGCTCAGGCATCTGGTCAATTACACGAACCACAATGCACCCTCCTGCCTCCAGGTCACGGCTCACGACACGCCAATTTTTCACGCCTGCGCGGTGGGCCCTCGGCTCAGCTGCATGTGCGCGCCGGCAGGAGACAATACAAGGCCACGTGACGCGAGAGCCACCTCGGCGCAGCCTCGAGTCAACCTGAAGCTTGGGACTGAGGTGCAATGGTGTTTTTGGTTTCCTCTCTCCCGCCACGTCCACATACTAGAGGTTAGTTTAGAAACTTCATTTTTCCATAAAATTTATATTTTTTTCAAGAGAAAATAAGCTAATTTTCCTTAGAAAAATTAAATTTCCTTGGAAAAATATGGTTTAGCCCTAGAGATCTGTTTTGGTTGTTTCTCTCGCTTGCCACAATTTACCATACATAATGTTATTACCTTTATTTACCTTTTTAGTTCATCATACTTGAGAGATCATAAAACACATATCATTACCTTTATTTACCTTTTTAGTTAGCTTACAAAATTAGATTCTATCAATATATGGATCATTTAAAATGGAATATATATATGCATCCTAGGAATTTATTTTTGTGTATGGTACTCCTAGATTTCGAGATGGACTAAGACTATATACAAAATGAGCCTCCAACTTGGCATAGACGCCCTTGCTAGCCTCCAAAGATGGTGGCCAGGGATAAAAGTATGAAGGGCTTCCTTGGTGTGTTCTCCATCTTCTTGGGCGTGCCCCAACCTAGGTTAGAGTTCTATGGTGAATATCAAACTCACAACAAGGACATAGGTCTTGGCAACAACAAAATGAACTTATCATGATGACGTGGAGGATTTATTGACATGATTTGAATGCCAAACCATATCTATTTGAAAGTTGATCAAAGAAGCTTTCTATCAAGTGCTCATGAATTTCAAACTCACTCTAGATGAAGGAGTTGTAACCTTTCCAATAAAGTACTATCTAGCCGTTGACGAGTTGAAAGTTTGGCTTTGATGGACTTGCACTTCGAGGTCAACCTTGTTCATGGAATTACATGATCCATCATCATCATCATCCTGGTCCCTAAGCACATTAAAGTATCGATATTAGATAGCAACCAATTCTTAGTTACATTATTGTGTAAAGATAGAAACGAACTCACCTTATATTTAATTTTCATGGGTGTATCGATAGGTGTCTTGTTCTTATCATCCTGTCCTTGATAGTAAACTGCCTTTGTTTGATCTTAGTTAGTAGGCAGTAACCAGTAGTGCGCCTCTTCATGAAATTTAACAGGTTTCTTTAAATCAAAACTTGAAGATCATGTCATGGCATATATATTATAATTGTAAACCTCTAGTTGACTATATTATTGCACAACGAAAGGAGAATTAAAATCTGAACAAGTATAGACACGATACACCATATACTCTCCTTTATAACTATATTTGCTAATAAAATTGTACGCACACATCTAGGCAACCATGGCAATTTAGAATAAGCATAAAATTTGTCCTTCAACATATTTAGATTACATAGGCTACAAAATTCAATACAACCCGGAGTAGGTGAAGACTACAATAATTTTAACTTATCTTATTAAGTAGTAATAGGAAGCACAAGTATTTCATTCTAAACACAAGAACCAACCTCACTCACTAATCGTGGCGCATGTATAATGAAAGCACTATCACACAACTCTTCTTTATCACAAGAATTAGCTAAATAGTTATTTTATGAAAAAAAGATAAATTGTGTTTAGTGTTCACTAGATGTTTATCTATTACAACATGTGGTGGATAAATTCTGCACGACATAACTAATTTCAGCAACACCAGAGTTTGTAGCAAGCATAAAAGAACCCTTTTAATTCGCATGCTTTGCTTATTTACAGATTTGGTTGAATCAGATGCAGCTCGAAGGCATATCCCCAAATGCAGCATGCTGGGGATTCAGTAGTTTCTGCTTTCAGACGTAGTGGGCCAATTTGAAGACGCTCTAGACATGTTCAGTGAGATGCTTGCTTCTGACGAAAACACGGCCCAGTCTGCGCACTTGGAGCTTGTTAAAACAGCAGCTTCTGAAGACAATGGGACGGCAATTCATGCTTTGTGCTGTGGAAATGGTCTGCTGCTGTCTAAAAATCCGTGAGCCCGGTGCAGGCAAGAGAACAGTGCTAGCTGCTGCTGCTTGTGGTTGCACAGAGCTCCCTCTACAGATCTTGAATTATTAGTTGCACAAGAGAAGTCGCACTGTGACTTGTGGATAACATGTTGAGAGGCGTTGCGCTTTTGTTGTTATGTATATATGTCTGCCCAGTTTGCTCGGTTTTGGATCAGAATCTTTACGCTGACATCCCTGGTTTGGAATTGGGTCTGGGTCTGGGTCTGATTTGAGTGGCGTTTTCATGAGGCCAGAAGGTTCCAATCAGGAACCCAGCACCCTACAGAGCACGATGCAGGCAGCGCGCAAACAGGGCGCTGCCTGTGCTGGCATCCTCCGAAAGCTTTTGCTTGCAGCTACAGGTGTTTGTGTTTCAATTATTTGCACCAAAAAAAAAAAGCGTGCAGTTGTGAAACGTGCTGCGATTGCGATGGCTGTCCAGTTTGCTCCATTTGGGATCAGCAGACAGCAGGCAGGCTGTGCACTCCCTGCTGTTCCCTTTTGGGAATTTCAGAAGCCAAGGTCGGTCTAGATGCTTTTGGCTAGGTAGTCTCCTGGCAATAGATTAACTGTACGTCCATACTGAGAACTGTAACTATCGCTGTACTGTAACGTGCAATGTCTTCCTTTTTTCTTGTATAAAGGAACAGAATAATGGCAGGAATTATTTATTGCTCTGTCAGACGATAAATACATAGTGGCCGAACATACATACTGCGTCTGCGTGCTGTCGATTTCCGAAATCTTCAGAAAAGAACGTTTCGAATGTTTACATGATCTGGAGAGGAAGAAGCCCCCAACAGTTACACTTGGGCAAAAGTGTTTTTCAGTGGCTTTCTGCATTTTAACCGGAGGCTCCCCGTCACGCACAATGCAAGCTCATGTTGTCCACCCACCCGGTAGCAAGAGCAGCTCCACGCCCGCTGCGGCTGCGCCGGGCCGGCTTGCCGCTCGACGTCCGGCCGCTTTCGACACGCGGCCCAGGCTTTAGCAAGGCGCCACGTGAGGAGTGGACGGGCGCCCCCCCGCCCAGTGCGGAGGCACGACGTGCCATGGCGGGTAGCACAAGCGTAGCCCCACCATGTGTCTCCGGCGGGGAAAAAGCCTATGTTGCCATCCTCCGCCAACCTCCTTCTGGTAAAGAATAGAAGAGTTTGTTGACTTGCCGATGCCACTGCTACTCTCTGCCAAAGTTGCCCCGGTGGGGATTTTGTTCCGTTTTGCTCGGAGGCTTGGGAGTGTACTCCCTCCGGTGCAGTAAAAGAAGTCATCCTGCGCGTGACCGAGCGTGCACAAAAAGAAGTCGTTGTTGCCCCTAGTAATTGCACAAAAAAAGATGCATTTAAGAGGAATCGAACTTGAGACCTCCAGTCTAGAATGCCTTGGAGCTACTGCAGTAACCAATCAAGCTTGATTGTTTTAGTGACGTTAATGCACCCATATCCCTATTTAATAGGGGCAAACAGGGAAAACTCTATGATAATTAATCACTCCTTCGTATGCACAATCATGTCCTAAACGACTACCTTTAGAGGGAGTATGTAGCTGCCGGACGGACGGACTAGTAGATCCGATCATGGGCTGCCCAGTGGCCAGCGAACCCGGGGGCCTACATGGGCCACCGCGCCAGGACACAGCACAACACAACACAGCCCCGTTCATCATTGACTCATCGTCGTGCGTTCCCTCATCGTGTTTTGTTGCTGCCGCGAAGTTGGCAGTTGGAACAAGAAAACCTTATCCGAATAGTCTCTCTAATAAAAGAAATCATGTGAAAGCAATGTAGCTTCCCAGTCACACCGTGAGTGAATTCACGGCATTTCATCATAGGCATGAAGTTTGCGTGACATACAAGCCAGCGCCTGGGCACGCTGTCAGTATGGAATGAGGCGGCCGATGATTGGACTCGCTTGGTGATAATAGTTTGGAGCCGGTTGCTTTGCTTTGCTCCCAGGTGAACTCAACATGATTCAGCTTCAGGACGAAGACACAAGGGCGAATACTATCACAGGCATCACAAAAGAGGGATCGGAAGAGAAGCTGAAGAAAAATTACACTTCTTTGCTTGGATGAATGAAGCCTGAAAGAGAGAGGGAGATGACGGGGAAAAAACGAAAATTTGATCCAACAAAACAATGCCCTGAAAAGACCCAAAAAAAAGAAAGAGCGAAAATAAAAAAAAAATAAACAAAGAAGAAACAGAACACCAGTGTCCATCGACATGCAGGCACCAGGAACCTATGCAATTGAATCCGGCCAAGAACATTTACCCCGCTAGCAGCGTCACGGCGTCGGGGCGGCGGGAGGCGTGCCCCCCGACCGCTCCTCCTCCGACGTGCCGCGCACGCCCTCGCTCTCCTCCGTCGTGGTCCGGCCGCCGTGGCCGGCGCCGATCTCCTCGACCATCCTTACCACGTCGGGGGCGTCGGGCCGCGCGTCGGGGACGGTGGCCACGCACGCCATGGCCACCTGCAGCAGCGCCACCATCTCCTCCTCGGCGCTGGCGCCCAGGCGCACCAGCTCGACGTCGAACACCTCGGCGGTCCACTCCTCCCGCACCACGGACTGCACCCAGCGGGGCAGGTCCAGCGTGCCGTCGCCCTCCAGCGACGCGTGCGAGGGGGACTTGCCCGTCAGGAGCTCCAGCAGGAGCACGCCCAGGGAGTACACGTCCGACTTGTACGTCAGCCGCCGCGCGTCCACCGCCTCCGGGGCGCGGTACCCGCCGGCCCGCGCCGCCGTCGACGCCGCGAACAGCTGGTGCAGGCCGAAGTCGGAGAGCGCCGCCGCGTCGGCGTCCGGGCGGAGCAGCACGTTCGAGGCCTTCACGTTGCCGTGCACCAGGTTGTGCGCCGTGTGCAGGTGCGCCAGCCCGCGCGCGGCGGACAGCGCCGCCCGCATGCGCGCTTCCCAGTCCAGCGGCGTCCGGCCCGAGCCCCGGCTCCCTGCGCGTGCATGCACAAACTCCCGTCAGAAAGCCCACGTTCACAAATGTCTAACTAGCAACACAGAAAAAAAAACACACCTACAAATCTTCGCAATGACTTGCGACGTCACACAAATGTCAACTGAGCAACGCACGCAGGTTTTTTGCATTACACGTAGCAACAAAAGTTCACGTTCACAAAATCCATGCGGCTGGCTGGCTGGCACTAAAAACCACAGACGTCGCAACGTGATACTACTGTAAGAAAACGAAGATTAGTTTATTCTGCCGGTGAGTCGACAATCATGTTGGACAGGTATGAAAACCACAGGGCGTTTGTCACCGACTCACCGTCAGGGAATTTGTGACGATCACACACATAAACAAACGTTGTGCAGACTGGAACGCAGAGAACAAGTAGCTAGTGCATCCATCTTGGAGAGGACAAGACACGAGCAACTAACTGGTCAAGTAGAAAAGTAGGGTTGGACAGCAGGCATCAAGCACACAACAAGGGATAAACAAAAAAAAATCATGGCCGTGGTAGGTTGATTAGGTCTACTGAGAAACCGAGCTAAGAAACTAAACGGTCTAATTAGAATAGCGCACCACACAGGGCATTCATAAGCGCATCTGCTAGATGGACTGGTAGGACGTGACAGGCCAGCTAGAACGCCGAACTAGTAGGTCGCATAATTGCACGGCCACAAAAAAAAAAAAAAAAAAAAAAAAAAAAAAGAGGCTGCGCGAGCTGTATTTTTGACTTGAGCGATCGACGGGCTTCTACAAGGAAAACTCTAAATGGTTCTGTACTCTAAATTTAGAGTACGAAACGTTCTCTATACCATCCAATAAGGAACTCTAAAAGGAACTCTAAAATATAGAGGACGTACGGCGAACTCTAAACATAGAGGAGTCCTTGCGTGCGCTATCCGCCTGCTCAGCACTGGGTCCGCTCTTCAATGCGGTCATTCGTCTACAGCTACCTCCGCTGGCCGATTAATTCAATTATTTTTTTTTGCGTGTAAACCTAATAGTAGCAGTATTTTTGCTAATTGGGATTATTAGATTAGTATTATCAGTTTATGTCCAATACATATATAGATATGTACGTAGACGATGTTATAAAAAACGATTAGTAATGTCGGTTGCAAAATGTAGTTATTATAATTAGTTCCTAATTCATTTTTATAAAATTTCTAGAAATAAATAACTTTATTTTTCCATTACGCACATAAGTTCAAATTGTATTAATATCAAAAAATGAGTATTAAAAATGAGTATATGAATTCTGTTATTACTGTAGATATAAAGTGTCGAATTTAGAGAACGTTGCTGGAGTTGACGAAGATATAGAGGACGAAATTTTTTAGAGGGTTCTGTAAAGGACAGAGAATATTCTTTTAGGTGATCGTGTTCCTGTTAAAGGCTGCTATAAAACGGCAGTGGCAGTGGCAGCTCTACGGTAGTCAGTGCACAGTGCTGTGGACCACCGCGCTACAGCTACGGAGTACTACAATACTGTGGCATTGACGCATTGTGCATGTTACGCCAGCTGTACAAACTACAAAGTTGAGAGAAACTGGTTGATTCCTTTTCCTTGGTGCCACAGGTGTGGCATCCATTGTCCCTGTCCGTTTTTTTTCCAGGATGGGTAACCGGCAACAACCTCAGCGCGTGCATCCAGCGTCCATGGATCGGGAGGGGAGGAGACCCCTGGACCGTGGGCACGCAGGGGAATAATGAGCCAGCCATGCATTGCCGTCCGTCGCCACCTCCTCCTCCTCCTCCTCCTCCTCCCGGGGTGGAAGGAGAAGGCGGAGGGCGGTGCGGGGGTTGAAGAAGTTCTGAAGCTGCGCTCGCCAGTCGCCAGCACGAAGCGAGCGCGGCCAAAGAGCCCAAGACCCCACGACAACTCACGCCGCATTACTCTACTGTCCTCCACCATATATCCCATCGCCAAAGTGCTACGCGTACAGGGAGTTCCTGTGGCAGAGCGAGGATAGTTAAAGTGGAGCACCGGACAGCTTCCAATTTGCCACCGGTCCCCAGAGCATATTTCCTACTGCTGCATGTACGCTGTAGGATCAAATGAGCAGTACCGGGAACAAGATATGGCGCCAGGTGGGTACAGTACAAATACGCAGACGCAGGGTCGTTCCTCACGTGCCAATAACTGCGGCGCGCCATTGCGTGCCCGTAGCGGGTTTCTGCTGTTCTGGATCCTTCAGCCAGAGGCTTGCTGGTCGCAATGCGACGGCTACCAATAATAAATGAGCGAAACAATTCTCGCCCACGGGGCGCACCCATCCCATCCCATCCCATCCGTCCGCCGTGACTATCCCTGCGAGGGGGCCGGCCCGGCAAGGCCAGGGCGTGGCAGGACCACGACCATCGGGAGGCTTTACAGGCAGGACCCTCACGCGGGCTCATCACTGCTGCGCACGACGCCACCACCACCACTCCGTCCGCACTGCCTCGTCGGGCGGGCAGCATCTCTCTCTTCCATCGCATCGCATCGCAGAAAAGCACGGGAAAAAACAAAGCGGGAGGAAGAAAAGCGCGCGAGAACCACCGCCACCACTCACCACACACCACCACCCGCCGCCGCCCACATGCCAGGACGGCGAAGCGGTCGCGGCAGCCTACCAACAGCCTACGATCGCCCGGCCATCAAAGCCGGCAGAATTTCCCGCGTCCAATTCAAGCGCGCCGCCGTGGGCGATGCGACGGACGCCGTACCGACGTGACGACGCGGGTTGCCCGAATTAAATTTTGACAAGGAGATGCTCTCTGGTGGTGGATTCCTCGCGCAGTCCTGCACGGACTGCTGTTGGTAAATGCTGCGTTCCAACGCGCCAACGAATGAATGAGTGGCGCTGCCGATCCGGCTATCCGAGGCGACGACTTGGACTTTGAAATCCCGCCCCGGAGTCTCCGAGTCCCTCTCCCTCCCCTCGCCGTCGCCGCAGTCCCTCTCAAGGCGGTAAACAAAACCCCAGCCGCGCCCGCGACGCAAAATCGAAGCAAATGCAGCAGCAGCAACGACCGCGACCCGATGGACGGCGACGCAATGCAAGCGCGAGCAAGAGGTCGGATAGTGTGGGCAGTGGGCACTGACCGTGGAGCATGGCGGAGAGGCTGCCGTTGGGGAGGTAGTCGTAGACGAGCAGCTTCTCGTCCTTGGAGAAGTAGTAGGCGCGGACGGGGAGCACGTTCCGGTGCTCCACCCTGCCGACCGCCTCCATGTGCGCGTCGAACTCGCGCCGCTGCACCGCCACGTCCTTGAGCCGCTTCACCACCACCGTCGTGCCTTCCTCCAGCACCGCCTTGTACGACGTCCCCACGCTCCCTTTGCCCAGCACCTCCGCCGATGCGCGCAGCAGGTCCTCCAGGTCGAAGCTGTACCCGGCGCCCTTCCCCACGAACACCAGCCGGCTCTGCTCCCCCCCGGCGGCGCCCGCCGCGGCGGCTGCGACGGCCGCGGCCGACCCGGACGCGCCGCCTCCGAGGTCCTCCTTGGACGAAGACGTCATGCCGCCGCCCTCGCCGGACGCCGGTGGGGGCTGGCCCCTGGCCGCTCCCGAAGCCGCCGCCGCAGACGTCGCGGCCTTGGGCCCCTCACGGGCGCCGGCGCTCCGACGTTTGGACACCGCGCAGAGCACGACGGCGATGAGGAGGAGGAGCCCCACCACCACGGCGCCCACGACGATGCCCGCGATTGCGGCGCCGGAGAGCTTCCGCTTCTTGGAGGAGGCCGCCGCGGGGCCAGGGCTATGCCCGGGCGATGGTGCTGGGGGAAAGAACGAGCTGCTGCAGGGCGGCAGCGGGTCCCCGCAGAGCTGGAGGTTTCCGGCGAAGGATTCCCGCGGGAAGTGCGAGAGCGATTTGGGGATGGAGCCGTTGAGGTTGTTGTCGGAGACGTTCAAGGCGCTGAGCCCCGCGATGCTGATGCTGGGAATGCTCCCGGAGAGGTGGTTGCCGTCGAGCTTGAGCACTCGCAGCGCGGTGAGGTTGTTGAGCGCGAAGGGGATGGAGCCCGAGAGGTTGTTGTGGGAGAGCACGAGGCGCTCGAGGCCGCCGAGCTTCTGGATTCCCGTCGGGATGGGGCCGGAGAGCAGATTCTGTTGCAGAAACAGCGCCTTGAGGCTGGCAAGCTGGAGCACGTCGTCGGGGACGGTCCCGAGGACGCGGTTGGAGCGGAGCGAGAGCACGCGGAGGTTGGTGAGCCGGCCGAGCGTGCCCGGCGGGATGGCGCCGACGAGGCCCACGCCCGGGAGGCGCACCTCGACGACGGTGGAGTTGGCGTTGTCGCACGTGACCCCGACCCAGCCGCACGCCGGGGTGGAGGCGTTCCACCCGAGGCGGCGCTCGTGCGGGGTCGCGGTGAGGAACGCCAGCAGAGCGGACCGCTCGCTCGGCGGCGGCTCCGCGACGGCGCAGCACGTGAGGGCGGCGACCGCGAGCAGGGCCGCCAGCGCCGCTGCGGGCACGCTGGGGCCGGCCATTGCGACGTGCGGCGGAGCTGCGGACGCGGCTACGGGCGAGGCATTGGGGAGGAGGGGGGACCTGGAGCTGGATCTGAAGCTTTTCTCCTCACTGGCTGGCGCTGCCGTTTTCTTTTTTCTGCGGACGGTTTTTTTTTTCTTGTGTTTGTTTCTCTCGGAGTCTGAGGTGGGAAATTTCGGGAGGAAGAGAGGGAATGTGCGCGTGATAGCAGTAGGCTGTTTTTATGCGCGCGGGACGGGGAGTGTGGTGTGGGATCGAGACGGCAAGGACAGTGGCGGCACCCGTGACGGCGTCTTGTGCCGCTCTGGCCTGCTACTGCTAGTACTAATCAGCAAGTAGTCAGTGCGCGCTGAAGCCGCCGGCGGCATCGGTAGCTGCCTCGACCGGCGTGTGTCTCCGTCCTCCGCCTGCGCTTGGTGGTTGAGCTGGCCCTGCCCGGCGTGTGAACCGTGAACTGGATGCTGCTTTGTGCTCCCCACCGCGGTCGCTTGGATGTGCTTGTCGTCCAGCTGGAAGTGACACGTTGGCATGGCAAACATGCCGTGCGCCATGTTTTCTTCTCCACAGAAATGATAATGATGTGAGTACATCTACTTCCTCCGTTGCATAATATAACCGTTCCATAATACTTAACATTATAGATGCTCACGGCAAAGATCAATGGAGAAAAAAAAAGACTAAATCTTTATCTTTACTATTATAAAGTTTCCACAGTCGTCCATTTTACTAAAAAGTCTAGCCTAACTCGCGGTCTAAACATCAAATTCAATGCCCACGTCCACCAACTTCTACGATTATTCAAAAACAGAGTAAAATTATGCATAAGTAAAGTTTCGAACCCTGGTTATTGGATGTACCATTACATCCACCTAACCAACAGAACCCATAGTTTTGTGTTTTATTAAAACAAAGTCATATGATGTATAGAAACCGTAGCGATACACACGGACATCTGACTAGTACTCTTAAAAGTATAAAGTAGTGATACAAATGTATTAGAAAAAAAATATTGAGAGAAGAGAGAAAGATGTATTAAAAACGAGAATAACAATCATTTCTAGCATAAATTTTAAATCTTGTGCACCGACTATTTTCTAATAGATGTAGTATAGGAATATGATAAAAGCGAAAACTCAGTTGCACCGATCGGGTATCTTGGAGAGCTTTTTTACTTTTAGGCCTTGCCGTCATGGGTCCTCACGACGACGTGATCCTTTTACGCGCCGCGCACGCAGGCTTTCGGCGGTGCTAAAGGAACAGGGGACTGTTGTTTGCCAGCAAACTCATGCACGATTACTGCTAGTATACAAATCGAATCTGCGGTTTGCCTGGCCCCAAGAACAAGAAAAGAAATCTAGGAACGAAACGGATAACCGCGTGCCAGCACACGTACGTCGCCGACGGTTAACCGGCGGTTTACGCCAAACGCGGGCACGGGCCGCGTCCCAATCGATGGAGAGTACTCGAGAGGTCGAGGCGGACGCTCGCCGGTCTCCGTCCGTGCGTCGGGGTCTGGACTGGATTAGGCGAGCAACCGGGAGCACATTAGCCACCAACGCACCCACACGGGCGCGCGGTCACACACACACACACAAGCAACGTGGCGGCGGTGGTGGTGGTGGTGGCGCGCGCCTCGATCCGAACCGCAAGCACCACCAGGATGACCAACCAAATCAGCTCTAATTGAAGGCTTGGGGGCGAAGCGAGTATGGGGGTGGGGTACGTCGACGTGTGTATGGGTCACCGCCGCCGCAAGCCTCGTGGGAGCGTGTGGGACACGATGCAATGCAACAGCAACACCGTTGTTTTCGAGTGCGCCATCATCATCCGCTTCAGTACGGTTGGCGTCTTGCCTCCGAGGGCCTGATGGCGCCATGCGTTTGATTTGACGAGCATGAGCCCGCTGTCAGGCCTGCCTGCCTGCCCCTGGATCTCGATGACTCGATGAGTGCTGGTCGGCGGCGTACGTACGTGCCGCGCAGACCCCTCACCGCCGCTCGACAGCGAGACCAGAACCAGATCGGCTCCCGTTGCCATCGTTGGCTCGCATCTAAAAACCGTACCTGTTGGGTGTTCTCGGCTCGGTCTCTTGTAAGAGTATAGTATCCAACAATAGCTCCTAATCAGTACTTTTCAACTTTTATTTTTAAAGAATATCACAAACAAACATGTTCATATATCACAATATGTGCTCCTAATTTTTCGTGCCTCCAAATATATATATATATATATATATATATATATATATATATATATATATATATATATATATATATATATATATATGTCGGCGTTTCGAGACCGGGGGTCCCTAAGCCGACGAGTGAGTGTGCCGCGTGTCCCAGCCCAGATGGGTCGAGCGTGTGGGCGAGCGCGAAGGGGGGAGAAGCGAGGTGGCCGGAGACGAGTCGTGAGAGAGGTGGGAATCCCGCGGCCTTCGTGTTCGACCCGCGCCCAGGTCGGGTGCGCTTGCAATAGGGGGTTACAAGCGTCCACGCGGGTGAGGGAAGCGAGCGGCCCCAAGAGAGCGCCTGCCCCGTCCTCGTCCCCGCGCGGCCAACCTTTTCTAAGAAGGCCCTGGTCCTTCCTTTTATAGGCGCAAGGAGAGGATCCAGGTGTACAATGGGGGTGTAGCAAGGTGCTACGTGTCTAGCGGGGGTGAGCTAGCGCCCTAAGTACATGCCAATGTGACAGCCGGAGAGATCTTGGCACCCAGCTGGTGTGGTGTCGTGGCTGTCGGAGGAGCAACGGAGCCTGGCGGAGGGACAGCTGTCGGAGCGGTTGGACCCTTGCTGACGTCCCCCTGCTTCCGTAAGGGAGCTGAGAGCCGCCATCGTCATGGGTCTAACGGGGCGCCATCATTGCCTATCTGGCGGAGCTAGCCAGATGGGACGCCGGTCTTGTTCCCTGCGGCCCGAGTCGGCTCGGGGTAGGGTGATGATGGCGCTTCCTGTTGACGTGGCGGACTTGTGTCCTAGGTCGGGCGACGTGGAGGCTCCTCCGAAGCCGAGGTCGAGTCTGTCCTACATGGCCGAGGCCGAGCCCGAGCTCCTGGGTCGGGCGAGGCGGAGGTCGTTCGGCAGAGGCCAGGGCGGAGTCCGACCCCATGGGGTCGGGCGAAGCGGAGTTCGTCGTCTTCTGGGGCCTAGCCCGAGTCCGAGCCCTGGGTCGGGCGGAGCGGAGTTCGCCGTCTTCCGGGGCCTTAGCCCGAGTCCGAGCCCTGGGTCGGGCGGAGCGGAGTTCGCCGTCTTCCGGGGCCTTAGCCCGAGTCCGAGCCCTGGGTCGGGCGGAGCGGAGTTCGCCGTCTTCCGGGGCCTTAGCCCGAGTCCGAGCCCTGGGTCGGGCGGAGCTTCCTATGGCGCCTTTGGCAAGGCCTGACTGCCTGTCAGTCTCACTCTGTCAAGTGGCACTGCAGTCGGAATGGCGCAGGCGGCGCTGTCCTTCTGTCAGACCGGTCAGTGGAGCGGCGAAGTGACGGCGGTCACTTCGGCTCTGCCGGGGGGCGCGCGTCAGGATAAAGGTGTCAGACTACCTTTGCGTTAAATGCCCCTGCGACTCGGTCGGTCGGCACGGCGATTTAGTCAGGGTTGCTTCTTAGCAAAGGCAAGGCCTCGGGCGAGCCGGAGATGTGTCTGCCGTTAAAAGGGGGCCTCGGGCGAGATGGAAACATCTCGGGGTCGGCTGCCCTTAACCGAGGCTAGGCTCGGGCGAGGCGTGATCGAGTCGCTCGTATGGACTGATCCCTGACTTAATCGCACCCATCAGGCCTCTGCAGCTTTATGCTGATGGGGGTTACCAGCTGAGAATTAGGCGTCTTGAGGGTACCCCTAATTATGGTCCCCGACAGTAGCCCCCGAGCCTCGAAGGGAGTGTTAGCACTCGCTTGGAGGGTTTCGTCGCACTTTTTTGCAAGGGGACCAGCCTTTCTCGGTTGCATTTTGTTCCGGTGGGTGCGCGCGAGCGCACCCACCGGGTGTAGCCCCCGAGGCCTCGGAGGAGTGGTTTCACTCCTTCGAGGTCTTAATGCCTTGCGTAATGCTTCGGTTGGTCTGGTGGTTCCCTCATGCGAACTGGCCGTAGCCCGGGTGCACGGTCGGGGCCCAAGTTCTCGGGCTGGTATGTTGACGCTGTCAACGGTTTGGCCGGAGCCGGGTTTGCGAGAGCAGCCCCCGAGCCTCCGCACAGGGCGAGAGGGCGATCAGGGACAGACTCGGCTTTTTTACATACGCCCCTACGTCGCCTTTCCGCAAGGAGGAGGGGGGAGAGCGCCATGTTACCCTCGATGGGCACCGAACATGGTGTCTCCGGTGAGCTGCAAGCGGGTAATCCGAGTGGACGTCCGTGCCCCGTTCGTTGGGGGTCGGCTAGGGGCCCTGAGGCACGCCCAAAAGTACCTGCGGGTGATCTGTCGGACCCGGTCCCCTGGCGACGGGGTCCGAGGGCTCGATGCCTCCCTCCGATGGGATTCCGTTACAAAATCGCTCCCGCTGGTCTCGGAAATGTCCTAGGGTACCTCGGGAGCGCAGCCCGAGCCTCGGTTATGTATCGAACGTACCCCTGGTCATCCCTCGCTCGGTGTCTGAGGCGACTGTGAACCCTTCGGGGGCCAGCCTTCGAACCCCTGATCAGTAATGGGCGCGGAGCCCGAGTAGCCTGAGGCGGCTGTGGAACCCTTCGGGGGGCCGGCCTTCGAACCTCTGACCAGTAGTGGGTGTAGGGCCCACGCGATATGAGGCGGCTGTTGAACCCCCCGAGGGGCCAGCCTTCGAACCCCTGATCAGTAAGGAGGCTCGAAGCCTAGTTCCTTCACGGGGAAGGATCCCTTTCGGGGTATCCCCCTTTCCCGGTCCCTGTCGCAAGTGATAGAGAAAGAGGAAAAAGGAAAAAGGATACGAAACCGAACGACGCGGCGTACCTTTTTTGGCGCGGTTGTTTCGGCGAAGGCGAAGCGTCGCCCGTTGCTCCTGCCAGAAGCGCCGCCTGTCTAGCCGCGGAGTTGATGCGACGGGGCGAGTAGTTGGCGGGGCTGCCGTTGCACGTGCACGAGTCGTTCGAGGAACGGCTGTTTCGCTTCACGTTTTTGAACCCCGCGTCCGGTCCGGGCGGAACGTTGGAACCGTCTTCGCCTTGGTCTTTATATACCCCGGAGTGGGTCTGGTGACGGTTCTCTGCTCCGCTTCCTGTCTCCCTCTTAGGTTTTTTGCAGCCTGAGAGACTTAGCCAGAGAAAAGGAAACCGCCCTCCCTGTCCTTTGCGCCGCCACCCCTTCCGCTCGGCGATGGCTGACCGGGTGACCATCATCTCGCCGCGCGACCCATGGCCCTTCTCCACGGTGACGGCGAGTGATCTGGAGGATCTCGCCGGCGAGGGTTTGCTTCGCATAGAATTGACACCCTTCGCAGGTGCGGACGATTCTAGTGGCGTCAGCCACCGCCGTCGGCCAGTAGAAGCCTTGCCGGAAAGCGTTCCCGACGAGGGCTCGGGGCGCTGCATGATGGCCGCAAGCCCCCGAGTGTATCTCTTGCAGGAGTTCCTGACCTTCGGCGATGGAGATGCATCGCTGGAGGATGCCTGAGGGGCTGCGGTGGTAAAGCTCCTTCTCATCGCCCAGCAGGACGAACGACTTGGCACGTCGCGCTACCCGCCGAGCCTCGGCTTGGTCGAGGGGTAGCTCTCCTTGGCGGAGATAGTGCAGGTATGGGGTCTGCCAATCTCGATCAGGCGTGACCTCGCTCCGCTCCTCCTCGATGCGTAGCACCTCGCCCTCAGGGGCCGAGGGTACCTCGGGCTGAACCGAGGACGCCTCGGGATGGGCCGAGGGTACCTCGGACCCGGGCGTGTCGTCGATCTTGATGGAGGGTTGGTGCAGATCCCGGAAGAAGACGTCCGGGGGAACCGTCGCTCGCCCCGAGGCTATCTTTGCCAGCTCGTCCGCAGTCTCGTTGTAGCGCCGGGCGACGTGGTTAAGCTCGAGCCCGTAGAACTTGTCTTCCAGGCGCCGAACCTCATCGCAGTAGGCCTCCATCTTCGGGTCGCGGCAGTGGGAGTTCTTCATGACTTGGTCGATGACGAGCTGCGAGTCGCCGCGAGCGTCGAGGCGTCGGACCCCTAGCTCGATGGCGATTCGCAATCCATTGATCAGAGCTTCGTACTCAGCCACATTGTTGGACGCCGGGAAATGGAGACGCAGCACGTAGCGCAGGTGTTTCCCGAGGGGCGAGACGAAGAGCAGGCCCGCGCCGGCTCCCGTCTTCATCAGCGACCCATCAAAAAACATGGTCCAGAGCTCCGGTTGGATCGGAGCTGTCGGCAGCTGGGTGTCGACCCATTCGGCTACGAAGTCCGCCAGTACCTGGGACTTGATGGCCTTCTGAGGGGCGAACGAGATTGTCTCGCCCATGATTTCCACCGCCCACTTTGCGATCCTGCCCGAGGCCTCTCGGCACTGGATGATCTCCCCCAGGGGGAAGGATGACACCACAGTTACCGGATGAGTCTCGAAGTAATGTCGCAACTTTCGCCTCGTCAGGATTACTGCATACAGTAGCTTCTGAACTTGTGGGTAGCGGACCTTGGTTTCGGACAGCACCTCGCTGACGAGGTAAACTGGCCTCTGAACGGGCAATGCATGCCCCTCTTCTTGCCTTTCGACCACAATCGCGGCGCTAACCACCTGAGTGGTCGCGGCGACGTAGACCAAGAGGGCTTCTCCATCGGCTGGGGGTACCAAGATAGGCGCCTGGGTGAGGAGCGCCTTCAGGTTCCCGAGAGCTTCCTCGGCCTCGGGGGTCCAAGTGAAGCACTCGGCCTTCCTTAAGAGGCGGTACAGAGGCAGGCCTCTTTCGCCGAGGCGTGAGATGAAACGGCTCAGGGCCGCGAGACATCCCATGACCCTCTGTACGCCTTTTAAGTCCTTGATGGGCCCCATGCTGGTGATGGCTGCGATTTTGTCCGGGTTGGCTTCGATGCCCCGCTTGGAGACGATGAACCCCAGGAGCATGCCTCGGGGCACCCCGAAGACACACTTCTCGGGATTGAGCTTGACGTCCTTTGCCTTGAGACACCGGAATGTCACTTCAAGGTCGGAGAGGAGGTCGGAGGCTTTCCTTGTCTTGACTACGATGTCATCGACGTAGGCCTCGACCGTGCGACCGATGTGTTCGCCGAACACATGGTTCATGCACCGCTGGTACGTCGCACCCGCGTTCCTCAAACCGAACGGCATGGTGACATAGCAGTACATGCCGAAGGGCGTGATGAAAGAAGTCGCGAGCTGGTCGGACTCTTTCATCTTGATTTGATGATACCCTGAGTAGGCATCGAGGAAAGACAGGGTTTCGCACCCAACAGGGGAATCCACGATTTGATCAATGCGAGGTAGAGGGTAGGGAACCTTCGGACATGCTTTGTTGAGACCAGTGTAGTCTACACACATCCGCCATTTCCCCCCTTTCTTTCTCACAAGCACAGGGTTGGCAAGCCATTCGGGATGGAATACCTCTTTGATGAACCCTGCTGCCATCAGCTTGTGGATCTCCTCACCTATCACTCTGCGCTTCTCCTCGTCGAACCGGCGCAGAGGCTGCCTGACCGGTCGGGCTCCGGCCCGAATATCCAGCGAGTGCTCGGCGACATCCCTCGGTATGCCGGGCATGTCCGAGGGACTCCACGCAAAGACGTCGACGTTTGCATGGAGAAAGTCGACGAGCACTGCTTCCTATTTGGGGTCGAGCCCGGAACCGATCCGGACCTGCTTGGAGGTGTCGCCACTGGGGTCGAGAGGGACGGCCTTAACCGTCTCCGCTGGCTCGAAATTGCCGGCGTGTCGCTTCACGTCTGGCACCTCTCGGGAGAGGTTTTCCAGGTCGGCGATGAGGGCCTCGGACTCGGCGAGGGCCTCGGCGTACTCCACGCACTCCACGTCGCATTCGAACGCGTGTTTGTACGTGGGGCCGACGGTGATGACCCCGTTGGGGCCCGACATCTTGAGCTTCAGGTAGGTGTAGTTGGGGACGGCCATGAACTTCGCGTAGCATGCCTCCCCAATACCGCGTGGTAGGTTCCTCGGAACCCGACCACCTCGAACGTCAGAATCTCCCTTCGGAAGTTAGAGGGCGTTCCGAAGCAGACAGGAAGGTCGAGCTGTCCGAGGGGCTGGACGCGCTTCCCAGGAATGATCCCGTGGAAGGGCGCAGCTCCTGCTCGGATGGAGGACAGATCGACGCGCAGGAGCCTGAGGGTCTCGGCGTAGATGATGTTGAGGCAGCTGCCCCCATCCATCAGGACCTTGGTGAGCCTGACGTCGCCGATGATGGGATCGACGACGAGCGGGTATTTCCCCGGGCTCGGCACGTGGTCGGGGTGGTCAGCTTGGTCGAAGGTGATGGGCTTGTCAGACCAGTCTAGGTAGACTGGCGCCGCCACCTTCACCGAGCAGACCCCCCGACGCTCTCGCTTGCGATGCCGAGCCGAGGCATTCGCCGCATGCCCTCCGTAGATCATGAAGCAGTCGCGGACCTCGGGGAACTCTCCTGCTTGGTGATCTTCCTTTTTGTCGTCGTCGCGGGCCCTGCCACCCTCTGCGGGTGGCCCGGCCCTATGGAAGTGGCGCCGAAGCATGACGCACTCCTCGAGGGTGTGCTTGACGGGCCCCTGATGGTAAGGGCACGGCTCCTTGAGCATCTTGTCGAAGAGGTTAGCACCTCCGGGGGGCTTCCGAGGGTTCTTGTACTCGGCGGCGGTGACAAGGTCTGCGTCGGCGGCGTCGCGTTTCGCTTGCGACTTCTTCTTGCCTTTCTTCTTGGCGCCGCGTGGAGTAGACTCCTCGGGAGCCTCTTCCGTCGGGCGGCCCTGGGGTGCTTGTCCTTTCGGAAGATGGCCTCGACCGCCTCCTGGCCAGAGGCGAACTTGGTGGCGATGTCCATCAGCTCGCTCGCCCTGGTGGGGGTCTTGCGACCCAACTTGCTCACCAGGTCGCGGCAGGTGGTGCCGGCAAGGAACGCGCCGATGACATCTGAGTCGGTGATGTTGGGCAGCTCGGTGCGCTGCTTCGAGAATCGCCGGATGTAGTCCCGAAGAGACTCTCCCGGCTGTTGCCGGCAGCTTCGGAGGTCCCAGGAATTCCTGGGGCGCACGTACGTGCCCTGGAAGTTGCCGGCGAAGGCTTGGACCAAATCCTCCCAGTTGGAGATCTGCCCCGGAGGCAGGTGCTCCAACCAGGCGGGAGCGGTGTCGGAGAGGAACAGAGGGAGGTTGCGGATGACGAGGTTGTCGTCGTCCGTTCCACCCAGTTGGCAGGCTAGGCGGTAGTCTGCGAGCCACAATTCCGGTCTCGTTTCCCCTGAGTACTTGGTGATAGTAGTCGGGGGTCGGAAACGGGCCGGAAACGGCGCCCGCCGGATGGCCCGGCTGAAGGCCTGCGGACCGGGTGGTTCGGGCGAGGGACTCCGATCCTCCCCACTGTCGTAGCATCCCCCACGCCTGGGGTGGTAGCCTCGGCGCACCCTTTCGTCGAGGCGGGCCCGACGGTCGCGACGATGGTGCTCGTTGCCGAGGTGGCCCGGGGCCGTAGGCGCGGTGTTGCGCGTGCGCCCGGTGTAGACCGAGGCTTCCCGCATGAATCGGGAAGTCGCGGCATGAGGTTCCGAGGGGTACCCCTGCCTTCGGGAGGCAGAGCTCTCGGCCCGCCGGGCCGCGGCGCCTTCCAGTAGATTCTTGAGCTCTCCCTGGATTCGCCGACCCTCGGTGGTTGATGGCTCCGGCATCGCGCGGAGGAGCGTCGCTGCGGCTGCCAGGTTCTGACCGACCCCGCTGGATGCGGGTGGCGGCCTGTCCCTGACATCGTTAGCGACGCGGTGCTGGAAACCCTGGGGTAGGTGACGTATTTCTCCGGCCGGGGGTTGGCCCGCCCATACCTGCCCGACGTC
The DNA here is from genome assembly GCA_029449295.1 of Zea luxurians. Classification (NCBI taxonomy): domain Eukaryota; kingdom Viridiplantae; phylum Streptophyta; class Magnoliopsida; order Poales; family Poaceae; genus Zea; species Zea luxurians. The sequence goes on along the minus strand of JAOPSE010000023.1, from coordinate 15,224,107 downwards.
CCGGCGGATCGACTCGAGCGCTCCTGCTCCCTCGTCGAGCCTGGCCTGCGCCCCGCGGACTTGCTCGAGCTGTGGGTCGTGACCCCCCGCCGGAACGGGGACCACAGCTAGCTCTCGCGGGATGTCGGCGCGAGGCGCCGGCCTAGGGAGATCGCCATCCTTCGGCATGCCGAGATGGTTGCCTTCGGAGGGATCCCCTAGCTCGACGTGGAAACATTCACGGCTCGGGCCGCAGTCCTTGTCGTCAAGGCTGCGGCTGCCATCGGAACAGTCGGAGAGGCAGTAGTCACATGCGGTCATAAAGTCCCGCATGGCACTGGGTTGCCAAATCCAGAGAAATCCCAGCAGATGCTGGGATCGTCATCTTCCTCGGACCTAGAGGGCCCGTAGGTCGAGACGTCCATCAATCGGTCCCAAGGCGACCGCACACGAAACCCCAGAGGGGTTGCACTCGCCTCAACGTGAGCGCCCGCCAAAGCGAGGTCGCTAGGCGGGTTGAGGCCGAGTCGAAATGACGTAGGATGGGAATCAGTCGGTACCTTTTGGTCGACGAGGAGCGACATAGTCACGTCGGGGACTGATTGCACCGTCGTCTTGGGTACGAGGGCGACGTCCTGCAGGCCCTCCGCGAGCGAGCTGGCGTCGTCCACTTGCTCGGGATTGGCGTGTCGCGGGGGGACGGCGCTCGCCTTCGTCTCAAACGCGAGGTTGACGCCCGACGCGCCCTCCGTTGGGGCGCTGGGAACGTCGGTTCGCTCGACAGCCGACGGAGCGCGGCCTCCCGCTCGGCCCTGGTTGCCCCGCCTCCTCCTCCGATGGCGGAAGAGAGGACGGGGCGAGCTTGAATGTTGTTCTTCCACCACGCGGGGAAGACGTCGTCGATTCCGCCGCCGGCGGGCGGGCTGTCGGCCGCCATTGTCGTCGTCGCGCGGCGGTGGAAGGAGTATCATGTCGTAGCTGCCGTCGAAAGACATGAACTCGAGACTCCCGAAACGGAGCACCGTCCCGGGTTGGAGAGATCGTTGGAGACTGCCCATCTGGAGCTTGACGGGAAGCTGCTCGTCAACACGCAGCAGGCCCCTACCTGGCGCGCCAACTGCCGGCGTTTCGAGACCGGGGGGTCCCTAAGCCGACGAGTGAGTGTGCCGCGTGCCCCAGCCCAGATGGGTCGAGCGCGTGGGCGAGCGTGAAGGGGGGAGAAGCGAGGTGGCCGGAGACGAGTCGTGAGAGAGGTGGGAATCCCGCGGCCTTCGTGTTCGACCCGCGCCCAGGTCGGGTGCGCTTGCAGTAGGGGGTTACAAGCGTCCACGCGGGTGAGGGAAGCGAGCGGCCCCAAGAGAGCGCCTGCCCCGTCCTCGTCCCCGCGCGACCAACCTTTTCTAAGAAGGCCCTGGTCCTTCCTTTTATAGGCGCAAGGAGAGGATCCAGGTGTACAATGGGGGTGTAGCAAGGTGCTACGTGTCTAGCGGGGGTGAGCTAGCGCCCTAAGTACATGCCAATGTGGCAGCCGGAGAGATCTTGGCACCCAACTGGTGTGGTGTCGTGGCTGTCGGAGGAGCAACGGAGCCTGGCGGAGGGACAGCTGTCGGAGCGGTTGGGCCCTTGCTGACGTCCCCCTGCTTCCGTAAGGGAGCTGAGAGCCGCCGTCGTCATGGGTCTAGCGGGGCGCCATCATTGCCTATCTGGCGGAGCTAGCCAGATGGGACGCCGGTCTTGTTCCCTGCGGCCCGAGTCGGCTCGGGGTAGGGTGATGATGGCGCTTCCTGTTGACGTGGCGGACTTGTGTCCTAGGTCGGGCGACGTGGAGGCTCCTCCGAAGCCGAGGTCGAGTCTGTCCTGCATGGCCGAGGCCGAGCCCGAGCTCCTGGGTCGGGCGAGGCGGAGGTCGTTCGGCAGAGGCCAGGGCGGAGTCCGACCCCATGGGGTCGGGCGAAGCGGAGTTCGTCGTCTTTTGGGGCCTAGCCCGAGTCCGAGCCCTGGGTCGGGCGGAGCGGAGTTCGCCGTCTTCCGGGGCCTTAGCCCGAGTCCGAGCCCTGGGTCGGGCGGAGCGGAGTTCGCCGTCTTCCGGGGCCTTAGCCCGAGTCCGAGCCCTGGGTCGGGCGGAGCGGAGTTCGCCGTCTTCCGGGGCCTTAGCCCGAGTCCGAGCCCTGGGTCGGGCGGAGCGGAGTTCGCCGTCTTCCGGGGCCTTAGCCCGAGTCCGAGCCCTGGGTCGGGCGGAGCTTCCTATGGCGCCTTTGGCAAGGCCTGACTGCCTGTCAGTCTCACTCTGTCAAGTGGCACTGCAGTCGGAATGGCGCAGGCGGCGCTGTCCTTCTGTCAGACCGGTCAGTGGAGCGGCAAAGTGACGGCGGTCACTTCGGCTCTGCCGGGGGGCGCGCGTCAGGATAAATGTGTCAGACTACCTTTGCGTTAAATGCCCCTGCGACTCGGTCGGTCGGCACGACGATTTAGTCAGGGTTGCTTCTTAGCGAAGGCAAGGCCTCGGGCGAGCCGGAGATGTGTCTGCCGTTAAAAGGGGACCTCGGGCGAGACGGAAACATCTCGGGGTCGGCTGCCCTTGCCCGAGGCTAGGCTCGGGCGAGGCGTGATCGAGTCGCTCGTATGGACTGATCCCTGACTTAATCGCACCCATCAGGCCTCTGCAGCTTTATGCTGATGGGGGTTACCAGCTGAGAATTAGGCGTCTTGAGGGTACCCCTAATTATGGTCCCCGACAATATATATATATATACTACTTATTAAGGCGGTAAGGGGTAGGCTGCCATTCCGTGTTCTGTCATTCCCATTACACCCTCCCTGCAAAGCTCATTCCCATTCCCGGCTGTCATTCCGTGTTCTGTCTTTTTCATTCCCCCTCCCCGCAAAACCCATTTCCATTCCCGACTGCCATTGCGTGTTCTGTCTTTTTCATTCCCCCTCCCCGCAAAGCCCATTTCCATTCCCGACTGCCATTGTGTGTTCTGTCATTCCCATTCCGCCCTCCCCCGCAAAGCTCATTCCCATTCCCGACTATCATTGTGTGTTCTGTCATTCCCATTCCACCCTCTCGGCACTGTCTTTCTCATTCCCATTCCCACGTGTATCTCACGCCTAGCTAAAATTAAATTAAAAAAAACACAAATGTGGCCCCAATGGGCTTCGAACCCACGACCCCTCAATCAAATGTGCTCGTAGCTACCACTACACCACATGTGTGTTTATGTCAATATTTGTTACAGTAAAAAATATCTACTACATCTCTCCCAAATCCCACTTGCTACCCTTGCACAATTGTAGTAGTAGATAATTATCAACGAGGTTACTGAATTATATTTTTAGACGGAGGCAATAGTATTTAAAGAAGAGCATTGCATGCAATTTCTTTTATTTTTATAATATTTTCAACTTAAATTATTTTTTATATGTGTGACATTTATTATCTGTAATATTTTTCCCATGAATCTGACTTGTAAGTCATTTTCATAAACCAACGTCAAAGATGAATCCATGTTTCTTACTTGGAAACCCCGAACAAACACCACTGGCAGGAGGCGCTCGCGTTGGCGTTGCTCATCGACGACGAGAAGAAGCTTGGTGACTGTCAGTTTGACCTTTGGAAGCAGTCCTACGTATCCGCATGCACCGTTGTGTTCGGCAAGCTCCGGCGCAGCCGCCGCTTGGACATGGTCCAGAGCGGCTGCACCGCGCTGTCCATCTTCAAACAGGGGGACCTCATGGTCGTCCCTAACGCCGGCGACTCTCGGGTTGTTCTAGGCACCACATCCGACGACGGCGCTGTCACGCCGTCCAGCTCATCATCCATCTGAAGCTCAACCTGTCACGTAAGTCACTACTGGCCGGCCATGAATTCTTGTGCGCTGGGACGACGGCCGTTGCTGACGTTGTGTGAGTGTCCTCGAACAAGATGTATATAGAGGAGTAGCACATTCGGTGGTGCAATGACTAGGTGTACTACCTCGCTGATGAGCCTGGGGTGCACTTCGTTTGGCAGTCCAGCCAAGAGTCATCGGTACTCGTCATGTCGTGCGCGTTCGATGACTACTATGTCAAGGTATGTGACGTCATCTTGGCGCCAGAGGTGACGTAGAGGAGGACCGATAGAAATGACCACTTGCCATCGTCAGGCTAGCTTTTATGCCAACCTGTCTTTAATTCTCTTCGCAGACACATACACTTGCCTTTTTTGTTTAAGCAAGCGTGTATGGTGGTGCGAACCTGATGACTGACAATGTACGAGGGAACTTGTACCAGCAGGTATGGCACGTGCTCTTCAATGATGAGACCATGCAAATCGTGGCATATATCGAAGTCTGCATGTGTCGGGGACCATAATTAGGGGTACCCTCAAGACTCCTAATTCTCAGCTGGTAACCCCCATCAGCATAAAGCTGCAAAGGCCTGATGGGTGCGATTAAGTCAGGGATCAGTCCATTCGAGCGACTCGATCGTGCCTCGCCCGAGCCTAGCCTTGGACAAGGGCAGCCGACCCCAGAGGATTTCCGTCTCGCCCGAGGCCCCCCTCCAACGGCGGACACATCTCCGGCTCGCCCGAGGCCCTGCCTTCCCTAAGAAGCAACCCTGACCAAATCGCCGCACCGACCGACCAAGTCGCAGGAGCATTTAACGCAAAGGTGACCTGATGCCTTTATCCTGACGCGCGCCCCCCGGCAGAGCCAAAGTGACCGCCGTCACTTCACCGCTCCACTGACCGGCCTGACAGAAGGACAGCGCCGCCTGCGCCACTCCGACTGCAGTGCCACTTAACAGAGTGAGACTGACAGGCAGTCAGGCCCTGCCAAAGGCACCATAGGAAGCTCCGCCCGACCCAGGGCTCGGACTCGGGCTAAGTCCCGGAAGACGGCGAACTTCGCTCCGCCCGACCCAGGGCTCGGACTCGGGCTAAGCCCCGGAAGACGGCGAACTCCGCTCCGCCCGACCCAGGTCTCGGACTCGGGCTAAGTCCCGGAAGACGGCGAACTCCGCTCCGCCCGACCCAGGGCTCGGACTCGGGCTAAGTCCCGGAAGACGGCGAACTCCGCTCCGCCCGACCCAGGGCTCGGACTCGGGCTAAGCCCCAGAAGACGGCGAACTCCGCTCCGCCCGACCCAGGGCTCGGACTCGGGCTAAGCCCCGGAAGACGGCGAACTCCGCTCCGCCCGACCCAGGGCTCGGACTCGGGCTCAGCCCCAGAAGACGACGAACTCCGCTTCGCCCGACCCCAGGGCTCGGTCTCCGCCCTGGCCTCTGCCGAACGACCTCCGCCTCACCCGACCCAGGGGCTCAGACTCGGCCTCGGCCATGGAAGACAGACTCGACCTCGGCTTCGGAGGAGCCTCCATGTCGCCCAACCTAGGGCGCAGGCCAGCCACGTCAACAGGAAGCGCCATCATCACCCTACCCCGAGCTGACTCGGGCCGCAGAGAACAAGACCGGTGTCCCATCTGGCTAGCTCCGCCAGATAGGCAATGATGGCGCCCCGCATGCTCTGTGACAACGGCGGCTCTCAGCTCCCTTACGGAAGCAGGAGGACGTCAGCAAGGACTCAACCGCTCCGATAGCTGTCCCTCCGCCAGGCTCCGTCGCTCCTCCGACGGCCACGACTTCACACCAGCTGGGTGCCATCATCTCTCCGGCTGCCACATCGGCATGTACTTAGGGCGCTAGCTCTCCCCCGCTAGACACGTAGCACTCTGCTACACCCCCATTGTACACCTGGATCCTCTCCTTACGCCTATAAAAGGAAGGACCAGGGCCCTCTTAGAGAAGGTTGGCCGCGCGGGGACGAGGACGGGACAGGCGCTCTCTTGGGGCCGCTCGCTTCCCTCTCCCGCGTGGACGCTTGTAACCCCCTACTGCAAGCGCACCCGACCTGGGCGCGGGACGAACACGAAGGCCGCGGGATTCCCACCTCTCTCACGCCGGTCTTCGGCCGCCTCGCTCCTTTCCACCCTTCGTGCTCGCCCAGGCGCTCGACCCATCTGGGCTGGGGCACGCGGCGACACTCACTCGTCGGCCCGAGGGACCCCCCGGTCTCGAAACGCCGATAGTTGGCGCGCCAGGTAGGGGCCTGCTGCGTGTTGACGAACAGCTTCCCGTCAAGCTCCAGATGGGCAGTCTCCAGCAACCTCTCCGACCCGGGACGGTGCTCCGTTTCGGGAGTCTTGGGTTCATGTCCTTCGATGGCAGCTACGACATGATACTCCTTCCACCGCCGCGCGACAACGACAATGGCGGCCGACAGCCCACCCGCCGGCGGCGGAATCGACGACGTCTTCCCCGCGTGGTGGAAGAACAACATTCGAACTCGCCCCGTCCTCTCCCCCGCCAACGGAGGAGGAGGTGGGGCAACCAAGGCCAAGCAGGAGGCCGCGCCTCGTCGGCTGTCGAGCGAGTCGACGTCCCTAGCGCCCCAACAGGGGGCGCGTCGAGCATCGACCTCGCGTTTGAGACAAAGGCGAGCGCCGTCTCCCCGCGACACGCCAATCCCGAGCAAGCGAACGACGCCAGCACGCTCGCGGAAGGCTTGCTGGGCATCACCCTCGTACCTGAGATGACGGTGCAGTCAGTCCCCGACGTGACTTCATCGCTGTTCGTCGACCAAAAGGTACCGACCGATTCCCATCCTACGTCATTTAGATTCAGCCTCAACCCGCCTGGCGACCTTGCTTTGGCGGGCACTCTCATAGAGGCGAGTTCAAACCCTCTGGGGTTTCGCATGCGGTCGCCTTGGGACCGGCTGACGGACGTCTCGACCTATGGGCCCTCCGGGTCCGAGGAAGACGACGACCCCAGCATCTGTTGGGACTTGGCAACCCTAGTGCCATGCGGGACTTCATGACCACATGTGACTACTTCCTCTCCGACTGTTCCGACGGTAGCCGCAGCCTCGACGACGAGGACTGCGGCCCAAGCCGCGAATGTTTCCACGTCGATCTAGGGGGTCCCTCCGATGGCAATCATCTCGGCATGCCGGAGGACGGTGATCTCCCTAGGCCGGTGCCTCGTGCTGACATCCCGCGGGAGCTAGCTGTGGTCCCCGTTCCGGCGGGGGGTCACGACCCACAGCTCGAGCAAGTCCGCGGGGCGCAGGCCAGGCTCGACGAGGGAGCAGGAGCGCTTGAGCCGATCCGCCGGGACGTCGGGCTGGCATGGGCGGGCCAACCCCCGGCCGGAGAAATACGTCACCTGCCCCAGGGTCTCCAGCTCCGCGTCGCCAACGACGTCAGGGTCAGGCCGCCACCCACATCCAGTGGGGTCGGTCAGAACCTGGCTGCAGCAGCGATGCTTCTCCGCGCGATGCCGGAGCCATCAACCACCGAGGGTCGGCGAATCCAGGGAGAGCTCAAGAATCTCCTAGAAGGCGCTGCGGTCCGACGGGCCGAGAGCTCTGCCTCCCAAAGGCAGGGATACCCCTCGGAACCTCATGCCGCGACTTCCCGATTCATGCGGGAAGCCTCGGTCTACACCGGGCGCACGCGCAACACCGCGCCTGCGGCCCTGGGCCACCTCGACAACGAGCACCATCATCGCGACCGTCGGGCCCACCTCGACGAGAGGGTGCGCCGAGGCTATCACCCCAGGCGTGGGGGACGCTACGACAGCGGGGAGGATCGGAGTCCCTCGCCCGAACCACCCGGTCCGCAGGCCTTCAGCCGGGCCATCCGGCGGGCACCGTTCTCGACCCGGTTCCGACCCCCGACTACTATCACAAAGTACTCGGGGGAAACGAGACCGGAATTGTGGCTCGCGGACTACCGCCTAGCCTGCCAGCTGGGTGGAACGGACGACGACAACCTCATCATCCGCAACCTCCCCCTGTTCCTCTCCGACACCGCTCGCGCCTGGTTGGAGCACCTGCCTCCGGGGCAGATCTCCAACTGGGATGACCTGGTCCAAGCCTTCGCCGGCAATTTCCAGGGCACGTATGTGCGCCCCGGGAATTCCTGGGACCTCCGAAGCTGCCGGCAGCAGCCGGGAGAGTCTCTCCGGGACTACATCCGGCGATTCTCGAAGCAGCGCACCGAGCTGCCCAACATCACCGACTCGGATGTCATCGGCGCGTTCCTTGCCGGCACCACCTGCCGTGACCTGGTGAGCTAGTTGGGTCGCAAGACCCCCACCAGGGCGAGCGAGCTGATGGACATCGCCACCAAGTTCGCCTCTGGCCAGGAGGCGGTCGAGGCTATCTTCCGAAAGGACAAGCAGCCCCAGGGCCGCCCACCGGAAGATGCTCCCGAGGCGTCTACTCAGCGCGGCGCGCGGCGCCAAGAAGAAAGGCAAGAAGAAGTCGCAAGCGAAACGCGACGCCGCCAACGCGGACCTTGTCGCCGCTGAGCACAAGAACCCTCGGAAGCCCCCCGGAGGTGCCAACATCTTCGACAAGATGCTCAAGGAGCCGTTCCCCTATCATCAGGGGCCCGTCAAGCACACCCTTGAGGAGTGCATCATGCTTCGGCGCCACTTCCACAGGGCCGGGTTACCCGCGGAGGGTGGCAGGGCCCGCGACGACGACAAGAAGGAAGATCACCGAGCAGGAGAGTTCCTCGAGGTCCGCGACTGCTTCATGATCTACGGTGGGCATGCGGTGAATGCCTCGGCTCGGCACCGCAAGCAAGAGCGCCGAGAGGTCTGCTCGGTCAAGGTGGCGGCGCCGGTCTATCTAGACTGGTCCGACAAGCCCATCACCTTCGACCAAGACGACCACCCCGACCACGTGCTGAGCCCGGGGAAATACCCGCTCGTCGTCGACCCCGTCATCGGCGACGTCAGGCTCACCAAGGTCCTTATGGACGGGGGCAGCAGTCTCAACATCATCTACGCCGAGACCCTCAGGCTCCTGCGCGTCGATCTGTCCTCCGTTCGAGCAGGCGCTGCGCCCTTCCACGGGATCATTCCCGGGAAGCGCGTCCAGCCCCTCGGACGACTCGACCTTCCCGTCTGCTTCGGAACACCCTCCAACTTCCGAAGGGAGACTCTGACGTTCGAGGTGGTCGGGTTCCGAGGAACCTACCACGCGGTACTAGGGAGGCCATGCTACGCGAAGTTCATGGCCGTCCCCAACTACACCTACCTGAAGCTCAAGATGTCGGGCCCCAACGGGGTCATCACCGTCGGCCCCACGTACAAACACGCGTTCGAATGCGACGTGGAGTGCGTGGAGTACGCCGAGGCCCTCGCCGAGTCCGAGGCCCTCATCGCCGACCTGGAAAGCCTCTCCAAAGAGGTGCCAGACGTGAAGCGTCATGCCAGCAACTTCGAGCCAGTGGAGACGGTTAAGGCCGTCCCCCTCGACCCCAGTGGCGACGCCTCCAAGCAGATCCAGATCGGTTCCGGGCTCGACCCCAAACAGGAAACAGTGCTCGTCGACTTTCTCCGCGCGAACGCCGACGTCTTCGCGTGAAGTCCCTCGGACATGCCCGGCATACCGAGGGATGTCGCCGAGCACTCGCTGGATATTCGGGCCGGAGCCCGACCCGTCAAAATAGCCTCTGCGCTGATTCAACGAGGAGAAGCGCAGAGCAATAGGCGAGGAGATCCACAAGCTAAAAGAAGCGAAAAGCATCAAGCTCAACCCTGAAAGGTGGGTCCTCGGGGCGCCCCAGGGCATGGTCTTGGGGTTCATCATCTCCAAGCAGGGCATCGAAGCCAACCAGGAGAAGACCCCCGACCATCGCACAGCACCCCGAGCCCTTGCTGGGGGCACCCGGGGGCTGCACGCACCCCCGGGAGAGGCCGCGTGTCATCGCCGACGTTCTGGAGCCCAGAACGTACAAGCTGGCCGGCGGTCAAGGCGAGGTCTACGGCAACGCTTGGAACATCCGACAGCTACGTCGCTTCTACCCTTAAGATGTTTTCAAGCTGTTCGTATACTTCGCTCCCACACAAGTCTTAGTCGTCAAGGAAGGGTCGGCCTCGCCTCGGCAGAGCCCGACCCTCCCTCGGGGGCTAAAAAGGGGGGAACCCCTCTACGTCAAGATCGTCCAAAATTTTCGGTCAAAAAGGCTTTTGCGTTCTCCCGGCTATGTCAGAGACAGGGCCCCAAGGAGCGAACGTGGGTGCATGTAAGTGCAAAGGCCGACTGAGCCGAGGGATTCCTATGCCTCCGGGTTAGGGACACCTTCACTCGTCACCCGCCACGAAAAATGACCCCTACTCGGGAAGCCGCCCTGTTATTGACAGACAAAGCCGGACACGCAAAATAAAAGGAAGAGTACGACTTCATGCAATGGAAACAAAGTGTTCAGGCCACAGCGGCCGCAGGAAGACACACGCGCATCCAACAGAAACTGTTCCAACAAGAGTTAGGCGTCGCCTTGGGAAGGAGCCGCGCCTTCAGCTCCGTCCCCGCCTTCGGTAAGGTCCATCTCGGCTTCCGGTGACGGCGCAGGAGGCAGGATTTCCGCCTCAAAGGTAGTCGCCAGCACTGCGCTCGGACCCGCGGCAACCGCGTCGAGCCACTGGACTTCCGCCAGGGCAGCTTCGTCTTCGTCAGGAAGACAGTACCCCTCACTAACCCGCTCTAGGTCCACAACGTAGTGGGAAGCGAGCACGGCGAAGGCCCGCCTGACGCCGTGGTGTAGCGCCTCGCGGAGTCTGCCGCGCGCGTGATCACCCAAGGCTTGAAGGCGGCTTTGAGGGGAGCTTCCTGAAGGAACGTCACCGGAGCCAAGGATCCGATAAACGTCCGAGACGGCTTCGGACATGGCCGCGAGGTCGGCCTCCCTCTGCTCGGCCGCCCCGGCAAGCGCCTCGGCAAGCGCCTTGGCGGACTCATCGAGGGCGGACTCGAGCTCTGCGAACAGCCAGAAGAAAGATCTCAAACACAAGCAGAGGAAACAAACAAGAACAAGAACCAAGGATGGCCATGGCGTACCTTCGGCTCGGGCACGCTGCTCCGAGGTCGCGACCTGGGCTGCGGCTAAGTCAGCTGCGAGGGTTTCGGCCCGGCTTTCGGCCTCGGCAGCCCGGCCCCGAGATTGGTCCCGCTCCTCGACGACCTGGACGAACTCCGACCGCTGCCGTTGCACCTCTGCGCGCGCCGCGGCCGCCTCTGCGCGCGCCGCAGCCGCCTCCGCGCGCGCCGCTGCCGCCTCGGCTTTCAGGTCAGTGCAGAGCAACTGGAGGTCCGCTACCTCGGCACCCTGCTGAGAAAGGCGCGCAGTAGCCCCGGCAAGCGAGGTCCTCAGGGACCGCAGCGAGCCCCAGACATCGACCTCGCGGCGGATGAACGATGACTTGGCGGCGCTCCGATCCGTCAGGTCATGAGGGAAGGAAACGGGGCGTCACGAAGAACGCCTCGGTCACAGAAGAGAAAAGGTATGCCAGAAACCGTTACCTGGAGGATTCTGGGGATGTCCCTGCAGAAAACCTCCAGCGACGACCGGAGCGACCCCACCGTTGCTTCAGCACACTCGCGGAGCTCATCCCAGGACTGGTCCTCCCGTTCATCGTCGAGAACGAAGACGGGGTCCGAGGCCTCACGGGTCCGGAACCGGAGCAACTGGCGCCGGACCTCGAGGCTCCGCCACGCAGCGATGAGGCTGCCGCCCGGCGGGACGGATCGCGCCTCCCCGCCCACCTCTTCCGAGGCACTGAGCGCCGTCGCATCAGCCGTCTCGACGTCGGCAGCAACCGGTCGCTCTCCAACCGGGACGGCGGTGACTTCGGAAGCGGCAGGCGCCGGCATGGCCGGCACGACTGGTGGGCTCGGGACCACGTCGGCGTCAGCCGCCTCCCCTATCACAATGGCCGCCTCGGCAGAGGAGCCAGCCTCGGGAACCTGCTCCACGACGACCGACGCCTCCCGAGCCCCCAGAGGTGGAACGCCATGCGAAAGGGTCGGCTGAACGGCAAGGCCCGGAGCGGCGCTGGCCGCACAAGCCGGCGTCGTCTTAAGTGCCTTCCGAGGTGCTAGGTCGGTCAGGCCATGGCTTCGCTTGCTGAGGAGAAAAGAAAAATCACGGCCGGGACATATGAATGGAAAGCCAGGACGAAGACATTCCGAGATACTTACCTGCTCCGGGCCATGATCCACCGTGCCTGGGGGGAAGTCTCTTGGATCCCGGCCCCCGGAACCGCTGCCGAGGTCCGCTTCGCTGGCAGCTTCGGCACCGCCCTCGCTTTGGACGCCCGGGGGGCAGATCGCCCAGGCACTGTAACGGCGGCCTGAGGGTCGCCTCCGTACGCTGTCGGTGCGAGCGGCAGCTCCCGGGGAGCAGACGCCCTAGCCTGGCCCCCCGGGGTCACCTCAGCTCCTCCAGCCGAGGGGTCAGGAGCCCTCTCGGGTTGCCCTCGCCCCTCAGGCCGGGACCTCAACGTCCCGACTCCGGGGACTGACGGCGTCAGCTCGCTCGAGGGCTGGCTTGACGGCTCCTGGCCAAACCCCAAGCCGGGGCTGAAGCCAAGACGGGCGGCCATGTCGTCCTCCTCGTCATCATCTTCATCATCGTCGTCGTCGTCGGGCGTTTCCGGCGACGGCTCTCCTGCTGGCGACGGAGCTTTTCCAAGGCGTCTCGGGCCCGCCTCCGCTCGTGGGCCCGGGCCTTCTCCGCGTCCTTCTTCTTCCTCTCCTCCGCGGCGACCCGCCGCGCTGCTCGGTCCACCACGTCCTGCGGGACCCGTGGCAGGGAAGGCTTGTGCCACCCCACCTCCTGAAGAGGAGGGGAAAAACCCCAATCGTAAGAACCAGGAGCAACCTGACGTATGAAGAAGGAAGAAGCGGACACTCACCAGAGTCACGCACCCTCGGTCGGGGCGCATCAAAAGCTGGGAGAAGGCGTGGGGGTCCGGCTTCCCCAACGCAACGGACACCCGCCATTGGAGGGCGTCGAAGGGAAGAGGATCAGGGGACATCCACGAGCCCTCCCAGTCGGCCTCCGGGGTCATCTCCCAAAGCGACAGCCACCGCTCCGCCAAGGGAAGCACCCTCCGACGGTGGATGGCGGCAATCACTCCCGCATCGGTGAGTCCCCCCTTCCGCAACGCCTCCAAGGCCTGGAAAAGTGGCTCGAGGTTTTTTTTGTCTTTCGTGCGGGGTCCCGTGGTGCCAGGCGTCGGTGGCAGCGGTGACTACTCGCTGGGAGAACGGCGGGAGCAACTCGCCGTCGTTCCGGAGGTAGAACCACCGGCGCTGCCACCCCTTGTTCGAGGACGCGAGGATGGCAGGAATATACAGTGACGCCCGCGACTGCCTCAGCAGGACGGTACAGCCGCCGGCCCGCACCGCTGCATGGACTTTCCTCTCCCCCGTTGGCGAGGCAAAAAGCTCCGCGCAAAAGAGATGGGTCCACAAATCCCAATGGGGGGCGATCCCCAAGTACCCCTCGCACACCGCTACGAAGATGGCGGCCTGCGAGATGGAGTTAGGGGTGAGGTTGTGCAACTCCACCCCATAGTGGTACAGGATCGCCCGCATGAAGCGGCCCGCCGGCATACCGAATCCTCGCTCGTGGAAGGAGACAAAGCTCACGATGTACCCCGGCGGTGGGGACGGAGTGGCTCCGCCCACGGGAGGAATCCACTCCGGTCGCTGCTTATCGGTGAGAGGACGGAGCAAACCCTCGCCGACCAGATCCTCCAGGTCACTCGCCGTCACTGTGGAAAAGGGCCATGGATCGCGCGGCGAGATGATGGTCACCCGGTCAGCCATCACCGAGCGAAAGGGATGGCGGCGCGAGGGGCAGGAAGGGCGGTTTCCTCTTCTCTGGCTAAGTCTCTCAGGTTGCGAAAACCTAAGAGGGAGGCAAGAAGCGGAGCAAAGAACCGTCACCAGACCCTCTCTCGGGTATATAAAGACCAAGGCGAGGCCAGTTCCAACGTTCCGCCCGGACCGGACGCGGGATTCAAAAACGCGAAGCGAAACAGCCGTTCCCCGAACGGCTCGCGCACGCGCAGCGGCCGCCCCGCCAACCACTCGCCCCGTCGCATTAACTCCGCGGCAGGACAGGCGGCGCTTCTGGCGGGAGCAGTGGGCGACGCTTCGCCTTCGCCGTAATAACTGCGACAAAAAAGGTACGTCGCGTCGTTCGATTTCGTATCCTTTTCCTTTTTTCCTCTTTCTCTATCTCTTGAAGCTGGGACCGGGAAAAGGGGATACCCCGAAAAGGATCCTTCCCCGTGAAGGAACCAGGCTCCGAGCCTCCCTACTGATCAGAGGTTCGAAGGCTGGCCCCCCGAAGGGTTCGACAGCCGCCTCAGATCGCGTGGGCCCTACACCCACTACTGGTCAGAGGTTCGAAGGTCGGCCCCCCGAAGGGTTCCACGGCCGCCTCAGGCTACTCGGGCTCCGCGCCCATTACTGATCAGGGGTTCGAAGGCTGGCCCCCGAAGGGTTCACAGTCGCCTCAGACGCCGAGCGAGGGATGACCAGGGTTACGTTCGATACATAACCAAGGCTCGGGCTGCGCTCCCGAGGTACCCTAGGACATTTCCGAGACCAGCGGGAGCGATCTTGTAACGGAATCCCATCAGAGGGAGGCATCGAGCCCTCGGACCCCGTCGCCAGGGGACCGGGTCCGGCAGATCACCCGCAGGTACTTTTGGGCGTGCCTCTGGGCCCCTAGCCGACCCCTAACGAACGGGGCACGGACGTCCACTCGGATTACCCGCTTGCAGCTCACCGGAGACACCATGTTCGGCGCCCATCAAGGGTAACATGGCGCTTTCCCCCCTCCTCCTTGCGGAAAGGCGACGCAGGGGCGTATGTAAAAAACCCGAGTCTGTCCCTGATCGCCCTCTCGCCCTGTGCGGAGGCTTGGGGGCTGCTCTCGCAAACCCGGCTCCGGCCGAACCGTTGACAGCGTCAACATACCAGCCTGAGAACTTGGGCCCCGACCGTACACCCGGGCTACGGCCAGTTCGCATGAGGGAACAACCAGACCAGCTGAAGCATTACGCAAGGCATTAAGACCTCGAAGGAGTGAAACCACTCCTCCGAGGCCTCGGGGGCTACACCCGGCGGGTGCGCTCGCGCGCACCCACCAGAACAAAATGCAACCGAGAAAGGCTGGTCCCCTTGCAAAAAAGTGCGACTAAAGCCTCCAAGCGAGTGCTAACACTCCCTTCGAGGCTCGGGGGCTACTGTCGGGGACCATAATTAGGGGTACCCTCAAGACTCCTAATTCTCAGCTGGTAACCCCCATCAGCATAAAGCTGCAAAGGCCTGATGGGTGCGATTAAGTCAGGGATCAGTCCATTCGAGCGACTCGATCGTGCCTCGCCCGAGCCTAGCCTCGGACAAGGGCAGCCGACCCCGGAGGATTTCCGTCTCGCCCGAGGCCCCCCTCCAACGGCGGACACATCTCCGGCTCGCCCGAGGCCCTGCCTTCCCTAAGAAGCAACCCTGACCAAATCGCAGCACCGACCGACCAAGTCGTAGGAGCATTTAACACAAAGGTGACCTGACGCCTTTATCCTGACGCGTGCCCCCCGGCAGAGCCGAACTGACCGCCGTCACTTCACCGCTCCACTGACCGGCCTGATAGAAGGACAGCGCCGCCTGCGCCACTCCGACTGCAGTGCCACTTGACAGAGTGAGACTGACAGGCAGTCAGGCCCTGCCAAAGGCACCATAGGAAGCTCCGCCCGACCCAGGGCTCAGACTCGGGCTAAGTCCCGGAAGACGGCGAACTCCGCTCCGCCCGACCCAGGGCTCGGACTCGGGCTAAGCCCCGGAAGACGGCGAACTCCACTCCGCCCGACCCAGGGCTCGGACTCGGGCTAAGTCCCGGAAGACGGCGAACTCCGCTCCGCCCGACCTAGGGCTCGGACTCGGGCTAAGTCCCGGTAGACGGCGAACTCCGCTCCGCCCGACCCAGGGCTCGGACTCGGGCTAAGCCCCGGAAGACGGCGAACTCCGCTCCGCCCGACCCAGGGCTTGGACTCGGGCTAAGCCCCGGAAGACGGCGAACTCCGCTCTGCCCAACCCAGGGCTCGGACTCGGGCTCAGCCCTAGAAGACGACGAACTCCGCTTCGCCCGACCCCAGGGCTCGGACTCCGCCCTGGCCTCTGCCGAACGACCTCCGCCTCACCCGACCCAGGGGCTCGGACTCGGCCTCAGCCATGGAAGACAGACTCGACCTCGGCTTCGGAGGAGCCTCCACGTCGCCCAACCTAGGGCGTAGGCCAACCACGTCAACAGGAAGCGCCATCATCACCCTACCCCGAGCTGACTCGGGCCGCAGAGAACAAGACCGGTGTCCCATCTGGCTAGCTCCGCCAGATAGGCAATGATGGTGCCCCGCATGCTCTGTGACGACGGCGACTCTCAGCTCTCTTACGGAAGCAGGAGGACATCAGCAAGGACTCAACCGCTCCGACAGCTGTCCCTCCGCCAGGCTCCGTCGCTCCTCCGACGGCCACGACTTCACACCAGCTGGGTGCCATCATCTCTCCGGCTGCCACATCGGCATGTACTTAGGGCGCTAGCTCTCCCCCGCTAGACACGTAGCACTCTGCTACACCCCCATTGTACACCTGGATCCTCTCCTTACGCCTATAAAAGGAAGGACCAGGGCCCTCTTAGAGAAGGTTGGCCGCGCGGGGACGAGGACGGGACAGGCGCTCTCTTGGGGCCGCTCGCTTCCCTCTCCCGCGTGGACGCTTGTAACCCCCTACTGCAAGCGCACCCGACCTGGGCGCGGGACAAACACGAAGGCCGCGGGATTCCCACCTCTCTCACGCCGGTCTCCGGCCGCCTCGCTCCTTTCCCCCCTTCGCGCTCGCCCACGCGCTCGACCCATCTGGGCTGGGGCACGCGGCGACACTCACCCGTCGGCCCGAGGGACCCCCCGGTCTCGAAACGCCGACAACATGATACTGATGGTTGCAATGTAGTAGTGAAACAGCTAAATTAAAATAACAAAATTTATGTATGACCAGAATTACAAATAGATTATGAAACATTTTCTTATAACAATATAAGACATATTTTGTATATAAGTTATCATGTTATTATATGTTCCTGTTGCAACGCACATGCACTCACCTAGTATATATATATGAATATATGATCAACTATACCTTCACTTCCAAGATATTTTTTATTCTCTTACGAAAAATAGAGAAAAATAAGCAATAAAATAAGAAAAAATAAGCTATTTTCGAGCTCTCTTATAAAGCGGGCTTTGAGCTACCCCACACGCCACGATAGTCCAACACAACCTATTGAAAACTAGTTGGACCATGCTTGGACTTAGACTTCGACCCACAAACGAACATAGTATAACCTATTTATTCATGTCGTGCCTCGGCCGGATTACATGGATATGGCTCATGACAGGCTTGGGCCACGACACGATCTATTGGCCACGTATAGATAGGCCTGGGAATGGGTCATAATCCGACCTACCCCACATCAATCCTAAAATACTAAGGAGTAGATCCAGCCCTACTTGAATCCAAACTAATTTGGTGCAACTCAGTCCAAAGTGATTTTAAAGCCTTATACCAACTCCAGCAACACTGGCTATCCCACTCCGCATCCGCATTATACACGCTCTAAGTCACTATTTCGCTCTCCAACAGCCTCTGTATCTGTCTCCGCAAAATACACACTCGGTCTTTCACTCCTCATTCTCACGTTGTCTCTATTGAAATCAACTAAGTATAGCTGACCCTCTAATACTCCCTTAAAAGCTACTGAATCATCACTTCTTCTAAAGACAGTAACGCCTGTATCCGTGAAAAGACAGTTGTAACCCATTTTACATAATTGGGAAACAGAAAGTAAGTTGTAATCTAAAGAATCTACAAGAAAAACATTGGAAATAGAATGGTTAGGTGATATAGCAATTTTACCCAATCCTTTGACCAAACCTTGATTTCCATCCCCGAATGTGATAGCTCGTTGGGGATATTGGTTTTTCTCGTAGGAGGAGAACATTCTTTTCTCCCCAGTCATATGGTTTGTGCACCCGCTGTCGATGATCCAACTTGAGCCCCCGGATGCATAAACCTACAAAACAAATTTAGTTCTTGATTTTAGGTACCCAAACAGTTTTGGGTCCTTTGACATGAGATACAAGAACTTTGGGTACCCAAACACAAGTCTTTGATCCCTTGTGTTTGCCCCCAACATATTTGGCAACTACCTTGCCGGATTTGTTAGTAAGCACATAAGAAGCATCAAAAGTTTTGAATGAAACATTGTGATCATTTGATGCAGTAGGAGTTTTCTTCTTAGGCAATTTAGCATGGATTGATTGCCTAGAACTACATGCCTCACTCTTATACATAAAAGCATGATTAGGGCCAGAGTGAGACTTCCTAGAGTGAATTCTCCTAATTTTGTGTTCGGGATAGCCGGTAGGGTACAAAATGTAACCCTCGTTATCCTGAACCATGGGAGCTTTGCCCTTAACAAAGTTAGACAATTTTTTAGGAGGGGCATTAAGCTTGACATTGTCTCCCTTTTGGAAGCCAATGCCATCCTTAATCCTAGGGCGTCTCGCACTATAGAGCATACTTCTAGCAAATTTAAATTTCTCATTTTCCAAGTCATGCTCATTGATTTTAGCAGTTAATGTAGTTATGTGATCATTTTATTGTTTAATTAAAGCAAGGTGATCATGAATAGCATGTACATTAACATCTCTACATCTAGTGCAAATAGTAACATGCTCAATGGAAGATGTAGAGGGTTTGCAAGTATTTAATTCAACAATCTTAGCATGTAGAATATCATTTTCATCTCTAAGATTAGAAATGGAAACATTGCAAACATCTAATTCTCTAGCCTTAGCAATTAATTTTTCATTCTCAATTTTAAGGCTAGAAAGAGAAGCATTCAATTTGTCATTCTTAGCAATTAAACTGGCATTATCATTTCTAAGACTAACAATTGAATCATCACAAACATCAAACTTTTCAACCTTAGCAATTAATTTTGCATTTTCATTTCTAAGGTTGGAAATAATATCATGGCAAGTGCTTAGCTCACTAGTTAATTTTTCACATTTTTCTACTTTTAGAGCATAAGCATTTTTAACTTTAACATGCTTTTTATTTTCTTTGATTATGAAGTCCTCTTGGCTATCCAAGATTTCATCCTTCTCATGAATAGCGCTAATTAATTCATTTAATTTTTCCTTTTGTTGCATGTTTAAGTTGGCAAAGAGAGTAAACAAATCATCCTCATCATCACTAGAATTAGCCTTATCACTAGATGTTGCATACTTAGTGGATGATTTAGATTTTACCTTCTTCTTCTTGCCGTCCTTTGCCATGAGGCATTTGTGGTCGACGTTGGGGAAGAGGAGCCCTTTGTTGACGGCGATGTTGGCGGCGTCCTCGTCGGAGGAGGAGTCGGTGGAGCTCTCGTCGGAGTCCCACTCCCGGCAAACATGGGCATCGCCGCCCTTCTTCTTGTAGTACCTCTTCTTTTCTCTCCTCTTTCCCTTCTTGTCGTCGCCCCTGTCACTATCACTAGATACTGGACACTTAGCAATGAAATGACCGGGCTTACCACATTTGTAGCACACTTTCTTGGAACGTGGCTTGTAATCTTTCCCCTTCCTTTGTTTGAGGATTTGGCGGAAGCTCTTGATGATGAGCGCCATATCCTCATTGTCGAGCTTGGAGGCATCGATGGAGATTCTACTTGGAGTAGAATCTTCTTTCTTCTCCTCCGTTGCTTTGAATGCAATGGGTTGTGCTTCGGGTACGGAGGAGGATGCGCCTTGCTCGATGATCTTTTTGGAGCCTTTGATCATCAACTCAAAGCTCACAAATTTGCCTATCACTTCCTCGGGAGACATTAGTTTATATCTTGGATCACCACGAATTAATTGAACTTGAGTGGGGTTAAGAAATACGAGTGATCTAAGAATAACCTTGACCATTTCATGGTCATCCCACTTGATGCTCCCGAGGTTGCGCACTTGATTCACCAAGGTTTTTAGCCGGTTGTACATGGCTTGCGGGTCATCTCCTTGGTTGAGCATGAAGCGACCGAGCTCCCCCTCGATCATTTCCCTCTTGGTGATCTTCGTCACCTCGTCTCCTTCGTGCGCCGTTTTGAGCACGTCCCAAATCTCTTTGGCGCTCTTCAATCCTTGTACCTTGTTATACTCCTCTCGACTTAGAGAGGCGAGGAGTATTGTGGTGGCTTGTGAGTTGAAGTGCCGGATTTGGGCAACTTCGTCCGAATCATAGTCCTCATCCCCTACGGATGGTACCTGTACACCAAACTCAACAACGTTCCAAATACTAGTGTGGAGTGAGGTTAGGTGATGCCTCATTTTATCACTCCACATGTTATAATCTTCACCGTCAAAAACCGGTGGTTTGCCTAATGGAACAAAAAGTAATGGAGTACGTTTAGAAATGTGAGGGTAGTGTAGGGGAATCTTACTAAACTTCTTGCGCTCATGGCGCTTAGAAGTTACGGACGGCGCGTCGGAGCCGGAGGTGGATGGCGATGAAGAGTCGGTCTCGTAATAGACCACCTTCCTCATCTTCTTTTTCTTTTCGCCACTCCGATGCGACTTATGTGAAGGGGATTCCTTCTCCTTCCCCTTGTTGCGGGACTCTCCCGATGGAGCCTTCCCGTGGCTTGTAACGGGCTTGTCGCCGGTCACCATCTCCTTCTTGGCGTGTTCTCCCGACATCACTTCGAGCGGTTAGGCTCTAATGAAGCACCGGGCTCTGATACCAATTGAAAGTCGCCTAGAGGGCGGTGAATAGGCGGAATCTGAAAATTATAAACTTAAGCACAACTACAAGCCGGGGTTAGCGTTAGAAATATAAATGAGTCCGAAAGAGAGGGCGAAACCAAATCACATGCAAATAAGAATGGATGGCACGGTGATTTGTTTTACCGAGGTTCAGTTCTTGCAAACCTACTCCCCGTTGAGGTGGTCACAAAGACCGGGTCTCTTTCAACCCTTTCCCTCTCTCAAACGGTCACTTAGATCAAGTGAGCTTCTCTTATCAATCAAATGGGACACTAAGTCCACTACAAGGACCACCACACAATTGGTGTCTCTTGTTTTGATTACAAGTGTTATGGAAACAAGAATGAGGAAGAAGAAAAGCAATCCAAGCGCAAGAGCTCAAAAGAACACAAAAGTCTCTCTCTCTAGTCACTAATTTGTTTGGAGTGATTCCGGACTTGGGAGAGGATTTGATCTCTTTGTTTGTGTCTTGTATTGAATGCTATAGCTCTTGTATAAGGTGTAAAGGCTGAAAACTTGGATGCCATGAATGTGGGGGTGGTTGGGGGTATTTATAGTCCCAACCACCAAAATGGCCGTTGGGGATGGCTTGTGTCGACGGACGCACCGGACAGTCCGGTGCGCCACCGGACACTGTCCGGTGCGCTAGCCACGTCACCTAACTGTTATGGTTCGATCGTTGGAGCTCTGACTTGTGGGGCCACCGGACAGTCCATTGGTGCACCGGACAGGTCCTGTAGACTGTCCAGTGCGCCTTCTGGCGCCTGCTCTGAGTTCTGTGCGCGCAGGCGCGCACTGTAGCGCATTAAATGCCTTCTGCAGACGACCGTTGCCGCGAAGTAGCCGTTGCTCCACTGGCACACCGGACAGTCCGGTGAATTATAGCGGAGCGGCCTCCCAAATTCCCGAGACTGGCAAGTTTGATTTAATTCTCCCTGATGCACCGAACACTGTCCGGTGGTACACCGGACAGTCCGGTGCGCCAGACCAGGGCTGCTTCGGTATACTTTGCTCCTTTGATTTGAACCCTTTCTTTTGACTTTGTATTGGTTTGTTGTGAACCTTTGGCACCTGTAGAACACATAATCTAGAGCAAACTAGTTAGTCCAATAATTTGTGTTGGGCAATTCAACCACCAAAATTCATATTGGAAAAAGGTTTAACCCTATTTCCCTTTCACTATGAGTTATCGCCGCTCTTCATACGACCAAACCGTGGAGGAAGACTCTACGGGAACCACGGGCTGTGTCATTCGTATGATCCAGCCACACGCTTGGGCCAGGTTTGATGATCGATCTGTGTTGACCCTTTAATGAAATGGCTTGATCCAACTTTACCCTAATCAATAGTGAACCAAAAAAGACCCAAAATTATCAGCCCATAAATTTGGAGGCCCTTTCTACCCATGAGTTTTTATGGCCCATTGCTAGACCTACATATAAGTGCACTCTACACAGAGGGTAGCACCAGGGATGGAGCCAGCGGTGGAGCGGGAGGGGCTCGAGCCCCCTCTACCGTTGTCGAGACTATGAAGCCCGACTAGGGTCTTAGCTAAAATTTTAAATAGAGCTTTACTAAAGCCTCTCCTAAAATTTTAAATGTAAACAATGTACTAGAGAAGGACTTTTATATTGTAAGGGTTTAGTTCGGCCGCTACTAATTTTTTCTGGCTTCTTCTCCTGGGTAGCACCGAGGATTTTTCTTGGCAGTTGTAGGCTTGCATGCAGCCTTTCTTCGAGGGCGACCGCATAGTCCGAGCCGAACGACATGTGGACAAGCGAGGCGAGGTGTCCTCACATCATATCGTGATATGGATATCCGCAGGGGATCAGACAACATCGCCCGGGGCAGAGACCGGAGAGGGCCTGTCGTCGGTGTCGTAAGCATAGTGTACGCGCCCTGACGCCCATGGTATCGCGCCAAGCGGGTTCGTGAATCGTCGTGAGACTGCAAACGAATCGGCATGTTTCTAGGTTTCTACTAGTAGTTTTGTCATGCCGTGTGGCGGGGGTCTTGCAGCCAGTGTGCCGGACTGCGGTTCTGTTTGCCGGCGCCGGCCGCGATGGACGCAGCACCACCTGGCAATCATTGTGCTCAACCGCCGCGAACTAGGATGATGGCACAAGAGCGTGATGGAATCGAATAGTCGTCTCGTTATGGTTATCTTTATCTCTGTCTCAGATAAGCAAAGTTTATGTTCGATCTCTCGGCATCCTGCAGCGGTTGGAATATATATACGAGTACTATACAAAGGTTCAAACAGTGCTGCTTGTGTTGCGGTGCGGCACTACACTTGTGCTACTCTTGTATTATAACTTGGTTTCCGTCATACATAGGGCGTGTTTGGTTCGACTTTTTTCTGGCCAGCTTATCTGAAAAGCTGGCTGTGGGGAAAAGCTGGCTGTTGGGAAAAGCTGGTGGTTAGAATTTAGGTGTTTGGTTCGCCAGCTGTGCAGAAAAGCTGTTCGTCAGAATCTACGTGTTTGGATACAGATTCTCAAATTGCAGATTCTGTTCGAACAAACGATACAATGAAACCCATAACGTAGATAAAGTTCATTACAAAATAATTAGTGGAGTTGATTACATCATAAGTACCGTTACAATTGCACTAAGTCAACTACGACACTAATGCATTAGCAATTGCATCTCGAAAATCACTCATGTCTAACTCATCAGATGTGCTCGTACTACTCTCACCTGCAGGTAGATCATGACTTAGGCTATTAGGTCCTACTTCATCAAAATCTCTATTGTGTAGAGCACTATCTCTAATGAAGTTATGCAGTGTCATACATGCAATAATTATCTTCGATTGTTTCTCAAGCGAAAATGAAGGGAGACTTAATAGAATTCTCCACTTCATTTTTAGCACCCCAAATGATCGCTCAATAACATTTCGTAGGGATGAGTGCGCATAGTTGAATACTTCTTTACTCCCAATAGGTTGTCTCGCATTTTGCCATTCCGTAATGTGGTACTTCTGCCCCTTATAAGGTGCAAGGTACCCCTTTCTATTTGGATAACCCGAATCGACAAGATAGTATTTACCTGCACAAACTCAAAATACAAATGTTACGTACATGTGACATAAAATAGTACTGTATTCTACAAATGTACAAAATATTTATATACCTTCCGGTGGATGGGGGAACCTGTCCGCATAAGTTATTAAAGTATCCTGTAGTACTCTTGTGTCATGTACGGAACCTGGCCAGCCTGTCACCACAAATGTGAACCTCATATCGAAGTCACATACGGCCATTACATTCTGCGACGTGTAACCGTGTCGGCCAATATATTTCGCTTGTTCCGAAGCCGGGACTGCCGCTGGAAAGTGACTACCATCTATTGCGCCTATGCAATCCTTGAAGTGTGGCCAAAACCTCGCCTCTCGCAAACGATGATGAATCTCGAGGAATTGTGGGTCTTTCGGCTTGATTATGTCAGATGACATCTTATAAAGTGCATTAAGGACATCACTATACTTGCGGCTAATTGTTTCCAATGAGTGACCAAATTTATTTCTGATCTGCCTAAACGATTGTGGACCCCCACATGCCCACAAGAATATGCCAAGAGCTTCCATAGTACTGACACCCCTGCTTGGAAGCAGACCATAATTTTGTACCAATGTGTCATGCAATCGTCTAAAAACAGTTCTTCGCATGCGAAACATGTCAAAACAGTCGTTACTAATCTCCAACGTTCTTTGAACCCATTGAATACCAGATTCGACCAATGTTCTTCTAGGAGCCTGACTGAAATGCCTGCCCCAAATGTCTACAGCATATAGAGCAACAAGCATTTCTCCATCTGTTTCATCATGAGATGTGTGTGCATCCATTTCATCATCAGATGTGTGTGCATCCATTTCATCATCATATGTGTGTTCATAAGGATCACACATCTGCATGGACACAACCAAGAGCCACAATTTCATATGCAACCACAGTTTATAAAACACATATTAAAGAAGCCGAACAGTTTACAGGCATATGAAGTTCACAGATTCACATAGCGCACAAAGTTACAACTCTGATTATTCTAATACATGTTCAACTCGAATATTTGGAAAATTGTTTGAAAGCGAAAATGATACGTACGAAAACTGACACGACATGACTCATTAAGCAGACACAACTAACATAATACTGAACATATAAGCCTCAGTTCTCGGACCAGCAACATATACTAAAACGACATGACTGATGAAAACACATAACCAACGATAATAGTAAACATGTAGGCCTCTGTTGTCGGACGTCCACCAGCTAAGTGCTCTTTTTAGTTTCTAACGCGTAAGCATTGCGAAGCCAAGCGATTCTTCCTTCTTTTGTCTCCAAGGTTGCAAAAATATCTCTATACTTCTTCTGAATCAGAAGATGAGTCGCAAACAAATGTAGTTCGCTCCCTTCTGGTGATCCATCTTCCTTGACTTGTTGCATCTGCTTTTTAAGCTCTAGTCGAACTGGGTCATTGTCAGAAGAGGTAATGGACTTGTTTGTGGTCAATGAGCGGGACTCAAAAGCCTCCACAAGTCTTTTCATGTACTCTTCCCTCGAATCTTTTTTCTTCTTTGGTTTTGGGGAATCATGGCGCATCTTACGCTTCCCAGTGGCATTTGTGCAGGGGTCAGGTGTGCTGTTTTCACCCCCACCTAAAGTGTATTCCAAATGATCATCAGAAGATGAATTAACATCCTCCACGCCAGGAACCAGGGTTCTTTCATTTGTGCAGACAATGGGTCCAAACATAACCTTTAGCTCGTCCTCATTCTCTAGGGGGGCTGTTTTGAACATAATACAACCTGGCATTGCCTGCAGCAATTCGTAGTCCTACTTTTAGATGGCCAATACTAATGTTAGTCTACGAAAAAAAGATGAACTTACTTCATTTTGCTTGGCCCACCACTCATCTGGCGCACTGATTGAACCAGTATGAGGGTCTCGACCAAGACCTGTAGCCCTTTCATTAAGAGTTTTCCACTGGGTGAACATTCTCTTCAACGAATCCCACCTATTCTTCATTTGATCCCTGGTGTAAGTGCGACCAGTGCGTTCCTTAAACTTCCTTATGAGGTTAGCATAGCCTTCTGCATTTAGAAATTGTTGTGGCCTGTTCCGAGCATTGACCTCTTCTACACAAATTTCTGTGTAAATTTTTGTTGCTCTACTATCCCACTTTGCAATCACTTTGCCGGACTTGTCCATCTAGTGCATAACAAGTATATAGTTTTCAACATACGTAGTAGTGGTCTCGGATTAAAAACAACAAATAAGATGAAGAATATACTGGCCATATTATGTTCAGATAATAACATAAGTACTAAGATTCCAATTTGCTTAATTACACAACGAGAACCTTAAATAAACTGGTACTGGACACAAAATGACAGGGAACACATTTACAGCAGCCCATTAACCAAAAGAACAAACTGATTCCCTGTTTCCCTACGCCCTTAGTACACAAAATCTAATAAACTTCATCCCTGTTATTCAAACACCTAACTCCAAGGTTCACTCCCTTCTACCTTAAACATCATTGTCACTAAACGAAGGCATCTGATCGGAGTCATATTCAACACCCCAGAAGTTTTGGAAATGCTCCGCAAAGTCCCAATGTGGAGTAAGGTCGTCGTCAGAAGGGGGTGGTGACGACAAGGTAGAAGGTTCATAGCTGCTGTCAACCGGGATGTTTACGTTGTTCACGATGTCCAAATGCTCTTGCAACACCAGAGAGTCTTGCTCCAGCATGCAAGCTATCTCCTCCAAAGCTACACGAAGTTTGGTAGCATCAAATGAGGTCAACCCGCGTCCAGGACGGATTGTTTCCCTCGCTACGGAAAATATCTTGTCCGAAATCTCTTGCATCCGTCCAATTGCCTTGTCGGCTATGGAGTCTGCTGAATCCATCTGATGTGGATTTATTAGGTCGTTAGTATACCAGACATGGGTACTATCTACACAAATTAGGCGTACTTATATGTCCACTGCCTAGGCTGGTGACAAAGGAGGGTACAACTACGACTTATTACTAGTCTCCTATGCACTAATAACAATACGAAGACAGTATGAACGGATTTACCAGACACCGTGAACATATTTGCAACTGGATCTTCGAAAACATACACAACAATCTTAAAATTGTAAAGCAGTAAGAGGGATGGACAAATTGATGTGAACATCACCTTCGTAGGAGAGGAGATTGTGATGCAACAGAGACAAACACCGAACTCCACGAGATCTGAACATCAAATATCAGATGATATTCATTACTAAGCAGTTGACAAATTGGCTTCATTGCAGGGCGAAGTTTTAACCACTGACGTCGATGCAACCTAGACCCTAATCAGTACATGGGGATTACCGGATCCGTAAACCCTAAACCCTAATCAGTACATAGCAGTGGTGCCAAGGTTTTGGAAACTCGATCTGTAGTTAACTATTCTAACCAAAACTATTAGTTGTACCTTCAGAGCATATCCATGAGTTCCCAAAAATCATCCCCCCACAAAACAATTGATGAAGCAGTTCAGCCATACCATTGAGATTACTTCTCTTATCCTATCCGTGGACTCATTGTTTAGGTCTAGTGAGTTTATGAACTAAAACAAGGCCATCGACCCACGTTCTTGGAACACTTAAACTGCATCAATGCTGACAAATAAGTAAACCACAAATTGATATTCACGTTACCTTAGCTTCAGTGGAGGTTGGTACCGAAGTCCTAGAATCCTAGTTGATGGGGTAATCTGTATGACAAATTGGACAATAAATTCGTTAGTATCTCCATCGAAACCCGATCTGATGTACGCAATAGACTGCACATTACGACTTAACCGAAGAGGATGAACCGTAAACACTACGGGGAACGGGGTCGAGGGAAAACACACGGAAAGCGGCGCCGGCTGCAGAAGGATCCGGATGGAGGCGAGCCTACCTGCTCAGCCGACGACGTGACGGGGAGAAGGCTTGAGGACGGAGCTGCGACGGCGGCGTTCGTGCGGCAACCCTAGGGAAACAGAAACGCTCAAGGGTGCGACAACCCGACGGGAACGAGACGCGGCGGAGGAGGAGAATACACGGATGGAGGAGATCGACGAGGTGTTCGCCCGTACCTGCGAAGCCGCCGGTGTGGGGAGGAGAGGGAGCGACGGTGTGGGGAGGAGAAGGGGATGGACGAGTTCGCAGAGGAGTAGTCCGTACCTGCGAAGACGACGATGCGGCGAGGAGAGGGTCCGGCGGCGGTGCGTTGGGTGCGGATCTGCGGTCCGGTGCCTTGGCGGCGGCGGCGGTGCGTTGCGGGGGTAGAACCCTAGCGAAGTGCGCGGGGGCTTCTATCCGAAGCCAAGTGAGCGCGGCTTCGCGACGACCGTGGGAGCTCGGCTTCTTACCGAAGCGCGTCGCGCAGAAGCCGGCCCAAAATCTGCGCGTTTGGTAGCAGCTTCTGCTTCTGGCGGCCAGAAGCCGACCAGAAGCTGAACCAAACACCACCATAGTCCATACATACATATACACTCTGTTCATCTAAGTTTTCTCTAGCTAACAATTTCTTCCGCTCAAAAAGTGCAAAACCACGAATGACGCCCCCAACAGAGACATGGCATTATTCGAGCTGGAAGCTATAATCGCATTATTAGACTATGTCCAACAGATCGTGTATACGATCTTGTAAAATTTTGTTTACGTAGTGGAGTTTAAAATAATGGATGTGATAGGAGATTGCGATGCACTCAAGATCTCGCCTTCATATTAGGGAAATCCAATATCTTATCGTGACGCATTTCAGCGATGCCAAATTATAGGAACAATTGGATCTATACCATTAAAAGATCCAAACTTTAGATATATACCATGGACCCCACATGTCATTGACTCATGTGGACCCACATGTAAGTGAGATAGTAATGGTATGGATCCAAAGTGGTGATCTTTTAATGGTATGGATCCAAATTTCCCCAAATTATATCCCTAGAGAGGAGGAGGAGGGGCCTCATCACCGCCGGCGTGCCGGCCTGGTCACGATCACATCATGCAACACTTTGCTTCGGTAACCATGCATGATCATGTAAGTCCCTGGCGTGCCACTATATTAGCGTGCTAATCAGCTGGTTGTGGCTGTACCTGTACCAGTGCTTGACGATGTTACGCTTTTCGAGTTTGCCATTTTGACGTGCAGCGGCAGCACGGTGCTGAAGAACGCCGCAGTAGTAGTTTTGAGCCTTTTCTTTCTTTAATTTAGATGGAGACGTCAGAATGCAATGTGCAGGAATAAAGTAGCATACACTTTTTTTTTTACAATCAGCTCCTCCTGGCTTTTTTATATGAAACTACCACAATAATACAACATTGAACTGCTACTGAGCAGGAGGGGGCATATCATGTCGTCATGAATTATTTTAACTATCAGCTGGCAAGTAGTCATCGATTCTAAATTATAGATTATTTTTAACTTTTTTTATAATAGTACAATTAGAAAATTCTAAATATATTTTATTACGAGACATATAATTGTCACTATAAATTAGAATTAAGATTCCTATACTGGTAATCAGCTATAAATTAGAAATAAGATTCATACACGGGTAATCAGTGTTGACATAACAGACCTAAAAATAGGTCGACCAGGTGAGAGCACCTAGAGGGGGGTGAATAGGTGATCCTGTAAAATTCAACACTAATAGCCACAAAACTTTGTTATGTAAGTTAGAACAGCTAAGTAGCTTAAAACGAGTTCTTGTGACCACAGATAATCAAAGATAAAGCACACAAGAGACATACGATTTTTATCCCGTGGTTCGGCCAAGTAATACTTGCCTACTTCCACGTTGTGGTGTCCCAATGGACGAGGTTTGCACTCAACCCCTTTCAAGTGATCCAATGATCAACTTGAATTCCACGGTTTTTCCTTTCTTTGTCTTTCTCCCGTTTGCGAGGAATCTCCATAACTTGGAGCCTCTCGCCCTTACAATGATGATCACAAAAGAAGCACAGAAGTAAGGGAGGGGAGAGCAACGCACACAAGACTCAAATCACAACACAATCACGCACACAAGTCACAACTTGAGCTCAAAACGCAACCCACGGAGTTCACAACTCAAATGGAGCTCAAGTCACTATCTCAAAGAATCAAATGCGCGAAGTTGGAGTCTAGAAGTCTTAGAATGTTTCTTGAATGCTTGTATTACTCCTCCATACGCCTAGGGGTCCCTTTTATAGCCCCAAGGCAGCTAGGAGCCATTGGAGGCCAACAAGGAAGGATATCCTTACCTTCTGTCGGGTGGCGCACCGGACAGTCAGTGTAGACGGTCCGGTGCCGATCTCCTTCCTATTCTGGCGCAGACGACCGTTGCAGATTCGTGGCAGTTGGCGCACCGGACACTGTCCGGTGCACACCGGACAGTCCGGTGCCCCCTGCCGACCGTTGGCGCGGGCCACACGTCGCCCCGCAGAATGCGCGACCGACCGTTGCGCTGGCGACCGTTGGCTCACCGGACAGTCCGGTGTACCACCGGACAGTCTGATGAATTATAGCCGTAGGCCGCCAAACTTTTTCCGAGAGCGGCCTGTTCACCGGAGTTCAGCCTAGCGCACCGGACAGTCCGGTGCACCACCGGACAGTCCGGTGTGCTAGACCGAGCTGGACTTTGGCTGTACACAGCCAAGTCTTGCAATCCTTTCATTTTCTGTTTCTAGCACTTAGATAACTTCATTAGTATTCAAAAACAACTGTACTAAGTGTAGAAACATACATTCTCTTTGATTTTCACTTCTCTCTTCATTTAGCACATAAGAACTCAATTAAATGTGTTGGGCACTTAATCACCAAAACATAATAGAAATTACCGAAGGGCACATTTCCCTTTCACCAGGCACCTAAGAAAAGATCGTTATTGATCACTCAACACTTATTTACTTTGTTGAATAGATGAGTGAAGTGAGAATAAAAACGCTATATTATTTAAGAAAAAAAATCTAGAAAAAGTCCATATAAAACTAAGATTTTTTTATTCCTATCGAAATAATAAACAATGCAAATTATATTGACATAGTAACGGGCAAGTGGGAGAAGATAAATTACCTAAGTAAACAAATTTTACTTTAAATTTCTAGCTTAAATTTTTTCTATAAAATAAAATTTGTCCCTGATTCACCAAACATATCCTTACTATCTAAAGGATTAGAATTCTAACTATGTGATTCGATATTTATTTATACTCACTCCCTACCAGTTTGGAGGGCTGCTAATATGTTCTACATACATCTTACTTTTAAGAAAACCTTGAGGTCTTCCCATCAAATATTTCTTTTTTATGGGATTTGAGTGATAAGCGAGATACCAAGGTCTCCTTTGGAACGTGGGAATTTTTCTCATTTCCTGTGTTTTTTGTGTAGAAAAATAAACTGATTTCTATGAATTTTCTGTATGATTTCTTTGAAATTTCTGTTTTCCAAAGGGGGCCTTACATCAGAAGTGAAAATTGAGTTGTCCGAGCAGTTTGTAGCTGCGTCAAGTAATCCTCGAATTATTTTTTACATATAGAGTTTGGCTTCTAACGCTGATTCCAACACGCGGTGGCGATTTCAATCGGTGACGTGGGTGAGCCAACGGTCGGTAACGACCAGTTCAGCTCCAATGCCGGTCGGCCAATGGGTATGTTGGTCGGTCAGTCCGGTCTGTACGTACAACGTTAGAGCTGGACCGCCCGGTACAAAATGCCCGCTACCGATCGTTTTATTGGAGAAAGTTAGAGCTAGACCGCCCGATACCAAATGGCTGCTACCGATCGCTTTGTTGGAGAATCGGTCTTTACCAACCCTAACCGGTCAGTACCGACTCCAATCCATAGGTACTGACCTCAACTGGTTTGTATTGATCGTCTCTAGCAACGTGTCATGTTCTGATTGGACCACACCGTTTCGAAGTCCGAAAACTCAAAGAAAAATCAAAAAAAAATCATGGATTCTGTTTGGGTTCATTCAAACCCCTCGCTCTCCAATTCGCTCTTACCATTTCCCATTTCACTCCTTTAACTCTCTTTCACTCCACCAAACCACTGCTACCATGTACTTCTCGGGCTTCGACGTTGAGATGACCAAAGACAAGATATTCGATAGGTTTCATCAAACTATGATCAATGCGGCGATGAAGCTTGCCTCTGGGTCTTCAATGAGATGGAGTGAAGGACGTAGCAATGGAGCCCCACATCAACCAGGATCATAAAGTCACCCACAACCGGCTGATGCAAGACTACTTCATCGACCTATGCGTCTATCCTTCGCTCTACTTTCGTTGAAGGTACTGCATGCGAAGGTGTCTCTTTCTTGAAATCTTGGAGAGGTTGGATGACCATTCCCCCTATTTCACTTTTAGAACTATTACACTAAAATCACAACGATTCTTTCCCCACAAAAAATGCACCACTTTCCTCCACTTGCTTGCCTACGGTAGCGTTGCTCACTCTATTGATGAGCATATCAAAATAGGGAAAATCATAGACTTAGATTTTTCCGAACATTTATATGGGGGTGCCATTTCATGTTTTGGCAAGGAGTATAGTCGTCATCCCACTTATAATGGTCTTAAGCGACTTTTAGCTAAAGAAGAGGAGAGGAGATTTCATAATATGATAGGGAGTATATGTTGTGGAGGAACTATCTTGTTAGATGAAAATGTCAATTTAATAGGGTGACGACGACGATTTGTTGAGATCAGCCGACCTCGATAGGTTTTGCCAAAGTCATTCTTTGAGTTTGTGCAGAGCCGGTTCTAACATTTTTAGATTTTAGGAGCCCCGAGCAAAAGCTGACACGAGAACTCTCTCAAATAAGAACTATACACGGTTCGCATAAAAATAAGAACCATACATGGTTCGCATAATTACTAAATCACTAATGAAATTACAATTAGAGTGCGTCTCTTTATGTTTACCTTAGCCTTTTGAATCACTCGGTGTCGATGTAGGATAAAAGTCTGGGACAAAAATCTACACTTTAGAACCCTATATATAACATATCAATGATCAACTATTAGTCCGTATGATTGAAAAATACAAACGTATTTAATGCAAGGACTAATACGCCATGCACTAGGGCTAGAGGTATCTAACAAACAACGGGGAGGCTTGGGGGTTGCGTGAATCATCTGATTCGTGATGTCGTGATCACATGGTCAGTAAAGATTGAATAACTAAATTACGACTCAGTTATACTCCCTCCGTTTCTTTTTATATGTCGCTGGATAGTGCAATTGCACTATCCAGCGACATATAAAAAGAAACGGAGGGAGTATAATAGAGTGCGTCTCTTTAGACTGTCTTCAGCAACGTCCACCTAAATTCCATCATCTAAAGAAACATTCTCTGTCCTTTACAATACACTCTAAAAGATTCTGTCCTCTATATCTTCTCAGTCTCCAGCAACATCCTCTAAATTCGGTCCTTATCTTTTTAATCTCTATTCTATCTCATTTATTGGTCACATTTAGTAGGACATTAACCAAAATATAATAAAAAAGGACACGACGTGAGCTAGTATCAGTCAAAAGGAGCATAACACACATTTACCGAAGGCACAATACACCTATACATCTAGCGGTTGCCAGAGACGTCTGCTATTTTAGAGGACACGGTAGCTGACCTTGTTGGAGAGCTTACAGACAGTAAGAAACGCTAAATATACGGTACCGGATCCTTTAGCACGTGCTGCTGGAGGCAGCTATAGATGGCCAATAAGCACGAGGCCCGTGAGCCCGGCACGAAGCCCGCTTTTTGGGCCCGGTCCGAGCCCGGCACGGTACGAATAAGCGGGCAGACTTGGACAGGAAACTAGGCACGACGGGCTAGCCCGGCACGGCCCGTTTACCTCTAAGCCCGTTAAACCCATTTTTTTTACACTAAAACGTGTTTACCGGCCCGTTTAACCCGTTTTTTCGGCCCATTTTTTTCGTGCTCGGCCCGTTTAGACCCGCTGCGGGCCAGGCTTGGACAGAAAATTGAGCCCGCGGGCTCAGCAGGCCCGGCCCGGTTTTCGGCCGGGCTTCACCGGGCCCGGGCCGGGGCGGGCCGGACGGACCGTTTGGCCATCTCTAGAGGCAGTCTTATGGCCCTGAGTGTGTGATGTTGAAGAGCCATCGTGTTATTTTGGGCTGGACTCACTCCTGCTCTTGTGGCGTAAAACTGACAGAGGCTGAAGGTGGCACTACGTTGACCTCAGCTGCCGGCGCGCTGGGAGGACGGAGCAGCTGGCTGCCTTCTGCATGTCAAGACGGACCCGGTGGTTGGCCCGTTCGTTCGCCTATCGCCTAACCGCTAGCGTCCAGGCGTCCACCGTTGCAACAGCTGCCTATGGAAGATCCCTATACATGCGGACTGCTGAGGGTGCGCTGGTCAGTCCGCGCATGCAGCCGTTTTGTTTGTTTTGGTGGGTAGTTGTGGCTGGGCGCTGCTGCGCGGCGAGCCACGCGATTGAATCGAATCGGGAGCTCTTTGAATTGGAATCGCGGCGCGCTAGCTTCTGTGAACGTACTACACCGGAGGAGGGTAGGTGCGGTTGAGGGTCCAATGCGGCGGAGACGAGGGCCGCTTTTTTAGAAGGATCAGGTGCGGGGGGCTCATTTACTCGTGAAATCGGTCGACGGCGACGCGGCATTAATCGTTGTTGCGGACCGTCGCCGGCTGGTGTGGGTCGATTTCTGGAAGCCGTCCAACGACCTGCAAGACTGAAAGACTTGGTCGACGGTTTCCGGTGACCTCTCCTAAGCTACCAGTAGTAGTTTCAGTTGCCTGTCTGCCCTGACGTTCTCCGCTTCTTAAGTATCTGAGGCGGTAGTGACTATTGAGAACTATGTTACCGTGAATCACCAGATCCGCTCCCTTCCCTCCCGTCAGCAGCACAGGCGCAAGAAGCTGTAAAGGACCCGTCTCTCTTCCCATAAACACGACAAAGAAAACACACAATACACAAGATATAGAGTTGGACCTCTATCCTCTTTCTGATCTCTGTATTATGAGGGGTGTACAAGTTCCTTATATAGATGTGTGAGACCCCTCGGGGGCAAAGCAGGTATTTGCCCACATAACCCTAATTAGGGTTACTTAACACTCCTCCTTAGGCGAATACCACGACCAACACATGTCTCGTTAAAACTCCGAAAAACCCAGTGGAAAAAATGTGGAGAAAGAGTGCATGGTGATACAAATTGCATTTGCACTTTGTTGCCTCATTAAAAACCTCATGTGACAAACTTCAAGAAAACTCACCAAGGGAAAAAGAGTACAACAACTATCATCGGGACAGATTTCGATCCTCTGGGATCCAGATTCTATCGAATCTTCTACAAGGGCTAACTTTAGAAATGTGCTCCCCCCTGATCCTTGCAAAATCGTATCAATAAGGCAAAACATCTTCTTCTGGAAGTATATGCACATAAAGATTTAGCAAACGGATTGCATATCCTTGCAAGGACTATTTCAGGAACTTTACCTCAACTCACTTCTAGGATATACGAGGTAAGTGCACGTATCAATATAAATAAGCCACTTTGACTGATGGTGTTCGATCGACTGGATCTATATATTTGATAGAAAGTTCCATAAAGGTTCACATATTGATCATCAAACTCACGCCTTCAGGGCATAGAATATGACATTTATTGTCTCACGATTGTGATCAATATAAGCATTCGCTCCCCCTGACGATGACATCTGTCAAAGTCGTTATCCCTCATAACTTAAGCATATTCTTCAAGATATATGTCTCATTGTTCATCTGGAATAACGAGAATGGATGAGGTTGGGGTGCTATCATTTTCTATCTTACACCACAATTTTATACATAGTTGTGCAAAGCAAATAACATGTCCTTCAATAGGACTTAGGGGATAATATAGTTGCAATAGTACATATTCTAAATATGACACATCGCTACAGGCGTTCATTCTTTGCAACATCTATGATGGTGTAACAAAAGTCCATCAAAGATCGTAATCCATCAGAGATTTTTCATCGATCAGATATATCGTTATAGTCTGTCATTCTGACACAATGGGGATATTTTGCCAGTAACACCTAAACCTTATAGGTTTATGCCATCGTGGCTTTAGAGGATACCGTAATTCCACATCCAGTGGAAAATACCATGAGTAAAGATCGTGGAATGCACATGTGCTTGTTCGGTGAACTTTCAAGTTCTTTGGTACCTCATCTTATACCTTTTTGGGTTTGTATGGGTCTTTATCCCTTTATAGGGATTATCAAACTTTGGTGTTTAACACAGACTTTATTTCTTCTGGAAAGGTTCCATCAAGGAACTATAATCTCATATACGAGATATTCCCTCTATATAGGAGAGTGCTCATTCGTCAGGAATGTATTATTCAGTACGAGATTTATATGTTGCATATTTATAATTCAAAGATATGAGTCCTCCTAGGATCTCATGACGGATCTTCAGAATCCTATTAACTGCATATTTTAATTCATGTCATTTGCTAGATATATTACTTAGTAGAACAGTGTTTATTCAACACATATGTGGGATGGGTCTCTCACAAGACCACTTGAACCATCGCATTCACCACACATTATTTCAATAGTGCCCATAAATGTCCGAACTTCAAGCTCGTGTCTTTCATTTTGTGATTATTGGTTCAGCCTCGATTGCATTTATCAATGACCCTATAAGAGAGCTTAAAACACTCATGTCTAGGACTTTGTTTTGGATCCTTTTGCAATCTAGAGAGGCAAGATAAGTGTCGACATATTTGTCTCCCACATTTAATAATGATCTCCGTCATTTCCCAAAACAAAAGATTCATTGTTCTGTATTCCCAACACAATGATATTGCGCGCATTGCTAGGAATTTCATCATCAAGATGAACCTCTTCGTGAGGCAAATCACCATCATGGTGAATTAATCGAAGGAGAGTTATCACAGACTACGTGAATCTGCAATCAGAACATATG
Source organism: Zea luxurians (assembly GCA_029449295.1). Taxonomy (NCBI): domain Eukaryota; kingdom Viridiplantae; phylum Streptophyta; class Magnoliopsida; order Poales; family Poaceae; genus Zea; species Zea luxurians. The sequence goes on along the minus strand of JAOPSE010000023.1, from coordinate 15,187,466 downwards.
CTTTGACTAAGGTTGATGGATCATATTCGCAGGCGTCCCCGAGAATAGATCAAATACTAATAAGTCAAATGTGGATACGATATTAATCCCGGGTATATCCACATCTACATCAGGTAGAAGCATTCAAACCAATATGGTTACTCCGCAACGATTTCTGGCAGACTCCTTATACACAGGAGTACACACCGAACGACAGGTTCAGTTTAGCTTTTGTGCGTTTAATAGAATATTGAGGCATTACACTAGATGGACATTTATCTCCCCCTAATGCCGAGATGTTTTAAAAGCATACAGATAATATCCCCAACCACAATCATCCAGTTGTGGCCATTGTATGCTATTGTGGTGATTTATTTGGGAAATCTTACGCACATTATAGATAGGGGTTTTATGCAGTGAGCTTTGGACTTAGATTAATGCAGTAGCATGAATACTGCATCTTTTTCCTTCAATGTTGAAGGTTTAGTCTCAACTTCCAGCGAGACGCGCAACAACAAGTTGCTTCGTGGTTACAATTCTGCCAACTTATTATTATTATTACCAAATGCATAGTCAGTCATTAAGGTTTAGACTAACATGCACAACACTATTTTATCCATAAGGGTCCTTCAGGGGCTCATTAATATCATTCGTTGTTTGGAGCCATTAGTTGACTTCAGATCAACAAGTAAAATGACCAACAGGGTCTAACGCTCACAAATACATTCACTGGTTGCATTGTGCTTTGAGACACATAGGAAAATATGTGTGTTTATATTGGTAGTAAAGTGCACGACATCAGGCCAATGCTGCCAAGCAGTGATTTTTATGTGCAGAAATGTATAGTCCAGCTCGTTTTATCATTGCCCATGGTTTACCCAATTACTCATACCGCTCTGAAATTGGGTATCGATTAATGCAACATTTTTAGGTATTATAATTTTGATAGAGAATTTATAACAATAGTTAATAATTTGTGATGCTGCCAGCAGGGCAAACATTTCTCCTCATATTATATACCAATTTGTTCTATAAAGCATTATTTCAATCTCTTCGTTGTTCGGCAAAAAGAGAAGCTTTGGAATAGAACAGACAAGGCCAAGAATTCATTTTATCTGGGAAAAATCACCATATAACTAGCTTTTGATGAAGCAAATGATGATAACTGCTTGGCAAGAACAAAACAAGACTGGTATCCGCCTAGGATCCATCTTCAACAACAGATAGTAGTGCTCTCATAAGAAGAAATCATCAGGAGTAGGGATAACACAAGAGGTCTCCATAAGATATTTATATTTTTATCACAAATTGCCATCACTAACGCTATTGTGGTCGAGAATTGTGGCTATTCCAACGCCAAGAACCAAGGACAAATTAATGTCTAATGTAGCTTCAAGCTCTGTGGTGATGTGGGATTTCACGACTATTTTTCTACTCTTTTTTTACTTCTGGTAGATTAGAGTAAGATTATGATAAGCATGCCAAGGGGTGGAATCCTATGTAGTTCTGCTACAAAACCCCAATTATATGTCCATTCAGGACTGACCGTTACCATTTGACTTATAATGTATACCATACTCGTCAAGGGACTATCTTGAGTCAATTCAGCGACTATGAGTATTTACAATTCTAAGAGATATATGCAACACAAGCATAAAGATCCTAGACAGGACGAGCAAAGTGGTTCGACGGGAACACACAATTGTTTTCACGCCAACGTAATGAAAATTTTCTCAGAATAACCTCTCGGTATACTCGCAACTTCGTGTTGCTAGCGATTACATGTCCTTTTATCTCATAGTTTGCTTCATGTCATTCAGCGACAAAGAGAGCAATGTGCTAACATCTGGTTGAGCAATGTATAACTAAGATTTCTGGTCTTAAATTATTTGGTAAGGTCTTTTTGCTTGCTAATAGAATCCCAAATTTGTGATGTCTTATATGCTAAAAAGGCTTTCATGCATTATATATCTTCAGGTTACTTCAGGTAAAACTTTATGTATGAGAAAAGAGAGCACAGAATTAACTTATCTGTGTTCTATATTATTTCATTTACTTTCCCAAATTATTCAAGCACTATAGAGTTTGATATAGTTGTTATGACCACTTGGAAATATAAATAAATATATGATGCCACACAACACAAGCAAATAAAATATAGAGCTAAACAAAATTATTTACGAAGGTTGCGCATAATGTGACTTTAGGGCTTGAACGATACACCACAATCCACGCGAGTACAAGCTCTAGTGTATGTAGCGTCAACGTGTATGCGTTCATCAGGGCTACGACAACACAACAAGCCTTCGTAACAAGCGCAACAGGCGCAGTTGTGACTCGATAGTCGGGGTATACGATAAGTTCACGCAACGTGTGCAACAGGTGCAATTGTGGCTCAATGATCACGACAGATAGAAAGTGCCTACACGGCATGCAAAAAATACGCGACTCAGCGATGACAGTTTGACTCAACGGGAGTTGGCCGATTAAACGAGAGTGCTACATAGCAATCACATGATGCAGCCAAGTTCGTACGACACAAATACTGTGTCGTGTTGCCAGGGCGCAGTCAATATTCAGCTAATGCCATAACTCAGCCGATAATAACATAGCCCGATCAGTGTGTCCGAGTACCCACTATACAAATTAATCGTTCGTTGTGAGTCTGAAAGCTCAACGCAACACAAATATTTAAAGCGGTAAAAAATACACCGCATAACCTTCAAATGCATTTTAATAATTTTCTGCTAATTATCTACTACAGGAAATAAAGCAGAGAAATAGTACTATAATTAATGCATAAGCATAAATAGACCAGGCGCATGAAAATATTTTTACATATTCAAACATGTATTTTTCTACTAATTATTTACTACAGAAAATAATTATCCAATGTATGTAGACATCACCGATGGTCAAGCGGTCATGCAAGGGCAAGCACACAACCATGGCAACAGGAAACAATAATTCGCGGACGTGCTAAGCAACGTGCCAACAACATTTTTTTTTAGGGTTGTGGCCCAAAGCCCCGACCAGTGCTGTCGTAGCGCACTTACCGAGTCACCGTACCATTTTTGGCGGCAACTGCTTTGACTAGGATTTTTGTTTGGATTTATCCTGCGGCATGAATCGCTGGCTAACTGCTCCCTCCTATTCGGTCGTGGGACGAAACGGTCGCAGCCCAGCGGTCGCTCTGATTCGGTTTTCATGCAAGCCAGGATCGTACACTTCTCTGGCGCAGATGGATCATGGCCATGGTGCTGCACGCAGAAGTTACAGTTTCCTCTCGCGGACAACACTTTCTTCATGCGCAGCGAGTGCCGCCAGCTACGGCCCGCGAGGGCACAACGAGCACCGTCAGCTTCGAGCTTGGCGTGTGGGCAGAAAAGCACTGCCGCCGCCGACCCTCCTTTATGCGCTGCTTCTTCGAGAAGTCGTGGATGATCGTCGTGCTCTAGCCTCTGCATCTGATGGCGTACGGGCCCAACGAGCTACGCTACGAGGACGAGCAGGCAAGCCACCAGAGCACGCGGGCGTGCCATCGACGCTGTGCGGGCGAGCCTCCACACTAGCGGGTAGGCTGGCTGCTGCCGCTGCACCGATCGGGCAAGTGGAAGGGAATGCTAGCGGGGAGCACGACCACATCTTTGGTTTCTTCATGAAACTTTTCTTCCTTTTCTTATTGCCGTATGACTTACACCAACAGTAAATCGCAGATTCACTTGAAATTTCTTACCGATGTTTATGATTTAGCGAACAAAAGCGAAGCCTAGGACAGTTCGGCAAAACCAAAGACCAGCCGGCTCGACGGAGAGTTGATGCAGATCTGATCTCGCCGTAGCAACGTCGAGGTAGAGCGTGCTGATAACATGTTGAGAACTACGTTACCGCGGATCACCAGATCCGCTCCCTTCCCTCTCGTCAGCAGTAGAGGTGCAAGAAGCTATAGAGGACCCGTCTCACTTCCCATAAATACGACAGAGGAAACACACAAGACACAAGATATAGGGTTGTGCCTCTGGTCTCTTTCTGATCTCTGTATTATGAGAGATGTACATGTTCCTTATATAGAGATGTGAGATTCATCGGGAGTAAAGCAGATATTTGCCTACATAACCCTAATTAGGGTTACTTAACAGTGACAATGGAGCTGGACCTAATTAAACCATGTTTCGTGGCACCTGTGCTTGGATTCTTCTTCGGCTGTATTACACGTGGGGGATGCCAAGGCGGCCAAGCCACTGATGACGGCTGAGGAGGATCCCGCGCAGTGCGGGTGCGACAGGATCAGCGGGAGGAGGCCGAGATCGCCGCCGTCCCTCGCGCAGACGACGGTGGCGCCGGCCGACGACATCGTGGTCGTGTCCAAGGCGGCGGACGAGGAGCCCATGCCCCGATGGCCGCCAACAACCCGCGCGCCTCCCCGTGTCGTCCACCGGCGAAGCCCTAGACCGTGGACCACTGAAGCCAGCCGTCCACCGCCCTGGCCAAGGGGCCTCCTTCATGGGCCAGCACCTAGCGCTTCCACGGGCCGCAGTTGCGTCTCCAGAGTGTGCCATTCGGCCTCCGCACAACGCACAAGGCCGCCGCGCCTTGCCTCTCCGTGGGCCGCGCCAAACGATAGGAAGCTAGGGCCGGCTCCAGCTCGCTCCATGGACCTGCGCCACTGAGCTCGCTCTGCGCCTTCACCTCGTGTCGCCAACAGGCTCATCCAACCGCCTGGCCCTTCTCCACCGAGAAGGCTGAGCTAGGTCTTGGCCCTTCTCCATCGAGCAGGCCAGCAAGGCCTTGGTGACTATGCTGGCCGCGCCCTGGCTGGACCGAGCGTCTGGCTTCTGGCTTAAGAATGACAACTAGTATTTCTACTATACTTAAAGCACCGGTTTTAACGGTCGTCCCCATGTCAAAATTTTATAAATACCCCGTTGTTTGTCTGTTTGTTTTCGATGGATTTTATGATCATGGATAGGCTGGTACATGTATCATGTATGTGCTTTTACGACCGTTTGTTCGTTAAAAAATAATTATAAACATTTCCGACGATCAATTAATAAAAAAAGTAGGCTGAAAATAATACGTAACAACATGTAGAGCTATGCTTATTTATCTATAAATATTAACTACATGCACTGCAATCCAGAATACCCGCGTTAATATAAAAAGTGTAATGACACATGAATAACTCAGGATTAGATGCAATACACTATATATCGTTTTTTGTTTAATAGGAACAATCAACAATTTGTTTATTTTGTTTTGTTGGCTGAGCTCCGACGACCGCAGTAGTATGAGACATGGTGCTAGATAATCTCAACAAACTCCATGGCTTCATCCTATACATGCATGCACATAATCTCAACAAGGCTTCATCCTGTACACGCATGTAGATAATCTCAACAAGGCGCTTCATCATGTACACGCGCATGCAAGGGCGATCCGATTTTTGTTGAGGCCGCTACACGTACGCGCTCATCCAGTTCTACGAGGCTTATAAAAAGGAAGGCCAATCACAGTCGTAGAGGGGAGAGAATTGCAGGAAGCTAGCCGCAGCCACCAAGGGAGACACAGGGCTCCACGCGCAGAAGCTACGCACGCCGCCGCAGAAGAGCAGGAGGCCAATGCCAGCCGCTAGGGAGCAGCCAAGGCAGAGCGCGAGCCACCAGAGGTGAGAGAAAAAAAAGAAGCCACCCGCACTAGGCCAGCAGAGGAGAGAGAGGCTAATGCAACGCAGTACGCCAGCCAACAGTCGCTAGGGGCCGATTAGAGAGGAGCAGGAAAGGGGAGCCATAGAAGTCAGCAAGAGCAGGTCACAACCGCTAGAGTCAACACACGCCAAGAGCAGTTCTCAGGAGCAAAAGAGAGACAAGCAGTAGCAAAAGCGAGAGGCAAGCGGCAAATCGTCGGCCATCAGAGAGGCCAACACAAGCTTCCGCAGATCTACAACCAGATTCTATTAACAACCAGATGGCGTTCTGACCCCAAGGGATGTTTCAGTAAGTCTTCCCAACAAGCCATTGAATTTTAGTTTTGCTCCTGAGAACTGCTCTCGGCTAAAAGCACACATTTTTTGGGGCGTGAATTTCTAGATTTCTTTTATTCCCATCGTGGATTATGCATATAACAACAATACCACACCATCCCATCTTCTCTTAATTTTTTTTTGTGATTGATGTGAGGATAATAATTTTGCATGTGTCTTCTGCATTTGTTTGTTCACTTAGCTGCCATGGGAATATGTTATCACTATTTGAAGTTCTGTTGTTTCTATCTACTTATCTATATATTTTTTTAACTTATCGTGCTTCAGGCTCTCCTCTTGTTTGGTTCACTCTTGTTTGATGCATTTGGAGCTACATTTTCTAGAACAACATTTTGTGTTCCGATCAGTGAGGTCAGTCATCCTCTATTGTTCTACTAATAATTAAATATATTTGACTAGACTGTTCTGCTAATAAAGATTTAATATGCCTTGTTATGTCATGAATTAATATCACATCACAATTTGACATTGGTTCGATTAGTGGATGTTTAGGGTTTATGATAAAATGGTTGATAAGTAAGCACATGAATTATATTGAATTAGAATCAAAATTTATATATGCAAAAGATTAAGGAATATAATAATGCTAAACTGATGTGTGGTGGGGGTATTGATTGGGGTATAAAGTTTATACGCATGCGCCCGATATATAGAGGCCGATGCTTTTTTAGATAAAATGGTAGATGAAAGGCTGCTTTTCTGTACGGAGCACCTGCATCCGTCCATAATCCTCTCTCACCCACTTCTCTTCATTCTTTAACCTCATTTATCAAACAAGGACAAATCGCTATTTATTGGCTAATTCTATCGCCCTTTTATTTCTTGGGTCACTTCAGTTTATATGTATTTAACATGAACACCAGAAGCACCTATATAATGGACTCCATGCCTCTACCATCATGGTTTAAGGGTAACGATCCAAGCATGCATTATATTTACAAAATATATAGTATTGCCAATAATATGAATGCCACTATGGAATTGGCTAATCCTACATGGAAGGACGATATTTATATGTGGCGTCGTATAGTACCATCATGGGTTCCAAAAAAACATTAAACTGGTAATTTCTTATACCTTAAAGACAACTAAATAATTTTGGCTATATATATATATATATATATATATATATATATATATATATATATATATATATATATATATATATATATATATATATATATATATATATAAGAACGAGTTATTTTAATTTGTAGGGATTTGTCAGGCTTTCTTGTTATCAACTTTATGCACTCGTAGAATGGTAAAAGGTTACCCTGCATTTCCACTGTGAGTAACTGTGTAGTTCTAATACTTGGTCAATATCATTTTTCTATAACTAATTGTATTTACTGAATTTAATATTGTCTTATACCAAATGTACAGACTTCAAGTGTACTGAGGACCAAATTCTTGGTAGAGTTGAAAAACAGGGAGAATGAATGTAATGACAATATTCCAGAAGAAGTACAAAAGATTATTAAGCGCATCAGTGTTTAGTTGGTTTTTAAATATACAATATATGTGATTTTGTTTGCAAAACTCGAGTTTAGGATAAGAAACAAAGATTCAGAATTTTTGCTCTCACTTGTTATTCCCGTCCTTTTGGTATGAATTTTAATGTATATTTACTTCATTACCATTACAATCCTCGCAATGCACAACCATTGTACTCACTGTTTAGACTTTGTTTTTGTGATTTTCACATTGTATTGTAAATTTATTTGTGTTAGTTTAATTCTTCATTGGTTGTGCCAGAGAATTTATAAGATTGTGATCGATAATATGTGTTACTTGTTTTTATGTAATCATTGTGCACGAATAATTTGCGTGTCGTCGCAACGTACGGGCACTTGACTAGTGGGTAGTAACATTTCATACCTATCCACCAAAAAAATTCTACCCACCGGGTTACCCATATATACCCACGGCTATAAAATTTACCCGTGCGGGTAATTTTACCTGTCGGGTAATCCATACCCGCTAGAAAAGTCTTAAATTCCAATATACCAATCATTCAAAATATTAGATAAACATAAAAACAAGTTCAACTTCACATATAACAAATCATATGATTACATAACTTGGTAGCTAAACAAATGATAGCTAGAGAAGGGTTTTATTTTAGCTAAGATGGGCTCTATTAGATGGTTATAGTGGTATTGATGCGGGTATATTTTACCATAAGTAGATGGGTACGGGTTGGTACTACCCATACTTATCTACCTACCCAACGGGTAGAGGTTCTTACCCATTAACATACCCTCGGGTAGAGAAAACATCTCGTACCCGCCTTCATATCGAGTGAAACCCGTTGGGTATTCGGATTTCGAGTACCCATTGCCATCTCTATTCTGGCTAGGCCTCTACCTCCTTTTTTCCATGCAAGTCTCAATCATACACAATCATGATATGCAACGTTGTTTCATCTGAAATGTTCTGCTCAACATCTTCAATCAAATACCTCAGTTCCCCTAAACTTGGGGCCTGTTACATTTTCCGCTAACTATGTTATACTTTGTCTAAAACTAATCGTTCGAATTAAAGAACTAACCTTAGATAGAAAAAATAGGTAAATTATAGTTAGACAGCGAACCAAACAAGCCTTTAATCTCAAAACTTAGTTTGTGTACCTCATTTTCTCTCTAAATTTTGTATAAATCTAGTTCCCATCATCAACGCCCGCCACATTTCGATTCAACCAACACCTACACATCCATAATCTATATAGTCGAGCACTGGCACGAGTCCACGACTTTAACCTACAAACAATCTTTGTAACGTCACTTAGACTATTTTCAACAGCTTATCCATCCCCATATCCATACTCAAACTCCACTCTATGAATAGTGCAATCTATTGTACAAAATATTGCTTTTGGTAAACTATGAGTATACCGCTAAAGACGGTCTTACACAAGTGTATTACATCAATAACAAAACACACATTTGCACGTTTGCATTACATCTAATATCATGTAAATCACTTTACAAGCCAATATCATTTGACCACAATATTTCAATATCAATCTAATACAATGTTTCATCACACATGAATTCACACATGGACAAAGATTATTAGATGAATGATCCATCGAGGGGGCGGGTCAACGGACGTAGGCCCATTATCCATCAAATATGGCACCGCGTAGTAGTATTATGAATGCCTCCCGTTAAAGCAAGCTTAATTTTTCTAGGGATTTATCGTAATATTTAGATTGAGCGTCAGGACTCAGAAATGATAAGCCGATTTGTCTCCAACTGTTATATAAAAAGGTTTCTAAATCTTAGTTTAAACAATTATTAGAAAGAAACACGTCTTCAATAGTACCCTAAACGATGTTGCTAAATTTTTTTAAAAATGGTATTTTATCCTTTCTTGCCCCGTGTTTAGGATGGCTCCACGTTGCACATCTAGTGTGGAGCTGTAGTTTATAATATCAATTTAAATAATTTTAAAAATATTTTTAATTTAAATAATAAACGAAATGACTTATCTAAATGTATTTTAAAGGCTTACAACTCCAACTTCACGATTTTCTAGAGCATCTAATGATCTGTTCCACCAACTCCACTAAATTTCTTAGAGTTGAAGCTATCCCAAACATGGCCTAAGTAACCTGAGAAGGACTCCTTAAAGCAATTTTTCATGCAAAATTAGTGTTCTATGCCTTATGTTTTTATTCTCTTTTATTTTTTACTAATAAACTTTGCGCTACTATGTGGAAGATAATTGCTACATGATAGACTTTTTTTATTTCTGCAGAATCAATTAATCATAGAGATTTGTTTCTGTTTTATATGCAGATTTTTCTGTACGCAGATTTTAAAACCATTGCAAGAACAATATCATGTTTCATAGAAAAAACATAAAACTTTCTAGAATGTGAGAGGGAGATGAGTTTCTAGATAATATAATTTAAATATTTGGCATCTAAAAATAGAGAACTACTAGGAATACATAATTTTTTTACTCCCTACTATCATCTAGTAACTTTTAACATCTATCTTTAAGACTAAGGGTATAGGTAAGCACACGACCAAAACTAAGGGCACAAATTTAAAAAACCCTTTTTTTAAACTACTGGAGATGCTCTTGTTGAGAAATCCTAATGAAGGGTTATGTGGGCAAATACCGAATATAGCCCTGAGGGCTATCGCGTTTCTATATATAGAACATGTACCCCTCATATGGAATAGAGAAGTGAAAAGAGGCCAGAGGCCCAACCCTACATCATGTGTCTTGTGTGCTCTCTGTCGTGCTTATGGGAAGGGAGACGGGTACTCTACAGCTTCTTACGCCTCTACTGCTGACGGGAGGGAAGGGAGCGGATCTGGTGATCCGTGGTAACGTAGTTCTCAACACGTTATCAGCACTGTCGGTGTTTCGAAACCCGGGGGGGTCCCTGGACCGACGAGTGAAATGTCGCCGCGTGCCTTAGCCCAGATGGGTCGACGCAAGGCGGAACGCGAAGGGGGGAAAGGAAGCAACCGGAGGGAGGCAAGCGTGTGAGAGAGCGAATCCCGCGGCCTTCGTGTTAGCCCCGCGCCTGAGTCGGGTGCGCTTGCAGTAGGGGGATACAAGCGTCCACGCGGGAGTGGGAGCGAGCGGCCTTGAGCGAGCGCCGTCCCGTCCTTCTCCGTGCGGGCCAACCCTCTGTAAGAGGGCCCTGGTCCTTCCTTTTATAGGCGTAAGGAGAGGATCCAGGTGTACAATGGGGGGGTGTAGCAGAGTGCTACGTGTCTAGCAGAGGAGAGCTAGCGCCCTAAGTACACGCCGTCTGGCAGCCGGAGAGGTTTTGGCACCCGGTTCGTGTGGTGTCGTGGCCATCGGAGGAGTGCTGGAGCCTGGCGAGAGGACAGCTGTTGGGGTTGTCGAGTCCTTGCCGACGTCCTCTTGCTTCCGTAAGGGGGCCGAGAGCCGCCGTCGTCACAGAGCGTGCGGGGCGCCATCATTGCCTATCTGGCGGAGCGAGCCAGATGGGACGCCGGTCTTGTTCCCCGTAGCCTGAGTCAGCTCGAGGTAGGGTAATGATGGCGCCTCCTGTCGACGTGGTCGGTCCGTGCCCTAGGTTGGGCGAGGTGGAGGCTCCTCCGAGGTCGAGGTCGAGTCCGTCTTCCGTGGCCATGGTCGAGTCCGAGCCCCTGGGTCGGGCGAGGCGGAGACCGTCGGCTGAGGCCAGGGCTGAGTCCGAGCCCTGGGGTCGGGCGAAGCGGAGTCCGTCGTCTTTCGGGGCTGAGCCCATGTCCGAGCCCTGGGGTCGGGCGAGGCGGAGTTCGTCGTCTTCCGGGGCTGAGCCCGAGTCCGAGCCCTGGGTCGGGCGGTGCGGAGTTCGCCGTCTTCCGGGGCTGAGGCCGAGTCCGAGCCCTAGGTCGGGCGGAGCGGAGTTCGCCGTCTTCCGGGGCTGAGCCCGAGTCCGAGCCCTGGGTCGGGCGGAGCGGAGTTCGCCGTCTTTCGGGGCTGAGCCCGAGTCCGAGCCCTGGGTCGGGCGGAGCGGAGTTCGCCGTCTTCCGGGGCTGAGCCCGAGTTCGAGCCCTGGGGTCGGGCGAGGCGGAGTTTCCTATGACGCCCAAGGCCGGCCTTGGCTACTGTCAGCCTCACTCTGTCGGGTGGCTCAGCAGTCGGAGCGGCACAGGTGGTGCTATCCTCTTGTCAGACCGGTCAGTGGGGCGGCGAAGTGACTGCGGTCACTTCGGCCCTGTCGACTGGAGGGCGTGCGTCAGGATAAAGGTGTCAGACCACCTTTGCATTAAATGCCCCTACGATTTGGTCGGTCGGCGTGGCGATGTGGCCAAGGTTGCTTCTCGGTGAAGACTGGGCCTCGGGCGAGCCGATAGTGTGCCCGTTGCTGGAGGGGGGTCCTCGGGCGAGACGTAGATTCTCCGAGGTCGGCTTCCCTTGCCCGAGGCTAGGCTCGGGCGAGGCACGATCATGTCCCTTGAATGGACCGATCCCTGACTTAATCGCACCCATCAGGCCTTTGCAGCTTTGTGCTGATGGGGGTTACCAGCTGAGATTTAGGGGCCTTGAGGGTACCCCTAATTATGGTCCCCGACAGTAGCCCCCGAGCCTCCAAGGGAGTACTAATACTCGCTTGGAGGCTTTTGCCGCACTTTTTTGCAAGGGGACCAGCCTTTTTTGGTTGCATTCTGTTCCGGTGGGTGCGCGCGAGCGCACGCGCCGGGTGTAGCCCCCGAGGCCTCGGAGGAGTAGTTTTACTCCTTCGAGGTCTTAGTGCGCTTCGCAACACTTCGGCTGGTCTAGTTGTTCCCTCATGCGAGCTGGCCGTAGCCCGAGTGCACGGTCGGGTCCCAAGTTCTTGGGCTGGTATGTTGACGCTGTCAACGGTTTGGCCGGAGCCGGGTTTGCGAGAGCAGCCCCCGAGCCTCTGCACAGGGCGAGAGGACGGTCAGGGACAGACTCGACTTTTTTTACATACGCCCCTGCGTCGCCTTTCCGCAAGGAGGAGGGGGGGGGGAAGCGCCATGTTGCCCTCAGGTGGCGCAAAACATGGTGTCTCCGGTGAGCTGCTGGCGGGTAATCCGAGCGGACGTCCGTGCCCCATTTGATAGGGGTCGGCTAGAGGCCCAGAGGCGCGCCCAAAAGTACCTGCGGGTGATCTGCCAGACCCGGTCCCCTGTCGACGGGGTCCGAGGGCTCGATGCCTCCCTCTGATGGGATTCCGTTAGAAGATCGTTCCCGCTGGTCTCGGAAATGTCCTAGGGTACCTCGGGAGCGTAGCTCGAGCCTTGGTTATGTATCGAACGTACCCATGGTCATCCCTCGCTCTGTGTCTGAGGCGACTGTGAACCCTTCGAGGGCCAGCCTACGAACCCCTGATCAGTAGTGGGCGCGGAGCCTGAGTGGCCTGAGGTGGCCGTTGAACCCTTCGAGGGGCCGACCATCGAACCACTGACCAGTAGTGGTTGTGGAGCCCACGTGCTCTGAGGCGGCTATCGAACCCCTCCGAGGGGCCAGCCTTCGAACCTCTGATCAGTAGGGAGGCTCGGAGCCTGTTTCCTTCACGGAGAAGGGTCCTTTTCGGGGTATCCCCCTTTCCCGGTCCCTGTTGTAAGAGAGAGAAAGAGGAAAAGGATGCGAAGTCGAATGACGTGGCGTACCTCTTTTCGACGCGGTTATTACGGCGAAGGCAAGCGTCGCTTGCTTCTCCCGCCTGAGGCGCCGCCTGTCCTGCCGCGAAGTTAATGGGACGGGGCGAGCGGTTCGCGGGGCGGCCGTTGCGCGTGCGCGAGCCGTTCGAGGAACGGCCGTTTCGCCTTGGGTTTTTGAATCCCGCGACGGGTCCGGGCGAAACGTTGAACGGGCCTCGCCTTGATCTTTATATACTCGGGGGATGGTCTGGCGATGGTCCTTTGCTCCGCTTCTTGACGCAGAGGGGGTTGCCCCCTTCTAGCCCCCGAGGGAGGGTCGAGCTTTGCCGAGGCAAGGCTGACCCTTCCTTGACGACCAGACTTGGTGTGTGAACGAAGTATACGAGCAATTTGAAAGCATCTTAAGGGTAGAGGCGACGTAGCTATTGGATGTTCCAAGCATTGCTGTAGACCTCGCCCTGGCTGTTGGCCAGCTTGTACGTTCCGGGCTTCAAGACCTTGGCGATGACGAACGGCCCTTCCCAGGGAGGCGTGAGCTTGTGCCACCCTCGGGCGTCTTGTCGCAGCCGAAGCACCAGGTCGCCCACCTGGAGGTCTCGGGACCTAACCCCTCGGGCGTGGTAGCGTTGCAGGGACTGCTGGTACCGCGCCGAGTGTAGTAAGGCCGTGTCCCGAGCCTCCTCCAGCTGGTCCAGCGAGTCTTCTCGGTTGGCTTGGTTGCTTTGGTTGGTGTAGGCCCTCGCCCTCGGGGAACCGTATTCTAGGTCTGTGGGCAAGATGGCCTCGGCCCCATAGACTAGAAAGAACGGTGTGAAGCCCATGGCTCGGCTCGGTGTTGTCCTCAGACTCCAGACCACCGAGGGGAGTTCCTTCATCCACCGCTTGCCGAACTTGTTGAGGTCGTTGTAGATCCGAGGCTTGAGTCCTTGCAGGATCATGCCGTTGGCCCGCTCCACTTGCCCATTTGTCATGGGGTGAGCCACGGCAGCCCAGTCCACCCGGATGTGGTGATCCTCGCAGAAGTCCAGGAACTTTCTGCCGGTGAACTGGGTACCGTTGTCGGTGATGATGGAGTTCGGGACCCCAAAGCGATGGATGATGTTGGTGAAGAACGCCACCGCCTGTTCGGACCTGATGCTGTTTAGGGGTCAGACCTCGATCCACTTGGAGAATTTGTCGATGGCGACCAACAGGTGCGTGTAGCCCCCGGGTGCCTTCTGCAAGGGGCCAACGAGGTCCAGACCCCACACAGCAAACGACCAGGTGATGGGTATGGTCTGCAGAGCCTGAGCGGCCAGGTGGGTCTGCCTCGCGTAGAACTGACACCCTTCGCAGGTGCGGACAATTCTAGTAGCGTCGGCCACCGCCGTCGGCCAGTAGAATCCTTGTCGGAAGGCGTTTCCAACGAGGGTCTGAGGTGCTGCGTGATGGCCGCAAGCCCCCGAGTGTATCACTTGCAAGAGCTGCTGGCCTTCGGCGATGGAAATGCATCGCTGGAGGATGCCTGAGGGGCTGCGGTGGTAGAGCTCCTTCCCATCTCCCAGCAAGACGAAAGACTTGGCGCGCCGCGCCAACCGCCGAGCTTCGGCTTGGTCGAGGGGCAGCTCCCCTCGGTGGAGATATTGCAGGTACGGGGCCTGCCAGCTTTGATTAGGCATGACCTCGCTTGGTTCCCCTTCGACGCGCAGTGCCTCACCCTCGGGGGCCGAGGGTACCTCGGGATGAGCCGAGGGTACCTCGGACCGTGCCGAGGGTACCTTGGACCGTGCCGAGGGTACCTCGGACTGAGCCGAGGGTGCCTCAGGCGGAGCCGAAGGTGCCTCGGGCTCGGGCGTGTCCTCGGTCTTGACGGAGGGTTGATGCAGGTCTCGGGAGAATACGTCCGGGGAACTGTTGTTCGTCCCGAGGCTATTTTAGCCAGCTCGTCCGTAGTCTCGTTGTAGCGTCGGGCGATGTGGTTGAGCTCGAGCTCGTAGAACTTGTCTTCCAGGCGCCGAACCTCATCGCAGTAGGCTTCCATCTTCGGGTCGCGGCAGTGGGAGTTCTTCATGACTTGGTCGATGACGAGCTGCGAGTCACCGCGAGCGTCGAGGTGTCGGACCCCTAGCTCGATGGCGATTCACAACCCATTTACCAGAGCCTCGTACTCTGCCACATTGTTGGACGCCGGGAAGTGGAGGCGTAGCACGTAGCGTAGGTGCTTCCCGAGGGGCGAGACGAAGAGGAGGCCTGCGCCGGCCCCCGTCTTCATCAGCGACCCGTCGAAAAACATGGTCCAGAGCTCCGGTTGGATCGGAGCCGTCGGGAGCTGGGTGTCGGCCCATTCAGCCATGAAGTCCGCCAAGACCTGGGACTTGACGGCCTTCCGAGGGGCGAACGAGATCGTCTCGCCCATGATCTCCACCGCCCACTTCGCAATCCTACCCGAGGCCTCTCGGGACTGGATGATCTCTCCCAAGGGGAAGGAGGACACCACAGTCACCGGATGAGACTCGAAGTAGTGTCGCAACTTCCGCCGTGTCAGGATCACCGTGTACAGCAGCTTCTGGATTTGTGGGTAGCGGATCTTGGTCTCGGACAGTACCTCACTGATGAAGTAGACTGGCCTCTGGACGGGCAATGCATGCCCTTCTTCTCGTCTCTCAACCACGATCGCGGCGCTAACCACCTGGGTGGTTGCGGCGACGTAGATCAAGAGGGCTTCTCCGGCAGCGGGGGCACCAAGATGGACGCGTTCGTGAGAAGCGCCTTCAGGTTCCTGAGGGCTTCCTCGGCCTCAGGGGTCCAAGTGAAGCACTCAGCTTTCCTTAAGAGGCGGTACAGAGGCAGACCTCTTTCACCGAGGCGGGAGATGAAGCGGCTCAGAGCCGCGAGACATCCCATGACCCTATGTACGCCTTTCAAGTCCTTGATTGGCCCCATGCTGGTGATGGCCGCAATCTTCTCCGGGTTGGCTTCGATGCCCCGCTCGGAGACGATGAACCCCAAGAGCATGCCTCGGGGGACCCCGAAGACACACTTTTCGGGATTAAGCTTCACGCCTTTTGCCTTGAGACATCGGAATGTCGCTTCAAGGTTGGAAAGGAGGTCGGAGGCCTTCCTCGTCTTGACTACGATGTCATCGACGTAAGCCTCGACCGTTCGGCCGATGTGTTCTCCAAACACATGGTTCATGCATCGCTGGTACGTTGCCCCTGCATTCCTCGAACCAAACGACATTGTAACATAGCAGTACATGCCGAAGGGTGTGATGAATGAAGTCGCGAGCTGGTCGGACTCTTTCATCTTGATCTGGTGATACCCTGAGTAGGCATCAAGTAAAGACATGGTTTCGCACCCAGCAGTGGAATCCACGATCTGATCGATGCGAGGCAGAGGGTAGGGAACCTTCGGGCATGCTTTGTTTAGACCAGTGTAGTCTACGCACATCCGCCATTTCCCCCCTTTCTTTCTTACTAGCATAGGGTTGGCAAGCCATTCGGGATGGAATACCTCTTTGATGAACCCTGCCGCCAGTAGCTTGTGGATCTCCTCGCCTATGGCTCTGCGCTTTTCTTCATCGAATCGGCGCAGAGGTTGCTTCACGGGTCGGGCTCCAGCTCGAATATCCAGAGAGTGCTCGGCGACTTCTCTCGGTATGCCTGAAAGGGAAATGTGCCCTTGGGCCATTTCTAAGTATTTTGGTGATTGAGTGCCAACACATGTGCTTAATTGTGAATTTATGTTCATGGATGAACAAGGTGCAAATCATGAAGTAAAGGTATGTTTCTAAGCCTTAGTACATTGGTTTTATGGACTAACATATTTGTCTAAGTGTTAGAAACAGAAAGAAGAAAAAGAGAAAAGGGGAGAGAAAGACTTGGCTGTGTGCAGCCAAGGCTCAGCTCGGTCTGGAGCACCGGACTGTCCGGTGTGCACCGGACAGTGTCCGGTGCGCCAGGTCGACTCGGCTCGAACTGGTCGCTCTCGGGAATTCGCCGACGGCGTACGGCTAAAATTCACCGGACTGTCCGGTGTACACCGGACTGTCCGGTGAGCCAACGGTCGGCCAGGGCCAACGGTCGGCCGCGCAATCCGCGCGGGACACGTGGCCGAGCCAACGGTCGGAAGACGACACCGGACTGTCCGGTGTGCACCGGACTGTCCGGTGCGCCAACGGCTCGCAGATCCACGGCAGTCTTCCAACGGTCGGAAGCGCCAGAAGAGGAAACAAATCGGGCACCGGACAGTGTCCGGTGTGCACCGGACTGTCCGGTGCCCCCGACGACAGAAGGCCAGGATAGCCTTCCAGAATTGCTCTCAACGGCTCCTAGCTGCCTTGGGGCTATAAAAGGAGCCCCTAGGCGCATGGAGGGGACACAAGCAACTCTTGAGCATTCTTGATCATCCACACAAGTTCTTTGCGCATTCGTTTGTGATTCTAAGTGATTCGAGCTCTGTTCTAGTGTGAACTCTGAGATAGTCATTCGAGCTCGAGTCTTGGCCGTGTGTGTGCGCTTTTGCTGTGGATTTGTGTGTGTTGCTTCCTCCCTTACTCTGTGCTTTCTTTGTGATCATATACTTGTAAGGGCAAGAGACTCCAATTTGTGGAGATTCCTTGCAAACGGGATAGTGAAAGGAACAACAAAACACCGTGGTATTCAAGTGGGTCTTTGGACCGCTTGAGAGGGGTTGATTGCAACCCTCGTCCGTTGGGACGCCACAACGTGGAAGTAGGCAAGCATTGGCTTGGCCGAACCACGGGATAAACCACTGTGTCCCTCTGTGCTTGATTCTTGTGGTATTGTGTTTTGTTGAGACTTCATCTTAGCCACTTGGCATTAATCGTGCTAACGCTTAACAAGTTTTTGTGGCTTAAGTTTGAAGTTTTTACAGGATCACCTATTCACCCCCCCCTCTAGGTGCTCTCAATTGGTATCGGAGCCGTTCTATTCACAAAGGGACTAACCGCCCGAATAGATGGATCCTAAGGGGAAGGGTATAGTGATCAACGACAAAGAAAAGGAGACCTTCGTCAACGAGCCGAAGGACGACAAGCCTACCGACTCCGGCTCGGGCCAAAGACGGAAGGAAGGGAAGAAGAAGAAGACAAGGCGCATCAAGGAGATCATCTACTACGACAGCGACGAGTCTACTTCTTCCCAAAAGGACGACGACAACGACTACAGGAAGACGGTCAATTCGAACTTTTCATTTGATTATTCCCGTATTCAACATAGTTCGAATTCGCATTTGCTTTCCATTCCTCTTGGCAAACCTCCACACTTCGATGGGGAGGACTACGGATTTTGGAGTCACAAAATGCGTAGTCACTTATTCTCTCTCCATCCTAGCATATGGGAGATTGTGGAGAACGGAATGAAATTCGATAGCTCGGATAGCCCTATGCTTATAAATGAACAGATTCATAAAAATGCACAGGCTACTACTGTTCTCTTAGCATCTTTGTGCAGGGAAGAGTACAATAAGGTGAGTGGCTTGGACAATGCCAAGCAGATATGGGACACCCTCAAGATCTCTCACGAGGGGAACGACATCACCATGCTCACCAAGATGGAGTTGGTGGAGGGCGAGCTTGGACGGTTCGCCATGATAAGGGGAGAGGAGCCAACTCAGACGTACAACCGGCTCAAGACCCTTATCAACAAAATAAGGAGCTACGGAAGCACGCGTTGGACGGACCACGACGTCGTCCGCCTAATGCTCAGGTCTTTTACCGTACTTGATCCTCATCTCGTGAACAATATTCGTGAGAATCCCAGGTACACGATGATGACGCCCGAGGAAGTGCTTGGAAAATTCGTAAGCGGGCGGATGATGATCAAGGAGGCAAGATACGTCGACGAGGCGTTGAACGGTCCGATCAACGAGCCGCAACCCCTTGCTCTCAAGGCAACACGAAGCAAGGAGGCGCTACCTAGCAAGGTGGCACAGATTGAGGCGGCTGGCCTTAATGATGAAGAGATGGCTCTCATCATTAAAAGATTCAAGACGGTGCTTAAAGGTCACAAGGGACAACCAAGCAAGACCAAAGCCAAGGGGAAGCGCTCATGCTTCAAATGCGGTAAGCTTGGTCATTTCATTGCTAACTGTCCCGATAATGAAAGTGACCAGGAAAAGGGGAACAAAAGAGAGAAAAAGAAGCAATACAAGAAGGCAAAGGGCGAGGCGCATCTAGGAAAGGAGTGGGACTCGGATTGCTCCTCCTCCGACTCCGACAACGAAGGACTCGCCGCCACTGCCTTCAACAAATCGGCTCTTTTCCCCAACGAGCGTCTCACTTGTCTTATGGCAAGAGAGAAGAAGGTAAGTACTAAAGACTCCACTTATGCTTCTTCTAGTGATAGTGAGTCTAGTGATGATGACATAGATTATTCTTGCTTGTTCAAGGGCTTAGATAGATCTAAGATAGATAAAATCAATGAATTGATTGATGCATTGAATGAAAAGGATAGGCTTTTAGAAAAGCAAGAAGATTTATTGTATGATGAACATGATAAATTTGTAGAGGCACAAAAATCATATGCTTTAGAAGTGAAAAGAAATGAAATGCTTTCTAGTGAAATATCTTCCTGTCATGAAACCATTTCTACCTTAAGAAGTGTTAATATTGATTTAAGTGCTAAACTAGAAGTAGCTAGTAAATCAAATTCTTGTGTTGAACATGTTGAAATTTGTACTAGGTGTAAGGATTTTGATGTTAATGCTTGTAGTGAACATCTAGTTCTAATTTCCAAATTAAATGATGAAGTGGCTAGTCTTAATACCCAACTTAAGACTAGCAAGAATGAAGTTGATAAAATAAAATTTGCAAGGGATGCCTACACGGTTGGTAGACACCCCTCAATTAAGGATGGGCTTGGCTTCAAGAGAGAAGCCAAGAACTTAACAAGCCATAAGGCTCCCGTCTTCGTCAAGGAGAAAGGGAAGGCCCCTATGGCTAATAGTGCTAAAAAGAACCATGCTTTCTTATACCATGATAGGAGACATGCTAGAAATATTTATAATGATTTTGATTCACATGTTTATAATTCTCATGCCATGTTTGCCTCTAGTTCCTCTCATAAGCATGATAGAAATATGAGTAGGAGAAATGTTGCGCATATGCCTAGAAAGAATGTTGTTCATGCTCCTAGGAAAGTAGTGAATGAACCTTCTACCATTTATTATGCTTGTAATGCTCCTTTTGCTATTTGTAGAAAGGGTAAGAAGGTTGTTGCTAGGAAATTAGGGGCTAGACGCAAGGGAGATAAATCTTGCATTTGGGTCCCTAAAGATATTTGTGCTAACCTTGCAGGACCCAACATGAGTTGGGTACCTAAGACCCAAGCCTAAATTTGCCTTGCAGGTTTATGCATCCGGGGGTTCAAGCTGGATTATCGACAGCGGATGCACAAACCATATGACGGGGGAGAAGAAGATGTTCACCTCCTACGTCAAGAATAAGGATTCCCAAGATTCAATTATATTCGGTGATGGGAATCAAGGCAAGGTAAAAGGGTTAGGTAAAATTGCAATTTCTAATGAGCATTCTATATCAAATGTATTCCTAGTGGAGAGTCTTGGATATAATTTGCTATCTGTTAGTCAATTATGTCAAATGGGATATAATTGTTTATTTACAAATGTAGATGTGTCTGTCTTTAGAAGATGTGATGGTTCACTAGCTTTTAAGGGTGTACTAGACGGCAAGCTTTACTTAGTAGATTTTGCAAAAGAAGAGGCCGGTCTAGATGCATGCTTAATGGCTAAGACTTGCATGGGCTGGCTGTGGCATCGCCGCTTAGCTCACGTGGGGATGAAGAACCTCCACAAGCTTCTAAAGGGAGAACACGTAATAGGTCTAACAAATGTTTATTTCGAAAAAGATAGGCCTTGTGCAGCTTGTCAGGCAGGTAAACAAGTGGGAGGAGCACATCACAGCAAGAATGTGATGACCACGTCGAGACCCCTGGAGCTGCTGCATATGGACCTCTTCGGACCCGTCGCCTATCTAAGCATAGGAGGAAGTAAGTATGGTTTAGTTATTGTTGATGACTTTTCCCGCTTCACTTGGGTGTTCTTTTTGCAGGATAAGTCTGAAACCCAAGGGACCATCAAGCGCTTCCTCAGGAGAGCTCAAAATGAATTTGAGCTCAAGGTAAAGAAGATTAGGAGCGACAACGGGTCCGAGTTCAAGAACCTTCAAGTGGAGGAGTTTCTTGAGGAGGAAGGGATCAAGCACGAGTTCTCCGCTCCCTACACACCACAGCAAAATGGTGTGGTAGAGAGGAAGAACAGGACGCTAATCGATATGGCGAGGACGATGCTTGGAGAGTTCAAGACCCCCGAGTGCTTTTGGTCGGAAGCCGTGAACACGGCTTGCCACGCCATCAACAGGGTCTACCTTCATCGACTCCTCAAGAAGACTTCGTATGAGCTACTAACCGGTAACAAACCCAATGTATCGTACTTTCGTGTATTTGGGAGCAAGTGCTACATTCTAGTGAAGAAGGGTAGAAATTCTAAGTTTGCTCCCAAAGCTGTAGAAGGGTTTTTATTAGGTTATGATTCAAATACAAAGGCGTATAGAGTCTTCAACAAATCATCGGGTTTGGTTGAAGTCTCTAGCGACGTTGTATTTGATGAGACTAATGGCTCTCCAAGAGAGCAAGTTGTTGATTGTGATGATGTAGATGAAGAAGATGTTCCGACGGCCGCGATACGAACCATGGCGATTGGAGACGTTCGGCCACAGGAACAGGATGAACGTGATCAACCTTCTTCCTCATCGACGGTGCATCCCCCAACTCAAGACGATGAACAGGTTCATCAAAAGGAGGCGTGTGATCAAGGGGGAGCACAAGACGATCAAGTGATGGAGGAAGAAGCGCAACCGGCACCTCCAACCCAAGTTCGAGCGATGATTCAAAGGGATCATCCCGTCGACCAAATTTTGGGTGACATTAGCAAGGGAGTAACTACTCGATCTCGATTAGTTAATTTTTGTGAGCATTACTCTTTTGTCTCCTCTATTGAGCCTTTCAGGGTAGAGGAGGCCTTGCTAGATCCGGATTGGGTGTTGGCCATGCAGGAGGAACTCAATAACTTCAAGCGCAACGAAGTTTGGACGCTGGTGCCTCGTCCCAAGCAAAATGTTGTGGGAACCAAGTGGGTGTTCCGCAACAAACAGGACGAGCACGGGGTGGTGACGAGGAACAAGGCTCGACTTGTGGCAAAAGGTTATGCCCAAGTCGCAGGTTTGGACTTTGAGGAGACTTTTGCTCCTGTGGCTAGGCTAGAGTCCATTCGTATCTTGCTAGCATATGCCGCTCACCATTCTTTCAGGTTGTACCAAATGGATGTGAAGAGCGCGTTCCTCAACGGGCCAATAAAGGAGGAGGTGTACGTGGAGCAACCCCCTGGCTTCGAGGATGAGCGGTACCCCGACCACGTGTGTAAGCTCTCTAAGGCGCTCTATGGACTTAAACAAGCCCCAAGAGCATGGTATGAATGCCTTAGAGATTTCTTACT
The DNA here is from genome assembly GCA_029449295.1 of Zea luxurians. NCBI lineage: Eukaryota > Viridiplantae > Streptophyta > Magnoliopsida > Poales > Poaceae > Zea > Zea luxurians. The sequence continues at coordinate 15,164,822 of JAOPSE010000023.1, read as the reverse complement.
TGCTAATGCTTTCAAGGTTGGGAAAGCCGATCCAACTCTTTTCACTAAGACTTGTAATGGTGATTTGTTTGTGTGCCAAATTTATGTCGATGACATAATATTTGGTTCTACTAATCAAAAGTCTTGTGAAGAGTTTAGTAGGGTGATGACGCAGAAATTCGAGATGTCGATGATGGGCGAGTTGAACTACTTCCTTGGGTTCCAAGTGAAGCAACTCAAGGACGGCACCTTCATCTCCCAAACGAAGTACACGCAAGATCTGCTGAAGCGGTTTGGGATGAAGGACGCCAAGCCCGCAAAGACTCCGATGGGAACCGACGGACACACCGACCTCAACAAAGGAGGTAAGTCCGTTGATCAAAAAGCATACCGGTCAATGATAGGATCTCTACTTTATTTATGTGCTAGTAGACCGGATATTATGCTTAGCGTATGCATGTGTGCTAGATTTCAATTCGATCCTAAGGAGTGTCACTTGGTGGCGGTGAAGCGAATTCTTAGATATTTAGTCGCTACGCCTTGCTTCGGGATCTGGTATCCAAAGGGGTCTAACTTTGACTTAATTGGGTACTCAGATTCCGACTATGCTGGATGTAAGGTCGATAGGAAGAGTACATCGGGGACGTGCCAATTCTTAGGAAGGTCGCTGGTGTCATGGAATTCTAAGAAACAAACCTCCGTTGCCCTATCCACCGCTGAGGCCGAGTACGTTGCCGCAGGTCAGTGTTGCGCGCAACTACTTTGGATGAGGCAAACCCTCAGGGACTTTGGCTACAATCTGAGCAAAGTCCCACTCCTATGTGACAATGAGAGTGCTATCCGAATAGCGGAAAATCCTGTTGAGCACAGCCGCACAAAGCACATTGACATCCGGCATCACTTTTTGAGAGACCACCAGCAAAAGGGAGATATCGAAGTGTTTTATGTTAGCACCGAGAACCAGCTAGCCGATATCTTTACCAAGCCTTTAGATGAGAAGACCTTTTGCAGGCTGCGTAGTGAGCTAAATGTCTTAGATTCGCGGAACTTGGATTGAATTGTAGCATACATGTATTTATGCCTTTGATCATGTTCTTTCTGCATTTTGTTGCTTATTATGGTGCTCAAGTTGTACAAACACTCCCTGGACCTCACAAGTCCGTTGCAAAGTGATGCACATGTTTAGGGGGAGATGTGTTACAACTTGACCCTTTGAGACTAACCATATGTTTGAGTTTGCTTGTGTTAGTCACAAAGGAGAATTGAAAGGGAAAAGGTGGACTTGGACCATGAAAGACTTCCACTGCACTCCGATGAGGGGTAACTTATTCCAAGTCCATCTCATGAACTCTTATTGCCATTTGCTCTTAATTGAAGATTTTGGTGAGGCAATGGGGTTAAAGGGCCAAAATTGATCCCGTTTTGGTGCTTGATGCCAAAGGGGGAGAAAATAAAGGCCAAAGCAATAAATGGATCAGCTACCACTTGAGAGATTTTGAAAATAGTAGAATAGAGTTTTTGATTTGTCAAAATTCTTAAGTTGTCTCTCTTGTCAAAAGTTGGCTTCTTGTGGGGAGAAGTAGTAATTATGGGAAAAAGGGGGAGTTTTTGAAATCCTTGATCAATCTCTTTTTGAATGACTCTCTTTATGCTTAAACATGTGTGTTTAACTTAGAGATAGAGATTTGTGTTTGATTTGCAAAAACAAACCAAGTGGTGGCAAAGGATGATCCATATATGCCAAAATTGATTCAAAATAAATTTAAGTGTTATTTGAATTGAGTTTGCATTTGTTCTAGTGGCTTTATGTTGTGTTGGCATAAATCACCAAAAAGGGGGAGATTGAAAGGGAAATGTGCCCTTGGGCCATTTCTAAGTATTTTGGTGATTGAGTGCCAACACATGTGCTTAATTGTGAATTTATGTTCATGGATGAACAAGGTGCAAATCATGAAGTAAAGGTATGTTTCTAAGCCTTAGTACATTGGTTTTATGGACTAACATATTTGTCTAAGTGTTAGAAACAGAAAGAAGAAAAAGAGAAAAGGGGAGAGAAAGACTTGGCTGTGTGCAGCCAAGGCTCAGCTCGGTCTGGAGCACCGGACTGTCCGGTGTGCACCGGACAGTGTCCGGTGCGCCAGGTCGACTCGGCTCGAACTGGTCGCTCTCGGGAATTCGCCGACGGCGTACGGCTAAAATTCACCGGACTGTCCGGTGTACACCGGACTGTCCGGTGAGCCAACGGTCGGCCAGGGCCAACGGTCGGCCGCGCAATCCGCGCGGGACACGTGGCCGAGCCAACGGTCGGAAGACGGCACCGGACTGTCCGGTGTGCACCGGACTGTCCGGTGCGCCAACGGCTCGCAGATCCACGGCAGTCTTCCAACGATCGGAAGCGCCAGAAGAGGAAACAAATCGGGCACCGGACAGTGTCCGGTGTGCACCGGACTGTCCGGTGCCCCCGACGACAGAAGGCCAGGATAGCCTTCCAGAATTGCTCTCAACGGCTCCTAGCTGCCTTGGGGCTATAAAAGGAGCCCCTAGGCGCATGGAGGGGACACAAGCAACTCTTGAGCATTCTTGATCATCCACACAAGTTCTTTGCGCATTCGTTTGTGATTCTAAGTGATTCGAGCTCTGTTCTAGTGTGAACTCTGAGATAGTCATTCGAGCTCGAGTCTTGGCCGTGTGTGTGCGCTTTTGCTGTGGATTTGTGTGTGTTGCTTCCTCCCTTACTCTGTGCTTTCTTTGTGATCATATACTTGTAAGGGCAAGAGACTCCAATTTGTGGAGATTCCTTGCAAACGGGATAGTGAAAGGAACAACAAAACACCGTGGTATTCAAGTGGGTCTTTGGACCGCTTGAGAGGGGTTGATTGCAACCCTCGTCCGTTGGGACGCCACAACGTGGAAGTAGGCAAGCATTGGCTTGGCCGAACCACGGGATAAACCACTGTGTCCCTCTGTGCTTGATTCTTGTGGTATTGTGTTTTGTTGAGACTTCATCTTAGCCACTTGGCATTAATCGTGCTAACGCTTAACAAGTTTTTGTGGCTTAAGTTTGAAGTTTTTACAGGATCACCTATTCACCCCCCCCTCTAGGTGCTCTCAATGCCGGGCATGTCCGAGGGACTCCACGCGAAGACGTCAGCGTTCGCACGGAGAAAGTCGACGAGCGCTGCTTCCTATTTGGGGTCGAGCTCGGAACCGATCCGGATCTGCTTGGAGGCGTCGTTGCCGGGGTCAAGAGGGACGGACTTGACCGTCTCTGCTGGTTCGAAGTTGCCGGCGTGGCGCTTCACGTCGGGCGCCTCCCTAGAGAGGCTCTCCAGGTCAGCGATGAGGGCCTCGGATTCGGCGAGGGCCTCGGCGTACTCCATGCACTCCACATCGCATTCGAATGCGTGTCGGTACGTGGGCCCGACGGTGATGACCCCGCTGGGGCCCGGCATGTTGAGCTTGAGGTAGGTGTAGTTGGGGACGGCCATGAACTTCGCGTAGCATGGCCTTCCCAGTACCGCATGGTAGGTTCCTCGGAACCCGACCACCTCGAACGTGAGGGTCTCCCTTCGAAAGTTGGAGGGCGTCCCGAAGCAGACGGGTAGGTCGAGTTGTCCGAGGGGATGAACGCGCTTCCCGGGGACGATCCCGTGGAAAGGCGTAGCGCCCGTCCGGACCGAGGACAGATCGATCCGCAAGAGCCTGAGGGTCTCGATGTAGATGATGTTGAGGCTGCTGCCTCCGTCCATGAGGACCTTAGTGAGCCTGACGTTGCCAATGATGGGGTCGACAACGAGTGGGTATCTCCCTGGGCTCGGCACGTAGTCTAGATGGTCAGCCCAGTCAAAGGTGATGGGCTCGTCTGACCAGTCTAGGTAGACTGGCACCGCCACCTTTACCGAGCAGACTTCCTGACGCTCTTGCTTGCGGTGCCGAGCCGAGGCGTTCGCCACTTGCCCGCCGTAGATCATGAAGCAGTCGCGGACCTCGGGGAACCCTCCTGCCTTGCGATCTTCCTCCTTCGCGTCGTCGGGGGCCTTGCCACCCTCCGCGGGTGGCCCGGCCTTGTGGAAGTGTCGTCGAAGCATGGCACACTCCTCGAGGGTGTGCTTGATGGGCCCCTGATGATAGGGGCACGGCTCCTTGAGCATCTTCTCGAAGAGGTTGGCACCTCCGGGAGGTTTCTGAGGGTTCTTGTACTCGGCGGCGGCGACAAGGTCCGCGTCGGCGGTGGCGCGTTTCGCTTGCGACTTCTTCTTGCCCTTCTTCTTGGCGCCGCACTGAGTTGACGCCTCGGGAGCATCTTCCGGTGGGCGGCCCTGGGGCTGCTTGTCCTTCCGGAAAATGGCCTCAACCGCCTCCTGGCCAGAGGCGAACTTGGTGGCGATGTCCATCAGCTCGCTCGCCCTGGTGGGGGTCTTGCGACCCAGCTTGCTCACCAGGTCGCGACAGGTGGTGCCGGCGAGGAACGCGCCGATGACATCTGAATCGGTGACGTTGGGCAGCTCTGTGCGCTGCTTCGAGAATCGCCGGATGTAGTCCCGGAGAGGCTCTCCCGGCTGCTGGCGGCTGCTTCGGAGATCCCAGGAGTTCCCAGGGCGCACGTATGTGCCCTGGAAATTGCCGGCGAAAGCTTGGACCAGGTCGTCCCAGTTGGAGATCTGCCCCGGGGGCAGATGCTCTAGCCAGGCTCGAGCGGTGTCGGAGAGGAACAGGGGGAGGTTGCGGATGATGAGGTTGTCGTCGTCCGTTCCACCCAGTTGGCAGGCCAGCCGATAGTCTGCGAGCCACAGTTCTAGTCTCGTCTCCCCGAGTACTTTGTGATAGTAGTCGGGGTTCGGAACCGGGTCGGGAACGGTGCCCGTCGTATGGCGCGGCTGAAAGCCTGCGGACCGGGTGGTTCGGGCGAAGGACTCCGATCCTCCCCGCTGTCGTAGCGTCCCCCACGCCTGGGGTGGTAGCCTCGGCACATCCTGTCGTCGAGGTGGGCCTGACGGCTGTGATGATGGCGCTCGTCGCCGAGGCGACCCGGGGCCGCAGGCGCTATGTTGCGCGTGCGCCCGGAGTGGACCGAGGCTTCCCGCATGAGTCAGGAAGTCGCGGTGCGATGTTCCGAGGGGAACCCCTGCCTTCGGGAGGCAGAGCTTTCGGCCCGTCGGACCGCGACGTCCTCCAGGAGATTCTTGAGCTCTCCCTAGATACGCCGCCCCTCGGTGGTTGATGGCTCCGGCATCGCGCGGAGAAGCATTGCTGCTGCTGCCAGGTTCTGGCCGACTCCGCTGGAATCCGGCGGCGGCCTCACCCTGACGTCGTTGGCGATGCGGTGCTGGATGTCCTAGGGGAGATTACGCGCTTCTCCGGCCGGGGGTTGGATCGCCCATTCCTGCCCGACGTCCCGGCGGATCGGCACAAGCGTTCCTGCTCCCTCGTCGAGCCTGGCCTGCCTCTCGCGGATTTGCTCGAGCTGTGGGTCAGGACCCCCCGCTGGGACGGGGACCACGGCTAGCTCCCGAAGGATGTCAACGCGAGGCACGGGCCTAGGGGGATCACCGCTTTTCGGCATACCAAGATGGTTGCCTTCGTCGGGACCCCCTAGATCGACGTGGAAACATTCACGACTCGGGCCGCGGTCCTCGCTGTCGAGGCCGCGGCTGCCGTCGGAATAGTCGGAAAGGCAGTAGTCACATGCGGTCATGAAGTCCCGCATGGCACTGGGGTTACCAAGTCCGGAGAAATCCCAACAGAGGTCGGTCTCGCCATCTTCCTCGGACCCCGAGGGCTCGTAGGTCGAGTCAACCGTCAGTCGGTCCCAAGGTGACCGCACACGATACCCCCGGGGGTTTGGACTCGCCTCTATGAAAGTGCTCACCGAAGCGAAGCCGCTCGGTGGGTCGAGACCGAATCCAAAAGACACGAGATGGGAATCGATCGGTACCTTTCGGTCGACGGTCGGTGACGAGGTCGCGTCTGGGACTGACTGCACCGTCGTCTCAGGTACAAGGGTGACGCCCAGTAAGTCCTTCGCGAGCGTGGTGGCGTCGTGCGTTTGCTTGAGATCAGCGTGTTGCGGGGAGGCGGCGCTCGTCTTCGTCTCAGACGCGATATCGATGCCCGGTGCGCCCTCCGTTGGGGCACCGGCGCCGTCGACTCGCTCGACCGCCAATGAGATGCCGCTTCCTGCTTGGCCTTGGTTGCCCCGCCTCCTCCTCCGTCGGCGGGGGAGGGGACGGGACAAGCCCGAATGTCGTCCTTCCACCACGTGGGGAAGGCGTCGTCGATTTCCCCGCCGGCGAGCGGGTTGTCGACCGCCATTGTCGCTGTCGCGCGGCGGGGGAAGGAGTATCATGTCGTAGCTGCCGTTGAGGGACATGAACTCAAGATTCCCGAAACGGAGCACCGTCCCGGGCTGGAAAGGTTGCTGGAGACTGCCCATCTGGAGCTTGACGGGAAGCTGTTCGTCAACACGCAGCAGGCCCCTACCTGGCGCGCCAACTGTCGGTGTTTCGAAACCCAGGGGGTCCCTGGACCGACGAGTGAAATGTCACCGCGTGCCCCAGCCCAGATGGGTCGACGCAAGGCGGAACACGAAGTTGGGAAAGGAAGCAGCCGGAGGGAGGCAGGCGTGTGAGAGAGCGAATCCCGCGGCCTTCGTGTTAGCCCCGCGCCTGAGTCGGGTGCGCTTGCAGTAGGGGGATACAAGCGTCCACGCGGGAGTGGGAGCGAGCGGCCTTGAGCGAGCGCCGTCCCGTCCTTCTCCGCGTGGGCCAACCCTCTGTAAGAGGGCCCTGGTCCTTCCTTTTATAGGCGTAAGGAGAGGATCCAGGTGTACAATGGGGGGTGTAGCAGAGTGCTACGTGTCTAGCGGAGGAGAGCTAGCGCCCTAAGTACACACCGTCGTGGCAGCCAGAGAGGTTTTGGCACCCGGTTCGTGTGGTGTCGTGGCCGTCGGAGGAGTGCTGGAGCCTGGCGAGAGAACAGCTGTTGGGGCTGTCGAGTCCTTGCTGACGTCCTCTTGCTTCCGTAAGGGGATCGAGAGCCGCCGTCGTCACAGAGCGTGCGGGGCGCCATCATTGCCTATCTGGCGGAGCGAGCTAGATGGGACGCCGGTCTTGTTTCCCGTAGCCTGAGTCAGCTCGAGGTAGGGTAATGATGGCGCCTCCTGTCGACGTGGTCGGTCCGTGCCCTAGGTTGGGCGAGGTGGAGGCTCCTCCGAGGTCGAGGTCGAGTCCGTCTTCCGTGGCCGTGGTCGAGTCTGAGCCCCTGGGTCGGGCGAGGCGGAGACCGTCGGCTGAGGCCAGGGCTGAGTCCGAGCCCTGGGGTCGGGCGAAGCGAAGTCCGTCGTCTTCCGGGGCTGAGCCCATGTCCGAGCCCTGGGGTCGGGCGAGGCGGAGTTCGTCGTCTTCTGGGGCTGAGCCCGAGTCTGAGCCCTGGGTCGGGCGGAGCGGAGTTCGCCGTCTTCCGGGGCTGAGCCCGAGTCCGAGCCCTGGGTCGGGCGGAGCGGAGTTCGCCGTCTTTCGGGGCTGAGCCCGAGTCCGAGCCCTGGGTCGGGCGGAGCGGAGTTCGCCGTCTTCCGGGGCTGAGCCCGAGTTCGAGCCCTGGGGTCGGGCAAGGCGGAGTTTCCTATGACGCCCGAGGCCGACCTTGGCTGCTGTCAGCCTCACTCTGTTGGTTGGCTCAGTAGTCGGAGTGCGCAGGCGGTGCTGTCCTCTTGTCAGACCGGTCAGTGGGGCGGCGAAGTGACTGCGGTCACTTCGGCCCTGTCGACTGGAGGGCGTGCGTCAGGATAAAGGTGTCAGGCCACCTTTGCATTAAATGCCCCTGCGATTTGGTCGGTCGGCGTGGCGATGTGGCCAAGGTTGCTTCTCGGTGAAGACTGGGCCTCAGGCGAGCCGATAGTGTGCCCGTTGCTGGAGGGGGGGGGGTCCTCGGGCGAGACGTAGGTTCTCCGGGGTCGGCTTCCCTTGCCCGAGGCTAGGCTCGGGCGAGGCACGATCATGTCCCTTGAATGGACCGATCCCTGACTTAATCGCACCCATCAGGCCTTTGCAGCTTTGTGCTGATGGGGGTTACCAGCTGAGATTTAGGGGCCTTGAGGGTACCCCTAATTATGGTCCCCGACAAGCACGCTCTACCTTGACATTGCTGCGGGATTGGATCTGCATCAACTCTCCGTCAATCCGGCAGGTCTCCGGCCTAGCCGAACTGTCCTACGTGACAGTCTTTGATTCCTCTCCTACGCAATACAGTGGTATGTCTTTCTGTATAGATTGAATACACAGTTCGCGATGATAAAAAAATGGTGGCGGCCCTGCTGGCCACGCGTGCGATGGGGAGATAAGCTCATTGCAGCCAGAAGCGGATCACACGCCGAATCTGTTTGGAACCACCCCGCAAGGGCCGCTACATGCAACCTGTAACCCAAGATGGAAGTACCTAAGACCGGTATGGGCCCCGCAACTGTGTAGATGGGGTGCTCGCTTTGTCATGGCACGTGACCTTGCCCATGACGTAGTGTGGAGACGCGGCCACCAATCCCTTTTTCTAGGAGAAAAAGTGAAACGAGGTTGCATGTAGGTGATAAAGAAACGAGCAACTTTATCTCCTGTACGCCCACACGCACCCACCTCCTGCATGGCCGCATGCAAGGGGCAACTTTATCTCTTGCACGGCCACACACACCCACCTCCTGCATGACCGCATGCAATGTATTAATTACATATTAAAATGTTTTAGCACAAGGATTTAGATGACTAGAGGATAACCTATTATATGATAACATTGCAGTATGTTTTGTTTTGCAGCTTCTAATTCAATTTTCTGTCTACTAAATAATTAGTAGTTAAATACATGCATGAATATGGTAAAATACTTGTTACACCTGATGTGCTATGTTCATGCATTAGTTCTGGAGTCTATTTTTCTGCTTTTATTTCCCGTAGTAGATAATTGGCAGAAATTATTAAAATGTGTGAAGGCTATACTGTGCATACTCAAATCGCTCTAAATATTTGAGTTGCGTTGAGCTTTTAAACTCACGATGAGCGATTAAATTGTATAGTGGGTACTCGAACACGCCGATCAGGCTGCGTTATTAATCGGCTGAGTTTTGACATTAGCTAAGCATTGGTTGCGCCCTGGCAACACGACGCAGTAATTGTGTCGTACGAACTTGGCTGCGTCAGGTGATTGCTATGTCGCACTCTCGCTTAATCGGACCACTCCCGTTGAGTCGGACCGCCACCATCGAGTTGCGTATTTTTCGTATGCCCTGTAGGCACTATTCGTCTGTCATGATCATCGAGCCACAGATGCGTCTGTTGCGCACGTTGTGTGGACTTATCATGTACCCCGACTATTGAGCCAATATTGTGCCTGTTGCGCTTCTTACAAAGGCTTGTTATGTTGTCGTAGCCCTGATGGTCGCACATGCGTTGACGCCACATACGCTAGAGCTTGTACTCGCGTGGATTGTGGTGGGTTGTTCAAGCCCCTAAAGTCGCATTATGCGCAACCTTCGTAAACAATTTTGTTTTCACTTTATATTTTGTTTGATTGTGTTGTGTGGCATCGTATATTTATATATATCACCAAGTGGCCATAACAACTATACCAAATCTGGGAAATTAAATCAAAATACAATAAAACATAGATAAGTTAATTCTCTGCTCTCTCCTCATGCATAAAGTTTTACTCGAAGTAACCCGAAGGTATATAATATGATGCATAAAAGCCTTTTTGGCACAAAAGACATCACAAATTGGGATTCTATTAGTAAGCAATATGACCTTGCCAAATGAATAAAGGCTAGAAATTTCAGTCATATATTGCTCAACCAGTTGTTGACACATTGCTCTCTTTGTCGCTGGATGACATGAAGCAAACTATGAGATAAAAGGAGATGTAACCCCTAGCAACCCGGAGTTGCGAGTATAGGTTATTCTGAGATAACATTCACTATGTTGGTGTGAAAAACCATTGTGTGTTTCCGTCGAACCACTTTAATCGTCCTATACAGGATATCATGCTTATGTTGCATATATCTCTCAGAATTGTAAATATTTATAGTCGCTGAATTGACTCAAGATAGTCCTTTGACTGCTATGATATACTTTTAAGCCAAATGGTAAAGGTTAGTCCTAAATGGACATATACTTGGAGTTTATGTAGTAGAACTACATTGGATTCCACCTTTTGACATGCTTACCATAATCTATATCTGATCTACCAGAAGTAATAAGAGTACAAAAATAGCCATGGAATCCTACATCACCACAGAGCTTGAAGCTACATTAGGCATTAATTTGTCATTGGTTCTTGGCATTGGAAGAGCAACAATTCTCGACCGCAATACTGTCAGTGATGGTAATTTGTGATAGAAATAAAAAGATCTTATGGAGACCTGTTGTATTCTCCCTAGTCCTGATGACTCCTTCGTATGAGAGTAGTACTATCTGTTGTTGAAGACGGATCCTAGGCGGATACTAGTCTTGTTTCATTCTTGCCAAGCAGTTATCATCATTTGTTTCATGAAAATCTAGTTATATGGTGATTTTTCCCAGATAAAAAGTGAATTCTTGGCCTTGTCTGTTCTATTCCAAAGCTTCTCTTTTTGCTGAATAATGAAGAGATCGAAATAATGCTTTATAGAACAAGTTGGTATATAATATGAGGAGAAATATTTGCCCTGCTGGCAACACCATAAATAATTGACTATTGTTATAAGTTCTCTCTCAAAATTATTATACCTAAAAATGTTGCATTAACCGATACCCAATTTCAGAACGGTATGAGTAATTGGGTAAACCATGGGCAATAATAAAATGAGCTGGACTATACATCTCTGCATATAAAAATCTTTGCTTGGCAGCATTGGCCTGATGCCGTGCACTTTACTACCAATATAAGCACACACATTTTTCCTATGTGCCTCAAATCACAATACAACCAGTGAATGTCCTTGTGAGCGCTAGACCCTGATGGTCATTTTACTTGTTGATCTGAAGTCAACTAATGGCTCCAAACGATGAATGATATGCATGAGCCCCTGAAGGATCCTTATGAATAAAATAGTGTTGTGCATATTAGTCTAAATCTTAATGATTGACTGTGCATTTGGTAATAATAACAATAAGTTTGCAGAATTGTAACCATGAAGCAACTTATTGTTGCGTGTCTCGCTGGATGTTGAGACTAACCCTTCATGTTGAAGGACAAATATGTAGTATTCATGCCACTACATTAATCTAAGTCCAAAGCTCACTGCATAAAACCCCTATCTGTAATGTGCGTAAGATTTCCCAAATAAATCACCACAATAGCATACATTGCCCACAACTGGATGATTGTGGTTGGGGATTTTATATGTATGCTTTTTAAAACATCTCGGCATTAGGGGGAGGAATGCCCATATAGTGTAATGCCTCAATATTCTATTAAACGCACAAAAGCTAAACTGAATATGTCGTTCGGTGTGTACTCCTATGTATATGGAGTTTGCCAGAAATCGTTGAGGAGTAACCATATTGGTCTGAATGCTTCTACCTGATGTAGATGTGGATATACCCGGGATTAATATCATATCCACATTTGACTTATTGGCATTTGATCTATTCTCGGGGACGCCTGCGAATATGATCCATCAACCTTGGTCAAAGCATATGTTCTGATTGCAGATTCACATGGTCTGTGATAACTCTCCTCCGATTAATTCACCCTGATGGTGATTTGCCTCACGAAGAGGTTCATCTTGATGATGAAATTCCTAGCAATGCGCGCAATATCATTTTGCTGGGAATACGGAACAATGGATCTTTCGTTTTGGGAAATGACGAAGATCATTATTAAATGTGGGAGACAAATATGTCGACACCTATCTTGCCCCTCTAGATTGCAAATGGATCCAAAAAAAGTCCTAGGCATGAGTGCTTTAAGCTCTCTTATCGGGTCATTGATAAATGCAATCGAGGCTGAACCAATAATCGCAAAATGAAAGTCACGAGCTTGAAGTTCGGACATTTATGGGCACTATTGAAATAATGTGTGGTGAATGCGATGGTTCAAGTGGTCTTGTGAGAGACCCATCCCACGTATGTGTTGAATAAACACTGTTCTACTAAGTAATATATCTAGCAAATGACATGAATTAAAATATGCAGTTAATAGGATTCTGAAGATCCGTCATGAGATCCTAGGAGGATCCATATCTTTGAATTATAAATATGCAACATATAAATCTCATACCGAATAATACATTCCTGACGAATGAACACTCTTCTATGTAGAGAGAATATCTCCTAGATGAGATTATAGTTCCTTGATGGAACCTTTCCAGAAGAAATAAAGTCTGTGTTGAACACCAAAGTTTGATAATCCCTATAAAGGGATAAAGACCCATACAGACCCAAAAAGGAATAATATGAGGTACCAAAGGACTTGAAGTTCACCGAATAAGCACATGTGCATTCCACGAGTTTTACTCATAGTATTTTCCACTTGATGTGGAATTACGGTATCCTCTAAAGCCCCGATGGCAGAAACCTATAAGGTTTATGTGTTACTGGCAAAAATATCCCCATTGTGCCAGAATGACAGACTATAACGATGTATCTGATCGATGAAAAATCCCTAATGGATTACGATCTTTGATGGACTTTTGTTACACCATCATAGATGTTGCAATGGATGAACGCCTGGAGCGATGTGTCATATTTAGAATATGTACTATTGCAACTATATTATCCCCTAAGTCCTATATAAGGACATGTTACTTGCTTTGCACAACTATGTATAAATTGTGGTGTAAGATAGAAAATGATAGCACCCCAACCTCGTCCATTCTCGTTATTCCAGATGAACAATGAGATATATATCTTGAAGAATATGTTTGAGTTATGAGGGATAACGACTTTGACATATGTCATCGTCAGGGGGAGCGAATGCTTATATTGATCACAATCGTGTGACAATAAATGTCATATTCTATGCCCTGAAGGCTTCAGCTTGATGATCAATATGTGAACCTTTATGGAAGTTTCTATCAAATATGTAGATCTAGTCGATCGAACACCACTAGTCGAAGTGGCTTATTTATGTTGGTACGTGCACTTACCTCGTGTATCCTAGAAGTGAGTTGAGGTGAAGTCCCTGAAATAATCTTTGCAAGGATATGCAATCTGTTTGCTAAATCTATATGTGCATATACTTCCAGAAGAAAATATTTTGCCATATTGATATAGTTTTGCAAGGATCAGGGGGAACACATTTCTAAAGTTAGCCTTTGTAGAAGATTCGGTAGAATCTAGATCCTAGAGGATCGAAATCTGTCCCGATGACAGCTGTTGTACTCTTTTTCCCTTAGTGAGTTTTCTTGAAGTTTCTCACATGAGGTTTTTAACGAGGCAACAAAGTGCAAATGCAATTTGTATCACCATGCACTCTTTCTCCATATTTTTCCCACTGGGTTTTTTGGAGTTTTAACGAGGCATGTGTTGGTCGCGGTATTCGCCCAAGGGGGAGTGTTGCGAAACCCTAATGAAGGGTTATGTGGGCAAATACCGAATATAGCCCTGAGGGCTATCGCGTTTCTATATATAGAACATGTACCCCTCATATGGAATAGAGAAGTGAAAAGAGGCTAGAGGCCCAACCCTACATCATGTGTCTTGTGTGCTCTCTGTCGTGCTTATGAGAAGGGAGACGGGTACTCTACAGCTTCTTACGCCTCTACTGCTGACGGGAGGGAAGGGAGCGGATCTGATGATCCGTGGTAACGTAGTTCTCAACAGCTCTAATCCAGTATTTCGATTGCTGGTTTGCATAAGGGGTCACGCATGCCGCACTTCTATTTTCTGGTACACATTAAATTACCATTGATTAACAATGTATATAGGTACGGTGGAGTTATATTGGAATTTCTTGTATATAACGGCAACTTTATTTTTGATGTGTTGACTGTTGACTTAACAATGATTTTTCAATTGTTATGTTCGGCAGAATATGCTTCATATACCGAGAACGCGTCGTTGTCTTAAAAAAACAATGTTGAATCAAATGAAGGTATAATGGAAGAAATGTATTGTACCCTAGGGTGACAATGAGTTTTAAATTTTAAACTATAAGATTTAAGGATAGAATCGGGTTAAGATTGAACTCTATTTCTATTCATTTTTGAACTAAAATTTATTTAGGGTCTTGATATTTTATGAAGAACCATTTAAATCACGATTCATTAGCACCCTAATTGTACCCATTCAACTTCTTCGAAGCTTGGTCGTTTAAGCAAGCTACAGCTTGATGGACAAAGTCAGCACTTCCCTAATTTTATTTATCATGAACCTTGACTCTTTGAGTATGAGTGGTGCTAAATCGCACAGCCTCATCAAGAACTGATCGTGACGTGACAAAAATCTATCAATCGACACCCCTCCTCGGCTCCTCGCTCGCCAGTTAGTTACTTAGCTACCGGTTTCTCTCTCGCGCGAGGATGGCCGCCGCGGAGACGTCGAGCGGCGGCGAAGTCCACATATCGATCCCGCCCATGGCGGCCACCACCCCAGACGGGATACGCGAGAGCTCGGCAGCACCGAGCCCCTTACGTAGCCGCGGTAGCACTAGCACCCCGCCGCGGCAGCTCAAGGCGGCCCCAGCGCCTGCGGTAGCTGACACGCCGGCGACGGCCATCGACAAGACGCTGGCGAGCGTCGCCAATCTCGCGAAGCTACTGCCGACTGGCACCGCGCTGGCGTTCCAGTCGCTGTCCCCTTCTTTCACCAACCGGGGCGCGTGTCTCCCCTCCAACCGGTACCTCACGGCCGCACTGCTCTACCTCTGCCTCGTCTCGTGCGTCTTCTTCTCCTTCACCGACAGCTTCGTCGGCACCGACGGCAAGCTCTACTACGGCCTTGCCACGGTCAAGGGCTTCCTCGTGTTCAACTACACCGGCGACGAAGACGACGAGGGCGATGCCGAGCGAAGGAGGCAGGTCTTCAAGGACCTCCGCAGGCTGAGGATACGGTGGGTGGACTACGTGCACGCGGGATTCTCTGCCGTGGTGTTCCTGACGGTGGCGTTCGGCACCGCCGCCGTGCAGAGCTGCTTCTTCCCCAACGCCGGGGAGAACGTGAACCAAATGCTCATCAATCTGCCTCTCGGCGCCGGGTTCTTCTCCACCATGGTGTTCCTTGTTTTCCCGACGACACGGAAGGGAATCGATTACACCGGGCATTTCACCAATGTTTAGCCTCGCAGTCGCAGGAAGCGTCGTTGACGCGTTGTGTGTGTCGTCGCTGAACCTTAGCTTAATTTCTTTCTCCCCGTACGTTTGACATCGACTCCGTTGTGTGAAGTTTAGAGAGTTTGTATTAGAAATACGCCATTCAGTTTTGGCCCTTTGTCTGGGCTCCAGCTTCCATTGCAATGGCGTTAAGTTTTGTACTTTTAAATTGCAATGGCGTTAAGTTTTGGCCCTTTGTCTGGGCTCCAGCTTCCATCGCTGAACCTTAGCTTTCTTGCTGGGCCTTCGGCTTTTCCCTTGTAAACAGCATCCTTCAATCTCATTTGAATATATTCTAAAAGTGGCGGTTGGTATTTGTAAGTTTATAGATAAAACCATAAACATATGGATACCGAAGTAGCTTTGGCTCCGAAGTATTATCAGGCCTGTTAGGAGAGTTTTATTTTAAGAATTTAAACACTATCTTAGCTTCTTTCCAAACATGTCCAGCTCCACGAGCTCTAGCTAAAAAAACTGAAATTAGAGACCCGTTTCTTGAATTTTTCAAAGCTCCTCAGAGTATTTCAGAAACACTATTTTCATAACTTCTCGTGAAGTTGCACAAAAATTATCCACCATGTTATTGGTTACATGACCTACCGATTCATGTCTCGTTCTCCACCCACTAATCATCATAGGTAATTAATAAGGAAACTCACACAAATTAATTGTATTACAGAAGCTGGAGTCTACACTAGTACACAGAAGCTCTATAGTGGCGGTTCTAAACCTATTTACACAGGCGTTTTTCAGTACCGCCAGTGCTAGGGGTCAGTGGAAATCAGCATTTCCACTGGCGGTTATTTTGGAACCGCCAGTGAAAAGTGCATTTTCACTGGCGGTTTTCTTAAGGAACCGCCAGTGAAAAGTGCATTTCCACTGGCGGCTGAATAAAGCAAACCGCCAGTGGAAATGCACTTTTCACTGGCGGTTTACTTTATTTAGCCGCCAGTGGAAGTTTTCCCGCCTTTTTTCAAATTTCAAACAATACTGAATTATATATATATTTATTTACACACACACAAACATATATATATATATAGATCTATATTGATATTGAAAGCAACATACATATATTTATATACATCAAAGTATTCTTTTTACAACCATATATGCTTCATGCATTCTATACATCATAAGTTTTCACCTAAGCTCTAATAACTATCTCGGCTAAGAGATAATCTACTAATTTCTGTTAGTATTCTGAACTCTGGCAAAGCTAATGTCCCGGAAGCATCGTGATATTTTCCTTCTGCGGGAATGACCTCTTTCAATATGAATGTGCAGAGGTCCTCGACTATGCCATACAATGCAGCTTCGGTCAAGTTCTCCGGGTTTCCTCGTTGAAATTGCTGTAAAGGAATTTTATAAACATCATCTATTTATACTCAATAATAACACATTTGCATCTTTAATGACATAAATACATACTTGACTATTACTAATAATACCTTGTCAGGGTTCGTGATGTATCGTCCGTTCACTCTCATGAACTCGCACGCATAGAATCCACATAGGACCGATCCTTGTGGTTGCTTGTGGCACTACATAACGGGAGATTGGTTATTTAGTTGCAACATTGTGTATGATATGTATTCATAAAATCACATACTTACCGGCCAGTGATGATGGATGTCTAGTGGCACGCGTTGTTTCGATAGGTCGTACTTTCCACCTTTAAACTTATAAAACCTAAAAGCCCTGTGATCTCAAATAGAATCACCATGTTATTCTCAAATTTTAATCGATAAAAGTATGCATGCATAGAAAAGGCTTACAGCTCTAAGGTGCTGAGGAATTCTGCATATGTCGAAGGGTCGAAGTTCAAGGAGTCGAGCACCAGCACCTTTCCAACCTTAGGATAAATGAGGAAGCATATCCAGTGGTCCCTGTACGAATCAAATTTGTGATGCATGTGTATTGAAATTATTGATTTTATTTATGCAAAATCACACTTACTTAAAGTTGTACGGGGCTATTATGGCTTCCCTGTCTTGAAATTGAAGCATTGCATGTCCTATATAGGTGGCGTATCGAGCTTCAAAATCCTTCTTCATATCCTTTATACGCTTCTCAACTTCTTCGTCCGTCTTTCCCCGTAATTCATCGTTGTCTTTCCCGATTCTAAAAGTGTGGCTTTCCTCGGATATAAGTATTGGGTTGAGATACCCAACCCTTTTACTGGCACTAGCATTGGGCTTGGTACCGTAAAGAATCTCCTGCTGATCATGTTGCATTCTGCAAGTCACACGTGCATGTCAGATATTGAAATTTTATACAACTCACTAATAATAACACACATATGTGGAAGTATGAGCGACACTTACAATGCAAACATCGTTACAAGTTGCACGTCGAGTCTCTGAAGGTTCATCATTAACCACATGTCCTCGAATGTAACAACGGCCTTTTGGTCCGAACCAATAAAAGCATGGTCTGGTATATGCACACTGATGGTGTCGATGCCAACCGATGATGCCCGCATGTACCAGTCATGCAACCTTTTAACACCAGCCGGGACCTTTCTTAGTTTCTCAAGAGGTAGCAGAGGTCTGCCCGGCACATATTTTTTAGGCACGTTTTTGTAATCTGCCTTAGTTGGCTTCTTTATTTTTGCGGCCATTGCCTCAGCCTTTTTTGCAGACTCCTCGTGCTTGGCCAAATCAACAGTTTGTGACGTGAGGCTCCGTCCAATCCCTTTCAAAAACCGAGCTGTGCCAGCAGTAGTTGCTTTACTCTTCTTTTTCTGATACGGGGACACCAATTTTGGAATAGGAAGTTTAGATTTCTTTGATGGCCTTGGATCCTTTGATGGTTGTGGAGAAGGTGGATCCCTTGATGGTGGCGTAGACAGTGGGTCACCAAGAGGATGGGGAGGAGAAGGTGGTGGAGCCCTGAATGGTGATGCTTGTGGCGGAGACGGTGGGTCAGAAAAAGGATGAGGAGCAGCATGTGAAGTTTGAGGAGGTGAGGATGATGGATGTACAATAGGAGCAAAAATTTGAGAAGGCGGAGACGGTTGGGCCTGCGACGCCTGCGACGAATTCGACCAATCAAGCAAATCGACATCCCTTCGAGGCCAAAGGATAAAATTATTGATAGCTTGTCCAAGTTTCTCGATACCTTCGGGCCCAGGGATGTCTAGCATGTCGTCCTCGGATCCTTGGAGGACCGACGACACTTCTACTTTGCAATAATCATCTGGAATATCATTTCCATGGAACTTACGTCCTGGGATCGCAAGGCCTGTGGCTACTTTCTTTGTACGTTTATTGTTAATACCATATCTTATAACCAGTGTGCACGCCACAGGCCTTGTGATGTCATCAACTGGATAACGGTCCTTATTTCCCGTTGAAGCAATAGAGCTTGGTAATGTCGTACAATCTGTGGAAGCCGGCGGTTGAGCTGCTGGAATTATTTGTATTTGTGGAGTGGTCATCTGTTGAACAGACATCGCACTCGCCAACTGTTGCATCAATTCTGGAGGAGGATTCGATAGCATTTGAGACATCATGGCTTTGAACTCTTTCTTGGCCTCCTCCTTAAAATAATCCGCCATCTCTTCCTTGTATCGATCACGTTTCCTGTACAGACTTTCCCACTGTTGTCCGAATCCTTCCTTCCATCCTTCCTTAGACGAGATTCCTCGTACACGGCCAGGATGCTCAGGGTTACCGAGACCAGCCGTTAGGATGTCTCTTTCCCTTTGTGGCTTAAAAGTTCCTTCGCTCTGCTTAGCTGCCATTGTATATATGTTTTTTGCCGCTTCTTCGACAATGGGATCATCAAAAGATACACCGGTCTCGGTTTCCCTTGGTTTTCTAGCACGGAGCCAATTTGCCGCCCTTTCACCAAGTTGCTCGGACAGCGTCGGCAACCCTGCGGCCTTCTTCTCGGCGTCTTCTTGTCTCCATTTAGGAACCTGACGCTTGTAACCACCTGTGCCTAGGTGGTGGCGGTACTTGTTCTTCTTTGATAGTTCTGAATTTGCCTCACTTAGAGATATGAAATCAGGGCTGCTCCTCTGCTCTAGAAATACTGCCCACTGACCTGCTGAGATTTTATATTTTTTGGTCGGGTCCAGACCTTTCTTTGCAAACTTTGTGTTCATCTCAGACCTCCAGTTTCGGAAATTGATTGCAAGCTGCTTCATCGTGTATTCCTTCACGAGTTCTTCTGAACCCCGAGGCAGAACGAACCTCATTAATAGCTTATTCCATATTTGATTCTTGACATCATCTGGCACATCTCTCCACTGTCGTATTGTTATGTCAAGATTATCTCTAACTAAAAACCCAAGTGCATTCCGGAACTTAGGTAGTGCCTCTTCCGGAGCTAGGGGCTGACCTTTCGGGCTCACGTCTGAGATTTTGTATGTTTGGTCGGGAAACTTGTTCAGCCCCCTGTCACCTCTTTTTCGATCGCTTTGCTTCCTTTTCCTTGACGTCTCGGTTGTTGTCTTGGTCTGTTCCGGTGCGTCTTGGGTCGGCTCCAGTACGTCTTCGTTTCGTGCCACGGCTTCTTCGAGTATCGCACGAAATTCAGACACGACCTCCTATTCATGTAATAAAATGCACAAGAGATCATGCATGTGAAATCAGTAGGGTACACATACGAAGCTAAAGATGCGTACTTTTACCTCAGCTTCTTGTGGATCATAAGTAGGGTCACGTTGCAACTCACGGAGAGCGGCCCTATCTATGCTAGTGGTAGGAAAAGGGTCGCTAGGCGTTTCATATCCTTCACTGCTGGATTGTTCTTGAGCAACACTCTTGTCCATGTGCTCGGGCACTAAATCTTGGTCCTTGATCGGAGAACTCATTGAGCTATATATATACAAATACATAAGCAATAATTAAATACATATTAACACATATTAACGTAAGCAATAATTAAATTCATATTAACAAATAGTATAATTAAATACATCCTCAGGCACTAAACCCTTAACCCTAATCTCTTCTTGGGGTCCTTCAGCATTATAACATCACAGCCATGCTGAAGGACCCCAAGAAGAGATTAAGCCCTGTAGGACCCCAAGAAGAGATTAAGCCCTGTGGTCTACCACCTCCCGTTATTTGTGGGCTTCACCGAGGGCGGGAAACATTTGGTGACATCAAACGACCTTCGGGCTGTGGACGTCTGCGAGCTTGTTAAGGGGCCAGACGATGGTGAGCCGATGTACTCTGTCCGGATGTGTGGTCACAAAATTTAAAGCCGCCCCGGCTTCATCTGTGCGCTTCTCTTCTCTTATGTCGGCTACTAAGATCACTTAGCACCCCACCTAAGAGAAGAGAAGCACACACATGCAGCCGGGGCAGCTTTTAATTTTGTGACCACACATCCGGACATAGTACACCGGCTCAACATCGTCTGGCCTCTTAACAAGCTCGCAGACGTCTTCAGCCCGAAGGTCGTTTGCTATCACCAAATGTTTCCAGCCATCGGTGAAGCCCACAAATAACGGGAGGTGGTAGACTACAGGACTTAATCTCTTCTTGGGGTCCTTCAGCATTATAACATCACAGCCATGCTGAAGGACCCCAAGAAGAGATTAAGCCCTGTAGGACCCCAAGAAGAGATTAAGCCCTGTGGTCTACCACCTCCCGTTATTTGTGGGCTTCACCGAGGGCGGGAAACATTTGGTGACATCAAACGACCTTCGGGCTGTGGACGTCTGCGAGCTTGTTAAGGGGCCAGACGATGGTGAGCCGGTGTACTCTGTCCGGATGTGTGGTCACAAAATTTAAAGCCGCCCCGGCTTCATCTGTGCGCTTCTCTTCTCTTATGTCGGCTACTAAGATCACTTAGCACCCCACCTAAGAGAAGAGAAGCACACACATGCAGCCGGGGCAGCTTTTAATTTTGTGACCACACATCCGGACATAGTACACCAGCTCAACATCGTTTGGCCTCTTAACAAGCTCGCAGACGTCTTCAGCCCGAAGGTCGTTTGCTATCACCAAATGTTTCCAGCCATCGGTGAAGCCCACAAATAACGGGAGGTGGTAGACTACAGGGCTTAATCTCTTCTTGGGGTCCTTCAGCATTATAACATCACAGCCATGCTGAAGGACCCCAAGAAGAGATTAAGCCCTGTGGTCTACCACCTCCCGTTATTTGTGGGCTTCACCGAGGGCGGGAAACATTTGGTGACATCAAACGACCTTCGGGCTGTGGACGTCTGCGAGCTTGTTAAGGGGCCAGACGATGGTGAGCCGGTGTACTCTGTCCGGATGTGTGGTCACAAAATTTAAAGCCGCCCCGGCTTCATCTGTGCGCTTCTCTTCTCTTATGTCGGCTACTAAGATCACTTAGCACCCCACCTAAGAGAAGAGAAGCACACACATGTAGCCGGGGCAGCTTTTAATTTTGTGACCACACATCCGGACATAGTACACCGGCTCAACATCGTTTGGCCTCTTAACAAGCTCGCAGACGTCTTCAGCCCGAAGGTCGTTTGCTATCACCAAATGTTTCCAGCCATCGGTGAAGCCCACAAATAACGGGAGGTGGTAGGCTACAGGGCTTAATCTCTTCTTGGGGTCCTTCAGCATTATAACATCACAGCCATGCTGAAGGACCCCAAGAAGAGATTAAGCCCTGTAGGACCCCAAGAAGAGATTAAGCCCTGTGGTCTACCACCTCCCGTTATTTGTGGGCTTCATCGAGGGCGGGAAACATTTGGTGACATCAAACGACCTTCGGGCTGTGGACGTCTGCGAGCTTGTTAAGGGGCCAGACGATGGTGAGCCGGTGTACTCTGTCCGGATGTGTGGTCACAAAATTTAAAGCCGCCCCGGCTTCATCTGTGCGCTTCTCTTCTCTTATGTCGGCTACTAAGATCACTTAGCACCCCACCTAAGAGAAGAGAAGCACACACATGCAGCCGGGGCAGCTTTTAATTTTGTGACCACACATCCGGACATAGTACACCGGCTCAACATCGTCTGGCCTCTTAACAAGCTCGCAGACGTCTTCAGCCCGAAGGTCGTTTGCTATCACCAAATGTTTCCAGCCATCGGTGAAGCCCACAAATAACGGGAGGTGGTAGACTACTGGGTTTAATCTCTTCTTGGGGTCCTACAGAGAATAGGGATGAGGTAGTCAAGATTGTAGGCGCTAGTGCTCAACTACTAGCATCTATAGATATGGACACAAGTCCAAATTTGGTGCTACTCGGCACCATCGATATCACTAGAAAAAAAAATACATCAAAGAGATACACTTCCCAATAGTACTCGAAGATAGTTCATTGACTTGACACTCTCCAAGAGGTTCATACAAAATACATGGCTGACAAGGAAGGAAGGTAACAATGGAAGTGCTGGTCAGTGGAAACCCAAGATGACACATCGTTCTGATGTGGGCAGTAGTGGCAGTTCTAACAAAGGCAAGCTCACTTCCAAAGGAACTCCGAGGAGGAAAGGGAGGTGCAGAAATTGTGGCATCTATGGTCACTGGACACAAGACTGTAAGCGTCCAAAGAAGGATGAAAATTAAAAGAACATAAACCACCAGAGGCAAATATAGCTGTGGGCGGCACTGAACATGCAGCTCTTTTGTTCGCCCAAGTGGAGCAGGCTTCAGGTGGATCTACACTAACATACATTTGAACACATATGAAGTGTTCATGCAAACTGTCTATAATAACAAAATATAAAGGAACTAATAGCAATTACGATCTGCATATTAATACATTATGATCTACATACACTATTTGCATAGAATTATTTACATTACTCAAGTCTAAAAAACAATTCAGTAGCGCAAGAAACACAAATTGACAAGAACTGCTGTACATTTGTAAGTCAAGAACCATAAACGATGAGTATGTCGTAGATTTGTAAGTCAAGAACTGCTGCTAAGTTCACTAATAAGGAGATTAATTTATAAGTCAAGAACTGCTGTCAAGAACATGCAAACTGTGGGGGAAGAGCTCGCCGCGCCGGGCTCACCGCGTGGAAGAGAGCAGAGGGGATCAGAGGGAAAGCAGAAGGGAAGAAGAGAGCAGAGAGGAAAGGAACTCACCGCGCCTCTCCCTCCTCTCTCTCTCTCTCTCCCTCTCGGCGGCGGCGGCGCGTGCGCCCTCCTCTCTCTTCCCTCTCCCTCTCCCTCCTCTCTCTTCCCTCTCCCTCTCCTTCCTCTCTCTTCCTCCCTCTCGGCGGCGGCGCGTGCCCTAGGGTTTACTAAACGCGGCGGCGGCGGCTGCCGGCGCGGTAGACACGGCGGCGGTACGACAGATTAGGGGAAGAGAAAGAAACCTGGAGACGGCGGTGCGGGGGCGGGAATGGCGGCGTGGGGACGGGCGCGGGGACGATCGCCGGCGAAAACCTCGGGGTCGAAATCCAGCAGCCTGACGGCGTCGTCTTGAAGTGAACTGGCGCCAGGGACTTGTAAATTTTTCGGCTCCCGCGCGCCACCCTTTATATAGGCGCATTTCTACTGGCGGTTGACAATGAAAACCGCCAGTAGAAAACATTTCTACTGGCGGTTGTCATAGAGAACCGCCAGTAGAAATGCCATCCACAGACTGTGGAGGCCATTTCTACTGGCGGTTTTCATAGACAACCGCCAGTAAAAATGTTTTCTACTGGCGGTTTTCATTGTCAACCGCCAGTAGAAATGTTTTTAGTATATTATTTTTTATTGTATATTCATACATTAAGTATATAAATTTTTGTACATATTAAATATATAAATATATATATTTAGTATACATAATATATATTTATATATTACTTCTCTCTCTCTCCCCTCTCTCTCTCCTCTCTCTCCTCTCTCTCCCCTCTCCCTCCTCTCTCTCCCCTCTCCCTCCTCTCTCTTCCCTCTCTCTCCCTCCTCTATCTCTCCCTCTCTCTCTCCTCTCTCTCCTCTCCCTAGCTCCTCTCTCTCTCTCTATCCTCTCTCTCTCCTCTCCCTAGCTCCTCTCTCTCCCCTCTCCCTCTCTCTCTCCTCTCTCTCTCTCTATCCTCTCTCTCTCCTCTCTCTCTCCTCTCTCTCTCCTCTCTCTCCTCTCTCTCTCTCCTCTCTCTCTCCTCTTTCCCTCCTCTCTCTTCCCTCTCTCTCCCTCCTCTGTCACTAGAATGCCCGTTCTTGTAGTGTTTAAATACTACGTCGTCTCCTGGCTTCGCGTCTCTCATCACCATTGGTGTGAAGTTCTTTCACAAGTATCAGATCTGGTAAACATCTTTCCAAGTTCTTTTACAACATGTTCTTTGAAGATGCTTCGGTTTGTCGCTAACAATAATCAATTACATGACATGTCCTAACAATAATCAATTACATGACAACTATATAATCTAGGGAGCTATTGTTCTGCCTTGTCCATCGTGGCGTACCCAGGGCATCGAATTGCGTGGGATGCTTCGCTCAACGTTCCTTATCTTGGTTGGATGGTCTATGAAAAGAGACATGTCATTGAACTGGTTAAAATCCTCTAAATCAGATACACCATCAACTCCTATAGCTTGTTGTTTTCCAGGAAAAACTACATGCTTCGGTTTGTCGGTGCTTTTCTTCTCATTGTTAGAAATGATCTGTTCAGCATAGAAGACCTGTGCAGCATGATTAGCAAGGATCCATGGGTCATCTTTGTAACCTACCTTACTTAGATCAAGAACTCTGACCCCATAGTTGTCTACCGTGACATGTTTGTCTTCAACCCATTGACATCGGAAAACCGAGATCTGAAATGTACCATAGTCTAGTTCCCATATGTCCTCAATAAATCCAAAATATGTAATAATCTCACCAGTTTCATCATCTATGGCTTCGCATCGAACACCACTGTTTTGTGACATGCTCTTTTTGTCCTTGGACTTGGTACAAAATGTGAATCCACTAATGTCATAGGTTTGCCATGTTGTGACCTGGCGTGATGGTCCAGATGCCAAGCCCTTGATGGTTTGTTCTTCTATTGTTTCTCCACGTGGAATGTCCTTCACCATTAGCCATGTGTTGAACCGCTGCTTATGTTGCTTCATTACCCAATCATCCGTATGCCCAGGATTTTGCTCGCGAAGCTCATTGATGTGTTGTTGGATAAATGGCTCCATTATCGTTAGCTGATGTAGGATGCTCTGATGTGCCTCAAGTATTATATCGTAATCCGGTGGGATGAAAGATTTCCGTCCCATCCTCCCGCTTCCATACAGTCTACCCTCGTGTCGTGACGGAGGCAGACCTATTGCAACCTGGTCTTTTAGGATACTATTGCAGAATGGACCTCCGGACTCAATGGCCTCTTCGGTACAGTACCCCTCTATCATGGATGCCTCGGGACGAGCACGGGTTGATACATAGCCATTCAGTATTGACATGAAACGCTCATACGTCCACATTTCATGCAAGTACATAGGACCCAATGCTTCTATTTGTGGCACCAAGTGCACCACAAGGTGCACCATAATATCAAAGAACGATGGAGGGAAACACATCTCAAACTGTGATATTGTCTCCACTGCGAATTCCTGAAGAGATGCCAACTCATCACGGCCAATTACCTTTTGTGAAATCCTGTTGAAAAAGTAGCACAACCGTGTGATTGCCATCTTTAAAAACAAAGGATTTATAGCCCTGATGGCAATAGGTAGGAATGTAGTCAGCATGACATGGCAATCATGTGAGTTGTAGTTGGTGATTGTCAGGTCTTTCATTGACACAATACTCCGTATGCTAGAGCAGAATCCGGATGGGACTTTCAAATTCTTGAGCCAAACACACATCGCATGTTTCTCATCTACATTGAGATTGTAGCTTGCTGCTGGGAGATGGTACTTCCCATTTTCTTGAAGAACAAGATGTAGTTCCTTTTTTATGCCTAAATCTACCAAGTCCATGCGTGAATTGAGCCCTTCTTTTGTTTTGCCCTTTATGTCTAGCAAGGTGCCCATTATGCTTTCAAACACGTTCTTCTGAACGTGCATACCATCGATCGCATGCCGCACATCTAACTCTTTCCAGTAAGGCAAGTACTCGAAGAAAATAGACTTCTTCTTGAATATAGCCCCCGAAGCTGGTTTGACATCCTTCCTTGTTTTTCCGTCTTTCGTCTTCTTCCCAAAAACAAACTTGATATTCCTGACTATTTCAAAAACTCTATGACCTCTATTATTACCTGATGGAGCAGTAGAATGTAGTTCACCATTATTGTCGAAGTACTTATCCATCTTTCGCATGCGGTACCTGTGTCCTTCCAATAAAAAGCGTCTGTGCCTCATGTAAACTGTCTTCCTAGATGCAGCAAGGGATACGTAAGCAGTTCCATCAATGCATACTGTGCAACCAACCTTTCCCTTAAACTGGCCTGATAATGTGAAGAGAGCAGGGTAATCGTTGATCGTAACAAAAAGAATTGCTCTCAGCGTGAATGAACCTTTACGATACTCATCCAACATTTGAACACCCGTTTCCCACAATATTTTCATATCCTCCATTAAGGGCTCCAAAAATACATCCATGTCAACTCCAGGTTGTGTAGGTCCAGAAATAAGGATGGTTAGCAAAATGTACTTCCGTTTCTGCATCAACCATGGAGGAAGGTTGTATATGGTGAGGATCACCGGCCATGTGCTATGCTTGCTGCTCCTCTCAGCAAATGGGTTCATTCCATCAGTACTCAGTGCGAACCTAACATTTCTCGGTTCATCGGCAAAGTCTCGGTGGTTGTCATTGAAATCTTGCCACTGCTTCCCATCGGCTGGATGTCGAAGCTTCCCATCGTTTTTGTGCTCATCAGAAGCATGCCAGCTCATAAGTCTGGCATCCTCAGGATTAGCGAACAAACACCTCAATCGATCGACGACGGGGAGGTACCACATCACCAAAGCAGGAATCTTTTTGAGCGCATAATAGTCTACTTCTTCTTTTTCTTTGCTCGTGGATTTTGAAGTCTTTTTTTGGGCTTTCTTTCGCTTCTTCCCTTTAGACACGGATGCAACACACTCTTCGTCCTCTCGATAGTCTTTATTCGTCTTGTACCTACTTGCACCGCACTTTGGGCAGCTCTCCAAGTCTTTATAATCATCACCTCGATAAAGGATACAGTGATTTCTACACGCGTGGATCTTCTCCACACCCATAGTGAGCGGACTGATTAGTTTCTTTGCATAGTACGTGTTAGCAGGCACATTGTTCTCCTTTGGAAGCATGTCTGCGATAATACTCAAGAACGCATCGAAGCCAGCATCAGACACACCATATTTAGCTTTTAACATCAACAGCTTTAGCACAGACCGGAGCGTCGTGAACTCTTTGGTACAACCCTTAGACTCGTCGTACAAAGGCTCTTCTGCTGCCTTCTTCAGGGACTCCATACCTTTCATTAAGAACATCGATTGATCTGTATGACGACGCAACATTGCCTCTAGCAACTCTGCATCTTCCTCATCCATAACACTTGGCAGAACATGAGGTCTATCATGTTCATTTCCTCCAGCGTAACCATGATCAGTAACATTTTGCACTACATGTTCGCTCTGTGGAAGAGGTTGGTGTGTCTCGTGAACGAACTGAAATCTGTCGTCGATGTTCTCAGGGTTTCCAGTCGTATAAGGCGAAGAGCTACCCTCTCCATGCTTTGTCCAAATTGTGTAATCCTTCATAAATCCTCGGCATACCAGATGAGATATGATTTGTTCTGTGTCATTAAATACAGCAGCATTTTTGCAGTCCATGCATGGACAATATATGTGTTTTGTCTTTGTTCTCCAAGCATGGTTCGTAGCGACATCAATAAACCTATGGACCTCGGATATGTATGATGGATCTAGCCTTGATAAGTTATACATCCAGGATGTCCTCTCCATCACCACCTGTAAAAAAATAACATAAAACACATGGTGAAAACCCTATATCCAAAAATGTGGCTAAAATGTGAAACCCTCTCTCTCTCTCTCCTCTCTCTCTCTATCCTCTCTCTCCTCTCTCTCACCTCTTTAACACATGCTTCGGTTTGTCGCTAACAAATGCTTCGGTTTGCAAGTCGTGTAAAATTACATGCTTCGGTTTGTCGCTAACAAAATGTAGTTAGACTACTTTATCTCTTCCAATAAAAGTAGTTAGACTACTTTATCTCTAACACATGGTGAAACCCTATATCCAAAATGTGGCTAAAATGGAGGAAAAATGAACAAAATTTGGCAAAAGAAACATAAGCCAAACTTTTTTAGCAACTAATAAACAAAAAAAATTAATACCCAAACCTATCTTTAACACATGGTGAAAGCCTAGTTTCAAAATGTAGTTAAAATTGAGCAAAAATAAACAATAACTGACAATTGAAACATAATTAAACCAACCTTCCATACAACACATTCACCATTCATAAAGCAACTAAATATGTGTTATGGATAAACTTATTTGATAACTAAACATGAAAAAGGAGAGGGAATAGACAAAAACTAACCATCTTAAGCAACCTCATTTGAGGAAATAGAGAAAATTACCTAGCTATACTCTTCTCTCTCACATGTAAAACCCTAGATCCAAAATGTGGCTAAAATTGAGCAAGAATGAACAAAAATTGACAAAGAAACATAAACCAACCTTTCTTATCCACCTTCTTCGAAGAAATGAAGAGCAAAACCTCCCTCCTTATATTTTTTTGAAATCTGGACCTCCAAAATCGCCTCCAATGGAAGCTGGCTGCGAGCATACAGTTCACTGTCGGGGGAAGAAGAGAGCTATTTATAACAGACAGTTCACTGGCGGTTGGCTTGAAAAACCGCCAGTGGAAACCAATTTCCGCTGGCGGTTATCTTAACACAACCGCCAGTGGAAATAGGGTATTTCCACTGGCGGTTCGGTTACACCAACCGCCAGTGGAAATTGGTTTTCCACTGGCGGTTATGTTACACCAACCGCCAGTGGAAACATCCTATTTCCACTGGCGGTTGTGTTAAGATAACCGCCAGTGGAAATGTGTTTCCACTGGCGGTTCCAAAGCCGGGCCCGCCTCGTTTTTTTTACTGGCGCGCGATAACTGAAACCGCCAGTGATAATTTATGGGTGCCGCAGGCTATGAGCTCTTTTCTACTAGTGCTATGTGCAAGCCATATACTCTTGAAACCGCCTTACCAATCTATCGAAGTTGTTTCATGGTGAACCTAAAAAACCAAAAGCTATAATTTTTGAAGTGAAGCCCTCCCAAATAGAGTCTTAGATTATCGAATTCACAAGACAAGTGAGTATTTTATGAAAGGCACATATTCATCAAAGGACAAAAAGATAGAAAATGGGCAAAGATAGAGAAGACAACTAAGAGTTATGCACTAATTTTTCCATAAAAGCAACCACATATGTGTGATTGTATTTTTAACATGCACAGATAAATCCACAAGTATACACATACCACAAGGACAAAGAGGATAAGTAAGAGTTACGGCTCCTGTTGTTTTGTTTATACATCATGCTCTCTGCTCGATAGGGGTAGCTCGAATAACTAGGACAATTTACACGTGTCATTTGGCAAGTTTCCCAAACATATGAGCCAATGCTATGAAGATATGTCAACGTGCGGATCTTTTAGTACGACTAATTTGACCCATCGAATAACGGTGGTTTGCTAACACCATGTTCCATATCACCTTCTCGGATCAAGAACCGGCTAAAATGGATAGATCCTTAGCTTACACTTATGACAAATGAAGATCAAATCAGGTGACCAAAGGGGGGCAATGGGAGTAAAAATTTGTGCTTACACAATCTTGACTTGCTTCTCAACCTCCAAAAGTTCAACAGACACAAAAGAGGTATTTAAGCGCCAACTGGTGGCTGGATATTATTGGTGATGACCGAAGAACACAACGGAGCTCTCAAAATGGCAATCAATAAGTTTGTGGGGAAAATGCTCCAAAATAAGAAAATTGAACTCTTAACTTCAACGGAGATGAAGATAATGCTCAAACAAAAAAAAATATCTCAACTAACTAGTGATTCTATGTTTTGGAAAAGTTTCTGGATCATACACGAGTCCAACAAAATAAACCAATCGCAAAACAGACACTAAAAGTCAAAACTTCATAAAACAATGCTACTCAACGTGTCTTCAGCGGACCGAATCAAAGTTCTAAATTGCAAAATTGACCCAAACGGACTCCGATTGAGCTAACATTTTGCACACACTTTCACAATTGAGTTTCAAAGTGTCCACACAATTTGAGCTAAAAATATTTAAGCTACAAAGTCAAATCTAAAAATTAAAATTTGAATCAGGTTTTTCAAAAATAGCTCAAGAAAAATGAAATTAATATTCGAAGTGAATCAACCCTCACCACTTGGTGGCAATGATCCTAGGTGGTCCTAGCACATTTCTATCCAGTCGAAATAACCATAAGATCTCAAATTCATAAAATCTCTCAAAAGATTATAATGAACAACTCGTGAAGAGAATTCAAATAATGAACTTCAAGCAAAAGATTTTATATAAGATTTCACCTCAAAGGAACCACCATGGTTAGGGTCGTGCTTCCTGAATTCAATCGATGTCACAATAAAAGGAGCATATACTTATGTCATAGCACATGAAAACTAGAAAGAAAAAACTAAAATGATAGGCTGGAGAGATGGTTGATTGGTGCATCACTTAGGCCTACATGGAAAACTCGTGGCTCGACTCGACTCGTTTGAAATGAGTTACGAGATGAGCCAACATTTTAGCTTCGTTCTTAACGAGTCAAACTCGAGCTGGCTCGCGAGTAACTCATGAGCCTAACGAGCTGTATAGTTGTGATATCATGGCCCTAGTGGATGGTGAAATCTTGGCCTAAGACTTAATAGAATTAATAGAGTACTCATACCAACAAGGTGAATCTTTTTTTGGAAGCCTATCTCGAAAGAACCTCCAAGTTAAGCGTGCTTGGCTTGGAGCAATTTGGGACGAGTGACCGACTGGGAAGTTTTTTCAGGTGCGCATGAGTGAGGACAAAGTACGCACAAAAGACTTGTGTTGGACTGTGGGGTTGGTCTATAATCCTAGAGGGTTACCATAAGTAAGTACTGCTGGTCCGGGAGTGGACGGGGTGTTACAAATGGTATCAGAGCCGACCCTCACAGTTTCATGGGCGTGTGTGGGCTAGGGGTTTGGGTATATGGCGCATGACGCATATGGGCCCCGAGTGATCACATGGCATGGCATATGACAATACTAGACATACAGGTGTGGCCAAGAGGGGAGGTTCCTTGCTTAGGGTTGACCGATACGGACTTTGGTTTTCTAAGGGTGGTGGATTGTGATATCCTGGCCCTAGTGGATGGTGATATCCTAGCCTAAGGCTCAATAGAATTAATAGAGTACTCATACCAACAACGTGCATCTTTTTTTTGGAAGCCTATCTTGAAAAAACCTACATGTTAAGCGTGCTTGGCTTGGAGCTATTTTGGATGGGTGAACGACCGGAAAGTTTTCTCGGGTTTGCATGAGTGAGAACAAAGTGTGCACAAAAGACTTGTGTTGGACTATGGGGATGGTCTATGATCCTAGAGGACTGACAAGTGTAAGTACTGCTGGTCCGGGAGTGGATGGGGTGTTACAATGGATATGGTGTTACAAGTGGTATTAGAGCGACCCTCGTGGATTCACGGGCGTGTGTGGGTTAGGTGTTCGGGTATATGGCGCATGGCGCATGTGGTCCCGAAGTGGTCACATGGTATGTCATATAATGACACTAGACATACAGACGTGGCCAAGAGGGGAAGTTCCTGGCTTGGGGTTGACTGACGAGGACATCAGTCTTCTAGGGGGGGTGGATTGTGATATCCTGATCCTAGTGGATGGTGATATCCTAGCCTAAGGCTTAATAGAATTAATAGAGTACTCATACCAATAAGGTGCATCTTTTTTTGGAATCCTATCTCGAAAGAACCTATAGGTTAAGCGTGTTTGGCTTGGAGAAATTTGGGATGGGTGACTGACCGAGAAGTTTTCTCGGGTGCGCATGAGTGAGGACAAAGTGCGCACAAAAGACTTATGTTGGACTGTGGGGATGATCTATAATCCTAGAGGGCTGCCATGAGTAAGTACTGTTAGTGTGGGAGTGGATGGGGTATTATAAACACTAGGTTAAGCGTGCTTGCCTTGGAGCAATTTGGGATGGATGACCGTCCGAGAAGTTTTCTTGGGTGCACATGAGTGAGGACAAAGTGCGCACAAAAGACTCGTGTTGGACTATGGAAATGGTCTATGATCCTAGAGGGCGGCCAGGAGTAAGTACCGGTAGTCTAGGAGCGGACAGGGTGTTACAATAGCTGGCCTATGGCTCAGCGTCCAGCGATGCCCAATTACACAACAACACACACATGCTCTAATGGTTGCGGCCCAAGCCACATGTCTAGGCGGCAGGCGCCCAGGCCACAAGCCTAGCCCAACTCTCGCATAGGTGGAGTATCCACCAGGGCACCAGATGACCAGTCACCAGATGCTGGCCAAGCCGTCAAGGGACAACTCGGGTTCGACAACTCCCAAGCCCAAATCGAAACCCTAGACCATCGACGTTGACATGTGTCACCACCGGTCATGCCGTAGTCGCCACTCCGCCGTCCACCACCACCTCTAGCTCACCACAACACCATCCATCCTATCCAGGCGTCCACGGTCCACAACTCCACCGGCTTGCTGAGCAAGCTCAGCAGCCCACGCTCCACTGCATGTCGAGGCCACAGTAGGCATCCCCTCCTACTCCAGTCCGGTGGCTTCAATCTCTTGTCGTCGGCCACCCGCCCATCGTCGGCTTGTCACCATGGAGGTCCAAGATCCGAAGCCACGGGCGCACGAAGGGGAAGGACGTCCGCCAGGATCGCCACCTCGAAGATGTTCTTGCTCCGTATTAATGAACAAGCGCACAAAGACCTCGACGTCCAAGAAGAAGTCAGCGACAACAAGTACTACACGTGCATGTCACACCCAGATTTAAGGGCAAACCCGGGTGCGTCTCAAATGTGTGCTAGGATCAAGTCTCACACATATGATGACTCATGGTACAGAAATCAATGTCACATCTTTATTATATAATAGAACTTCTGTACAAAATAGCTAAATAAATACATCATATGATGACAATGATCCTCCACAACCATAGTTAATTGGGAGACAATGGCCTAGACCTCTCCGAACTCATCGTAGCATCCTTCATGGTCCTCATCTTGCAGTACCTGTTCTTTGGCCTGGTGTGATTATAGTAAGGGTGAGTTCACATACGTTCATCGCTCAACAAATATGGGGAATAATGTGCATGAGCTCACTTACGGTGGTGGCTCATGTGTGTGTAAGGCTTACCAAAGAAAAAATGGTTAAGGCTGAACATTGCTTTTAGTGTTGGTAAAATTTTTATTAGCAATTACTAGGTGTAAGTAAATAACATTCCGATTAAGTAATTGAACATAACAAATAATAAATCCCAAAATGCATTGCAATGATATATTAAAATTAATTCCATAAATTAATCATGCGAGAGTCCTGAGTCGCTCTACCATGAGTACGATCGATATACCAGTTTTACAATCTGTAGAGGTGAAAGTGCATTCATCCCTTTTGTGAGTTTTGGTGATTTCGATAACAACACATTTAAAGATCTAACAAGTTTGCTAAGTGTTGAATAGGAAATTCAGTATGATGAACATACTTGAATAGTGTATAATGATCAGTGAACAAAGGTTCAACACAAGGTTAAATAACCAATGAGACAATGCAAATGGATATAATATGATCTCTATATTGGTTTGAATATATGGACAAGACCTGAGAAATCATTACATACATATGATCAGAATAGAGGATGAAGTGATTAAGAGGATTGGTCAAGCCAAAGTGAAAAAGATATGAGGAATCGTGAATTGGCTTGACCATATTACTATCAGTCCATATATGCTTCTATGAGAATCAAACTAGAGCTTGATTAATCTTAACAGTTATATCTAGAAGACATTCAAGCAAGGTTCACAATATTGAAGAAATGATTCTCTCAAAGGATGTTCAATATGATGTGACTCAAGAATGGATTGATAGGGTGAAGATAGCAAGGAAAGGGCTTCGAGGAACTAAGCGAAGGTGAAGGCCAAGCGACGGCTTGTGGACCGAGGTACCATGGCTAAAGTGAAGAAGAGAGTACTTGCACTAAGTCGATGAACTAATCAGCTATGAAGAGTTATAACATGTTGATGCATCAGTAAGGTGACTTGAAGCCATGATTTGAACTCATACAAGGTGATATGGTACAAGTCACAGGGTTTGATTTGTGTTTGCTTCAAAAGGTGATACAAAGATGTTTGTGATCCGTATGAAGCAACGCCATGGAGAAATCACACATGAGACGCCAATTACTCAAGGAGTTTACTTAATTATATTTTATTTAACTTGAGTATAGGAATCGTCGTACTATAAAGGGGGATCCAAAAAGAAGGTTGGTGTTTGCCAAAGCTCAAGCCTCTATATTCAAAAGCTATTTTTTTGAAAACCAAAAATCTCTTTAAAATTCTATGGTTGACTGTGGTTAGGTCTGAGAAACCTAGAGTGTTCTTGCTGAAAAGCAGCTGAACTTCTTCAACTGCAGCTGAGCTTTCCAGCTGAACTTGACTTCAGCTGAGTTGAGCTTCTTCAGCTGCAGCTGAGCTTTTCAGCTGAGCTGAACTTTAGCTGAGTTGAGCTTTCTCAACTCCAGCTGAACTCAACTTCAGCTGTGAACCTCTTTGACCATACACCAGCTGAACTTGCCTCCGGGCAGTTGAGCTGGGGTTTTCTCTCCTAAACTCTCTGGTCAAGACCGGTTGAACTGGTCCTGAGGGGCAGTTCAGCTGGTCTCTGACCCCTCTGACCTCTGATCTGCAGTCTGCCAGTCAGACTGGCAAACAGGTCGCCAGCAGCTGTCAGGGGCAGTTCAACCGCCCCTCCTAGGCGGTTCAACCGGTGTTGGTCAACTTTGACCTGTCTGTGGTCAGTCTGCGCGTCAGTCTGCCAGTCAGACTGGCAAACAAGCTGCCAGGCCTGCCAGGGGCGGTTCAACCGGTCTCAGGCAGAAAAATGTGCCCAAACGGCTAGTTTTGAGCTCCACCTATATATACTCAATCCTACCTCTCACCCCACAGCAGTGAGCACGATTTGAACTCCATTTCTAACCCAAGAAACACCTCCCTCTCTCTCTCACACATCTCTTGCCTCTCCCATTTAAAATCTTTGGAGAGAAATCTTTGAGTGAGCTTGAGAGCTGCGGTTTTGTGCTTCTTCTCTAAATCTCTCTTGCTCTTCTTCTTGATTCGAGCTTTGGTACTACATCGAGTTCTTTGTGGATTCATTACTCTTGGAGCTTCTAGCTCCTAGACGACTAGGTGTCTCTTGTGAGTCTCCAAATCTTGTGGAAGACCACAAGAAAGTTTGTATTACCAGCTCGTTTGAGCAAAGATTAGTGTGTGAGCTTGACCTTTGTGGTCGGCAAAGGGAGGATTAGGGTTGAAAGAGACCCGGCTCTTTGTGGGTGCCTCAACGAGGAAGTAGGGCACCTTGGTGGTGTGACCGAACCTCGGGATAAATCTTGTGTCTCTTGTGTTCTTACTCATTGTGTTTGTTTGTGTTCTTCGTTCTCTCACCATCACGCGAAAGAATTGTTTATATCTTTTTGGTGTGTGGATTTTGAGAAGTGCCCTTCTCAGATCTACTACTTTGAACCCTGTGGATCATTTAGAACATCTCATTTCCAAAGTTAACTGGGTGAATTTCAAGATCAATTCAGTTTTACCCAGTTTGCTTCTAGTTTTTGTAGAAAAAGTTTTAACTTGCCTATTCACCCCCCTCTAGGCAACTTTCAATTGGTATCAGAACCTAATCCTCGTTCTAATGCTTAACCGCGTGAGGAAAGATCATGTCGGGGGGACTAAGAAACGAAAGTGCTTCTAAGCTTGAAAAAGTTGAGGTTGCCTCGACTTTATCTTTTGGTGCAGATGTTGATCCTAGGGCAATAGATCTTGCCATGAGAATCACCGAAAGGATGTTCCTCAAAATGAAGGAAGATGAGGCGAAGAACAAGATTGAAGAAGAAAATGATCGATGGAGACCAAACGACGAATCCACCTCTTCATAAGGTTCGTCTTTCAAATCCACTTCTCATATGTGCTTTGTTGCTAATGAGAGTGACAGTGAAAGCGAAAGTGAGGATGAGAAGGAGCATGAAAGTGATAGTGAAGATGAGGATGATCTTCAAAAATTCTTCACTCAACTAAGTAAGAAGAACCGGATGAGCTTGCTCAAACTCATGAAAAGAGCGGAAGAACAAAAGGAAATGCTTCATAAGCAAGAAGATATCCTCATCGAAAAAATCAAAGACTTGGAGAAGTTGACCAAAGAGCATGAGAAGCTAAAGTGCTCTCATGATGATTTGGTCCAAAGGTATGAAGACCTTTCAATTGAGCAAATTAAAGCTATTAATCATTCATCATATATTGCTCAATTAGAAAATAAAAATGCTATGCTCAAGAACACGGTAGAAAAGCTAAACATTGAAAATCTAGCTTTGCAAGAAAAACATGATATGCTTGTATGCTCTCATAATAAATTTATGGATTCACATATCATGTTAGAAATGGCTCATGAGGTTGTGTTAACTAATTTGAAACCATACCAACCTCACATGTGCACATGTGTTGAAATTGAAACTATATTACCATGTGCTAACAATTGTTGTTATCAAGCAAGCCAATCTTCCATTGAGCTAGAAATTTCAGGAATTAGTGATATTTCTATCACACAAGAAAATAAAGAGCTCAAAGAAGAAGTTGGAAGGCTAAGAAGGAGCTTAACTCTTTTGAAGGGAAAGTGGCATGCTCAACCTTCTCACGATAACCGTGATAACATGGTGAAGAAGCTTGAGAAGGGGACAACCGTAGCATGCACAAACCCGCTTCAAAATAATGCTAAGTTCCCTAAGAAAGGCATGAGCAAACATCAAGAGAAGAAAGCCAAAGCTCATGACAAGTGCCTCAACCATGCCTCCACATGCTCCACACAAGGTAACAAACAAGCCACTCTTCCAAATAAGAGAAGATGCACTAGTAAGTGCTATCAATGTCATGAGAAGGGACATGAGATTAAGTCATGTCCTTACATAAAAGATAGTGGTTTAACTTTGGAAAGAAAGAGGCTCACTAACCATGTAGCAAACAAGAAGCAAGGCAAGAAGGAGTCTTGCAAAATTAAAAATCATATTTGCTACACTTGCCGAAGAAAGGGACACCTTTGCAAGGATTGTCCCATGAGTAAGTATCCTAAGTCTACCATGTCAATTCATTCATATTCGCTTAGGAGACCCAAAAATGACACTTGTGCTAGAAAGGTAATTAGTTCACCTAAAACTAGCACAAAGGCCATTTGGGTGCCTAAGTACTTATTAGCTAACCTTGGTGGACCCATCCAAAAATGGGTACCAAAATGTACTTAATAAGTTTTGCAGGTACCCAGAGATGATATGAAGCTTTGGGGTGCTTGAGAAGTTTAACTCGATTCTTATCTCAAGCTATCAATCTTACATTGTCTATCCATTAAGATTGACCCAAAGATGAATTGAGTTGTTATATCACTAACTTCATATTCATCTCTAGCAAGAACTTGTGTTGTAGGGAATAAGGATTAACCTTTGTGGGAATCAAGCAAAAGGCCTACAACTAAGGGATATCCAAAGGATGGTAACAATTAAATCTTAAGTGCACATTACTTTTAATTAGTATATTCCTTTGTGTCTTTCGTAGCCACATAAAGAAAAATGAAGCACTTGAGAATGAACTTAAAATATTTTACCTTGCTTTGGAAAAGATCTAATTATATGGTAGATTGCAAGTTCATATTTTTATATTGTGGCAATCTACATACTTTAATTGATGATAATTAATTTGTGGCATATTTTAAATGAATTGTCGTATTATTGCCATGACCTAGACATAAAGAGGATTATCCCATGTTCTTAAATGAATAGAGTGCTAAGTAAGAAATTCAAATTCTTAAAGCACTTATCAAAAGGGGAATTCTCTATATGACTAGAGTTGTGAGACTAATGTTTCTATCTAAGTGTTTATGTAGTCTCACAACATGAGAATGTGTTTCCCAAATGGAGTGTGCCATTCAACATTCAAAGAAGATCGAACCAATACTATGTGATGTATTCATTCTTGTTTAAATTGGTTTTGAGTCTTCTCCATTAATCACTCACCATGTTATGAATTAGAGTTGCCCTATAAACTTAATTAAACAGTCATGCTACTTTTATCTTGTTTCAATTGATGTTATGCATGATGCCTATAAGGGTAATTTAGTTCATATCATGAGGTTTCCTTAATTTAGTAACCTTCTTGTCATTCATATAATAGAGGTTGCTAAATAGGAAACTATTGCTTGTGTTTCTAATGCAATCTCTTTTAAGCTATTTCATGAAATTCATAAGTAGAGATTGTGCTCTTTCAATTGGTAAAATCACAAGCATTAAAGGTTAATATTCACCTAAAAGAAAGATTAGGAATGCTCAAGGCAAAGGTATGGAACTAATTGTTTCATTTGGTATGTGATCAATAATAGTTCCTTTCAAGTGACATTCTTTCAATTGGTAATAATCTATTCCATGGAAAGAAATGTCAATATGAAGGTTAAATTTCTTTTGGCTTAAATTTGTAAACTAGTGCATATTGTTAATTCACTCCTCCATGTGCATTAACTTAAAAAGGAATTTAACTTATGCCTTTATGCCTCATAAATGATGATTTGTTTGCAATTCATATCTAAAGATCACTATTCATTAAATACTTCCTTGTACTACTAATATCTCCTTTCAAAGTTCTTTTTCAACTAGTATTAAAAGGAAAAGAGATAACAAGCTAAAGAAGGAAGTCTCCACAAATGATGAAAAGAAGAATACTACGATGATACCACCACAGATAGTAAGATCTTTCAAATTGGTATAACAAATGGTACGTTTTATATGGTGGTAAGTATTCTTAGGCATAAGTTAATTCATTGCAAATTTGTCATGCCTTGACCATGATATGTAAAGTACTCCCCATGAGACTCTTAACTGAATTGAAAGTGCATGTGGCAAGTCATTCAAATACTTAATGCACATATCTAGTGGGAGAACATTATATATCTTGTGTCGTAGAGAATAAGTTTCCCTTGAGTAAGCTATGCTAAGACAATCCAAATTGGTAAATTTGTATCTCATTCATATGGGTTGTAATCTTTGTTTTCTAAATAGCTACTCTTGATGCAGTTTAAAATTCCCTTATCGTTAAATCTAAAAGTGCATAAGAATCTTTTTGGTGATATTCATGACATACATATGCACTAACATGGATATGATTTTTAAACTGTAAAAGGTACAATTAGTGATCCATACTCTCTAAATTTTGGAAACCCATATTTTGATATCTTAGAAATCTACTTCAATCGGTATCCATATGCTTCACATTGAATTGGATCACTAAGTTGTAAATTCCATGTATAACTTGTCTTTATGATATGAATTCTTGTGTGACTAACCTTGATAAGCTAGGTGCACCCAAGGTCAAGCTAGGTTCATCATCAAGAAGGCAACACAACGGTGCATCATGAAAAGGAGAAAAGGCTCCTATTCTTAACTCTAGGTTTTATCTGTGTGAATAAATATTGATTTGAAACTTTGTAAGATGGTTGTCAAGTATATGTGGGTGCCTACATAAAGAGAAAGGCCACAATAAAGATTGTGATCACTTCTTAAATGGATCAAGCTAGGTGCTCGATAATGGATGTAAATCATATTTGGAGTTAGTAGCAAGGGTGGTAACATTGAATCTCAAGTGCATATTATTTTCAATTCTTACCTCCTTTATGACTTGTGTAGCCACTAAGGAAGATGGAGCACTTGAGGGTATACATAAATTGTTGATTATGAAATAAAGGTCCAATTGGAAGAAAAATGAATCTTATCATATGGTCAATAATTCAAAACTATGTGATGTATTATCTCTCTCTAATTAATTTGGATTTGCTTCTTCCATATTAGACACTCACCATAATATGGCTTAAATTAGACCTTTGGACTTCATTGAATAACCATGCATATCTAAATCTATGTCATTCAATAGTGTATTGTGCATAAGGGATTAAGGGAAATTTAGTCCATATTATGAGGTTTCTTTATTTTTAGCAACTCACCTGCCTTCTACATATAAAGGGTTGCTAAATAAGGAACTAGTGCTTGTGCTACTAATGCCATCTCTTGTGTAGAGTTTATCCATAGAAAATCTATGTTAAGAGATGGTGCTTATTATTAAATTGGATAAATCACAAGCTTAAGGGATACTATTCAACTAAAGTAAGACGAAGTTGATAAGAGGCCAAGGTATGAAAACTTCCTCTCCTTAAGTTGTTTTAGTATTTTATCCTTAGTGGAATGTACCATAGTATAGGTTAAATTCCTTGCAATATAAAATGTTCAATAGTGCATATAACTTTGACATCAACTATATGTGTGCACTAATTTAAAGGAATTTAGTCTATCCTTTTTGGGTTTCAAGAATGATGATTCATTTTCCATCCACATATAAGGATTATCATTTGTGAAACCCTCCCTTGTGTTTCTAATGCTCTCTTTTCTAAGTGTTTCAATAAGGTCCTTCCAAGTGTTTTCAAGATGGATTCAAAATCCACGGATATAAGTCTTGGTTGTTTCAATCATTGAGTTTCAATGGGTCTCATATCAAGTATGATTGAACCAAGCCAAGATCAATGAAGTTCAAGATCGCCTGGTTG
Source organism: Zea luxurians (assembly GCA_029449295.1). NCBI lineage: Eukaryota > Viridiplantae > Streptophyta > Magnoliopsida > Poales > Poaceae > Zea > Zea luxurians. The sequence continues at coordinate 15,123,813 of JAOPSE010000023.1, read as the reverse complement.
GATGAAATCATAAAGAGAAAAGAAATCACAGTGATTCAAGAAGGGAGTTACACTTTTTGTCAACCTAATAATGAAGATGTAGTGACATATTTATATGATATCCTTCATTATGAGGTTTGAGGTTCATATTAGCATGCTTTACCCTTCAGAATTTCAATTGATATACTTTAAGTTCTTAAAATTTCAATTGGTTTAATTTTTATCATCTATGTAAAGCATGTTATGTTAAACCAAGATATAGTACAAACATCTCCTTTAACCTCGCATTGTTAATGTGCATAAGTGTACTTTGTGTACTCTTGCATGCACAAATTGAGGGAGAGTTTAGCCTATATCTTGTGAGGCTAATGATTTCTTTCAAGTTCATGTTGTGTAGTCTCACACCTTGGAGAACATCAAATGAGGATGAATGGTTCCATAGAAATGAAAATGAGTTTCTCTTGATCGTTTGAAGAGGATAAGTTTCTCTTTGAAATGTCAAGCCTATCAAAAGCTAAGATGGAAATTCATGACTATAATGGAGACCATGTGGCATAGAACAAAGGTGTGTCATTCCATGAACTATTGTATTACCTTTGTACATCTAGGCTCTTACATGCTAGTGTGTGCATGTATATGCAATATCTTAAGTCACACCATAAGGTTGTACTTGTGGTGACGATTAAAGAATCTCTAGATATTTGATTAATACCTCTTGTGGTGATATGATAAGTTAGTCTTAAGTCATCTTAGTGAGGTATGAGTTAAACATGCTAACTTATCAAGAATCTTGGCTTAAAATATTGCATATCATGTCTATTAGTATACCGTTTGATTATGAGTAATTCCTTAAATTGGTGCAATTTCATATTTTCATACTTTATTTGTACCAAGGTTCAAATTGTAGAACTTAATCCCCTGGCCTCACAAGTCCAAGTGCATAAGCTAAACAAGTATTCATCACTTGTATGCACACATTTAGGGGGAGAATAGTCTATAATTTGAATCTTTGAGACTAACTTCATTTCCAAGTCTATTATGTGTGTAGTCTCAAATTATAAAGGAATTTTCGAGCAAAGAAAATCGCTTCCGCTGCAAATTTTGATGGGTATCAAAAATTCTTTGCTCCAATAAATGTATCTTTTATACATTTCATAAGAGAATGAGTTTCTCTTTTATATGCTACTCCAACATCATCTAAAACTGGTAAACATGTATCATATTCTTTTGGATTGCAAATGTCTAAAGTAGCATAGCTTATAAATTCTCCTGTCTAGAACTTAATTGATTAAATAGTGCACATGTTTCTTATGTTGCATGATTATGTTCAATTGATACTCCTTTTATGCCAATGGGACTTTAAATTGCAAATAGGTACTCTCAACAGGTATCAATTGAATTCATATATATGTGTGCACTAAAGCTTGAGGAGAACATAATATAATATGCAATTAGTGATCTGATTATCTATCAAATTATATTAATTGGTGTTTTTCAATTAGTATTTTTTCATACATGATCACTAGCTGTAGAATCCATACTTGTGCAGTTTTCATGTTACCTCTTGTTGTAAGAAAATGCTAGGTGACATCTAGACTCTAGGTATCAAGTTTCACCTTCGATTTAGTATGACAATCTTCATTTGATATCTTGGACTTATGTCACAACTATACCAACAAGAGCGTGCAAATGAATTCTAAATCCAACACAAGTTTGGAACACCCCCTTGAAAAGGTAAAACACAAAGGTACATCACTTCATGTCACTTCTCCATTACCTTTGTGCCATCTAAGGACCCTTTTCATGATAGTGTGTTCCTATCTAGCTTAATCATAATTTCTACCCTTTATATTCTTCATATCCTTTTTGGAGATCTATGACAAAGGGGGAGAAATTTTGCATTAAAGCTTATCTTTATTTTTGAAAAGGGGAGAAATAATTAACAAAAAGGGGGAATCATAAGAAAAACATAAGATGTAGAAAGTTGATGAGTGCATACTATGTCATGAGCATCACATTTATTTTATGACACACTGCACCCTATGAATAGTATGATATAAGTTATATCCATACTTTGACCCAAATATGTGCTTTTGGTATTTGAGTACAAAACTGGTATTTTCTGAAATGCACATATTTAGGGGGAGGAAACTATATCATAGGATTCAAAATCTTATTTATCAAATCTTATGTAAGCTTTAAATGTGTTGTCATCAATCACCAAAAAGGGGGAGATTGAAAGTGCATTCATCCCTTTTGTGAGTTTTGGTGATTTCGATAACAACACATTTAAAGGTCTAACGAGTTCGCTAAGTGTTGAACAGGAAATTCAGTATGATGAACATACTTGAATAGTGTATAATGATCAGTGAACAAAGGTTCAACACAAGGTTAAATAACCAATGAGACAATGCAAATGGATATAATATGATCTCTATATTGGTTTGAATATATGGACAAGACCTGAGAAATCACTACATACATATGATCAGAATAGAGGATGAAGTGATTAAGAGGATTGGTCAAGCCAAAGTGAATAAGATATGAGGAATCGTGAATTGGCTTGACCATATTACTATCAGTCCATATATGCTTCTATGAGAATCAAACTAGAGCTTGATTAATCTTAACAGTTATATCTAGAAGACATTCAAGCAAGGTTCACAATATTGAAGAAATGATTCTCTCAAAGGATGTTCAATATGATGTGACTCAAGAATGGCTTGATAGGGTGAAGATAGCAAGGAAAGGGCTTTGAGGAACTAAGCGAAGGTGAAGGCCAAGCGACGGCTTGTGGACCGAGGTACCATGGCTAAAGTGAAGAAGAGAGTACTTGCACTAAGTCGATGAACTAATCAGCTATGAAGAGTTATAACATGTTGATGCATCAGTAAGGTGACTTGAAGCCATGATTTGAACTCATACAAGGTGATATGGTACAAGTCACAGGGTTTGATTTGTGTTTGCTTCAAAAGGTGATACAAAGATGTTTGTGATCCTTATGAAGCAACGCCATGGAGAAATCACACATGAGACGCCAATTACTCAAGGAGTTTACTTAATTATATTTTATTTAACTTGAGTATAGGAATCGTCGTACTATAAAGGGGGATCCGAAAAGAAGGTTGGTGTTTTGCCAAAGCTCAAGCCTCTATATTCAAAAGCTATTTTTTTGATAACCAAAAATCTCTTTAAAATTCTATGGTTGACCGTGGTTAGGTCTGAGAAACCTAGAGTGTTCTTGCTGAAAAGCAGCTGAACTTCTTCAACTGCAGCTGAGCTTTCCAGCTGAACTTGACTTCAGCTGAGTTGAGCTTCTTCAGCTGCAGTTGAGTTTTTCAGCTGAGCTGAACTTTAGCTGAGTTGAGCTTTCTCAACTCCAGCTGAACTCAACTTCAGCTGTGAACCTCTTTGACCATACACCAGCTGAACTTGCCTCCGGGCAGTTGAGCTGGGGTTTTCTCTCCTAAACTCTCTGGTCAAGACCGGTTGAACTGGTCCTGAGGGGCAGTTCAGCTGGTCTCTGACCCCTCTGACCTCTGATCTGCAGTCTGCCAGTCAGACTGGCAAACAGGTCGTCAGGAGCTGTCAGGGGCGGTTCAACCGCCCCTCCTAGGCGGTTCAACCGGTGTTGGTCAACTTTGACCTGTCTGCGGTCAGTCTACGCGTCAGTCTGCCAGTCAGAATTGCAAACAGGCTGCCAGGCCTGCCAGGGGCGGTTCAACCGCCCTAGGGGGCGGTTCAACCGGTCTCAGGCAGAAAAATCTGCCCAAACGGCTAGTTTTGAGCTCCACCTATATATACTCACTCCTACCTCTCACCCCACAGCAGTGAGCACGATTTGAACTCCATTTCTAACCCAAGAAACACCTCCCTCTCTCTCACACACATCTCTTGCCTCTCCCATTTCAAATCTTTGGAGAGAAATCTTTGAGTGAGCTTGAGAGCTGCAGTTTTGTGCTTCATCTCTAAATCTCTCTTGCTCTTCTTCTTGATTCGAGCTTTGGTACTACATCGAGTTCTTTGTGGATTCATTACTCTTGGAGCTTCTAGCTCCTAGACGACTAGGTGTCTCTTGTGAGTCTCCAAATCTTGTGGAAGACCACAAGAAAGTTTGTATTACCAGCTCGTTTGAGCAAAGATTAGTGTGTGAGCTTGACCTTTGTGGTCGGCAAAGGGAGGATTAGGGTTGAAAGAGACCCGACTCTTTGTGGGCGCCTCAACGAGGAAGTAGGGCACCTTGGTGGTGTGACCGAACCTCGGGATAAATCTTGTGTCTCTTGTGTTCTTACTCATTGTGTTTGTTTGTGTTCTTCGTTCTCTCACCATCACGCGAAAGAATTGTTTATATCTTTTTGGTGTGTGGATTTTGAGAAGTGCCCTTCTCAGATCTACTACTTTGAACCCTGTGGATCATTTAGAACATCTCATTTCCAAAGTTAACTGGGTGAATTTCAAGATCAATTCAGTTTTACCCAGTTTGCTTCTAGTTTTTGTAGAAAAAGTTTTAACTTGCCTATTCACCCCCCCTCTAGGCAACTTTCAAGAGGTTGTACCCATTACCTATAAGTCGTGTATCCCATCTAGCCAGGATTTGCAGGGCCCTTAGTTACCCCTCAAGTGAATGTCTAGTGATCCACTACGAGGCCATTACAAAGTTCCACTAGCTTTAGAAAACCCGTTATGGTTTCTGCGAGAAGGGGGCGATATAGGAATCCCTCGTCCGAAAAGCCATCGCAACATGATTGACCCGAGAACCTCCTTATACCGGTAGGTCCTCACACCATGGTTGCCCCTTTCAGGTAAGGTAGTCCTCCACTAGCTTTCCTAATTAGTCAGCTAAGGTCATCCCGTTCCACCCTTCTAGTAGTACTATTTTCTCAGGTTATGCTCCATGTTCTAATTAACACAATGATCTTATCATGAACAATAAATATTTCAACAATAATGATAAAGCATGATCATAATTCAGATATGATATCAATCCCAAAACCAGGTAGAGCATAGCAAGACTACCCAATAATTCATTTATTTGCAAGGTGTAGGGTAAACAAAACTAGTTAACCTATTATGTCCCATCAGCTTAACCTAACAGTGCCATGGTGATTAACATAACATTATTAGGTTAAAGAAAGTGACCAAGAACACAATTTACCTTTTTTTTTGTGCAACTCCAGGTACTTCTCCAATTGGAGCATTGGGTTCTTCGTAACCTCGCTTCTATTTGCAGCAATACATATAGTTAGATAAGAAATACATAAAAATATCATTACACCAAACATAAGAACAAACTATGTAATAATATTTTACGCGTTGCTACAGGATCGTAGGTTCGAGAATCACTAAAATTGGAGTTAAAACATAGAAGATATGAAGTTTCTAATGCTTATGAATCATTTTTTTGGCTAAATACTATTTTCAGATTCAATTTTATTAATAAAACAATAATATAATCAATAGACAACAGTTACAAATCTCTGGAAATCCAGGGACCAAACTGCAAGATAAAGGACCTATACGTATGGATCTTTCTATACCAGGGGACGGTGGGTTGTTTTTGATATAGTCAGGTGTCTCTTATGCAAATATGACACGGCGAAGGGGTATGGTGTGCTCTTCGCCGTCCGATTGCGATTCAAAGGCCCAAATTAGAATCTCATTCATTTGAATGCAGCTGAGATCGTAGGATCTAAGGTCGACGATTTAGATTTAATGAGCGAAGGGGTACATCAGGTTCTAATCGGGACCGTCCATCCTAAGACTTTCGGTTCGGATTCAAAAGGTCGAATAAATATTGTACTCCCTCCGTTTCTTTTTATTTGTCGCTGGATAGTGCAAAATTACACTATCCAGTGACAAATAAAAAGAAACGGAGGGAGTATTATGTAATCTCATCTGTTCGACGGAGATCAGGCGGTCAGGGAACTGTCTCCCTCCCCTGGCATCAGGCAACGACGGCATTGCCCCCTAACCGTGGCGGAAGCTCACCGGCGACGGGCGTTCCCGCCCTATGGTGCGAAATCCGTGAATCGGCTAGGTGATACACGTAGATGGGGATGTGAATAGAAGGATCAATGGCATCTCACAGTGGATCGTACATTCACTAGCTCCGGCCACGACACGACACGAATCCACCATGCCCGCCTAGCTCCAGTTTGCAATTGGCGAGCCACCAGAGGATCATCTTGCTAGGAACAACGAGGACACTACTCCGCCGTGCACTTGGTTCCTCCGCAGCGCATCCGATTCTCTCCTCTGTGACTTCTCTCGCTCTCTCTGTCTCGGTTACGACGTCTTCCCGGTGGTGCTCATTGGATGTGATAGTCACGGGAGGGGGCGGCTTGGTTTTATAGTCAGAGGGTCGGAGTCCAAATCTGGTGAAGGGAGACTTCACTAAGACCATCGACGATGGATTTGCAACAGAAATTTGTTGTTTGCTGCGTGGTGGTGAAGGAGGGCTTCGAGCTACAGGGATGGCCCCACCAGTCGGCGTCCCAGGAAGACCAAGGCGCGTGGGGGAGCTGGTAAGCTGGGCTGGCGTGGTAGTGTGTCGATTATAAGGGGAAGTGGGCCGAGAGAGAAAAGAGCCCAAGACAGGTTTGGTCTTTTTTTTTTCTGGTTTCATTTTATTTCTGTTTCTTGCTTTCTTTTCTGTTTTCCATTTTAATTTGTGAATTTAAAATTCAAATCTAAATTCAAATATGCACATAAAAATCCAACATGAATGCATAAATTTATTTTATTTATTTATTCATTATATGATTTAATCAAATGCTTCCAAATATGAAATTCACATGCACTCATATAATTATGTTAAGGAAATATCATTTTTAATTTAAAAGTTAATTAAAAAATGAGTATTCATATGTTTTCGAGAAATTAAATGTGTAATATCCCATCAAGAGAGACTACTTTGAATATTCTTGAAGAGTATTTCTAAGTATATAATTCATGAGAGGCATACTCCAACCACACATGAATAGAAAGACTTTCTCTTATTTTTAAGTGAAATTCTAGTTTTCAAGATTTAACTCTAAGTTTTGAGCTTCCAAAATTTGAATCATACAATTTATCTACTTTAGAAAATTATACTTTATAAAGAAAGGAATCTATTAAAAGACATTTAACTAAAATATTTTGGAGAAACTTTTGATAATCCCAAAATAGAATTTTGGGTGTTATAGTGCACTGTCAGCATCACAAGTATAGGTGTGCTCTCGTGTTATGATTGTTAGGCTGTTTTGTAGTTTGCTTGACTTGTTATGGTTGTAATCATTGTTATGGTTTTTATATGAAATCTGAATGATAATGTCAAATATGGGTGTATTCATTTTATGCTTGCCTTGATGTGTGATGATTGTTTAGGGTTTAGGGTTATATTAAATCTGAATGAACTAATATGATTGTAATCACTGATATTGTTGTTATGCAGATACATGAATGATAATGTCAAAATAATGTTTCTACTGCATCTATTGAAATGTATTATTGATTTATAGTCAGATTCTAGCCATGAATGTATTGCTGAAATGTATAGTCAGATTCTAGCCATGGTTGTATTGCTAAAATATATAGTCAGATTCTAGCCATGAATTATTGCTGAAATGTATTGCTGATTTATTGCTGACTTGTAGATACATATGGTGACATGTACATGGAGGAGAATAGAGATATGGAGGAGAACTGGGAGAGGACAGAGGAGACATGGACATATGAGAAAAATTTGGTCTAGTTGGCTGTAGCTTTTGGATTATTTTGGTTGTAACTTGTGGCATATTTTGTTGTCTATAAGATTGTAACTCCGTCCTGAACTCCTGATACTCCTGAGTCCTGAACTCCTGATACTCAACTTTTGATTGTCTGCTGTTATACCATTTGTGGCCAGCTGGCCTTGGAAGTTGGACCCTTGGTTCTAGTGTGCAGTGTTCTATTGCTAGTCTATTAAGTAGGCATGCGTGCAAGTAGCTCAGATTTGTGCCTATGTTTGTTAGTATGTGAGTGGAAGTATTGTTACTACACATGTGAGTATGTGACATATTGGAGAAATTGATCCTATGTTTGTTTGTTTGTGAGTGGAAGTATGTAATTATTTTTATTCGTTTGATTGAATTAGTTGGTTTCTATTTTGTAAAGTGATTATATGAATTCTCAGCTTTGTGTCTATTTTGATATTGAGCTGGCTCACAAGCTAATCGAGCTAGCTCGAGCTGCTAAATGAGTCGAGCTGGCTCGTTATCATAACAAGCCAGATCGTTATCATAACGAGCCAGAACGAGTCAAGTCGAGCCAAGCCAGCTCAATATCCAGCCCTAGAATAACTTCCTCCTTATTTACATGGAGTATTTTACATTCCCAGTGTACCCCTTGATACATAGAGGTTATCCACTTAGTCAGGGGAAAAGTGGACCAACTCTCGTCGTGATGATCTAACGGTCACACTCCCTTCACGAAGTTGCTTTTCTTTGGTGCACCCTCCACAATAGCTCCATGTTTCGCCTTCTATTTCGTCCAAACTACACTGTTAGGTTTTAAGGCCAAATCTATGAAATCATCACTAAATAGTTTTGTCTCAACAACCAAACTTCTAGAGGTAGAGTACTCTATATGTGTCCTAAATGCTCTCGACATGTGTCCTCTCATCCTCAACCATATTCGCAAAAATAATCCACATTGCCATATCCTCACGTCTATTTATGTCCTTAGGTGTCAGCCACAACAACTGGTTACCCAACCTCTTTAGTCCCTTAGTAAAGACTCAACGTTCATCTTTCATCTCTGTCGTTCCATCGACATGAACTCGTATGACCTTCACCTTCACCATTGACCACTGTCTTCGGACTCCACACCTGTGGAACACAGACCAAGAGACAAGTTGCACAATTTTATGTTCACAATTTCCTAATATTAGACCACCTAGGACACTACGACATTGATAATCATTCAATCTTGTGTTCACAATTTCCTAATATTTAGACCACCCAAAGAGTTTTAGTTTCCGTATTTGGCAATTTAGGGACTAAAAAAGAATAAAATGGAGGGACTAAAAATTAGTTCCTAGAAACTAAACACCCATAAACCTTGAAAAGTTTGACTTTAACCATGCCAATAGTATCAACTATTTACAAATCATAGAGAACCATTCATGGTCCAACGAAACTCTTCCCTTTTTGCTAAAAATGGGTGGATTAGACAATGTTTGTATGAAAAGTACTTTTGTAGGTATGGATGCAATAAATTTTATGGTTTTCAGAACCATAGTATGCTAAACTTGTATGGTTTTACACATTATGGGTTGTAGACCGACAATTTTTTTAATGTTGTAGCATTCAAACAAGGTATTAACAGGAAGTGAATAGAAATATATTTTAGTCTTTTTACCAAAATACTAAAAATGGTTTATGAGATAAGGAAAGATTAGAAGAGAACAAAGAAAAGGAAGGATTGTTACATGCTCATGCGGTGTTTTTTTTAATAATTTTGAATAGAAAATTTTATCTAGATAGTATACTAATACTAAGGCTATTCCCAATCTATTGTATCTTATCACAACATCCAAGGTTGTCATGCCATATGAAATTACATAAGTTACAACTATCCCAATGCATGATATCATAGATTGTTCTTGATCCTCTATATAATATTAAATACTAGCATATATGAGAGTATGAGATGTGGACCGCTTGGATGATTCAAGTTTCAATGTCTAAGATCCCATGCCCAAGCGGTATCTCCCTCAAGGTACAACTTTCTTCTCTTTTCTATTAACTCTCTTGCCATGTCATCAAGCATGCTTATGTGACATGTATTAAATGAGTATATTACTATGGATTGAGAACAACCTAACTAGTGTATAGACTATTTTTTTGTGATCTAATTGGTCATTAAAGCCTTAGCTCATATTCTAGCCAAGCTCCCAGTCTCTTTCCATTATCGACCACATTGTTCTTAACTGAATTGAATCTTGGATCCTATTTTTAACCACACAAGAAGCACCGGCCCATAAACAATGACTAGTGGAATGCAAGGAATCTAGAATCGAAAAGCAGCCCATTGAAGTCCTAGCGATTGTTGCTCTCACATTTGAAGAGCAATTTGTCAAAGCTACTCTCAGCTTTCTAGGTGACGTGAAGATTGTGAAAGAAGAGTCCGATAACCTAAGAGTTTATAAGACTGCAAAGACTAAGAGAATGAACCAGATGCACAGACTTTTCATGTAAACAATTGGAAGCTACAATGAGTTTGCCCATATTAGTTTTTACTGACTTACTTCTCATAGTGTGGTTCACTGTTTCACTACATTTATTCCTTGTTTTATATGTGTCCTCTTGATATTCCTAAAAGCTACTTGCCAACTTCTGAACCCTCTACTCTTTTAAAAACTCTTATATTTGTGCTATCACTTTGTACAGTCAAGAGCAGTATTGTTTCCCATGGGCATATCACTGTGATAGTATGAGTATTGGTGTATTGAATAAACCATATCACACTTAATATTCTCATATGTGAGTAGATTAGGTAAATTGTCCTATAATCCTGCTACCTCTTACAACAAGGATTGAGATTCTAGACAACATTGTTCTGCTTCATGTGTTTATTTTTTCCTATAACCTCTTGTCTCACCAATGACGAGTAATGTATGATGGCCTTGTTTTGTTTGAGATCTGCGAAACAACACTTCCTGTCATTTTGTGTTCAATCAACCAATCAATCTGCATTGATATAAAGTAACTACAGTTCTAGTAAGACCGTCAAAGATTTGCAAAATAAATTCCAATCTTATTGCATTTACCATCCTCTGTCCAGTATTGGTACCAAAGAAATAGAATATATATGCTACTGCTCCTTTTTGGTGTCCAGGAATAGGAACTGTAAAATATGTGTTATCTATAACAAACATCATCAAGTGTCTGTATCACCTCCTCTATGATTTATTATGGAACTATTTGAGAGTAGCACCCACCTCGGTTAAGACACACTCAAGCTAGTATTTTATGCACAACTAGGGATTGACCATGACCATAGAGGTGTGAACATTTACCATATTCTCTATCTGTCACTACCTATGTTTTTTGTCATGCATCAGTTAGTACTTTGTTATTCCATTCATAGAATGTAATTTTTTGTTTGCTCAAGGATCAATGAACTCTCGATTCTTTACTGAATAATCTTAATGTGTTCCAATTATATCTTGGTTAGAGAAATCAGGCTATGGATATTTTTAATCTAGTCTCACATGTCCTTCATGTCTTCTTCTAAATACCTGGTACAAATATTCAATGCAGGCAAAAGAGTCTCTATTCGAGTTGGTTAGGTGGTTTGAGTAGTACTCCTCGGGTCCTGGGTTCGACTCCCTGTGGGAGCAAATTTTCAGGCTACGGTTAAAAAATCCCTTCATCTGTCTCGCGCCAAAGCACATGTCTAAGACCCGGTCCTGGTCGTGGTCATTCTCACATGGGATACAATACCGTTGGGGCGCGATCGGTCAGTGTGAGAAGTAGCTCCAATTTAAACCACCTTTGGGGTCATATCAAAACAACCACCTCGGAGATCATCTGCAAACAGCCACCAGGGGGGTCATATGCAAAGTTGCCAAAAATATCCTAAGAAAAAAAATACTATGGTGATCCAAGAGAAAAGAGAGAACTAGGGTTAGAGAGGAGTGGGGAGATTGTGAGAGGCACCAAATCAACAAGTTTGAGAGAGAGATTTAAGGATCTAGAGCCTCCCCACACTTGTTGGCTCCAACCTCTTGTATTCTTCATCTTCATAGTGAAGTTCTTGCTCGCCGTCGACCGTGGGTTTTCTCTCCGTAAGGAGTTTCCCACGTAAATCCTTGTATCTTCACTTACTTGGGTATTTTACTTGTCATACGTGCTCATCGCTCATTATCTTGCTTGCTATTAGAGCCATCCCTTAACTTTCATGGTGTATGGTCATATTGGCATGAGGGGCATGTATGTGTTCTTTGATACATTAGTGATCTGTTAATGGGGCTATTAATGTGGTGAGCTAATTGCTACGCATATAGTGTTGTCGTATCGCTGGATAGTGTGGGTTGCTTGTAGGGATGGCAATTTAACCTGTATACCTAAAACCGACGAGTGTGGGTATGGGTGAAGAATTTGATCCACGGCTGCAACCCGCACCCGACCCGATTTTTTGCGGTTGTGAGTGCGAGATTGTGAGAGGCACCAAATCAACAAATTTGAGAGAGAGAGATTTAAGGATATGGAGCCTCCCCACACTTGTTGGCTCCCACCTCTTGTATTCTTCATCTTCATAGTGAAGTTCTTGCTCGCCGCCGCCCGTGGGTTTGCTCTCCGCAAGGAGTTTCCCACGTAAATCCATGTATCTTTACTTGCTTGGGTATTTTACTTGTCATACGTGCTCATTGCTTATCATGTTGCTTGCTATTGGATCCATCCCTTAACTTTCATGGTGTATGGTCATATTGGCAGGAGGGGCATATATGTGTTCTTTGATATATTGGTGATCTGTTAATGGGGTTGTTATTGTATTGAGCTAATTGCTACGCATATATTGTTGTCGTATCGCTAGACAATGTGTGGTTCCTTGTAGGGATGGCAATTTAACCCATATACCCGAAACCAATAGGTGCGAGTATGGGTGAAGATTTTGATCCGCTGATGCAACCCGCACCTGACCTGAATTTTTGCGGTTGTGAGTGCAGGTTTCTGTTTTAACCCACGAGCGGCCTGCACCAGAGCTGAAATTTGGTTCATTCTTTATTTTGTGCAAAATTATTAAGGTACAATAGTAATTATTTTGAATAAGTAATTTGGCTAATGATTTATGAAATGTTTTGTTGCTGCTCAACGTGAGAAGATTTAAAATTCATAGGTTAATTCAATTATTGCTAGTACTTAATTTTTTATAGCTGAATTATTGTTTAAAAGTGTACATTGATTAAAAATCCGCAGGTGACCCGAAACCCAATGGGTTTGGGTGTGGGTTTGAAATTTCACCCGCGGGTGTGATCGCAAGCTGGTTTAGATAGACTTCATGGGTGTGATCGCGTGTGGGTTTTTGCCTCACCCGACCTGAACATGACCCAGTGTCATTTCTAATTGCTTAATTTGAAGCTTATGTGCTTCTTTTGGTTCATGCACACGTGTTCGGTGAAATGCTTATGACAACATAGCTTGTTGTTTTGGTCACTTTCGCTGCTCCCCGACCCTCATTATCAGTTTGCTCCTACCATAAAGAAGAGTAGTCCACCTAAGCCATACAAGGGAAAGGGTATCAGATATATGGATGAAGTTGTCAGAAGGAAGGAAACAAAAGCCGAGAAGAAGGAACATGAAGTGTTTGTCCTTTTGACCTTTCCATACTTCATTTTTTGCACTGTAATGATCTCTTTATCTGCTAAGGCCGCACGTAAGAAAATATTTTTCTGTGTTGATCATTGCATATAGATGTCATTGTTTCTTAAGGTCTTTATTCTGCTCCATTGAAGAGGGGAAACAAAGAACAGAAGCACTGGCCCTTAACCTGCATGTGACCCTGATCAATGTGCAAGTGACAAGTACAAGCAAAGCAGGATATGGTTTAAGACTCTCTCTAATAAGGAGCATTGAATGATCATGTACTCTAAATTTAGCGAATGAGACATCCACTACCGTCTCCAGCAGCAGCCTATACAATAAACAGTAAAGTAGCAGACGATTAGGGCGAACCCTAAACCTGGAAGGCACATGTTCATCCGCTATCCGGCTTCTTGCATACAGTCCCACCTCTTCCTCTCTCCACATTTCCACCTTCGGTCTTGGTGTGATCATCCGAGTTAGGGACATGTAGTTAAGTTAATTGTGGGTAGGTTAGACTTCATGAGATAGGTTGGTCAGAATCTCTGTTTTGTTGTTAGGTTGAAATAGAGGGGTTATGCAACCATATGATGAGTATGGTAGTTGTATATGGTCCAGTTAGTCTAGGGCACCAATTTAGGTTAAAACATATTTATAGGAATAAGATCTAATATATTTCACCAGTATTAACTAATCTGTTAGGTAACTTAGTTTAGATTAGATCATATTAGATTAGATGGGATCTAGATTGGATTGGACTTTTCTAGATTGGATTAGCTGAGATCTAAGTAATTAGGATTAGATAATGTTCGTTATTCTAGGATGGGATAAGTATACTCCTCAGGACAAGATGAATCCTTTAAAGTAAGAGGGAATCTTTTGAGATCGGATAGATCTATTAGGATAAGATAGAATCTTTTTTAAGGTAAAATAGATATGTGACACAAGATATGGTGTATGGTCATATTGGCAGGAGGGGCATATATGTGTTCTTTGATATATTGGTGATCTGTTAATGGGGTTGTTATTGTATTGAGCTAATTGCTACGCATATATTGTTGTCGTATCGCTAGACAATGTGTGGTTCCTTGTAGGGATGGCAATTTAACCCATATACCCGAAACCAATAGGTGCGAGTATGGGTGAAGATTTTGATCCGCTGATGCAACCCGCACCTGACCTGAATTTTTGCGGTTGTGAGTGCAGGTTTCTGTTTTAACCCACGAGCGGCCTGCACCAGAGCTGAAATTTGGTTCATTCTTTATTTTGTGCAAAATTATTAAGGTACAATAGTAATTATTTTGAATAAGTAATTTGGCTAATGATTTATGAAATGTTTTGTTGCTGCTCAACGTGAGAAGATTTAAAATTCATAGGTTAATTCAATTATTGCTAGTACTTAATTTTTTATAGCTGAATTATTGTTTAAAAGTGTACATTGATTAAAAATCCGCAGGTGACCCGAAACCCAATGGGTTTGGGTGTGGGTTTGAAATTTCACCCGCGGGTGTGATCGCAAGCTGGTTTAGATAGACTTCATGGGTGTGATCGCGTGTGGGTTTTTGCCTCACCCGACCTGAACATGACCCAGTGTCATTTCTAATTGCTTAATTTGAAGCTTATGTGCTTCTTTTGGTTCATGCACACGTGTTCGGTGAAATGCTTATGACAACATAGCTTGTTGTTTTGGTCACTTTCGCTGCTCCCCGACCCTCATTATCAGTTTGCTCCTACCATAAAGAAGAGTAGTCCACCTAAGCCATACAAGGGAAAGGGTATCAGATATATGGATGAAGTTGTCAGAAGGAAGGAAACAAAAGCCGAGAAGAAGGAACATGAAGTGTTTGTCCTTTTGACCTTTCCATACTTCATTTTTTGCAATGTAATGATCTCTTTATCTGCTAAGGCCGCACGTAAGAAAATATTTTTCTGTGTTGATCATTGCATATAGATGTCATTGTTTCTTAAGGTCTTTATTCTGCTCCATTGAAGAGGGGAAACAAAGAACAGAAGCACTGGCCCTTAACCTGCATGTGACCCTGATCAATGTGCAAGTGACAAGTACAAGCAAAGCAGGATATGGTTTAAGACTCTCTCTAATAAGGAGCATTGAATGATCATGTACTCTAAATTTAGCGAATGAGACATCCACTACCGTCTCCAGCAGCAGCCTATACAATAAACAGTAAAGTAGCAGACGATTAGGGCGAACCCTAAACCTGGAAGGCACATGTTCATCCGCTATCCGGCTTCTTGCATACAGTCCCACCTCTTCCTCTCTCCACATTTCCACCTTCGGTCTTGGTGTGATCATCCGAGTTAGGGACATGTAGTTAAGTTAATTGTGGGTAGGTTAGACTTCATGAGATAGGTTGGTCAGAATCTCTGTTTTGTTGTTAGGTTGAAATAGAGGGGTTATGCAACCATATGATGAGTATGGTAGTTGTATATGGTCCAGTTAGTCTAGGGCACCAATTTAGGTTAAAACATATTTATAGGAATAAGATCTAATATATTTCACCAGTATTAACTAATCTGTTAGGTAACTTAGTTTAGATTAGATCATATTAGATTAGATGGGATCTAGATTGGATTGGACTTTTCTAGATTGGATTAGCTGAGATCTAAGTAATTAGGATTAGATAATGTTCGTTATTCTAGGATGGGATAAGTATACTCCTCAGGACAAGATGAATCCTTTAAAGTAAGAGGGAATCTTTTGAGATCGGATAGATCTATTAGGATAAGATAGAATCTTTTTTAAGGTAAAATAGATATGTGACACAAGATATATTTTAATGGGGGATAATCTAGGTTGTCTAGTTATTTTATAAACATTTTTATGCCTAAATGTATATGCAGATGCAATTATGGACATTACTCCACAACTCATCTCACTCAATCAAAGAACTGAATCAAGCAGTTATCATAAGAACAAACATTCAAGCATATACATACTTAAAAATAGTTTTGATTTGGTTCCTAAGATTAGGTCTCCTATTCCTAAAGGTCCACTTTGGTACAGGATTCCAAGGTGTGAAATCCTCTTTTGATTTCAAGAAAGGAAAGGTAAGAATGATCAGAGTAAAGCAGCAATATATGAGAAAAGATTAAGAAAAGTTTAGAAAGAATCAGAGTATCATAGGAAAGTAGGTAACAGTTGTCCAGTTCTATCTAGGTTACGTCCTACAGTCAACATTCCTCTGATACCACTTCTGTCACACCCGGATTTTAGGGGTCCAAAACCCGGGCGCGAAATAACAACCAAGTGTGATGGGATCAAGTCTCACACATATGATGACACATGGTACAGAAATGAATGTCACATCATTAATATATAACAGAGTTATGTACAAAATAGTTAAATAATTACATCATACAAAGACAATGATCCAGCAACCCAAAGTCGACTGGGAGACGACGGCCTAGACCACTCACGAACTCATCACAGCATCCTTCATGCGTCTCATTCAAGGGTACCTGCTCTTGACCTGGGGGATGTGAGTACAACAAGGGTGAGCTCACATACGTTCATCGCTCAACAAGTTGTGGGGAATAATGTGCATGAACTCACCAAAGGTGGGAGCCCATGTGAAGTGTAAGGCTTACCAAAGAGGATGGTTAAAGCTGAGCATTGCTTTTAAAGTTGGTCAAAATTTTATTAGCAGTTACTAGGTATAAGCAGATACCAACCCAATTAAGTAAGAGATCAAAATTAATAACAACACCCACAATGCAATGCAAATGACAAATTGAATTTAATTCCATAATTTAATCATGTGAGTGTTCGAGCCGCTCATGATCGTGAGCACGACTGATATACTAGTTTTGCACTCTACAGAGGTTGCACATCTTTACCCATAAGTCGTGTTACCCATTTGCCACGGGGTTCATGGGACCCCATACACCTCTTCCAAGGAAGTGAGGCAGCCAGGCAGGGTAGCACTATGAGGCCTTTTCAAAGTTCCACTAGTTCGAGAAAACCCGCTACGGATTCAGAAAGAAGGAAGCATAGGAATCCCTCGTCCGAAAAGCTTTATAGACAATTCTGCCCGAGGACCTCCCTATACTCTAGCAGCGAGGCCTCCCCGCTTGCCCCTTCCGGGTAAGGTAATCTCTCTCTAGCTTTCCTAATTACTTGGCCAAGGGCGTCCCATTCCACCCTTGTGGTAGCACTATTTTCTCGGGTGGTTCTCCATGTTCCAATTAACAATATGATCTTATCATGAATAATAATTAAACAACAACATAATTGGAACATGATCATAATAAAACATTAGTTTCCCAAAACCAGGTAGAGCAATAGCAAATCTACCCAATAATTCATTTATTTGCAAGGTGGAGGATAAACAATGCTAGGGAAACTTATTAGGTCCCATCAAATTAACCTGAGCATGTCACAGTGATTAACAGAAACATTATTAGGTAGAGAAAAAGTGACCAAGGGCACAACTTGCCTTAGACTCGAGATTCCCAGATACTCAGTTGGTCTTCAAGTGATTCGTAACCTCGCTGCTACTCGTAGCAATACAAACAAACATGGTATATGCAAAATTAATATCACACCAAACATAAGAACAAACTGCATAATAATGTTCTATGCGTCGTAACGAGAACCTAGGTTCGAGAACCACTAAATTCAGAGTTACAGTTAAAGAGTTATGATTTTCTGAAGATTTAAATGTTGGGTACAAGAGAAATTAAGTGAAAAATTTTATCCTAGGTTTCATAACAATATAAAGTTACTAGGTAATAAACAATATTGATATGAGATTAATGCAACTAGAATGGATCAAAAAAGAATTAAGATGAATTAATTATGAATTAAACAAGTTTCTAGAATTATTTATATACTAGAAAACATTTTATGTTTTAATTCTGAATTTCTTTAAAGACTCTGGACCGCGGATACAAAAACACAGTAGGCCAGGGGTTGTTTTATAAAAGTCAGGACTCGACTAAAATTAGTTTAACACTAGGAGGGGACTGCGGGTTGATTCATCATTTCCTCGGGGGTTCATACGCAAAATGGCGCACGCGAAGGGGTATCCTCCAACCCCAGCCGTCCGATCTGCTTCCACGGATCAGATTAGATCACGCGAATAACAAAACCGGCCAGCCACCCTGACCGCTAGATCGTCGATCGACGACCAATGAGCAACCACACATTGTACCAATCTACACCCTCCATTACCGATCCCATGGCACGGATCAACCCCTCGTAAGGGTAAGCGCACATCAATTTTTGGCCGTCGATCAGAGGATCCATGGTGGTCGCTCTATCATTCCCCACGGTGCCCAACCACGGCCGCGCGCAGAACCCACGTGTCGGCGGCCTTGGCCGGAGCACGACAACCCAGTGCCCCCAGCGCCTAAACTCGCCACCCATCGGTGCATCACATATAGCAGGACAAGGCGAACCACAGGGGGCAAGACCCATTGATGATTAAGGTTGTGGCAGTGCTAACCACATGTAGGGCGACCCAGCGGCGATGAAGAAGCTCCGACGAGAAATCACGGGTCCCCTAGACCGTAATTCCCATCAGGCAAAGCCCGGTGCGCCATCCATGCCACATAGCGAAGCTCTAGGGGCTGGTTCCAGTAGTCAGAGCGAGGCGAAGCACGTGATCGACGACGGTGGTAATCCTCTCAGTTTCGCCCCAAATTTCGCCAGCTGCTGGTGGCTTGCTGGGTTTGTCGTTTGAAAAAACTAGACGTTGGCGGCCACATATATAGGCGTGAGATGCGTGTCCCCGCTGGAGGAGTCCGTGCAACGCCAGCCGAATTGGCCCGAGATACACGACGGTGACATGACGAAACTGTTGAAGTTTGAGGTCAGCGTGGGAGATGGTCCTGCATAGGGGGACCCACACATCAGTGTCCCAGGCGAAGTGTGCACGCCTGCGCCTACGGATGACCGCCCCCTAGGAGGCTGGGCCCACATGCCAGTGAGGTGATAACAAGGTGTGAGGATGAGTGGCTGACACCTGGGCCCCGCCTGTCAGAGCAAGGATGAGCCAGGCATGAGACTTGGTGCCCAGCTGCCACTGCCCAAACGGGCCCACATGTCAGCGCCACTACACCACGACACAATTTTAGCGTCAAACATCTGACGGTAAAAATAGATGTTTGGACAGCGAGTATGTCACAAAATAATACCATCACAATATCTGTCGATAATTATTGCCTTGGCGTCAACAAATCTGTCGGCAATAATGTCGAGCTGTTGTGACGATTTATCCGTCGATATAAATGATTATACGTGGCACACCGACTATCGGGAAAACATAGCATCAGATCATCTGTCGGTACATAAATGTCTTGAGTAATTAATAAATTTCAACTAATATGTTTACATAAGTGTATATGTTGTCCCAATTAAGTTCCTGCCCACGCCCTGGTCTATGGGCCCTGCCCATGCACGCCGCAAGCCTATAAGGCAAAAAAGGCAAAAAAAAAAGAAAGCGACAGTAGGGTTCAAACCCAACTCCATTTGTTCTGAAGCAACGACTCAAACCAGTTGAGCTAGAGTTCATTTGTGCTGTATTGCCGAGAAACATTCTTAAGAAGTAAGATCTATAGGAATAAATTGATGAATCGTTTTCCTGGCCGAAGCGCTCTCTTATTCCTGTACGCGCGTCTTCTCCGATCGTGAGATTCTTCACATCTGCCGCACGCTACCAAAAACCTAAATCACCACGTCGCTGTAAACCACCGTGCCGCCGCTCCGATGTCGTCTGTCCTGTGGTGCGTCGCCACCCTCGACGTCGTCCGATCCGTCAGATTCCTTCATATCGCCCCTGTTCTTGCCCCTTGAGACTTGGACCTCTAGCCGTCTGTCCTGTGGTGCGCAGACATGTTCTTGCTCCTCCAGGATCTTTGATCTCTTGTTGCTCGGCTAATCGAAAGAAGCGCCGCCATCTCTGGGCTTCGACCACAGGTGACTGCGGATGCCCTGCGCCGACGCGTCCTCCTCCGGTCCCTCCCGCATCGACCACCGCAGCACCGCCCAACGCAGTGCCTTATGACCGTGCGGTGGTGTAGTCTGCTGCTAGTGCCCAAGACTGAAGAAAGGTAGTTCAGGTTTCATAATGTTTATTAGTGCCATTGTAAATTTGTGATAAAAAAATTATGGTGAGGAACTGAAGATATTTATTTGTGTTTGGCATAAGTCTGCTGTTGCTGCTCATGAGGACGTGGGCGGGCGCCGGACCACTAGAAGGAGAAGTGCGTGAATAACGCTTGGACGACATCCATTGATCAGTGGTAATCTTTAATTGTTACTTTTCCATCTCCTGTTGATTAGAACTATTTACACCGGAAAAAACTAATTAATTCAGCTTTTATCTTTGATACTTGTAATGATTCCTCCTTTTGCACCCTTTTTGCTCTTACATTATGAAGTTGTGAAGGATATATTTCATCTTATTATTTGTTAAGATACAACATGGATAAAAGGTGGATGAATGAACCTAGGTATATTTCTAACAATGTACTATAAACCATTATTTTGTAGTAATCACCTTTGACCAACATATCATTTTGTACCTAATATTTATAGGCACACGAAGGTCTACATAGATGGGGTAGCTAGATTTATTGAGTTTGCGTTTAGCAATTCTATAGGTGGAAACAAAATTCTATGTCCATCTAGAAAATGTGTTAATTCTCTAGGGAAAGATGAAAATGAAGTTCGTGCGCACTTGATATGTGATGGCCTTCAAGAGGGATACAAAAGGTGGACTTATCATGGAGAAAGAGACTCTGTGCCTATTAATAGTCATGACTACAGTGATATAGAGGTTGTAAACAATTTAGATGAAGATGATAGCCAATTTAGTTCATGACTTAGCTGGTGGTCTAGGTGATAAAGGGGATTTTGAAGTATCTGATGGTTCAGATGAAACTGATGTAGATTTAGAAGCCATCAATTAGTTAGCGATAGATAATACCCAATAGTTATACCCAGGGTGTAAGAAGTTCTCAAAGTTGCATTTCTTAAAAAGAATTCTTCACTTGAAATTGCTTTGAGGGTGGACAGATAAAAGTTTTGATATGCTACTAGATCTACTAATGGAGGCTTTCCCTGATGGCGTGGCATTGCCAAAAAATTTCAATGAAGCAAAGAAAGTAATTAGGTGTCTAGGACTCGGGTATATCAAAATTGATGCATGTGAAAATGATTGTATTTTGTTTAGGAAGGAGTATGCTAAGTATGATGCATGTCCCACATGTGAAAGGTCACGTTGGAAATCAAAAAGGATAAGTTTAAATGGAAAACGTGTACACAAGGTTCCATGCAAAGTTCTTTGTTATTTTCCAATAAAAAGAAGGCTTCAGAGGTTATTTCTGTCATCTAAGATAGCAAGTCACATGAGGTGGCATGATGAGGAGCGTATACAAGATGGATTACTAAGGCATCCTGCAGATTCACCTCTCTAGAAGGATTTTGACCAAAATCACCCAGTGTTTGCTTCTGATAGTCGCAACATTAGACTTGCTTTAGCTATAGATGGTTTTAATCCGTTTAGGTCCATGAATGTTAGCTATAGCATTTGGCCTGTTATTCTCATCCCATATAACTTTGCACCATGGTTGTGTATGAAGCAAACAAATTTCATTATCTCATTACTGATTCCAGGTCGTAGATCTCCTGGTAGTGATATAGGTATTTATTTTCAGCCACTAATTGATGATCTGCTAGATATGTTTGTTGAAGGGGTAAGAACTTATGATTCTTCAAAGCATGAGTATTTTCAATTGTGTGCTGCAATAATATGGACCATATCTGATTATCTAGGCCTAGGGTACATTGCAGCATGTACTACATTAGGTGAAGTAGCATGTATTGAATGCCACTCATATACATGTTCTCTACGATTGAAACAAGGTACAAAAAATTGTTATATGGGACACCGTAGATTCCTGGGCCCAAACCATCCATATAGATTTGATCTAGATTCATTTGATGGCAAAGTTGAGGATAGGCCAGCGCCTAGACCACTTTCTGGAGAGGAAGTTTTATTGCAAACAGAGAATATGCACACAGTGCATGGGAAAGGTTGCCAACATAAAAAGAAAGCAAAAAAGAAGGAATGGGAGCCTACTATCATATGGAAAAGGAGGTCTATTTTTTTAGGCTTCCATATTGGAAGGATTTAATGTTACGACATAATTTAGATGTCATGCATATCGAGAAGAATGTGTGTGATAACATTGTCAACACCCTCCTAGGCATTCAACGGAAGTCCAAGGATAACTTGAAATATCGTTTCGATCTTCAGTCCCTAGGCATTCGAACTGAGCTTCATCCTATTCCAGTGGGTGACAAGTTATATTTACCACCAGCATCATATACAATGAGTGTGTCTGAGAAGACGTTATTTTGTGAGGTACTGAAAGGAGTAAAATTTCCAGATGGATATGCATCAGATATAAGAAATAATGTGGATGTGAAGGAGAAGAAGCTTATTGGGCTAAAGAGCCATGATAACCATGTTCTGTTATAGTATTTACTCCCACTTGCTGTGAGAAGGATTTTACCAGAAATAGTTAGTGTTGCGTTGATTCATGTGAGCAATTTTTTCAAGCAAATCTATTCGCCAGTTATTTGTATAAGCGATATGCATAAGCTAGAGTCAGAAATAGCTGAGACTCTAAGCATTCTTGAGACTATATTCTTGCCATCCTTTTTTTGATATTATGGTACACTTAATGGTTCATCTCCCTACTCAAGTCATAATTGCTGGCCCTGTTCAATTTCGTAATATGTACCCAGTGGAGAGGTAAATTTTAATATATTTTAACAATAAATTAAACTTAGTTTTACTCAAAGGAAGGTTTAACATATATGCCATTTCTCCTTTATAGGGTTTTAATGAGATGTAAGGGCCATGTTCGCACTAGGAGTCACCCAGAGGGGTCAATTGCAGAAAGTTATCTATTTGATGAGAGTCTCACATTCTATTCTCGCTATTTACATGATGAAACTAGATTTAACCGGGAAAAAAGAATGATGATGGCTTGGATGTTGATTTAATCAATACCACCCCTTTCTTCCATAACATAGGTCGAGGATTGGTTGGTAAGCATAATGTCACATTAGACCACAAAACATGGCTTCAAGCACATTGATATGTCTTGTTCAACTATGACCATATAGAGCCTTACTTGAAGTAAGTTAACCATTATATGTTATAATCAGTATCATCCATTTATTTCATGATTACTAAATTATAATGTTTGTTTAGTAAACATATAGAATATCTTTACTCTGTTGGTCATCAAAATCAAAGAGCAATCAATCGTTTACACTATGAGACTTTTCACGAGTGGTTTAAGTCACACGTAAGTATCTAGAAAAATGTTTATATAGAATATAGTTCCACATTATTTTTTAGTGCAATAACAATCTTCAATATCATCAGGTGGAAACAACGGGTGAAGAATTACCTGAGGAGATACAATATTAGCTAAGGAGCCTAACATGGTTGCACATTCTTATGACAGTTATACTATAAATGGGATAAATTTCCATACACATTCTTATGATGTGGGTAGGTCAGTGCAGTGTAGTGGTGTAGCCCTAGTTGCACATGCAGCAAGTTTTGATGGGACAAACAATAATAACCCAATATCAATGAGCAAAACTTATTATGGTGTTATAAAAGACATTCTTGAGCTAAACTACCATCACCAGGGAAAAATAGTATTGTTCTAATGTGATTGGATTGATAACCGAGTACGAGACAAATGGGTCAAAATAGACAAGTTTGGGGTGAGAATGGTCAACTTCAAGCATTTATTCAATACTGGTGACAAGGAATTAGATGAGCCATTTATTTTTGCATCTCAGGCAACTCAAGTTTACTATGTGCAAGATCCTATTGATGCTGATTGGTTTGCTGTTTTAAAGTCAAAACAACGTGACATGTATGATATGGAAGAAAGGCTATACAATAGTGGAGAAATAGGTTCTTTCTTGCTAGATTTGGATGCAAACATACAAGTTAATGTATCTATTGGTGGTAGTTGTGTTAGGACTGATATAGATGGAATAATGATTGCCGAAAACCAACCTAGTGAAAGTTCCCTTTGCCCGGGAACATGATCTGGATGTCGCCTAGAGGGGGTGAATAGGCGAATAATAATAATCACTTTTAAAACTTAAATTCTTACTCTACTCGAAGACCAGATGGCAGTGGAATAAAAGACCCTTCGAGTAGGTTGCAGTGGAATAGAAGATCCTATCTCAAAATGCCCTGCACTTCAAATATAACTTGTACCACAGATAAGTATTGAAGTGCAGATATAAAGAGTAAATAAGACAGAGGATCAGCACACAATACAGAGCAGAGCGCACAGACGCAGGGATTTATCCCGAGGTTCGGCCAAGCCTGAAATGCTTGCCTAGTCCTCGTTGGAGTTAGCCACACCTGGGCTTGGAGTCTATTTCAACTCCTTCCCCTGTTTGCTCAAATCTGTCAGTATGATAGATAGAGCCTTCCACTATGTTGATATTGGTTACAACAAAGCCGCGGCTGCTTACAGTCTTCTTGACAGCACTCTGGCAGAGTAACAATGCACTCAAGACTTTGCTCTAGCTCTTAGCAGCACTTCTCCACTCTCTCAAGGCTTATAGCTTTGCCTTCACACAAACTAGAGAGATACACACGAGAGGGAGAGAGAGAATTGATCTAAATAATGTATACAATTGTTGGCTGCACTTGTGTAGGTGTTGGAGACGCCTAGGGGCCTAGGAGCCGTTGGAATTCATTTTGGAAGGCAATATTTGCTTTCTGTCGGGTGGCGCATCGGACAGTCCGGTGCACCACCAGACAGGTCCTGTAGCTTGTCCGGTGCGCGATCTCCTTCCATATCGGGCTTAGCTGACCGTTGGAGCAATGGTCCTCTTGGTTCACTGGACATTGTCCGGTGCACACCGGACAGTCCGGTGCGCCAACTAACCGTTGGCTCAGGCCACGCGTTGCCCGTTGATCGCGCTACCGACCGTTGGCGCAGTCGACCGTTGGCTCACTAAGAGCACCTAGAGGGGGGGGGGTGAATAGGTGATCCTGTAAAATTCAAGAACTGACAGCCACAAAACTTGGTTAAGTGTTAGTATGGCTAAGTAGTGAGCTCTTGCGAACACACAAGTATCACAGAAAAACAATCACAAAAGACACACGAGTTTATCCCGTGGTTCGACAAGTATAACACTTGCCTACCTCCATGTTGTGGCATCCTAATGGACGAGGGTTGCACTCAACACCTTTCAAGTGATCCAATGATCAACTTGAATACCACGATGTTCTTCTTTGCTTATCTCTTTTCCCATTTGTGAGGAATCTTCACAAGTTGGAGTCTCTCACCCTACAACAAATATCAAAGTGAAAGCACAAGAGTAAGGATGGAAGCAACACACACAAATCCGCAGCAATACGCACACACAAGCCAAGACTGGAGCTCAAATGAAGTGCAACAAGTTCACCACTAGAACGGAGCTCAAATCACTAACAAAGTCAATCAAGTGCGCGGAGATGGAGTGTGGAAGACTTAGAATTCTCAAGGTATGCTTGGGTGACTCCTCCATGCGCCTAGGGGTCCCTTTTATAGCCCCAAGGCAGCTAGGAGCCGTTGGAGGCATTCTTGGAAGGCAAATCTTGCCTTCTGTCGGGTGGCGCACCGGACAGTCCGGTGCGCCACCGAACAGTCCCTGTAGCTATCCGGTGCGTGATCTCCTTCCTTTTCTGGCGCTTCCGACCATTGCAGATTCATGGCAGTTGGCACACCGGACACTGTCCGGAGCACACCGGACAATCCGGTGCCCCCTGCCGACCGTTGGCGCGCCCATGCGTCGCGCGCGGATTGCGCGACCGACCGTTGGCCTAGTCGACCGTTGGCTCACCGGGCAGTCCGGTGCCTCACCGGACAGTCCGGTGAATTTTAGCCGTATGCCGTTGAACGTTTGCCGAGAGCGACGACTTCACCGCGGATGACTCACCGGACAGTCTGGTGCACCACCGGACAGTCCGGTGAATTATAGCCCTATGCCGCCGTCAAGTCCTGAGAGTGGCCTGTTCACCGGAGGCTGGTCTGGCGCACCGGACACTGTCCGGTGCACCCAGACCGAGCTGCAATTGGCTGTACACAGCCAACTCTTTTCCAAACCAATTTCTCCTATTTCTAACACTTAGACACAATACATTAGTATCCATATCAATGTACTAAGTCTAGAAATGTACCTTGTTATATGATTTGCACTTCTTCAATCTTTGGCACAAATTAGCACTTAGGGAAAATGTGTTGGGCACTTAATCACCAAAACACTTTAGAAATGGCCCAAGGGCACATTTCCCTTTCAATCTCCCCCTTTTTGGTGATACATGCCAACACATCCAAAAGCAACAAACAGAAGTGCAATATCAATGCAAAAGAGAACAATAATTGTTTTTGATTCAAATTTGGCATATTTGGATCATTCTTTGCCACCATTTGGTTTGTTCTTGCAAATCAAATTCATTTCCTATCTCTAAGTCAAACACACTTGTTTAGGCACAAAGAGAGATATTCCAATGGAAAAAGTGATCAAGAGCCAAAAACTCCCCTTTTTCCCAAAATCATACATTCTCCCCACAAGAGGTCAAATTTTGACAAGAAGAGTATTTTGACAAATCAAAAGTTCTAACTCTACTCTTTTCGAAATTTCACAAGTGGTAGCTGATCCATTTGCTTTGGCCTTAATTTCTCCCCCTTTGGCATTAAGCACCAAAACAGGATCATTCTTGGCCCTTTAACCCCATTGCCTCATCAAAATTGTCAATTACGAGCAAAAAGGCAATAAGAGCATAGATATGAACTTGGAGTTATTACTGGAGTGCAGTGGAAGTCTTTGCATGGTCCAAGTTCACCTTTCCCTTTCAATTCACTTTTGAGACTAAATCAAGAACTCAAACAAAAAAAGGTTAGTCTCAAAGTGTCAAGTTGTAGCATGCCTCCCCCTAAATAAGTGCATCACTTGCAAATGGACTTGTGAGGTACGGGGATCATGTTTACAACTTGAGCACCACAAATGAACAAGATAGATTGAAATGCATAAATTAACATGATCAAAGGCATAAAACACATGTATGTTATAGATCAATCCAAGTTACGCGAATCTAAGACATTTAGCTCACTACGCAACCTACAAAACCTTTTCTCATCTAAAGGCTTGGTGAAGATATCGGCTAGCTGGTTCTCGGTGTTAATATGGTACACCTTGATATCCCCCTTTTGCTGGTGGTCTCTCAGGAAATGATGCCGGATGTCTATGTGCTTAGTGCGGCTGTCTTCAACAGGATTATCCGCCATGCGGATTGCACTCTCATTGTCACATAGGAGTGGGACTTTGCTTAGATTGTAGCCGAAGTCCCGGAGGGTTTGCCTCATCCAAAGTAGTTGCGCGCAACACTGTCCTGCGGTAACATACTCGGCCTCAGCGGTGGATAGGGCAACAGAAGTTTGTTTCTTTGAACTCCAAGACACCAGGGACCTTCCTAGGAATTGGCACGTCCCTGATGTACTCTTCCTATCAACCTTGCACCCGGCATAATCGGAGTCTGAATATCCAATTAAGTGAAAGGTAGACCCCTTTGGATACCAGATCCCGAAGCAAGGCGTAGCAACTAAATATCTAAGAATTCGCTTAATGGCCACAAGGTGACATTCCCTTGGGTCGGATTGATATCTAGCACACATGCATACGCTAAGCATAATATCCGGTCTACTAGCACATAAATAAAGCAAGGAACCTATCATAGACCGGTATGCCTTTTGATCAACAGACTTACCTCCTTTGTTGAGGTCGACATGTCCATGGGTTCCCATTGGTGTCTTTGCGGGCTTGGCGTCCTTCATCCTGAACCGCTTGAGTAAGTCTTGCGTGTACTTCATTTTGGAGATGAAGGTGCCATCCTTGAGTTGCTTCACTTGGAACCCAAGGAAGTAGTTCAACTTGCCCATCATTGACATCTCAAAATTTCTGTGTCATCACCCTACTAAACTCCTCACAAGACTTTTGGTTAGTAGAACCAAATATTATATCATCGACATAAATTTGGCACACAAATAGGTCACCATCACAAGTCTTAGTGAAAAGAGTTGGATCGACTTTCCCAACCTTGAAAGCATTTGCAATTAGGAAATCTCTAAGGCATTCATACTATGCTCTTGGGGCTTGCTTAAGTCCATAGAGCGCCTTAGAGAGCTTACACACATGGTCGGGGTACCGTTCATCCTCAAAGCCAGGGGGTTGCTCCATGTACACCTCCTCCTTGATTGCCCCGTTGAGGAAAGCGCTCTTCACATCCATTTGGAACAACCTGAAAGAGTGGTGAGCGGCATAGGCTAATAAAATGCGAATAGACTCTAGCCTAGCTACAGGAGCAAAAGTCTCCTCGAAATCCAAACCTGCGACTTGGGCATAACCTTTTGCCACAAGTCAAGCCTTGTTTCGTGTCACCACCCCGTGCTCGTCTTGCTTGTTGCAGAACACCCACTTGGTTCCCACAACGTTTTGCTTGGGACGTGGCACCAGGGTCCAAACTTCATTTCGCTTGAAGTTGTTGAGCTCTTCCTGCATGGCCAACACCCAGTCCGGATCTAGCAAGGCCTCTTCTACCTTGAAAGGCTCAATAGAAGAGACAAATGAGTAATGCTCACAAAAGTTAGCTAATCTTGAGCGAGTGGTTACTCCCTTGCTTATATCACCCAGAATCTGGTCGACGGGATGATTCCTTTGAATCGTCACTCGGACTTGAGTTGGAGGGGCCCGTGGTGCTTCTTCCTCCATAACTTGGTCTTCTTGTGCTCCCCCTAGATCACATGCCTCCTCTTGAGGAACCTGTTCATCATCTTGAGTTGGGGGTGCACCATTATTGAGGAAGAAGGTTGATCTTGCTCTTGGTGTTCCTGTGGTCGCACATCTCCAATTGCCATGGTGCGAATTGCGTCCGTTGGAACATCATCTTCATCTACATCATCAAGATCAACGGTTAGAAGTTCATACGAGGTCTTCTTGAGGAGGCGATGAAGGTAGACCCGGTTTATGGCGTGGCAAGATGTGTTCACAGCTTCCGACCAAAACCGCTCGGGCATCTTGAATTCTCCAAGCATCGTCCTCGCCATGTCTATGAGCGTCCTGTTCTTTCTCTCTACCACACCGTTTTGCTGTGGTGTGTAGGGAGCGGAGAACTCGTGCTTGATTCCTTCCTCCTCAAGGTACTCCTCCACTTGTAAGTTCTTGAACTCGGACCCGTTGTCGCTTCTTATCTTTTTCACCTTGAGCTCAAATTTGTTTTGAGCTCTCCTTAGAAAGCGCTTTAGGGTCCCTTGGGTATCTGATTTATCCTGCAAAAAGAATACCCAAGTGAAGCGGGAAAAATCATCAACAATAACAAGACCATACTTACTTCCCCCGATGCTAAGGTAGGCGATGGGTCCGAAGAGATCCATATGAAGTAGCTCTAGAGGTCTTGATGTGGTCATCACATTCTTGCTGTGATGAGCGCTTCCTACTTGTTTACCTGCTTGACAAGCTGCACAAGGTCTATCTTTTTCGAAAAATACATTGGTTAGACCTAACACATGTTCTCCCTTTAGAAGTTTATGAAGGTTCTTCATCCCAACATGTGCTAGACGGTGATGCCACAGCCAGCCCATGCTAGTCTTAGCAATTAAGCATGCATCTAGATCGGCCTCCTCTTTCGAAAAATCAACTAAGTAGAGTTTGCCGTCTAGTACACCCTTAAAAGCTAATGAACCATCACTCCTTCTAAAGACAGACACATCTACATTGGTAAATAAACAATTGTAACCCATATTACATAGTTGACTGACAGATAATAAATTGTACCTGAGCGATTCAACTAAGAACACATTAGATATGGAATGCTCGGATGAAATAGCTATCTTTCCTAGTCCTTTAACCTTGCCTTGGTTCCCATCTCCAAAGATGATCGAATCTTGGGAATCTTTGTTCTTGACGTAGGAGGTGAACATCTTCGTCTCCCCCGTCATGTGGTTTGTGCATCCGCTGTCGATAATCTAGCTTGAGCCCCCGGATACATAAACCTGCAAGGCAAATTAGGCTTGGGTTTTAGGTACCCAACTCTTGTTGGGTCCTACAAGGTTAGTTACAATAGCCTTTGGGACCCAAATGCAAGTCTTGTCTCCCTTGCATTTGGACCCCATCTTTCTAGCAACCACTTTTTCATTTTTACATGTAAGTACATACTTAGTGTTGCAAGCATGAAAGACAGTAGTAGGTTTATTATACACTTTCCTAGGAGCATGAGACACAAACTTTCTCCTAGGCCTATCATTAAAATTAGAACATGAAGCAATCATAGCATGTGAGTCAAAAGCATTATAACTCCTTTTATAATGAGAATTTCTAGAAAATTTTCTATCATGGTACATGAAAGCATGATTCTTTTGACTACTACTAGCCATAGGGGCCTTCCCTTTCTCCTTGTTGGAAATGGGAGCCCTTTGACTTGTTAAGTTCTTGGCTTCCTTTCGAAAGCCAAGTCCATCCTTAATTGAGGGATGTCTACCAACGGTGTAGGCATCCCTAGCAAATTTTAATTTATCAAAGTCAATTTTGCAAGTCTTAAGTTGGGTATTAAGACTTGCCACTTCACCATTTAATTTTGTAATAGAAGTAAGGTGCTCAACACATGCATCAACATCAAAATCCTTACACCTATTACAAATGACAACATGCTCTACACAAGAACTAGATTTATTAACTACTTCTAGCTTAGCATTTAAATCATCATTAATACTCTTTAAGCTAGACACAGTTTCATGACAAGCGGATAATTCAGAAGAAAGCATTTCATTCCTTTTAACCTCTAAAGCAAGAGATTTTTGCACACTAATAAACTTGTCATGCTCTTCATATAAAATATCTTCTTGCTTCTCTAATAATATATTCTTTTCATTTAAAGCACCAATCAATTCATTGATCTTATCAACTTTAGTTCTATCTAAACCTTTGAATAAACTTGTGTAATCTACTTCATCATCACTAGAGTCATCATCACTAGAAGTAGTATACTTAGGGGTATCTCGAGCGCTTACCTTTTTCTCCTTTGCCATGAGGCAGGTGTGGCGCTCGTTGGGGAAGAGAGATGACTTGTTGAAGGCCGAGGCGGCGAGTCCATCGTCGTCGGAGTCGGACGAAGAGCAATCCGAATCCCACTCTTTGCCAAGGTGCGCCTCGCCCTTCGCCTTCTTGTAGGCCTTCTTCTTCTCCCTCTTCCCGCTCTTTTCTTGTTCCTGGTCATTAGCATTATCGGGACAATTTGCTATGAAATGACTAGTCTTACCACATTTAAAACAGGAGCGCTTTCCCTTTGCTTTGCTCTTGTTGGGATGCTCCTTGCGTCCTTTTAGCGCCGTCTTGAAGCGCTTGATGATGAGGGCCATTTCATCTTCATTTAGCCCGGCAGCCTCAACTTGTGCCACCTTGCTAGGTAGCGCCTCCCTGCTGCTGCTTGTTGCCTTGAGTGCAACGGGTTGAGGCTCATAGATGGGCATTGAGCCGTTCAATGCATCATCAACATATCTTGCTTCCTTGACCATCATACGCCCGCTCACAAACTTTTCGAGTATCTCCTCGGGCGTCATCTTCATGTACCTGGGATTCTCATGGATTAGGTTCACAAGATGAGGGTCAATGACAGTAAAAGACCTGAGCATAAGTCGGACGACGTCGTGGTCCGTCCATCTCGTGCTTCCATAGCTCTTGATCTTGTTGACCAAGCTTTTTAGCCTGTTGTACGTTTGCGTCGACTCCTCTCCCCTGATCATGGCAAACCTTCCTAGCTCGCCTTCCACCAACTCCATTTTGGTGATCATGGTGGCGTCGTTCCCCTCATGCGATATCTTGAGGGTGTCCCATATTTGCTTGGCGTTGTCTAAGCCGCTCACCTTGTTGTATTCGTCCCTGCACAATGATGCTAACAAAACAGTGGTAGCTTGTGCATTCTTATGAATTTGTTCGTTGATAAACACAGGGTTATCTGTACTATCAAATTGCATTCCATTCTCAACTATCTCCCAAATACTAGGATGGAGAGAGAAAAGGTGACTACGCATTTTGTGACTCCAAAAAGCGTAGTCCTCTCCATCAAAGTGTGGAGGTTTACCAAGTGGAATAGAAAGCAAATGGGCATTGGAATTGTACGGAATACGAGAATAATCAAATGAAAAATTTGAGTTAATTGGTTTCTTTTTCTCGTCGTAGTCGTCGTCTCTTGGGGAAGAAGAAGACTCGTCGCTGTCGTAGTAGACGATCTTCTTGATGCGCCTCTTCTTCTTCCCGTCCTTCTTCTTATGACTCGAGCCAGAGTCAGTGGGCTTGTCATCCCTCAGCTCGTTGAAGATGGACTCCTTCTCCTTATCATTGACCACCATCCCCTTTCCCTTAGGATCCATCTCTTCGGGCGATTAGTCCCTTTCATGAAGAGAACGACTCTGATACCAATTGAGAGCACCTAGAGGGGGGGTGAATAGGTGATCCTGTAAAATTCAACAACTAATAGCCACAAAACTTGGTTAAGTGTTAGTATGGCTAAGTAGCGAGCTCTTGCGAACACACAAGTATCACAGAAAAACAATGACAAAAGACACGCGAGTTTATCCCGTGGTTCGACAAGTATAACACTTGCCTACCTCCACGTTGTGGCGTCCCAATGGACGAGGGTTGCACTCAACCCGTTTCAAGTGATCCAATGATCAACTTGAATACCACGGTGTTCTTCTTTGCTTATCTCTTTTCCCGTTTGCGAGGAATCTCCACAAGTTGGAGTCTCTCACCCTTACAACAAATATCAAAGTGAAAGCACAAGAGTAAGGATGGGAAGCAACACACACAAGCCAAGACTTGAGCTCAAATGAAGCGCAACAAGTTCACCACTAGAACGGAGCTCAAATCACTAACAAAGTCAATCAAGTGCACGGAGACGGAGTGTGGAAGACTTAGAATTCTCAAGGTATGCTTGGGTGACTCCTCCATGCGCCTAGGGGTCCCTTTTATAGCCCCAAGGCAGCTAGGAGCCGTTGGAGGCATTCTTGGAAGGCAAATCTTGCCTTCTGTCGGGTGGCGCACCGGACAGTCCTATGCGCCACCGGACAGTCCCTGTAGCTATTCGGTACGCGATCTCCTTGCTTTTCTGGCGCATCCGACCGTTGCAAATTTGTGGCAGTTGGCACACCAGACAGTCCAGTGCCCCCTGCCGACCGTTGGCGCGCCCACGTGTCGCGCACGCGGATTGCGCGGCCGACCGTTGGCTCAGTCGACCGTTGTCTCACCGGACAGTCCGGTGAATTTTAGCCGTACGCCGTTGAACGTTTCCCGAGAGCGATGACTTCACCGCGGACGACTCACCGGACAGTCCGGTGCACCACCGGACAGTCCGGTGAATTATAGCCATATGCCGTCGTCAAGTCCCGAGAGTGGCCTTTTCACCGGAGGCTGGTCTAGCACACCGGACACTGTCCGGTGCACCACCGGACAGTTCGGTGCACCCAGACCGAGCTGCAATTGGCTGTACACAGCCAACTCTTTTCCAAACCAATTTCTCCTGTTTCTAGCACTTAGACATAATACATTAGTATCCAGATCAATGTACTAAGTCTAGAAACGTACCTTGTTATATGATTTGCACTTCTTCAATCTTTGGTATAAATTAGCACTTAGGGAAAATGTGTTGGGCACTTAATCACCAAAACACTTTAGAAATGGCCCAAGGGCACATTTCCCTTTCACTCACCGGACAGTCCGGTGCACCACCGGACAGTCCGGTGAATTATAGCCATACACCGCCAAACTTTTTCCGAGAGTGGCCTATTCACCGGAGTTCAGCCTGGCGCACCGAACACTGTCCGGTGCACCACCGGACAGTCCGGTGTGCCAGACTCAGCAGAGTTTTGGCTGCGCCGAGCCAAGACATTTTGCAATTCTTTTCTCGCTGTTTCTAGCACTTAGACAGAATATGTTAATACTAAAAAACAATTCACTAAGTCTAGAAACACACCTTGTTCTTGTTTTGCACTTCTTTAGCATTTTGCATGATTGAAATTGATGTTGGACTCATAAACCATCAAGTCAACTTGACTTGATCTAGATTTGACATCTCTGAGCTCCAATATCCTGTAGAGGTCGCATAGGATATCTCCAAACATAGGAACAACCCAAACTAAAGATCAAGGTGCACTTAGCTCTTTTGGGCTGCTTCCAGTTCTGGTTTTGACACAGCTTCGCCTTCCAGTGACCTTGTTCACTTCTTGAGCTTGATCTTGAGCCTTATGACTTACACCACATAATTGTAGATGTTACCTCATTGGTTGTAAGTCATGTCCTTATGTAGTGTTCCTTGATGCACCATAACTCTTAACAAGATCAACCTTGACTTTGCAAGTTTTCTTCTTCACCCCTGGCTTTGGGTTCCTGGTCTCCTTGACTTTCTCCCGTGCACTCGGTACCTCGAAGCTCTACTTGCTTCCATCCTTGGATTGATCGGTTGTCTCTGAGTTACGCACATCGAGTCTCACTTAAGCAATGTCCATTTTGCTTGTGATGTCCATTATCTATAGACAATCTAGTCTTTGGACCATCATACTTGTTTACTTGTGTTGAACCCTGTTACCTTTTCATTAACCACCTGATCAACACTTAGCACACTTGTTAGTCCTTTAATTGTGTTGTCATCTAAACACCAAAACCCACAAGAGAGCTTTCAATCTCCCCCTTTTTGGTGATTGATGGCAACACAATTAAAGCTTACACAAGAATAAGATTTAAAGCACAAATTCTGAATTCTAAGTTTATAGAATGCTCCCCCTAAATATGTGCTCACATTAAAATCTTAACTTTGGCCTTATATGCCAAATTGCACATACTTAGGCTAATTCGAAGCATTACTACACCTTAGCACCTGTGGGATGCATTGTGTCAATAATTAAACCGTGATGCGTATAACACACAAATGCACAGAATCAGAGTTAAACACCAATTGAATGGATATACCACAGGAATATCAACCTACCACTATTCACCATTAAGATACCAATTTAAAGCAATTTAAGACATCAGAACCACATGAATATCTATCACAGGATAAACACAATAGATGCCAAGTGATTCATATCAACGGAAGCACTAATTTTGCATTATCACCATATACTACAACAATAAGCATATGATAAGAATTATCAATAAAACTAACACAAACTAACACATTCTTCCTTAAGACCAAGGGAACTCAAGGAAACCCCTTTAAGATAAGCTTTCCTCTCAGGTTGAGGTAAGCTTTAATGCACAAATTCTCCCCCTTTGACATCAAACACCAAAACCATATTCAAGCAAGAACATAGGATAATGTCAAGGGACAGCAGGGTATTGAGCAGGAAGATACAACACACTAACATTACTCCCCCTTACACATTAAACATATGCACCACAAGCATTGGAGGAAAATTAAGATACAAATACGCAAAAGGTCAATACTTCCTTTTGTACCTTTACCATGTTGTGGTGTACTTTCCATCTTGAAAGTTTAATCTCTAGGGAGCTCCTCCACACTTGTGCCTTGTCCTTTATCCTAACCTTTTCTTGATGCTAAGACACCAAACTTAGAACAAGTTACAGTATTGTGGCACAAGATGAAGCTTCTATTCTAGTGATTACCAAAAGATATCAATTTAAGCACACTACCAAGGCTACCAATTGAAAATTCATTACTGTCATTGCTCCATAGTATTTAAAGATAAGCATCTAGAATCACCAACTATTATAGAGCACGAGCAATCTTTAAATATGCAATTACTCACAACTTTAGATACCAATTACTTGACTTGCGGAGGTACCCAAGTCCTGATTGCTCCATTTCTTGCTCATCCTCCCTTTTTCACCTTGAGACTATATAGGATCACTCAAGAAACAGTTAGTCTCAAAAGACACAAGTTATGTGTGCTCCCCCTAAAGTTGTGCATCAAGTATTTGAATGACTTGCACTTTGCACATTCTAGCGTCCTCAGAACTAGAGGGGATCACAGCATACCTTGGTCTAGGCATAATATATCAATTGCATCATAAAAAAGATACCAATTGAATAGATGACTTAATACAACTTATGACTAGTGGAAACAATGCATGCCTCAAGATATATAACATTTTACAAGCAACCTAGGCACGCTTCACACATGATGATCATTGCAACACATACAGCAATTGAAAGATGACAAGATCATGCATATAAAGCACAATGTCTAAGCACACCAAGATTAAGAAGTACTTCATTTTAAGTATACCAAAGGAAACAACATTTTAAGGCATAAGGCGCCTAAGCCAAGATACTACCAATTGAAAGGCAAGAACATAGTTATGATCACAATCAACGAAACTTCAAGATTTTCAATGAAATTGCATAGTTCTATTCTCCATACCTTTGCCTTTTCCTGAATTTCCATGAGAGCACTCATTGTCACCAATTTAGGGCTCTTTTTGCTCATGCACCTCATAGACGGGTACCGTCCTTTGGAGAGCAAGTTGCAGATTTTCATCAAGGTCCTTTGCTTGATTCACCAATAATGATTAAGGACCTCTACAACTTATTTAACTTGAGATGAACATGGGATTAGTATTGTACCATAATTCAACCTTGGGTTAATAAATAGACAATAAAGATTAATAGCTTAAGCATAGAGTTTGAATTAACCATCTTAAGCTCTCCCATGGTCTCCAGTCCATCTTGAGGCACCTGCATGGTCTAGTTGGCACAGTTTGGTACCCATCTCGGGATGGGTCCATAACGATCATCCAAAAGAGCCTTTGGTACCCAAATAGCAATTGTGCTAGTTCTAGGTAATCTCATTACTGATCTAGCACAAGTGTATGGTTTGGGTCTCCTAAGCGAATAAGATTGATATAAATTTACTTGCTTAGGAACCTTACCCTTTTTACATACCTTGGATAGATGACCATGCTCACCACACATGTAGCAGAAGCGTCGCTCAACCTGACATGACACTTGCTGTTTGTCTTTTTCCTTTGTGAGGGTCATCTTGGAGGGTGTACGTCTTTGATTCTTCATGAGCAGACATGAAGTGATCATATGGTCCTTATCATTGCATCCAAAACATCTCCTCATCCCTTCATCCTTGTCTTTGTATGGACAAGAAGCAATGAGGTGGCTTGACTCATTGCACTTGAAGAACCTCCTTTTTCTCTTCCCTTTTTTCTCTTAGATAACATAGAGAGATGATTAGTGCAAACAACATGACTAATTGAATCTTTACCTTTTTCTTTGTTCATGTTGATTGCTTCACTTATTGCCTTAGGAGCTTCTTTCTCGCAGAGTTTGACCCTTGTCGCGGTTCCTTCTTCCTCAAGCTTATTCACCACATGTTTTTAAATATATTGAGGAAGTCAAGCACGACATCTTCTCCTTTGTTGCTTTGCTTTCTTGTTCCTTTCTTTATTGATAAGCAACTTTTCTTTTGATCCTGCAGCTTGATGCTCATTCAAACATTGGCTTTCTTTTGAGCAACAGGGGTTAGCACATGGTGATATATTATCTAAATGTGCACATGTGCAAGAATGAGGTTCACATGAGTTTAAACTAGTAATTACTACCTTATGAGCAATATCGAGCATGATATGGTCATCAACTAATTTATTATGAGAATATGACAACATATCATACTTTTCACCTAGAGCAAGCTTTTCTAAATTTAGCAATTCTACTTGCCTCTCAAGCATGGCATTTTCCATTTTAAGTTGAGCAACACAAGATAAATCATCATCATTATTTCTTTGCTCAATTGAAACTGAATCATACTGTTGGACCAAATCATCATGAGAGCACTTTAGCTCCTCATGTTCTTTGGTCATCTTCTCCATGCTATCGTCGGTTTTGATGAGAGTCTCCTCTAGCCTGAGAAGCGTCTTGCCTTGTTCATTATTCCTTCTCAATAGCTTAACCAAGAGCGCTTTGTCTTCTTTGTTGAGATGGGTGTAGAAACGACGAATCTCCTCTTCTTCCACATCATCGGTCTCATTTTCCTTGTCATCATTATCAGTGGAAGCAAAACAGGAAAATGTACCTTGTGATGATGTAGACTCCTCGTCCTCATATTCCTCCTCATCATCGCTTTCATCTCCACTCTCATCGTTAGCAACAAGACATGTATAACTAGTGGGAGATGAACCTGTCGATGAGGTGGATCCATCACTTGGTGTCCATTGTTCTTGTTCTTCTCCCTTGGACAAGTTAGTACTACTAGCAATCGAGGGAGCAGAAGTAGTGCATATGGACTTAAAAATTTTCAACTTAATTTTAGTCCATAGATCATGAGCATCAACAAATAAGTCACTATCACTACTCATGATGGCAAAATAGGCACCTCTAGAAAGTGAGTCAACTAAGATGTTGCAAGCATGGTGATTGAGAGATAGACATCTTAGTTCATCATTAGAAGGATTTTGACTAAAATTGGAGGGAAAAATACTTCTACTAAAGATCTGTCTCAAATCAGGATCAATATGCAAGAAAGCATTATAAATAGAGATAGACTAGGATTTATAATTAGAACCATCACCTAAAAGAAGTTCTACAGTTACCTCTTGTGACGACATCGTCATCTCCGGACGGCTAAGCCCACACTGGAGAGGCCTAGCTCCGATACCAATTGAAAGTTCCCTTTGTCCGGAAACAGGATCTAGATGTCGCCTTGAGGGGGGTGAATAGGCGAATAATAATAATCACTTTTAAAACTTAAATTCTTACTCTACTCGAAGACCAGATCGCAGTGGAATGAAAGACCTTTCGAGTAGGTTGCAGTGGAATAGAAGATCCTGTCTCAAAATGCCCTGCACTTCAAATATAACTTGTACCACAGATAAGTATTGAAGTGCAGATATAAAGAGTAGATAAGATAGAGGATCAGCACACAATACAAAGTAGAGCACACAGACGCAGGGATTTATCCCGAGGTTCGGCCAAGCCTGAAATGCTTGCCTAGTCCTCGTTGGAGTTAGCCACACCTGGGCTTGGAGTCTATTTCAACTCCTTCCTCCGTTTGCTCAGATTTGTCAGTATGATAAATAGAGCCTTCCACTATGTTGATATTGGTTACAACAAAGCCGCGACTGCTTACAGCCTTCTTGACAGCACTCCGGCAGAGTAACAATGTGCTCAAGACTTTGCTCTAGCTCTTAGCAGCACTTCTCCACTCTCTCAAGGCTTATAGCTTTGCTTTCACACAAACTAGAGAGATACACACGAGAGGGAGAGAGAGAGAGAATTGATCATTTAGTATACAATTGTTGGCTGCACTTGTGTAGGTGTTGGGGACGCCTAGGGGTCCCTTTTATAGACCCAAGGGGCCTAGGAGCCGTTGGAATTCATTTTGGAAGGCAATATTTGCTTTCTGCCGGTTGGCACACCGGACAGTCCGGTGCACCACCGAACAGGTCCTGTAGCTTGTCCGGTGCGCGATCTCCTTCCATATCGAGCTCAGCTGACCGTTGGAGCAACAGTCCTCTTGGTTCACCAGACACTGTCCGGTGCACACCGGACAGTCCGGTGCGCCAACTAACCATTGGCTTAGGCCACGCGTCGCCCGCTGATCGCGCTGCCGACTGTTGGCGCAGTCGACCGTTGGCTCACCGGACAGTCTGGTGAATTATAGCCGTACACCGCCAAACTTTTCCCGAGAGTGGCCTGTTCACCGGAGTTCAGCCTGGTGCACCGGACACTGTCCGATGCACCATTGGACAGTCCGGTGTGCCAGACTGAGCAGAGTTTTTGGCTGCGCCGAGCCAAGACATTTTGCAATTCTTTTCTCGCTGTTTCTAGCACTTAGACAGAATATGTTAGTACTAAAAAACAATTCACTAAGTCTAGAAACACACCTTGTTCTTGTTTTGCACTTCTTTAGCATTTGGCATGATTGAAATTGATGTTGGACTCATAAACCATCAAGTCAACTTGACTTGATCTAGATTTGACATTTCTGAGCTCCAACATCCTGTAGAGGTCACATAGGATATCTCCAAACATAGGAACAACCCAAACTAAAGATCAAGGTGCACTTAGCTCTTTTGGGCTGCTTCCAGTTCTGGTTTTGACACAGCTTTTCCTTCTAGTGACCTTGTTCACTTCTTGAGCTTGATCTTGAGCCTTATGACTTACACCACATAATTGTAGATGTTACCTCATTGGTTGTAAGTCATGTCCTTATGTAGTGTTCCTTGATGCACCATAACTCTTAACAAGATCAACCTTGACTTTGCAAGTTTTCTTCTTCACCCCTAGCTTTGGGTTCCTGATCTCCTTGACTTTATCCCGTGCACTCGGTACCTCGAAGCTCTACTTGCTTCCATC
Source organism: Zea luxurians (assembly GCA_029449295.1). Classification (NCBI taxonomy): domain Eukaryota; kingdom Viridiplantae; phylum Streptophyta; class Magnoliopsida; order Poales; family Poaceae; genus Zea; species Zea luxurians. The sequence continues at coordinate 15,083,072 of JAOPSE010000023.1, read as the reverse complement.
CTTGGCTTGATCGATTGTCTCTGAGTTACGCACATCGAGTCTCACTTAAGCAATGTCCATTTTGCTTGTGATGTCCTTTATCTATAGACAATCTAGTCTTTGGACCATCATACTTGTTTACTTGTGTTGAACCTTGTTACATTTTCATTAACCACCTGTTCAACACTTAGCACATTTGTTAGTCCTTTAATTGGGTTGTCATCTAAACACCAAAACCCACAAGAGAGCTTTCACCTAGCAAGTAAGATATGTTTATATCTGTTTACACAAAATGTTTCATTTTACGTTGTAATCTCTTTGTCTTGATTGTAATCTCTTTATGTCTTGATTCAGGAGGAAAGTTTGTAAGAGGAAGAGGAATGGGTAAAGAAACGGAGGTCAATGAATATGAACTACAAAGGGCTGCCAACATAAAAGAAAATGTGAAGAGGATGAGATCTCTTAATCTCCATGTACCTAGTACTATGGTTAATGAAGAAGCAAATGGATCACATCGAGCCAATAATAAACACAAGGTTAATGTATTTCCCTATTTAATAAGTTCATGTTTTTTATATTTAATTTAATAGTACAGTTTATTGGACTGGGCTTTCTCACGTTCACACAAAATTCCATTAGGTCTTATTTGGATAATCTAATATTCACCCTAATACACATGTATTGAGGTGGATTGAGTGTAAGTTAAACTAATTTGTACCACAATCTATCTCAATACATGCGGATGAGATGAATACTAGAGTATTCAATCAAAGCCTTAAGAGTTTTAGTCGGTACATATATATAGGTTGCGAACTTTTCAACTAGTTTCTGGAGCTATGACTCTGTCATAGCCATATAACATCTTTTCTGTTATGCTATCAAAGGCAACAAATAGATGCTAATAGCAGATGCTGAATGTTTGTTGCACCTCCCTTCCTCTGCCCTGTGGTGCTGCAGACCCTCACCTTTCTGTTTTCTTGTCCACTAGCTCTAGGTTACTGCATGTAGCTTTGCTTCTTGCTGCTTCTACATCGTTTATCCCCCCTTCCATTAGATGTTGAATGCCAAAACGTGAAAGAAACAAAAGCATGGTATGTTTAGTGGCCTCTACCCGTCTATCTGTGAGATGCTAGGCAGCATCACCAGGAGCAGCGTAGAGGACGGGAGAAAGCTTTAATGATTTTTTGGTTGCCAATCTTTTTTAGGTGATCTACGCAACTTGCTGGCCTGCTTTGCAAACAATGTTTTGTCAGATGTGTTTCAACAATGTTGGTGTATTTACTGCAACACAGACACCACTTGCTCCTTCCCCAATTTCAGAAAATACGCCAATGCAACGTCACTTCGCCCATGTTCTGTGCTACCTACATTAAGTACTTTCTTTCTTCAGCTGGGAGGCGATGCAACCGCTGGAACATGTGTTACATTCCGTAGTTTCTGTTCATAGTAGTATCTTTCTTCAGCTGGCCACTGGACAGAAAATCTAATTTGTTTTCCTAGGACAGAACATCCACATGAACTTGCAGAGTTGCAGTATTAGTTTTTTTCTTATGCAAAATTCATTATCTATCATGAACGAGTTCCTGTTGATGTGGTGTTCGTGAATTATAGGATTGTTCTGTTTGCCTTGTGATACTTCGTGTTGTAGGGACTGTTATAGAACATTAGATCCACCTAACTACATAAATTTTCAATCATGATTATTAGCCACTCTATGAATAATTATAATTGGAATCATGGTTATGGAGTGTTTGTTTTCTTATAATTTTTTCCAAGCCTATGAATAGTATTACTTGCTCACTTTGCTTTCTAGGTGACCCATAAAACTAGCTTTGTGATACTAACTAAATTCATAGCAACAATTGAATGGTGTACATGAAACGCCTTATGCCTAGGCCCTAGACCTTCTACCTTTATGATGTATGGGTGCATAATTGTGTTGTTTAAATACTTATGTAACTGAAGTCGCTTTTTTGAACCAGATGTGTATTCCATTTTCTAGTTAGTTTAAACATGCACATACAATTTCGCATGCTAGATCTATTGATTCTCTCATTATTACTCGGGCATGTACTCCTCATGTCTTGACGATTAGTAATGTTTTCATTTCTTTGTGTGTAGACAAGGACATTAGCAGCTTCAACTAATGGTCCTACTTTGCGATCAAGGACTGAAAGGGATATCGTTGATGATAACCATGAGGATAGTACTTCTGAAAATAGTTATGAATAATATGAAAATCCCATCAATGATGAAAGTAAAAATCAAACAAACTTTAAATTTATTGTAGCAATTTTGAAAATAGTTATCAAGAAAGGTTTTCATCTGTTTTATCTCCTGTAATAAGCAGAGCAACCTATTGGGCATCAAAATATAAGGGAAGGAAGGGGCCCAACCTTGAAGAAGAACATATATTCAAGTAGTGGTGGGCCTAAAATCTGCATTACCCTTAATGAATATGGACAACCAGTTGGTAGGAACAATAAAGAGTTTGGTAATTTCATAGGAACTTTGGTGAGGAAAAATATTCCGGTTTCTTGTGAGGATTGGAGACTAGTTGATTCTAAATAGAAGTTTGAGTTATGGACAAAAGTGAAGGTAATCTGATTTAGTGAGATAATTTGTCTTAGCCTATTGTCAGTAGATTTGGTAATCAACTACATTTTTGTTGAAACAGGAATACTATGAAGTGGATGAATCTGGTATAGATTATGTTATAACATCTACAGCAAAAAAGTGGAGAGAGTTTAAGGCTGAACTAAAGAACAAATATTTTGATGAAACATTGAGTTTTGAAGAGCTTATTGCTAAAAGGGATGAAAGGGTGAAAGAATCTGATTGGGAGTGGTTGATAACTTATTGGATGTCTCTAGAAGCCGAGGTACATGCTGATTTATTTTGAATTGCTTTTTTGAGATATAAACCTTCATTAAACTATTGTATGATTGTTTTGATAGATTCATATTTATGTTGTAGGTTCGTACAAACAGAGGTAAAGATAACCGTTCAAAGCTGACTATGTCGCATGCAGCTGGCAGCAAGAGTTATGCTCGTGTGGGGCATGAACTGGTAAAAAAAATTATAATCACTAGTTTGTATAATCATTAGTTTAATTTATGAAAAATCTAGTCAATTACTGGACCAAATCATTTTTTCTTGTAGGCCGAGCAACAAGGATGCCCTGCGAGAAGAGATGAAATATATGTTAGAACACACATGCGTAAGAACAAAGAAGGGGATATTGTGCCTCTACCTGGAGCAGAAATATTCATTGTGAGTACACATATTTTTGATTTATGTAATAATTAAAACATAAGTGAACAAAAGATAATATATGTGTGGTCCTCTTAAGAATAAATTTGAAGAAGCTGTTGCTGAGAACCCAGAATTGAAGGACAGAAGTATTGAAGATGGTGATTTATATGCACATGTTTTTGGAGAGAAAGAACCAAGAGGTCGTATTCATGGTTTAGGCTTAGGACCAACTCCACAAGATGTAGGCACCCCTGAAACTCATATTAAAATATCAACAAAGCTTCAAATGGCATTGCAAGCTCGCAGTCAGTCTGAGCAAGAGGTTAGAGCCTTAAGACATGATATGAATCAAATGAAAGAAAAAATGGATCAAATTTATCAAATGATGGTAGCAGCTCAAGGGGTGCAACATATAGAAAGCCCATCACAACATGGGTCTAATTCTCGACAGGTGATATAATATTGCATATGTTTAGCTAGTGTAGCATATATCGAGCAGTTCGCTGTCTATCCTGTTAATTAGGCTTGTTTCCTTTATCTCACTAACACTTTTTCCCTTTTTATTTTTCTTTAGAACTCAAGGATGCATCGGTCAGATGAGGTGGCACATGATTACAATGGTAATGACCATTCACTAAATATGGTTGAAGATGACTTGCAGCTTACTAGGCGAGTTGCAAGCACTATGGGCCGTCCAAGGAATTGTGAAGATGTTAATACTATTGAAGAGCAAAGTCATAGGCGAGATATTGCAACAATGGTACCTCAAAGAAATCATGGATCACCTCAAAATGCAAATGATAATCATGTAATTTCTCATCTAAAACTTCATATTTATGTTTCATTATTTGAACTTTGTAATCTTACTTCACATATTTTATTAGGTTGGTAAAGAAGTCATATTATATTCTATGACGAGATCAGAAGTTCCTGTTGCAATAGCAAATATTATCTCAACCGACCCAACCACTAAGGTTGGAGATGTTCCTCTTGGAAGGGAGTTTACACAGGTTTTTGTGACTCGTGCGCTAAAAAGGGAAAGTACTCTACCACGACCATACTTAGGTGTAGAGAGTATGGGGGATGCTCTTTTATGCCCGTTGCATGGCCAACGAACAAGGTAATACTACAACCTTGTATTTTATTTATGTAATTAATGGAACAAGCTTCTAATGTTCTGTATTTTTAGATGAGTCGTAACAAAAAATCAACATTGACCCAAGGTTCTACAGCAGCAGCAGGTAAATATTTTCTTCATATATAGTTGTGTATAAGTGTAGAGATGGATTAAAAACAGAGTGAATGGTACTATTGCATAACTATGCATGTGAATCCTTCTCTGATTTTGTAGACAATTATTGTCTCTAATATGTAACTGTGTCTGCAATGGATCATTCTCTTATTTTATTGAATTATGAAACATGTGATTGTTGTTGCTGTTTGAAACTGAGCTACTCAAACTGGTGAGTGGTGAGCAACATGTGCCTAAGTGTCTTTTCATTTCACTCTTTGAAACTTGCGAGTGGCAAGCAGCAGCCATGCCTATGCATCACAGAAGCAATGCAAAGCAGCAGTCGAACTTGCTTTTAGGTGCTAAAGTTTCATTTTTTTATTTTACTATTGCATGCCTTTGCCCATTTGTCGTGAGAGTGTGCAACATGGCCACATGAGGACGTGGTTTACAGTTTACTACTGTTATAGTGCTATGTACATTAATTATTTCATTCTTGCCCTGTTTCCATTTTTTGGAGCATGTTTTTATGTTCTATTTCTTTGTAATCATGTGCATTCAGTACATTAATATATGTATTAATAAACCTTTATTGCACTTTCAGTTTGTATTTTCTGTTGGGAGTTTATGGACTTGCTGATACAGTAATTGACATATTATCAAAATATATTGTAGGAAGAGGAGCTGGAAGCAAGGATCAGATTGCTTGAAGTGTGAAAAAATGATTACTCGCATGCATGCTAGCTGTTGACGTAACACCCAACTGATGGAGAGAATTTAGTTTGCTAGATGAATCTTTATACTTTTGCATGTAATAGAACTCAAAGATCACTTCAAAATTTAGGAAACATATACTATGCTATTATTTTTATATGTTCATCACAGAAAGCGTGTTCTAAACAAATATATGTTCGAATCTAAAGTCAAAGATTGATCTTCTTTTAGTAATCAAATTTCATATATTCTGAGCTACATATTATTCAAGTTGTCCTGCAATGTGCATCATAATCAGTTTATTATTTGTTTCATTAGCATATTTTTGTATGCATGTATTCTTTTTTTAACTGCACATAAGAAATAACATCAGACAATCTGTCGGCATATAAACTTTTAGCGACACACAAGTGTAACACCCTGAATTTGGGGGTATAAAATTTCTTTTCTAATATCCACCAAATTCAGGTATTACTCTCTCAGTTCTTCGCTTACCTTTCTCTTTTTCCTAAAAATGGAGAATTATTTTGTTTTATAATAGCGTAAACCTAGTGGAATGAGCCCTAGAGGCACTTTGGTTGTTGCATTCATATCGTTGCATGGTGTTTCTAAGTGCAAAATATGTTTGAAACATGTTAACATATCTTATAGAAGCGCTCGGTAAATTTTCATATTTTTCGGAATATTTTTCTATTTTCCGGAAACCAAAATCTATTTATTTGAGGAACTTAAAAATGTTTTTAGAAATTCTAACTATGTGTTTTGAGTTCATTAGGTGCCAAAACATTTATATGAATTTTTCTGGAATTTTTGAAAGCATATATAATATTTTGAGCACAAAATATGGATTTCTAGGCTTTTTCTGAATTTTAAAAATAGTAAAATCCGAATTTTAACCGAATTTTTATCTCATCCAAACCCTAGATATATATACATGTCCGGCTTCATCTCGTCGAGCCCGATCCAGAACGAGAGACGGTTTATCCAAATCCAATCCCTAGCTCCCGGTATTGCTCGCCGAAGTTCGAGGCGGTTCCAACTCTGGCGATAACTCCGGCGAGCAATTACTCCCAATCCGTGCATCGTCTGCCGAATCCGAGAGTACCGCTGCGTTCGTCTCGTAGAGGGCTTCGTCGCAGCGCGTTCGGTTCGTCGATTGGATCCCCAAATCTCCAGCAATCGACGGATTTCCTCTCGGCTCCGGCGAGGGTCTTCTTCCCCGGTGAGAAACCTCCATTATTGCACCTAGGGTTTCTTCGTTTCTTCGTTTTCCCGTCCGTGCAGAGCCTCTCTCACTCTCCCCTCACCTTCCCCGACGGAGGCACCCCTCCCCCTCTGTTTCCCCTCCCCGGCGACGCCCCTTTCCCCCTCCCCGGCGGTGGCCGGCGGTGGCACCCGCGTTCCCGTGCTCCCGCGCCCGCGCGCCCCTCCCCGGAGGCTGTGGCCGTGCCCCGCGCGCCCGGTGCGGCAGCGCCCGCTCCCGGCCGGCCCGGTCTCGTCCTCCCCTGCGCAGCCCCCTCCTCTTTCCCTCCTCTCTCTTCCATGGATGAGAGGAAGAAGATGAGAGGAACAAGACGATGGCAGTCTCGTAAATTTAGTTCGCGCGAATTACAATATGGTTTAAAACATTCATAACTTTTGTGTTTTAAACCCGATTCGATACATTCAAGTTGCGTTAGATTCGTATTAAAATTATCTTAATTGAGATATATTTATCCTAATTTTTGTATATTTTATTTAATTTAGTTAAACGTTTGTTTAACCAGTGGCTACTAGAACAACGTTTCGATTTAAAAACCTAATTTAGGAATTCGATTTGCGCATTTATAATTAGTTACCAATATGATTAACCTTAACTAAAATGTTATTTATTAATAATTATTTAGTTTAATCACGTTGTTTATTTATTAGTTTCGCATGTCGGTCCGCGCGTGCCGCGATGCTGTTTCGCGCACATCGTCGCGTGTCGTTCGCAAGTGTCGCGCGTGTTGTTCGCACGCGTTGTCGTATGCCGTTCGCGTGTGTCGCGCGCCTTGCCGCGTGCCGTTCGCGTGTATCGCGTGTTGTCCGCGCGCTAAGTCGTTTGTGTCCGCGCGTTGCGCACATCGTGTTTGCACGTCGTGCGTTGTTAATTCGTTTTGCTTAGAATCGCTCATATTCATTAAGTTACTTGCTTAACTGTCAAATATTTAAATAGTAAGTTAGTAAAAACTAAGTAGTAGTATTAATTTACATTTGATTAATATCCATTAATATAGAAATGTCGGATTAAATGTTCTAATTAGTACTTGTTTAACGTAAACGCGCTAACCCCTCAACCGTAGCTTCGACTATCGTCGTTCTTTTCCTCGCGTAACCGTAGAGGCGCTCTCTATTTTATATTGCTCGCTTTTATAACATTTTATCTTGTTTGGTGTAATGTTCTTATGCACATGTATATGTTTGTTTGCTTGTGCCTGTTCGTCTTCGCTTCGCGTTGCGATTAGATCGCGATTCATTTCTGAGCTTCGAGGAATCGATGATGAAGCATAGCGACCAAGTGATCGAACTCTTCGAGTTCTACGAGATCGAAGACCCTAAGCATCTGTTTGGTGAAGGCAAGTGTCCCTTGACCTATCTCTGTCCTATACATTCTTTAATTCACCTCCCGTATTACACATTTATACCTAAGAATTGACTAGCTTTTGTTATCCATGTCCTTGTTTACCTATTTGGGTTGGATTATTATTGCTTAGTCTTATGCTATTGCTCAACTCTAATCAATGAACATGATGAGAATTATCAATGATACGCTGTTTTCCCCTCTTTTATAATGATGTTATACTTGTGACCTTCAAGGGGGCTCGAGCGGTTTCTCGAGTGCCTCTCCGTAAGGACCTGTTCGTTGGATGACCGCCCGGGAAAACAGTGCAACCATGAGGGTGGAATGGGACGCCCTTAGCTGAATAATTCGAGGAACCGGGGTGTAGTTCGCTTCACCGTCGTGCCGTCAATGGGGCTCGGTGTATGCGGCTCGCTCTGCCAAGGTTGATTTGTCCCTTGGGGAGGAGTGTGGTACATTTAGGAAACCTAACGGGCGGCTACAACCTCGGGGAATCTTTGTAAAGGCTACGTAGTGATGCCCTGCTGGACCACCTAGGTAGTTGTCGGGGACCATAATTAGGGGTACCCTCAAGGCTCCTAATTCTCAGCTGGTAACCCCCATCAGCATAAAGCTGCAAAGGCCTGATGGGTGCGATTAAGTCAGGGATCGCTCCATACGAGGGACTCGATCACGCCTCGTCCGAGCCTAGCCTCGGACAAGGGCAGCCGACCCCAGAGGATCTCCGTCTCGCCCGAGGCCCCCCTCCAGCGGCGAATGTGTTCCCGGCTCGCCCGAGGCCCTGTCTTCGCTAAGAAGCAACCCTGACCAAATCACCGCACCAACCGACCAAGTCGCAGGAGCATTTAATGCAAAGGTGGCCTGACACCTCTATCCTGACGCGCGCCCCCCAGAGCCGAAGTGACCGCCGTCACTTCGCCACTCCACTGACCGGCCTGACAGAAAGACAGCGCCGCCTGCGCCGCTCCGACTGCGGTGCCACTCCACAGAGTGAGGCTGACAGGCAATCAGGCCCAGTCGAAGGCACCATAGGAAGCTCCGCTTCGCCCGACCCCGCTCGGACTCGGGCTAAGTCCCGGAAGACGGCGAACTCCGCTCCGCCCGACCCAGGGCTCGGACTCGGGCTAAGTCCCGGAAGACGGCGAACTCCGCCCGACACAGGGCTCGGACTCGGGCTAAGTCCCGGAAGACGGCGAACTCCGCCCGACCTAGGGCTCGGACTCGGGCTAAGTCCCAGAAGACGACGAACTCCGCACCGCCCGACCCAGGGCTCGGACTTGGGCTCAGCCCCAGAATACGACGAACTCCGCATCGCCCGACCCAGGGCTCGGACTCGGGCTTGGCCCTGGAAGACGGCGAACTCCGCTTCGCCCGACCCAGGGCTCGGACTCGGGCTAAGCCCCAGAAGACGACGAACTCCGCTTCGCCCGACCCCAGGGCTCGGACTCCGCCCCGGCATCAGCCGGCGATCTCCGCCTCGCTCGAACCTGGGGCTCGGACCCGACCTCGGTCACGGAAGATAGACTCGACCTCGGCTTCGGAGGAGCTTCCACATCGCCCAACCTAGGGCGCAGACCAGCCACGTCAACAGGAGGCGCCATCACCACCCTACCCCGAGCTGACTCGGGCCGCAGGGAACAAGACCGGCGTCCCATCTGGCTCGCTCCGCCAGATAGGCAATGATGGCGCCCTGCATACTCTGTGACGACGGCGGCTCTCAGCCCCCTTACGGAAGCAAGAGGACGTCAGCAAGGACTCAACCGCTCCGACAGCTGTCCCTCCGCCAGGCTCCATTGCTCCTCCGACGGCCACGACATCACACCAGCTGGGTGCCAAAATCTCTCCGGCTGCCACAATGGCATGTACTTAGGGCGCTAGCTCTCCTCCGCTAGACACGTAGCACTCTGCTACACCCCCCATTGTACACCTGGATCCTCTCCTTACGCCTATAAAAGGAAGGACCAGGGCCCTCTTAGAGAGGGTTGGCCGCGCGGGGACGAGGACGAGATACGCGCTCGCTTGAAGCCGCTCGCTCCCTCTCCCGCGTGGACGCTTGTAACCCCCTACTGCAAGCGCACCCGACCTAGGCGCGGGACGAACACGAAGGCCACGGGATTCCCACCTCTCTCACGCCGGTCTCCGGCCGCCTCGCTCTCCCCCCTTCGCGCTCGGCCTCGCGCTCGACCCATCTGGGCTGGGGCACGCGGCGACATTCACTCGTCGGCCTAGGGACCCCCCGGTCTCGAAACGCCGACAGTTGGCGCGCCAGGTAGGGGCCTGCTGCGTGTTGACGAACAGCTTCCCGTCAAGCTCCAGATGGGCAGTCTCCAGCAACCTCTCCAACCCGGGACGGTGCTCCGTTTCGGGAGTCTTGAGTTCATGTCCCTCGACGGCAGCTACGACATGATACTCCTTCCACCGCCGCGCGACAACGACAGTGGCGGCCGACAGCCCGCCCGCCGGCGGCGGAATCGACGACGTCTTCCCCGTGTGGTGGAAGAACAACCTTCGAGCTCATCCTGCCCTCTTCCCTGCCGACGGAGGGGAAGACGGGGCAACCAAGGCCAAGCAGGAGGCAGCGCCTCGTCGGCTGTCGAGTGAGTCGATAGCGCCGGCACCCCAACAGGGGGCGCATCGGGTATCGACTTCGCGCTTGAGACGAAGACGAGCACCGTCTCCCCGCGACACGCCAAACCCGAGCAAGCGGATGACGCCAGCACGCTCACGAAAAGCTTGCTGGACATCACCCTCGTACCTGAGACGACGGTGCAGTCAGCCCCCGACATGACATTATCGCCGCTCGTCGACCAAAAGGTACCGGCCGATTCCCATCCCACGTCTTTCGGATTCAGCCTCGACCCGCCTAGCGGCTTCGCTTTGGCGGGTGCTCTCGTAGAGGCAAGTCCAAACCCTCTGGGGTTTCGTACGCGGTCACCTTGGGACTGGCTGACGGACGTCTCGACCTTCGGGCCCTCTGGGTCCGAGGAAGACGACGAGCCCAGCATCTGTTGGGATTTCTCTGGACTTGGCAACCCCAGCGCCGTGCGGGACTTCATGACCGCATGCGATTGCTGCCTTTCCGACTGTTCCGACGGTAGCCGTAGCCTCGGCGACAAGGACTGCGGCCCAAGTCGCGAATGCTTCAACGTCGATCTGGGGGTCCGTCCGAAGGCAACCATCTCGGCATGCCGGAGGACGGTGATCTCCCTAGGCCGGTGCCTCGCGTTGACATCCCATGGGAGCTAGATGTGGTCCCCGTTCAGGCGGGGGGCCATGACCCACAGCTCGAGCAAATCCGCGGGGTATAGGCCAGGCTCGACGAGGGAGCAGGAGCGCTTGAGCCGATCCGCCGGGACGTCGAGCAGGCATGGGCGGGCCAACCTCCGGCCGGAGAAATACGTCATCTACCCCAGGGCTTCCAGCACCGCATCGCCGATGACGTCAGGGTCAGGCCACCACCCGCATCTAGTGGGGTCGGCCAGAACCTGGCTGCAGCAGCGATGCTTCTTCGCGCGATGCCGGAGTGAAAGTCGCCTAGAGGGGGGGTGAATAGGCGAAACCTGAAATTAAAACTTTATCCCCCAACTAGATCCCTTGATTAGTGGTTACAACAAGATATACAAATATCGGAGAATATAAACTAAGTTCTTGCTTGAAGAGAGTATTGCTAAATAATGCGGAAGTAATAAATCAATACAATTAGTGAGTTATAGAATAACAAAGCAAGAAGCTTTAGATGAGGAGAGCACTAGGACAAGTTCTTTCTTGCAACGTGTTGCTTCACTAAATAGAAATTTAACTTGAAGCAACACCAAATGATATTAGCAAATAAAGGTGCAAGAAAACTTAGAACAAGGGAAAGTAAACAAATCACAAGCAATAAACACAATGGACACGGGTGATTTGTTTTACCGAGGTTCGGCCCTCGAAGGCCTAGTCCCCGTTGAGGAGTCCACTTAAGGACGGGTCTTTTTCAACCCTTTCCCTCTCTCCCCCGATCACACAAGGATCGGTGAGCTCTTCTTCTTCTCAAGGATCACTCTCGATCCCACAAGGACCACCACAAACTTTGGTGTCTCTTGCTAGCTTTTACAAGCCTCCAAAACTTTGGAGGAAGTTCAATGGGAGTCAAAACTCCACGCGCAAATGAACACAAAGATGAAGCACACACTATCTCTCAATGAATCTCACAAGGCACTAGTGCTAAACTCAAATGAGTAGCTCTCTTTTGCTTGCTCTCTCTTTTGTGGCACTTGTGTTGGTTGTAGTGGTCTAAATCTTGTGTATAGGATGGATCAATGAATATATGTGGTTGGGAGGGCTTGAGTATGTCAACTAAATGACTTGGAATGTTGCTTGGGCTCCCACACCTTGAAGTGGCCGGTTGGGGTGGTATTTATAGCCACCAACCAAAAACTAGCCGTTGGTGAAGGCTGTCTGTTCGATGGTGCACCGGACAGTCCGGTGCACACCGGACATGTCCGGTGTGACAGCCACGTCACCAAATAGCCGTTGGGGTTGAAGCTGGTCGACCGTAGGAGGCTTTGTCCTCATGCGGCACCGGACAGTCCGGTGCACACCGGACAGTCCGGTGCCTCTCTGATCCTCTGCTCTGATTCTGCCGCGTGTACTGTTTACTGTCAGAGTCGACCGTTGGTGCCGAAGTAGCCGTTGCTCCGCTGGCACACCGGACAGTCCGGTGCACACCGGACAGTCCGGTGAATTTTAGCGGAGCGGCTGCCGCGCGAACCCGAGGCTGGCGAGTTCCGGAGACCGCGCTTCCTTGGAGCACCGGACATGTCCGGTGCACACCGGACAGTCCGGTGAATTATAGCGCGCCGGCTTCCGAGAATTCCCGAAGGCGAAGAGTTTGAAGTCGGAGTCCTCTGGTGCACCGGTGGCGCACCGGACATTGTCCGGTGTACACCGGACAGTCCGGTGCCCCCAGACCAGAGGTGCCTTCGGTTGCCCCATTGCTCCTTAGTTGAATCCAAAACTTGATCTTTTTATTGGCTAAGTGTGAACCTTTTGCACCTGTATAACTTATGCACTAGAGCAAACTAGTTAGTCCAATATTTGTGTTGGGCAATTCAACCACCAAAATTATTTAGGAACTAGGTGTAAGCCTAATTCCCTTTCAATCTCCCCCTTTTTGGTGATTGATGCCAACACAAACCAAAGCAAATATAGAAGTGCATAATTGAACTAGTTTGCATAATGTAAGTGTAAAGGTTGCTTGGAATTGAGCCACTATAAGTGCTTACAAGATATGTATGGATTGTTTCTTTATAATTAACATTTTGGACCACATTTGCACCACATGTTTTGTTTTTGCAAACTCTTTTGTAAATTCATTTCAAAGTCCTTTTGCAAGATAGTCAAAGGTAAATGAATAAGATTTTTCAAAGCATTTTCAAGTTTGAAATTTTCTCCCCTTGTCTCAAATGCTTTTCCTTTGACTAAACAAAAACTCCCCCTCAAATAAATTCTCCTCTTAGTGTTCAAGAGGGTTTTAAGATATCAAGTTTTTTAAAAAATACTACTTGCTCCCCCTTTAGAACACAAAGAGATACCAATTTGAAATTTTCCAATTGAAAACCATTAATTTTTAAAATTAAAATTAGGGTGGTGGTGCGGTCCTTTTGCTTTGGGCCAATACTTTCTCCCCCTTTGGCATGAATCGCCAAAAACGGATACTTGGAATGAAATATAAGCCCTTAGAAATACTTTCTCCCCCTTTGGTCATAAAATAAATGAGTGAAGATTATACCAACGTTGGAGAGTGATGCGGAGAGACGGCGAAGGATGAGTAGTAGAGTGGAGTGGAAGCATTTGTCTTCGCCGAAGACTCCAATTCCCTTTCAATCTATACTTGAAAACACATTAGTCATAGCATATATCAAAGAGACATGATCAAAAGGATATATCAAATTAAGCATGATCATAGTTCTATATAACATAGATTGCTCCCCCTAAGTATGTGCATGGAGAGGAACACATATTTTGGCCTTAAATGCCAATAGCACATAATTAGGTTAATGAGAACATATCTATATCATACAGATTGTGAAGTGCATTGTGTCATAGTATAAGTGTGATGCTCATGACAATTTATGCACTTACGAAAGCATGTTGTAATCATTTCAAGCATTTTCCCTTAAGGATTTCAAAGAGGCTTAAGGACCATCCACCTTTGGAACAAAGGCAGCTTATCCTCGTTACAAGGTTAAGCTTTAAGCTCTTTGACAATAAAGGTACTTCATTTAGTTTTACCAGAGATGCACTAAGCAGAAATGAATTTTGGGAAATCAAACTAGGTATGAAGCAGGGATAATACATGAACATGCTTTCTCTTCCTTTCATACAAGATATGCAAAGAATGTATAGAAAAGGAAGATTAGGTACAAGTTTGAATGAAAGGAGATAGCTTTACCTTTTTGTACCTTTACATAGAGACGCTCTCTTCATTGTGCTTTGTCCTTAGTCTTAGATGCTTAAGACCTATACTTAATGACAATATATGGAAATATTTTGCACAAGAGAGAGTTCTACAACTAGTGATCTTTTCAAGTTATTGTTAGCATATATCAAATGAATCACAAGTTGCGGAAATGTATCATGAATTCTCCTTTTAACTTAGTGCATATCAAGAGAGATATATACGGCACTAAGAAGCATGATTGTTGATTGAAGTCACTCAATGATCAAACAAATAACAGATGTGATCAAAAGAACAACATACACATTAGATTATCAATTAAGCTTAGAGTAGGAGAATCCAGCAAATATGCTACTTTAGAGTGAAAGACAAGAATTTAAAACTAGTAGCATACTTCATGAGCAACTCATTCTCATGCAAGAGACTATATGAAATAACTGAGATAAAGCAATAGTCTCAACGTAATCAAGATGTAGATAGAGGCTCCTCCTAGAGATATGCATCAAGTATTTGAATTGAATGGATTGCATTTATTTTAAAGACAAATATGGAGAAGCATTGTACATCTTGATCAAGGCTTATTAAATTTGTAATAAATAACTTGAGCCTAGTATTCTCAATGTGAAAGGGTTTAGAATACTCACAACCACACCATTGATTGTTTCGTAGAAGTAGGTGGTGTTGTTCTTGATGTTTTCCTCTTTCATTTGAGAGTCCTCCCTTTGCAGTGGCTTCTTTTTCTTTTCAAACTTATTGAAAATACTCAAGAAGGATGTTAGTAATACAAGGGAGTATATAATGATGGATGATTTTTTTTTTATTTTTAGATAGCAAATAAGCATAATTCATCATCCATAAGTCACACAGACATGAAGTAAAATCCTCAACATTAGTGCACTTTTACTTAAAAAGAGGAACATGCACTATTTAACAATTTGATCACTCATAGGAGTTTACTTCTTCATATTGAACTTTAAAATCATGACTTAGAAGCGCATCAAAATGAGAATGGATATAGCAAAGGCATGAATTAGATTCTAATGGACAAGCGTATTTATGAAAATGATATTGAATGCACACTTAGTTATTTTAGGTCCAATAAAGAATCTATTTCTCACAAGGGTAGAATATGATAATTTTAGATTAAATATCCATAGAGATGGGAACCAAACTTAAGGAGATGAGTTCCCATACCTTTGCTTTTACCTTTCTTCCTTTGGGTGAAGATCAACCCATGAGGCTTGTGCACTTTCTTTCTTGTAGATTTTCATAATTGAACTCAAGAGAAATGTTAGTAGCAACACAAGCACTAGTTTCCATTTTTGTAATCATTTTGACAAGGAATGGGAAGCTAGATTAAAACATGGAAACTTCATAGCATGAACTAGATTATCCATAGATGATGTTATGCTCAATTTTAACTCATAAAACAAGCATAAATAATCCTTTAAGATTATGGGAATAAATCTAATTCATGATATGGAAAGCGATTAATGTGAAAGAATCATATCCAATTTTGTGCAAGTAGAAATACATCATAAAACATTGGATTGATTTTTCTTTTCATGTTAGATTACACGCTTCCAAAAAGAAACTTATTCTCTACAAGTGAGACTACTTTGGGTTACTTAAATAAAATCAATAGTCTCACTATTCTAGTTATAGAGAGAGTTTTCCTTTTACAAGTGTCCTAAGGATTTGAATTCCTTACATGACACCTTATTCTTTTAAGAACATGAAATATCTCTCTATATCTAGAATCATGGCAATAATAAGATAATTAGAGGAAGAATATGCCATGACATACTTGCAACAATTTAAAGCATGTAGATTGCCATAGTATGGAAATAATGAATGTGCAATCTACCATATGAGAGGAAATTCTTCAAAGAATGGTAATATCAAATTAAGGACATTTAAAGTGCTTCAATTTTTCTATGTGACTACACAAGACACATAAGAAATGATATTTTAAATACTTGTACTTAAAAGATAAGTGTTACCATCCTTTGGCTTTCCTCCATGTTGTAGGTCTTGAATTTTCGCATATGATACCTCTTTACTTCCTACAACATATAAAATCTTCCTCGAGATGATATGAGTTTAAGACATAACAATTTGAAAAATAACCTTGGGTCAATCATGTATATAGATCAATTAAGATTGATAGCTTGAGTTGATAAGAATTGAATGGACTCTTCTCAAGCACCTCAAGGCTTCATATCATCTCCTTCCCCTACAAAGCTTGTCAAGTATATTTTGGTACCCATCGCTTGATGGGTCCATCACGGTTAGTCAACAAAGATCTAGGAACCCAAAAGTCCTTTGTGTTAGTATTAGGTAAACTCATTACCTTTCTAGCACAAGTTGCAATTTTGGGTTGCCTAGTTACATGAGAAGTAATTGACAAGCTAGGAGTGGAAGATTTACCTATGGGACAATCCTTGCATTGATGTCCCTTCTTTCGGCATATGTAGCATAGGCGATCTTCAACTCTTGAAGATTTATTCCTTCCTTGTTTCTTGCTTGCTACATGGTTAGTGAATATTTTCTTTTCTAACCATATGCCTTTTTGTTTTAAATGGGGACAAGAGCTAAGCAAGTGTCCCTTCTTGGAGCATTTAAAACAAAGTCTATCATCCTTGTTAATAATCAAGCCATTTTTAATGTAGGGACATGACCTAATCAAGTGCCCCTCTTCAAAGCATTCACTACACCTCTTAATGTGAAGTGTGGCTTGATCATTACCTTGGATGTTACCTTTTGTGGAGGCGTGGTTGAGGCTTTTGGAGGAGGTGTTGAATTTCATCTTTTGTTTCTTCCTCTTGGTAATCCTCAAATCCTTGACATTTTCTTTAAGGGATGTAGTGCATGCCACGGTTGTTCCCGTCTCAAGCTTCTTCACCATGTGATCAAGGTTATCTTGAGAAGGTTGGGCAATGCATCTCCCTTTTAGTTGTGTCAAGCTCATCTTTAGCCTCTCATTTTCTTCTTTGAGCTTTTGATATGTATCATCATTTGTTCCTGCAAATTCTAACTCAAAGGAAGATTTGCTTGTCGACGGACAACAAGCATTAGCACATGGTAATATAGCATCAATTTGAATACATGTGCATGAGTGAGGTTGTTGGGATTTTAAGTTTTCTATCACAACCTCATGAGTCAAATTCAATATGATATGATCATCTATAAGATTTTCATGGGAACATAGAAGCATATCACATTTTTCTTGAAAAGCTAGATTTTCAACTTTTAGCTTTTCTACTTGGTCCTTAAGCAAGGTATTCCTATTTACTAATTGAGCAATACAATGTAAAGCGTTATCATGCTCAATTGAAACAGTTTCATACCTTTGGACCAAATCAACATGAGAGCATTTTAGCTCCTCATGTTCTTTAGTCAACTCGTCAAAGTGTAGCATTTTCATGGAGAGAATATCTTCTAGCCTTTGACGAGCTTCGCTTTGCTCTCTTGCTCTTTCTAGAAGTTTGAGCATGACCGCCTTATCTTCTTGGCTTAGGCGAGCGTAGAGATGTAAAAAGCTTCTTTCTTCCTCCTCATCCTCATTTGTCCTTCCGCTATCATTTTCATTTGCCACACAACATATGTGGGAATCGAAATGGGAAGACAAACCTTTTGGAGAGGTGGATTCATCGTTTGGTCTCCACCGTTCATTTTCGTCTTCTTCCTTGCAAGGGTTAGTATCACAAAGACTAAAGGAAGTAGAAGCATCAAATGAACTATCATGTTTGGACTCATCAAATTTATTTTTAATTCTAGTCCAAATATCATGCGCATCATGGAAGGATTCGTCATAGTTTGATATGAAGGCATGATAATCTTCTCTACTAAGAGAATTAGATAAGATGTCAAAAGCTAGATAGTTTAAGCGATAACATCTTTGATCCTCCTCGGAATTAATTTTTCCATTGAAATTAGAGGAAAAAATACTCTTGTCTATTATTTGTTCTAATCGTGGATCTATGGTTCTAAAAGCATTTATCACACTAGTAGACCATGAGTCATAATTAGAACAATCATCAAATAATATTTCAAGAGTTACCTCCTTTTGAGTTACGTTTGGAGGAGGAGTCTTCTTGTTCTTTTGGGATCTTCTACGAGCCATCACTTCGAGTTGTTAGACTCAAGATGAAGTGCCTAGTTCTGATACCAATTGAAAGTCGCCTAGAGGGGGGGGGGGGTGAATAGGCGAAACCTGAAATTAAAACTTTATCCCCCAACTAGATCCCTTGATTAGTGGTTACAACAAGATATACAAATATCGGAGAATATAAACTAAGTTCTTGCTTGAAGAGAGTATTGCTAAATAATGCGGAAGTAATAAATCAATACAATTAGTGAGTCATAGAATAACAAAGCAAGAAGCTTTAGATGAGGAGAGCACTAGGACAAGTTCTTTCTTGCAACGTGTTGCTTCACTAAATAGAAATTTAACTTGAAGCAACACCAAATGATATTAGCAAATAAAGGTGCAAGAAAACTTAGAACAAGGGAAAGTAAACAAATCACAAGCAATAAACACAGTGGACACGGGTGATTTGTTTTACCGAGGTTCGGCCCTCGAAGGCCTAGTCCCCGTTGAGGAGTCCACTTAAGGACGGGTCTTTTTCAACCCTTTCCCTCTCTCCCCCGATCACACAAGGATCGGTGAGCTCTTCTTCTTCTCAAGGATCACTCTCGATCCCACAAGGACCACCACAAACTTTGGTGTCTCTTGCTAGCTTTTACAAGCCTCCAAAACTTTGGAGGAAGTTCAATGGGAGTCAAAACTCCACGCGCAAATGAACACAAAGATGAAGCACACACTATCTCTCAATGAATCTCACAAGGCACTAGTGCTAAACTCAAATGAGTAGCTCTCTTTTGCTTGCTCTCTCTTTTGTGGCACTTGTGTTGGTTGTAGTGGTCTAAATCTTGTGTATAGGATGGATCAATGAATATATGTGGTTGGGAGGGCTTGAGTATGTCAACTAAATGACTTGGAATGTTGCTTGGGCTCCCACACCTTGAAGTGGCCGGTTGGGGTGGTATTTATAGCCACCAACCAAAAACTAGCCGTTGGTGAAGGCTGTCTGTTCGATGGTGCACCGGACAGTCCGGTGCACACCAGACATGTCCGGTGTGACAGCCACGTCACCAAATAGCCGTTGGGGTTGAAGCTGGTCGACCGTAGGAGGCTTTGTCCTCATGCGGCACCGGACAGTCCGGTGCACACCGGACAGTCCGGTGCCTCTCTGATCCTCTGCTCTGATTCTGCCGCGTGTACTGTTTACTGTCAGAGTCGACCGTTGGCGCCGAAGTAGCCGTTGCTCCGCTGGCACACCGGACAGTCCGGTGCACACCAGACAGTCCGGTGAATTTTAGCGGAGCGGCTGCCGCGCGAACCCGAGGCTGGCGAGTTCCGGAGACCGCGCTTCCTTGGAGCACCGGACATGTCCGGTGCACACCGGACAGTCCGGTGAATTATAGCGCGCCGGCTTCCGAGAATTCCCGAAGGCGAAGAGTTTGAAGTCGGAGTCCTCTGGTGCACCGGTGGCGCACCGGACATTGTCCGGTGTACACCGGACAGTCCGGTGCCCCCAGACCAGAGGTGCCTTCGGTTGCCCCATTGCTCCTTAGTTGAATCCAAAACTTGATCTTTTTATTGGCTAAGTGTGAACCTTTTGCACCTGTATAACTTATGCACTAGAGCAAACTAGTTAGTCCAATATTTGTGGTGGGCAATTCAACCACCAAAATTATTTAGGAACTAGGTGTAAGCCTAATTCCCTTTCACGGAGCCGTCAACCACCGAGGGGCGGCGAATCCAGGGGAGCTCAAGAATCTCCTGGAAGGCGCCGCGGTCCGACGGGCCGAGAGCTCTGCCTCCCGAAGGCAGGGGTACCCCTCGGAACCTCATGCCGCGACTTCCCGATTCATGCGGGAAGCCTCGGTCTACACCGGACGCACACGCAACAGCGCGCCTGCGGCCCCGGGTCGCCTCGGCAACGAGCATCCTCACCGCGACCGTCGGGCCCACCTCGACGAGAGGGTGCGCCGAGGCTACCACCCCAGGCATGGGGGACGCTACGACAGCGGGGAGGATCGGAGTCCCTCGCCCGAGCCACCCGGTCCGCAGGCCTTCAGCCGAGCCATACGACGGGCGCCGTTCCCGACCCGGTTCCGACCCCCGACTACTATCACGAAGTACTCGGGGGAGACAAGACCGGAACTGTGGCTCGCGGACTACCGTCTGGCCTGTCAACTGGGTGGAACGGACGATGACAACCTCATCATCCGCAACCTCCCCCTATTCCTCTCCGACACCGCTCGCGCCTGGTTAGAGCACCTGCCTCCGGGGCAGATCTCCAACTGGGACGACCTGGTCCAGGCTTTCGCCGGGAATTTCCAGGGCACATACGTGTGCCCTGGGAATTCCTAGGACCTTCGAAGCTGCCGATAGCAGCCGGGAGAGTCTCTCCGGGACTACATCCGGCGATTCTCGAAGCAGCGCACCGAGCTGCCCAACATCACCGACTCGGATGTCATCGGCGCGTTCCTCGCCGGCACCACCTACCGCGACCTTGTGAGCAAGCTGGGTCGCAAGACCCCCACCAGGGCGAGCGAGCTGATGGACATCGCCACCAAGTTCGCCTCCGGCCAGGAGGCGGTCGAGGCTATCTTCCGAAAGGACAAGCAGCCCCAGAGCCGCCCATCGGAAGATGCTCCCGAGGCATCAACTCAGCACGGCGCCAAGAAGAAGGGCAAGAAGAAGTCGCAAGCGAAACGCGACGCCGCCGACGCGGACCTTGTCGCCGCCGCCGAGTACAAGAACCCTCGGAAACCCCTCGGAGGTGCCAACCTCTTCGACAAGATGCTCAAAGAGCCGTGCCCCTATCACCAGGGGCCCGTCAAGCACACCCTTGAGGAGTGCGTCATGCTTCGGCGCCACTTCCACAGGGCCAGGCCACCCGCGGAGGGTGGCAGGGCCCGTGACGACGATAAGAAGGAAGATCACCAAGCAGGAGAGTTCCCCGAGGTCCGCGACTGCTTCATGATCTACGGTGGGCAAGAGGTGAATGCCTCGGCTCGGCACCGCAAGCAAGAGCGCCGGGAGGTCTGCTCGGTGAAGGTGGCGGCGCCAGTCTATCTAGACTGGTCCGACATGCCCATCACCTTCGACCGAGCCGATCACCCCGACCATGTGCCGAGCTCGGGGAAATACCCGCTCGTCGTCGACCCCGTCATCGGCGACGTCAGGCTCACCAAGGTCCTCATGGACGGAGGCAGCAGCCTCAACATCATCTACGCCGAGACCCTCAGACTCCTGCGTGTCGATCTGTCCTCTGTCCGAGCAGGCGCTGCGCCCTTCCATGGGATCATTCCCGGGAAGCGCGTCCAGCCCCTCGGACAACTCGGCCTTCCCGTCTGCTTCGGAACACCCTCCAACTTCCGAAGGGAGACCCTGACGTTCGAGGTGGTCGGGTTCCGAGGAACCTACCACGCGGTACTGGGAAGACCATGCTACGCGAAGTTCATGGCCGTCCCCAACTACGCCTACCTGAAGCTCAAGATGCAGAAACTGCTGTATGCGGTGATCCTGACACGGCGAAAGTTGCGACACTACTTCGAGTCTCATCCGGTAACTGTGGTGTCATCCTTCCCCCTGGGGAGATCATCCAGTGTTGTGAGGCCTCGGGTAGGATTGCAAAGTGGGCGGTGGAAATCATGGGCGAAACAATCTCGTCCGCTCCTCGGAAGGCCATCAAGTCCCAGGTCTTGGCGGACTTCGTGGCTGAATGGGTCGACACCCAGCTCCCAACAGTTCCGATCCAGCCGGAACTCTGGACTATGTTCTTCGACGGTCGCTGATGAAGACAGGAGCCGGCGCAGGCCTACTCTTCATCTCGCCCCTCGGGAAGCACCTACGCTACGTGCTACGCCTCCATTTCCCGGCGTCCAACAATGCGGCCGAGTATGAGGCTCTGGTCAACGGGTTGTGGATCGCCATCGAGCTAGGGGTCCGATGCCTCGACGCTCGCGGTGACTCGCAGCTCGTCATCGACCAAGTCATGAAGAACTCCCATTGCCGCGACCCGAAGATGGAGGCCTACTGCGATGAGGTTCGGCGCCTGGAAGACAAGTTCTACGGGCTCGAGCTCAACCACATCGCCCGGCACTACAATGAGACTGCGGACGAGCTGGCTAAAATAGCCTCGGGGCGAACAATGGTTCCCCCGGACGTCTTCTCCCGAGACCTGCATCAACCCTCCGTCAAGATCGACGACACGTCCGAGCCCGAGGTACCCTCGGCTCAGTCCGAGGTACCCTCGGCTCAGTCCGAGGCACCCTCGGCTCAACCCGAGGCGCCCTTGGCTCAGTCTGAGGCACCCTCGGCTCAACCCGAGGCACCCTCAGCTCGGCCCAAGGCGCCCTCGGTTCAGTCCGAGGTACCCTCGGCCCCCGAGGGTGAGGCACTGCGCGTCGAGGAGGAGCGAAGCAGGGTCACGCCTAATCGAAACTGGCAGACCCCGTACCTGCAATATCTCCACCGAGGAGAGCTACCCCTTGACCGAGCCGAGGCTTGGCGGTTGGCGCGGCGCGCCAAGTCGTTCGTCTTGCTAGGAGATGGAAAGGAGCTCTACCACCGCAGCCCCTCAGGCATCCTCCAGCGATGCATTTCCATCGCCGAAGGTCAGGAGCTCCTACGAGAGATACACTCGGGGGCTTGCGGCCATCATGCAGCACCTCGAGCCCTCGTTGGAAACGCCTTCCGACAAGGTTTCTACTGGCCGACGGCGGTGGCCGACGCCACCAGAATTGTCCGCACCTACGAAGGGTGTCAATTCTACGCGAGGCAGACCCACCTGCCCGCTCAGGCTCTACAGACGATACCCATCACCTGGCCTTTTGCTGTGTGGGGTCTGGATCTCGTCGGCCCCTTGTAGAAGGCGCCCGGGGGCTACACGCACCTGCTGGTCGCCATCGACAAATTCTCCAAGTGGATCGAGGTCCGACCCCTGAACAGCATCAAGTCCGAGCAGGCGGTGGCGTTCTTCACCAACATCATCCATCGCTTCGGGGTCCCGAACTCCATCATCACCGACAACGGCACCCAGTTCACCGGCAGAAAGTTCCTGGACTTCTGCGAGGATCACCACATCCGGGTGGACTGGGCCGCCGTGGCTCATCCCATGACGAATGGGCAGGTAGAGCGTGCCAACGTCATGATTCTACAAGGGCTCAAGCCTCGGATCTATAACGACCTCAACAAGTTCGGCAAGCGGTGGATGAAGGAACTCCCCTCGGTGGTCTGGAGTCTGAGGACAACGCCGAGCCGAGCCACGGGCTTCACGCCGTTCTTTCTAGTCTATGGGGCCGAAGCCATCTTGCCCACAGACTTAGAATACGGTTCCCCGAGGACGAGGGCCTACACCGACCAAAGCAACCAAGTTAGCCGAGAAGACTCGCTGGACCAGCTGGAGGAGGCTCGGGACAAGGCCTTGCTACACTCGGCGCGGTACCAGCAGTCCCTGCGACGCTACCACGCCCGAGGGGTCCGGTCCCGAGACCTCCAGGTGGGCGACCTGGTGCTTCGGCTGTGACAAGACGCCCGTGGGCGGCACAAGCTTGCGCCCCCCTGGGAGGGGCCATTCGTCATCGCCAAGGTTCTGAAGCCCGGAACGTACAAGCTGGCCAACAGTCAAGGCGAGGTCTACGGCAACGCCTGGAACATCCAACAGCTACGTCGCTTCTACCCTTAAGATGTTTTCAAGTTGATCATATACCTCGCACCCACGCAAAGTTTAGTCATCAAGGAAGGGTCGGCCTCGCCTCGGCAAAGCCCGACCCTCCCTCGGGGGCTAAAAGGGGGGGAACCCCCTCTGCGTCAAAATTTTCCTCGAAAAAAGATCTTTTTTGCCAGAATGTCTTTCGTGCTTTTTGACTACTTCGAAAGTGGATCCTGAAAACGACGGAGTACACGTAAGCAGCCAAGGCTGACCGAGCCGAGGGACTCCTACGCCTCTGGGATACGGATACCTCACTCATCACCTTCTGCGATAAGTAACTCACGTTCGGATAAGTGATTCCGCGGATCGAACAAGTCTTCACGTTCGGAAGCTCTTCTGCCGAAGCGATCTTTCGAGCCTTCTCGACTGCGTCGGTGACGGAGCCCCATGGACGGGTAAGAGTGCATGTAAGCGGCAAGGCCGACTGAGCCGAGGGACTCCTACGCCTCCGGGATACGGATACCTCACTCATCACCTTCCGTGACAAGCAACTCTCGCTCGCACGAACATTTCTGTTACCGACAAAAAAGTCCAGATACTCGAAACAAGAGGAAAAGAGACACAGCTTTACAACACGGCGAGGGTGTGTTTAGGCCTCGGCGGCCGCAGAAAACACACGCTACAAGACAATCCGATCCTGCAGGCTCGGATCTTGACGGCTGAAGGGAGCAGCAGCACCCTCGCCATCGATGACACCTTCGACAAGGTCCGACCTAGCCTCGGACGGCGACGCGGTCCGAGGATCTCCACTCTGAAGGACGACGTCATCGCCACACCCGGGCCATCGCCACCAGGGTCTTCTCCGGGAATCCGGCCCGAGCAGGCGGCTCGGCTGGTCAACTCCGGTGTCGGTCCCGCTGACGGACGACCCGGCCAGGCTCCGGCCGACCTGGTCTTCTTTTCGAGCCAACTCTGCCTTTGTTCGCGCTGACACCGCTACCCCTGGCCTCGGCTCATCGAAGAGCGGCCGAGGGGTTCCTCTAACTAAGCAAGGGAAGCCTCGGACAACAAGGCTGACCGAGTCGAGGGACTCCTACGCCTCCGGGATACGGATACCTCACTCATCACCTTTACACGGGGTGACTCACGCTTGGTGAAGCGGTTCAGACAACCAACAGGCGAGTCTTAGTGCTCGAAAATGGGGAAAGAACACGGCTCCGTGCCGAATTTATATACATGTTCAGGCCTCGACAGCCACAATGAACACTGGCATTCGAAGTGCCATTACAAACGGAACCCCGGTTCCACCTCCGCAGGTACGAACAACCCCACTCAATGGGGGGGCCTGCGGAGCAACAGAAGACCGACGAACGGCGCGCCGTCGCCCGCTCCAGCAGCGGCGACGACGACGACTTCTGCTCCGGGGGGTCGAACAGCGGCAGCGCTGACCTCAGGGCGGATGCTGCTGCCAAGAGGCCCCCGCCCATGCCCAAACTCGTGAGGCAAGGGCGGGCAGAAGGCCGTAGAGTTGGAGGTCAGTCCGTGGGCGGCCCTGGCTATCTCGTTGGCGGAAGAACCTCTTCCAGCTGCCGTGGCAGACGCCGGCGCCGGGAGCGGCTCCGAAGCCACTCGCGTCCGAAAGCCAGGCACGCTGCAGCTGCCGGCGCCACGGACGACGACCGCCCTTTCCCTCCGATCACTGAGGGAAGGAGCGGGCCACCGCCCACGCAGGGGCCGACCCCAACTCGGCTCACTCCCCTCCCCAGCCCTGGTGATGAAAATCCTTGAGGCTGAGGGAGGGGCAGAGGCCGCAGCCCGGCTCGCTTTCCCCCACCATCAAACTGGAGGTCACCATCTTGGGTGACCGCCGGCGGAGGGGTGCAGCCGGGCTGCGTGATGAAAATCCTTGAAGCCGAATGATGGCTGAAAGGTACCAACTCCCGCAGAGTTGCGTTCCTCCAACGACGAGGCGGAAAGACGGCGGACATCCCCCATCCAGGGGCTTGGAAGGTGGAAAGACACGATGCATAAGGGAGCGCGAAGACATGGTCGCCTCCCAAGGGGGTCACCCTCCTTTTAAAGGCGGCTCTCCCTACTTGCGTCCCCAGCCGTCACGGGCTGAGTCTTCTCCAACACACTCCAAGGTCCTCCCCTACGGCGCGGGGGCTGGGTCCCACACGTCATGCAAGCCGGCTCAGAGCAGAAGAAGCCAAACCGCCGTGCACGGTGCGTACAACCGCCCAGCGGTTACAAGCGACTCTCCACTTTTGCCCAGACCAACAGGCGAAAGGGCGGGCAGCCGTGCAGGCGGCATGCAACCGCGCCAAGTGGGCGCACTTCTCCGACTCCCAACACGCCCAGCATGGAGGCCCAGGCCCACGCGTCATGCAACCGGCGCGCCGAATGCTTCGTGCATGCAACTGCACTGCCACTTGCGCCACTACCGCGCCTCCTCAACTGCGGAACCAATACCGCGACTCCAGGCGACCCAGCGCGCGACCCAGCAGCGCCAGCCTAGCGCGACGGTCAATGCAGCCAAAAATGGGCCGGCAGTAATGGCGGTGGCAGGCGGGCAGGAGCAGCGGCCCCGTCGTCAGCCAAGTTCACGTCCCATCCGGGGGCAGCAAGAGAACCCTCTCTCACGGCGTGAAGACAGCGCGCCCATGCTCCGTCCCTCGAACGGCTCGCGCACGCGCAACGGTCGCTCCTCCAACCACTCGCCCCGTCGCATTAACTCCGCGGCGGGACAGGCGGCGTCTTTGGCAAGAGAAGCGGGCGACGCTTCGCCTTCGCCATAATGACCGCGTCAAAAAAGGTACGCCGCGTCGTTCGATTTCGTATCCTTTTCCTTTTTTCCTCTTTCTCTCTCTTGCAACAGGGACCGGGAAAGGGGGATACCCCGAAAAGGATCCTTCCTCGTGAAGGAACCAGGCTCCGAGCCTCCCTACTGATCAGAGGTTCGAAGGCTGGCCCCTCGGAAGGGTTCGACAGCCGCCTCAGATCGCGTGGGCCCTACACCCACTACTGGTCAGAGGTTCGAAGGCCGGCCCCTCGGAAGGGTTCAACGGCCGCCTCAGGCTACTCGGGCTCTGCGCCCATTACTGATCAGGGGTTCGAAGGCTGGCCCCCGAAGGGTTCACAGCCGCCTCAGACGCCGAGCGAGGGATGACCATGGGTACGTTCGATACATAGCCGAGGCTCGGGCTGCGCTCCCGAGGTACCCTAGGACATTTCCGAGACCAGCAGGAACGATCTTGTAACGGAATGCCATCGGAGGGAGGCATCGAGCCCTCGGACCCCGTCGCTAAGGGACCGGGTCCGGCAGATCACCCGCAGGTACTTTTGGGCGTGCCTCTGGGCCCCTAGCCGACCCCTAACGAACGGGGCACGGACGTCCACTCGGATTACCCGCTTGCAGCTCACCGGAGACACCATGTTCGGCGCCCATCGAGGGCAACATGGCGCTTTCCCCCCTCCTCCTTGCGGAAAGGCGACGCATGGGCGTATGTAAAAAAGTCGAGTCTGTCCCTGATCGTCCTCTCGCCCTGTGCAGAGGCTCGGGGGCTGCTCTCGCAAACCCGCCTTCGGCCGAACCGTTGACAGCGTCAACATACCAGCCCGAGAACTTGGGACCTGACCGTACACCCGGGCTACGGCCAGCTCGCATGAGGGACGACCAGACCAGCCGAAGCATTACGCGAAGCATTAAGACCTCGGAGGAGTGAAACCACTCCTCTGAGGCCTCGGGGGCTACACCCGGCGGGTGCGCTCGCGCGCACCCACCGGAACAAACGCAACCGAGAAAGGCTGGTCCCCTTGCAAAAAAGTGTGACGAAAGCCTCCAAGCGAGTGCTAACACTCCCTTTGAGGCTCGGGGGCTACTGTCGGGGACCATAATTAGGGGTACCCTCAAGGCTCCTAATTCTCAGCTGGTAACCCCCATCAGCATAAAGCTGCAAAGGCCTGATGGGTGCGATTAAGTCAGGGATCGGTCCATACGAGGGACTCGATCACGCCTCGTCCGAGCCTAGCCTCGGACAAGGGCAGCCGACCCCAGAGGATCTCTGTCTCGCCCGAGGCCCCCCTCCAGCGGCGAATGTGTTCCCGGCTCGCCCGAGGCCCTGTCTTCGCTAAGAAGCAACCCTGACCAAATCGCCGCACCAACCGACCAAGTCGCAGGAGCATTTAATGCAAAGGTGGCCTGACACCTCTATCCTGACGCGTGCCCCCAGAGCCGAAGTGACCGCCGTCACTTCGCCACTCCACTGACCGGCCTGACAGAAAGACAGCGCCGCCTGCGCCGCTCTGACTGCGGTGCCACTCGACAGAGTGAGGCTGACAGGCAATCAGGCCCAGTCGAAGGCACCATAGGAAGCTCCGCTTCGCCCGACCCCGCTCGGACTCGGGCTAAGTCCCGGAAGACGGCGAACTCCGCTCCGCCCGACCCAGGGCTCGAACTCGGGCTAAGTCCCGGAAGACGGCGAACTCCGCCCGACACAAGGCTCGGACTAGGGCTAAGTTCTAGAAGAAGGCGAACTCCACCCGACCCAGGGCTCGGACTCGGGCTAAGTCCCAGAAGACGACGAACTCCGCACCGCCCGACCCAGGGCTCGGACTTGGGCTCAGCCCCAGAAGACGACGAACTCCGCATCGCCCGACCCAGGGCTCGGACTCGGGCTAGGCCCCGGAAGACGGCGAACTCCGCTCCGCCCGACCCAGGGCTCGGACTCGGGCTAAGCCCCAGAAGACGACGAACTCCGCCTCGCCCGACCCCAGGGCTCGGACTCCGCCCCAGCATCAGCCGGCGATCTCCGCCTCGCCCGAACCTGGGGCTCGGACCCGACCTCGGCCACGGAAGACAGACTCGACCTCGGCTTCGGAGGAGCTTCCACATCGCTCAACCTAGGGCGCAGACCAGCCACGTCAACAGGAGGCGCCATCACCACCCTACCCCGAGCTGACTCGGGCCGCAGGGAACAAGACCGGCGTCCCATCTGGCTCGCTCCGCCAGATAGGCAATGATGGCGCCCTGCATACTCTGTGACGACGGCGGCTCTCAGCCCCCTTACGGAAGCAAGAGGACGTCAGCAAGGACTCAACCGCTCCGACAGCTGTCCCTCCGCCAGGCTCCATCGCTCCTCCGACGGCCACGACATCATACCAGCTGGGTGCCAAAATCTCTCCGGCTGCCACAATGGCATGTACTTAGGGCGCTAGCTCTCCTCCGCTAGACACGTAGCACTCTGCTACACCCCCCATTGTACACCTGGATCCTCTCCTTACGCCTATAAAAGGAAGGACCAAGGCCCTCTTAGAGAGGGTTGGCCGCGCGGGGACGCGGACGAGATACGCGCTCGCTTGAAGCCGCTCGCTCCCTCTCCCGCGTGGACGCTTGTAACCCCCTACTGCAAGTGCACCCGACCTGGGCGCGGGACGAACACGAAGGCCACGGGATTCCCACCTCTCTCATGCCGGTCTCCGGCCGCCTCGCTCTCCCCCCTTCGCGCTCGGCCTCGCGCTCGACCCATCTGGGTTGGGGCACGCGGCGACATTCACTCGTCGGCCTAGGGACCCCCCGGTCTCGAAACGCCGACAGTAGTGGTCAATGGGGAGTAGCTCTCTCCGGGCAGAAAGGGAATCATGGCTTGTGGGTAAAGTGCACAACCTCTGCAGAGTGTTTGAAAACTGATATATCAGCCGTGCTCACGGTTATGAGCGGCCAAGGGAGCTCCAGTGATTAGTGGTACTTGATCAGAGGTGTTCGGATTTGCAGGTGGCAATGAGATTGATGGTTTTGGTATTGATTATGGTAATGGTAAGTGGTATTCTTTCCGTTTGGAAGGAGTACGTTTGGGTTAATAACGTGGGTTAATTCTAAAACTTGGCTTTCTCTACTAGTAATAATAATCTGACTAATTAAAAGCAACTGCTTGACTTACCCCCACATAAAGCTAGTCCACTACAGCCAAACAGGACACTTGCTGAGTATGTTGATTTGTACTCACCCTTGCTCTACACACCAACCCCCCTTCCCCAAGTTGTCCGCATTGCAACCACTGCTCAGGAGAAGATGAAGCCGTGGAAGGAGACTTCCAGGAGTTCCAAGACTACGACGAGTTCTAGGCATGGGTTAGCGGCAACCCCCAGTCGGCTGCCTGTGAAGGCCGCGTTTATCTACGTTTCGTTTTCGCACTTTGATTTATTGTAAAGACTATGTGGATGTCTTGGACATCATGATGTAATCGACTATTATTTCCCTTTTAATACTATTTGAGCACTATGTGATGATGTCCATGTTATGTAACTGCTGTGTATGTGAATTGCTGATCCTGGCATGTACATGGTTCCCATTCGGTTTGCCTTCTAAAACCAGGTGTGACATAAGTGGTATCAAAGTCGTGCTGACTGTAGGACCGCTGACCTAGAGTAGCATTGGCCGTTTTAAGGACTTATTGATTATTACTTCATCTTATCCTTGATTCTGTTTCAAAATATTAGTCACCTCGACTAATTCTATGTTGTGGTTCTATATGCCCCCTTGCCAAAAAGTATTTTATTCTAGTATGGTTTATAATTCTCTCAATCTATTAGATCTGACCTTATCTTGTGCTTGCGACATCTTTGTAGATGCCCCTGACCATAGCCTTTAGTCTTTTGGGACTCTTTCCTCATCCATTATTAAATTGCTACTATTTGACCATCTTTATTCCATTTTGTTATTGACATGCTCGTATCCTTGCATTTTTAATACCCTTATCCCTTAATCTAAAGCACTTACCCTTGTACCTCTACTACCTATTTAAACATTTCAGTTTATATGTCCATGATCTTACTGTCTTTTGAGACCCTTTCCTATTCTATTGATAAGTCGCTATCTTTTTGGCAATTTGTACTTTCTTGGTCTTGGTATGCTCGTACCATTGGAATCTTGCATACTCTTATTTTTATATATGCTTACCTTTATGTCCCAATATCTGTTTGAAATATTTTAGTTAACATACCCTTGACCACCCTTGTTTCCTAATGATCCATGAGTGATCATTTTATTTTGCACACCTGTAGTAATCTCGTTGTTTCCTTGTAACTCCACTCGGTAATGAATCTTTACTTCAACCCTTCTGTTGGAACCTTACCGATCTTACCCTTGATTGTTTTCTCCACTTTGTCGTTTCGCGAGTCTTGTCTTAACTATATCCTTTGTTATGCTTTTTAATTATTATCATATGCACCCTTGACACCACTATATCCTACATTGATGTTTGTCTCATACCGGCCCTTTAAAATCGCCCCTCTTCTGTCTCATACCTTCTTTCTCTTGGTCGTATCCTCTTCTTTGGCTCGCGAGTTTGTAACCTCATCCTTTGTTGTGTTTTTGCTTCTTATTGCCTTTACCCTTCTCATCTCTCAATCTTACCTTGGTGATTACACTATGTTCATTATCTAAAACCTCCAATCTCCCACCTTAGTTCAAGCGTGGTCTCTTACTTATCTCACCCGTGGTTATATCCTATACTTTACCTCTTGCAAGACTTATCTTATTTCCATTCTTGATTGTACCTAGATTCCTGGTTTTTTTATGCACATTTACCTCTTCCTTTATATCCTTGCCTATTATCACCTTTGACCCTTGACCTCTGTCCATATTTACCATGATGTTTACTATTTCTTAGCCTCACTTATTCCATTTCAATCTGAGAGTGTTATTTTCCCTATCCTGCTCTTGTTCGTTTCCTTTCCCTTTGTCACTTTGCAAGTCTTGTCTTACCTTAACTTCATCCTTTGTTGAGCTTTTGTTTGATATCATCCTTACCTTTGTAATCTGCAGATCTTGCCTTGATACTTATCTTAGGTCTGCTTGTTGAAATCCCCTCTTTTCTATCTCAATTCGAGAGATGTGTTTTACTTATCTCACCCTTGACTATATCCTCTTCTTTACCGCGTGTAGGCCTAGACTTAACTCCATTCGTTATTGTATTTGTACCACTTGCTCTTCTATGCCTTTATCTTTTCTCTTACACCCTTGTCCGTTATCGCCTTTGGCCCTTGCGATATTTATGTCTTCTACCTAAATGCTTACCTTAAACTTATCCTTTAAATCCTCCCCTTTCTTTCAACCCAGTTTGAGAGTTGCGAGTTACCTACCTCTCCCTTGATTTCTCTTCACTTCTTTTCGCCTTACAAGTGTTGTCTTAATTCCATCCTTTGCTGTGTTTTTATTTTCTATCACCATCACCTTGTCATCCATCGATCTTGCCTTGATACTCATCTTTATTCATACTCAAAAAAATCTCCGCTCTTCCACCTCAAATTGAGAGTGGCAGTTTACCTATCTGGCCCTTGGACGTACCCTCTTTTTTTCACTTGCACGTCCTGTCTTAACTCCACCCTCTATGGTATTTATATCCTTGGTTCTTATACCCATTTACCTCCTCTTCTACATCCTTGTCCATTATTACCTTTAAACCCTCGTGATACCTATGCCCTTGCCCACATGCTTATCTTGAACCTACCCTTTAAAGCATGCTCTTTTTCATCGCTGTTTGAGGATAATGCCTCACCTACTTCACCATTGATTGCTTCTCCTTCTTTGATGCCTCACAAGTTTTGTCTAAAATACATCCTTGGTTGTGTTTGTCTGTTATCACCTTAACCCTTGTCATCCCTTGATCTTTACCATGATGCTTATCTTGCACCTGCATTTTAAAGCCTCCTCTCCCATTTCATTTCAAGAGCGATGTCTTGCATATCCCGCTCTTGTTTATTCCCTTTTTCCTCTGTCGCGTTGCAAGTCTTGTCCTAACTCTATCTTTTGGTGTGTTTTTGCCTTTCACCTCCCTTACCTTTGTAATCTCTAGATCTTTCCATGATGTTATCTTATGCCTACCTTTTGAAATATCACCTTTTCCATCTCGATTTGAGAATGGTGTTTTACCTATCCTGACCTTGGTTGCATTCTCTCCCTTGTCGGTTACAATCATTGCTTTAGCTCCATACTTTACTATTCTCATGCCCCTATCCTGCATGTTTTATCGCTCCCCTTGTCTTTCGATGACCTTATAGTAGTCTCCCATTTGTAGAGAAAGACCACCATTGAATTAAAAGGAACGTATAGCAACGAGATGTTTGTTGTTGTGTGCTCATGATGGTTATCCTTCTGCTATGACTGATTTGCTTCTTTGGAATGAGTGTTGATGTGTTGTGGCCCTTGGTCCGCAATGGCATCAGTTTCACTACAAAAAAAACCCCTATAGCAATGTATTTATGCGTTGCTATAAGTCCAAATAAGTGTTGCTGAGCATAATACCAACACATAATTATGTGTTGCCTATATTGCCGTTGCTAGGTACTATTGCAACGTTTACATATACGTTGGTAAGCCATAACTATAAGCGTTGCTATGCTGCAACGGATATTTAGTCCCTACTCCAACGGTTACATGTGTTTGTACTGGCAATGACGAGTAGGGTAAGGCAACATTTTGATTGGATTTATGGTAACACATATATGTGTTGCAAGGTGGTTGAAGCATATAGCAATGGTAACATTTGTAATGGATTTGTGGCAGCACATACATGTGTTGCAAAGAATTAATCATTTATTAATAAAAATGATTATACAACAACATTTTCCAATAGTAAACAAGAATTAATTTTGATAATCACAGGCATAAACATGACAATAATGGACAAATAATTTTGCATTTAAATAAAATAATAGTCACGATTCAGCGTAGCAGAACTTAAAATAATCACCGCTTGATGTGTGTTCAAGTATTTTTGGGACAAAGATATAAACAACATATGACTCATATCCTAAACAAATCTGAAATTCATCGTAGTGAAATAAGCAAAACTATTTAAATGGAGGTAGTGATCCACGCCATCCGGTTTGAAATAAGTAGTCTTTGGATTCTGTAGAAATCTTGCAGCTTCGAAACTGAAAAGAAAATAATATAAGTTAGTGATCAACAACATTAATGTTTCATGATGTTCTATATTGTACCCGTGCATAAATTTAAATGGAGGTAGCCAATTATACACAAGAATCAAGTTAACAATAATATCATTGTTGTTGGACATCCCTGCGAGATCAATTGCCCCTGACGAAACAACCTAAGAACTGGATGTGCTACTGAATGTGTATAGACTAGAACAATACTGTACTCAACTCCAAACCACTCCCTCTCCCCAGAGGAGCTGGAAGCAAGGATCAAATTGCTTGAAGTGTGAAAAAATGATTACTCGCATGCATGCTAGCTGTTGACGTAACACCCAACTGATGGAGAGAATTTAGTTTGCTAGATGAATCTTTATACTTTTGCATGTAATAGAACTCAAAGATCACTTCAAAATTTAGGAAACATATACTATGCTATTATTTTTATATGTTCATCACAGAAAGCGTGTTCTAAACAAATATATGTTCGAATCTAAAGTCAAAGATTGATCTTCTTTTAGTAATCAAATTTCATATATTCTGAGCTACATATTATTCAAGTTGTCCTGCAATGTGCATCATAATCAGTTTATTATTTGTTTCATTAGCATATTTTTGTATGCATGTATTCTTTTTTTTAACTGCACATAAGAAATAACATCAGACAATCTGTCGGCATATAAACTTTTAGCGACACACAAGTGTAACACCCTGAATTTGGGGGTATAAAATTTCTTTTCTAATATCCACCAAATTCAGGTATTACTCTCTCAGTTCTTCGCTTACCTTTCTCTTTTTCCTAAAAATGGAGAATTATTTTGTTTTATAATAGCGTAAACCTAGTGGAATGAGCCCTAGAGGCACTTTGGTTGTTGCATTCATGTCGTTGCATGGTGTTTCTAAGTGCAAAATATGTTTGAAACATGTTAACATATCTTATAGAAGCGCTCGGTAAATTTTCATATTTTTCGGAATATTTTTCTATTTTCCGGAAACCAAAATCTATTTATTTGAGGAACTTAAAAATGTTTTTAGAAATTCTAACTATGTGTTTTGAGTTCATTAGGTGCCAAAACATTTATATGAATTTTTCTGGAATTTTTGAAAGCATATATAATATTTTGAGCACAAAATATGGATTTCTAGACTTTTTCTGAATTTTAAAAATAGTAAAATCCGAATTTTAACCGAATTTTTATCTCATCCAAACCCTAGATATATATACATGTCCGGCTTCATCTCGTCGAGCCCGATCCAGAACGAGAGACGGTTTATCCAAATCCAATCCCTAGCTCCCGGTATTGCTCGCCGAAGTTCGAGGCGGTTCCAACTCTGGCGATAACTCCGGCGAGCAATTACTCCCAATCCGTGCATCGTCTGCCGAATCCGAGAGTACCGCTGCGTTCGTCTCGTAGAGGGCTTCGTCGCAGCGCGTTCGGTTCGTCGATTGGATCCCCGAATCTCCAGCAATCGACGGATTTCCTCTCGGCTCCGGCGAGGGTCTTCTTCCCCGGTGAGAAACCTCCATTGTTGCACCTAGGGTTTCTTCGTTTCTTCGTTTTCCCGTCCGTGCAGAGCCTCTCTCACTCTCCCCTCACCTTCCCCGACGGAGGCACCCCTCCCCCCTCTGTTTCCCCTCCCCGGCGACGCCCCTTTCCCCCTCCCCGGCGGTGGCCGGCGGTGGCGCCCGCGTTCCCGTGCTCCCGCGCCCGCGCGCCCCTCCCCGGAGGCTGTGGTCGTGCCCCGCGCGCCTGGTGCAGCAGCGCCCGCCCCCGGCCGGCCCGGTCTCGTCCTCCCCTGCACAGCCCCCTCCTCTTTCCCTCCTCTCTCTTCCATGGATGAGAGGAAGAAGATGAGAGGAACAAGACGATGGCAGTCTCGTAAATTTAGTTCGCGCGAATTACAATATGGTTTAAAACATTCATAACTTTTGTGTTTTAAACCCGATTCGATCCATTCAAGTTGCGTTAGATTCGTATTAAAATTATCTTAATTGAGATATATTTATCCTAATTTTTGTATATTTTATTTAATTTAGTTAAACGTTTGTTTAACCAGTGGCTACTAGAACGACGTTTCGATTTAAAAACCTAATTTAGGAATTCGATTTGCGCATTTATAATTAGTTACCAATATGATTAACCTTAACTAAAATGTTATTTATTAATAATTATTTAGTTTAATCACGTTGTTTATTTATTAGTTTCGCATGTCGGTCCGCGCGTGCCGCGATGCTGTTTCGCGCACATCGTCGCGTGTCGTTCGCAAGTGTCGCGCGTGTTGTTCGCACGCGTTGTCGTATGCCGTTCGCGTGTGTCGCGCGCCTTGCCGCGTGCCGTTCGCGTGTATCGCGTGTTGTCTGCGCGCTAAGTCGTTTGTGTCCGCGCGTTGCGCACATCGTGTTTGCACGTCGTGCGTTGTTAATTCGTCTTGCTTAGAATCGCTCATATTCATTAAGTTACTTGCTTAACTGTCAAATATTTAAATAGTAAGTTAGTAAAAACTAAGTAGTAGTATTAATTTACATTTGATTAATATCCATTAATATAGAAATGTCGGATTAAATGTTCTAATTAGTACTTGTTTAACGTAAACGCGCTAACCCCTCAACCGTAGCTTCGACTATCGTCGTTCTTTTCCTCGCGTAACCGTAGAGGCGCTCTCTATTTTATATTGCTCGCTTTTATAACATTTTATCTTGTTTGGTGTAATGTTCTTATGCACATGTATATGTTTGTTTGCTTGTGCCTGTTCGTCTTCGCTTCGCGTTGCGATTAGATCGCGATTCATTTCTGAGCTTCGAGGAATCGATGATGAAGCATAGCGACCAAGTGATCGAACTCTTCGAGTTCTACGAGATCGAAGACCCTAAGCATCTGTTTGGTGAAGGCAAGTGTCCCTTGACCTATCTCTGTCCTATACATTCTTTAATTCACCTCCCGCATTACACATTTATACCTAAGGATTGACTAGCTTTTGTTATCCATGTCCTTGTTTACCTATTTGGGTTGGATTATTATTGCTTAGTCTTATGCTATTGCTCAACTCTAATCAATGAACATGATGAGAATTATCAATGATACGCTGTTTTCCCCTCTTTTATAATGATGTTATACTTGTGACCTTCAAGGGGGCTCGAGCGGTTTCTCGAGTGCCTCTCCGTAAGGACTTGTTCGTTGGATGACCGCCCGGGAAAACAGTGCAACCATGAGGGTGGAATGGGACGCCCTTAGCTGAATAATTCGAGGAACCGGGGTGTAGTTCGCTTCACCGTCGTGCCGTCAATGGGGCTCGGTGTATGCGGCTCGCTCTGCCAAGGTTGATTTGTCCCTTGGGGAGGAGTGTGGTACATTTAGGAAACCTAACGGGCGGCTACAGCCTCGGGGAATCTTTGTAAAGGCTACGTAGTGATGCCCTGCTGGACCACCTAGGTAGTTGTCGGGGACCACAATTAGGGGTACCCTCAAGGCTCCTAATTCTCAGCTGGTAACCCCCATCAGCATAAAGCTGCAAAGGCCTGATGGGTGCGATTAAGTCAGGGATCGGTCCATACGAGGGACTCGATCACGCCTCGCCCGAGCCTAGCCTCGGACAAGGGCAGCCGACCCCGGAGGATCTCCGTCTCGCCCGAGGCCCCCCCTCCAGCGGCGAATGTGTTCCCGGCTCGCCCGAGGCCCTGTCTTCGCTAAGAAGCAACCCTGACCAAATCGCCGCACCAACCGACCAAGTCGCAAGAGCATTTAATGCAAAGGTGGCCTAACACCTCTATCCTGACGCGCGCCCCCAGAGCCGAAGTGACCGCCGTCACTTCGCCGCTCCACTGACTGGCCTGACAGAAAGACAGCGCCGCCTGTGCCGCTCTGACTGCGGTGCCACTCGACAGAGTGAGGCTGACAGGCAGTCAGGCCCGGTCGAAGGCACCATAGGAAGCTCCGCTTCGCCCGACCCAGGGCTCGGACTCGGGCTAAGTCCCGGAAGACGGCGAACTCCGCTCCGCCCGACCCAGGGCTCGGACTCGGGCTAAGTCCCGGAAGACGGCGAACTCCGCCTGACACAGGGCTCGGACTCGGGCTAAGTCCCGAAAGACGGCGAACTCCGCCCGACCCAGGGCTCGGACTCGGGCTAAGTCCCAGAAGACGACGAACTCCGCACCGCCCGACCCAGGGCTCGGACTTGGGCTCAGCCCCAGAAGACGACGAACTCTGCATCGCCCGACCCAGGGCTCGGACTCGGGCTAGGCCCCGGAAGACGGCGAACTCCGCTCCGCCCGACCTAGGGCTCGGACTCGGGCTAAGCCCCAGAAGACGACGAACTCCGCTTAGCCCGACCCCAGGGCTCGGACTCCGCCCCGGCATCAGCCAGCGATCTCCGCCTCGCCCGAACCTGGGGCTCGGACCCGACCTCGGTCACGGAAGATAGACTCGACCTCGGCTTCGGAGGAGCTTCCACATCGCCCAACCTAGGGCGCAGACCAGCCACGTCAACAGGAGGCGCCATCACCACCCTACCCCGAGCTGACTCGGGCCGCAGGGAACAAGACCGGCGTCCCATCTGGCTCGCTCCGCCAGATAGGCAATGATGGCGCCCTGCATACTCTGTGACGACGGCGGCTCTCAGCCCCCTTACGGAAGCAAGAGGACGTCAGCAAGGACTCAACCGCTCCGACAGCTGTCCCTCCGCCAGGCTCCATTGCTCCTCCGACGGCCACGACATCACACCAGCTGGGTGCCAAAATCTCTCCGGCTCCCACAATGGCATGTACTTAGGGCGCTAGCTCTCCTCCGCTAGACACGTAGCACTCTGCTACACCCCCCATTGTACACCTGGATCCTCTCCTTACGCCTATAAAAGGAAGGACCAGGGCCCTCTTAGAGAGGGTTGGCCGCGCGGGGACGAGGACGAGATACGCGCTCGCTTGAAGCCGCTCGCTCCCTCTCCCGCGTGGACGCTTGTAACCCCCTACTGCAAGCGCACCCGACCTGGGCGCAGGACGAACACGAAGGCCACGGGATTCCCACCTCTCTCACGCCGGTCTCCGGCCGCCTCGCTCTCCCCCCTTCGCGCTCGGCCTCGCGCTTGACCCATCTGAGCTGGGGCACGCGGCGACATTCACTCGTCGGCCTAGGGACCCCCCGGTCTCGAAACGCCGACAGTTGGCGCGCCAGGTAGGGGCCTGCTGCGTGTTGACGAACAGCTTCCCATCAAGCTCCAGATGGGCAGTCTCCAGCAACCTCTCCAACCCGGGACGGTGCTCCGTTTCGGGAGTCTTGAGTTCATGTCCCTCGACGGCAGCTACGACATGATACTCCTTCCACCGCCGCGCGACAACGACAGTGGCGGCCGACAGCCCGCCCGCCGGCGGCGGAATCGACGACGTCTTCTCCGTGTGGTGGAAGAACAACCTTCGAGCTCATCCTGCCCTCTTCCCTGCCGACGGAGGGGAAGACGGGGCAACCAAGGCCAAGCAGGAGGCAGCGCCTCGTCGGCTATCGAGTGAGTCGATAGCGCCGGCACCCCAACAGGGGGCGCACCGGGTATCGACTTCGCGCTTGAGACGAAGACGAGCGCCGTCTCCCCGTGACACGCCAAACCCGAGCAAGCGGATGACGCCAGCACGCTCACGAAAAGCTTGCTGGACATCACCCTCGTACCTGAGACGACGGTGCAGTCAGCCCCCGACATGACATTATCGCCGCTCGTCGACCAAAAGGTACCGACCGATTCCCATCCCACGTCTTTCGGATTCAGCCTCGACCCACCTAGCGGCTTCGCTTTGGCGGGTGCTCTCGTAGAGGCAAGTCCAAACCCTCTGGGGTTTCGTACGCGGTCACCTTGGGACTGGCTGACGGACGTCTCGACCTACGGGCCCTCTGGGTCCGAGGAAGACGACGAGCCCAGCATCTGTTGGGATTTCTCTGGACTTGGCAACCCCAGTGCCGTGCGGGACTTCATGACCGCATGCGACTGCTGCCTTTCCGACTGTTTCGACGGTAGCCGTAGCCTCGGCGACGAGGACTGCGGCCCAAGTCGCGAATGCTTCAACGTCGATCTGGGGGTCCGTCCGAAGGCAACCATCTCGGCATGCCGGAGGACGGTGATCTCCCTAGGCCGGTGCCTCGCGTTGACATCCCACGGGAGCTAGATGTGGTCCCCGTTCAGGCGGGGGGCCATGACCCACAGCTCTAGCAAATCCGCGGGGTACAGGCCAGGCTCGACGAGGGAGCAGGAGCGCTTGAGCCGATCCGCCGGGACGTCGAGCAGGCATGGGCGGGCCAACCTCCGGCCGGAGAAATACGTCATCTACCCCAGGGCTTCCAGCACCGCATCGCCGATGACGTCAGGGTCAGGCCACCACCCGCATCTAGTGGGGTCGGCCAGAACCTGGCTGCAGCAGCGATGCTTCTCCGCGCGATGCCGGAGCCGTCAACCACCAAGGGGCGGCGAATCCAGGGGAGCTCAAGAATCTCCTGGAAGGCGCCGCGGTCCGACGGGCCGAGAGCTCTGCCTCCCGAAGGCAGGGGTACCCCTCGGAACCTCATGCCGCGACTTCCCGATTCATGCGGGAAGCCTCAGTCTACACCGGACACACACGCAACACCGCGCCTGCGACCCCGGGTCGCCTCGGCAACGAGCATCCTCACCGCGACCGTCGGGCCCACCTCGACGAGAGGGTGCGCCGAGGCTACCACCCCAGG
Source organism: Zea luxurians (assembly GCA_029449295.1). NCBI lineage: Eukaryota > Viridiplantae > Streptophyta > Magnoliopsida > Poales > Poaceae > Zea > Zea luxurians. Next base: position 15,042,490 of record JAOPSE010000023.1, on the reverse strand, counting down.
CGTGGGGGACGCTACGACAGCGGCGAGGATCGGAGTCCCTCGCCCGAGCCACCCGGTCCGCAGGCCTTCAGCCGAGCCATACGACGGGCGCCGTTCCCGACCCGGTTCCGACCCCCGACTACTATCACGAAGTACTCGGGGGAGACAAGACCGGAACTGTGGCTCGCGAACTACCGTCTGGCCTGTCAACTGGGTGGAACGGACGATGACAACCTCATCATCCGCAACCTCCCCCTATTCCTCTCCGACACCGCTCGCGCCTGGTTAGAGCACCTGCCTCCGGGGCAGATCTCCAACTGGGACGACCTGGTCCAGGCTTTCGCCGGGAATTTCCAGGGCACATACGTGTGCCCTGGGAATTCCTAGGACCTTCGAAGCTGCCGACAGCAGCCGGGAGAGTCTCTCCGGGACTACATCCGGCGATTCTCGAAGCAGCGCACCGAGCTGCCCAACATCACCGACTCGGATGTCATCGGCGCGTTCCTCGCCGGCACCACCTACCGCGACCTTGTGAGCAAGCTAGGTCGCAAGACCCCCACCAGGGCGAGCGAGCTGATGGACATCGCCACCAAGTTCGCCTCCGGCCAGGAGGCGGTCGAGGCTATCTTTCGAAAGGACAAGCAGCCCCAGGGCCGCCCATCAGAAGATGCTCCCGAGGCATCAACTCAGCACGGCGCCAAGAAGAAGGGCAAGAAGAAGTCGCAAGCGAAACGCGACGCCGCCGACGCGGACCTTGTCGCCGCCGCCGAGTACAAGAACCCTCGGAAACCCCCCGGAGGTGCCAACCTCTTCGATAAGATGCTCAAAGAGCCGTGCCCCTATCACCAGGGGCCCGTCAAGCACACCCTTGAGGAGTGCGTCATGCTTCGGCGCCACTTCCACAGGGCCAGGCCACCCGCGGAGGGTGGCAGGGCCCGCGACAACGATAAGAAGGAAGATCACCAAGCAGGAGAGTTCCCCGAGGTCCGCGACTGCTTCATGATCTACGGTGGGCAAGAGGTGAATGCCTCGGCTCGGCACCGCAAGCAAGAGCGCCGGGAGGTCTGCTCGGTGAAGGTGGCGGCGCCAGTCTATCTAGACTGGTCCGACATGCCCATCACCTTCGACCGAGCCGATCACCCCGACCATGTGCCGAGCCCGGGGAAATACCCGCTCGTCGTCGACCCCGTCATCGGCGACGTCAGGCTCACCAAGGTCCTCATGGACGGAGGCAGCAGCCTCAACATCATCTACGCCGAGACCCTCAGACTCCTGCGTGTCGATCTGTCCTCCGTCCGAGCAGGCGCTGCGCCCTTCCATGGGATCATTCCCGGGAAGCGCGTCCAGCCCCTCGGACAACTCGGCCTTCCCGTCTGCTTCGGAACACCCTCCAACTTCCGAAGGGAGACCCTGACGTTCGAGGTGGTCGGGTTCCGAGGAACCTACGACGCGGTACTGGGAAGACCATGCTACGCGAAGTTCATGGCCGTCCCCAACTACGCCTACCTGAAGCTCAAGATGCAGAAACTGCTGTATGCGGTGATCCTGACACGGCGAAAGTTGCGACACTACTTCGAGTCTCATCCGGTAACTGTGGTGTCATCCTTCCCCCTGGGGGAGATCATCCAGTGCTGTGAGGCCTCGGGTAGGATTGCAAAGTGGGCGGTGGAAATCATGGGCGAAACAATCTCGTCCGCTCCTCAGAAGGCCATCAAGTCCCAGGTCTTGGCGGACTTCGTGGCTGAATGGGTCGACACCCAGCTCCCAACAGTTCCGATCCAGCCGGAACTCTGGACTATGTTCTTCGACGGGTCGCTGATGAAGACAGGAGCCGGCGCAGGCCTACTCTTCATCTCGCCCCTCGGGAAGCACCTACACTACGTGCTACGCCTCCATTTCCCGGCGTCCAACAATGCGGCCGAGTATGAGGCTCTGGTCAACGGGTTGCGGATCGCCATCGAGCTAGGGGTCCGATGCCTCGACGCTCGCGGTGACTCGCAGCTCGTCATCGACCAAGTCATGAAGAACTCCCATTGCCGCGACCCGAAGATGGAGGCCTACTGCGATGAGGTTCGGCGCCTGGAAGACAAGTTCTACGGGCTCGAGCTCAACCACATCGCCCGGCGCTACAACGAGACTGCGGACGAGCTGGCTAAAATAGCCTCGGGGCGAACAACGGTTCCCCCGGACGTCTTCTCCCGAGACCTGCATCAACCCTCCGTCAATATCGACGACACGTCCGAGCCCGAGGTACCCTCGGCTCAGTCCGAGGTACCCTCGGCTCAGTCCGAGGCACCCTCGGCTCAACCCGAGGCGCCCTCGGCTCAGTCTGAGGCACCCTCGGCTCAACCCGAGGCACCCTCAGCTCGGCCCAAGGCGCCCTCGGTTCAGTCCGAGGTACCCTCGGCCCCCGAGGGTGAGGCACTGCGCGTCGAGGAGGAGCGAAGCAGGGTCACGCCTAATCGAAACTGGCAGACCCCGTACCTGCAATATCTCCACCGAGGAGAGCTACCCCTCGACCGAGCCGAGGCTCGGCGGTTGGCGCGGCGCGCCAAGTCGTTCGTCTTGCTAGGAGATGGAAAGGAGCTCTACCACCGCAGCCCCTCAGGCATCCTCCAGCGATGCATTTCCATCGCCGAAGGTCAGGAGCTCCTACGAGAGATACACTCGGGGGCTTGCGGCCATCATGCAGCACCTCGAGCCCTCGTTGGAAACGCCTTCCGACAAGGTTTCTACTGGCCGACGGCGGTGGCCGACGCCACCAGAATTGTCCGCACCTACGAAGGGTGTCAATTCTACGCGAGGCAGACCCACCTGCCCGCTCAGGCTCTACAGACGATACCCATCACCTGGCCTTTTGCTGTGTGGGGTCTGGATCTCGTCGGCCCCTTGTAGAAGGCGCCCGGGGGCTACACGCACCTGCTGGTCGCCATCGACAAATTCTCCAAGTGGATCGAGGTCCGACCCCTGAACAGCATCAAGTCCGAGCAGGCGGTGGCGTTCTTCACCAACATCATCCATCGCTTCGGGGTCCCGAACTCCATCATCACCGACAACGGCACCCAGTTCACCGGCAGAAAGTTCCTGGACTTCTGCGAGGATCACCACATCCGGGTGGACTGGGCCGCCGTGGCTCATCCCATGACGAATGGGCAGGTAGAGCGTGCCAACGGCATGATTCTACAAGGGCTCAAGCCTCGGATCTATAACGACCTCAACAAGTTCGGCAAGCGGTGGATGAAGGAACTCCCCTCGGTGGTCTGGAGTCTGAGGACAACGCCGAGCCGAGCCACGGGCTTCACGCCGTTCTTTCTAGTCTATGGGGCCGAAGCCATCTTGCCCACAGACTTAGAATACGGTTCCCCGAGGACGAGGGCCTACACCGACCAAAGCAACCAAGTTAGCCGAGAAGACTCGCTGGACCAGCTGGAGGAGGCTCGGGACAAGGCCTTGCTACACTCGGCGCGGTACCAGCAGTCCCTGCGACGCTACCACGCCCGAGGGGTCCGGTCCCGAGACCTCCAGGTGGGCGACCTGGTGCTTCGGCTGTGACAAGACGCCCGTGGGCGGCACAAGCTTGCGCCCCCCTGGGAGGGGCCATTCGTCATCGCCAAGGTTCTGAAGCCCGGAACGTACAAGCTGGCCAACAGTCAAGGCGAGGTCTACGGCAACGCCTGGAACATCCAACAGCTACGTCGCTTCTACCCTTAAGATGTTTTCAAGTTGATCATATACCTCGCACCCACGCAAAGTTTAGTCGTCAAGGAAGGGTCGGCCTCGCCTCGGCAAAGCCCGACCCTCCCTCGGGGGCTAAAAGGGGGGGAACCCCCTCTGCGTCAAAATTTTCCTCGAAAAAAGATCTTTTTTGCCAGAATGTCTTTCGTGCTTTTTGACTACTTCGAAAGTGGATCCTGAAAACGACGGAGTACACGTAAGCAGCCAAGGCTGACTGAGCCGAGGGACTCCTACGCCTCCGGGATACGGATACCTCACTCATCACCTTCTGCGATAAGTAACTCACGTTCGGATAAGTGATTCCGCGGATCGAACAAGTCTTCACGTTCGGAAGCTCTTCTGCCGAAGCGATCTTTTGAGCCTTCTCGACTGCGTCGGTGACGGAGCCCCATGGACGGGTAAGAGTGCGTGTAAGCGGCAAGGCCGACTGAGCCGAGGGACTCCTACGCCTCCGGGATACGGATACCTCACTCATCACCTTCCGCGAGAAGCAACTCTCGCTCGCACGAACATTTCTGTTACCGACAAAAAAGTCCAGATACTCGAAACAAGAGGAAAAGAGACACAGCTTTACAACATGGCGAGGGTGTGTTTAGGCCTCGGCGGCCGCAGAAAACACACGCTACAAGACAATCCGATCCTGCAGGCTCGGATCTTGACGGCTGAAGGGAGCAGCAGCACCCTCGCCATCGATGACACCTTCGACAAGGTCCGACCTAGCCTCGGACGGCGACGCGGTCCGAGGATCTCCACTCTGAAGGACGACGTCATCGCCACACCCGGGCCATCGCCGCCAGGGTCTTCTCCGGGAATCCGGCCCGAGCAGGCGGCTCGGCTGGTCAACTCCGGTGTCGGTCCCGCTGACGGACGACCCGACCAGGCTCCGGCCGACCTGGTCTTCTTTTTGAGCCAACTCTGCCTTTGTTCGCGCTGACACCGCTACCCCTGGCCTCGGCTCATCGAAGAGCGGCCGAGGGGTTCCTCTAACTAAGCAAGGGAAGCCTCGGACAACAAGGCTGACCGAGCCGAGGGACTCCTACGCCTCCGGGATATGGATACCTCACTCATCACCTTTACACGGGGTGACTCACGCTTGGTGAAGCGGTTCAGACAACCAACAGGCGAGTCTTAGTGCTCGAAAATGGGGAAAGAACACGGCTCCGTGCCGAATTTATATACATGTTCAGGCCTCGACAGCCACAATGAACACTGGCATTCGAAGTGCCATTACAAACGGAACCCCGGTTCCACCTCCGCAGGTACGAACAACCCCACTCAATGGGGGGGCCTGCGGAGCAACAGAAGACCGACGAACGGCGCGCCGTCGCCCGCTCCAGCAGCGGCAACGACGACGACTTCTGCTCCGGGGGGCCGAACAGCGGCAGCGCTGACCTTAGGGCGGATGCTGCTGCCAAGAGGCCCCCGCCCATGCCCAAACTCGTGAGGCAAGGGCGGGCAGAAGGCCGTAGAGTTGGAGGTCGGTCCGTGGGCGGCCCTGGCTATCTCGTTGGCGGAAGAACCTCTTCCAGCTGCCGTGGCAGACGCCGGCGCCGGGAGCGGCTCCGAAGCCACTCGCGTCCGAAAGCCAGGCACGCTGCAGCTGCCGGCGCCACGGACGACGACCGCCCTTTCCCTCCGATCACTGAGGGAAGGAGCGGGCCACCGCCCACGCAGGGGCCGACCCCAACTCGGCTCACTCCCCTCCCCAGCCCTGGTGATGAAAATCCTTGAGGCTGAGGGAGGGGCAGAGGCCGCAGCCCGGCTCGCTTTCCCCCACCATCAAACTGGAGGTCACCATCTTGGGTGACCGCCGGCGGAGGGGTGCAGCCGGGCTGCATGATGAAAATCCTTGAAGCCGAATGATGGCTGAAAGGTACCAACTCCCGCAGAGTTGCGTTCCTCCAACGACGAGGCAGAAAGACGGCGGACATCTCCCATCCGGGGGCTTGGAAGGTGGAAAGACACGATGCATAAGGGAGCGCGAAGACATGGTCGCCTCCCAAGGGGGTCACCCTCCTTTTAAAGGCGGCTCTCCCTACTTGCGTCCCCAGCCGTCACGGGCTGAGTCTTCTCCAACACACTCCAAGGTCCTCCCCTACGGCGCGGGGGCTGGGTCCCACACGTCATGCAAGCCGGCTCAGAGCAGAAGAAGCCAAACCGCCGTGCACGGTGCGTACAACCGCCCAGCGGTTACAAGCGACTCTCCACTTTTGCCCAGACCAACAGGCGAAAGGGCGGGCAGCCGTGCAGGCGGCATGCAACCGCGCCAAGTGGGCGCACTTCTCCGACTCCCAGCACGCCCAGCATGGAGGCCCAGGCCCACGCGTCATGCAACCGGCGCGCCGAATGCTTCGTGCATGCAACTGCATCGCCACTTGCGCCACTACCGCGCCTCCTCAACTGCGGAACCAATACCGCGACTCGAGGCGACCCAGCGCGCGACCCAGCAGCGCCAGCCTAGCGCGACGGTCAATGCAGCCAAAAATGGGCCGGCAGTAATGGCGGTGGCAGGCGGGTAGGAGCAGCGGCCCCGTCGTCAGCCAAGCTCACGTCCCATCCGGGGGCAGCAAGAGAACCCTCTCTCACGGCGTGAAGACAGCGCGCCCGTGCTCCGTCCCTCGAACGGCTCGCGCACGCGCAACGGTCGCTCCTCCAACCACTCGCCCCGTCGCATTAACTCCGCGGCGGGACAGGCGGCGTCTTTGGCAAGAGAAGCGGGCGACGCTTTGCCTTCGCCATAATGACCGCGTCAAAAAAGGTACGCCGCGTCGTTCGATTTCGTATCCTTTTCCTTTTTTCCTCTTTCTCTCTCTTGCAACAGGGACCGGGAAAGGGGGATACCCCGAAAAGGATCCTTCCTCGTGAAGGAACCAGGCTCCGAGCCTCCCTACTGATCAGAGGTTCGAAGGCTGGCCCCTCGGAAGGGTTCGACAGCCGCCTCAGATCGTGTGGGCCCTACACCCACTACTGGTCAGAGGTTCGAAGGCCGGCCCCTCGGAAGGGTTCAACGGCCGCCTCAGGCTACTCGGGCTCTGCGCCCATTACTGTTCAGGGGTTCGAAGGCTGGCCCCCGAAGGGTTCACAGCCGCCTCAGACGCCGAGCGAGGGATGACCATGGGTACGTTCGATACATAGCCGAGGCTCGGGCTGCGCTCCCGAGGTACCCTAGGACATTTCCGAGACCAGCAGGAACGATCTTGTAACGGAATCCCATCGGAGGGAGGCATCGAGCCCTCGGACCCCGTCGCCAGGGGACCGGGTCCGGCAGATCACCCGCAGGTACTTTTGGGCGTGCCTCTGGGCCCCTAGCCGACCCCTAACGAACGGGGCACGGACGTCCACTCGGATTACCCGCTTGCAGCTCACCGGAGACACCATGTTCGGCGCCCATCGAGGGCAACATGGCGCTTTCCCCCCTCCTCCTTGCGGAAAGGCGACGCAGGGGCGTATGTAAAAAAGTCGAGTCTGTCCCTGATCGTCCTCTCGCCCTGTGCAGAGGCTCGGGGGCTGCTCTCGCAAACCCGCCTCCGGCCGAACCGTTGACAGCGTCAACATACCAGCCCGAGAACTTAGGACCCGACCGTACACCCGGGCTACGGCCAGCTCGCATGAGGGACGACCAGACCAGCCGAAGCATTACGCGAAGCATTAAGACCTCGGAGGAGTGAAACCACTCCTCCGAGGCCTCGGGGGCTACACCCGGCGGGTGCGCTCGCGCGCACCCACCGGAACAAACGCAACCGAGAAAGGCTGGTCCCCTTGCAAAAAAGTGTGACGAAAGCCTCCAAGCGAGTGCTAACACTCCCTTTGAGGCTCGGGGGCTACTGTCGGGGACCATAATTAGGGGTACCCTCAAGGCTCCTAATTCTCAGCTGGTAACCCCCATCAGCATAAAGCTGCAAAGGCCTGATGGGTGCGATTAAGTCAGGGATCGGTCCATACGAGGGACTCGATCACGCCTCGTCCGAGCCTAGCCTCGGACAAGGGCAGCCGACCCCAGAGGATCTCCGTCTCGCCCGAGGCCCCCCTCCAGCGGCGAATGTGTTCCCGGCTCGCCCGAGGCCCTGTCTTCGCTAAGAAGCAACCCTGACCAAATCACCGCACCAACCGACCAAGTCGCAGGAGCATTTAATGCAAAGGTGGCCTGACACCTCTATCCTGACGCGCGCCCCCCAGAGCCGAAGTGACCGCCGTCACTTCGCCACTCCACTGACCGGCCTGACAGAAAGACAGCGCCGCCTGCGCCGCTCCGACTGCGGTGCCACTCCACAGAGTGAGGCTGACAGGCAATCAGGCCCAGTCGAAGGCACCATAGGAAGCTCCGCTTCGCCCGACCCCGCTCGGACTCGGGCTAAGTCCCGGAAGACGGCGAACTCCGCTCCGCCCGACCCAGGGCTCGGACTCGGGCTAAGTCCCGGAAGACGGCAAACTCCGCCCGACACAGGGCTCGGACTCGGGCTAAGTTCTGGAAGAAGGCGAACTCCGCCCGACCCAGGGCTCGGACTCGGGCTAAGTCCCAGAAGACGACGAACTCCGTACCGCCCGACCCAGGGCTCGGACTTGGGCTCAGCCCCAGAAGACGACGAACTCCGCATCGCCCGACCCAGGGCTCGGACTCGGGCTAGGCCCCGGAAGACGGCGAACTCCGCTCCGCCCGACCCAGGGCTCGGACTCGGGCTAAGCCCCAGAAGACGACGAACTCCGCCTCGCCCGACCCCAGGGCTCGGACTCCGCCCCAGCATCAGCCGGCGATCTCCGCCTTGCCCGAACCTGGGGCTCGGACCCGACCTCGGCCACGGAAGACAGACTCGACCTCGGCTTCGGAGGAGCTTCCACATCGCCCAACCTAGGGCGCAGACCAGCCACGTCAACAGGAGGCGCCATCACCACCCTACCCCGAGCTGACTCGGGCCGCAGGGAACAAGACCGGCGTCCCATCTGGCTCGCTCCGCCAGATAGGCAATGATGGCGCCCTGCATACTCTGTGACGACGGCGGCTCTCAGCCCCCTTACGGAAGCAAGAGGACGTCAGCAAGGACTCAACCGCTCCGACAGCTGTCCCTCCGCCAGGCTCCATCGCTCCTCCGACGGCCACGACATCATACCAGCTGGGTGCCAAAATCTCTCTGGCTGCCACAATGGCATGTACTTAGGGCGCTAGCTCTCCTCCGCTAGACACGTAGCACTCTGCTACACCCCCCATTGTACACCTGGATCCTCTCCTTACGCCTATAAAAGGAAGGACCAGGGCCCTCTTAGAGAGGGTTGGCCGCGCGGGGACGCGGACGAGATACGCGCTCGCTTGAAGCCGCTCGCTCCCTCTCCCGCGTGGACGCTTGTAACCCCCTACTGCAAGCGCACCCGACCTGGGCGCGGGACGAACACGAAGGCCACGGGATTCCGACCTCTCTCACGCCGGTCTCCGGCCGCCTCGCTCTCCCCCCTTCGCGCTCGGCCTCGCGCTCGACCCATCTGGGCTGGGGCACGCGGCGACATTCACTCGTCGGCCTAGGGACCCCCCGGTCTCGAAACGCCGACAGTAGTGGTCAATGGGGAGTAGCTCTCTCCGGGCAGAAAGGGAATCACGGCTTGTGGGTAAAGTGCACAACCTCTGCAGAGTGTTTGAAAACTGATATATCAGCCGTGCTCACGGTTATGAGCGGCCAAGAGAGCTCCAGTGATTAGTGGTACTTGATCAGAGGTGTTCGGATTTGCAGGTGGCAATGAGATTGATGGTTTTGGTATTGATTATGGTAATGGTAAGTGGTATTCTTTCCGTTTGGAAGGAGTACGTTTGGGTTAATAACGTGGGTTAATTCTAAAACTTGGCTTTCTCTACTAGTAATAATAATCTGACTAATTAAAAGCAACTGCTTGACTTACCCCCACATAAAGCTAGTCCACTACAGCCAAACAGGACACTTGCTGAGTATGTTGATTTGTACTCACCCTTGCTCTACACACCAACCCCCCTTCCCCAGGTTGTCCGCATTGCAACCACTGCTCAGGAGAAGATGAAGCCGTGGAAGGAGACTTCCAGGAGTTCCAAGACTACGACGAGTTCTAGGCATGGGTTAGCGGCAACCCCCAGTCGGCTGCCTGTGAAGGCCGCGTTTATCTACGTTTCGTTTTCGCACTTTGATTTATTGTAAAGACTATGTGGATGTCTTGGACATCATGATGTAATCGACTATTATTTCCCTTTTAATACTATTTGAGCACTATGTGATGATGTCCATGTTATGTAACTGCTGTGTATGTGAATTGCTGATCCTGGCACGTACATGGTTCGCATTCGGTTTGCCTTCTAAAACCAGGTGTGACATAAGTGGTATCAAAGTCGTGCTGACTGTAGGACCGCTGACCTAGAGTAGCATTGGCCGTTTTAAGGACTTATTGATTATTACTTCATCTTATCCTTGATTCTGTTTCAAAATATTAGTCACCTCGACTAATTCTATGTTGTGATTCTATATGCCCCCTTGCCAAAAAGTATTTTATTCTAGTATGGTTTATACTTCTCTCAATCTATTAGATCTGACCTTATCTTGTGCTTGCGACATCTTTGTAGATGCCCCTGACCATAGCCTTTAGTCTTTTGGGACTCTTTCCTCATCCATTATTAAATTGCTACTATTTGACCATCTTTATTCCATTTTGTTATTGACATGCTCGTATCCTTGCATTTTTAATACCCTTATCCCTTAATCTAAAGCACTTACCCTTGTACCTCTACTACCTATTTAAACATTTCAGTTTATATGTCCATGATCTTACTGTCTTTTGAGACCCTTTCCTATTCTATTGATAAGTCGCTATCTTTTTGGCAATTTGTACTTTCTTGGTCTTGGTATGCTCGTACCATTGGAATCTTGCATACTCTTATTTTTATATATGCTTACCTTTATGTCCCAATATCTGTTTGAAATATTTTAGTTAACATACCCTTGACCACCCTTGTTTCCTAATGATCCATGAGTGATCATTTTATTTTGCACACCTGTAGTAATCTCGTTGTTTCCTTGTAACTCCACTCGGTAATGAATCTTTACTTCAACCCTTCTGTTGGAACCTTACCGATCTTACCCTTGATTGTTTTCTCCACTTTGTCATTTCGCGAGTCTTGTCTTAACTATATCCTTTGTTATGCTTTTTAATTATTATCATATGCACCCTTGACACCACTATATCCTACATTGATGTTTGTCTCATACCGGCCCTTTAAAATCGCCCCTCTTCTGTCTCACCTTCTTTCTCTTGGTCGTATCCTCTTCTTTGGCTCGCGAGTTTGTAACCTCATCCTTTGTTGTGTTTTTGCTTCTTATTGCCTTTACCCTTCTCATCTCTCAATCTTACCTTGGTGATTACACTATGTTCATTATCTAAAACCTCCAATCTCCCACCTTAGTTCAAGCGTGGTCTCTTACTTATCTCACCCGTGGTTATATCCTATACTTTACCTCTTGCAAGACTTATCTTATTTCCATTCTTGATTGTACCTAGATTCCTGGGTTTTTTATGCACATTTACCTCTTCCTTTATATCCTTGCCTATTATCACCTTTGACCCTTGACCTCTGTCCATATTTACCATGATGTTTACTATTTCTTAGCCTCACTTATTCCATTTCAATCTGAGAGTGTTATTTTCCCTATCCTGCTCTTGTTCGTTTCCTTTCCCTTTGTCACTTTGCAAGTCTTGTCTTACCTTAACTTCATCCTTTGTTGAGCTTTTGTTTGATATCATCCTTACCTTTGTAATCTACAGATCTTGCCTTGATACTTATCTTAGGTCTGCTTGTTGAAATCCCCTCTTTTCTATCTCAATTCGAGAGATGTGTTTTACTTATCTCACCCTTGACTATATCCTTGTCGGGGACCATAATTAGGGGTACCCTCAAGACGCCTAATTCTCAGCTGGTAACCCCCATCAGCATAAAGCTGCAGAGGCCTGATGGGTTTGATTAAGTCAGGGATCAGTCCATACGAGCGACTTGATCACGCCACGCCCGAGCCTAGCCTCGGGCGAGGGCAGCCGACCCTAAGATGACTCCGTCTCGCCTGAGGTCTCCTCTTTCACGGCAGACGCATCACCGGCTCGCCCGAGGCCCCGCCTTCGATAAGAAGTAACCCTGACTAAATCACCGCGCCAACCGACCAAATCCCTGGGGCCTTCAACGCAAAAGGTAAGACTGACGGGTAGCCAGGCTTGGCCAAAAGCGCCAGAGGAAGCTCCGCCCGACCCGGGGCTCAGACTCGGGCTAAGGCCCCGGAAGTCGGCGAACTCCGCCTCGCCCGACCCAGGGCTCGGACTCGGGCTAAGGCCCCGGAAGACGGCGAACTCCGCTCCGCCCGACCCAGGGCTCGGACTCGGGCTAAGGCCCCAGAAGACGGCGAACTCCGCTCCGCCCGACCCAGGGCTCGGACTCGGGCTAAGGCCCCGGAAGACGGCGAACTCCGCTCCGCCCGACCCAGGGCTCGGACTCGGGCTAAGCCCCCGGAAGACGGCGAACTCCGCTCCGCCCGACCCAGGGCTCGGACTCGGGCTAAGGCCCCGGAAGACGACGAACTCCGCCTCGCCCGACCCAGGGCTCGGACTCCGCCTCGGCCTCTGCCGAACAACCTCCGCCTCGCCCGACCCAGGAGTTCGGGCTCGGCCTCTGTCATGCAAGACGGACTCGACCTCGACTTCGGAGGAGCCTCCACGTCGCCCGACCTAGGACACAAGACCGCCACGTCAACAGGAAGCGTCATCATCACCCTGCCCTGAGCCGACTCGGGTCGCAGAAAACAAGACCGGCGTCCCATCTGGCCAGCTCCGCCAGATAGGCAATGATGGCGCCTCACTAGACCATGACGACGGCGACTCTCAGCTCCCTTACGAAAGCAGGGAGACGTCAGCAAGAGCACAGCTGTTCCAACAGCTGTCCCTCCGTCAAGCTCCACTGCTTCTCCAACAGCCACGACGCCACACCAACAGGGTGCCAAGATCTCTCCGGCTGCCACCTTGGCATGTACTTAGGGCGCTAGCTCTTCCTCGCTAGACACGTAGCACCTTGCTACACCCCCATTTTGTACACCTGGATCCTCTCCTTACGACTATAAAAGGAAGGACCAGGGCCTTCTTAGAGAAGGTTGGCCTCGCGGGAACGAGGGGCAGGGGCAGGCGCTCTCTCGGGGCCGCTCGCTCCCCTCACCCGCGCGGACGCTTGTAACCCCCTACTGCAAGCGCACCCGACCTGGGCGCGGGACGAACACGAAGGCCGCGGGAATTCTCCGACTCCCTCACGACCCGGCTCCGGCCACCTCGCTCTCGCTCTCTCTCTCTCTCCCCCCTTCGAGCTCGCACCACGCGCTCGACCCATCTGGGCTGGGGCACGCGGCACACTCACTCGTCGGCTCGGGGACCCCCCGGTCTCGGAACGCCGACAGTTGGCGCGCCAGGTAGGGGCCTGCTGCGTGTTGACGAGTAGATTCCCGTCAAGCTCCAGATGGGCAGTCTCCAACGACCTCTTCAACCCGGGACGGTGCTCCGTTTCGGGAGCCTCGAGTTCATGTCTCTCGACAGCAGCTACGACATGATACTCCTTTCGCCGCCGCGCGACAGCGACAATGGTGGCGGACAGCCCGCCCGCCGGCGGCGGAATCGACGACGCCTTTCCCGCGTGGGGGAAGGACAACTTTCGAGCTCGCTCCGTCCTCTCCCTCGCCATCGGAGGAGGAGGCGGGGCAACCAAGGCCGAGCGGGAGGCTGCGCTCCGACGGCTGTCGAGCAAATCGACACCCCCAGCGCCCCAACGGAGGACACGCCAAGCGTCGCCCTCGCGTTCGAGGCAAAGGCGGGCGCCATCCCCCCGCAACACGTCGACCCCGAGCAAGTGGACGACGCCAGCACGCTCACGGAGGGCCTGCAGGACGTCGCCCTCGTACCCAAGACGACGGCGCGATCAGCCCCCGACGTGACTTCATCGCTCCTTGTCGACAAAAAGGTACCGACTGCTACCCATCTTTCGTCATTTCGACTCGGCCTCAACCTGCCTGGCGACCTCGCTTTGGCGGGCGCTCACGTTGAGGCGAGTGCAACCTCTCTGGGGTTTCGTGTGCGGTCGCCTTGGGACCGATTGACGGGTGTCTCGACCTACGGACCCTCTGGGTCCGAGGAAGATGACGACCCCAGCATCTGCTGGGATTTCTCCGGATTTGGCAACCCCAGTGCCATGCGGGACTTCATGACCGCATGTGACTACTGCCTCTCCGACTGTTCCGACGGCAGCCGCAGCCTTGACGACAAGGACTGCGGCCCGAGCCGCGAATGTTTCCACGTTGAGCTAGGGGATCCCTCCGGAGGCAGCCAACTCGGCATGCCGGAGGATGGCGATCTCCCTAGGTCAGCGCCTCGCGCCGACATCCCGCGGGAGCTAGCTGTGGTCCCCGTTCCGGCGGGGGGTCACGACCCACAGCTCGAGCAAGTCCGCGGGGCGCAGGCCGGGCTCGATGAGGGAGCAGGAGCGCTCGAGGCAATCCGCCAGAACATCGGGCAGGTATGGGCGAGCCAGCCCCCAGCCGGAGGAATACGTCACCTGCCCCAAGGTCTCCAGCACCGCATCGCCAACGATGCCAGGGACAGACCGCCACCCGCATCCGGCGGAACCGGTCAGGACCTGGCCGCTGCAGCGATGCTCCTCCGCGCGATGCCGGAGTCATCAACCACCGAGGGTCGGCGAATCCAGGGAGAACTCAAGCATCTCCTGGAAGGCGCTGTGGCCTGGCGGGCCGAGAGCTCTGCCTCCCGAAGGCAGGGGTACCCCTCGGAACCTCGTGCCGCGACTTCCCGACTCATGCGGGAAGCCTCGGTCTACACCGGGCGCACGCGCAACACCGCGCCTGCGGCCCCGGGCCACCTCGGCGACGAGCACCCTCATCGCGACCGTCGGGCCCGCCTCGACGAAAGGGTGCGCCGAGGTTATCACCCCAGGCGTGGGGGACGCTACGACAGCGGGAAGGATCGGAGTCCCTCGCCCGAACCACCCGGTCCGCAAGTCTTCAGCCGAGCCATTCGGCGGGCATCGTTCCCGACCCGATTCCGACCCCCGACTACTATCACGAAGTACTCGGGGGAAACAAGACCGGAATTGTGGCTCGCGGACTACTGCCTGGCCTGTCAACTGGGTGGGACGGACGATGACAACCTCATCATCCGCAACCTCCCCCTGTTCCTCTCCGACACTGCTCGTGCCTGGTTGGAGCACCTGCCTCCGGGGCAGATTTCCAACTGGGAGGATCTGGTCCAAGCTTTCGCCGGCAACTTCCAGGGCACGTACGTGCGCCCCGGGAACTCCTGGGATCTCCGAAGCTGTCGGCAACTGCCGGGAGAGTCCCTCCGGGACTACATCCGGCGATTCTCGAAGCAGCGCACCGAGCTGCCCAACATCACCGACTCCGATGTCATTGGCGCGTTCCTCGCCGGCACCACCTGCCGTGACCTGGTGAGCAAGTTGGGTCGCAAGACCCCCACCAGGGCGAGCGAGCTGATGGACATCGCCACCAAGTTCGCCTCCGGCCAGGAGGCGGTTGAAGCCATCTTCCGAAAGGACAAGCAGCCCCAGGGCCACCCGTCGGAAGATGCTCCCGAGGCGTCTGCTCCGCGCGGCGCCAAGAAGAAAGGCAGGAGGAAGTCGCAAGCGAAACGCGACGTTCCCGATGCAGACCTTGTCGCCGCCGCCGAGCACAAGAACCCTCGGAAGCCCCCCGGAGGTGCTAACCTCTTCGACAAGGCACTCAAGGAGACGTGCCCCTACCATCAGGGGCCTGTCAAGCACACCCTCGAGGAGTGCGTCATGCTTCGGCGCCACTTCCACAGGGCCGGGCCACCCGCAGAGGGTGGCAGGGCTCACGACGACGACAAAAGGGAGGATCGCCAAGCGGGAGAATTCCCAGAGGTCCGCGACTGCTTCATGATCTACGGAGGGCATGCGGCGAATGCCTCGGCTCGGCATTGTAAGCAAGAGCGTCGGGAGGTCTGCTCGGTGAAGGTGGCGGCGCCAGTCTACCTAGACTGGTCCGACAAGCCCATCACCTTCGACCGGGACGACCACCCCGACCACGTGCCGAGCCCGGGGAAGTACCCGCTCGTCGTCGACCCCGTCATCGGCGACGTCAGGCTCACCAAGGTCCTGATGGATGGGGGCAGCTGCCTCAACATCATCTACGCCGAGACCCTCAGGCTCCTGCGCGTCGGTCTGTCATCCGTCCGAGCAGGCGCTGCGCCCTTCCATGGGATCATCCCTGGGAAGCGCGTCCAGCCCCTCGGGCAGATCGACCTTCCTGTCTGCTTCGGAACACCCTCCAACTTCCGAAGGGAGACCTTGACGTTCGAAGTGGTCGGGTTCCGAGGAACCTACCACGCAGTGTTGGGAAGGCCATGCTACGCGAAGTTCATGGCCGTTCCCAACTACACGTACCTGAAGCTCAAGATGCCAGGCCACAACGGGGTCATCACCGTCGGCCCCACGTACAAACACGCGTTCGAATGCGATGTGGAGTGCGTGGAGTACGCCGAGGCCCTCGCCGAGTCCGAGGCCCTCGTCGCCGACCTGGAAAGCCTCTCCCGAGAGGTGCCGGACGTGAAGCGACGCGCCGGCAACTTCGAGCCAGCGGAGACGGTCAAGGTCGTCCCTCTCGACCCCAGTGGCGACGCCTCCAAGCATGTCCGGATCAGTTCTGGGCTCGGTCCCAAATAAGAAGCAGTACTCGTCGACTTTCCTCGCGCAAACGTCGACATTTTTGCGTGGGGTCCTTCGGGCATGCCCGGCATACCGAGGGATGTCACCGAGCACTCGCCGGATATCTGGGCAGGAGCCCGACTCGCCAAACGGCCTCTGCGCGAACGACGCCCGGGGGCTGCGCCCTTTCCCCACTCACACATAAGAATCAGTCATCAAGGAAGGGTCGGCCTCGCCCCGGCAGAGCCCGACCCTCCCTCGGGGGCTAAAAAGGGGGAACCCCTCTCGTCGAGTTCGGGCGTACCGTTCCACGTCAAAGAAACTCTTTTTTTTCGGTCAAGAAGGGTTTTTTGCGTTCTCCCGGATGCGTCAGAAGCAGGGTCCCGAGGAGCGAACTTGGGTACGAGTAAATGGCGAGACCGACTGAGCTGGGGAACACCTATGCCTCCGGGTTAGGGACACCTCACTCGTCGCCTGCCACGAAAAAGGACCCAGCTCGGGAAATCACCCTGTTGTCGACACTACGGGCCAGGCGCGAAAATCGAAACGAAAAGGAGCATGACTTCACGGAAGAGAAGTAAAATGTCCAGGCCTCGGTGGCCGCGGCAAATCACACATCCAACAGAAATTGTCCCAACAAAAATCAGGCGTCGCCTCGGGAAGGCGCCGCGCCCTCAACTCCACCCCCGCCGTCGGTAAGGTCCACCTCCGCTTCCGGCGGTGGCGCAGGAGGAAGAATCTCCGCTTCGAAGACGGTCGCTAGCGCCGCGCTCAGACCCGCAGCGACCGCGTCGAGCCGCTGAACTTCCGCCAGGGCCGCCTCGTCTTCGTCAGGAAGGCAGTACCCCTCACTGACCCGCTCCAAGTCCACGACGTAGTGGGAAGCGAGCACGGCGAAGGCCCGCCTGACGCCGTGGTGTAGCGCCCCGCGGACTTTACCGCGCGCGTAATCACCTAGGGCTTGAAGACGGCTTTGGGGAGAGCTTCCTGAAGGGACGTCGCCGGGACCGAGTTTCCGATAGACCTCCGAGACGGCCTCGGACATGGCCGCGAGATCGACCTCCCTCTGCTCAGCAGCTCCAGCGAGCGCCTCGGCGAGCGCTTTGGCAGACTCGTCAAGAGCAGACTCGAGCTCTGCGAACAACCGAAAGAAAGACCTCAGACTCAAGCGAAAGAAACGGGCAAGAACGAGAGCCGAGGACGGACGGGGCGCACCTCTGGCTCGGACGCATTGCTCCGAGGCCGCGACCTGGGCCGCGGCCAGATCGGCCGCGAGGGTCTTGGCCCGGTTTTCAGCCTCGGCGGCCCGGCCCCGAGTTTGGTCCCGCTCCTCGGCAACCTGGGCGAGCTCCGACCGCTGTTGTAGCACCTCCGTGCGCGCTGCCGCCGCCTCGGCCCTCAGGTCAGCGCAGAGCAACTGGAGGTCCGCTATCTTAGCGTCCTGCTGAGAAAGGCGCGCGGTAGCCCCGGCGAGCGAAGTCCTCAGGGACCGCAGCGAGCCCCAGACGTCGACCTCGCGACGAATGAACGACGACTTGGCAGCGCTCCGGTCCGTCAGATCCTGGAAAGGAAAGC
This sequence comes from Zea luxurians, assembly GCA_029449295.1. Taxonomy (NCBI): domain Eukaryota; kingdom Viridiplantae; phylum Streptophyta; class Magnoliopsida; order Poales; family Poaceae; genus Zea; species Zea luxurians. The sequence continues at coordinate 15,024,480 of JAOPSE010000023.1, read as the reverse complement.
AAGACATCACGACGAACGCCTCGCTCGCAGAAGCGAGAAGGTATGCCTGAAACCATTACCTGAAGGATTTTGGGGACGTCCCCGCAGAGAACCTCCAGCGACGATCGGAGCAACCCCACTGCCGCCTCCGCACGCTTGCGGAGCTCGTCCCAGGACTGGTCCTCCTCTTCGTCGTCAAGAACGAAGATAGGGCCCGAAGCCTCGCGGGTCCGGAATCGGAGCAACTGGCCCCGGGCCTCGGGGCTCCGTCGCACAGCGACAAGGCTGCCGCCCGCCCGGAAGCACTGCGCGTCCGCGCCCACCTCTTCCGAGGCTCCGGGCACCGACGCTGCGGCCGTCTCGACGCCGGCGGCAACCGTACGCTCTTCGGCTGGGACAGTGCCAACTGCGGTAGCGGCAGACGCCGGCGTGGCCGACATGGCAGGCGAGCTCGGGACCACGTCGGCGCCGGCCGCCTCCCCGATCACGATGGCCACCTCGGCAGAGGAGCCCGCCTCGGGGACCTGCTCCCCCGGAACATGCGACGCCTGAGCCCCGTGCGGCGGAGCACCCTGCGAAAGGGTCGGCTGGGCGGCAGGGCCCGAGGTGGCGCCAGCTGCATGGACCAACGCTGTCTTAAGGGCCTTCCGAGGCGCCAGGTCGGTAGGGCCATGGCTCCATTTGCTGGAAAAAACAAGAAAGGGAAAATCACGGCCCAGACGTATGGATGAAGCGCCGGGACGGAGACATTCCAAGGTACCTACCCGCTCCGGACCATGATCCACGGTGCCTGGGGGGAGGTCTCTTGGCTCCCGCTTCCCGGAACCACCGCCGAGGTCCGCCTCGCCAACAGCCCCGGCGCCGCCCTCGCCTCGGACGCCCCTGAGGCCTGGGAGGCGGACTGCCCAGGCGCCGCCATGGCAACCTGAGGACCGCTCCCCCATGCTGCCGGCGCGGGCGACGGTTCCCGAGGAACGGACCCCTCGGCCCGGCTCCCTGAAGTCGTGTCAGCTCCTCCAGCCGAGGGGTTAAGAACCCTCTCGGGTTGCCCCCGCCCCTCAGGTCGGGGATCCGGCGCCTCGGCTCCAGGGACCGACGACATAGGCCCGCTCGGGGGCTGACTCGACGGCTCCCGGCCACACCCCAAGCCGGGGCTGAGGCCGAGACGGGCGGCCATGTCGTCCTCCTCCTCTTCGTCGTCGTCGTCGTCGTCATCGTCGGACGTCTCCGGCGACAGCTCCCTGGGAAGTCCTTCCCTCTCCCGCTGGCGACGGCGTTCCTCCAGGGCGTCCCGAGCCCGCCTCCGCCTGCGGGCCCGGGCCTTCTCCGCATCCTTTCTCTTCTTCTCCTCCTCCGCGGCGACCCGCCGCGCCGCCCGACCCACCGCGTCCTCCGGGACCCGCGGCAGGGAGGGTTTGTGCCGCCCCACCTCCTAAAAAGGGGGGAGAAAGAAACCCAATCATAAGAATCAGAAGCAACCTGGTATGTGAAGAAGGAAGGAACGAACACTCACCAGAGCGACGCACCCCTGGTCGGGGCGCATTCGAGGCTGGGAAAAGGCGCGGGGGTCCGACTTCCCCATCGCGGCCGACACCCGCCAGTGGAGGGCGTCGTTGGGAAGAGGATCAGGGGACATCCGTGACCCCTCCCAGTCGGCCTCCTGGGTCATCTCCCAAAGCGACAGCCGCCGCTCCGCCAGAGGGAGCACCCTCCGGCGGTGGATGGCGGCAACCACTCCCGTGGCGGTGAGCCCTTCCTCCCGCAACGCCTTCAGGGCCTGGAGAAGAGGTTCGAGGTTCTTCTGCCTCTCGTGTGGAGTCCCGTGGCGCCAGGCGTCGGGAGCGGCGGTGACGACCCGCTGAGAGAACGGCGGGAGCGACTCCCCGTCATTCCGGAGGTAGAACCACCGGCGCTGCCAACCCTTGTTTGAGGATGCAAGGACGGCAGGGATATACTGCGACGACCGCAACTGCCTCAGCAAGAGGGTGCAGCCGCCGGCCCGCACCGCCGCACGGACCTTCCTCTCCCCCGTCGACGAAGCAAAAAGCTCGGCAAAGAAGAGATGAGTCCATAAGTCCCAATGGGGGGCGATCCCCAGATACCCCTCGCACACCGCTACAAAGATAGCGGCCTGCGCGATGGAGTTGGGAGTGAGGTTGTGCAGTTCCACCCCGTAGTGGAACAGGATGGCCCGCATGAAGCGGCTCGACGGCACACCAAATCTCCGCTCATGGAAGGAGATGAAGCTCACGACATACCCCGGCGGAGGGGATGGAGCGACTCCGCCCGCGGGAGGAATCCATTCCGGCCGCTGCTTATCGGTGAGGGGGCGGAGCAAACCCTCACCGACGAGGTCCTCCAGATCACCCGCCGTCACCGTGGAGAAGGGCCACGGGTCGCGCGGCTGGATGATGGTCACCCGGTCAGCCATCGCCAAGGCAGAAGGGGTGGCGGCGTGAAGGACAGGGGAGGGCGGTTTCTTTTTCCTGGCTAGATCTCTCAGGCTGCAAAAAACCTGAGAGGGAGGCGAGAAGCGGAGTCGAGAACCGTCACCGGACCCTCTCCGGGGTACATAAAGACCAAGGTCAAGACGGTTCCAACGTACCGCCCGAACCGGACGCGGGGTTCAAAAAACGCGAAGCGAAACAGCCGTTCCTCGAACGGCTCGCGCGCGCAACGGCAGCCTCGCCGACCGTTTCCCCCGGCGCATTAACTCCGCGGCTGGACAGGTGACGTTTCTGGCAGGGGCAGCTGGCGACGCTTCGCCTCCGCCAAAACGACCACACCAAAAAAGGTACGCCACGTCGTTCAATTTCGTATCCTTTTTCCCTTTTCCTTCTTTCTCTATCTCTTGCAACAGGGACCGGGAAAGAGGGTACCCTCAAAGGGATCCTTCCCCGTGAAGGAACTAGGCTCCGAGCCTCCCTACTGATCAGGGGTTCGAAGGCTGGCCCCCCGAGGGGTTCAACAGCCGCCTCAGATCGCGTGGGCCCGACACCCACTACTGGTCAGGGGTTCGAAGGTCGGCCTCCCGAAAGGTTCCACGACCGCCTCAGGCTACTAGGGCTCCGCGCCCATTACTGATCAGGGGTTCGAAGGCTGGCCTGTCGAAGGGTTCACAGTCGCCTCAGACGCCGAGCGAGGGATGACCAGGGGTACGTTCGATACATAACCAAGGCTCGGGCTACGCTCCCGAGGTACCCTAGGACATTTCCGAGACCAGCGGGAACGACTCTGTAACGGAATCCCATCGGAGGGAGGCAACGAGCCCTCGGACCCCGTCGCTAGGGGACCGGGTCCGGCAGATCACCCGCAGGTACTTTTGGGCGTGCCTCCGGGCCCCTAGCCAACCCCCAACGAACGGGGCATGGACGTCCACTCGGATTACCCGATTGCAGCTCACCGGAGACACCATGTTCGGTGCCCATCGAGGGTAACATGGCGCTCTCCCCCCCTCCTCCTTGCGGAAAGGCGACGTAGGGGCGTATGTAAAAAGTCGAGTCTGTCCCTGATCGTCCTCTCGCTCCGTGCGGAGGTTCGGGGGCTGCTCTCGCAAACCCGGCTCCGGCCGAACCGTTGACAGCGTCAACATACCAGCCCGAGAACTTGGGCCCCGACAGTGCACCTGGGCTACGCCCTGCTCGCATGAGGGAACCGCCAGACCAGCCGAGGCATTACGCAAGGCATTAAGACCTCGAAGGAGTGAAACCACTCCTCCGAGGCCTCGGGGGCTACACCCGGCGGGTGCGCTCACGCGCACCCACCGGAACAAAGTACCACCGAGAAAGGCTGGTCCCCTTGTAAAAAAGTGCGACGCAAGCCTCCAAGCGAGTGTTAACACTCTCTTCGAGGCTCGGGGGCTACTGTCGGGGACCATAATTAGGGGTACCCTCAAGACGCCTAATTCTCAGCTGGTAACCCCCATCAGCATAAAGCTGCAGAGGCCTGATGGGTTTGATTAAGTCAGGGATCAGTCCATACGAGCGACTTGATCACGCCACGCCCGAGCCTAGCCTCGGGCGAGGGCAGCCGACCCTAAGATGACTCCGTCTCGCCTGAGGTCTCCTCTTTCACGGCAGACGCATCACCGGCTCGCCCGAGGCCCCGCCTTCGATAAGAAGTAACCCTGACTAAATCACCGCGCCAACCGACCAAATCCCTGGGGCCTTCAACGCAAAAGGTAAGACTGACGGGTAGCCAGGCTTGGCCAAAAGCGCCAGAGGAAGCTCCGCCCGACCCGGGGCTCGGACTCGGGCTAAGGCCCCGGAAGACGGCGAACTCCGCCTCGCCCGACCCAGGGCTCGGACTCGGGCTAAGGCCCCGGAAGACGGCGAACTCCGCTCCGCCCGACCCAGGGCTCGGACTCGGGCTAAGGCCCCGGAAGACGGCGAACTCCGCTCCGCCCGACCCAGGGCTCGGACTCGGGCTAAGGCCCCGGAAGACGGCGAACTCCGCTCCGCCCGACCCAGGGCTCGGACTCGGGCTAAGGCCCCGGAAGACGGCGAACTCCGCTCCGCCCGACCCAGGGCTCGGACTCGGGCTAAGGCCCCGGAAGACGACGAACTCCGCCTCGCCCGACCCAGGGCTCGGACTCCGCCTCGGCCTCTGCCGAACAACCTCCGCCTCGCCCGACCCAGGAGTTCGGGCTCGGCCTCTGTCATGCAGGACGGACTCGACCTCGACTTCGGAGGAGCCTCCACGTCGCCCGACCTAGGACACAAGACCGCTACGTCAACAGGAAGCGTCATCATCACCCTGCCCTGAGCCGACTCGGGTCGCAGAAAACAAGACCGGCGTCCCATCTGGCCAGCTCCGCCAGATAGGCAATGATGGCGCCTCACTAGACCATGACGACGGCGACTCTCAGCTCCCTTACGAAAGCAGGGAGACGTCAGCAAGAGCACAGCTGTTCCAACAGCTGTCCCTCCGTCAAGCTCCACTGCTTCTCCAACAGCCACGACGCCACACCAACAGGGTGCCAAGATCTCTCCGGCTGCCACCTTGGCATGTACTTAGGGCGCTAGCTCTTCCTCGCTAGACACGTAGCACCTTGCTACACCCCCATTTTGTACACCTGGATCCTCTCCTTACGACTATAAAAGGAAGGACCAGGGCCTTCTTAGAGAAGGTTGGCCTCGCGGGAACGAGGGGCAGGGGCAGGCGCTCTCTCGGGGCCGCTCGCTCCCCTCACCCGCGCGGACGCTTGTAACCCCCTACTGCAAGCGCACCCGACCTGGGCGCGGGACGAACACGAAGGCCGCGGGAATTCTCCGACTCCCTCACGACCCGGCTCCGGCCACCTCGCTCTCGCTCTCTCTCTCTCTCCCCCCTTCGCGCTCGCACCACGTGCTCGACCCATCTGGGCTAGGGCACGCGGCACACTCACTCGTCGGCTCGGGGACCCCTCGGTCTCGGAACGCCAACAATCCTCTTCTTTACCGCGTGTAGGCCTAGACTTAACTCCATTCGTTATTGTATTTGTACCACTTGCTCTTCTATGCCTTTATCTTTTCTCTTACACCCTTGTCCGTTATCGCCTTTGGCCCTTGCGATATTTATGTCTTCTACCTAAATGCTTACCTTAAACTTATCCTTTAAATCCTCCCCTTTCTTTCAACCCAGTTTGAGAGTTGCGAGTTACCTACCTCTCCCTTGATTTCTCTTCACTTCTTTTCGCCTTACAAGTGTTGTCTTAATTCCATCCTTTGCTGTGTTTTTATTTTCTATCACCATCACCTTGTCATCCATCGATCTTGCCTTGATACTCATCTTTATTCATACTCAAAAAAATCTCCGCTCTTCCACCTCAAATTGAGAGTGGCAGTTTACCTATCTGGCCCTTGGACGTACCCTCTTTTTTTCACTTACACGTCCTGTCTTAACTCCACCCTCTATGGTATTTATATCCTTGGTTCTTATACCCATTTACCTCCTCTTCTACATCCTTGTCCATTATTACCTTTAAACCCTCGTGATACCTATGCCCTTGCCCACATGCTTATCTTGAACCTACCCTTTAAAGCCTGCTCTTTTTCATCGCTGTTTGAGGATAATGCCTCACCTACTTCACCATTGATTGCTTCTCCTTCTTTGATGCCTCACAAGTTTTGTCTAAAATACATCCTTGGTTGTGTTTGTCTGTTATCACCTTAACCCTTGTCATCCCTTGATCTTTACCATGATGCTTATCTTGCACCTGCATTTTAAAGCCTCCTCTCCCATTTCATTTCAAGAGCGATGTCTTGCATATCCCGCTCTTGTTTATTCCCTTTTTCCTCTGTCGCGTTGCAAGTCTTGTCCTAACTCTATCTTTTGGTGTGTTTTTGCCTTTCACCTCCCTTACCTTTGTAATCTCTAGATCTTTCCATGATGTTATCTTATGCCTACCTTTTGAAATATCACCTTTTCCATCTCGATTTGAGAATGGTGTTTTACCTATCCTGACCTTGGTTGCATTCTCTCCCTTGTCGGTTACAATCATTGCTTTAGCTCCATACTTTACTATTCTCATGCCCCTATCCTGCATGTTTTATCGCTCCCCTTGTCTTTCGATGGCCTTATAGTAGTCTCCCATTTGTAAGGAAAGACCACCATTGAATTAAAAGGAACGTATAGCAACGAGATGTTTGTTGTTGTGTGCTCATGATGGTTATCCTTCTGCTATGACTGATTTGCTTCTTTGGAATGAGTGTTGATGTGTTGTGGCCCTTGGTCCGCAATGGCATCAGTTTCACTACAAAAAAAACCCTATAGCAATGTATTTATGCGTTGCTATAAGTCCAAATAAGTGTTGCTGAGCATAATACCAACACATAATTATGTGTTGCCTATATTGCCGTTGCTAGGTACTATTGCAACGTTTACATATACGTTGGTAAGCCATAACTATAAGCGTTGCTATGCTGCAACGGATATTTAGTCCCTACTCCAACGGTTACATGTGTTTGTACTGGCAATGACGAGTAGGGTAAGGCAACATTTTGATTGGATTTATGGTAACACATATATGTGTTGCAAGGTGGTTGAAGCATATAGCAATGGTAACATTTGTAATGGATTTGTGGCAGCACATACATGTGTTGCAAAGAATTAATCATTTATTAATAAAAATGATTATACAACAACATTTTCCAATAGTAAACAAGAAATAATTTTGATAATCACAGGCATAAACATGACAATAATGGACAAATAATTTTGCATTTAAATAAAATAATAGTCACGATTCAGCGTAGCAGAACTTAAAATAATCACCGCTTGATGTGTGTTCAAGTATTTTTGGGACAAAGATATAAACAACATATGACTCATATCCTAAACAAATCTGAAATTCATCGTAGTGAAATAAGCAAAACTATTTAAATGGAGGTAGTGATCCACGCCATCCGGTTTGAAATAAGTAGTCTTTGGATTCTGTAGAAATCTTGCAGCTTCGAAACTGAAAAGAAAATAATATAAGTTAGTGATCAACAACATTAATGTTTCATGATGTTCTATATTGTACCCGTGCATAAATTTAAATGGAGGTAGCCAATTATACACAAGAATCAAGTTAACAATAATATCATTGTTGTTGGACATCCCTGCGAGATCAATTGCCCCTGACGAAACAACCTAAGAACTGGATGTGCTACTGAATGTGTATAGACTAGAACAATACTGTACTCAACTCCAAACCACTCCCTCTCCCCAAAACCGATCTACACTGAATTGCATGTCTTGGTGATGCATGGATAATTGATGTTCCTTCTCCTCCTGTTCCTCCTCTTACTCCACCTATTCCCACATCTTAGGGGACAAAGGCAGCTTCAGATCTTCCTGAGTCAAAACATGCAACTGAGGAGCCAATACCTTGCTACATTTCAATGCATGTCCTAGTTCATACTTCTCCCAAAAGCAAAACACAAGCCATGCACTCTTTCAGTTCTCTCCTTACTACATCCCCTATTCTCTGCCACTCCTCTTACCACAGTCCCGTTGCTGACTCCCATCTTTGCTGGCAACACCCCTTTGTGGAATTTGCCTTTTCCTTTGTCAACAATCTCTAGTTAAACCTGGGCTAGCACCTCAAACCTATCCACTGTATGAGGTAATTGTGCCATAATAGGACCTTGCAACTCACTTCTCAACCCCTTCAAAAACTGAGTAACAAAAAATATCTCATCTAGTTCTAGATTGTGGATAGTAGTAGCATATCTCAACTCCTGAAACTCCTGTATATATTCCTCCAATTCTCATGTCTGCTTAATATTCATCATCTTTCTCATGGCCTTAGGATAAACATCAGCCCCAAACTTCTCCATCACTGCTTTGGCCAGACCTCTCCAGTCTCCTAATCCACCCTTCAGTCTGTACACCTGTAGCCAGCGTGCTGTAGTGCCTTCCATGTTCATGGATGCAGCTACCACCTTCATCGCCTCAGGGACATGATATAACCCAAAATAATCCTCACACTTCACCACCCAAATAGATGGGGCCTGCATCTAGACAACCAACCGAATTAGAACACTGATCTGCACCGATCTGCACTGAATTGCACTGATGTTGAAGTACCTTTACACATTGGACAAGCCTATTTAACATTGCGCCGAGCCAAACCAGAAATGTGCCTCTTCTCTAACCATCCCCACCCAAACTATGATAATTACATATTTTCATGAAGAAGTTTCAGTAGCTTGAAATGAAATATAGCTCATATGCAACATTGAACTGAAATTGATGAACAATAAGATAGCATTTCAGAAAAACAATTGTGGTGGACTCATGTTGATGATGCAAAAATAATTGAGCACCATGTGTTATACTATCATATATAGGAACATCGTAAACTTCTTAGGGGTCCAAGAGTCTAAAACAATAAACCACAATGAGGGGATTACAGTGAACTTACATCATGATATCATCCTGAACTGAGTTGAAGCGTCGTGATGTTGAAATGAGCATATATCAGTTTTTGTCGTCTTCAATCTGCACGGATAATCATAATATTGAAATTGATAGTAGTAGTTCGGAGTAGTAATGACTAGTTAAGTAAGAGGGTAGTTCATACACAACACGAAGGCCATGCTATAAGATTGTTGCCGACATCACCAATAACCTCCATGTTGTCGTATGGTCGAATCAAAGGCTCAATAGGCAGTATTACAAGTCTAACACGCACCATCCAAAATTCTCTGCCTAACTTAACTCCTCCAACTTTATGATTTGGGTCTCGACCAAGTACTGTGCCTAAGGCTACAGTCTTGGTTGGACATCTCCAGCTTTTTAAGAACACTTGTGCTCCAGTCTAGTAAACATGCTCAAGTGTATCAGTAAATACTTATGTAATGTGGGCACAATAATGGTAAGAAAATTTTGATTTTACCAATATTGACTCATCTGTTGGTCGGTCACCTGGAGTACCCTGATTTATGGACAAAAATATCGAATTAGTAAAGTGGATTTAAGAATATGAATGTACAAAAAATTTTGAGTCACCTTTTGTTTCATGCACCATAACCTATAACTAATGCATATTAGTAATGAAAACAATTCGATATACTTAACAAGAAAGTTGATTTTCACTGTCACCTTTGATGTGGTAGCACACTTGGTTTTATCAAAGGTAGTTGCAGATTGCATATCTTTCCTTTTTACCTATCATTACATCACAATGAGTATTCAATATTATTAACTTCAATTTAGTTATGCAACACCCTAGTGTACTGCCAATTAAAATGCATCTCCATTCAAGAATGAGTAGTATGTGAGATACCACTATTTACTCATGAACAATGAATACAATACATGGGTCGTGTGTTAGAAGTACCTGGTTCTTATATGCTTCTTCATTTAAGGAATTAGAAGTTGCTTCCTTGGTCATACTCTATATGTGCGAGACATCAATGTAAAGATAAGCAATCATGATTATGTATGTTGAATAAATTTATTGCATTCCCACCTTCGATGAATTAGCGAGCTTAGTATTATCGAAGGTAATGTCTCTTTCCATCTCAAATTGCCTTGTCTGCCAATATATTAACTTGAAAATGAATATAATAAAACATCACTTTGTAGGGCGTATATATTCCATGTATTGAAATTTTGATGTAGCTGACCTTATGGGTAGTGTCTAGTCTATCAGTTCGTTGTAATTTACCTTGCCTAGTATCAGCCACCTTAATCTTCTTTAATTCAATACATATTATTAATGTTTGCATTATACCATGAAATCTAGAAAGATGAGTTATGAGGTAGCAGAGGACCTTATGGATAGTAGAAGTATTTCTGAATGTTGGTTGCAAATCCTCGTACTCCTTTGCCTCTTGCTCTCTCTTTATGAAATACAAATTAGTAGTTTAGCAAAAAAATTATAGGGGGTATTGAGTAGCGCTACTTTTTGTTGGGGCTGTAGTTGTGGCTGCTGCTGTATATTGTAAAATAACTATGTTGTGTTGTAGAAACAGCCATAGCGCAGCCACAACAATCTGAAGCGAACAAGGCAATGTAATGCAATCATACCTGAGAGTAACTTTTTTCATTGTCCATCCTGAATTCTTGATTTTGTGGCTCAACATATACACGCTGATGAAAAATAACTACAAGATGAAGTAGTAGGTACTAAAATGTAAGAAAGTGCGGATGTGTAAATTCCATACAGATGCCTACTTTACGTTTTGAAGACGTTTTAAATTGATTCGCTGGAAGATCGTCCAAACATCCCTGTCATAGCAAACAAATAACCAAATGGATTAGATGTTACACATAGACCTACTGTATGAACTGATTGTGAAATGGAGTTCAATAATTTTACATGTACACTTTGATGCTGTTCGAAGAGTACACTCTTTTGTTGCAACTCTTGTATAGTAGCATCTTGCTTCTATACATGGTTTACGAGTTTTTCCATCTGAAGTTTCAAAGAGACGACATCTTCACTTGCTGTTGGGTCCAAAGATGTTACATGTAGCTGATTAAGACGTATTGATGTTGTCCCATCTAACACTTTGTTCGGGTTTGGAACAAGACCAAGGCCATGCACATGACCAGGCTTCTCTTCTCCTAATATCTTGTTTAGTGCATCTCCATTCCATGCAATCTTTCCTTGGCTAGTGTCTGCAAATTATGGATGCTCTGCTAACAGTTCCTTCAAATCATTCTTTTAAAAGGATTAAATTATTCAGCATGTCACAAGTACATAAAAATTTTGAACCAGTAAATATTTGTAGAAAATGGTACCACATGTGGATTTGTGTTCTGGGTAGGGTTTGCTTTGTGTGTGTGGATATATAAAATAGCCCTGTGAGGGTATTTCTTCTCAGGATCTTTTTCCCTCTGTTGGACATGTAAGGTAATAAAGATTAGTGACGAAAATATGGTTGTAAAAAGCATGTTCTTCACAAGTGTAGTTGGAACAGAAGTACCAAATCCTCTCTAGTCCGAGCGAAACTCTTTGTGCCGGCTGTATGGGTAGTCTTTTTTTTTCCACAGTTATCCGTATTCGCCATGCTTATATCCTACCATAAAATGATTACATAGATAATGTAATCGCAACTGACAAGATGCACAAGATAACTGATTAATGTAAAGGTAGCCATGAACCTTTGCTTTTGTGGTCACCCAATGATTCACAAGTGCAATCCACTGATCCGCAATTACCCCATGTGGAACGTTGTTGTAATTAGCTTCCAAACCCTTATGTGCATCATAATATATGGATTTTAAGTTAGATTTATGTTGCCTCCATCTCTCTCCAATGGTTTTTAGTACCCATTTTTCCATACGAGTAGGATAAAGGAATCTCCTCTGCATACAATATATAAAGACAATGGTAAAATTACCCTATGTATCATCTTCTAGATAATTACTGCAATAAATGTGTCATACCTTTACTTGCTTAAGTATATCCTCCTTATTTTTCTGCTCATTAGTCAATCTCTCTTTCTTACCTATCAAAAGCCTCCAATCCTTGTAGCTTAAGCTACACAAGTTTCCATTCCTGGCTACCATGCCAAGGAATTTTCCCATGATTCCTGCCTCTTCTCCAATTGGCTGGTCAAGTTCATTACAGTGTACTACAATCCTATGCCCTCTAGGAATATTCCACACTTGTAATAGTTTTGTCTTACCCCGCCTTTTCACCTCCACGTTTTCTCTATCCGGGGTCAAAATGCAAAAATAATGGAACAAATGGTTACAAATGGATGATTACGACTATTCTTAAAAAGTATGTTATCTTATTTCAGTACCTTCGTCTTCAACCTCAATGTCTGCATCCATATCAGTTGGGTTCTTTGAATTAGGCTCCATTTCAGAAACCTCACCACTTTGATGTCCACCTATGGCAAATGATTCTTCTTCCATCTCGCTATCGGATTCATGTGCAAGAGTTTTCTGTGATTTTGTTTGCCCTACATGGTCCTCTGATAGATACTCCTCATTGCTTTCAATGGTCTGCTTCCTCCTTCCCCTTGGCATCTCCACTACACAATGACATAAATTATCAGAGTTCTTGTGCTAGTGCTACTGCATTATTTGTGGACTAGCATACCGACTAACGACAAATACTGATATAACTCAGGTAGCAACTGTCGAGTAACTAGTATGCACTGAATTTTTATAACAATTTATAACATATGCCAGAAAATATTCTGTACTAGAATCCTATAACATATGACCCTAAGTGGTCAGATGAAATTACTGGGAGTCCTTTAAACCTAACAAAATGCTATCCCTGAAGCAAGGCAACCTCAACATAATTCCTGAATTTCATAACTAACTAGAAAAAATGCAACCCAAGAGGAGGGACCACTGCTAGTACTTAGGATCTGCAATTGTAGGTGACTTTAAAATAGTTCAACCTTTCACTGCACTTGCAAGATTTGAATAGTAGAAACTGTAGACAGAGAGTCAGTGGTTCTATCGGCAACAACTCCAACAATTCATATTTGTGCTACATTATTAACAACAATGATTCCAGATCCAATCCCAATAAAGAATATTCTTCTCGTTGGCTGCTAACCTTCTATGACTTGAGCGGCACGTTCCTGACGGCGGCACGAGCGCGAGGCGGGGGGCCGACGATGGCCCTAGCGGAGGTTCCTGACGGCGGCACGAGCGCGAGGCGGGGGGCCGACGATGGCCCTAGCGGACGTTCCTGATGGCGGCATGAGCGCGGGGCGGGGGGCCGACGATGGCCCTAGCAGACGTCCCTGACAGCGGCACGAGCGCGGGGCGGGGGCCGACGATGGCCCTAGCGGACGTCCCTATGGCGGCACGAGCGCGGGGCGGGGGCCGACGATGGCCCAAGCGCGGCGATGGAAGATGAAGCGGAGAGGAGCCCGGGTGAGGAAGATGAAGAGGAGAGGAGCCCGGGTGAGGTTATCTAGTTGAAGATGGAAGTTGCACGATGATTACGGAGGCGTTGTGAGATTTGCTTTAGCAGTAAAAAATGGAGGGAAATATTTTTGGAGACAGAGGTAAAATGGAGGGAAATACTTATTAGATGGAATTAAAAAGGAAGCTTTGCCGAGTCTAACTTCCATACATTGATAAATTATGGGTCATAAATAAAAATAATGTTTTTAAATTGATTATAAAATATTGACAAATATAATCTCTTATATATATATATAATATTACCGAGTGGGATTCTCCCAAAAGACCACGGCCGTCCATCTGATCGCTTGTTCTGAATCCTCCGTCAATCCTTCTATGTTCTCTCTCCCATCCTCACATCGTCGCCGCCTCGTACTGCACCCCCATCCCCTTCTCTCTCGTAGACTCACGAGGCCGTAGTCCACCCCCTGCCGTGGTGATGTTCGACCTACTGTCATCCCTGTTGTCCATGTCCTCGACCCCGTCAACGACACCCGTGAACTCCACGGCATCCTCTGGCGCTTGAGTGGAACTCCAATTCCTGTACCCCCTGCCCTGCTCGGCACAAATCGTATATATCATTTAATATCTAAATTAATATCTAAACCTTTGGGTGGAACTCCAATTCCTGTAGCTTGGTCGGTTCGCTTGATGTACGTAACCTGCACTTCTATGATTTTCCTATAAATTAAAATAGGTATAAAAAATTTCTGTCTATATATGAAAGCGGGTTCAAAACGGACTCTATCACGTTGTCCACGTCGTCTTATTTAATATTCATCGTCTGATCATATAGCAACGGTAGGCGTAAACGCGTCTCTCCACCTGCAGCTGGCGTACGCATCCGTTGCTCCTGGAAGCTTCGCGTTACGGCTGTTAGAGTTTCTTGCGTTTCAATCCCCCCTCATTGCGGCTTCGTAAAAGTGGTATCCCGAAGGTGCCAATTATATTCCTGTTATTATGAAAATATGAAAATTCATGAATCCAAATATGCTATGGAATTAACATGCCACAACCAGGCCACGACCAACATACCCTCCCATTCTGTGTCGAGATGTTGTGCAAGAAACAAACATTGTCCAGATCCTGACATTTGCTAATGATCTTATCAAACCTCGTTAAGAACTGCAAATGGTCCTATTTAATCGGATGCAGCATCTTCACCGCCACCTCTTAGTAATAATCATAATCCTCTGTCCTCTGATGACGAGTCGCTATCTAGACATCCCCAAATGGACCTCTCCCTATCTGGTGCAGGTTTAGCACACTCGGGTCAATCCATGGGCTTACTTAGCTCGAGCCAGAGAAAAAAACCGTTCGGTAGAGATCAGGAGCCTTCTCAAGAAGCATGTACTCGAATGCAACGGTGGGGTTTGAGCCAGGGCTTTGTCACGCCATTCCTGCAGAGTTAAATTCAGCTACACAAATCCAAATACATCATTCCGCAGAGAAGTGTCAACTCTTCACAGCATTCTAAGCATGTTTCTGGTGTTCTATCTAGTCACTGGTATTCTTTTATTCAGAATTTCAATGCATATACCAAACAGAGAAGAGTTACAGAGAAAAAAATTACAACTGGAGTAACTTATCGATCTAGGCTCTGCACAACAAACCATAAACACTTCACACTGCAACCCAGTTTCTTTTGGCTAATTTAGCTGGTAGGGTCTAGTTTTCGGTCCACCGTGCTCTACTTTTTTCCAGTGGAACAATCTCATGATAAGCATATTTACAACCAGGTTTTCCCCACCATGCTTTATCTTTTATTCGTTTCTAATGTTACTTTATATTGAATCGTTTCTAATGAGTAAGATTATGTGCTTGACTGGTTCTACCTCAGTAGATGACATGAAGAACATAAGAAACTCTATACTTACCTGGGTTGTCCATTCTGTCGAGTGTTGCCATTCTGTTTATGTAAGCTCAAGCCATTAAGTTTGTGTATGTCCATTCAGTCTTCTGTTTTCAGTCCATTTGTCCATTCAAATTTCTGTTTTCAGTCTACTGTTTTCGGTCCATTTGGACAGAAGCTAGGCACTCTAGAAAACAGAAGACATCATTTCAGCTTTTGGACAGAATTGAAGCCAACATTCACTGCAGACATTCAGTCCATTTGGTATGCTGTTTTCTGTCCAAACAGAAGACAATTGAAGCTGGGCAATTGAAGCCGACATTCACTGTTGTTTTCAGTCCATTTGGACAGCATTTGGACAGAACCTGGGCACTTCAGTTTCCAGCTTTGACAACAGAAAACAACATATCAGGTGGACAGCTTCAATTGTCCAGAAAACAGCATTTCAGCTTCATTTGGACAGAAAACAGCATGTCAGCTTCATTCAGTCTGTCCAACTCATGCTGCCCAGAAACTCCTGCTGTCCAGAAACGGAAATGAAGCTGCCCAGAAACGGAAATGAAGCTATCCAACTCATGCTGTTTGGACAGAAAATAGCATTTCAGCTTTATTTGGACAGAAAAGCATGTCGGCTTCATTTCAGTTGGACAGAAAACAGTTAACTGCTTCAAACAGAAGACAGTTAACACACATACATTATGAAGCTGTTAACTTCTGGACAATACACATACACACTGCTGGTTCACTGAAAACAGAAGACAGTTTCACACTGAATACACATACACACTGCTGGTTCACACATACACAGATTTGAAGCAACAGCAGAGTGACACCTTCCAAATATTTGTAAACTGGTACAGTTCACATTAATCACCATCTGTCTATACTTGCCAAAACATACAGAAACAGATTACAAGGTGTTCAGCATAGAGTTCACATTAATCACCATCGAAACAAAACTAACAGTCAGCACTAAGCTACGCGGTAGTTCAATGCCCTACAATTTGTCCTCATATTTGTACAAGAGATCTCCACACCATCTATCTATACTCCTAGTTCTCGCTGTTGATGAGTCTTGTTGTCTTGGTGCTTCGACAAGGAGCTTTGTCCAGGCTACGACCAGCGCCAATGGTCGAAGCGGTCAAGCAATGCTTCTTTCTAGGCTTGTATTTGCTAGGGAGATCTGCACAACAACAGGTTCTTGTGTAGTACTAGTGCAAATATAAGCATGTAAGCATGCAGGCCTCTCAGGAATGAAAAAAAATTCAGTTGTTCTTTCAGATTGATTTCAGACATAAACTTAATCCAGAACAGAAGACAGTTTCTTTTAGCTTGAAAAAAAACAAAATTCTGATTTGCTATGCAGTTCAGATATATGGAAAACAGTGAAATCTAAGGAAGTACTAGTGCAAATAGTTAAAGTCTTGATGACAGTCTACCTGTTCAGCTAGTTTGTTCTTGTGAATCTTTGCCTTGTCGAGGACCTTGACAGCCACATGATCCCTGGTGTCCATGTTGAATTCCATTGACATTATTACTCATTGTCTTCATCTGAATTGGGACAAGTATATATTGTTGCTGCATCTACAGTAATTCCTTCCTGATCTCGCTGAGTCCATGATTTTTTGTTATATGCATTATTAAATAGTTCTGCCACAGTACTGACATGATAGTGGTCACATTCTACATCATTCCATTCATCTCCCATGTCAAATACATCTCTAGGCTTCATCTTCATAACAACTGACCATCCTTCATTAATATGGTCATTTATGTAGAAAACTTGATCAACTTGATTGGCAAATACAAATGGGTCATCCTCAACCTTGTCACCTTTATGAATTTGATGAGAAAAGTTAACTAGGTTTAACCCATATTTATCTGTTTGCACTCCTTTACCTCTAGTCACATCGACCCATTCACATTTGAACAAAACCACTGAAAATCTACTGTAATAATCGACTTCAATTATATCAATTATCCTTCCATAGTACATAATATCTCCAAGAATAGGGTTACTATCAGCCGCAGAAGAATAACTTGATGTCTTTGCATTAACAACAACGCCGCTATTCTGAGTTGCCTTGTCATACCTTTTGGATCTAAATCTGAAACCACGAATGTTATATGATCTATGACGTTTTGCTGAATCTAGGGGCCCTCGAGCTAACCATCTAATGTCTTCATTGATGGTATCACTTCCATTTGTTTCCTCCAGGTGCAGGATCTGTGTATCGTAAGAAAAACATAGTTTAAATACTTATAATTATAACCATTGCGATACTAAAATCCTATCCACATACTTACATGTTCTGTAAACCAATGAGGGAATTCTTAATTCTGTAGTTGTTCAATTGCTTTTGGAGTTAGGCGACGTTGGCTTCTTTTCCTTTTCAAATGACTTGCATGCTCCCTACTTAGTATTTAACACAAAATTACAATAAAAATATGGAATAAATCAAACAGTAAGTATAGTATCTTACTTGAGGTAAGGAATCATAGCTTCACAATTAAAAAGTACATATCTATGCACTTGCAATTTCTCAACCTCAGATAAAATGAAATTTGATGATTTTCCTAAAGCTTTCCCAGTAGGAGGAAACAAAGAAGAAGCATGTCCAAACAAGCTGGAAGCAAACTCATCTATTGTATCATCATTCCTTGATGGTTTGTTATGTTTAGTCGAGAAACCATCGATGTACCTAGAACAAAACACCATGCATTCATCTGCCAAAAATGAATTTGCAATACAAGCTTCTGGATAAGTTTTATTACGAACATATGACTTTAGCTTTCCTAAGTACCTACAACACAAACAAAATAACTAAATTATTAGATTGAACAACCAAAATATTTGTATAACGAATATTGTTACCATAGCTCATTAGTACCTCTCAATATAATACATCCATCGATAATTGACTGGTCCAGCAATCTTACATTCAGCCACAAGATGAACTATTAAATGAACCATCACCGTGAAAAAACCAGGAGGAAAAACCATCTCCATTTTGCATAGAGTAATAATAATAGATTTTTCCAAATGGTCCAACTCATCGACACGGAGAACTTTTGAACATTTCCCTCGAAAAAATGCAGACAACTCAAACAGTAGTGCTGTAATATCATCTAGAAGAATCCCCCTGGAAGCAATAGGCATAAGTTGTTGCATCATGACATGACAATCATGAGTTTTTAGACCAACAATTTTCCCTTCCGCAACATTAACACATGTTGCTATATTCCTACAATACCCATCAGGAACTGTTATTCCTCGAAGTACTTTACAGAATGCTTGCCTCTCACTTTTATTCATAGCATATCTTGCTGGTGGCAAATACCATTTGCCGGAAGGTTTCTCTTGGGGTGCAGGTCTTGTCTAATGTTCATGTCTTGTAAATCTAGACGAGATTTGAGATTATCTTTTGTCTTTCCATCTAAATTGAACAGTGTACCATGTAGATTATCAAAAACATTCTTCTCAATATGCATCACATCAAGATTGTATCTCAGAATATTATGATCCCAATATGGCAATGTGACAGGCTACTTACATACTTGTAAGTTTTAGAATTCTTAAAATCCCCTAGTGAAATTATGTTAGGCAAAATCGAACGATCATAATAGGTCATAGGAGCTGATCTTAGCTCTGTTGTTCCATCAAATGAATCTGCATCAAAATGATAAGGATGGTCTTCATCAAGCCATTGACGGTGTCCCATAAAAGATGACTTACGACCGTGCTTTAGACGTTTGGTCCATGCATTGTCACCACATGGCGGGCAAGCAAATTCGCCATGAACCATATGTGATGAGAGCATTCCTAAACTTGGCAAGTCACTTGTCTTCATTAAAACAGCCCCACGCAAATTAAATAGTTCATCTCTCGATGCGTCATATGTGGACATGCCATTCTGAAATATATCTTTCAGGTCCTCCAATAGTGGTTCCAAGAACACATGAATTTTGTCTCCAGGACTTTTAGGACCAGGAATCAATAAGGACAACATAAGATTATGATCTTTCATGCATAACCACGGAGGTAGGTTATATACTGTTAAAACTACTGGCCAACAACTATGAGTACTGCTCAACATCCCAAATGGATTAAACCCATCTGTAGCCAACCCAAAACGAATATTGCGAGAGTCTGATGCAAAAAATGGGAACTTTTCATCGAACCTGGTCCATACGGGTGCATCTGCTGGATGACGTAATGCACCATCCTTTATGCGCTCTTCATCATGCCACCTTATGAGAGGTGCTATATCCTTGCACATAAACAATCTTTTTAGCCTATCTTTAATAGGAAAGTATCGCAAAACTTTGCAAGGACTAGCTTTCCTTCTTTGTTTCTTTATTAAAACCGACTCAGGTTGCATACCCTTCCACCGTGAGGCCTTACAGGTAGAGCAGAAATCATCATCTTTTTTCCCTTCCAATATAGTTGGAAATTATTTGGACAAGCATGAATGTCCTCATACCCTAATCCAAATTTTGAAATAATTTTTTTGGCTTCATAAAAATTCTTGGGGAGTTGTTGTCCATTTGGAATAGCCATACGAAGAATGTCAAGAAGATCACCAAAAGATTTATCCGTCCATTTGTTCATTGATTTTATATTAAATAGAAGCACCAATAAAGTCAGAATTGTCAACTCACATCCTGTCCATAGCAGCTTATTGGATTCCTCAATCATCTTATAAAACTTTGCTGCATCCAAACAGGACCCTTTCGTAGGAGCATTGCCATCAACCATAAGTGTGTCATCATACATGTGTTGTATTGTATCATGAATCATTTGCGTCATATTAACTTGTCTTTCGTTACTACAACTATTTTGACCCATATTATTATTTCCATGCCCAGAAGTATCTCCATGAAAATCCCATTGGTCATAATTCTCAAGTATCCCATTGCACACCAAATGCTCAAACATAACATCACTTGGCTGCACAGTAGTGTGCACGCATGACTTACAAGGGCAATAATTCTTGCTTCCTTCAGGTTTATCTTTGAATGCAAATTCTAAGAAGCCTTTTACACCGGCTACATATTGAGCCGAGCCTTTAGAACATTGCAAAAGAAGCTTCACCACCTCTAAATCCATTATGAAACTATAAAAAATACTGATGTTAATTCTACTATAAAAATCTAAAACTTATTTCTCAATTGTATTAGTATATTGATTTCTAGATGTCTACAAGTAACACAATAGCTCAAAATTATATTTACCCAGCTAGTCTATACATAAACAAATATCATGTTTTAGATATGTTCAGAAAATTTTCCATACCTTACTCTTCTGATTGTTAGAAAGTCGATAAATAATGGTACTAGTTCAACCTTTCATGCACTCCCTAAGAAACTGAGACCCGGCTACTGGTTCGAAGCGCATCCCTAGTGTTCGTCGATCGGAGGCAACAAGAAGAGGAAATCAAGAAACGTATCGGATGATGATTGGCTTCTCCCCCTCTGACTTATGCCGTTGTGCTGCTAGGAACTATGTAGGGAACTATCCAGAATATCCACGCCACCAGGGAATTCGATGAAGGGAAGAGGAGCTATGGCACACAGAGACGAAGAGAAGATGAGCGAGGGCGCACAGAGACAAAGGGAATAGCGACGACGCACTGACCTCCCTAAGATCTGCGACGGCGCACAGGACCTTTGCCTGACTCTATGACAACGGGGAAGAAACCACAAGCGGCGAGGAATCCAATGGGGAGACGAGCAGAGCGGGAAGAAGGAAGAGCTCAGGTGGAACCCTAGCGTACCTCCGGTGTGGGACCTGGATCCGTTTTGGAAGAAGAACGGGAATGGCCGGATGGGGCTCCTACGGGCCAGGTCGGGCTCCACCGCGTTCAGAAGATAGAATAAGTAAAATAGAAACACTTTCCTATCACAACTCGTCAATAGCTCATTTGGTTACTAAAGCACAGATTATGGTATGCCCATAGGTTAGGTTGCAGGATCAAATACCAGGGTATACTATTTTGTTTTTTGCAATATCAGTTTTCTATAAATTTTTACGGTGTACATAAAACAGTTGTGTAAATTTGTACAGTATGTATAATTACAATAGTAATTTTCTACAGTAGTTATACTTACAATACTGTATGGATTACCTTGCAACATATATAAATCATGCCTATGGTGGCTACAAATCTAATCACTTAATGGTTTAATTGCAACATACAATAACTACACCGATGATATTTGCAACACATAATAAGTGTGCTCTATGCTCGTTAGCAACACATAACACTTGCAACACATAATATGTGTTGCTTTGTGCTCCTAAGCAACACATAACACTTGCAACACATAATAAGTGTTGTTATATGCTTCCTTGCAACATATAAAACCATGCGTAGCTACAGGGTTGTTCTGTTGTAGTGTTTGCTAGGTGAGTGTCATATATTTAGGTAGTTGGGTTCTCTCCCCTGCTCTCTCTAATCCGTCTATACTTACCTTTTTCTCTCTATTCTTTTCTCTTGCACCTGTCCATTTGGCAACCTCCAACTCCTCCAAATCAGTCAAGATCAGAGTTAGCATCATCTTCATCAAGTGCATATCAACGCTTCCGTTAAGGGGGTTAGCCGCTAACCCCAATGAAGACAATGCAATCAACATCAACCAACAAGATCAGAGTGGCGCAGCGAAAGCGTGTGTGGGTCCTAACCCACAGGTCCAGGAGGTCCTCAAGAATTGCATCAATCGGTCTCAAGCATCTGATGGTCAAAGCAACCAATCCACAAGTCAAGCCGGCGGAGTCAAAGTTGAGTTAGAAAAAGCTATGAAAGACTAATGAATCAATCTCATTTTCTTGCTAGCCTCTTCTTGAATCTCGAGGACGAGATTCTGTTAAGGGGGTTAGGGTTGTAACACCCTGAATTTGGGGGTATAAAATTCCTTTTCTAATATCCACCAAATTCAGGTGTTACTCTCTCAGTTCTTCGCTTACCTTTCTCTTTTTCCTAAAAATGGAGAATTATTTTGTTTTATAATAGCGTAAACCTAGTGGAATGAGCCCTAGAGGCACTTTGGTTGTTGCATTCATGTCGTTGCATGGTGTTTCTAAGTGTAAAATATGTTTGAAACATGTTAACATATCTTATAGAAGCGCTCGGTAAATTTTCATATTTTTCGGAATATTTTTCTATTTTCCGAAAACCAAAATCTATTTATTTGAGGAACTTAAAAATGTTTTTAGAAATTCTAACTATGTTTTTTGAGTTCATTAGGAGCCAAAACATTTATATGAATTTTTATGGAATTTTTGAAAGCATATATAATATTTTGAGCACAAAATATGGATTTCTAGGCTTTTTTTGAATTTTAAAAATAGTAAAATCCGAATTTTAACCGAATTTTCATCTCATCCAAACCCTAGATATATATACATGTCCGGCTTCATCTCTTCGAGCCCGATCCAGATCGCGAGACGGTTTATCCAAATCCAATCCCTAGCTCCCGGTATTGCTCACCGAAGTTCGAGGCGGTTCCAACTCCGGCGAGCAATTACTCCCAATCCGTGCATCGTCTGCCGAATCCGAGGGTACAGCTACGTTCGTCTCGTCGAGGGCTTCGTCGCAGCGCGTTCAGTTCGTCGATTGGATCCCCGAATCTCCAGCAATCGATAGATTTCCTCTCGGCTCCGGCGAGGATCTTCTTCCCCGGTGAGAAACCTCCATTGTTGCACCTATGGTTTTTTCGTTTCTTCGTTTTCCTGTTCGTGCAGAGCTTCTCTCACTCTCCCCTCACCTTCCCCGACGGAGGCACCCCTCCCCCCTCTGTTTCCCCTCCCCGGCGACGCCCCTTTCCCCCTCCCCGGCGGTGGCGGCGGTGGCCGGCGGTGGCGCCCGCGTTCCCGTGCTCCCGCGCCCGCGCGCCCCTCCCCGGCGGCTGTGGCCGTGCCCCGCGCGCCCGGTGCGGCAGCGCCCGGCCGGCCCGGTCTCGTCCTCCTCTGCGCAGCCCCCTCCTCTTTCCCTCCTCTCTCTTCCATGGATGAGAGGAAGAAGATGAGAGGAAGAAGACGATGGCAGTCTCGTAAATTTAGTCTGCGCGAATTACAGTATGGTTTAAAACATTCATAACTTTTGCGTTTTAAACCCGATTCGATCCATTCAAGTTGCGTTAGATTCGTATTAAAATTATCTTAATTTAGATATATTTATCCCAATTTTTGCATATTTTATTTAATTTAGTTAAACGTTTGTTTAACCAGTGGCTACTAGAACGACGTTTCGATTTAAAAACCTAATTTAGGAATTCGATTTGCGCATTTATAATTAGTAACCAATATGATTAACCTTAACTAAAATGTTATTTATTAATAATTATTTAGTTTAATCACGTTGTTTATTTATTAGTTTCGCATGTCGGTCCATGCATGCCGCGGTGCTGTTTCGCGCACGTCGTCGCGTGTCGTTCGCGAGTGTCGCGCGTGTTGTTCGCACGCGTTGTCGTATACCGTTCGCGTGTGTCGCGCGCCTTGCTGTGTGCCGTTCGCGTGTATCGCGTGTTGTCCGCGCGCTAAGTCGTTTGTGTTCGCGCGTTGCGCATGTCGTGTTTGCACGTCGTGCATCGTTAATTCGTCTTGCTTAGAATCGCTCATATTCATTAAGTTACTTGCTTAACTGTCAAATATTTAAATAGTAAGTTAGTAAAAACTAAGTAGTAGTATTAATTTACATTTGATTAATATCTATTAATATAGAAATGTCGGATTAAATGTTCTAATTAGTACTTGTTTAACGTAAACGCGCTAACCCCTCGACCGTAGCTTCGACTATCGTCGTTCTTTTCCTCGCGTAACCGTAGAGGCGCTCTCTATTTTATATTGCTCGCTTTTATAACATTTTATCTTGTTTGGTGTAATGTTCTTATGCACATGTATATGTTTGTTTGTTTGTGCTTGTTCGTCTTCGCTTCCGCGTTGCGATTAGATCGCGATTCGTTTCTGAGCTTCGAGGAATCGACGATCAAGCATAGCGACCAAGTGATCGAACTCTTCGAGTTCTACGAGATCGAAGACCCTAAGCATCTGTTTGGTGAAGGTAAGTGTCCCTTGACCTATCTCTGTCCTATACATTCTTTAATTCACCTCCCGCATTACACATTTATACCTAAGGATTGACTAGCTTTTGTTATTCATGTCCTTGTTTACCTATTTGGGTTGGATTATTATTGCTTAGTCTTATGCTATTGCTCAACTCTAATCAATGAACATGATGAGAATTATCAATGATACGTTGTTTTCCCCTCTTTTATAATGATGTTATACTTGTGACCTTCAAGGGGGCTCGAGCGGTTTCTCGAGTGCCTCTCCGTAAGGACCTGTTCGTTGGATGACCGCCCGGGAAAACAGTGCAACCATGAGGGTGGAATGGGACGCCCTTAGCTGAATAATTCGAGGAACCGGGGTGTAGTTCGCTTCGCCGTCGTGCCGTCAATGGGGCTCGGTGTATGCGGCTCGCTCTGCCAAGGTTGATTTGTCCCTTGGGGAGGAGTGCGGTACATTTAGGAAACCTAATGGGCGGCTACAGCCTCAGGGAATCTTTGTAAAGGCTACGTACTGATGCCCTGCTGGACCACCTAGGTAGTGGTCAATGGGGAGTAGCTCTCTTCGGGCAGAAAGGGAATCACGGCTTGTGGGTAAAGTGCACAACCTCTGCAGAGTGTTTGAAAACTGATATATCAGCCGTGCTCACAGTTATGAGCGGCCAAGGGAGCTCCAGTGATTAGTGGTACTTGATCAGAGGTGTTCGGATTTGCAGGTGGCAATGAGATTGATGGTTTTGGTATTGATTATGGTAATGGTAAGTGGTATTCTTTCCGTTTGGAAGGAGTACGTTTGGATTAATAACGTGGGTTAATTCTAAAACTTGGCTTTCTCTACTAGTAATAATAATCTGACTAATTAAAAGCAACTGCTTGACTTACCCCCACATAAAGCTAGTCCACTACAGCCAAACAGGACACTTGCTGAGTATGTTGATGTGTACTCACCCTTGCTCTACACACCACCCCCCCCCCTTCCCCAGATTGTCCGCATTGCAACCACTGCTCAGGAGAAGATGAAGCCGTGGAAGGAGACTTCCAGGAGTTTCAAGACTACGACGAGTTCTAGGCATGGGTTAGCGGCAACCCCCAGTCGGCTGCCTGTGAAGGCCGCGTTTATCTACGTTTCGTTTTCGCACTTTGATTTATTGTAAAGACTATGTGGATGTCTTGGACATCATGATGTAATCGACTATTATTTCCCTTTTAATACTATTTGAGCACTGTGTGATGATGTCCATGTTATGTAACTGCTGTGTACGTGAATTGCTGATCCTGGCACGTACATGGTTCGCATTCGGTTTGCCTTCTAAAACCGGGTGTGACAACAAGGCGTCGACACAAACATATGTCGGCAAAAGTCTGTCCGATGGCAAAGATATGTCTGTCAGCAAAAACATAAACATTAGCAACAGATATTATGTCGGTAGATCTATGTCTGCCGGTAAATCTTTTTGCCGACAGCACTTTCGCCGACACACATTGTCTGTCGCCAAAACTCTTTATCGACAGACTGTGCGACATTATTTAGGTGTTTTACCATCAGACAGTCTGTGGGCAATATTGTGTAAGGCTTACCAAAGAGGATGGTTAAAGCTGAGCATTGCTTTTAAAGTTGGTCAAAATTTTATTAGCAGTTACTAGGTATAAGTAGATACCAACCCAATTAAGTAAGAGATCAGAATTAATAACAACACCCACAATGCAATGCAAATGACAAATTGAATTTAATTCCATAATTTAATCATGTGAGTATTCGAGTCGCTCATGACCATGAGCACGACTGATATACCAGTTTTGCACTCTACAGAGGTTGCACATCTTTACCCACAAGTCGTGTTACCCATTTGCCACGGGGTTCATCGGAACCCATACACCTCTTCCAAGGAAGCGAGGCAGCCAGGTAGGGTAGCACTACGAGGCCTTTACAAAGTTCCACTAGTTTGAGAAACCCCACTATGGATTTAGGAAGAAGGAAGCATAGGAATCCCTCGTCCGAAAAGCTTTACAGACAATTCAGCCCAAGAACCTCCCTATACTCTAGCAGCGACGCCTCCCCTCTTGCTCCTTCCGGGTAAGGTAATCTCTCCCTAGCTTTCCTAATTACTTGGCCAAGGGCGTCCCATTCCACCCTTGTGGTAGCACTGTTTTCTCGGATGGTTCTCCATGTTCCAATTAACAATATGATCTTATCATGAACAATAATTAAACAACAATATAATTGGAACATGATCATAATAAAACATTAGTTTCCCAAAACTAGGTAGAGCAATAGCAAATCTACCCAATAATTCATCTATTTGCAAGGTGGAGGATAAACAATGCTAGGAAAACTTATTAGGTCCTATCAAATTAACCTGAGCATATCACAGTGATTAACAGAAATATTATTAGGTAGAGAAAAAGTGACCAAGGGCACAACTTGCCTTAGACTCGAGATTCCCAGGTACTCAGTTGGCCTTCAAGTGATTCATAACCTCGCTGCTACTCGTAGCAATACAAACAAACATGGTATATGCAAAATTAATATCACACCAAACATAAGAACAAACTGCATAATAATGTTCTACATGTCGTAACGAGAACCTAGGTTCGAGAACCACTAAATTCGGAGTTACAGTTAAAGAGTTACGATTTTCTGAAGATTTAAATGTTGGGTACAAGAGAAATTAAGTGCACAATTTTATCCTAGATTTCATAACAATATAAAGTTACTAGGTAATAAACAATATTGATATGAGATTAATGCAACTGGAATGGATCAAAAAGGAATTAAGATGAATTAATTATGAATTAAACAAGTTTCTAGAATTATTTATATACTAGAAAACATTTTCTGTTTTAATTCTGAATTTCTTTAAAGATTCTGGACCGTGGAGACAAAAACACAGTAGGCCAGGGGTTGTTTTATAAAAGTCAGGACTCGACTGAAATTAGTTTAACAATAGGAGGGGACTGCGGGTTGATTCATCATTTCCTCAGGGGTTCATACGCAAAATGGCGCACGCGAAGGGGTATCCTCCAACCCCAGCCGTCCGATCTGCTTCCACGGATCAGATTAGATCATGCGAATAACAAAAGCGGTCAGCCACCCTGACCGCCAGATCGCCGATCGACAATCGATGAGCAACCACGCATTGTACCAATCTACGCCCTCGATTACCGATCCCCTGGCACGGATCAACCCCGCGTAGGGGTAAGCGCGCATCAATTTTTGGCCGTCGATCAGAGGATCCACGATGGTCGCTCTATCTTTCCCCACGGCGCCCAACCACGGCAGCGCACAGAACCTACGAGTTGGCGGCCCTGGCCGGAGCACGACAACCCAGTGCCCCTAGTGCCTAAACTCGCCACCCATCGGTGCATCACATATAGCAGGACAAGGCGAACCACAGGGGGAAAGACCCATCAATGATTAAGGTTGTGGCAGTGCTGACCACATGCAGGGCGACCCAGCGGCGATGAAGAAGCTCCGACGAGAAATCACGGGTCCCCTGGACCGCAATTCCCATTAGGCGAAGCCCAATGCGCCATCCACGCCACATGGCGAAGCTCCAGGGGCTGGTTCCAGCAGTCGGAGCGAGGCGAAGCACGTGATCGACGATGGAGGTAATCCTCTCAGTTTCACCCCAAATTCCGCCAGCTACTGGTGGCTTGCTAGGTTTGCCGTTTGAAGAAACCAGACGTTGGCGGCCACATATATAGGCGTGAGATGCGTGTCCCCACTGGAGGAGTCCACGCAACGCCAGCCGAATCGGCCCGAGATACACGACGGCGACACAATGAAACTGTTGAAGTTTGAGGTCAGCGTGGGAGATGGTCCTGCCTAGGGGGACCCACACATCGGTGTCCCAGGCGAAGTGTGCGCGCCTGCGCCTGCGGATGACTGCCCCCTAGGAGGCTGGGCCCACATGCCAGTGAGGTGATAACAAGGTGTGAGGATGAGTGGCTAACACCCGGGCCCCGCCTGTCGGAGCAAGGATGAGCCAGGCATGAGACTTGGTGCCCAGCTGCCACTACCCAAACGGGCCCACATGTCAGCGCCATGAGGTGTATGGGCTATGCTGGCGGGAAAGAAGTGGACGGGCCGAAAATGAAGTTTCCAGCCCAGCTGGGTTTTATTCTCTTTTTCTTTTCCTTTTTGTTTTGTATTTCTTTTGAAATTCCATTTTCAAGGATTCAAACCAAGTTTAAACCCTTGTTTTGAACATCAGACTTAAAATCCACAATTAAGTCCTGTTGGGGGCCTTCGGCTTCCGAAGGTCCTCAAAAACGTGATTTAATAATGTTTCTGGAGTATAATACATAAGCAGGTACCTTCGGACATGGACCTTTCGGACTTGAGTCAAAATCACTGTATGAAGAAACACAAGGGGAACGAAGGATGGAACAGAGCCGAAGCTGTACGCAAGGGAGCTTCGGCACGATGGCAGGAAAAAGGAAACCGACTTAAAGAGGAAAAGGCTATCTAGACCCCGATGAATTACTATAGAGTTATTATCAAATGCAAAGGGCCTAGATGTAATTTTACATGGGCTGCGATCCGTGCCTATAAATAGATGAACAGTACTCCCGTACAGTTCACACGGACTGGACATTTGCTTTTGCGTCACGATTGTATTTTTACTTCCTTCAAGCCGAAGGTACACTTGTAATAAATCATTATATTTACTTATTCATGATAATAACACAAAAATAATACAATAATGATAACATATTTGATTGTTCGTATTGTTCATGTTTCATATAAACCCTTCTTCATTTTTATATACGTCGTACTTACGAAGGTACGCTTTCTGTAACCTTCATCCGAAGAGTCGTTATATCCTAAGGGAAATAATGCTTCGAAGGACGAAGGACTTTAACATTTAACATTCTTTATGTTGCCTTGTTCTTAACTCATAGCATTTGAGAACAAGTCCCCAACATTGGCGCCCACCTCCGGTGAACCCTTTTCGACTACCTTCGGCAAGCATCGACCTTCGTCATGCCGCCAAAGAAAGTTTCAGCAACAGGAGCTGCCGCTTTGCAGCCGCTGGACCCGAATCAGGAGACCCTTTCTCTTCGGGAGGCCCAAAGCCAGAAGAGGAAGGCCACTAGTCCAACGCTTCAGGAGGACGATTTGGACCAAGAAATCAGGAATATGGAGATGCTGCATCAACAAGTGCAAAGGAAGAAAGAAAAGATGGCCCGGCTAGCTGACCTACAAAGGCAGATAGACGAAGCCTCTGAAGAAGTTCGTCATCTTACGCAAGATGAGCAGAACCGGAGGCCCCAATACAGAGAGCTTCACCAAGAGGGCTTCGTCAACGAGGATGATTGGTATGAGGATTTCCATCATGGAAATTTTGCTTTTGATAATGCTTCTCCTCTGTCAGTAGAACTGCAGGCTACACCTTGGCCCCCGTCTTACAAACCACCTTAGCTCCCAATGTATGACAGACACTCAGATCCGAAGCAATTTCTGATGAGCTACGAAGCAACCATATCTTCATATGGTGGCAATACTGCAGTCATGGCGAAATCCTTCGTCATAGCAGTCAAAAATGTTGCACAAACCTGGTACTCTTCTCTTCGACCAGGAACAATTACATCATGGCAAAAGTTGAAGGACATGCTCA
Organism: Zea luxurians; assembly: GCA_029449295.1. Classification (NCBI taxonomy): domain Eukaryota; kingdom Viridiplantae; phylum Streptophyta; class Magnoliopsida; order Poales; family Poaceae; genus Zea; species Zea luxurians. Next base: position 14,994,606 of record JAOPSE010000023.1, on the reverse strand, counting down.
TCACTAGCTTCCAAGGGTTTTAGACGAAGCCGGTCACTGCTCAAGCATTGTTCCAGTGCACTCAGGATCATGAAGAATACCTTTAGGCGTATGTCCGAAGATTCTTACGACTGAGGGCACAAGCGCCAACGGTGCCTAATGAAATTGTTATTGAAGCCATGATTAAGGGGCTTCAGCCAGGACCTACAGCCCAATATTTCGCCAGGAAACCCCCTCAGACCCTAGAGAAACTGCTTCAGAAGATGGATGAATATATCCGAGCAGATAATGACTTTCGACAAAGAAGGGAGGAGGCCTATAGGTTCTCTGAAATGACCAGGGGCTTCGGAGGGAGAATCCACCCTAGGTACATCAGATCCATCCACTCTACTCAGAATGACGACAGGGGAAGTCAACAACAGAGGCCGCGGTATTCCTCTCAAGCTTCGGGACAGCAATAGAACTATTCCCGGCCCCCAGCTCAAAGGGGCAGAGGCGCCAGGGGCTTCGGAGGAAGGTTTGGTGATCAGCCCAGGAAAATTTATTGCCTATTCTGCAGTGAGGACAAGGGCCATACTACCAGGATGTGCCATGTCACCATCCAGAAACAGAAAGAGATAGCAGAAGCTGCAGCCCAACAGAGCCAGCCGAAGCAGGTTATGCATACTGCTTCGTACCACTCACCATACATTCTAGAGTATGTGGGTAACCATCCTGCAATTTCTGTTGCTTCGGCAAGCCAATCTCAGGCATCTTGGCAACAGCTCCCACCTCCACCACCAATGCAACCGGCTTATCCCCAAGGCCAGCAGCCAAAAGGGAGCCGGCACAATCACCAACAGCGAGACCTCAGGGAGCAGTCCAAAGCTCGCACAGTCAACAGTACTGTGCCAGAATCGAAGCACATCTACTAAGATATATCCTACCTCTGAAACAACTTTTACATTTGTTATCATTTACCTTTTCAATAAAGAGCAATCATTGAAAACTTAGTTCTTTTGTTGTTTTCAATTTATTGTAATAGCTTCGTCATTATCATAATGTAATATACCTTCTTCAAATATCGACGAAGTTCCAAAGGTCTTGACGAAGCAGCAAGAAGTTGTTTTAAGGAATGCATTGCAAGTTTTTGTCGAAGCAACAAAAGTCGTTCTTAAGGGAACGCAGCGTAAGTTTTCTGCTCAAAAGTCGTTCCAAAGGGAATGCAGAGCTTACAGCGAAAAATAAACGCTGATACCGCTGAAATAAAAGGCGAAGAAGCTCCTAAGGGAGGCTTACAGCGAAAAATAAACGCTGATACCGCCAAAATAAAAGGCGAAGAAGCTCCTAAGGGAGGCTTGCAGCGAAAAGTCAACGCTGATACACCGAAAAATAAACGGTGAAGCCGAAAAGTAAACAGCAAAGAGATTGTATTCTACTGTGAGGATGTGTGTGTACCTTCGGAACAAATGTCATCATTGCATATCATAGCATCATCACATCATTCGCATAAAAATGACATCATACATCATATTGCATCAATGGCACAAGAAGGGGAATACAATGATAATCTTCGGAAATTGTTTTCGAAGAAATTATGCCAAGGCACAAAATAAAGTTTGAAGAAGTGCAGTTTCGCCAACTTTAGCATCGGGGGAAATCTATTACTTACGAAGCATATTATTTTCACGAATATGGATATTCCTTACGAAGCATGAAAAGAAGGGAAGGTGTTTTTTTCGCCGAAGGCTCAAAAACGGTATGTACGTAAAGTTTCATGCATCGTAAAGAATTGAATTATAAACAGCTTATATATTACAATCAAAATTATAAAATATTACACACATTGTCTAGCAAATATTACATTCCAAATGTCTTTACAATAACAGCTAATCTTCTTTTAAAACTACTTCTGCAGCTTCGTTTAATAGTTGATCAACAACTTTATCCATAATAGCTTCGGCCATTTTTATAATTTCATCATCCACCTTTGCTTTGGGGTCCGCCAATAGCTCCATGGGCTCTGGGGGAGGAGATAGTGCGGCTGTGATTCAAAGCGTAAATAAGTTCGAAGTCATAAAATTAGAACATAAATTCAAAAGCTGTTAATCAATACTTATTTGCCTCTCGAGATCCGCAGTTTTCTCAGCGGCCTCTGCTGCTTCTCTAGCATCATGAGTATCTTTTTCACTTTTTCTTATAATTTCTTGAGCCATCTCCCGACCGCCATTTTCCCAGATGTCGGTGAAAATTTTTCCACCAACCAAGCTTGATTCGGCCGAGGGGTCTTTTGTATCTTCAATAGATAAGGCAGCCTCGGTTTGCGCCAAGGATTTCACATGTTCGCAGCCTATCCTCTCCAAGATAGCGGCAATCCCCCTAGCACCCGAGAAGGCGCATATGTCCCCATGGCCACTCAAAACTTCCTCAAAAGCTTTAGCTTCATGGTTGATCCATTCAATTGGGCCCTCGGGATCGCCCCTTATGAAATTCTCCTCGCTTGAGTATGCGCCAACATTGGCGAAGCTAATTTTTATTCTCTTCACGCAATCCATAGATTTCTCAAAACATTTCTCCTTGGACATACGAAGTTCTTCAATATTTTTCTCTAAACGATTTGTCCTTTGTTCGCTAATTTCTCGTTTAGCTTCGGCAACAGCATATTTTTCTTTAGCTTCGAATAGCTGTTTTCGAAGATCCTCGATTTCGTGTTTCTGAGCTTCGGCTTGGGCTTTGGAAACAGCTTCGTCTTCTTTTATTTTGCTCAACAATGTATATAGTATTTTATCTTTTTCAAGACCTTCGTTCCTTAGTTTAATTACTTCGGAACGAAGGTTGTTCAAGGCTATAGTACACCCTTCATCTTCGGCATCTTTTTGTGCCCTGAGGGCATTACTAAGAATAAGGCCCTGCAAAAAATGCGGTATTAAGTGTAAGCAAATGGAATTTTTTTAAATACAAAAATCTCATTTTCTCACCTTTAAACTATTGTATGCTAAGCTGTCAGCCAACTCATCTTTTGATAACACCGAAAGCCCGTCTTCTAATGTCGGGAATCCGAAGCTCTTGCTCATCTCCCGGCAGACAGAAATCTCCTTGCTATCTGGGAGACAATACAAGAAGTCTTCTTCTCCGCTGCCGTTGAATATCAACGCCACTTTTGGATATTTCAATTTTTGGGCATAGAATTGAGCTTCTCGCTTTTCTTTTTCAGTCAATTTTTTACCCGAAGCATGACGTAAAATATAGTTGAGAGCTTCGGAAGATGCTTCGGGAATAAGAATGGCTTTTCTCAGATAAAATTTCTTCTACAGACTCTATTTCCGTTTCTTTTCCAATTTCCAAGGATCTCTCCTTAGCGGGCTCTGAAGGCCCAGCTTCGGTCTCGACCCGGCTTTTGGCAGCTTCGGCCTCAGTTTGTGTTTTTGAAGTTTCGGTAGCTCTCTTCGGAGTAGAGCTTGAAGTTTTATTGTTTATAATACATCTAACACGTTGACCATTCTCTTCCTCTTGGGAGTTGTTGTAAGATCCTTTTGTGCCTTCGGCACTGGCACCTCAACCCTTGCCGAAGGACTTAAAACTTCTGACGTCCTTATCCCTTCAGCCCTCGGTTCTTCAATTTTTTCCAACTTCGGCATTGCAGCCAGCTCCTCAATATTCTGCAGAAGCGTAGGTTCTCTAGCTTCAGTGGCCGAAGAGGTCTCACCACCAAAATCAGGCACCGTGGCCGGCTCAATGTAGCGTGGCCGGTGAGTAAGAACCTTCACCTTTTTTCTCTTCGGCATAGGCTCGCTAGAAGCGGTCGAAGCAACTTCCTTCACAGAAACTGCACCTTTTCTTTTCTGACCCCGTACCGAGTAGCGGTAGTGAGGGTACATAAATCCAATAGCATCGAAAACTCTATTCAGCCTCTTCTTTTTCCGGCCTCCGAAGGCCGCTGATAGTGCATTATCCTCTGTCTTGGAGTACGCCCCAAGCAGTTCATCACTTGTAGCTTCGACACTTTCCAGCCAATCGTCGTCTGGCTCGATAAATTGGTCTACAAATCTAAAGGTATACTTCAGTCGAACCAAACCACCTTCGAGAGGATTGCTGATAGTTTCCTTTGGCATCTCCCAGTTGGCTATCAATGGCCATATCCTGTAGGCTACGTGCTCTTGAACTAAGTCCCTTGTCCCGATGAAGGAGCAGACTATGCCGAAAGCCTTTCGGCATTCTTCGGCTGCTTCATCAATTTCCACCTTCGGCTTCCGGAGGCCGAAGCGCTGCCAGATAGGACGCATGATAATATCCTTAATATCCTCTTGTGCCTTTAAATCATTTTTCACATAGAACCATTCCTTCATCCAATCCCCGGGCCATCTCTTTCGAAAAGTCGGCACAGGGCAGCTTGACCCAGAGCGAGCACCGAAGCTGTAACAGCCAAAATTGTTATGATACTGCTCTTTGCCCCAAGGTTTTGTCTCACAAACCAGTTTGTGCATGCTGCAGAAACTTTTTGCATTTGGCTTCAAGCCCAGGCTTCTCGCGGCCCAGACGAAGATTCCCATCCTTACGATTGCTTCAGGAGTAATTTGATGAAGGAAGATTTCATATATCTTCAAAACCTCAACCACAAAGCTGCTTAGGGGGAACCGAAGCCCAGCTTTGAAGAAGCTTCGAAAAATCACTACTTCATTTTCTTCGGGAGTAGAAGTCTTCTCTCCGCTGTCAGCCCTCACAATAGACACATCTCGAAAATATCTTCCCCTCATATTATCAAGATGACTCTGCTTAATAGTTGATTTTCCAAAAATTGTATGACTCGGTCGCCAGGGTCGATCTTCGGAGTCTTCTCCGCTGCTTTCCACATCATAGCTGTCACTATCACCAGTATCTTCAGATAAACCTTCCAAAATCTCCCTAGTGAGATTCTCTGTATTTGTCTTTGCTATTGATTCAATAAAGCCAAGATTCATCTCTGCAGAAAGGCTCAGCTTCGATTCAACGACAGCTTTCTTATCTTCAGACATCTTCGGAAATGCTGAGAAAGTGCACTCAAAGCCGAAGTTTAAAAATTTAAAAAAGCCAAGCAAGTATTGGTGCACAAGAGTTAAAAGTTGAGTAAGCAAAAGCAGATGGCAAAAAAGCGTGCCAAATGAACCCGTGGTGTGCTCTTATTTATACGCCTGGTGCGTTGCATGCTGGAGGGCCCGCTTATCAGTGGCTGTTGCTATTCTAGCAAAGGGAAGGTGTTTTTTCGGACCTTCGGCTTAGGGCCTTCGTCCATATCGCAATCTGAATTTATTATCCTAACAAATTAATATTGTGAGGGGCTACTGTTGGGGGCCTTCGGCTTCCGAAGGTCCTCAAAAACGTGATTTAACAATGTTTCTGGAGTATAATACATGAGCAGGTACCTTCGGACATGGACCTTTCGGACTTGAGTCAAAATCACTGTATGAAGAAACACAAGGGGAACGAAGGATGGAACAGAGCCGAAGCTGTACGCAAGGGAGCTTCGGCATGATGGCAGGAAAAAGGAAACCGACTTAAAGAGGAAAAGGCTATCTAGACCCTGATGAATTACTATAGAGTTATTATCAAATGCAAAGGGCCTGGATGTAATTTTACATGGGCTGCGACCCATGCCTATAAATAGATGAACAGTACTCCCGTACTGTTCACGCGGACTGGACATTTGCTTTTGTGTCACGATTGTATTTTTACTTCCTTCAAGCCGAAGGTACACTTGTAATAAATCATTATCTTTACTTATTCATGATAATAACACAAAAATAATACAATAATGATAACATATTTTATTGTTCGTATTGTTCATGTTTCATATAAACCCTTCTTCATTTTTATATACGTCGTACTTACGAAGGTACGCTTTCTGTAACCTTCGTCCGAAGAGTCGTTATATCCTAAGGGAAATAATGCTTCGAAGGACGAAGGACTTTAACATTCTTTATGTTGCCTTGTTCTTAACTCATAGCATTTGAGAACAAGTTCCCAACAAGTCCCAATATGAGTATAACTCTTATTGTTTACTTCCTATGTTTTACTCACGGAAAGGATCATTAAAAATAACTTCTTTCTAGTTTTTTTTAATTTCCCAATTCCACTCTCAATAAGTTGCAACTTCAAAAGTAATTCCTATAAATAAGTGCACAACCAAATAAATTCCAGCATGATGCATTTGTTTTTTAGATATGTATTTGTTTAATATGCTTTTTAAAAGAGCAATATGCCTCAAAGTAAAACTCAGATTCAAATAGACTTTTACTAAAATGATAAAGAACTTGCTTAATTCCTTAAGGCATTATTCAGGGTTTACACCAACTTGTGCCTGATTTGGTACTGTTACTTAGGCATAGATTCATTTGTTCAGTATGGTTGTCCACCTTCATCAAATTACGGATACAGTAAGGTTTTGTGTGTACTTGTTTAACCCTAACACATATGGATCTGGTATAAAAGACTAAAATAGAGTGAGGTTTAGGGATTTTTATTAATCCTTAGGTTGTAAATGACGGTAATAGTACAATTAGTGTGTGCACACGAATAAATGTCATTATTTCCTAATGTTAATTTGAATGAGAAAGAGTCATGGGACACTTATCTGTCTGCCATTTGTTACCTGTACTCTATTTTGACATGTAGTTAGGTTTCATTTATCTAATATTACCATATGTGAACTGTTTATGTCATATATGATGTTTACAATTCGGCAGGCACTGCTCCTTATCGGTTCATGACATACTTTTTAGTTATGCAATCTTACCTTCTTGTTTTCATTAGTTTATATTTTTTATGTTTCAAAGTATTATACATCCTTAATATGTGCCTTGTTAGGACACGTGCACCTAATAAGGTGTCAACACTCTTTTAAGATGAACTTGAAAACATATCTAAACTTGTTTGCAACACTTATTGTCGTGGCATCCTTGATAGGAGAAAACATGAAGGCTTTGATCAAAGTCCTTGTTGAGTGTGGTGAGGATGCCACCCAATCATTGGGGAGTCTAGTAGAGCATGCATTAGACCACATGCATGATGAATAGATCCTAGCTAGGACCTTGTTTGCCATAAAAGTAAGGCTTGAGTTGCTCCAGTAAGATGCTTTAGAGGCTAATGTCCAAGCTTTTCCAGAAACTGTTAAGTACGACGGTGACGACATAAGTGTAGAGCCGAGTACTCCTTCAACCCCTCGGATAGTTTCCCATCGCTTAGTTGAAGATGACTTCTATTGTCCTGATATCAGTGATGGCTCCTACTTCAGCGACTCAGATAGCTCCACACATTATAGCTACTAGAATATGATCTAGGGTGTTAGGGACTGTTGGTATTACAACGAGATGCCTCTTGCCACTAATGGTGTTTGGTTTGTGTGATGTTCTAAAGATGAATAAATTATGTTGTCAGTTTCTGTCGTAGTGGCCAGTAGTTACCATTAGCTGTTATTTTGTAAGAACCCTTGTAGTTGTTTCTAGTATTAAGACCGTGTTGTGAACATGTGGTTTCCATCAATTTTACTGCATGCTTGAACTACTCACATTACTATGTTCTAAAACTTGTGCTTATTTTTTGATATTGGGGTTGATTAGTCATTATCTTATCCCTATCTGAGTATATGATGGTTTTGACTTGATGTTATCCCATGTGTACTATAAATAGAATGGACCCAGTAAACAATGACACAAATGCTCAGCCTACGGCAAACTATACACCTGGTTAGGACTTTCCCATGCATCTATCACTCTGGCCAAGGGGATTCCTACAACAACAACCTAGTGATTCTAGTTTTATGCCAAAAATCCCTTTTCGAAACCCATCCCAAGGTCCAAACACAATGTGGGCTCCAATGCAAACTGGGAACAAAAGTTCCCAATCCACCATGCTTTTAGCAACCCAATCTACTCTATACTAGACCCGTTATATGAACCTTGTCAACAATCCATTTGCATCTGGCAATGCAAATTTGTTTGCTGCCTCAGTGCCTGCCCAGCACTAGTACACCGTTACAGGGTCCAATTGCATTGCACCAATTCCTGTTAACTTGGAATCATGCAGAGCACAGTGTGCAAGAGATCAATAACCCTTCCAATAGTGTTTCCCCTAAATCCAAAGTAAAGAAAGCCAAGGAACAAAATTTTACTGCTAGTGAAGACATGTTACTTTGCACAACTTGGCTGCAAATCAGTAGTGATCATGTCGTGCACACTGAACAAAGGAAGGAGGGACATTAGGCTCGTATAGAAAAAATGTAAAATGAACAAAGGGGTGAGTACCCTTGCAGACTAAATAGAGCCCTTAGCAGCAGGCGGGACAAAATAAGGGTAGATGTTGGCAAGTTTTCAGGTTACTACACCAGAGTTCTACGAGAGAACGAAAGTGGTTTGACGGATGACGATAAGGTAAATTATATTCATTGTTACTACTAACTTATTTGAGTTGTGGCACACGTAAGTTTCAATTAAAAATTCATACATTGTCATATTGTTATAGACTTCAAAGGCTGCCACTATCTTTGCACATGAGGAGTACAAACCCTTCCATTTCATGCATTACTGGCATAAGCTTGCTGAACCCAAATGGCAGGGCATATGTCAAGGAACTTTATTCAGAGGATTACAAGGCACATCTACAGGATCAAGTTTTGGTCCATCTTTTGGTGTGGATGACATGGACAGTGGTTCAGCAGGTTTGACAGGGAAAGGCCACTGGAAGGGACTCCTCTAAAAGTGAAAGAAAGAAGGCTTCATCGGCTACTTTAGACGCAACAGAGTACTTAAGCTGACTCCATGATTTAACGGAAAAACAACTTTAGAGGAGTAAAGAAAAGGGAGATATGAAGGTTATCCAACAAGAACAAGACAGGGAACTTGAGAAGGAGAGGTTGGAGTTGGAGGCCAAAAAATTAAGCATTCGTGAAAGAGAATTGAGGCTTCAAGAACTGAATAAGACAGAACAGCAGTTGGCGAAGCTAGAAGCTACAAGGGAATAGGAAGTTGAACCAGAAGTCTGGATTATGATGATGGAAAGCAAAAAAAATATTTATAGCAGTTCATTTTTAGGAGCAGGTAATCCATTTTTTATTTCAAACCCATGCCTCTAGGTTTCCCATTCCTTTATCAGAACAATCTTTGTAAGTCGTCGTTGAATTATTTGTTTGTGAAACTTTATAAGTTAGCTTGTTCTTATGGACATTGTTGTTGTGTCATTCCCTGGAGTTCTTGTAACATGAACAATGCATACTATTTGACTGTTATGTTGATCAAGGCTTGAATAATTGCTTGTTGTCAATAGAAGTCATGTATGACATGTTCCATGTGGGCTAGCATTGATGTTGGCACATTTTATTTCATACTGAAGATTACACCGTGAACTACAAATAGGAAATGAATTCGTACTCAAAGGCCATTAGCACACAACCACAAACTTAAACTAAGAGACACACGTCAACATAGGAATCTGAGAAGTACCCACACGGAACTAACTCAACGATTACTACACACATTTGAACATGAATCTACTAAAACACATCACTAATACGAATTATTCAAATAAGCTTTGAGTTTGATCACATACTACCATGCCTGGCCCACAAATGCTCCACAAGATCATTTTGCAGTGTGGAAGAGCGTTTCTGAATAGGAGATCTAAGTGATCGATCTCCCAATCTAGTCGTCCCTCTAGTATCAGTTGGCACTGTGGAATGGTAGAAGCGTTTTCCCCTTTGTCTTCGACAATCATGTTGTGCATTATTATGCAAGCAAAGATTATCTCTGTTAGATGGTTGCGATCACATCTGTAAGCATGACCACGTAGCACTGCCCACTGTGCTTGAAGCACACCAAAGCTCGATATCCTTCCGATGACTTTCCTGCATTTGCGTGAAATAGATCTTCTTTTCCTCAAATGGGTGTCGAATGGCTTTCACAAAAGTTGGCCAGTTAGGGTATATGCCATTGGATAGGTAGTAACCAAAGTTGTATGCATGCCTGTTGATTGTGTAATGCACGCGGAGCATTTGACCGCTTGTCGTGGGTCAAAAACTGGCGACCGACATAGCACATTCACGTCATTATTTGTACCAGGCATGCCAAATCCAAAGATCGTATGATACGACGACCTCGAGTATCATGGTAGGTCTTGAGTTGCGCCCATAGAACTATCCTCGCCATGCAGTTGGACAGTTCCTCCACTTCTAATGCATGCAATCTATGGACCCAAGCATTCCTAGAAAGCCCCTCGACTCGCTATGTTGCATGATGCGAGCAATGTCGACCTGGTTTGGAGTTCAAAGGCACCAAGGACTAAAGTATGCAATGAATGCGCAACGGAAATGAATAAGGCTGTCACACCCGGTTTTTAGAAGGTAAACCGAATGCGAACCATGTACGTGCCAGGATCAATTATTCACGTACACAGCAGTTACATAACATGGACATCATCACACAGTGCTCAAATAGTATTAAAAGGGGAAATAATAGTCGATTACATCATACGTCTGAGACGTCCATATAGTCCTTACAATAAATCAAAGTGCGGAAAAGAAACGTAGATAACACGGCCTTCACAGGCAGCCGACTGGGGGTTGCCGCTAACCCACACCTAGAACTCGTCGTAGTCTTGGAACTCCTGGAAGTCTCCTTCCACAGCTTCATCTTCTCCTGAGCAGTGGTTGCAATGCTGACAACCTGGGGGGGGTTGGTGTGTAGAGCAAGAGTGAGTACACATCAACATACTCAGCAAGCATCCCGTTTGGCTGTAGTGGACTAGCTTTATGTGGGGATAAGTCAAGCAGTTGCTTTTAGTTGGTCAGGTTATTACTTACTAGTAGAGAGCCAGGTTTTAACATTAACCCAAGTTATTAGCCCAATGTATCCTTTCCAAACGGAAAGAATACCACTTACCATTACCATAATCATAATCAGAACCATCAATCTCATTGCCACCTGTACCAAAGTATCTCTGATCAAGTATCACTAATCTCTGGAGCTCCCTTGGCCGCTCATAACCGCGAGCACGGCTGATATATCAGTTTCATAACACTCTGCAGAGGTTGTGCACTTTACCCATAAGCCGTGATTCCCTCTCTAGCCCGGGCTTGCAAGACCCTTATTCACTCCCAAGGTGAATGGCTAGGGATTCACTACGAAGCCTTTACAAAGATTCCCCGGGGCTGTAGCCACCCGTTAGGTTTCCTAAATGTACCGCACTCCTCCCCAAGGGACAAATCAACCTTGGCAGAGCGAGCCGCATACACCGAGCCCCATTGACGGCACGACGGCTAAGCGATCTACACCCCGGTTCCTCCAATTATTCAGCTAAGGGCGTCCCATTCCACCCTCATGGTTGCACTGTTTTCCCGAGCGGTCATCCATTGAACAGGTCCTTACGGAGAGGCACTCGAGAAACCGCTCGAGTCCCCTTGAAGGTCACAAATATAATCATAAATAAGAAGGGAAAACAGTGTATCATAGATAATCACATCATGTTCATTGATTAGAGTTGAGCAATAGCATCAGACTAAGCAGTAATAATCCGACCCAAATAGGTGAACAAGGACATGGATAACAAAAGCTAGTCAATCCTTAGGTATAAATGTGTAATGCGGGAGGTGAATTAAAGAATGGATAGGACAGCAATAGGTCAAAGGACACTTGCCTCCACCAACCGACTGCTGCTCAGGGGCTTCTCCTGCGAATTCCTCGGGCTCTTCGACCGGATCGTTCTCTATGCGATTGCAAACATACATACATCCATCCATTCAAATTAGGAAACAAACAGTACACCATACAAGGGAACAAACAAAGTAAATATGCATCAAGTATGACATTCGATATCGCATTCATTATGATTAGAAAGAAACGGGAAAGGGTCTCGCAGGGGGGGTTAAAGCTTATGCACTAATGATTAGTTACAATTGGTTACAATTAGTTACAATCGCTAGATGAATGCATTTGCACTTTCAAACAATCAAAGAATGCATAGTTCGGCATGGTGCATCAAACAACATAAAGCAATTTAGGGTTTTTCTTTACACGGGAATTGTCACACCCGGGTTTCGAGGCACCAAGACCCGGGCGCGAACATAAACACCAGGTATGCTGGGACCAAGTCTCACACATATGATGTATAGTGGCACAGGATCGAATGTCACATCTTTATATATAACAGGAGTTCTATACAAAATAAATAATTACATTATAAGGAGACAACGGTCCAGCAACCCAAAGTTGACTGGGAGACGACGGCCTAGACCTCTCACGAACACATCGCAGCATCCTCCATGCGCCTCATCCTGCGGTACCTGTTCTTGACCTGTGGGGTGTGTGAGACAGCAAGAGTGAGCTCACATACGTTCATCGCTCAACAAGTTGTGGGGAATAATGTGCATGAACTCGCCAAAGGTGGGAGCTCACGTGAAGTGTAAGGCTTACCAAAGAAGATGGTTAGAGCTGAGCATTGCTTTTAAAGTTGGTCAAAATTTTATTAGCAGTTACTAAGTATAAGTAAATACCAACCCAGTTAAATAGTAGAACAAAAGTAACAACTTCACCTGCGATGCAATGCATATGACAAATTGAGTTTAAGTTCCATAATTTAATCATGTGAGGGTCCGAGCTGCTCATGACCGTGAGCACGGCTAGTATACCAGTTTTACACTCTGCAGAGGTTGCGCATCTTTACCCACAAGTCATGTTACCCATCTGCCAAGGGATCGCGACTTCCCATACACCTCTACCGAGGAGGCGAGGCAGGGTAACACTACGAGGCCTTTACAAAGTTCCACTAGCTTCAGAAAACCCGCTACAGTTTATAGGAAGCTCCAATGCAGGAATCCCTTGCAGGACCGCCATCGCAGCAAAATCCTCCCGAGGGCCTCCCTACACTGACCACTCCCCTACTGCCCTTGCCCCTTTTAGGTAAGGTAGTCTTCCACTAGCTTTCCTAATTAATCAGCCAAGGGGTCCCATTCCTCCCTTGTGGTAGCACTGTTTTCCCGGGTGGTCGCTCCATGTTCCAATTAACATAATGATCTTATCATGAACAGTAATAATAAACATATAATAAAAGTGTGATCATGAATAATGTACCTTCATACCCAAAACCACATAAAGCACTAGCAAGTACTACCCAAAAAGTTCAGTGGTAAACAAGGTATAAAGATAGACAAACTAGGGTAACCTATTGGGTCCCATCAAAATTAACCTATGCAGATCATTATGATTAATTAGAACATGAGTGGGTAAAAGAAGTGATCAAGGGCACAACTTGCCTGGGACTTGAGATTCCAGGTACCAGGATGATCTTCAGATTCTCGTGTCCTCACTCTAGTCGTAGCAATACAAACAAACATGGTATAGGCAGAATTAACATCACACCAAACATAAGAATAAATCGCGTATTAATAATCTACGCGTTGCTACGAGATCGTGGGATCGAGAACCACTAAAATCGGAGCTACGGTTAAGAAGTTATGGTTTATAAAAGGTCTATGTGATTTATCTGTCACATTATATTATAATTTGGTTATTATAATTCATATGAGAGGTTATTCTATAAATAATTATTTCAACTTCAATCTAAGTCATTATTTGATCCAAGATCATCTAGTCAAATTATAATCATAAGATCAGAGGTTAATCCAATTAACATAGGATAAATAAATATCTAATTATAAAAGTATGAGACATGATATAATAAATGTTGTTATTGCATAGTAAATATTTATACGAGATTAACGCAACTGGAACGAGTCAATTCGGATTTAAAACGAAAGGGTTATGAATTTCCTAAGGTTTTATGTATTCCATACAAGATTAACCAAGAGATTATTTTAATACAATTTTCATATCAAAACATTGGCACTATGTGATGAACAATAATATTACAAAATTACAGGAATTGGAATGAGTCAAAAAGGAGTTAAAATGTATTTTCTAGGAATTATACAAGTTCTTGGAATTAATTTTGCAATAAAAATCATTTTCTGAATAAATTTCTCTGTTTTACTAAGGTCTAGACTGTGCGCGCTAATAACAGATAACTCAGGGTTTAATAAGCAAATGTTTCCAAGACTCAGGACCTACCCGTGAAGGACTGCGGGTTGATTACACACTTCTCCGAGGACTCTTTAACAAAATTTCCGGCCGAACGGGTACGGGTGCACATCGGCCGCCCGATCAAAACCCGACGGTTGCGATTAGATCTTCGGTTGGCCCAAACGGTGGAACGTGGTAACCGTCAGATTCAGATCCCACGCCCATGATTTAATGAATCGGAAAACTCATCCCGACTGCACGATCAAGGATCTACGGTCCGAAATGGATCGCGCGAAGGGGTGCGCGCGATTAAATCTGAACCGCCCAACTACGATCCCACGGCAGTCGCAAGCTCTTCTCTCCATCAATCGTGATCGCCCATTGCGAAATCTACGGTCCCGGTGCCGTCTTCCACCCCGCCGCACTGCCACGGCGGAGAGAAACCCCGCGCGGCGGCGCCCGTGACCGGAGATCCAATCCGCGCACTCGAACGTCCATTTTTCTAATTCGGTCTAGCTACATATTGCAGATGGTACACTGAGCACGGGGATGAGTTTATTACCAAGGATTGTGCGGTGTTGTGTATTCCTGACGAGGAGTTGCGGCCGCTAGATGAAACTCGCCCGCCGGTGAGAAATTCCACTCCAATTCCTGGCACACGGCCCCTGCTTCCTTCACAGAATCGCCCGCAACGCACCGAGGATTGCCCAGGTCACAATCATGGCCGAGTTCCTCCACTCCGGGACTTAGTTCGCCGCAGCGGTGGCGCTCGGTTGGTTCTAAGCTCTGGTGGCGAGAAACTGGGGCGCGGCCAAAAGGAGATGGGGGCACGAGCGGCGAGGTCGTGGGGTCCATTATTTGTAGGCTTGGCGAGGTGCGGAACAGCTGCAACGGTCTCCGAAGTCTACGGCGAAGTTCCGCCAAGCACGCGCGTTTGTTACGGAAGGGGAAGCTGACAGGGGAGGGCCCACCTGACAGTGAGTACCCGAGACGCACGCGCGAACCGGCGAGTCTGCAGGCGGGACCCACATGATAGTGTCACACGCACAGATGGCGGGAGTGAAGTGCTGGGCTGTGCGGAGGAGTTGGCCAAATGGGCCGAAATGAAGGCCTGCGGCCCAAGTCTCTGTTTTATCTTTTTCTTTTATGTTTTGTTTTATTCCATATTTATTTGAATCCAAATTTGAATATGAGTTTCGACATTAAGTCAATTATACAAATTCAAACTATACTGTAGGCATAATATATCTTCATTTACTTATTTTTCTCCTCATAATGTTCATTTTCTTCTCTTTTCTAAAGTCTAGAATCCCTTCTAGACCTCAATTTCCATTCTAGATTTAACATATTCATTTTTATATTACTATTTTTTTTACATTGTCACGAGTAATGCACACACAATAAAATCCCAGCATGATGCACAATTTAGTAGTATCTCTTGTTAATGGTTTTTTTGTGTAAGTAATGTGTTCACATGAAATAATAGATAGAGATGACACACCCATGTATACAAAGTGATAAAATTTTCTCCTTTTCGATTCTCTTAAAAAGTGGGTGTTACAAATCCTACCCCCCTTAAAAATAATCTCATCCCCGAGATTTGTAAGAAAAGGGATACAAAAGAATTGGTTTGTAATTCCGCTTTTAGTCTATAGTTGATTCAAAAATCCGGAGTCTCATTTTTTTATAGTCAATAGGGGTTGATTAGGAGAGCCTAGGTATCTAGTTACCTATTATATAGGGTATAAGCTGGACAGGTTGAGGTAAGAAAGATTATGACAAGGAAAAGACTTCACCAGCAATGTTTAAGTCTTGATTCATCTCGAGATTCACTTTGACTGTTTTATCCTTCCTTGTCGAGGTTGATTTCCTCCTTTCTTTCGGTCTTGGTGTCTCCATCCGAGCTAGGGAGATATAGTTAAGATAGCTGGGATATATGGGTAGGACAAAATCTTGTTTATCAATAGGTTAGCATAGATGGATTATATAACCTATTGGGAGTGTATGGCTGAGTTGATCTATGGCACTAACTTAGGCTTAAGTGAATTAGGAGTATGGTTTTATCCTTTGTACCAACATTAAGAATCACCCACAAGGTTAAATCATAATAGATTAGGTAGGGCCTAATTTTTGTTGCCAACATTATCTAACTTATTTAAGTAACTCAAATTTGGATTAGATCATGGTTGTTATTCTAGAGTGGGATCAATATGATAATTAGGGCAAGATAAATCCATAAGGATAAGGTAGAATCTTTTGAGGTCAGTTAGATCTATTAAGATGGGATAAGTAAAGTGGTTAGGATAAGATGAATCCTCCAAGATAAGATGAATCTATTAAGATAAGAGAATAATTTTAAGATAAGATGGATCTATATGGAATAGATACACTTTTATGGAGGATAATCTAAGTTGTTTAGTTATCTTATGAATTCTATTTATGCCTATATGCGTATGCAGATGTAATTGTGGACATTACTCCACAACTCCTCACACTCAATCAAAGATCCAAATCAAACAAGTATCATAAGAACAAGCACTCGAGTGTATAGATATCTATAAGAAAATAGTTTTGTTTTTGTTCCTAAGATTAGGTCTCCTATTCCTAAAGGTCACTTTAGGCACGAGATTTCAAGAGTGTGAAATCCACATTTGTCTTTAGAAGGAAAAGGCAAGAATAATCAGAGTAAGCGGAAATAGATGAGAAAAGATTAAGAAAAGTTCAGAAAAGAATCAGAGTAGCATAGATAAGTAGACAATGGTTGTCCAGTTCTATCTAGGTTTCGTCCTACAGTCAACATTCCTCTGATACCACTTCTGTCACACCCGGGTTTCGGGGCACCAAGACCCGGGCGCGAACATAAACACCAGGTATGCTGGGACCAAGTCTCACACATATGATGTATAGTGGCACAGGATCGAATGTCACATCTTTATATATAACAGGAGTTCTATACAAAATAAATAATTACATTATAAGGAGACAACGGTCCAGCAACCCAAAGTTGACTGGGAGACGACGGCCTAGACCTCTCACGAACACATCGCAGCATCCTCCATGCGCCTCATCCTGCGGTACCTGTTCTTGACCTGTGGGGTGTGTGAGACAGCAAGAGTGAGCTCACATACGTTCATCGCTCAACAAGTTGTGGGGAATAATGTGCATGAACTCGCCAAAGGTGGGAGCTCACGTGAAGTGTAAGGCTTACCAAAGAAGATGGTTAGAGCTGAGCATTGCTTTTAAAGTTGGTCAAAATTTTATTAGCAGTTACTAAGTATAAGTAAATACCAACCCAGTTAAATAGTAGAACAAAAGTAACAACTTCACCTGCGATGCAATGCATATGACAAATTGAGTTTAAGTTCCATAATTTAATCATGTGAGGGTCCGAGCTGCTCATGACCGTGAGCACGGCTAGTATACCAGTTTTACACTCTGCAGAGGTTGCGCATCTTTACCCACAAGTCATGTTACCCATCTGCCAAGGGATCGCGACTTCCCATACACCTCTACCGAGGAGGCGAGGCAGGGTAACACTACGAGGCCTTTACAAAGTTCCACTAGCTTCAAAAAACCTGCTACAGTTTATAGGAAGCTCCAATGCAGGAATCCCTTGCAGGACCGCCATCGCAGCAAAATCCTCCCGAGGGCCTCCCTACACTGACCACTCCCCTACTGCCCTTGCCCCTTTCGGGTAAGGTAGTCTTCCATTAGCTTTCCTAATTAATCAGCCAAGGGGTCCCATTCCTCCCTTGTGGTAGCACTGTTTTCCTGGGTGGTCGCTCCATGTTCCAATTAACATAATGATCTTATCATGAACAGTAATAATAAACATATAATAAAAGTGTGATCATGAATAATGTACCTTCATACCCAAAACCACATAAAGCACTAGCAAGTACTACCCAAAAAGTTCAGTGGTAAACAAGGTATAAAGATAGACAAACTAGGGTAACCTATTGGGTCCCATCAAAATTAACCTATGCAGATCATTATGATTAATTAGAACATGAGTGGGTAAAAGAAGTGATCAAGGGCACAACTTGCCTGGGACTTGAGATTCCAGGTACCAGGATGATCTTCAGATTCTCGTGTCCTCACTCTAGTCGTAGCAATACAAACAAACATGGTATAGGCAGAATTAACATCACACCAAACATAAGAATAAATCGCGTATTAATAATCTACGCGTTGCTACGAGATCGTGGGATCGAGAACCACTAAAATCGGAGCTACGGTTAAGAAGTTATGGTTTATAAAAGGTCTATGTGATTTATCTGTCACATTATATTATAATTTGGTTATTATAATTCATATGAGAGGTTATTCTATAAATAATTATTTCAACTTCAATCTAAGTCATTATTTGATCCAAGATCATCTAGTCAAATTATAATCATAAGATCAGAGGTTAATCCAATTAACATAGGATAAATAAATATCTAATTATAAAAGTATGAGACATGATATAATAAATGTTGTTATTGCATAGTAAATATTTATACGAGATTAACGCAACTGGAACGAGTCAATTCGGATTTAAAACGAAAGGGTTATGAATTTCCTAAGGTTTTATGTATTCCATACAAGATTAACCAAGAGATTATTTTAATACAATTTTCATATCAAAACATTGGCACTATGTGATGAACAATAATATTACAAAATTACAGGAATTGGAATGAGTCAAAAAGGAGTTAAAATGTATTTTCTAGGAATTATACAAGTTCTTGGAATTAATTTTGCAATAAAAATCATTTTCTGAATAAATTTCTCTGTTTTACTAAGGTCTAGACTGCGCGCGCTAATAACAGATAACTCAGGGTTTAATAAGCAAATGTTTCCAAGACTCAGGACCTACCCGTGAAGGACTGCGGGTTGATTACACACTTCTCCGAGGACTCTAACAAAATTTCCGGCCGAACGGGTACGGGTGCACATCGGCCGCCCGATCAAAACCCGACGGTTGCGATTAGATCTTCGGTTGGCCCAAACGGTGGAACGTGGTAACCGTCAGATTCAGATCCCACGCCCATGATTTAATGAATCGGAAAACTCATCCCGACTGCACGATCAAGGATCTACGGTCCGAAATGGATCGCGCGAAGGGGTGCGCGCGATTAAATCTGAACCGCCCAACTACGATCCCACGGCAGTCGCAAGCTCTTCTCTCCATCAATCGTGATCGCCCATTGCAAAATCTACGGTCCCGGTGCCGTCTTCCACCCCGCCGCACTGCCACGGCGAAGAGAAACCCCGCGCGGCGGCGCCCGTGACCGGAGATCCAATCCGCGCACTCGAACGTCCATTTTTCTAATTCGGTCTAGCTACATATTGCAGATGGTACACTGAGCACGGGGATGAGTTTATTACCAAGGATTGTGCGGTGTTGTGTATTCCTGACGAGGAGTTGCGGCCGCTAGATGAAACTCGCCCGCCGGTGAGAAATTCCACTCCAATTCCTGGCACACGGCCCCTGCTTCCTTCACAGAATCGCCCGCAACGCACCGAGGATTGCCCAGGTCACAATCATGGTCGAGTTCCTCCACTCCGGGACTTAGTTCGCCGCAGCGGTGGCGCTCGGTTGGTTCTAAGCTCTGGTGGCGAGAAACTGGGGCGCGGCCAAAAGGAGATGGGGGCACGAGCGGCGAGGTCGTGGGGTCCATTATTTGTAGGCTTGGCGAGGTGCGGAACAGCTGCAACGGTCTCCAAAGTCTACGGCGAAGTTCCGCCAAGCACGCGCGTTTGTTACGGAAGGGGAAGCTGACAGGGGAGGGCCCACCTGACAGTGAGTACCCGAGACGCACGCGCGAACCGGCGAGTCTGCAGGCGGGACCCACATGATAGTGTCACACGCACAGATGGCGGGAGTGAAGTGCTGGGCTGTGCGGAGGAGTTGGCCAAATGGGCCGAAATGAAGGCCTGCGGCCCAAGTCTCTGTTTTATCTTTTTCTTTTATGTTTTGTTTTATTCCATATTTATTTGAATCCAAATTTGAATATGAGTTTCGACATTAAGTCAATTATACAAATTCAAACTATACTGTAGGCATAATATATCTTCATTTACTTATTTTTCTCCTCATAATGTTCATTTTCTTCTCTTTTCTAAAGTCTAGAATCCCTTCTAGACCTCAATTTCCATTCTAGATTTAACATATTCATTTTTATATTACTATTTTTTTACATTGTCATGAGTAATGCACACACAATAAAATCCCAGCATGATGCACAATTTAGTAGTATCTCTTGTTAATGGTTTTTTTGTGTAAGTAATGTGTTCACATGAAATAATAGATAGAGATGACACACCCATGTATACAAAGTGATAAAATTTTCTCCTTTTCGATTCTCTTAAAAAGTGGGTGTTACAGGAATTCCAAGCCGAATCCCGCTAACTTTGGAAAAGGTCAAGGTCTAGCGAGGGGAAAAAGAAAAAGAAAAGGTAACGCCCGAATTTGGCGAGTGAAGAAAAGAAAAAATTCAACTGCAAAATTCGGGGCGTTACAAACCTATCCCCCTTAAAAGAATCTCGCCCTCGAGATTCAGGGTTAGCTAGCAAAGAGCTCTGGGTACTTAGCCATTAGATCATCTTCACGCTCCCAGGTTGCTTCTTCCTCAGAGTGGTGATTCCATCTGACTTTGCACATTCTGATGGTCTTCCTTCGGGTGACTCTGTCTGCAACCTCAAGGATCTGCACTGGCTTCTCAACGTAGGTCAAGTCCTCCTGGACTTCAAGACCTTCCACTGGCAACTGCTCTTCTGGCACACGCAAGCACTTCTTCAACTGAGACACATGAAAGACATCATGCACAGCTGACAAATTCTCTGGCAGACTGAGCTGATAGGCCACTTCTCCACGCTTTGAGAGAATTTGATACGGACCAATGTAGCGGGGTGCTAGCTTGCCCTTCACTCCGAACCTTCTGACTCCTCTGATCGGTGACACTTTCAAATAGACAAAGTCTCCGACTTCGAAACTCAGCTCTCTTCTTCTTGTGTCCGCATAGCTTCGCTGCCTTGATTGCGCTACCTTCAGATTCTCTCGGACCATCTTGATGTTCTCTTCGGCTTCAAGCAAAATATCTGGCCCAAACACTTGCTTTTCTCCAGGCTGATCCCATTGCAACGGAGTTCTGCAACTCCTTCCATAGAGCGCCTGAAACGGTGACATCTTCAAACTGGCCTGGTAACTGTTGTTATAGGAAAACTCTGCATAAGGCAATCGCTTGTCCCATCCGGACTGATCTTGCAACGCACAGGCTCTCAACATGTCTTCAAGAATTTGATTGGTCCTTTCGGTCTGGCCATCTGTCTGCGGGTGATAAGCTGAACTGAAATTCAGATGTGTGCCCAAAGCTTCATGCAACTACTGCCAGAAATGAGAGGTGAACTGCGTTCCTCTGTCTGACACTATCTTCTTTGGCACACCATGAAGACAAACGATCCGAGACATATACAACTCTGCCAATACTGCACTGTTGTAGCTGGCCTTGACAGGTATGAAGTGGGCTGACTTGGTCAAATGGTCCACTACTACCCAAATAGAATCGTAGCCGGCTCGAGTGCGAGGCAATCCGACTATGAAATCCATACCGATTTCATCCCATTTCCACTGAGGGATCTGCAACGGTTGCAACAATCCAGCAGGTCTCTGGTGCTCTGCCTTAATTCTTCGACAACTATCGCACATAGCCACATGCTCTGCGATTTCCCTCTTCATTCCGTACCACCAGAATTTCTTTTTCAGATCCTGATACATATTCTCACTGCCAGGGTGAATCGAATAGGCTGTCTCATGAGCTTCCTTGAGAATCAACTCCCGAATGGACTGGACATTGGGAACACACAAGCGGTCTTTGAACCATATCACGCCTTCTGCGTCTTCTCGAAAATCTTTGCCTCTGCCATCTAGAATCAGTCGCTGAATCTCACTGATCTTTTCATCATTCTTCTGCGCTTCTTTGATTTCTCGCTCCAAGGTAGGTTCCAACTCAACTGTGACTCCTCGCGAATTGTTCAGAAACCCGAGACTCAACCTGTCAAACTCCTTGGCCAACTCATAAGGCATCGGACGAGCGACCATCAGATTGACTTGACTCTTTCTGCTCAAAGCATCTGCCACTACGTTTGCTTTGCCTGGATGGTAATGGATCTCCAACTCATAGTCTTTGATCAACTCTAACCATCTTCGTTGCCTCATGTTCAATTCTGACTGAGTGAATATGTACTTAAGACTCTTGTGGTCTGTGTAAACATCGCATTTATGTCCATACAGATAGTGCCTCCATGTCTTCAGCGCATGAACCACTGCTGCCAACTCTAGATCATGGATTGGGTAGTTCTTTTCATGAACCTTCAGCTGTCGGGACGAGTAAGCCACAACTCTTCCCTCTTGCATCAACACGCATCCCAAACCTGTGTAACAAGCATCACAATACACAGAGAAGGGCTTGTGCACATCAGGCAAGACTAGGACAGGCGCTGTTGTCAACTTCTCTTTCAGCGCTTCGAAGGCCTCTTGGCATTTCTGGGTCCACTTGAACTCAGCCTTGTTGCCTAGCAATGTTGTCATTGGTTTCGCAATCTTCGAAAACCCTTCAATGAATCGCCGATAATATCCGGCCATTCCAATGAAGCTCTTGATTCCTCGAGCATCCGTTGGCGCTTTCCAGTTCAAAATGTCTGCCACTTTCTTCGGATCCACAGCCAATCCTTCTTTGTTGATTATGTGACCCAAGAACAGGACTTCACTGATCCAGAACTCACACTTGCTCAACTTTGCATACAACTGGTGCTCTCGCAATCTCTGCAATACCATCCTCAAATGATCTGCATGTTCTTCTTTGCTTTGAGAATAAACCAGAATGTCATCAATAAATACCACCACAAACTTATCAAGGTAATCCATGAATACACTGTTCATCAAGTTCATGAAGAACGCTGGTGCATTGGTCAAACCAAAAGACATCACTGTGAACTCATACAAACCATACTTGGTAATGAATGCCGTCTTCGGAATGTCCGAAGGTCGGATCCTGAGCTGATGATAACCTGACCTCAGATCAATCTTGGAGAACACACTGGCTCCTCTCAACTGGTCGAACAGATCTTCTATTCTGGGCAAAGGGTACTTATTCTTGCTCGTGACTTCATTCAAAGCTCGATAATCGATACACATCCTCTTGGTGCCATCTTTCTTCTCCACAAACAGGACAGGGGCGGCCCAAGGCGAGGTGCTTGGCCGGATGTAACCTTTCTCTGACAGCTCATCAATCTGCTTCTTAAGCTCAACCAACTCTGGTCCGGATATTCTATAAGCTCTCTTAAAGATAGGGGCGGTTCCAGGAAGAAGCTCTATGGCAAACTCAACTTTCCGCTCTGGTGGCATACCCGGTAAATCCTTTGGAAACACATCTAGGAACTCGGACACCACCTTGATACTCTCAATTGGGTCTGCTTCACTGCTATCGACAGCCATCTGATAACAACTTCCTCTCTTCGGCTCAGGCGGGACTAACTCGGTCACCACTTCCTCTCCTAGTGGGGACACCAACTTGATTGTCCTTTTATCACAACTGATAACTGCCTGATACTTATCTAGCCAATTCATCCCTAGGATGACATCTATTCCCTGAGTACCCATTACTATAAGGTTAGCGGGAAACGCTATCCCCCTTATTTCCACACTTACATTCAAACATATGCTATCAGCTCGAATTCTACCACCGGCTGAGTCAATTTGAATGGGGGTTGACATGGTAGTAATTGGAAGATTATGTGCTTCTACCCATGATGCAGTAATGAAAGAATGTGTTGCTCCAGTATCAAATAACACTTCTGCAATATGGGAGTCGACTGGGAACATACCTACTATCATGTCGGGAGTCTCCTGAACTGCTTCAGCCTCCAAGTGATTCAATCTTCCATGATTATAGCGCTGCTGAGGGCGGTTGCCTGCTCCAGGCTGAGACACATTCTGCTTTGCTGGGGCATTGGGGCCTGACTGCTGTTGGGCTGCCTTCTTCGGACATTGCATTACCCAATGGCCTTGCTCTCCGCAGTGGAAACATGCTCTGTTTCCAACCTGAGCTGGTGCTGCCTGATTGTTCTGCTGGCTTGCTGGGGCAGGAAGACGAGGTGTCTGCTGATTCTGCCTCTGAAACTGACCTCCTGACTGATTGCTCTGACGATTCTGGTACTGGTGCTGAGGATACTGCCTTTGGAACTGCTGATACTGCTGACGCTGCTGATGCTGCTGAGGTGGACGCTGGTTCTGCCTGAACTGCTGAGGTTGATTGCCTGAGAAACGAGGACGACTGCTGCTTCCAGGCTGGGGTCCACTGATCTTGCGCTTACGATCCTCCATCTCCTTACGCTTCCTTTCTGTCAAGATTGCTCTGTCAATCAGGTGCTGGAATGTCGGGAAGGTGTGATTCATCAGTTGGTACTGCAGAGGGTCAACCAAGCCTCTCAAGAAACGGTATTGTCGCTTGGCGTCGGTGTTGACATCTTCAGGAGCGTAGCGAGACAACTGCAGAAACCTGTCTCGATACTCACTGACAGATAATGACCCTTGCTTGAGGGCTAGGAACTCCTCCTTCTTCACTGTCATCAGACCTGCAGGCACATGGTACTGACGAAAGCTACCTCTGAACTCTTCCCAGGTGATGGCATCGGGGTTGGCATGGGTGGCGAGGTAAGACTCCCACCATGATTGGGCTGCTCCTCTCAACAGACGGGGACCATACAAGACTTTCTCCCTGTCGTCACACTGAGCGGTATGCAACTCCCGCTCCACAGTGCGCAGCCAATCTTCAGCATCCATGGGGTCAGAAGAGTGAGCGAACGTTGGGGGATGACCTCTCATGAATTCAGCACGCTTGTCTCTGGGCATCTGAGGCATCTGAGGCTGGGGTGGAGCCTGCTGCTGTTGCTGCTGCTGCTGCTGAATGGCGGCCAGAGTCTGACCGATGGCTTGAACTGCCTGAGTCTGCATCAGAAACATCTGCTCGATCGACATCGGGGGCGGGGGTGGCAGGTGCTGCTGCTGAGGCACCTCATCCTGCAGAGCGGCTCGCTCCTGCTGAGCACGCCTTCCTCCTCTGCGCCTGTTCTCTGACATCTGCAGAACGCAACCACACATCAGAACTGATCTGGCAAATCTTGCAGCATAAGAAAAGAGTATAGAATTCTCCAACAGCACTGAACAGATGAGCATCTTCACTGATCTCCATCGCAGACCACACAGCTTCTCAGATAAAGAGGAAAGTGGAATAAAGGTTTCCCAACTATATAACTAACTCCATTAACATAATAGGTAAGCCAAAATGCAGGGGATACCCACACTCTGGTGACAATCATTACAAAGATCCAAACCAAACATAGTTCATCATGACAAACATAAATGCACAGGATATAGCAAACTACCCTGTCTAACTAAGACTAACTAAGACCGAGATTAACGCTAAGACTGAAGCTTCTATGTATATATATTTCGTATTAATTACAAGATCCAACTCTAACGAGCTATGGTTCTAGATTTATCTTGGTCTTGCAGACGGGATTGCCATAAGACTGGTGTCCACGCCGAGGTGAGCGGTACGGGTGCTGAGTCCCAACGGGGGCGGGGGAACCATCATCCAAGTGACGACGTTCCACGCGCTCAGCCCGCAGCAGGGCGATCTCAGCACGAGCCCTACTCAGCTCGTCTAGTGCATGGTCCAGCTCCGTGTTTAGCACGGCGACTAGGTTGACTGTGCTGCTCAACCTAGGATTGTCCTCACCAGCAGGCGAAACAATCACGCCTCCTGTGCTGCCAGATGGACGGCGGGGGTAATACTTCAGGTCGAGGCCGTCAGCTACCCCACCGAAAACCGAGCAGTAGTGCGAAAGCGCACGCCGTGCAGCATCCTGCATGGCTGCCTCAGCTGAGTCCCGCTCAGAGATAGAATAGTGCTCTGAGCAAGCCTCCGCGCCCTGGAGACTGTTCTCCGGACGGCGCACCAAGCAAGTCGCCTCCCAGCGGTCCGGGTAGACCCCGCGACTATGCTGGTAGACCACACAGCGATACTCGATGGACCGAGTACGTCGGTTAAGTGCCCGATGTAGCAGGGTATCGAGCGCGTCGTGGAAGTGACACCCGCGAGCAGCGTCGCGAGTGATGGGTCGAGCAACCCATCCTTCCGGCTCATGGTCAGCAGAGAAGTCGATGTCGTGGCTCGGGCTGTCGTCGCCACCTCCGTCGTCTGGGTCTCCTCCAGCAGCTACTCCAGAAGCTGGGGTGCCCAGTGGTGGTGCAGGGGGCGCCTCCAGAGGAAGCACAGGGGAGCAGCTCCTCACAGACTCTATCTCCTGCTGGAGCGAGAAAGAAGAGCCCTGCTGCTCCTGTCGTCGACGTTCCTGCTCCTCATGCAGGCAGTGGTGCAGTCTCTCCAAGTGGCTGGACTGTCCGGCCACGGGACGGCGAAGCGGACGCTCAGCAAGGCGGGAGGGTAAGAATGGGATGACGGACTTTCGTGCAGTGTGTCAAGTCGAGCCATCTACAAAAGACATCGCAAGCAAAAGGGTGAGAACAGAATTAATATGACCAGCAAGTAATGAATCATAAACAAATGAAGGATCAGAATAAAACATAATTTTCAGCAAGGTATAATATATAGTAGAACATAGGTTTGGTCGGTATGACCAACTTTTGAAGGGATATCAAAGTCAAGGCGGGGACAGAGGTCTATAATACTTAGAACGACCATTCTACTCTAGGTTAGCGGTCCTACAGTCAACCTGGCTTTGATACCACTTATGTCACACCCGGTTTTTAGAAGGTAAACCGAATGCGAACCATGTACGTGCCAGGATCAGTTATTCACGTACACAGCAGTTACATAACATGGACATCATCACACAGTGCTCAAATAGTATTAAAAGGGGAAATAATAGTCGATTACATCATACGTCTGAGACGTCCATATAGTCCTTACAATAAATCAAAGTGCGGAAAAGAAACGTAGATAACACGGCCTTCACAGGCAGCCGACTGGGGGTTGCCGCTAACCCACACCTAGAACTCGTCGTAGTCTTGGAACTCCTGGAAGTCTCCTTCCACAGCTTCATCTTCTCCTGAGCAGTGGTTGCAATGCTGACAACCTGGGGGGGGTTTGGTGTGTAGAGCAAGAGTGAGTACACATCAACATACTCAGCAAGCATCCCGTTTGGCTGTAGTGGACTAGCTTTATGTGGGGATAAGTCAAGCAGTTGCTTTTAGTTGGTCAGGTTATTACTTACTAGTAGAGAGCCAGGTTTTAACATTAACCCAAGTTATTAGCCCAATGTATCCTTTCCAAACGGAAAGAATACCACTTACCATTACCATAATCATAATCAGAACCATCAATCTCATTGCCACCTGTACCAAAGTATCTCTGATCAAGTATCACTAATCTCTGGAGCTCCCTTGGCCGCTCATAACCGCGAGCACGGCTGATATATCAGTTTCATAACACTCTGCAGAGGTTGTGCACTTTACCCATAAGCCGTGATTCCCTCTCTAGCCCGGGCTTGCAAGACCCTTATTCACTCCCAAGGTGAATGGCTAGGGATTCACTACGAAGCCTTTACAAAGATTCCCCAGGGCTGTAGCCACCCGTTAGGTTTCCTAAATGTACCGCACTCCTCCCCAAGGGACAAATCAACCTTGGCAGAGCGAGCCGCATACACCGAGCCCCATTGACGGCACGACGGCTAAGCGATCTACACCCCGGTTCCTCCAATTATTCAGCTAAGGGTGTCCCATTCCACCCTCATGGTTGCACTGTTTTCTCGGGCGGTCATCCATTGAACAGGTCCTTACGGAGAGGCACTCGAGAAACCGCTCGAGTCCCCTTGAAGGTCACAAATATAATCATAAATAAGAAGGGAAAACAGCGTATCATAGATAATCACATCATGTTCATTGATTAGAGTTGAGCAATAGCATCAGACTAAGCAGTAATAATCCGACCCAAATAGGTGAACAAGGACATGGATAACAAAAGCTAGTCAATCCTTAGGTATAAATGTGTAATGCGGGAGGTGAATTAAAGAATGGATAGGACAGCAATAGGTCAAAGGACACTTGCCTCCACCAACCGACTGCTGCTCAGGGGCTTCTCCTGCGAATTCCTCGGGCTCTTCGACCGGATCATTCTCTATGCGATTGCAAACATACATACATTCATCCATTCAAATTAGGAAACAAACAGTACACCATACAAGGGAACAAACAAAGTAAATATGCATCAAGTATGACATTCGATATCGCATTCATTATGATTAGAAAGAAACGGGAAAGGGTCTCGCAGGGGGGGTTAAAGCTTATGCATTAATGATTAGTTACAATTGGTTCTTAACAAAAGAATTCTGTTATATGCACTAATGGAAACCTAGTCATTTTTAGTTGATCAACATTGAACGAGATAAACAATTGATTACATGAATTGACTAACGTAACGAAATTCTAAATTAAGTTTCCTATTTCAATAACATGAACAATGATTAGCCTGCCTAAAATAAAATATATAACAGTAATGAAAGAAAATAAAATAAAATAAAATAAAAAAAATAAAAAAAGGGGGGCGGTTGAACCGGCCTGGGGCAGGGGCGGCTGGGCTGGGCGCGGGCGCGGGGCGGCCGAACCGGCCAGGGGGCGGCCGAGCTAGGCGGCTGGGCTGGCGGGGCGCGCAGGGGCGGTCGAGCCGGGGCGGCTGGGCCGGCCGGACGGCCAGGGGGCGCGGCCAGGGGGCGCGGCCAAGGGGCACGGCCAGGGCGGCTAGGGGGCGCGGCCAAGGGCGGCCAGGGGCGGCCGAGGCGGCCAGGGGCGGCCGAGGGCGGCTGGGGGCGCGGCCAGGGGCGGCCAGGCGGCTGGGCCGGCCAAGGAGAGAGGAGGGGAGAGGGGAGAGGGAGGGAGGAGGGGGAGGGGAGAGCTCACCGGGGGACGGGGACGGGCGAGCGAGCGGCGAGGGGCGGCGGCGGTTGGGCCGGCGGCAGGGGGCGGCCGAGCTAGGGCAGGGGGCGGCGGCTAGGGTGGGAGAGAATGGGAGAAAGAGAGGGAGAGGGAGAGGGATAAGGGGAAGGGAGTGGGGGGCGGTTGGGCCGGCTAGGCCCAAGAGGGGGGCGCGCGGGGGCGGCTGGGCCGGCTGGGGGCGGCTGGGCCGGCCAGGAGCAGCCTAAGAAAAAGAAAAAGAAAGAAAAGGTTTTCTCCTTATTTTCGAAATCCGATCTTCCTAAATGAATGCATTTGCACTTTCAAACAATCAAAGAATGCATAGTTCGGCATGGTGCATCAAACAACATAAAGCAATTTAGGGTTTTTCTTTACACGGGAATTCCAAGCCGAATCCCGCTAACTTTGGAAAAGGTCAAGGTCTAGCGAGGGGAAAAAGAAAAAGGAAAGGTAACGCCCGAATTTGGCGAGTGAAGAAAAGAAAAAATTCAACTGCAAAATTCGGGGCGTTACAAAGGCATTGTCTAGTCGTCGACTCACCTAACTATATTCATCGACGACATCAGTAGGCAAGCCGTAAGCACAGATCCGCGTTGTTGCACATACTTTTTGAAGTGGTCCAAGTCCAGTGAGGCCTGTCACATCGACCTGTTGAGTGAAGTAAGCATCCTGTTGATGTAGGCCTTGCAAAATGCGGAGGAACAATGGACGACTCATGCGGAACGTGGTAAACTCAATAAGGAATGTAACATTAGCAACAAATGTGCAAAGCATATGAACTCATCAATTTGACTTCGTTACCTTCAACGAAACACGTGAGCTAGATACACCGGGTTGGGGCCGAAGTAGTGATGGCGGATAAGGTGCTCTCTGGCAAGATGATCTTGTGCGATCACTCGGCGAGGGATATCGGACTGCCTACACGTACGCTCCATAGCCTGGATGGATAAGGTAAGAAGAGTGGCTACCATGAGTGTGTTGTCTTCACTATCAGTCGAAGCGGAATTGGTGTTGCTCTCTACTAGAGGCATATCGCAAATGGGAGTACAAACTTGGGTATAGAAGTGGAGAGTGCAGAGCAATGGTTGCTCCTGGTTGCCATATATAAAGAGAAGAAGTAGGTTGGCTTCTGCGAGAAGAATGTGGCTTGTGGCAGAAGATCGTGGCTTTCAACAGAAGACTCAAGTGCAACGGAAGAATTAAGTGTCTTGCCGTGTACGGTTGTCGGATACGGGCTTACAACGAAAGGCTCGTGCAAGCGTGAACTACAAGTGTTTAATTGCTTTATTTAAGCTGATACAGTCAGTGTGTATGCATGAATTTTAAAATTGGTAAAAAGAGTAGTATTGTTAATTTAATAAATTGTAGAATGGAGTAAAGTAATTAGTATGTTTAAAATGTATTTTAAAAGGATATTGAATTATACTCAAGAGAAACGAGCAGAGTCAGAGTCGGTACGGTGGTCCATTCGTGCGTACGGCAAGGCAAAGAAAAATGTTTTTTGTGTTAATTTTTTATATCAAAATATTGAAGAGATTAATTAGAAAAACAAAAAAAATCCTAAACTATATGCGTACGTAGCCTGCAATGGTTAAGAAAGAAAAGAATATACTAGCGTATATACTAGCGCATAGAGGGAAAAAAATCCTAAACTATATGCGTACGTAGCGTATATACTAGCGTATAGAGGAAAAAATATAAAGATACCCGTTACGAATAATTTTACCTTACCCAAGTGGGCAAGGATCTTATTTTCAACCTACGACAAGCTATCAACCTACGACATTACACTGACCAATCTCGAATTTGACACGCACAGCCTTATTAACATATATCTCTCACGGTCTCGCTAGATAAAATTATTTGCAACTAGCATTGGCATTTCAAATTTAAGGCCAACAATGCAAGAGTGACAAGAATTGAACATCATTACAAAGTGATTATAAAATCTCATATGGGAAAATAATCAATCGCGTAAAAAATTTAACTAGACAATTTGATTGGAAACGGTGCTCCTCTTCTTCTCCTACTATTCTACTCTAGCGTGTCCACGATGAGTTCCCGCAGCGCGCGACGAGACTCCTCAACGTGGCGTTGCGCGACGATCGGATGGGCGAGCAGCTGCGCCACCGTGGCTCGCCTCCTCGGGTCCTTCTGTAGGCAAGCTGCCACGAACCCGCGAAGCTCAGGCGATGCCGCCACGCAGGCGTAGTCGGCCGGAGACGGCGGCTCCCCGTCGCAGATCGCCTGCCTCAGTTTCACGTACGACGGCCTAACCCCATCTGGGGGCAGAAAAGGGCACCGCCCCAAGAAGAGCTCCAGGACCGTGACGCCGAAGGCCCAGACGTCGGCGGCGATGGCGCCGCGCGGCCCTGCGTGGGCATCGGGCTCGAACCGCTCGGGGCTCAAGTACATGGGGGAACCAACAGAGATGGAGACCTTGCGGCGCTCGTCGGCGCGGCCATGTAGGATCCTGGACACGCTGAAATCGCCGATCTTGATGTCGCCCCGGGAGTTGACGAGGAGATTGTCGGGCCTCAAGTCCAGGTGCGCGACGCCGCGGGAGTGGACGTGTGCGAGCCCCTGGAGGCACCGCGCGGCCACCTCGGCGAGGGCGCATTCGGGGATTCCGCGCCCGCCCCGGCGGCCAAGGAGGTCGCCGAGCGTCCCGGCGTCCATGAACTCGAGCACGTAGGCGGGCTCGCCGCCGGCGCCGCTGAGAACCGCGTGGCAGCGCACGACGTGCGGCGATCCGGCACATCGGCGGAGCGCCTCGGCTTCCTCGTCCATAGCTCTGTTGGGGTGGGCGTAGTAGGACGTCTTGAGCGCAAACTCGGTGCCAGTCCCGCGGTGGCGCACCTTGGTGACAACTCCGCAGGTGCCCTCGCCGAGGTGGCAGACCTGCTCCAGGTCCGACAGCCGCAGGTCTACGTCGTCCGCTGGCAGCGCCGGCGCCTGCTTCATCATCTTGTGGGGCGCGGCAGGGATCCGGTGGAAGAAGTGGTGCGGGCAAGTCATCGGGCGCCGGGAGGAGACGGAAGCTCCGGCAGCGTTGCTGCTCTCGAGCGGGACGTCCGCCGGCGCCGCCGCAACCATGTTCCTAAATTCCTAATGCGTTGTATTGTATGGGTGGGAGACTGGGAGAGTACGCGAGGGCGAGGCCTGGATTTATATAGCTAGTCTTGAGCCCTAGCTGGCCGACTCGCGGGAAAAGGCCGATCGGAGTCCGAGTGGACTTTGGACAGAAAAATCACGTGACAGCAGGAAGGTCCCACCAATCAGCCACTAATACATGCATGACTTGCCTTGGGTAGTTTAAGACCGTATCAGAAGTCAAACGTAGTTTAAGACCCGTTTAGATCCATCGACGTCTGGGTAAAGAATATATATGATTGTTAGATCGGTAGTTTATCAGTTGTGATCTAAAGATAATCTTTAATTGCTAACTATTAACTACTCTATCCGGTAAAGATGTAACTAAAAATTTGTGCAGGTACTAATCTAAATTTGACTAAGTTTATAGTAAATGCTATTATATTTGTGTCTCTAACCAAATTCACTATAAAATGTATTGCATAATTAATTAAATAAGTATATATCTTATATTATAAATATTAGTTTTTCATTATAACTTTTATTAAACTTTAATCCGTTTATATTCTAAAAAATACGATTTTTTACATCAATTTTGGACAAAGGACGTGTATACGATCCAAACATGCTCCAATAATTCGTTACATAAACTTTCTAAGATTTTTTTTCTTCCAAATGTACAGTAAAACTACACAAAAATCATACACTTTCTACGGTTTTTTTAACTTTCTACAACTTTTATAAGAAACGTAGGAAATAAATAACTTCCGAGAGGCAACTAGTAGCTATAGGAAATAAACATAATTTTTTACGGTATTTTATAAAAGCTATAGGAAGTTACCTCAATTCAATCGGACACTCACATGATTAATTTATGGAACTAAATTTAATTTTTCATATGCATTGCATTGTAGGTGTTGTTATCACTTTTGTTCTACTACTTAATTGGGTTGGTATCTACTTATACTTAGTAATTGCTAATAAAATTTTGATCAACTTTAAAAGCAATGCTCAGCTTCAACCCTCTTTGGTAAGCCTTACACTTCACATGAGCTCTCACCTTTGGCGAGTTCATGCATATTATTTTCCCACAACTTATTGAGCGATGAACGTATGTGAGCTCACTCTTGCTGTCTCACACACACCCACAGGTCAAGAACAGGTACTGCAGGATGAGGCGCATGGAGGATGCTGTGACGAGTTCGTGAGAGGTCTAGGTCGTCGTCTCCCAGTCAACTTTGGGTTGCTGGATCGTTGTCTCCTTATGATGTAATTATTTATTTATTTTATACAGAACTCCTAATATATAGTGAAAATGTGACATTTGTTTCTTTACCACTATTCATCATATGTGTGAGACTTGGTCCCAGCATACCTGGTGATTATTTCACGCCCGGGTTTTTGAAAGTGCATTCATCCCTTTTGTGAGTTTTGGTGATTTGGATAACAACACATTTAAAGGTCTAACAAGTTTGCTAAGTGTTGAACAGGGAATTCAGTATGATGAACATACTTGAATAGTGTATAATGATCAGTGAACAAAGTTCAACACAAGGTCAAATAACCAGTGAGACAATGCAAATGGATATAATATGGTCTCTATATTGGTTTGAATATATGGACAAGTCCTGAGAAATCACTATGCATAAATATGATCATAATAGAGGTTGAAGTGATTAAGAGGATTGGTCAAGCCAAAGTGAACAAGATATGAGGAATCGTGAATTGGCTTGACCATATTACTATTAGTCCATATATGAATATATGAGAATCAAACTAGAGCTTGATTGATCTTAGCAGTTATATCTAGATGACATTCAAGCAAGGTTCACAATATTGAAGAAATGATTCTCTCAATGGTTGCTCAATAGGATGTGACTCAAGAATGGCTTGATAGGGTGAAGATAGCAAGGAAAGGGCTTCGAGGAACTAAGCGAAGGTGAAGGCCAAGCAACGGCTTGTAGACCGAGGTACCATGGCTAAGGTGAAGAAGAGAGTACTTGCACTAAGTCGATGAACTAATCAGCTATGAAGAGTTACAACATGTTGATGCATCAGTAAGGTGACTTGAAGCCATGATTTGAACTCATATATGGTGAAATAGCAAAAGTCACATGCTCGATTTGTGTTTGCTTCAAAAGGTGAGACAAAAATGTTTGTGATCCTTATGAAGCAACACCATGGAGAAATCACTTGAGACACCAATGACTCAAGGAGTTTACTTAATTATATTTTATTTAACTTGAGTATAGGAATCGTCGTACTATCAAGGGGGGTCCATAAAGAAGGTTGGTGTTGGTACTAAAGCTCAAAATCCTTTGAAAAACATCTTCGAGAACGTTTTCCATATCTTGAATGCCCTTGAGAAAAACAAATTTTACTTCCCACTAAAACTCCACTTTTGTTCTCTTCAAAATTCTCAAAATTTGGTTTTAGCCCTGAAAACCGGTTCAACCAGTCCTGAAACCGGTTCAACCGGTTTTGGGACTGCTCCTCTGCCTCCCCTGCTCTGACCTGTCTGACAGTCAGAGCTGTCAGAAAAAGTCGTTGCAGATCTTTTGGGAAAACCGGTTCAACCGGAATTTTTCCCGGCTCAACCGCTTTTGGTTCCGGTCGAGTCTCCGGCTGAGTAGGTTAGTGAACCGAGATCTTCCTGGTGGAAACCGGTTCAACCGGTTTACAAACCGGTTCAACCGGTTTTTGGCCAACTTTCCCCAACGGCCACCAGCTTTTGGGGGCACCTTTATATACACCTCCCACACTCTTCCCCACAGGAGAGCACGCACAAAACTCCATTTCTAACCTGAGAAACACCTCCCACTCTCTCACACACACCTCTTGCCTCTCCCATTTCAAATCTTTGGAGAGAAATCTTTGAGTGAGTTTGAGAGCTGTGGTTTTTGTGCTTCATCTCCAAATCTCTCTTGCTCTTCTTGATTCGAGCTTTGGTACTACATCGAGTTCTTTGTGGATTCATTACTCTTGGAGCTTCTAGCTCCTAGACGACTAGGTGTCTCTTGTGAGTCTCCAAATCTTGTGGAAGACCACAAGAAAGTTTGTATTACCCGCTCGTTTGAGCAAAGATTAGTGTGTGGGCTTGACCTTTGTGGTCGGCAAAGGGAGGATTAGGGTTGAAAGAGACCCGGCTCTTTGTGGGCGCCTCAACGAGGAAGTAGGGCACCTTGGTGGTGTGACCGAACCTCGGGATAAATCTTGTGTCTCTTGTGTTCTTGCTCATTGTGTTTGTTTGTGTTCTTCATTCTCTCACCATTCCGTGGAAGATTTGTTCATATCTTTTTGGTGTGTGGATTTTGAGAAGTGCCCTTCTCAGATCTACTACTTTGAACCCTGTGGATCATTTAGAACATCTTATTTCCAAAGTTAACTGGGTGATTTTCGAGATCAATTCAGTTTTACCCAGTTTGCTTCTAGTTTTTGTTGAAAAAGTTTTAACTTGCCTATTCACCCCCCTCTAGGCAACTTTCAATTGGTATCAGAGCCTAATCCTCGTTCTAACGCTTAACCGCGTGAGGAAAGATCATGTCGGGGGGACTAAGAAACAAAAGTGCTTCTAAGCTTGAAAAAGTTGAGGTTGCCTCGACTTCATCTTTTGGTGCAGATGTTGATCCTAGGGCAATAGACCTTGCCATGAGAATCGCCGAAAGGATGTTCCTCAAAATGAAGGAAGATGAGGCGAAGAACATTATTGAAGAAGAAGAAAATGATCGATGGAGACTAAACGACGAATCCACCTCTTCACAAGGTTTGTCTTTCAAATCCACTTCTCATATGTGCTTTGTTGCTAATGAGAGTGACAGTGAAAGCGAAAGTGAGGATGAGGAGGAGCATGAAAGTGATAGTGAAGATGAGGATGATCTTCAAAAATTCTTCGCTCAACTAAGTAAGAAGAACCGGATGAGCTTGCTCAAACTCATGAAAAGAGCGGAAGAACAAAAGGAAATGCTTCATAAGCAAGAAGATATCCTCATCGAAAAAATCAAAGACTTGGAGAAGTTGACCAAAGAGCATGAGAAGCTAAAGTGCTCTCATGATGATTTGGTCCAAAGGTATGAAGACATTTCAATTGAGCAAATTAAAGCTATTAATCATTCATCATATATTGCTCAATTAGAAAATAAAAATGCTATGCTCAAGAACACGGTAGAAAAGCTAAACATTGAAAATCTAGTTTTGCAAGAAAAACATGATATGCTTGTGTGCTCTCATAATAAATTTATGGATTCACATATCATGTTAGAAATGGCTCATGAGGTTGTGTTAACTAATTTTAAATCATACCAACCTCACATATGCACATGTACTCAAGTAGAAACTATATTATCATGTGCTAACAAATGTTGCTCTCAAGAAAGCTAATCTTCCATTGAGCTAGAAATTTCAGGAATTAGTGATATTTCTATCACACAAGAAAATAAAGAGCTCAAGGAAGAAGTTGGAAGGCTAAGAAGGAGCTTAACTATTTTGAAGGGAAAGTGTCATGCTCAACCTTCTCAAGATAACCGTGATAATATGGTGAAAAAGCTTGAGAAGGGGACAACCGTAGCATGCACAAAACCCCTTCAAAAGAATACCAAGCTTTCCAAGAAGGACATGAGCAAGACTCAAGGTAAGAAAATTAATGCTCATATTATTTGCTCTAACAATGTACCTATGTGCTTCAACAAAGAAAGATCAAAGAGAAGCGATAGGAGGTGCTATGGATGCAAGGAGAAGGGTCATGAAATTGGTTCATGCCCCCGCATGAAGAACCAAGACCTTGCACGATCAAGAAAGATGACCATCAAGAAGGATGAAAGCAAAAGGCAAATGCATTGCAAGGATAAGCACCGCATTTGCTACAATTGCCGTGAAAGAGGTCATCTATTCAAGGTTTGTCCAAAGGGTAAAACTCCTAAGCCTAACTTGTCAATACATTCAAATATGCTTAGGAGACCCAAATTTGACTCTTGTGCTAGAAAGGTGATGAGTTCACCACATTCTAGGACCAAGGCTATTTGGGTGCCTAAGTCCTTATTAGCTAACCTTGGTGGACCCATCCAAAGATGGGTACCAAAATGTACTTGATAAGTTTTGTAGGTACCCAGAGATGATATGAAGCTTTGGGGTGCTTGAGCGGTTTAACTCAATTCTTATCTCAAGCTATCAATCTTACATTGTCTATCCTTTAAGATTGACCCAAAGATGAATTGAATTGTTATATCACTAACTTCATATTCATCTCTAGTAAGAACTTGTGTTGTAGGGAATAAGGATTAACCTTTGTGGGAATCAAGCAAAAGGCCTACAACCAAGTGATATCCAAAAGGATGGTAACAATTAATTCTTAAGTGCATATTGCTTTTAATTGGTATATTCCTTTGTGTCTTTTGTAGCCACATAGGAAAAATGAAGCACTTGAGAATGAACTTAAAAGATTTTACCTTGCTTTGGAAAGGATTTAATTATATGGTAGATTGCAAGTTCATATTTTTATATTATGACAATCTACATGCTCTAGATTGGTTGTATGTATCTTGTGGCATATTTCAAGTTAATCATCATATTATTGCCATGGCCTAGACATAAAGAGTATTATCCCATGTTCTTAAATGAATAGAGTGCTAAGTAAGAAATTCAAATTCTTAAAGCACTTATCAAAAGGGGAATTCTCTATATGACTAGAGTTGTGAGACTAATGTTTTTTTTCTAAGTGA
Organism: Zea luxurians; assembly: GCA_029449295.1. Taxonomy (NCBI): domain Eukaryota; kingdom Viridiplantae; phylum Streptophyta; class Magnoliopsida; order Poales; family Poaceae; genus Zea; species Zea luxurians. The sequence continues at coordinate 14,956,822 of JAOPSE010000023.1, read as the reverse complement.
TTTATATAGTTTCACAACATGAGAATGTGTTTCCCAAATGGAGTGTGCCATTCAACATTCAAAGAAGATCGAACCAATACTATGTGATGTATTCATTCTTGTTTAAATTGGTTTTGAGTCTTCTACATTAATCACTCACCATGCTATGAATTAAACTTGCCCTATAAACTTAATTAAACAATCATGCTACTTTTATCTTGTTTCAATTGATGTTATGCATGTTGCTTGTAAGGGTAATTTAGTTCATATCATGAGGTTTCCTTAATTTAGTAACCTTCTTGTCATTCATATAATAGAGGTTGCTAAATAGGAAACTATTGCTTGTGCTTCTAATGCAATCTCTTTTAAGCTATTTCATGAAATTCATAAGTAGAGATTGTGCTCTTTCGATTAGTAAAATCACAAGCTTTAAAGGTTAATCTTCACCTAAAAGAAAGATTAGGAATGCTCAAGGCAAAGGTATGGAACTAGTTGTTTCATTTGGTATGAGACCAATAATAGTTCCTTTTAAGTGGCATTCTTTCAATTGGTAATAATCTATTTTATGGAAAGAAATGTCAATATAAAGGTTAAATTCCTTTTGGCTTAAATTTGTAAATTAGTGCATATTGTGAATTCACTGCTCCATGTGCATTAACTTAAAAGGAATTTAATTTATGCATTTACGCCTCATAAATGATGATTTGTTTGCCATTCATATATAGATATCATCATTCATTAAATACTTCCTTGTACTACTAATACCTCTTTTCAAAGTGTTTTATCGACTAGTTTTAAAAGGAAAAGAGATAACAAAGAAGGAAGTCTCCACAAATGATGAAAAGAAGAATACTAAAGTGACACCACCACCGATAGTAAGATCTTTCAAATTGGTACAACAAATGGTACGTTCTACTTGGTGGTAAGTATTCTTAAGGATAAGTTAATTTATTGCAAATTTGTCATGCCTTGACCATGATATGTAATGTACTCCACATGAGACTCTTAACTGAATTGAAAGTGCATGTGGCAAGTCATTCAAATACTTGATGCACATATCTAGTAGGAGCACATTATATATCTTGTGTCTTAGAGAATATGTTTCTCTTTAGTAAGCTATACTAAGACAATCCAAAATGGTAAATTTGTATCTCATTCATATGGATTGTAATCTTTGTTTTCTAAATAGCTACTCTTGATGCAGTTTAAAATTCCCTTATCGTTAAATCTAAAAGTACATAAGAATCTTTTTGTTGATATTCATGACATACATATGCACTAACATGGATATGATTTTTAAACTGTAAAAGGTACAATTAGTGATCCACACTCTAAATTTTTGGAAACCCATATTTTGATATCTTAGAAATCTACTTCAATCGGTATCCAAATGCTTCACATTGAATTGGATCACTAAGTTGTTAATTCCATGCATAACTTGTCTTTATGATATGAATGCTTGTGCGACTAACCTTGATAAGCTAGGTGCACCCAAAGTCAAGGTAGGTTCATCATCAAGAAGGCAACACAATGATGTATTAATAAAAGGAGAAAAGGCTCCTATTCTTAACTCTAGTTTTTTTATCTATGTGATTAAATATTGACTTGAAACCATGTAAGATGGTTGTCAAGTATATGTGGGTGCCTACACAAAGAGAAAGGCCACAATAAGGATTGTGTGGGTATTCAAGGCTCTTACCACTAATCTCAAAGGACCCAATTCAAATTGGGTACCAAGATATGAAGCTTAAACTTGTTTTGCAGGATCACACCTTCAATGGATTAAGTTGGGTGCTCGATATTGAATGTATAAATCATATTTGGAGATAGTAGCAAGGGTGGTAACAACTGAATCTCAAGTGCATATTATTTTCAAATCTTATCTTTTTGTGACTTGTGTAGCCACTAAAGAAAAAGAAGCGCTTGAGGATATACATCAGTTGTTGATTATGAAATAAAGGTCTAATTGGAAGATGAATGAATATTATCATATGGTGAACAATCCAAAATTATGTGATGTATTCTCTATCTAGTTAATTTGGATTGGATTCTTCTATATTAGACACTCATCATAATATGGATTAAGTCATCCCTTTAGACTTCATTGAATAACCATGCATATTATCCATGTCATTCAAAATATTGTGCATGAGGGTTCAAGGAAATTTAGTCCATATTATGATGTTTCTCTATTTTAGCAACACACTTGCCTTCCACATATAAAGGGTTGCAAAATAAGAAACTAGTGCTTGTGCTACTAATGCCATCTCTTGTGTTGAGTTTATCCATAGAAAATCTATGTTAAGAGATGGTGCTTATTATTAAATTGGATAAATCACAAGCTTAAAGGATACTATTCAACTAAAGTAAGATGGAGTTGATAAGAGGCCAAGGTATGAAAACTTCCTCTCCTTCAGTTGTTTTAGTATTCTATCCTTAGTGGGATGTACCATAGTATAGGTTAAATTCCTTGCAATATAAAATGTTCAATAGTGCATATAACTTTGACATCAACTATATGTGTGCACTAATTTAAAGGAATTTAGTCTATCCTTTTGGGTTTCAATAATGATGATTCATTTGCCATCCACATATAAGGATCATCATTTGTAAAACCCTCTCTTGTGTTTTTAATGCTCTCTTTTCTAAGTGTTACAACGAGGTCCTTCCAAGAGCTTTCAAGATGGATTCAAAATCTACAAAAAATGAATGAAGTTCAAGATCACTTGGTTGGATGAAATCACAAAGAGAAAAGAGATCACAGTGAATCAAGAAGGGAGTTTTTTTTTTGTCAACCAAATAATGAAGATGTAGTGACATATTTATATGATATCCTTCATTATGAGGTTTGAGGTTTATATTAGCATGCTTTACCCTCCAAGATTTCAATTGATATACTTTTAGTTCTTAAACTTTTAATTGGTATAATTCTCATCATCTATTTAAAGCATGTTACGTTAAACCAAGATATAGTGCAAACATCTCCTTTAACCTCGTATTGTTGATGTGCATAAGTGTACTTTATGTACTCTTGCATGCACAAATTGAGGGAGAGTTTAGCCTATATCTTGTGAGACTAATGATTTCTTTCAAGTTCATGTTGTGTAGTCTCACACCTTGGTGAAAGAAGAACATCAAATGAGGATGAGTGGTTCCAAGGAAATGATCAAATATTTACCACATGTCACCCCATGGATTAGTTCTATTGGGGAACAATATGTGTTCTCTAGCATAAATTCAATTTTTTCAAATATATTATGCCTTGACCAAGATATATGATGAACTCCTCTAAGAATCTTAATTGAATCAAGTGCATGTTACAAGTAATTCAAGTACTTGATGCATACATTTAGGGGGAGCTCATTCTATATCTTGTGTCCTTAAAGACTAACATTTTCTTTTAGTGAATTTGTGTAGTTCTTTGAAGAGAATGAGTTTCTCTTGATCGTTTAAAGAGGATAAGTTTCTCTTTGAAATGTCAAGCCTATCAAAAGCTAAGATAGAAATTCATGATTATAATGAAGACCATATGGCATGGAACAAAGGTGTGTCACTCCATGAACTATTGTATTATATTTGTGTATCTAGGCTCTTACAAGTTAGTGTATGCATGTAAATGCAATATCTTAAGTCACATCATAAGGTTGCACTTAAATCTTGGCTTAAAATATTGCATATCATGTCTATTAGTATACCTTTTGATTATGAGTCATTCCTTAAATTGGTGTAATTTCATATTTTCATACTTTATTTGTACCAAGGTTCAAATTGTAGAACTTAATCCCCTGGCCTCACAAGTCCAAGTGCATAAGCTAAACAAGTATTCATCACTTGTATGCATACATTTAGGGGGAGAATGGTCTATAATTTGAATCTTTGAGACTAACTTCATTTTCAAGTCTATTATGTGTGTAGTCTCAAATTAGAAAGGAATCTTCAAGCAAAGACAATCGCTTCCACTGCAAAATTTGATGGGTATCAAAGATTCTTTGCTCCAGTAAATGTATCTTCTATACATTTCATAAGAGAATGAGTTTCTCTTGTATATGCTACTCCAACGTCATCTAAAATTGGTAAATATGTATCACATCTTTTTGGATTACAAATATCTGAAGTAGCATAGCTTATTGATTCTCCTATCTAGAACTTAATTGATTAAATAGTGCACATGTTTCTTATGTTGCATGATTATGTTTAATTGATACTCCTTTTATGCCAATGGTACTTTAAGTTGCAAATAAGTACTCTCAACAGGTATCAATTGAATTCATATATATGTGTGCACTAAAACTTGAGGAGAACTTAGTGTAATATGCTATTAGTGATCTGCTTATCTATCAAATTGTATCAATTGGTGTTTTTCAATTGATATTTTTCATACATGATCACTAGTTGTATAATCCATACTTGTGCAATTTTCATGGTGCCTCTTGTTATGATAAGAAAATGCTAGGTGACATCTAGACTCTAGGTATCAAGATTTATCTTTCAATTAGTATGACAATATTCATTTGATATCTTGGACCTATGTCACAATTATGCCAACAAGAGATTGCAAAATGAACTCTAAATACAACACAAGTGTGGAACACCCCTTTGAAAAGGTAAAACGCAAAGGTACATCACTTATGACACTTCTCCATTACCTTTGTGCCATCTAAGGACCCTCTTCATGATAGTGTGTTCACATCATGCTTAATCATAATTTCTACCCTTTATATTCTTTGTATCCTTTTTGGAGATTTATGACAAAGGGGGAGAAATTGTGCATTAAAGCTTACCTTTAGTCTTATGTAACTAAGTGTAAGAAGACTTTTGAAAAGGGGAGAAATAATTAACAAAAAGGGGGAACCATAAGAAAAACATAAGATGTAGAAAGTTGATGAGTGCATACTATGTCATGAGCATCACGTTTATTTTATGACGCACTGCACCCTATGAATAGTATGATATAAGTTGTCTCCATACTTTGACCCAAATATGTGCTTTTGGCATTTGAGTACAAAATTGGTATTTTCTGAAATGCACATATTTAGGGGGAGGAAACTATATCATAGGATTCAAAATCTTATTTATCAAATCTTATGTAAGCTTTAAATGTGTTGTCATCAATCACCAAAAAGGGGGAGATTGAAAGTGCATTCATCCCTTTTGTGAGTTTTGGTGATTTGGATAACAACACATTTAAAGGTCTAACAAGTTTGCTAAGTGTTGAACAGGGAATTCAGTATGATGAACATACTTGAATAGTGTATAATGATCAGTGAACAAAGTTCAACACAAGGTCAAATAACCAGTGAGACAATGCAAATGGATATAATATGGTCTCTATATTGGTTTGAATATATGGACAAGTCCTGAGAAATCACTATGCATAAATATGATCATAATAGAGGTTGAAGTGATTAAGAGGATTGGTCAAGCCAAAGTGAACAAGATATGAGGAATCGTGAATTGGCTTGACCATATTACTATTAGTCCATATATGAATATATGAGAATCAAACTAGAGCTTGATTGATCTTAGCAGTTATATCTAGATGACATTCAAGCAAGGTTCACAATATTGAAGAAATGATTCTCTCAATGGTTGCTCAATAGGATGTGACTCAAGAATGGCTTGATAGGGTGAAGATAGCAAGGAAAGGGCTTCGAGGAACTAAGCGAAGGTGAAGGCCAAGCAACGGCTTGTAGACCGAGGTACCATGGCTAAGGTGAAGAAGAGAGTACTTGCACTAAGTCGATGAACTAATCAGCTATGAAGAGTTACAACATGTTGATGCATCAGTAAGGTGACTTGAAGCCATGATTTGAACTCATATATGGTGAAATAGCAAAAGTCACATGCTCGATTTGTGTTTGCTTCAAAAGGTGAGACAAAAATGTTTGTGATCCTTATGAAGCAACACCATGGAGAAATCACTTGAGACACCAATGACTCAAGGAGTTTACTTAATTATATTTTATTTAACTTGAGTATAGGAATCGTCGTACTATCAAGGGGGGTCCATAAAGAAGGTTGGTGTTGGTACTAAAGCTCAAAATCCTTTGAAAAACATCTTCGAGAACGTTTTCCATATCTTGAATGCCCTTGAGAAAAACAAATTTTACTTCCCACTAAAACTCCACTTTTGTTCTCTTCAAAATTCTCAAAATTTGGTTTCAGCCCTGAAAACCGGTTCAACCAGTCCTGAAACCGGTTCAACCGGTTTTGGGACTGCTCCTCTGCCTCCCCTGCTCTGACCTGTCTGACAGTCAGAGCTGTCAGAAAAAGTCGTTGCAGATCTTTTGGGAAAACCGGTTCAACCGGAATTTTTCCCGGCTCAACCGCTTTTGGTTCCGGTCGAGTCTCCGGCTGAGTAGGTTAGTGAACCGAGATCTTCCTGGTGGAAACCAGTTCAACCGGTTTACAAACCGGTTCAACCGGTTTTTGGCCAACTTTCCCCAACGGCCACCAGCTTTTGGGGGCACCTTTATATACACCTCCCACACTCTTCCCCACAGGAGAGCACGCACAAAACTCCATTTCTAACCTGAGAAACACCTCCCACTCTCTCACACACACCTCTTGCCTCTCCCATTTCAAATCTTTGGAGAGAAATCTTTGAGTGAGTTTGAGAGCTGTGGTTTTTGTGCTTCATCTCCAAATCTCTCTTGCTCTTCTTGATTCGAGCTTTGGTACTACATCGAGTTCTTTGTGGATTCATTACTCTTGGAGCTTCTAGCTCCTAGACGACTAGGTGTCTCTTGTGAGTCTCCAAATCTTGTGGAAGACCACAAGAAAGTTTGTATTACCCGCTCGTTTGAGCAAAGATTAGTGTGTGGGCTTGACCTTTGTGGTCGGCAAAGGGAGGATTAGGGTTGAAAGAGACCCGGCTCTTTGTGGGCGCCTCAACGAGGAAGTAGGGCACCTTGGTGGTGTGACCGAACCTCGGGATAAATCTTGTGTCTCTTGTGTTCTTGCTCATTGTGTTTGTTTGTGTTCTTCATTCTCTCACCATTCCGTGGAAGATTTGTTCATATCTTTTTGGTGTGTGGATTTTGAGAAGTGCCCTTCTCAGATCTACTACTTTGAACCCTGTGGATCATTTAGAACATCTTATTTCCAAAGTTAACTGGGTGATTTTCGAGATCAATTCAGTTTTACCCAGTTTGCTTCTAGTTTTTGTTGAAAAAGTTTTAACTTGCCTATTCACCCCCCTCTAGGCAACTTTCAGTTTTGGACCCCTAAAATCCGGGGTGATAGAAGTGGTATCAGAGGAATGTTGACTGTAGGACAAAACCTAGATAGAACTGGACAACCCTTACTTACTTACCTTTGCTACCCTGATTCTTTCTAAACTTTTCTTAATCTTTTCTCATCTATTTCCGCTCTACTATGATTATTCTTACCTTTTCCTTCTAAAGACAAATGTGGATTTCACACTTTGAAATCATGTACCTAAAGTGACCTTTAGGAATAGGAGACCTAATCTTAGGAACAAAAACAAAACTATTTTTATAGGTATCTATGCACTTGAATATTTGTGCTTATGATACTTGTTTGATTTGGATCTTTGATTGAGTGTGATGAGTTGTGCAGTAATGTCCATAATTACATCTGCATATACATATAGGAAAAATGTTTATAAAGATAACTAGACAAACTAGGTTATCACTCATTAAAATATATCTAGCCTAATAGATCCATCTTATCTTAAAGGATATTCTATTATCTTAATAGATTCATCTTATCTTGAAAAGATTTTATCTTATCCTAATAGATCTAACTGACCTCAAAAGATTCTACCTTATCCTTATGGATTCATCTTGCCCGGATAAGCATATTTGTCCCACACTAGTGTAACCACCATGATCTAATCCGAAGTAATTAGATATTGTCTAGTCTAATCTGGTGATACCGATCTAATCTAGATCCCATCTAATCTAATATGATCCAATCTAAAGTGAGTTATTTAACAGATTAGTTAGTACTAGTGAAATAGATTAGACCTCACTCCTATAAAAATGTTTTAAGCTAAATTGGTGCCCTAGATTAACTTGACCATATACAACTACTTGATCATATGCAACTACCTTACCCATTCGATAGTTGCATAATCCCTCTGTGTTAACCTAACAGAGCTTCTGACCTACCTACACCATATACCCCATCATATCTCAAAAGATTCTAACATATCCTAACAAGATATATCCTACCCTGGTAGATCTATCTAACCTAAACTAGTCTAATCTAGATCATATCTAATCTAATATGTTCTAATCTAGTGTGAGTTACTTAATGCTGGTACAAAGGATAAGGCCATACTCCTAACTCACTTAAGCCTAAATTGGTGACTGGGATTAACTCGGCCATACCCAACAACTTGACCTACATAGGTTACATAACCTATCCAAACCATTCAGAAGCAAAACAACCCAACCAGATTCTGACTAATCTCATTTAACTCATAGCCACCTACTAAACTAGCTGCTCCACCTACTACTTTATCTTAACTACATGTCCCTAATTCGGATAACAACTTCAAGAACGAAGATCGAAGATGATCGACCTCATCAAATCAAGGAAGGATAAGATTCAAGCCAGATCTTCAAAAGAATCAAGAGCCACAATCTTGGATGGAGTCTTTTCTTACCCTACTCTTTCTTACCCCAAACCTATAAATGCTTTAAAGATATCTTTTATCCTGCATAATAAAGTGAATATACCCATATATACCCATGCTTTCCTAATCACCTGATAATTTGCTATATAGAAAAAAAAGAAGAGTTTTGGTATTAAAATCAATTAGAAACTAACCCATAGACTACAAACAATTTCTTCTACATCCTTTTTCTTACAAATCTCGAGGACGAGATTTCTATTAAGGGGGGTAGGATTTGTAACACTCAAAATCTTAACTTGAGATTTAAGGTAATCCTTTAGAGAATAATAATAATAATAATAATAATAATAATAATAATAATAATAATAATAATAATAATAATAATAATAAATATAATCATCAAAATAAGTGCCCTTGAAAATGTTGAACTTTAGAATTCACCCTTTACAAAGTAAATGCTCATAATAAAATAATATTAGCTAAATCATATCCTAATAAAGATTTAACAGTGGAAAGATGTTTTCTATCAAAACAAAGGAATCATGATTTAAAAATTGAATTCAAATTATAAACGAGAATATAAAATAGAAAATGAATACAAAGAAATGAATTTTAATTAAAGTACATTACCCTCTCCATAATTAAATAATAGGAAGAAAGATAAATAATAATAAAAACAAACAGTGGAGGTAATATTCACATTAGGATGGTTTTTAACATTTAGAAATCTGAAATTCAAAACAGGAGTTTAAATTTAGTTTTAATACCTTAATTTGGAATGTGAAAAGAAATAAAAAAAGATAAAAGGAAAAGAGAGAGAATTAACCGATTTGGGCCCAAAGCTTATCTCCGGCCCAACTAAAATTTCAAATCCGCCTGGCCCACATTGCCCTTACGCTAGCTGTCGGGGACGCGTGTGGAATGGGCGTTGGCTGATGGACCTAGCTTTGTCAGCTGCTCGGCGTGACCCTCGGGTGGCTGACGTGTGGGGCCTCCGCGCCTGAACCAACAGCCGCGCTCGTTTCGCACTGACTGGTAGATGGGCCCTTGACCGCGGCCCTGTTCTTCTTCCACCCCGCGTCGCTCTCGGTGAGGGTTGTTACAACAACCATCCCGATGTGTTCGACCGGCTGGGGGAGATCTCGTCTGCTATAAACCGCGCAGCATGGTCGCCTGCACCGCACCAACTCATTGCGATCGCGCTAGGAGAGATAACCGTAAGCCCCTTCAACGTCGAGCGAGCACCGGAGAGGCGAGACGAGAGAGAGACCCCGCTGCCACCATTGACGGTCGCTGCTCCGCCGTGTTCCTTCTGTTCCTCGCCGTTCGGCGCATGACCGACCTCTGCTACCGGGCCGTGAAGCTGCAGCAACCTCCTTCGCTGGCCTAGGACCGGATGCGTGAAATCCTAGCACCACCGCCACGCCATTGGCCACCACGGACGACACGTGCAGGTGCCCTAATTTGTGGTAATACTAGTCTCTCTAGATTTCATGTACTCTCTTCTCTATTTAGCATCCCGCCGCATCCGCATAGGGACTTCGAATCAGTCTGTTAGGGTGCGCGGGGCAGGCATCCGTCGTAGACCACCATGTACGCCGCCGCTGTGTGCTCCATTGCCATCGAATGGGGAAGAGGGGGTTAGAGCCGTTGGATCGGCGTTAACGGTCTAGATTAGGGGACCCTCATACCGATTCGGTGGATTCGATCATAGCCGTAGATCTTCTATCCGGTGGTTCTGGGCAGATCGGGCAAATATAAAATCAGGACCGTAGGATCTTGATCCGATGGCCAGATGTGCGTATCGGTTCACAGGGCTCAGATCTAATCTGAGCGCTTGAACTAGGATCGGCCGGTCGAAGCCTATCCATACCCCTTCGCGCTGGCGCTTTACAAATGAGACCCTGAAATTTTAGGATATAAACCCGCAGTTCACCCTGACTGTAGTTTGAGTCTTAGGAATTTTGCGCAGAACCCCCGAGTTTCTCAGTATTATAAGCGCAGTCCAAGAAATAAAGAAAATAGGGAAAAGGAATTTAGAAATTGATTTTGGGTATAAAAATAATTGCAGAAACTCATTTAATTCATAGAAAATTCATATTAAATCCTTTTTGATCCATTCCAGTTTCTATAACTTTGTAATATTATTGTTTATCATTTAGTGACATTGTTTTGACATGAAAGCCACATTAAAAATTTATCTCCTAGTTAATCTTATACCAAGTACATAGCAACTTCGGAAATTCATAACTCCTCCATTTTAACTCCGAATTGACTCATTCAGGTTGCGTTAGATTCATATAAATATTTACTACATAGTAACAGTATTAATCATACCATGTTGCATAATTTTATAGTTAGATATTATTTAACCTATGTCTACTAGAATAACTCTTCTAAATCAAATCTAACATGTTCATAATTATAATTTGATTAAAATATGATCTCTAGTCAAGTTATAATTAAGATTAAGGTTGAGTTAATTATTCATAGAATATTCTCTCATATGGTGTATTCTAACCAAATTATAAGATAGTTTAATATTTTAATCATATAGATCTTTTATAAAATTATAACTCCTTAATCGTAACTCCGAATTTAGCGATTCTCGAACCCACGATCTCGTAGCAGCATGTAGATTATTATTATTCAGTTTATTCTTATGTTTGATGTAATGTTAATTTTGTCTATACTATGTTTGTCTGTATTGCTACGTTTAGCAGTGAGGACACGTGTCATCTGAAGAGCAAGTTGGTACCTGGAATCTCAAGTCCCAGGCAAGTTGTGCCCTTGATCACTTCTTTTTACCCAATCATGTTCTTATTAATCATAATGATCTGCATAGATTAATTTTGATGAGACCCAATTGAAAGGGAAATGTGCCTTTGGGCAATTCCAATAATGTTTTGGTGATTAAGTGCCCAACACGTTTAATTAAGTTCTCATGTGCCAAGTAAAGAGAAAAGTGCAAATCAAAGAGAAAGGTACGTTTCTAAACTTAGTACATTATTTTGAGTACTAATGTGTTTTGTCTAAGTGCTAGAAACAGTGATAGAAGAATTGGAAAAAGAGGTGGTTGTGTGCAGCCAACTTCAGCTCGGCTTGGCACACCGGACTGTCCGGTGGTGCACCGGACAGTGTCCGATGCGCCAGGCTGGTCCGCGTGAAAAGGCCGCTCTCGGGATTCGACGGCGGCGTACGGCTATAATTTACTGGACTGTTCGGTGAGTCATCCGCGGCGAACTCGTCGCTCTCGGGAAGAGGATCAGCGGCGTACGGCTAAAATTCACCGGACTGTCCGGTGGTTCACCGGACTGTTCGGTGAGCCAACAGTCGCTTGCGCTAATGGTCGGCCGCGCAATCTTCACATGACACGTGGTCGCGCCAACGGTCGGTTGGGCTGTAACACCCCAAAATCCTAAATCTGGGTTTAGTATATTTTTTTCTAAAAACAAAACTAAAATAAAAGTACCTTTTAATGGAGGATTCCACATAAAAAATGACCCTTTGAAAAAAATGGCGATAATAATTAAAAAGTGATAAATATTAAAATATTGATATGTTTTAATTAGAAGTATACATTTTAGGGATCATACCTTAGAAATTATTTTTTTAAAATTGTATTATTCTGTGTGTATGAATTATATAATGAAAAGCATTTGCATAAATGAAATGATAAATAAGTAACCAACATAAATTATATTTTTGCATGCTGTAGTTTTATTTGCTTGTGCATTTAATATTGAAATTTGAAATCATTTATTGGAATCTAGAAACAGAAAAGAGAAATAATAAAAAGACTTAAAAAAAGGGAACAAAAAAAAGACGAAAGCCTCGTCACGCCATGTGCGTTCAGCCCACCTGCTATCTCAAACCAACCAAAACCATCCCACGACCTCTCCCATGGTTTTTTTTAATTTTATTTTCTTTATTATTATTTTATTACTCTAGCCGTATGTGATGTTAGCATGATACAAGCAGTGACATCAGCCATGCAAGCCATGTAAACGAACCAGGAAAACCGCGCGCATCTGTTTTCTCTTGGTCGCTGCCGTGTGGACCCACCGTCCAGATTAGTCTTCTCGTTAGATTTGGTAGATAGGTTACGCTTGTTAGCCTCCTCTGACGCATGGGGCCAACCCGTCAGACCCTTCCCCATCGGACCGCAACAAACCAGGCAGGCGGCGGCCGAGCTTTCGGGTGGGAAAAGCTTGCTCCTCCATCCGGACTACAGCTATAAAACCAAACTTCTTTCCCCCTTCCCCGATCAGCAACACAAGGGATCCGATCTCGCACGATTAATCGGGTGGCTGAGCACTTCATCGGAGAAATCCCCTCCACCATGTGGGTCAAGGCAATTGCCGCCGTCGACCTGCAATCTCGCCGGTGTGGGTTGCTCGATTTTGGCGTCAGGGGCATTCGTAGGCATCCATCGAAGCTAGCGCGCGGCGAACAGAGTGAAGAAGGTGGCACCTAGGACCGGCGATTGCACGCCGTAATCTGATTTCCGCCCAGCGCTGCTGCTAGGGCCCGCGTTGCGCGAATCACAGTATGTGTGACTCCATCAGGATTGTCATCTTTCTTGTCCTTTTTGTTCACTTGGCGGCGTCAGTTTTGAGCACTGGGGTTGCCGGCGCGCGGTACTCCGGCGAGGACACCGCTGCGCTAGGCGCTCCGTTGCCCAGCGTCCATCGTGAGGAGGGAGGCGGTGTTCTAACCATTGGATCATCGTTGGTCGGATGAGATGAGAACACGTGGGTGTTAGCGTATTAGCCTTAGATCCCAGAGTATACGGTTGAGATTGGATCCACGGAACGATTCGGCCTGGGCGATTCTAGGCGTTGGATCGCGATCGTGCGGGTCCGAGGCGATTGCGGGGTATTTTAAATCTGAACCGTAGAATCAGGATCCTACGGTCACCGTACCCTGCCGGTTCAGTATTCCGCCGATCTAATCCGGGCCCTTGACCGCTGATCCAACGGTCCACATGTCATCATACCCCTTCGGCATGGTAAAACTCCATATAGCCCCCAACTTTCTTTAGATTTAAACCCGCCGTCCCGCGCAGGGTAAAGGTTAATACGATTAGGTCCTGAATATTGCACAGAGCACCCTGGGAGACTTCAAAATATTGTCCGCTGTCCACAGTTCATTGAATTAACTAAAACAATTTCGAGATAATGATTATTAGTATAAAAATAATTCCAATAACTTGTAAAATCCATAACTCCTTTGTTTTAACTCCGAATTGATCTATTCAAGTTGCGTTAGATTCGTATAAATATTTACTACGCATTAACAATATTGGTTATACCATATCTTATACTTTTATAGTTAGATATTTATTTAATCTATGTTTACTAGAGTGACTCTTCTACTCAAAGCTAACCTGCCTATATTTGCAATATGATTAAAATAAGATCTCCAGCCAAGTTATAAGTAAGATTAAAGTTGAAATAATTATTTCTTTGGATTATCTTTATAGAATCAACACAAGACCTAGTGTTAATTACTTAATCACGTAGGTCTTCCAAAAATTACAACTTTATAACCGTAACTTCAATTTTAGTAGTTCTCAAACCTGCGATCTCATTACGCAGCGTAGAATATTATTACGCAGTTTATTCTTATGTTTGGTGTGATGTTAATTTTTCCCTATACCATGTTTGTCTGTATTGCTACGTTTAGCAGTGAGGACATGTGTCACCTGAAGAGCAAGTTGGTACCTGGAATCTCAAGTCCCAGGCAAGTTGTGCCCTTGATCACTTCTTTTTACCCAGTCATGTTCTAATTAATCATAATGATCTGCATAGGTTAATTTTGATGGGACCCAATAGGTTACCCTAGTTTGACTATCTTTATACCTTGTTCACCACTGAATTTTTGGGTAGTACCTGCTATCGCTTTATGTGGTTTTGGGTATAGAGATACGCACTATTCATGATTATACTTTTATTATCAGTTGTTATCTACTGTTCATGTCAAGATCATTATGTTAATTGGAACATGGAGAACCACCCAGGAAAACAGTGCTACCACAAGGGTTTAATGGGACGCCCTTGGCTGACTAATTAGGAAAGCTAGTGGAGGACTACCTTACCCGAAAGGGGCAAGGGCAGTAGGGGAGTGGTCAGTGTAGGGAGGCCCTTGGGATGATTTTGCTGCGATGGCGGTCATGCGAGGGATTCCTGCATTGGAGCTTCCTATAAACTATAGCGGGTTTTCTGAAGCTAGTGGAACTTTGTAAAGGCCTCGTAGTGTTACCCTGCCTCGCCTCCTCGGTAGAGGTGTATGGGATTGGTCGTCTCTTGGCAGATGGGTAACATGACTTGTGGGTAAAGATGCGCAACCTCTGCAGAGTGTAAAACTGGTATACTAGCCGTGCTCACGGTCATGAGCAGCTCGGACACTCACATGATTAATTTATGGAACTAAATTCAAATTGTCATATGCATTGCATCGCAGGTGATGTTGTTACTTTTGTTCTACTATTTAATTGGGTTGGTATTTACTTATACTTAGTAACTGCTAATAAAATTTTGACCAACTTTAAAAGCAATGCTCAGCTTCAACCATCCTCTTTGGTAAGCCTTACACTTCACGTGAGCTCCCTCCTTTGGCGAGTTCATGCACATTATTCCCCACAACTTGTTGAGCTATGAACGTATGTGAGCTCACTCTTGCTGTCTCACTCCACCCCCTCAGGTCAAGAACAGGTACCGCAGGATGAGGCGCATGGAGGATGCCGTGACGAGTTCGTGAGAGGTCTAGGCCGTCGTCTCCCAGTCAACTTTGGGTTGTTGGACCGTTGTCTCCTTATTATGTAATTGTTTATTTGGTATAGAACTCCTATTTTATAGTAAAGATGTGACATTCGATCCTGTGCCATGATTCATCATATGTGTGAGACTTGGTCCCAGCACACCTGGTGATTATGTTCGCGCTCGGGTCTTGGTGCCCCGAAACCCGGGTGTGACATGGGCACACCGGACTGTCCGGTGAGCACCGGACAGTGTCCGGTGCGCCAACTGACACCGAGGACCAATGGTCGGATGGCTAGAAATAGAAGGAGATCGCGCACCGGACAACTACAGGGACTGTCCGGTGGTGCACCGGACTGTCCGGTGCACCACTCGACAGAAGGCAAGTTTGGCCTTCCAAGTTGGCCTCCAATGGCTCCTAGCTACCTTGGGGCTATAAAAGGGACCCCTAGGCGTATGGAGGAGCAACCCAAGCATTCACTAAGTATTCTAAGGCATCCAGACTCTGCTCCCACACATTTGCTTTGTTGTGTTAGAGATTTAAGCTCCATTCGAGTCGTGAACTCCCTGTGTTGTCAATTGAGCTCAAGTCTTCACTTGTGTGCGTGGATGTGCTGCGGATTTGTGTCTTGTGTGTGTTGCTCTTCCCAACCTTACTCCATGCTTTCTTTGTGATCTCCTTTGTAAGGGCGAGAGACTCCAATTTGTGGAGATTCCTCGCAAATGGGAACAATACTCTAAAGGAAAAACCGTGGTATTCAAGTTGATCATTGGATCACTTGAAAGGGGTTGAGTGCAACCCTCGTCCATTGGGACGCCACAACATGGAAGTAGGCAAGTGTTACTTGGTCGAACCACAGGATAAAAATCGTGTGTCTTGTGTTGCTTTCTCTGTGATTGTTTGTATTCACAAGAACTCGCTTCAAGCCACTTATCCGTACTAACACTTATAACTAGGTTTTGTGGCTATTAGTGTTTGATTTTTATAGGATCACCTATTCACCCCCCTCTAGGTGCTCTCAATTGGTATCAGAGCTGTACTCTTCATGTAAGGGACTAATCGTGCGAAGAGATGGATCCTAAGGGAAAGGGGATGGTGGTCAACGACAAAGAGAAGGAGTCCATCTTCAATGAGCCAAGAGACGACAAGCCCACTGACTCAGGCTCGAGTCACAAGAAGAAGGACGGGAAGAAGAAGAGGCGCATCAAGAAGGTCATTTACTACGACAGTGATGCATCTTCTTCTTCACCAAGAGACGATGACAACGACGACTCTTCGTCGAAAAAGAGAACGGTTAATCAAAACTACTCTTTTGACTATTCTCGCATGCCATACAATTCGAATGCACATTTACTCTCTATTCCTCTAGGAAAACCTCCACACTTTGATGGAGAGGACTACTCATTTTGGAGTCATAAAATGCGTAGTCATCTATTTTCTCTTCATCCTAGCATTTGGGAAATAGTGGAAAATGGAATGCATTTCGATAGTACGGATAATCCTGTATTCATTAATGAACAAATTCATAAAAATGCCCAAGCTACTACTGTCTTGTTAGCTTCGCTTTGCAGAGACGAATACAATAAAGTAAGTGGCTTGGACAACGCCAAGCAAATCTGGGACACCCTCAAGATCTCACATGAGGGAAATGATGCTACAATGATCACCAAAATGGAACTGGTGGAAGGCGAGCTAGGGAGATTTGCCATGGTCAGGGGAGAAGAGCCAACACAAACCTACAACAGGCTCAAGACCCTAGTCAACAAGATTAGAAGCTATGGAAGCACAAGATGGATGGACCATGGCGTCGTCCGACTCATGCTCAGGTCCTTTACAGTTATTGACCCCCATCTTGTGAATCTTATCCGTGAAAACCCCAGGTACACAAAGATGACGCTCGAGGAGATACTCGTAAAATTTGTAAGCGGGCGCATGATGGTTAAGGAGGCAAGGTATGTAGATGATGCCTTAAACGGCCCACTGCCCGTCTACGAGCCGCAGCCCATTGCGCTCAAGGCAACAAGCGGCAAGGAGGTGCTACCAAGCAAGGTAGAACAAGTGGAGGCTGCCGGGTTCAACGAGAACGAAATGGCACTTATCATCAAGCGCTTCAAGACTGCACTCAAAGGACGCAAATAATATCCCTCCAAGAGTAAAACAAGGGGGAAGCGCTCCTGCTTCAAATGCGGTAAGACTGGTCACTTTATTGCAAATTGTGCCGATAATGATAGTGACCAGGGACAAGAAAAGAGCGGGAAGAAGGAGAAAAAGAAGAGCTACAGGAAGGCAAAGGGCGAGGTGCACCTTGGAAAGGAATGGGACTCGGACTGCTCTTCCTTCGACGACGAAGGACTCGCTGCCTCGGCCTTCAACAAGTCTTCTCTCTTCCCCAACGAACGCCATACATGTCTTATGGCCAAGGAAAAGAAGGTACATGTTTGAGATACCCCTAAGTACACTACTTCTAGCGATGATGATTCTTCCGATGATGAAGTAGATTACTCTAACTTATTTAAAGGTTTAGATAGAGCTAAAGTAGAGAAAATTAATGAACTAATTGATGCTCTAAATGAAAAAGATAGATTGCTAGAAAAGCAAGAAGATATTTTGTATGAAGAGCATGACAAATTTATTAGTGTTCAAAAATCTCTTGCTTTAGAAACTAAGAGGAATGAAATGCTATCTTCTGAGTTATCTACTTGCCATGAAACTATATCTAGTTTAAAGAGTTTAAATGATGAATTAACTACTAAGCTAGAGGGAGTTAATAAATCTAGTTCATGTATAGAGCATGTTGTTGTTTGTAATAGATGCAAGGATTTTGATGTTGATGCTTGTAATGAACACCTTATTTCTATTACCAAATTAAATGATGAAGTGGCAAGTCTTAATACTCAACTTAAGACTTGCAAAATTGATTTTGATAAATTAAAATTTGCTAGAGATGCCTACACCGTTGGTAGACACCCCTCAATTAAGGATGGGCTTGGTTTTCGAAAGGAAGCCAAGAACTTAACAAGCCAAAGGGCTCCCATTCCCAACAAGGAGAAAGGGAAGGCACCTACGGTTGGTAATCCTCAAAGGAAACATGCCTTCATTTATGCTAGGAAAATTGCTAATCATGCTCATTATAATAGGAGTTATGATCATGATGCTTTTAATTCACATGCTATGCATGCCTCTAGTTCTACTTGTGTTCATGGTAGAAGTAGGCCTAGGAGAAATCATGTTGCACATCATGTACCTAGGAAAATGTGCAATGAATCTACTACTATTTTCCATGCTTGCAATACTTCTTTTGTTCTCTCATGTAAGAATGCAAAAGTAGTGGCTAGGAAATTGGGATCCAAATGCAAGGGAGACAAAACTTGCATATGGGTTCCAAAAACTATTGTGAGTAACCTTGTAGGACCCAACAAGAGTTGGGTACCTAAAACCCAAGCTTAAATTCCTTGCAGGTTTATGCATCCGGGGGCTCAAGCTGGATTATCGACAGCGGATGCACAAACCACATGATGGGGGAGATGAAGATGTTCACCTCCTACGTCAAGAATAAGGATTCCCAAGATACGATTATCTTTGGAGATGGGAATCAAGGCAAGGTCAAAGGTTTGGGAAAGATAGCCATCACCAACGAGCACTCTATTTCAAATGTATTTCTAGTAGAGTCTCTTGGTTACAACCTTCTGTCTGTAAGTCAATTGTGTCACATGGGTTACAATTGTCTCTTCAAAAATGTTGATGTATCTGTCTTTAGAAGGAGTGATGGTTCATTAGCTTTTAAGGGTGTATTAGACGACAAACTCTACCTAGTTGATTTTTCGAAAGAGGAGGCCGATCTAGATGCATGCTTAATAGCTAAGACTAGTATGGGCTGGCTGTGGCATCACCGTCTAGCACATGTTGGGATGAAGAACCTTCATAAACTTCTAAAGGGAGAACATGTGTTAGGACTAACCAATGTTTGTTTCGAGAAAGATAGACCTTGTGCAGCTTGTCAGGCAGGAAAACAGGTGGGAAGCACTCATCATAGCAAAAATGTGATGACAACATCAAGACCACTAGAGCTATTTCACATGGACCTCTTCGGACCCGTTGCCTACCTTAGCATCGGGGGAAGTAAGTATGGTCTTGTAGTTGTTGATGATTTTTCCTGCTTCACTTGGGTGTTCTTTTTGCAGGATAAATCAAAAACCCAAAGGACCCTAAAGCGTTTTCTAAGGAGGGCTCAAAACGAATTTGAGCTCAAGGTGAAAAAGATAAGAAGCGACAACGGGTCTGAATTCAAGAATCTGCAAGTGGAGGAGTATCTTGAGGAAGGCGTCAAGCACGAGTTCTCCGCTCCCTACACACCACAGCAAAACGGTGTAGTAGAGAGGAAGAACAGGACGCTTATCGACATGGCAAGAATGATGCTTGGAGAGTTCAAGACGCTCGAGCGGTTTTGGTCGAAAGCTATGAACACAGCTTGCCATGCCATAAACCGACTCTATCTGCATCGCCTTCTCAAGAAGACCTCCTACGAACTCCTTACCGGTAACAAACCCAACGTTTCTTACTTTCGTGTATTTGGGAGCAAATGTTACATTCTAGTGAAGAAAGGTAGACATTCTAAATTTGCTCCCAAGGCAGTAGAAGGGTTTTTACTAGGGTATGACTCAAATACAAAGGTGTATAGAGTCTTCAACAAATCATCGGGTTTGGTTGAAGTCTCTAGCGATGTTGTATTTGATGAGACTAATGGCTCTCTAAGAGAGCAAGTTGATCTTGATGACATAGATGAAGATGATGTTCCGACGGCCGCAATGCGCATGATGGCGAGGTGATGTGCGACCACAGGAACAACAAGAACAAGATCAGCCATCTTCCTCCATAATGGTGCATCCTCCAACTCAAGACGGTGAATAGGCACCTCAAGAAGAGGCACAGGATCAAGGGGGAGCACAGGAAGAACAAGTGATAGAGGAAGAAGCACCACGGGCACCTCCAACCCAAATCCGAGCAACAATCCAATGACATCACCCTGTTGACCAGATTCTGGGTGACATAAGCAAGGGAGTAACTACTCGCTCAAGATTAGCTAACTTTTGTGAGCATTACTCGTTTGTCTCTTCTATTGAGCCTTTCAGGGTAGATGAGGCCTTGCAGGATCTAGATTGGGTGTTGGACATGCAGGAAGAGCTCAACAACTTCAAGAGAAATGAAGTTTGGAGCCTGGTGCCACGTCCAAAACAAAATGTTGTGGGAACCAAGTGGGTGTTCCGCAACAAGCAAGACGAGCACGGGATGGTGACAAGAAACAAGGCTCGACTTGTGGCAAAAGGTTATGCCCAAGTCACAGGTTTGGATTTCGAGGAGACTTTTGCTCTTGTGGCTAGGCTAGAGTCTATTCAAATTCTATTAGCCTATGCCGCTCACCACTCCTTCAGGTTGTTTCAAATGGATGTGAAGAGCGCTTTCCTCAACGGGCCAATCAAGGAGGAAGTATACCTGGAACAACCCCCTGGCTTTGAGGATGACAGGTATCCCGACCATGTTTTTAAGCTCTCTAAGGCGCTCTATGGACTTAAGCCCCAAGAGCATGGTACGAATGCCTTAGAGATTTCTTAATTGCTAATGCTTTCAAGGTTGGGAAAGTCGATCCCACTCTTTTTACTAAGACTTGTGATGGTAATCTTTTTGTGTGCCAAATTTATGTCGATGACATAGTATTTGGTTCTACTAATCAAAAGTCTTGTGAGGAGTTTAGCAGGGTGATGAGTCAAAAGTTCGAGATGTCAATGATGGGCGAGTTGACCTACTTCCTTAGGTTCCAAGTGAAGCAACTCAAGGATGGCACTTTCCTCTCCCAAACGAAGTACACACAAGATCTTCTCAAGCGATTTGGGATGAAGGACGCCAAGCCCGCAAAGACACCGATGGGAACCGACGGGCATGTCGACCTCAACAAAGGAGGTAAGTCCGTTGATCAAAAGGCATACCGGTCTATGATAGGGTTGAGAGTTCCCTTTGACCCAGGAACAGGATCTGGATGTCGCCTAGAGGGGGGGGTGAATAGGCGAATAAAACTTATTACTTTAAAACTTAAATTCTTACTCTACTCGAAGACAGGATCGTAGTGAAGTGAAGAACCCTTCGAGTAGGTTGCAGTGGAATTGAAGTTCCTGTCTTACGAATATCCTGCACTTCAAGGAAAGCTAGTACCACAAGTAAGTAGTGAAGTGCAGATATATAAGCGAGTAAGACAGAGAGTCAGAGAACAATACAGAACAGAGCACACAGACGCAAAGATTTATCCCGAGGTTCGGCCAAGCCTGAAATGCTTGCCTAGTCCTCGTTGGAGTTAGCAACACCTGGGCTTGGAGTCTATTTCAACTCCTTCCTCCGTTTGCTCAGATCTGTCAGTATGACAGATAGAGCCTTTCACTATTGAGTGGGGTTACAACAGAACCGCGACTGCTTACAAACTTCTTGGCAGCACCCCGGCAGAGTAACGATACGCTCAAGACCTTGCTCTAGCTCTTAGCAGCACTACTCCTCTCTCTAAAGGCTTATAGCTGTGCCTTCTACACAAACTATAGAGTTACACACAAGAGGGAGAGCGAGAATTGATTCCAGTGAAGTCTACACTTGTTGGCTGCACTTGTACTTTGCTTGAGGCGCCTAGGGGTCCCTTTTATAGGCACAAGGGGCCTAGGAGCCGTTGGAATCCCATTTGGAAGGCAATACTTTCTTTCTGTCGGGTGGCGCACCGGACATTGTCCGGTGCCCGATTTCTTTCCTTCTATGGCGAAGCCGACCGTTGGCAGTCTTGGAGCCGTTGGCGCACCGGACATGTCCGGTGCACACCGGACATGTCCGGTGCACACCGGACATGTCCGGTGCACACCGGACAGTCCGGTGCCTCCATCTAGCCGTTGGCTCGGCCACGTGTTCCGCGCAGATCGCGTGGCCGACCGTTGGCCCGGCCGACCGTTGGCTCACCCGACAGTCCGGTGCACACCGGACAGTCTGGTGAATTATAGCCATTCGTCGCCGGTGAATTCCCGAGAGCGGCCAGTTCGTCAGAGTTCAGCCTGGCGCACCGGACACTGTCCGGTGCACCACCGGACAGTCCGGTGTGCCAGACTGAGCTGCCTTGGCTGTACATAGCCAAGCCCTTTGCACCTCTCTTCTTTTCTTCTTCTTTCTGTTTCTAACACTTAGACAAGTATATTAGTCCACAAAACCAATGTACTAAGTATAGAAACATACCTTCTCTTAATCATTAAATCTATAGCATTCCACATGCTTGAGCTTTGATGTTGGACTCATAAATCATCAAGTCGGCTTGTCTTGATCTAGATTGACATTACTTGGCTCCAACATCCTGTAAAGGTCACATAGAACATCTCCAAACATAGGAACAACCCAAACTAAAGATCAAGGTGAACTTAGCTCTTTTGGGCTGCTTCCAGTTCTGGTTTTGACACTTGTTCTCCTTCTAGTGACCTTGATCTCCTTCTTAGAGCTTGTTCTTGAGCCTTATGACTTACACCACATAACTGTAGCTGTTACCTCATTGGCTGTAAGTCACGTTCTTATGTAGTGATCCTTGATGTGCCGTAGCTGTTCTCAACTCGATCACCCTTGACTTTGCAAGCCTTCTTCTTCACCCTTGGCTTTGGGTTCCTCAGCCTCCTTGACCTTCTCCCGTGCACTTGGTACCTCGAAGCTCTTCTTGCCTCCGTCCTTGGCTTGATCAGTTGTCTCCGAGCTACGCACCCGAGTCTCACTTTTGCAATGTCCATCTTACTTGTGATGTCCATCATGTATCCATAATCCAGTTCTTGGACCATCACATTTGTTCACTTGTGTTGAACCCTGTAGGCTTTACTTTAAGCACCTGTTCAACACTTAGTACACTTGTTAGTCCTTTAATTGAGTTGTCATCCAAACACCAAAACTCACAAGAGAGCTTTCAATCTCCCCCTTTTTGGTGATTGATGGCAACACAATTAAAGCTTACATAAGAATAAGATTTGAAGCACAAATTTTAATTCTAAGATTATAGAATGCTCCCCCTAAATAAGTGCTTACTTCAAAAACATAATTTTGGCCTCAGACGCCAATTTGCACATCCTTAGGCAAATCGAAACATTTCTACACCTTAGCACTTTTTAGTATGCATTGTGGCAAGAATCAAACCATGATGCTATAACACACAAATGCACATAATCAGAGTTAAACACCATTCAAAATAGTGGATATATCACGGGAATATCAACCTACCACTATTCATCATTAAGATACCAATTCAAACTAATACCAATTTAAACTAAGACACTAATTTAAGACAATCTTAAAGCACCATTAACCACATGACTATCTATTACACTATAGAAGCCAAATAATTCATCGTAGCAGAAACACTAGTCCATATGAGCAACATTGCAAGAAACATAAATATCACACTTGGCAAAGCTCAAACTAACACATCACCCATTAGGATAAGCTTTCCTCTAAGGTTGAGATAAGCTTTAATACACAAATTCTCCTCCTTTGACATCAAACACCAAAAAACATACTCAAGCAAGAACATATGATGATGTCAAGGGACAGCAGGGTGTTAAGGAGGAAAACGACTATCAAAACTCCCCCTTACTTATTGAGCATATGCCCGATCAACATTTAGGCAAGATACATATATGCAAAAAGATTAATACTCCCTTTGTACCTTTACCATGTTGTAGTGTACTTCCCATCTTGAAAGTATCTAATCTCTCAAGAGCTTCTTCACACTTGTGCCTGATTCTTTATCCTTACTTTTTCTTGTTGCTAAGACATCAAACTTAGAACAAGTTATAGTATTGGGCACAAGAAGAAACTTCTATTCTCATGATTATCAAAAGATGTCAATTGAAGCGAACTATTACGGCTACCAATTGAAAGATACCAATTGCAAAGTTCATTTATTATCATGGCTCCATGATATTTAAGCATCTATTATCACCAGATATTATAGAGCATGAGCAATCTAAAGATATGCACTTACTCACAACTTGAGATACCAATTTCTTGACTTACAGAGGTACCCAAGTCCAGATTGCTCCATTTCTTGCTTATCTTCTCTTTTCCACCTAGAGACTATACAAGATCGCTCAAGAAACAGTTAGTCTCAAAGGACACAAGTTATGTGTGCTCCCCCTCAAGTTGTGCATCAAGTATTTGAATGACTTGCACTTTGCACATTCTAGCTTCCTTAGAACTAGAGGGGATCACAACATACCTTGGTCAAGGCATACTCTATCACTTTCATCACACAAGGATGCCAATTTGAATATCAATTGTAAAACCACTTAACACCAATTTAAGGCTAAATGAAAGGTTGACTAAATTCAACAATGCATGCCTCAGTGGCACCTAAGCCAATTCAATACTCAAGGAAGTCTAACATTTACTCAACCTGTACATGCTTCATATTTAACTATCATTGCATATACCAATTGAAGATCAACACAATCATGTATATAAAGCGAAATATCTAAGCATGTCATGATTAAGAAGGTTTCTTAGGTGCACAAAAGAAACAACATTTTAAAGGCATAAATTACCTAAACCAAGATATTACCAATTGAAAGACAAGACCATAGCTATGATCACAATGAATGGAATTTCAAGAATATTTAATGAAATTGTATAGCTCCATTTTCCATACCTTTGCCTTTATGAGAGCACTTGTTATCACCAATTCAGGGCTCCTTTTGCTCACGCACCTCATAGCTCATGGATTTGAAATTCACACAATACTAAACTAGGGTAATCATGTGAACATGCACTAAACAAAATGTCATATCTACACATAGCATGACTTACAAAAAGTTACATGTTTATCCATATACACCAAGAGAGTTAATCGTTGTGGATATAACAAATGAAAGAGTTACTCATGAATGATTCAAAAGATATATCCTATATAGCACCAGTCATGATTAAGCAGACTTCATTATGATTCATTTAACACAGGCAATCATAAAGCATAACTACTCCAAAGACAGGTAGCACAACAAGCCAACTTAAGAGCAATACTAAATTGCAATTATGTACTTAAAATATACGGGTACCATCCTTTGGAGAGCAAGTTGTAGATTCTCATCAAAGTCCTTTACTTGATTCACCAATAATGATTCAGGACCTATACACCTTATTTCACTTGAGATGAACATGGGATTAGTGTTTCACAATAATTCAACCTTGGGTCAATAAACACCAAAACAATTAACAGCTTAAGTATAGAGTTTTAGATAACCGTCTTAAGCTCTCCCATGGTCTCCAGTCCATCTCAAGGCACCTGCATGGTCTAGTTAGCACAGTTTGGTACCCATCTCGGGATGGGTCCATAATAATCATCTAAATGTGCTTTTGGTACCCAAATTGCCTTTGTGCTAGTTCTAGGTGATCTCGTTATAGATCTAGCACAAGTGTATGATTTGGGTCTCCTAAGCGAATGAGATTGACACACATTCACTTCTTTAGGAATCTTACCTTTATAACATACCTTTGATATATGACCCTGCTCACCACACTTGTAGCAGAAGCGTCGCTCAACCTGACATGACACTTGCTGTTTGTCATTTTCCTTGGAGAGGGTCATCTTGGAGGATGCACAACCTTGATTCTTCATGACCGGACATGAAGTGATAAAGTGGTCCTTATTGTTGCATCCAAAGCAACTTCTTGTCCCTTCATCCTTGTCTTTGTACGGACAGGATGCGATGAGGTGGCCTATCTCTTTGCATTTGAAACACCTCCTTTTTCCTCTTCCCTTTTTGTGCTTGAAGGACATGGAGAGATGATTAGTACAAACAACATGACTAATTGAATTTTTACTTTTTTCCTCGTTCATGTTGATCTCTTCATTTATAGCTTTGGGAACATTCTTCTTATTGAGCTTAACACTTGCTGCAGTTTTTCCTTTCTCAAGCTTCTTTACCACGCGCCTGTGGATATCTTGAGAGAGTTGAGCTAAGCGTCTTCTCCTCAGTTGTCGTTGCTTCTTATTCCCACAGAATTTCTTTTGTGACCCTAAAACTTGTTGCTCAATCAATGATTGGCTTTCTTTTGAGCAATAGGGGTTAGCACATGATGATATACAATTCAAATGCGCACACGTGCGAGAATGAGGTTCACATGAATTTAAGTTTGAAATTACAACCTCATGAGCAACATTAAGCATGATATGGTCATCAACTAATTCATTATGAGAATAAGATAGCATATCATATTTTTCACTTAGAGCAAGTTTTTCTAAATTTATCATTTCTACTTGACTCTTAAGCATAGAATTCTCAGTTTTAAGTTGAGCAACATCAGATAATACATCATGATTATTTCTTTGCTCAAATAAAATAGACTCATACCGTTGGACCAAATTATCATGAGAGCACTTTAGCTCCTCATGTTCTTTGGTCATCTTCTCCAGGCTGTCGTTGGTTTTGATGAGAGTCTCCTCTAGCCTGAGAAGCGTCTCGCCTTGTTCCTTGTTCCTCCTCAACAACTTAACCAAGAGCACTTTGTCTTCTTTGTTGAGATGGGTGTAGAACTGGCGAATCTCCTCTTCTTCCACATCACCGGTCTCATTTTCCCTGTCATTATTATTAGTGGAAGCAATACAGGAAAATGTACCTTGTGGTGATGAAGACTCATCCTCGCTATCATCCTCATATTCCTCCTCATCATCGCTTTCGTCTCCACTATCATTGTTAGCAATAAGACATTTATAACTAGTGGAAGACAAACCTGTCGGTGAGGTGGATTCATCGTTTGGGTGCCATCGTTCTTGTTCTTCTCCCTTTGAATGGTTAGTATCACAAGTAATATAGGGAGTAGGAGCATCACAGTTTGCCACAAAATATTTTTCTTTGATCCTATTCCATAAATCATGAGCATCAACAAATAGATCACTATCACTACTCATGATGGCAAAATAGGCACTTCTAGAAAGAGACTCAACTAAGATGTTACAAGCACGGTGATTGAGAGATAAACATCTTAGTTCATCATTAGAGGGATTTTTGCTAATATCAGATGGAAAAATACTTCTACTAAAGATCTGTCTCAAATCAGGATCAACACTCATGAAAGCACTATAAATAGAGACAGACCAAGACTTGTAATTAGAGCCATTGCCTAGAAGAAGTTCTACAGTTACCTCTTGTGACGACATCGTCATCTCCGGATGGCTAAGCCCACACTGGAGAGGCCTAGCTCTGATACCAATTGAGAGTTCCCTTTGACCCGGGAACAGGATCTGGATGTCGCCTAGAGGGGGGGGGGGGTGAATAGGCGAATAAAACTTATTACTTTAAAACTTAAATTCTTACTCTACTCGAAGACAGGATCGCAGTGAAGTGAAGAACCCTTCGAGTAGGTTGTAGTGGAATTGAAGTTCCTGTCTTACGAATATCCTGCACTTCAAGGAAAGCTAGTACCACAAGTAAGTAGTGAAGTGCAGATATATAAGCGAGTAAGACAGAGAGTCAGAGAACAATACAGAACAGAGCACACAGACGCAAGGATTTATCCCGAGGTTCGGCCAAGCCTGAAATGCTTGCCTAGTCCTCGTTGGAGTTAGCCACACCTGGGCTTGGAGTCTATTTCAACTCCTTCCTCCGTTTGCTCAGATCTGTCAGTATGACAGATAGAGCCTTTCACTATTGAGTGGGGTTACAACAGAACCACGGTTGCTTACAAACTTCTTGGCAGCACCCCGGCAGAGTAACGATACGCTCAAGACCTTGCTCTAGCTCTTAGCAGCACTACTCCTCTCTCTAAAGGCTTATAGCTGTGCCTTCTACACAAACTATAGAATTACACACAAGAGGGAGAGCAAGAATTGATTCCAGTGAAGTCTACACTTGTTGGCTGCACTTGTACTTTGCTTGAGGCGCCTAGGGGTCCCTTTTATAGGCACAAGGGGCCTAGGAGCCGTTGGAATCCCATTTGGAAGGCAATACTTTCTTTCTGTCGGGTGGCGCACCGGACAGTCCGGTGCACACCGGACATTGTCCGGTGCCCGATTTCTTTCCTTCTATGGCGAAGCCGACCGTTGGCAGTCTTGGAGCCGTTGGCGCACCGGACATGTCCGGTGCACACCGGACAGTCTGGTGCCTCCATCTAGCCGTTGGCTCGGCCACGTGTTCCGCGCAGATCGCGTGGCCGACCGTTGGCCCGGCCGACCGTTGGCTCACCGGACAGTCCGGTGCACACCGGACAGTCCGGTGCACACCGGACAGTCCGGTGAATTATAGCCGTTCGTCGCCGGTGAATTCCCGAGAGCGGCCAGTTCGTCAGAGTTCAGCCTGGCGCACCGGACACTGTCCGGTGCACCACCGGACAGTCCGGTGTGCCAGACTGAGCTGCCTTGGCTGTACATAGCCAAGCCCTTTGCACCTCTCTTCTTTTCTTCTTCTTTCTGTTTCTAACACTTAGACAAGTATATTAGTCCACAAAACCAATGTACTAAGTATAGAAACATACCTTCTCTTAATCATTAAATCTATAGCATTCCACATGCTTGAGCTTTGATGTTGGACTCATAAATCATCAAGTCGGCTTGTCTTGATCTAGATTGACATTACTTGGCTCCAACATCCTGTAAAGGTCACATAGAACATCTCCAAACATAGGAACATCCCAAACTAAAGATCAAGGTGAACTTAGCTCTTTTGGGCTGCTTCCAGTTCTGGTTTTGACACTTGTTCTCCTTCTAGTGACCTTGATCTCCTTCTTAGAGCTTGTTCTTGAGCCTTATGACTTACACCACATAACTGTAGCTGTTATCTCATTGGCTGTAAGTCACGTTCTTATGTAGTGATCCTTGATGTGCCGTAGCTGTTCTCAACTCGATCACCCTTGACTTTGCAAGCCTTCTTCATCACCCTTGGCTTTGGGTTCCTCAACCTCCTTGACCTTCTCCCGTGCACTTGGTACCTCGAAGCTCTTCTTGCCTCCGTCCTTGGCTTGATCAGTTGTCTCCGAGCTACGCACCCGAGTCTCACTTTTGCAATGTCCATCTTACTTGTGATGTCCATCATGTATCCATAATCCAGTTCTTGGACCATCACATTTGTTCACTTGTGTTGAACCCTGTAGGCTTTACTTTAAGCACATGTTCAACACTTAGTACACTTGTTAGTCCTTTAATTGAGTTGTCATCCAAACACCAAAACTCACAAGAGAGCTTTCAAGGGTCATTACTTTATTTATGTGCTAGTAGACCAGACATTATGCTAAGTGTATGCATGTGTGCTAGATATCAATCCGACCCTAGGGAATGTCACCTTGTGGCCGTTAAGCGAATTCTTAGATATTTAGTTGCTACACCTTGCTTTGGGATCTGGTATCCAAACGGGTCTACATTTGACTTAATTGGATACACAGACTCCGATTATGCCGGGTGCAAGGTAGATAGGAAGAGTACATCAGGGACATGCCAATTCCTAGGAAGGTCCC
Source organism: Zea luxurians (assembly GCA_029449295.1). NCBI lineage: Eukaryota > Viridiplantae > Streptophyta > Magnoliopsida > Poales > Poaceae > Zea > Zea luxurians. The sequence continues at coordinate 14,926,983 of JAOPSE010000023.1, read as the reverse complement.
TGGTGTCCTGGAGTTCCAAGAAACAAACATCTATTGCCCTATCCACCACTGAGGCCGAGTATGTTGCCGCAGGACAGTGTTGCACGCAACTACTTTGGATGAGGCAAACCATCCGGGACTTTGGCTACAATCTGAGCAAAGTCCCACTCCTATGTGACAATGAGAGTGCAATCCGTATGGCGGATAATCCTGTTGAACACAGCCGCACTAAGCACATAGACATCCGGCATCACTTCCTGAGGGATCACCAGCAAAAGGGAGATATCGAGATTTTTCATATTAGCACCGAGAACCAGCTAGCCGATATCTTCACCAAGCCATTGAATGAGAAAACATTTTGCAGGTTGCGTAGTGAGCTAAATGTCTTAGATTCGTGTAACTTGGATTGATCTATAGCATACATGTGTTCTATGCCTTTGATCATGTTACTTTGAAGCATTTACATTACTTGTTGTATATCTATGGTGCTCAAGTTGTACAAGACCTCCTTGGACCTCACAAGTCCATAGGCAAATGGTGCACTTATTTAGGGGGAGATATGGTCCAACTTGACCCTTTGAGACTAACCTTTGTGTTTGAGTATTCTTGATGTAGTCTCAAAGGTGCATTGAAAGGGAAAATGGACTTGGACGTTGCAAAGACTTCCACTGCACTTAGGTATTGGTGTACTTAATTCCAAAGTTCATTCCTATGCTCTATTTGCCTTTTTGTTCTTAATTGACAATTTTTGGTGAGGCAATGGGGTTAGAGGGCCAAGAATGATCCTGTTTGGTGCTTAATGCCAAATGGGGAGAAATTAAGGCCAAAAGCAAAAGGATCAGCTACCACTTGTGAGTTTTGAAAACAATAGAGTTAGAACTTTTGATTTGTCCAAAATACTCTTATTGCAAAACTTAGTTTCTTGTGGGGAGAATTTTTTATTATGGGAAAAGGGGGAGTTTTTGGTACTTGATCAATTTTTCCATTGAAATATCTCTCTTTGTGCCTAAACAAGTGTGTTTGACTTATAGATAGGAAAATGAATTTGATTTGCAAAAACAAACCAAGTGGTGGCAAAGAGCGATCCAAATATGCCTGTAAGGAAAATGGACCCCGGGCCATTTGGCTAATTGAGTTTTGATGTTTGATGAACAACACAATCCGTGAACTAATAAGTTTTCTAGTGTTTGTGTTTGTAGTTCACAGGATGCGAAGAGAATTGGACCAAGGAAATGAGGATGCAACACCTCAAAAGAAGACATAAAAAGATGCATAGGAGTCCAATACTCAAGAACAAAGAAGCCCGAAGAAATTAGCGAAGAAATCCAAGATAAGGGCTGTCAGCCAGCGCCTGGTGGCGCACCGGACATTGGTGTCCGGTGTGCACCGGACTGTCCGGTGAGGCACCGGACAGTCTGCGCAGAGAGACCGCAGGTAGGCGCTCTCTGGCTGTAGCACCGGACTGTCCGGTGTGCCAACGGGCAGACGGCAACGTTCGGATCCAACGGTCGACTGCTACAGGCGCCAATGGTCGGCTGACGTGGCGTGCACCGGACATCTACTGTGCAGTGTCCGGTGGTGCACCGGACTGTCCGGTGCACCCGACGACAGAAAGCTGCTGCTTTCTGTCCAACGGCTAGTTTGGGGTGTGGAGGCTATAAATACCACCCCAACCGACCATTCTCTTGTGTGAGAGCCCAAGCAACATACCAATACACATAGTGCATATTTCCAAGAGCTCAAACACCCAAGTGCTTAATAGAATCACTCGGTGATTAGCGTAGGTGCTTTGCGAAGTGCTTAGGTTAGTTAGACCGCTTTAGCGCTTGCTCTAGGTGAACCCTAGTTAGTTGAGTGAGTTTTGTAAAACCACACAACCCCTCGGCTCTTGCGTGAGTCGTCGTAATTGTACCGAGTGGGGCGAGAGTCTTGCGAGACCGTGACAACCGCGTTTGTGTCACGGCCGCCACCGTGTACCGGAGGGAACGAGGCCCGCGGCGTTTCGGCCGAAAGCTCGATAGTGGAAACGGCGGGGAGCGTCCGAGAGGAGCCGGAAGCGGAGCACCACTTGCGCGTGGAGAAGGCCCGCGGCTCTCTACGGAGTTACTCGACCGTGGTGCTTGGCCCTCGCGTGGGCTTCCCTTTGCGTAGGGGCACCAACGAGGATTAGTCGGGACCTTGCGTGGTTCCGGATACCTCGGTAAAAATACCGGCGTCATTCACGAGAGTTTGCTTCTCTACTTAGCTCTTTACATTCCGCATTTATATTAAGCATTTAAGTTTCAATCTTGTAGTCATACTTATTTAGTGTAGATTGAAACTTAGCCTTTGCGGTAGAGATAGCAACACTTAGACAAAACCTTCTTTGCACATTCTAGTTTTGATTATTTGCATAGGTTTTGCTCTAGGGATTTAATTGTGGCCTAGTTTAGTAAAAGTTTTAGAAGTCCTAATTCACCCCCCCTCTTAGGCGTCACCCGTTTCCTACAAGTGGTATCGGAGCCCGGTTTGGCTCATTTGAAACATTTTAGCTTCACCGCTAAAAGAGCCGACGCTTTTTAGAGGAAGGGATGGATACTGTCGGCGTTTTGAGACCGGGGGTCCCTAAGCCGACGAGTGAGTGTGCCGCGTGCCCCAGCCCAGATGGGTCGAGCGCGTGGGCGAGCGCGAAGGGGGGAGAAGCGAGGTGGCCGGAGCCGAGTCGTGAGAGAGGTGGGTATCCCGCGGCCTTCGTGTTCGTCCCGCGCCCAGGTCGGGTGCGCTTGCAGTAGGGGGTTACAAGCGTCCACGCGGGTGAGGGAAGCGAGCGGCCCCAAGAGAGCGCCTGTCCCGTCCTCGTTCCCGCGCGGCCAACCCTCTCTAAGAAGGCCCTGGTCCTTCCTTTTATAGGCGTAAGGAGAGGATCCAGGTGTACAATGGGGGTGTAGCAGAGTGCTACGTGTCTAGCGGGGGAGAGCTAGCGCCCTAAGTACATGCGAAGGTGGCAGCCGGAGAGATCATCTTGGCACCCAGCTGGTGTGGTGTCGTGGCTGTCGGTGGAGCAACGGAGCCTGGCGGAGGGATAGCTGTCGGAGCTGTTGGGTCCTTGCTGACGTCCCCCTGCTTGCGTAAGGGAGCTGAGAGCTGCCGCCGTCACAGGGCTAGCGGGGCGCCATCATTGCCTATCTGGCGGAGCTAGCAAGATGGGATGTCGGTCTTGTTCTCTGCGGCCCGAGTCGGCTCGGGGTAGGGTGATGATGGCGCTTCCTATTGACGTGGCGGACTTGTGCCCTAGGTCGGGCGACGTGGAGGCTCCTCCGAGGCCGAGGTCGAGTCTGTCTTCCATGGCCGAGGCCGAGCCCGAGCTCCTGGGTCGGGCGAGGCGGAGGTCGCTCGGCAGAGGCCGGGGCGGAGTCCGACCCCTGGGGTCGGGCGAAGCGGAGTTCGTCGTCTTCTGGGGCCTTAGCCCGAGTCCGAGCCCTGGGTCAGGCGGAGCGGAGTTCGCCGTCTTCCGGGGCCTTAGCCCGAGTCCGAGCCCTAGGTCGGGCGGAGCGGAGTTCGCCGTCTTCCGGGGCCTTATCCCGAGTCCGAGCCCTGGGTCGGGAGGAGCGGAGTTCGCCGTCTTCCGGGGCCTTAGCCCGAGTCCGAGCCCTGGGTCGGGCGGAGCGGAGTTCGCCGTCTTCCGGGGCCTTAGCTCGAGTCCGAGCCCTGGGTCGGGCGGAGCGGAGTTCGTCGTCTTCCGGGGCCTTAGCCCGAGTCCGAGCCCTGGGTCGGGCGGAGCTTCCTATGGCGCCTTTGGCAAGGCCTGACTGCCTGTCAGTCTCACTCTACCAAGTGGCACTGCAGTCGGGATGGCGCAGGCGGCGCTGTCCTTTTGTCAGACCGGTCAGTGGAGCGGCGAAGTGACGGCGGTCACTTCGGCTCTGCCGGGGGGGGCGCGTCAGGATAAAGGTGTCAGGCTACCTTTGCGTTAAATGCCCCTGCGACTCGGTCGGTTGGTGCGGCGATTTAGTCAGGGTTGCTTCTTAGCGAAGGCAAGGCCTCGGGCGAGCCGGAGATGCGTCTGCCGTAAAAAGGGGGCCTCGGGCGAGACGGAAACACCTCAGGGTCGGCTGCCCTTGCCCGAGGCTAGGCTCGGGCGAGGTGTGATCGAGTCGCTCGTATGGACTGATCCCTGACTTAATCGCACCCATCAGGCCTCTGCAGCTTTATGCTGATGGGGGTTACCAGCTGAGAATTAGGCGTCTTGAGGGTACCCCTAATTATGGTCCCCGACAGTAGCCCCCGAGCCTCGAAGGGAGTGTTAGCACTCGCTTGGAGGCTTTCGTCGCACTTTTTTGCAAGGGGACCAGCCTTTCTCGGTTGCATTTTGTTCCGGTGGGTGCGCGCGAGCGCACCCGCCGGGTGTAGCCCCCGAGGCCTCGGAGGAGTGGTTTCACTCCTTTGAGGTCTTAATGCCTTGCGTAATGCTTCGACTGGTCTGGTGGTTCCCTCATGCGAACTGGCCGTAGCCCGGGTGCACGGTCGGGGCCCAAGTTCTCGGGCTGGTATGTTGACGCTGTCAACGGTTTGGCCGGAGCCGGGTTTGCGAGAGCAGCCCCCGAGCCTCCGCACAGGGCGAGAGGGCGATCAGGGACAGACTCGGCTTTTTTACATACGCCCCTACGTCGCCTTTCCGCAAGGAGGAGGGGGGGAGAGCGCCATGTTACCCTCGATGGGCACCGAACATGGTGTCTCCGGTGAGCTGCAAGCGGGTAATCCGAGTGGACGTCCGTGCCCCGTTCGTTGGGGGTCGGCTAGGGGCCCAGAGGCACGCCCAAAAGTACCTGCGGGTGATCTGCCGGACCCGGTCCCCTGGCGACGGGGTCCGAGGGCTCGATGCCTCCCTCCGATGGGATTCCGTTACAGGATCGCTCCCGCTGGTCTAGGAAATGTCCTAGGGTACCTCGGGAGCGCAGCCCGAGCCTCGGTTATGTATCGAACGTACCCCTGGTCATCCCTCGCTCGGTGTCTGAGGCGACTGTGAACCCTTCGGGGGGCCAGCCTTCGAACCCCTGATTAGTAATGGGCGCGGAGCCCGAGTAGCCTGAGGCGGCCGTGGAACCCTTCGGGGGGCCAGCCTTCGAACCTCTGACCAGTAGTGGGTGTAGGGCCCACGCAATCTGAGGCGGCTGTTGAACCCTTCGGGGGGCCAGCCTTCGAACCCCTGATCAGTAAGGAGGCTCGGAGCCTAGTTCCTTCACGGGGAAGGATCCCTTTCGGGGTATCCCCCTTTCCCGGTCCCTGTTGCAAGAGATAGAGAAAGAGGAAAAAAAGGAAAAAGGATACGAAACCGAACGACGCGGCGTACCTTTTTTGGTGCGGTTGTTTTGGCGAAGGCGAAGCATCGCCCGCTGCTCCTGCCAGAAGCGCCACCTGTCCAGCCGCGGAGTTAATGCGACGGGGCGAGTAGTTGGCGGGGCTGCCGTTGCGCGTGCGCGAGCCGTTCGAGGAACGGCCGTTTCGCTTCGCGTTTTTGAACCCCGCGTCCGGTCCGGGCGGAACGTTGGAACCGTCTTCGCCTTGGTCTTTATATACCCTGGAGAGGGTCCGGTGACGGTTCTTTACTCCGCTTCCTGTTTCCCTCTTAGGTTTTTTGCAGCCTGAGAGGTTTAGCCAGAGAAAAGGAAACCGCCCTCCCTGTCCTTTGCGCCGCCACCCCTTCCGCTCGGTGATGGCTGACCGGGTGACCATCATCTCGCCGCTCGATCCATGGCCCTTCTCCATGGTGACGGCGAGTGATCTGGAGGATCTCGTCGGCGAGGGTTTGCTCCGCCCTCTCACCGATGAGCAGCGGCCGGAATGGATTCCTCCCATGGGCGGAGTCGCTCCATCCCCACCGCCAGGGTACATCGTGAGCTTCGTCTCCTTCCACGAGCGGGGATTCGGTGTGCCGACGAGCCGCTTTATGCGGGCTATCCTGTTCCACTATGGGGTGGAGTTGCATAACCTCACCCCCAACTCCATCTCGCAGGCCGCTATCTTCGTAGCGGTGTGCGAAGGGTATTTGGGGATCGCCCCCCATTGGGATTTGTGGACTCATCTCTTCTTCGCCGAGCTTTTTGCCTTGCCGACGGGGGAGAGGAAGGTCCGTGCAGCGGTGCGGGCCGGCGGCTGCACCCTCTTGTTGAGGCAGTCGCGGGCGTCGCAGTACATCCCTGCCGTCCTCGCGTCCTCGAACAAGGGGTGGCAGCGCCGGTGGTTCTACCTCCGGAATGACGGAGAGTTGCTCCCGCCGTTCTCTCAGCGGGTTGTCACCGCCGCCACCGACGCCTGGCGCCATGGGACTCCACACGAGAGATAGAAGAACCTCGAACCCCTTCTCCAGGCCCTGAAGGCGTTGCGGGAGGGAGGACTCACCGCTGCGGGAGTGGTTGCCACCATCCACCGTCGGAGAGTGCTCCCCTTGGCGGAGCGGCGGCTGCCGCTTTGGGAGATGACCCTGGAGGCCGACTGGGAGGGGTCACGAATGTCCCCTGATTCTCTTCCCTTCGACGCCCTCCAATGGCGGGTGTCGGCCGTGATGGGGAAGCCGGACCCCCACGCCTTCTCCCAGCTTCGGATGCGCCCCGACCAGGGGTGCGTGACTCTGGTGAGTGTTCGCTCCTTCCTTCTTCATACACCAGGTTGCTCCTGGTTCTTACGACTGGGTTTCTTTCCCCCCTTCTTTAGGAGGTGGGGTGGCACAAGCCCTCCCTGCCGCGGGTCCCGGAGGACGCGGTGGATCGGGCAGCGCGGCGGGTCAACGCGGAGGAGGAGAAGAAGAAGAAGGATGCGGAGAAGGCCCGGGCCCGCGAGTGGAGGCGGGCTCGGGACGCCTTGGAGAAGCGCCGTCGCCAGCAGGAGAGGGAAGGACTCCCAAGGGAGCCGTCGCCGGAGACATCCGATGACGATGATGACGATGGTGATGAGGAGGAGGACGACATGGCCGCCCGTCTCGGCCTCGGCCCCAGCTTGGGGTGTGGCCAGGAGCCGTCGAGCCAGCCCCCGAGCGGGCTGATGCCGTCAGTTCCCGGAGCCGGGACGCCGGGTCCCCGACCCGAGGGGCGGGGGCAACCCGAGAGGGTACTTGACCCCTCGGCTGGAGGAGCTGAGGTGACCCCAGGGAGCCAGGCCGAGGCATCCGTTCCCCGAGAGCCGCCACCCGCGCCGGCAGCGCGGGGGAGCGACCCTCAGGTCGCCGTGGCGGCGCCTGGGCAGTCCGCCTCCCGGGCGTCCGGGGCGCCCAAAGCGAGGGTGGTGCCGAAGCTGTCGGCGAAGCGGACCTCGGCGGCGGTTCCGGGGAGCGGGATCCAAGAGACCTCCCCCCAGGCGCGGTTGATCATGGCCCGGAGCGGGTAAGTATCTTGGAATGTCTTCGTCCTGGCGCTTCATTCACATGTCCCGGCCGTGATTTTCCCTTTCTCTTTTTTTTTCTTTACCCAGCAAGCGAAGCCATGGCCAGACCGACCTGGCGCCCCAGAAGGCCCTTAAGACGGCGTCGGTCCGGGCGGCCAGCGCTGCCCCGGGCCCTGTCGTTCAGCCGACCCTTTCGCAGGGCGTTTCACCGCAGGGGGCTCGGGTGTCGCATGTCTCTGGGGAGCAGGTTCCCGAGGCGGGCTCTTCTGCCGAGGCGGCCATCGTGATAGGGGAGGCGGCCGGCGCCGACGTGGTCCCGAGCCCGCCTGTCGTGCCGGCCATGCCGGCGCCTGCCGCCACCGAAGTCGCCGCCGTCCCAGTCGGAGAGCGACTAGTTGCTGCCAGCGTCGGGATGGCTGCTGCGTCGGTGCCCAGTGCCTCGGAAGAGGTGGGCGTGGACGCGCAGTTCATCCAGGCGGGCGGCAGCCTCGTCGCTGTGCGGCGGAGCCCCGAGGCCCGGCGCCAGTTGCTCCGATTCCGGACCCGCGAGGCCTCTGACCTTGTCTTTGTTCTTGACGATGAACAGGAGGACCAGTCCTGGGACGAGCTCCGCGAGCGTGCTGAAGCAACGGTGGGGTCGCTCCGGTCGTCGCTGGAGGTTCTCTGCAGGGACGTCCCCAAAATTCTCCAGGTAACGGTTTCAGGCATACCTTTTCCTTTCTGTGAGCGAGGCGTTCATCGTGACGCCTTGTTTCCCTTCCCCAGGATCTGACGGATCGGAGCGCCGCCAAGTCGTCGTTCATCCGCCGCGAGGCCGATGTCTGGGGCTCGCTGCGATCCCTGAGGACCTCGCTCGCCGGGGCTACCACGCGCCTTTCTCAGCAGGACGCTAAGATAGCGGACCTCCAGTTGCTCTGTGCTGACCTGAGAGCCGAGGCGGCGGCAGCGCGCGGAGGCGCAACGGCAGCGGTCGGAGTTCGTCCAGGTCGCCGAGGAGCGGGACCAATCTCGGGGCCGGGCTGCCGAGGCCGAAAGCCGGGCTGAGACCCTCGCGGCCGACCTAGCCGCAGCCCAAGTCGCGGCCTCGGAGCAGCGTGTCCGAGCCGGAGGTATGCCTTGGCCGTCCCCGGTTCTTGTTCTTGTCTGTTTCTTCTGCTTGTGCTTGAGGTCTTTCTTCTGGTTGTTCGCAGAGCTCGAGTCCGCCCTTGACGAGTCTGCCAAGGCGCTCGCCGAGGCGCTTGCTGGAGCTGCCGAGCAGAGGGAGGCCGACCTCGCGGCCATGTCCGAGGCCGTCTCGGACGTTTATCGGATCCTTGGCCCCGGCGACGTCCCTTCAGGAAGCTCCCCTCAAAGCCGTCTTCAAGCCTTGGGTGATTACGCGCGCGGTAAAGTCCGCGAGGCGCTACACCACGGCGTCAGGCGGGCCTTCGCCGTGCTCGCTTCCCATTACGTTGTGGACCTGGAACGGGTCAGTGAGGGGTATTGTCTTCCTGACGAAGACGAAGCCGCCCTGGCAGAAGTTCAGCGGCTCGACGCGGTCGCCGCGGGTCCGAGCGCGGCACTGGCGACCACCTTTGAGGCGGAGATCCTTCCTCCTGCGCCGCCGCTGGAAGCGGAGGTGGACCTTACCGACGCCGGGGGCGGAACTGAGGGCGCGGCTCCTTCCCAAGGCGGCGCCTGACTTTTGTTGGAACAGTTTCTGTTGGATGTGCGCTTTACCGCGGCCGCCGAGGCCTGAACACTTTGCTTTTCTTACATGAAGTCGTACTCTCTTTTCTTTCAATTTGCGCGTCTGGCCTGGCTCGTCAACAATAGGGTGATTCCCCGAGTTGGGTCATTTTTTGTGGCAGGTGATGAGTGAGGTGTCCCTAACCCGGAGGCATAGGGGTTCCTCGGCTCAGTCGGCCTCGCCACTTATTTGTACCCACGTTCGCTCCTCGGGACCCTGCTTCTGACATAGCCGGGAGAACGCAAAAGCCCCTTCTTGATCGAAAATTTTTGATGCGAAAAAGTGCACCCAATCTCGATGCGGAGGGGTTCCCCCTTTTTAGCCCCCGAGGGAGGGTCGGGCTCCGCCAAGGCGAGGCCGACCCTTCCTTGACGACTGATACTCGTGTATGAGCGGGGGGGGGGGGGGGGTCGCAGCCCCCGGGCGTCATCCGTGCAGAGGCCATTTGACGGGTCGGGCTCCTGCCCGAATATCCGGCGAATGCTCGGCGACATCCCTCGGTATGCCGGGCATGTCCGAGGGTCCCCACGCAAAGATGTCGGCGTTTGCGCGGAGAAAGTCGACGAGCACTACTTCCTATTTGGGGTCGAGCCCGGGACCGGTCGGGATCTTCTTGGAGGTGTCGCCACTGGGGTCGAGAGGGACGGCCTTAACCGTCTCCGCTGGCTCGAAGTTGCCGGCGTGTCGCTTCACGTCTGGCACCTCTCGGGAGAGGTTCTCCAGGTCGGTGATGAGGGCCTCGGACTCGGCGAGGGCCTCGGCGTACTCCACGCACTCCACGTCGCATTCGAACGCGTGTTTGTACGTGGGGCCGACGGTGATGACCCCGTTGGGGCCCGACATCTTGAGCTTTAGGTAGGTGTAGTTGGGGATGGCCATGAACTTCGCGTAGCATGGCCTCCCCAATACCGCGTGGTAGGTCCCTCGGAACCCGACCACCTCGAACGTCAAAGTCTCCCTTCGGAAGTTGGAGGGTGTTCCGAAGAAGACAGGAAGGTCGAGCCGTCCGAGGGGCTGGACGCGCTTCCCAGGAATGATCCCGTGGAAGGGCGCAGCGCCTGCTCGGACGGAGGACAGATCGACGCGCAGAAGCCTAAGGGTCTCGGCGTAGATGATGTTGAGGCAGCTGCCCCCATCCATCAGGACCTTGGTGAGCCTGACGTCGCTGATGATGGGATCGACGACGAGCGGGTACTTCCCCGGGCTCGGCACGTGGTCGGGGTGGTCAGCTTGGTCGAAGGTGATGGGCTTGTCGGACCAGTCTAGGTAGACTGGCGCCGCCACCTTCACCGAGCAGACCTCCCGACGCTCTCGCTTGCGATGCCGAGCCGAGGCATTCGCCGCATGCCCTCCGTAGATCATGAAGCAGTCGCGGACCTCGGGGAACTCTCCTGCTTGGTGATCTTCCTTTTTGTCGTCGTCGCGGGCCCTGCCACCCTCTGCGGGTGGCCCGGCCCGGTGGAAGTGGCGCCGAAGCATGACGCACTCCTCGAGGGTGTGCTTGACGGGCCCCTGATGGTAAGGGAACGTCTCCTTGAGCATCTTGTCGAAGAGGTTAGCACCTCCGGGGGGCTTCCGAGGGTTCTTGTACTCGGCGGCGGCGACAAGGTCTGCGTCAGCGGCGTCGCGTTTCGCTTGCGACTTCTTCTTGCCTTTCTTCTTGGCGCCGCGCGGAGTAGACGCCTCGGGGGCATCTTCCGACGGGCGGCCCTGGGGCTGCTTGTCCTTTCGGAAGATGGCCTCGACCGCCTCCTGGCCAGAGGCAAACTTGGTGGCGATGTCCATCAGCTCGCTCGCCCTGGTGGGGGTCTTGCGACCCAACTTGCTCACCAGGTCACGGCAAGTGGTGCCGGCAAGGAACGCGCCGATGACATCTGAGTCGGTGATGTTGGGCAGCTCGGTGCGCTGCTTTGAGAATCGCCGGATGTAGTCCCGAAGAGACTCTCCCGGCTGTTGCCGGCAGCTTCGGAGGTCCCAGGAATTCCCGGGGCGCACGTACGTGCCCTGGAAGTTGCCGGCGAAGGCTTGGACCAAATCCTCCCAGTTGGAGATCTGCCCCGGAGGCAGGTGCTCCAACCAGGCGCGAGCAGTGTCGGAGAGGAACAGGGGGAGGTTGCGGATGATGAGGTTGTCGTCGTCCGTTCCACCCAGTTGACAGGCCAGGCGGTACTATGCGAGCCACAATTCCGGTCTCGTTTCCCCCGAGTACTTTGTGATAGTAGTCGGGGGTCGGAATCGGGCCGGAAACGGCGCCCGCCGGATGGCCCGGCTGAAGGCCTGCGGACCGGGTGGTTCGGGCGAGGGACTCCGATCCTCCCCGCTGTCGTAGCGTCCCCCACGCCTGGGGTGATAGCCTCGGCGCACCCTTTCGTCGAGGCGGGCCCGACAGTCGCGACGATGGTGCTCGTTGCCGAGGTGGCCCGGGACCGCAGGCGCGGTGTTGCGCGTGCGCCCGGTGTAGACCGAGGCTTCCCGCATGAATCGGGAAGTCGCGGCATGAGGTTCTGAGGGGTACCCCTGCCTTCGGGAGGCAGAGCTCTCGGCCCGTCGGGCCACAGCGCCTTCCAGGAGATTCTTGAGCTCTCCCTGGATTCGCCGACCCTCGGTGGTTGATGGCTCCGGCATCGCGCGGAGGAGCATCGCTGCGGCTGCCAGGTTCTGACCGATCCCGCTGGATGCGGGTGGCAGCCTGTCCCTGGCATCGTTGGCGACGCGGTGCTAGAAACCCTGGGGCAGGTGACGTATTTCTCTGGCCGAGGGCTGGCCCGCCCATACCTGCCCGACGTCCCGGCGGATCGACTCGAGCGCTCCTGCTCCCTCGTCGAGCCTGGCATGCGCCCCGCGGACTTGCTCGAGCTGTGGGTCGTGACCCCCCGCCGGAACGGGGACCACAGCTAGCTCCCGCGGGATGTCGGCGCGAGGCACTGGCCTAGGGAGATCGCTATCCTCCGGCATGCCGAGACGGTTGCCTTCGGAGGGATCCCCTAGCTCGACGTGGAAACATTCGCGGCTCGGGCCGCAGTCCTTGTCGTCAAGGCTGCGGCTGCCGTCGGAACAGTCGGAGAGGCAGTAGTCACATGAGGTCATGAAGTCCCGCATGGCACTAGGGTTGCCAGATCCAGAGAAATCCCAGCAGATGCTAGGATCGTCATCTTCCTCGGACCCAGAGGGCCCGTAGGTCGAGACGTCCGTCAATCGGTCCCAAGGCGACCGCACACGAAACCCCAGTGGGGTTGCGCTCACCTCAACGTGAGCGCCCGCCAAAGCGAGGTCGCTAGGCGGGTTGAGGCCGAGTCGAAATGACGTAGGATGGGAGTCAGTCGGTACCTTTTGGTCGACGAGGAGCAACGTAGTCACATCGGGGACTGATTGCGCCGTCGTCTTGGGTACGAGGGCGACGTCCTGTAGGCCCTCCGCGAGCGTGCTGGCGTCGTCCACTTGCTCGGGATTGGCGTGTCGCGGGGGGACGGCGCTCGCCTTCGTCTCAAACGCGAGGTCGACGCCCGACGCGTCCTCTGTTGGGGCGCTGGGGATGTCGATTCGCTCGACAGCCGACGGAGCGCAGCCTCCCGCCCGGCCTTGGTTGCCTCGCCTCCTCCTCCGATGGCGAGGGAGAGGACGGGGCGAGCTCAAATGTTGTTCTTCCACCACGCGGGGAAGACGTCGTCGATTTCGCCGCCGACGGGCGGGCTGTCGGCCGCCATTGTCGTCGTCGTGCGGCGGTGGAAGGAGTATCATGTCGTAGCTGCCGTTGAGAGACATGAACTCGAGACTCCCGAAACGGAGCACCGTCCCGGGTTGGAGAGGTCGTTGGAGACTGCCCATCTGGAGCTTGACGGGGAGCTGCTCGTCAACACGCAGCAGGCCCCTACCTGGCGCGCCAACTGTCGGCGTTTCGAGACCGGGGGTCCCTAAGCCGACGAGTGAGTGTGCCGCGTGCCCCAGCCCAGATGGGTCGAGCGCGTGGGCGAGCGCGAAGGGGGAGAAGCGAGGTGGCCGGAGCCGAGTCGTGAGAGAGGTGGGTATCCCGCGGCCTTCGTGTTCGTCCCGCGCCCAGGTCGGGTGCGCTTGCAGTAGGGGGTTACAAGCGTCCACGCGCGTGAGGGAAGCGAGCGGCCCCAAGAGAGCGCCTGCCCTGTCCTCGTTCCCGCGTGGCCAACCCTCTCTAAGAAGGCCCTGGTCCTTCCTTTTATAGGCGTAAGGAGAGGATCCAGGTGTACAATGGGGGTGTAGCAGAGTGCTACGTGTCTAGCGGGGGAGAGCTAGCGCCCTAAGTACATGCCAAGGTGGCAGCCGGAGAGATCTTGGCACCCAGCTGGTGTGGTGTCGTGGCTGTCGGTGGAGCAACGGAGCCTGGCGGAGGGACAGCTGTCGGAGCTGTTGGGTCCTTGCTGACGTCCCCCTGCTTGCGTAAGGGAGCTGAGAGCTGCCGCCGTCACAGGGCTAGCGGGGCGCCATCATTGCCTATCTGGCGGAGCTAGCCAGATGGGACGTCGGTCTTGTTCTCTGCGGCCCGAGTCGGCTCGGGGTAGGGTGATGATGGCGCTTCCTGTTGACGTGGCGGACTTGTGCCCTAGGTCGGGCGACGTGGAGGCTCCTCCGAGGCCGAGGTCGAGTCTGTCTTCCATGGCCGAGGCCGAGCCCGAGCTCCTGGGTCGGGCAAGGCGAAGGTCGCTCGGCAGAGGCCGGGGCGGAGTCCGACCCCTGGGGTCGGGCGAAGCGGAGTTCGTCGTCTTCTGGGGCCTTAGCCCGAGTCCGAGCCCTGGGTCGGGCGGAGCGGAGTTCGCCGTCTTCCGGGGCCTTAGCCCGAGTCCGAGCCCTGGGTCGGGCGGAGCGGAGTTCGCCGTCTTCCGGGGCCTTAGCCCGAGTCCGAGCCCTGGGTCGGGCGGAGCGGAGTTCGCCGTCTTCCGGGGCCTTAGCCCGAGTCCGAGCCCTGGGTCGGGCGGAGCGGAGTTCGCCGTCTTCCGGGGCCTTAGCCCGAGTCCGAGCCCTGGGTCGGGCGGAGCGGAGTTCGCCGTCTTCCGGGGCCTTAGCCCGAGTCTGAGCCCTGGGTCGGGCGGAGCGGAGTTCGCCGTCTTCCGGGGCCTTAGCCCAAGTCCGAGCCCTGGGTCGGGCGGAGCGGAGTTCACCGTCTTCCTGGGCCTTAGCCCGAGTCCGAGCCCTGGGTCGGGCGGAGCTTCCTATGGCGCCTTTGGCAAGGCCTGACTGCCTGTCAGTCTCACTCTGCCAAGTGGCACTGCAGTCGGGATGGCGCAGGCGGCGTTGTCCTTTTGTTAGACCGGTCAGTGGAGCGGCGAAGTGACGACGGTCACTTCGGCTCTGCCGGGGGGCGCGCGTCAGGATAAAGGTGTCAGGCTACCTTTGCGTTAAATGCCCCTGCGACTCGGTCGGTTGGTGCGGCGATTTAGTCAGGGTTGCTTCTTAGCGAAGGCAAGGCCTCGGGCGAGCCGGAGATGCGTCTGCCGTAAAAAGGGGGCCTCGGGCGAGACGGAAACACCTCAGGGTCGGCTGCCCTTGCCCGAGGCTAGGCTCGGGCGAGGTGTGATCGAGTCGCTCGTATGGACTGATCCCTGACTTAATCGCACCCATCAGGCCTCTGCAGCTTTATGCTGATGGGGGTTACCAGCTGAGAATTAGGCGTCTTCAGGGTACCCCTAATTATGGTCCCCGACAGATACCCATAGGCCACCACACTTCGACGGCACTAACTTCCCATATTATAGTGCTAGAATGGCTTGTTACCTAGAGGCCGTTGATCTAGGTGTTTGGAGAGTCACTCGTGACGGGATGAAACCCCTCAAGAATCCCGAGAAACCCACCACGAGTGAGGAAAAAGAAATTCATTTAAATGCTAGAGCCAAAAATTGCTTGTATGAATCTCTTAGCATGGATATTTTTAATCAAGTATTTACCTTGAAAACTGCTAATGAGATTTGGCTAAAATTGCATGAGCTCCATGACGGCACATCCAATGTCCGTGAGCAAAAACATTGCCTAGTCTTAAATGAGTATAATTCTTTTGCCATGAAAGATGATGAGCTTGTTAGAGACATGTATTCTCGTTTGAATCTAATTATCAATGAGCTCAATTCTATTGGCATTAATAAGCTAGGTGATGCGGACATTGTGAGGAAGATTATCTCCCTGCTACCACAACAAAGATATGGGAGCATCATCACCATCCTTCACAACATGGAGGATTTGAGCAACATGACCCCGACCATTGTGATTGGGAAAATCGCGGCCTTTGAGATGTCGCGAAAAATGAGTCGGGGAGAGGAGCCAACTTCCTCAAGACCATATGCTTTTGCATGTGATGAAAGGAAGGGCAAAAAGAAGGCTCCCACTCCAAGTTCCTCAAGTGAAGAAGAGGAAGAAGAAGAAGAAAGTGATGATGATGAAGATAATCAACCGTGCACATCATCCTCCGAGGACGAAGAAACAATCCGACGCGTCGGAAAGGTAATGAGGATGATCCGCAAGATTAATCTAATGGGTGTGCCCCTGCAGGTCGAGGATCTTCTCTTTAACATTGACAGGAAAAAGCAAAGGAAGAGAGGATGCTTCGCATGTGGGGAGAAGGGCCACTTCAGGGACAACTGTCCAAATATGGCCAAACCCAAAAAGGAGAGGAGCAAAGGCAAGGCGCTCACAAGTGTTAGAACTTGGGATGATTCTTCAAGTGAAGATGAACCTCCAAGGACGCGCAGCCACCGGTCCTCGTCTCGATCATCACGGTCATCACACAAATGCCTTATGGCAAGAGGTAACAAAAGCATTCCATCCTCTAATGATGAAAGCAGTAGTGATGATGAAGGTGAGGGAAAGGCCTCTCTAGAAGAGCTTGCGGAAGCCGTAAAATTTTTCCAGGATGTTTGCACTAAGCAAAAAGCTCAACTTAAAACTTTGAAAAATAAGTTGGTTAGCTCTCAAAATGATTACAAAGGTTTGCTAAAAAATTTGAAACTTTTGCAAACTTAAATAGTGAGCTATCAACTAAAATTGAGCTATTAGAATCTAGTGCTCCATCTACTGCTACCGATGATAGCCTTATTAAAAAGAATGAAAAACTTAAGGCTAAGTTAGCTAGCTCCCAAGAAGCTATTGAAAATTTGCTAGAGAAAATGGAAATTCTTAGCATACACAACAATGAGCTAACTACTAAGCTAGAAAACATTGGTAGCACCCCAGCAGCATCTTTAGTTGAAATATCTGAAATAATTAAGAAAGATGCTTCTACTTCCTGCTTTGATTTAATTGATGATTCTAACCCCTGCAACCAAGTTGCTGTTGAGAATATTATTGTAGAGACATGTACGGATGAGGTTGCAAAGGAAAATGAACAATTAAAGCAAGAAGTGGCTCGCCTTGGCAAGGCTTTGTATGACAAGAAAGGCAAAGCCAAACAAATCCAACCTCCACAGGATAACACCACTGCGGGAGTGAACAAGCCTATGGAGGGAGAAACTGTGATTTGTAGGCTATGCCACAAGGAAGGCCACAAGTCTTTCCAATGCAAGGCGATGACCGGGGATAAACAAAGACAAAAGCTCAAGCAAAAGCCATCAAGCAAAATCTCAAACACCTACATCAAAAAGGTGAACAAAAAGGATGCTACACCATATTTGATCAAGAAGAAAAAGAATGGAAAGGTGATAGCAATCAAGGCCAACAAGCAAGCCAACAAAGGAAAGGGGGCCAAACGCATCTGGGTGCCAAAAGAGATAATTTCAACCATGAAAAGCACCAAGAAGGTTTGGATCCCGAAAGGGAAGTGAGTGGACCGAAGGTAGTTGGGAAATTTGGAGACTTGGCAAAGTTGGGATGTATATCATGGGGTACATCATACTGGATCAAGTTTATTGCCAAGTGGGTTAGTGAAAACTTTGGACCCAAATTTCCCACCCATGACTGAGGTAACTAGCTTTATTGTATTCTTTGTTTTTAGATATGCGTATCTATTTATCTTTTATCTAGTTTACCTTTCTTGCCTAGTATTACATTTGGTATGTACTTTTGTTTAAAATCATGCATACTAGGTAAATCATATGGTAGGAGTGCTTGTTCTTAATTCATATACTTAAGCAAACCTACATGGCTTAAAATGTTTATTTAAGCACGGCACATATCTTTTATATAACTCCATAGTAAATGATGCATCAATTGAAAATTTTGATTTCTACAAAGTGTATCATTTAACTTATATGTGCCAAAGTTTGGATTATGGATAATTTGCCCCTCTTGATATCAAATCAAAGTGCATGTCTCCTACAAGTATTCAAAACTTGTATGCACACCTTTAGGGGGAGGTTACTCTATAATCTAACACTTTGAGACTAACACCTTTTCAAGTCTATTTCATGTGATAGTCTCATTGTAAGGAAAATAAGGTCCCCGGAGAAAGACAACAATCTTCCACTGCAAAATCTCCAAGAACTCTCATGTCTCTCAAGCTCGCCATTGATCTCCAATTGGTATCTTTTGAGACTACATTTAGTATCATTTACATGTCTTCTCCAATATTTGATTAGACTATATTTCATATCATATGCTTCCGTGTTGCCAAAAATGCATAAGTAGTTAACTCATATTCTGTTACCTATGCATAAGGGAAGTCAGTCTTTTCAAATCATGTCTTGCACCTCTAATTTTCACATGCTTTTTCCTAAGTAGAGGATCTCTGTCAAGGGGAGTATTTCTTCATCTCTAAAGGGGGAGAAAAACTCTTTCTAAAGGAGACAACTCATTTATGGGGAGTAATCTTTTGAGGACTCCTTCAAGTGGTATCATTCACATAGTTTAATTTAATATCCTTCTAGTGATATCATTTGATACAATTCTTGATGAGGGCAAGCTTTTATTTACTTCCTACATGCTTTTAATGTCTTCCTTTTTGGTGGTTGATGCCAAAGGGGGAGAAGTTTAGGGACCAAAGCAATGAAAACTATATCAAACACTAAACACCACCAATTTAAAATTTTATATCTACAAATGGCTTTTCAAGTGGTTTTGGTTATTTGGTCCAAAAATAGGAAGTAAGTGAATTATGGAGTTAGGGGGAGGCTTAAGTCCATAATATCACATTGTGGGGACAATCATGCATCTTAGCAAGTAGATTGCATATTTTCATTCAAATACTTGTATTATTTGCTTGCTTTGGTTGTGTTGTCATCAATCACCAAAAAGGGGGAGATTGTAAGGAAAATGGACCCCGGGCCATTTGGCTAATTGAGTTTTGGTGTTTGATGAACAACACAATCCGTGAACTAATAAGTTTTCTAGTGTTTGTGTTTGTAGTTCACAGGATGCGAAGAGAATTGGACCAAGGAAATGAGGATGCAACACCTCAAAAGAAGACATAAAAAGATGCATAGGAGTCCAATACTCAAGAACAAAGAAGCCCGAAGAAATTAGCGAAGAAATCCAAGATAAGGGCTGTCAGCCAGCGCCTGGTGGCGCACCGGACATTGGTGTCCGGTGTGCACCGGACTGTCCGGTGAGGCACCGGACAGTCTGCGCAGAGAGACCGTAGGTAGGCGCTCTCTGGCTGTAGCACCGGACTGTCCGGTGTGCACCGGACTGTCCGGTGTGCCAACGGGCAGACGGCAACGGTCGGATCCAACGGTCGACTGCTACAGGCGCCAACGGTCGGCTGACGTGGCGTGCACCGGACTCTACTGTGCAGTGTCCGGTGGTGCACCGGACTGTCCGGTGCACCCGACGACAGAAAGCTGCTGCTTTCTGTCCAACGGCTAGTTTGGGGTGTGGAGGCTATAAATACCACCCCAACCGGCCATTCTCTTGTGTGAGAGCCCAAGCAACATACCAATACACATAGTGCATATTTCCAAGAGCTCAAACACCCAAGTGCTTAATAGAATCACTCGATGATTAGCGTAGGTGCTTTGCGAAGTGCTTAGGTTAGTTAGACCGCTTTAGCGCTTGCTCTAGGTGAACCCTAGTTAGTTGAGTGAGTTTTGTAAAACCACACAACCCCTCGGCTCTTGCGTGAGTCGTCGTAATTGTACCGAGTGGGGCGAGAGTCTTGCGAGACCGTGACAACCGCGTTTGTGTCACGGCCGCCACCGTGTACCGGAGGGAACGAGGCCCGCGGCGTTTCGGCCGGAAGCTCGATAGTGGAAACGGCGGGGAGCGTCCGAGAGGAGCCGGAAGCGGAGCACCACTTGCGCGTGGAGAAGGCCCGCGGCTCTCTACGGAGTTACTCGACCGTGGTGCTTGGCCCTCGCGTGGGCTTCCCTTTGCGTAGGGGCACCAACGAGGATTAGTCGGGACCTTGCGTGGTTCCGGATACCTCGGTAAAAATACCGGCGTCATTCACGAGAGTTTGCTTCTCTACTTAGCTCTTTACATTCCGCATTTATATTAAGCATTTAAGTTTCAATCTTGTAGTCATACTTATTTAGTGTAGATTGAAACTTAGCCTTTGCGGTAGAGATAGCAACACTTAGACAAAACCTTCTTTGCACATTCTAGTTTTGATTATTTGCATAGGTTTTGCTCTAGGGATTTAATTGTGGCCTAGTTTAGTAAAAGTTTAAGTCCTAATTCACCCCCCTCTTAGGCGTCACCCGTTTCCTACAATGCCAAATTGTAGTAAAAAACAATTTGGTCTTCAATTACATTGATTTTGCACTTCTCTTGTTGCTTTTTGTTGTGTTGGCATAAATCACTAAAAAGGGGGAGATTGAAAGGGAAATGTGTCTTTGGGCAATTTCAATAATGTTTTGGTGATTAAGTGCCCAACACGTGTAATTAAGTTCTCATGTGCCAAGTAAAGAGAAAAGTGCAAATCAAAGAGAAAGGTACGTTTCTAGACTTAGTACATTATTTTGAGTACTAATGTGTTTTGTCTAAGTGCTAGAAACAGTGAGAGAAGAATTGGAAAAAGAGGTGGTTGTGTGTAGCCAACTTCAGCTCGGTTTGGCACACCGGACTGTCCGGTGGTGCACCGGACAGTGTCCGATGCGCTAGGCTGGTCTGCATGAAAAGGCCGCTCTCGGGACTCGACGGCGGCGTACGGCTATAATTCACCGGACTGTCCGGTGGTGCACCGGACTGTCCGGTGAGTCGTCCACGGCGAACTCGTCGCTCTCGGGAAGAGGATCAGCGGCATACGGCTAAAATTCACCAGACTGTCCGGTGGTTCACCGGACTGTCCGGTGAGCCAACGGTCGCCTGCGCCAACATTCGGCCGCGCAATCTTTGCGTGACACGTGGTCACGCCAACGGTCGATTGGGCACACCGGACTGTCCGGTGAGCACCGGATAGTGTCCGATGCGCCAACCGACACCGAGGACCAACGGTCGGATGCGCCAGAAATGGAAGGAGATCGCGCACCAGACAGCTACAGGGACAGTCCGGTGGTGCACCGGACTGTCTGGTGCACCACCCGACAGAAGGCAAGTTTGGCCTTCCAAGTTGGCCTCCAACGGCTCCTAGCTGCCTTGGGGCTATAAAAAGGAACCCTAGGCGCATGGAGGAGCAACCCAAGCATTCACTAAGTATTCTAAAGCATTCAGACTCTGCTCCCGTGCATTTGCTTTGTTGTGTTAGAGATTTGAGCTCCATTCGAGTCGTGAACTCCCTGTGTTGTCAATTGAGCTCAAGTCTTCACTTGTGTGCATGGGTGTGCTGCGGATTTGTGTCTTGTGTGTGTTGCTCTTCCCAACCTTACTCCGTGCTTTCTTTGTGATCTCCTTTGTAAGGGCAAGAGACTCCAGTTTGTGGAGATTCCTCGCAAACGGGAACAATACTCTAAAGGAAAAACCATGGTATTCAAGTTGATCATCGGATCACTTGAAAGGGGTTGAGTGAAACCCTCGTCCATTGGGACGCCACAACGTGGAAGTAGGCAAGTGTTACTTGGCCGAACCACGGGATAAAAATCGCGTGCCTTGTGTTGCTTTCTCTGTGATTGTTTGTATTCACTAGAACTCGCTTCAAGCCACTTATCCGTACTAACACTTATAACTAGGTTTTGTGGCTATTAGTGTTTGATTTTTACAGGATCACCTATTCACCCCCCTCTAGGTGCTCTCACCAATAGGTTACCCTAGTTTGATTA